>BSDF01000002.1:85610988-86860988 GCA_027925045.1 Hypotaenidia okinawae | reverse complement strand
TAAAAAAAAAAGTATATTAATTTATTAAATCTAGTTGTCACTTTATTTTGGACTGCTGTTCTGTTGACAATGTGCCACAAAGCAATAGTGCAAAGAGGCAAGATGTTTTTATAAAATTTGGAGCTTACTTTATGGTGTTCATAACAGCTCTTATTGTAGTAAGATAGGATGGTTTTTTCACGAGGGGAAAAGGCCACACAGAGTATCAAAAGTAAGTCACTGTCTTACAGTCAGAAACAAAGTGGCTGTGGTGAGAACATAATGAATTATGTATCTTGCTGTCAAGTCTTTTTATTATTTTGTATAACACCAAAGCTGTTGTACATTTTTCTATTGCCTAATTGTTTTTCATGTGTCTGAGTTTGTAATATTGTACAGTTGCTGTTAAATCAATAAAATATTTCCTCTTCTGAGAATTCAGATGTACTTGGTGAGGCTCAGCTGGGTTTTCTTTTGGGAACTGAAACAGGAAGTACAAAATCTAGTAAGGCTAGGTGATGGAAGCATGTAAAGGTACCAAGGAAAATTAGATAGGTTCACAACTTAAATTATAGCAAACTTCTCATCAATAATGGGATTTTTCAGTCCCTTGAGAGGAGGGCTGAACCTTTTCTGATGTGTTTGCAAAGAGCATAGCATAAGCAGCATTCTAACCTGGTCCTTAACTAAAGAGCTTGAAATCTTTTTTTCTCCAAGTTACCAAAGTTGCAAATTGTAGTATGAATTTTACATTGCACAATTACTTAAAAAGAAAGGAGGAAAAAACCCAGCACCACCACAACAAAAAATAAATCTCTTTTCTTTTCAGAATTGGTCACTGTGAATTTTTATGGAAGTAATATTGAGGGAAGTGCTTCGTGCCTCACTCTACTGCATGGCCTGTGAGGCAGGAAAACACAGATGCTATTAAACAGGCAAGGAGAAGTTAGCAGATTTCTTTGCAAGGACGCAGTCAAACAAGAGCCACCTAATCAAGCCTATGTCATTTCTCTATGTAGATAGAACTCTTTTGCAGTAATGTTTGGGGGTTTTTATGTAAATATTTTAAAGAAAATACGTAACAGTAACACAAAGCTTTAAGTAGCATCAAATCACATGCTTAGATTGCAGTATGTTTCCTAGATTAAATGGGGACAATGTGAGTATCCATCGCAGTAATCAGGAAGTTGATGGAACATGTAACTCGTGACTTGGTACACTGTCCCTCAGTATTCTGTACTTAACTGCATGTGTATATAATTCATACTTGAGATTCTGCCAGGTGCTTTGAGTGTGTCATCTCTTACTGATGTTGCATCTCTGATCTAGAGTGTTTTTCAGCTAATGTGGTCCAGGTTGTGATGGTGGTAGTGATTTTTTGGTGTCTGGGCTCACATTCTAAGGCACTGAGCACAAGCCAAATGCATCTGAATCTAGTGGTAGGGGGATTTGGCTGTCACTATCAGCAAGTCAGAAACCACTATTTTACAGAATCACTGTTGTCCTGATGGCTTTGAACCACAAATAGTAAGTACTCTTCGGAGTGATTTCTTAGGAAATTCCCAGTGAAATTAAATCATAAAAAAATAACCAAAATATTTCCCTCTCATTTACTGTTGCTGACTAAATGCTAAACTGAGGGGTTTTTCCCCCCATATATTTTTTATGTGCATAAATACTGCATTTGACTGTTTACAGTGGTGTATGTTGTGGGACAGATACATCTTCAAGATGGAATTCACTGGTAACATGCATTCTTACTTCATGCCAAGACTCTGTCTTTGACATACTTTTCGTAACTGGTTCTGAAATGGTCTTGCCACTCAAACATTGTGAGCACTACTGCGCACCATGCAGAACTTACAGTAGTGTGGGTCTTGTAACTTTGTGGTTTTTATCCAGACAAACTGGTCTTAACATTAAAATTTATTAAGAAAAAGCCTTTGTGCTGGTTCTTGCTACTGTTACACAGAAAAACCGAATTGAGCCAGTCCTGTAACGTGGTAGCTATTTTAATACGGAGGTTACACTGTCTGTACTCACCCTTTGTTACGGAGAACTAGTTTCAAATCCAACTGCTGTGCTTGCTTTTGCATCGCTTTACAGATCCCGGGTGAAGTGACAACTGTTGTGAACTTCCCACAAAAACCCCTTCATCTCCTCATCCTCCTTACTTTTATGTGTGTTTTGGGAAAGAAGGCAGAGGTGGTAGAATGGTAATTACATAGCACTACTTTTCTGCTGGCTTAAATTGGAGTAATTTGCCTTACTGTGCTGTGTGCGCCTGCTCCTCTGGCATGGGAACTTGATAGCGAATGTGTAAGCTGACTGACTCTTCCTAAGGCAGCTGATGGGCTCCGCTTCCACGTGTGCTGGAGCCATGCAGCATGCAGGGGTCTTACATTACATCTTGCCCAGGGGGTTGTGGAGTCTCCTCCTCTGGAGATATTCAAGACTTGTCTGGACGCCTGTGTGACCTCTCCTAGGGAGCCTGCTTTGGCAGGGGGTTGGATCTGATGATCTCTGGAGGTCACTTCCAACCCCTACGATTCTGTGATCCCTCTTCAGGTGGGGACAGGATTCTGTCTGCGTGTGTGCTTTCACCACAACTTGTGTTGACCTTGGGTCCCGAATGGAGGGGTGGGAGATGCGTACGGGCTTCACTGTATCCCCTTTGTGGTGCTGAGTATCTAATGCTGTCAGAAGTTCCTCAGGCCTTCCTCCAAGAACTGACGGGTGGCTCCGTAGCTATGTTTTTGTGTACTGGAAGAAGTTAATCGCAGCATGGCTTTGACTGTTTTTACACAGATTATTTTATATTGAGTTAAAACTCTGCATCCTTTCTCTGACTCCCCCTTCTCCTCTGGGTAAGGCCTAAGTTACCAGCTTTCACTTCTGTGTGCCCTCTGGAACCTGTAAGTATTTTGTCAGTAACTTCCTCAGTAAGATGCCAGCTCCAATACGAGGTACAGTAATTGAATCACCTCTCAGCTGAGTGCATTAATTCTTTACCTGCTTTCCCCTAAGCTTCAGCAAAGGTCTTTATAAAAATCTGCACAACAGCCCTACTGTTCTTCAGAGAACTCTGTACCAAGCTGTTTACCTTTCAAAAGAAGCATATGTAACAGGGGTTTGTTGATTCCTCTGCCTGGCACACGGATCAGTGTGGATTGGTTTCCTCCTGCTCCTCTGTCTGTCTGTTTATATCTAGATGGGAGATTCTTTATGGCAGGGTTAATGTTCTCTGGCTGCTTGCTGTGTGATTGGGAACTGTGCTGCCTGGCCACGAGTGGGGTGCTTAGCAGAGGTACAGAAAACAAACATTCAACAGGGAACAGCCTTGGTAGTAGAATGAAGTTCAGGATGCGAAAAAAGGAAGCTGTGTTCTAAAACGTGTAAGGAAACTGCTGCTACAAAGCATAGCAGCACGTTCAGGGCGCTCTTACTCTGAGATTTCAGTTAACGGGAAGTAAAGAACTGCATGGTTAACAGCAATTTTATTAAGTCTGAGATTACTCCAGACAAGATGTGCTTTGGGTTTTAATGTCTGCATTTAGAAGTCACCATATGTTGAGGAACGATATGCCAAAATCAGTGTTACCATCTTCCAAAAATAGCCGTTATTGGGTATTTCCAAAGGTCAAATATTGTTCCAAAATAAACCGATTGTTTTGAGTTCAGAATGATAACTGAGGGGTGGAGCGACAAGAAGATTATTTCACAACCCTGCACGGTGTTTTCTCTGCTGCTGCGCTCACTTGTTGAGTAGCTGCCAATGCCCAAGCTGCACAGGCTTGCTGTTTTTCCTGTTTGGGGGAAATTTAAACATATCTGGAGTTGTCAGACATCAGGTTGGGATGAGGGAGTCACTTAACCGTACTTGTCTGCTTTACATAAATCATTTGGCTTTCCAGGAGTGTTCCTGCTCCTGGAAAACAACACTAGCTTTAGCTATAGAGAACAGCCATCCTTGCTTACAAAAGGAGCCCATTATTTGTTTATATTAAATAGGTTTATGTATTGGAACCCAGACAGTGATGATCTGGATTGGTGTGCCATGTTCAGGGGCTGCAAATGGTGTAAGTGGCCTGCTGGAGCTGGGTGCAGCATGTGCTAAATCCCAAAATGCTGCTGCTTCATGATGGAGTACCTATGGGGTACTTCAGCTAGTCATAGCCAGGAGTCACAGAAGCAAGAATTTCAAAGCTGAAATCTGGTAACGCTGCTATAAAGCAACCAGTGTGTCCAGGGTATACTGGTAAATGCTGGGGCTGCTTTATGTAAAGAGGAATCAGTAAAATGGGAGAGAGTATTCGGGATCTAAGAAGATTGAGTTATTTCCCTGAAGCTCCACTTGTGTATTTACTCCCTGTGTCTTCATAGAGTTGAATCAGCATTTCCCCAATCAAAACTGGTTTAAGCCTCATGACCTTTATAATTTTGGGCCCAGACACTCAACAGGACTCATCACTGTCCCTCTCTCTATTCCTGCCTGTGATCTCTTTTTCTTCCTTCTCGAATTTTACTCACCAACTATCTCAGAAGTTATTCCTGAGAGCCAGGAGGGCCAACCATATCCTGGGGTGCATCAAGCATGGCATTGCCAGCTGGTTGAGGGAGGTGACTGTCCTGCTCTACATTGCACTTGTGTGGCCTCACCTTGAGTACTGCGTGCAGTTTTGGGCACCACAGTACAAGAGGGACAGAAAAATACTGGAGAGAGTCCAGAGGAGAGCGATGAGGATGGTGAACGGTCTAGAGGGGAGGTCTTATGAGGAGAGGCTGAAGTCCCTTGATTTGTTCAGCCTGGAGGAGACTGAGGCAAGACCTCATCGCAGTCCGTGGCTTCCTGATAAGGGGGTGCAAAGGGGCAGGTGCTGATCTCCTCCCTTTGGTGACTGGCAATAAAACTTGAGGGAACAGTGTGAAGCTGTGACAGGGGAGGTTTAGGTTGGACATTAGGAAGAGGTTCTGTACTGAGAGGGTGGTCAGGCCCTGGAACAGGCTCCCCAGGGAAGGGGTCACAGCACCGAGCTTGGCTGAGTTCAAGAAGCGTCTGGACGATGCGCTCAGTCACACGCTGTGACTGGGCTGGGCCTGTGTGGAGCCAGGAGTTGGACTCAGTGATCCTTATGGGTCCCTCCCAGCTCAGGAGATTCTGTGGTTCTATGATTTACTCTTTATAGTTTGTATATAGTTTTTATAGTCTCCTTCCTTTCACATATCCATGAACTGCACTTATCTGTAGGCAGATGTTTTAGTATAACTGCATGTGAAATGCATGCTATTTTTAGCTAAAATTATTAGTTCCCTGAAGCATGAGTGACTTCTTAAAATGACTCAGTGATACCCCAATATGCCAAACTTTAACCAACACGAGTAATTACACACGTAAATTTGTGTATTGTTAATATGGGACTAACGAGTAGAAAATGTGCAGGACACGGTTCTGCTTGTAAATCAGGAGACTGTGTAGTAAAGACAATAGTAACTCATGTAACTGCTGGGTTTTGGTTTTTCTTTTTCTCCCCTCCACTCTGCAGTTAAGTATATGACAATCTCTGACCAGAGAGAGGAGAGCAGTGCCCGCAGTCCTCTTTCAGCATGTCTCCCACAGTTGTTTTTTATTACTTAATGCAATACATCTTGTTAATTTTTGTTACATGCAAGTATTTATTCAAAGCTGAATTCAGTCATGCCTTTATAGATTAGGCATGTTCTAGAGCAGTATGAGATTAACTGGTATCATTTTTCAATTGTTTTTCATTCTTGTATTAAAGTTTTAGCCTTTTGCTTTTTCCACCAGTTTGCAACTCACATTCTTTTAAAAACGCAGAGTTTCAATGAAAGAGTCATAGGAAAACTTTCCAATTATGTGCTCCTGTTTCACACAATATGGTCTGACAGTTTTCCAGCTTTTCCAGCACTGGTCCAAACAGCTGGAAGAAATGAGGATGCAAGGTTTACTTTTTGAGCATCTTTAGGATAGTTCTATGTGTGTCCAGGGATCATAGAGAATATAAAACTTCTGTTGTTTACCTGTTATCCCTAGACACCTTTGGAAAACTGTGTTGTGAAATTAATTTCATTCCATAAATCCCAGCAGGATAATGTGTGCCACAGGTACGGTTTCATAGAGTGGTCTTAAGTGTTTTAAAGCAGCAACTCATTTAAAGAACAGGTATGTCATGATCTGTCAGGGGTTTGCTGTTTTCCTGTAGCTGGAGGTGTCTGCATGCAAAGTACCGGGGCCCCATACTTCGCCTGGAGACTGTGCAGTTTTCACGTTTTATGAACAACTAAACCATTGTTGAAATGTGTGCTTTTTGTTTTCCAGAGACTGTTTTATCTTGGCCCTGCATGGCCTTATGCCTTCACCAGTGGGGATACAGCGTGGATTAAGGAAGAGCTGGCTTCAAGTAAGATTGCGGTCTTTTTCAGTAATGGCTTGGCCTGTATCAAGCGTGCAGCATCTAAGTTTCTTTGGAGGAAGGGCTTGTGAAGGCTTTCTGAAGTGGATAATCCTATAACCGAGTTCATTTGAGTGCTTGTGCTACTTAGGGCCCGAGTTAGCGAGGGGGAGCTGGAGGGGAGGGGCGGTGGGCATAGCTCTGCCTGCCACTTGCTAGTGTCTTTACAGAGGCCATGGTGGGAAGAGCAGTGGGTTTGTAACGCCCCACCAAGGCTTTGCGTCAGAGAGGGGCACTTGGTCTCCTTGGCGTTCTGGAGCAGTGGGGCGGCCCCTGGGGCGGCCCCTGCTGCCTTGAGAAGCTGGGGCCCTGCCCGGTTTGGAGCAGTGGGTGCTGCGCTGTGCGACGTGGGGCAGGCCCTCGGCACCATCGCTGTCCTGGATTTCCAGCCCTGCGGCGGCTCAGCTGCAGTTGTGCTTCTGGTTGAGCTCTCCCTTGAGGCAGCAGCCACCGCAAGTGCCGGGGATGGCGGAGAGGCTGCCCCACGCACACAGCGTTTCTTCACATCTGATCCGAGGCTGTAACGGCAGGAGAACCAAAGGCAGAACGGGGAGATGGGCCGCGCCGTGGCTGTGCACCCAGCGGTGTGGCCTCACGGCTGGGGAATACGCGAGGGGTGGGAGGGGCAGCGGGCTGCAGGGAGCCTGGGCGACCATTCCAGCAACCTCCCGGCTCTGCCCGTGAGGGTGTTCAGGAGTTTCAGGTCTCTTCGTAAATTTCTCGAAACCAGGTGCTGCTCTGCGACGTAGGCAAGATCCCCGTTCCTTCGCCTGGCCGTCGCCTTACCCTGTTAAGCAAGCGCGGGCCTCCCAGCACATACGCACCCTTCCTCCGCCCCCGTTGCCGGGCAGCGGGGCCGCGGAACACGGCGACACCAGGAGAGGTGAGGCGCCCTGCCTGGGCCCCCTTCTCAGGCCCGGCGCAGCGGTTGCGGTTCGGCCGGGTGCTGCCCTTGTGAGTGGGTGCGGGGCGTGTCCCGAGGGACGGAGGCTGCGCTGCCCCAGGCGCCGGCGCCCGGTGGCGGCCTGGGAGGGGACGCGGCAGGCAGCGAGGTGACCGGCGCGTAGCTCGTGGTACGGGCCGCTCCTGAGGCCGGAGGTTGGCCAGCCGCGCTCCCTTCCGACTCTGGGCCGCTGTCTCGCCGCTCCTTACCAGAGGGGTGGGGAGGGAGCCGCTGTATCCGGGTTGGTTTGGGGCGTGTGAAGGGGCAGAAAGAAGGTAAGGGTGACCGGGAGGGTAGAGGGGTGAGGTGGCATCTGTGTTTAGCAAGAAGGCAACCTCTGCCAGCGGAAAAATGATGGGTGTTGCCCCGGGGCAGTGGGAAAGGCTGCGAAGGCTGGCAGGCCTGCCTGCGGTCCTCCCCGCTCACTAGGTGCGTGTATGGGCATCAGCGGACAATTCCACACTGTGAGGGTGGCAGAGCACTGGCACAGGCTGCCCTGAGAGGTTCTGGAGTCTCCTGTTCTGGAGATAACTCAAAACCCTCCCGGACATGCACCTGGGCAGCTGGCCCTGGGTGGCCCAGCTTGAGCAGGGGGTCAACCAGATGGTCTCCAGAGGCCTCTGCCGACCTCAGCCCTTCCTTGACTCCGTGATTAATGGCTTACCATGGGAAAGCAGGTCTCACTCCCCACCCCCGCCTTTTTTCTTTTCTGATTAGTTTTATTTTATTTGACTGTTTCCCAGGGGCATATGTGCGCACACACACACACACCCCTTCATCAGGGTTTATCTGTTCCTTAGTTCATCCTCAAATTCCCTAGTTTTTGCCTTTAGGCTCAGTTCCTCAGCTAGAGCTGCATTTCTGAATCATTACCAAAAGTGCATGACTGATGCAGTAATTAAATATGTGCTCTGACATCTGTCCCCAATGCAAATTTGCTGCTTTGGAGTAATGAAGATGCAGTACCCTGTCTGCATTGCTCCAGAAATGAGTATAGTTTGAACCTCAAAGGAGCCTTGAGTCACAGCAGTCCCATTTTTCCATCACTGACTTTTTTTTTTTTTTTTTTAAATTTTCCCCCCTAATACAACAAAAATCATATGATAGGCATCACCTGCCAGATACTATTATTTTCATCTTAAAAATTAGAAATAAAAACCCTAAAGGTATAAAGGATAGTGTTACACTGATTAATTTCTTGATGCTCTTGCTGTCACGTCTCTTCCCCTCTGCAAATAAATGACATGTTTTGAGCTCTTCATGCTAAATCAACTTCAGTTGGCTGTAGTTTGTGCTTGTAGTGATGAGTGCCCAGATTTCCTGCCATGTGTGCTCCATTACTGTAATGGGAGAAGGAGCATGCAATAACCTACTGTCTGTCCCTTCATGTAGGTGCTGGGTACCAGGGTTCCTTGCAACAAGTAAGTTACATGGCGAATGAGACAGACCTGCCTGTAGAGTTGTACGAACGAAGCGCAGTGCGTAACTGCAGCACGCGTCAATGTTTTTGTTCATTGGTAATTTTGTGATGTGGAATCAGACAGGAGCACAAAGTACTAACTTTTTTCTGCATCGTTGTGTGTTTATATATGTAAACATATTAGAAAGTTGGCAGCCTGCATGCTCTAGCTTCTGTACAGAAGTGGCAAGGCTCTCCTCGGCGTGCAGCGGTGAGTTGTCAACAGAGCTAGCTTTCGTCTTGCCATGTGGAGCGGCTCCTTACCTGGAGCTGTGGTTGGTGTCCAAGCTCCACTCTTTTACTTGGTGTTGCTGTCAAGTTTAAGTTTTCTAGGGAGGCACGGTGCTTGTCTGCTTGTCCTTCTGAGGCAGTCAGTTCTCCAGTAGCTCCAGCTGTTGAGTAGGACTGGAGGGAGTTTGGGTACAAGTGTGGCTGGCTCTCATGTGCCCATACAGTTTTTCATTGACATTCTGCATCTGTCAACTCCTGCTTTACTATTATTTATTTCAGCTCCTCAGAACGGGACAGGAGCAGACCATGCCTCTTCCAGAAACCATATTTTGTGCTCAGCAAATCAAAATACCCCCTGAGCTACCTGATATTCTGAAGCAATTTACTAAAGCTGCTATTAGGACTCAACCTCAGGATCTTTTGCAGTGGGCAGCTGCGTAAGTATGACGATCACATGACAATGTAGTTGCTGTGCTTGTGGACCCACAGAATCTCACTGCTCCTGGTTTTTGTACACTGGAGCTGGCTTTGAAAATTAAAATGCCCTACGTATTACATATATGCTTCTATACAATAATGCAGCACTTGAGCCTTTTAAAAATAGTGTAGTACTTATTTTATATTTCATTGAGGTTTAGGACCTCCAAAATAGTTTGATTTCCACATGGAAAAGTACATTTTCATTTTTTGTTTTATTAATTTCTCCTTTCTCTGTCCTGGAGAACAAAGCTCTTTTTCTTTTTTCTTTTTTTTTTTTTTTTTTTACATGAGACTTAATTCTTGGAACTTAAAAGGAAACCTAGAAAATAGCTTTCTCATTTGTAATTTTGCTTAGTGTCATCATTTCGCTCCAGCCAGGAGCTGAGCACCAGGCATCTGCTCTCTCTAAGGGGAGGGTGGGGGGTGGAGGGGAGGAAAAAGAAAACCAAAAGCAACCCTCATGGGTTGGAATAAGGACAGTTTACTGAGACAGCAGAACAAGAAATAACAGTAACAGGACTTTATAGCAACATACACAAAACTGGTGATACATGATGCAGTTTCTCACCAAACCACACAACTCAGGCCATACAGCTCAGAGCTGTCCTGAAGCTGGTCTGTCACCAAAAGACTGAGTGTTTTGGAGCTGCATGCTACTCCTCCCACCAGCCCCCTTTATGCTGAGCCTGATGTAATTGGCATAGAACACCCTCTTTGGCCAGTTTGGGTCACCTGTCCCAACTGTGTCACCTGTCCTGGCTGTGTCCCCTCCCATCTTCCTGGAGCTGCAGTGTTGCAGAAAGACAGCAGGAACACCTTAGGACAGTGTGGGTTGTCTTTGGAACATGATGGGGATGGAGTGGAGATGGATGCACAGGGAATGTACCTCAGCTGAAGTGGCCACCATCAGGTTGCTCCAGCCTGCTGGGACGTGGGGCCGGTGAGAGAGGGGCTGTCTGGCACTGCCACGGCCACACCGCCTGCCAGACCCTGCCCTCTGCTTAAAGACTGCACCAGGTCGGTCAGAGGGGTCCCCTGTAGATGGGTTGGAGGCTGCTACCGGTCGTGTACCCCTTTCTGGAACATGCTCTTGTGTGAGGGCACCCAGGTCTGGATCTGAGAGCCACCAGCAGCAGAGCAAGGCTGTGGTTTCACCCAGGCTGTTGGCGTTGCAGTGCTTGTCCCTGTGAACAATCAGACAGGGAAATGGGTCTGTTGGAAAAGCAGCCCAGGTGTTACACACACGCTGTGCATCTCTGCCCGTATGGGCGTGTTAACGGGGTACCGCAGCGCTGCTTGCTGTGCCTTTCGGTGAGTGTTTGCACGGCAGTGGGGTAGCCCGGGCACGGATGTGGGTGGCCAGGGTACGTGGGGGGAGATGAGGGGAGAAATCCTGAGGTTAGACCCGCCACTGGCTGGATGAAAACTGAATTGTCCTTGCCCGGTGCAGATTGCTGGCTGGTTAGGGCAGAGGTTGTCACTCTTAAGGCTGCGGCAGCCTGGTGGTTAAAAGGACATGCATCTAATTCCCTTTCTGCTCTGTGCTTAAGTATTTTCTTGGAGAAGACAGTACTAGCAGAAATGCTGATGAGACAGTCACAGCATAAATGCCCAGTTGTGCTTTTCGGGGGGCATGTGAGGGGAATGTTAAACGAATGAGCCCTCAAGTGCTTGTCAATCAAACGGGGAAAGCCTGCACTTTGGTTGGAAGCACACTCTGATGTTACTGTATCCCTCTCTGGCTTTGCCAAGAAGGGCTGGGTATATCGTGCACAAAATAAGCTAAATGCCTTAAGAATTAGAGGGTTGTAAAAAGGAATGTGTAGCACCTAGAGGTTTGGTTTCCACTAAAAATAGAGGTGGTACCTGGGCATGAGGAGATGGGAGCTGTACTGCCACTCCTGCACAGGAGTGCACATGGACTTGTTCACTGAACTGTAGAAGCTTTACTTCTTTGCAGCTTGTAGCAGCCACGGGCACTGAGGTGTCTGGCTCTTCCCATTCCCTCAGGTATTTTTCAGCGCTATCAAAAGGCGAGCCCCTTCCCGTGAAGGAGAGGGTTGAAATGCCTTTAGCAAGGGAGAAGAGAGACGCTGGTTTGACCCCAGGACTCCTTAAAGTCTTGCACAAACAGGTACAAACTGCACACTTCATGAAATTCACAGTGCTGTTGAGGGTGCTAGCTAATGTTTTGGGGATGGCTGGGGAAACTGTCAAGGATTTGATGTATTTTGGAGGGGGGCTGCGTGGGTTTTGGAGTTCTTACTGTGGTACCTGGGTTTTGTTTAAAGCTTTCTCCCAAAGGTGAGGTGAGTGTTGCAGAGCTGAAGGAAAAATGGAAGTACTTGTGCTTGCCAGAGGAGCAGCTGAAAGCCATCCTGGAGTTGGATGACTTCGGTGAGGAGGTGGAATGGATGAAGGTTCTGGCACTTGGGTGCAGCGTGCTGGGAGAGGTACGTTCACAGCAGGAGTCCTGGTATCCAAATGGTCATATATGAGTGCGTATGAGGTAGATCATAGAACAATTAATGCAACTGGACTTTGGGGAACAGTGGTTGCTTTTGCAGCAGCTGGCCTAGTGGCTTGTGTGTTTACTTCTGTTACCCATCAGGTTTTGGTCAGGGGAGCTTAACCAGAAAGAGGGGACTATGTCTGCAGCTGACTGGGGGGCAGTAGAAGAGCAAGTGTGTTCACAGGGAGCTTGGACTATGAGAGAGGGCGATAGGGGAATGGTGTTCCCATGCATCAGTGTAAATGTCCACAGAGGGGAACTGGAGAGAGGAATTAAAATATCGATTTGTAATTCCTTGTGTAGTCAGTTACATTTTTCACAGAAGCAGTTAATGTTGCTAAATCTACATTTAGTTCTTTTAATGTCAGTAATAAAATCTCAGCAGTGCATTTCAACAGAGCTCAGTATTATAAAAAGCACAAAGATGATGTTCTTATGAAGTGTAATATTTTTAATAACTTATATAGTAGGGAAGAAGGGGTACTAAAAAGAAAATATATGTTGATATTTTGAAACACTTGCAATATCTGGAAGCTCTGGATGGTAAACTGGCCTGGTGATGCAATTGTGTGTATGTGTGTGTATATATATATATATTAATTTCAAATCTGTATTTATTGAATCCTATCTCCCTCCCAAAGTGATTTTGTGCTTTGGGTTCTTTTCTTAATTTAAAAAAAAAAATTAACAGCAAGTTTACATATTAAAAAAACCATGAAAACAGAAACACAGTGACAGGAGTATTATTCTGGTGAAGCTACAGTCTAAATTTACCTCCATCGATCCCATCCTTTGTGATACTGAGTGATTTAATTTCCACTCTATATACTGGAACCTAAACTTCAGTTTCCTAAACCAGAGAGAAAGGCACACACAAGCAATTCACATTCATTTTCCTGCAGCTGTAAATTGTGTTCATAGTTTAACAGGGTCATGGGTGATCAGAGGACTGGGAGCACCTCTCCTATGAAGACAGGCTGAAAGAATTGGGCTTGTTCAGCCTGGAGAAGAGACGTTAGAGAAACCTTCCAGTTGCCAAAGGGGCGTAGAGGAAACATGGAGAGGGACTGTTTGCAAGGGCATGAGTGATAGGGCAAGGGGTAATGGCTTTCAGCTGAAGGAGGCTGGATTTAGATTAGTTATTAGGAAGAAATTCTTCCCTGTGAGGGTGGTGGCAGTGTTCAAGGCCAGATTGGATGGGGCTTTGGGCAACCCGAGCTAGTGAGGGTGTTCTTGCCCGTGACACAGGGGGTTGGAACTAGATGGTCTTTGAGGTCCCTTCCAACCCAAACCAGGCTGTGATTCTGCGTTTCTTAGAAACACCAGTCATGTAAAGTATCTTTCTGTAAAGCACTGTTCTTACATCCTTGGAGAAGGGAGCAGAGAAGCAGCCTGTTAACCTGCCTTTGGAAGGTGGAGAAACCAGTGTGAATAACTTTGCTGCACCATGAGTGGCGGCAGCAGCAGTAATGCGCTACCAAACCGCGGAGGCTGGAAGGCCATGCTGAGTCTGCTGCCATCTTGTAGGCAGCTGCCCCTCCAACCCCACAGAGGCCTCCCAGGGGAGGAACTACATGAAGTAAAACTGTTAAGGGATTATAAAATGACACTTCTCTGGCCTGTGTTCTAGATCTTGAACACATACTGCATTTATTTTAATACTTGTCTTTGTAAAGAGTCATTGCTTGCTTATTAGTGAAGATGTAAGGATAAATTTTGAAAAAGTTACAGCTAAAACATTACTACTTGGATTAAGAAAGACCTCTGTGTTTTCTTTTTGTTTATTTATTTCTTTGGTTTAGTGGCATTCCACCTGTCTTTAACTCAATTCATGTTGATTTTTTCCACGTTTCCCTGTGTGGAATAGATTATAGACAATGTTTGTAAAGTGTATTTGGAATTAATGCTTTGAGGTCGTGTTTGCTCTAAAGGGAACTCAGATGCTATTTGGCTTTGACTAAACTCAAACTGTCCAAATGCTTTTTTGCCTCAGCATGTTTTCTGCTAGCTGCTAAAATGGAGCTTGCATACAACACTCCTGAAAATTGCTATCATATAGTATTTATTATGTCATAGCAAAAAGTCATCTGAACCACATGGATTTTCTGGGTATTGTAGATATGTCTGTTTTAACTGCCACTGAGAATTCATTTAGATTTATCAAGGCAATACATGGGAATATATATATGTACATACTATGGCTAGGTACAGTGATGTTTTAGCTTTTACAGTAGCAGAATAGAGCAGTTTGGCCATACTTGTGATAGCCCCTGTGCAATCTTTACACATCACAGGATTCTGGTTTTGGGGTTTTTTTAACCCATTTCTACCAGAATTTCATTATTGTTTCCATCCCTGCACCTGCACTGGAGGGTAAATTTGGGGTTGAGACCTAGGTAATAATGATAAAGCCTTTATCTCATTTACACTGGCTTTTAGTGACTTACTGTGTGGATTTTGTCATGGTGTGCAAAGGATGTTCATGGCTCTGACACTGTTCCTCTCATTTCTCAACCGACCCCCTGCTACAGTCGTTGCTGAGTTCAATGAAACACGCCTGTGAAATCTTAACGAGGGACCCAGAAGGTGGAGCAGCTCGCATTCCCTTTGAAACATTCTCATTCCTCTACTCCTATCTGGCCAGCATCGATGGAGAGATACCAGAGGAGAAAACCGAAGCCTTCCTCCACAGAATTAAAGAACAAGCGTAAGTAAAACTCCGTGTGTGGAATTGGAATGTGTGGGTCTGCTCCTGGGTTCTCCATAAACCTTTAATTTCATAAAGGTTTTAAACTTAATTTTGGGTACAGGAGTAAATTTGACTAAGACTGTAACAAAGGTGTACATAGTTATTCTTTGTTAGGCGGTCAACATTGGGTTTGAGCTGGTAAATGATAAATTGTTATTTATCCACCTTCCTTTGAAATACTGAAGTCACTGTGGGATGGTGTAGTGTTTCCTGTAGGAAGCAGTTCTATACAGGTTTGTATTATCTGCCTATTACTGGTACTGGAATCAGCAGCATCTTATGGGCTGGTCTCCTGTTTTAACGTTGATCATAAATCAGAGAAACTGGGGATTCTCCCTTGAAACCTGAAGCTTATATCATGCTTCTCCGTAATTACTTCTCCCTAGAAACTTTATTGAGAAAATGTTTAGTATGTACTCGATCTTAAATGGTCTGGCTCTCCAATTTTTGTAGTGGCAAATTGTCCTTCCTGGCATGGTCCTTGAGTTTGTTGCCTTCCATGGATATAAAGGATAAAGGCATGATATAGCCCCATCCTGTTTTGGTATATGTCCCAAACTGGGCTGGTGGGGTAGGTTTTTACTCTGTTCTGTTTCTCTTTCTGCTTGCTCTGAGCTTGGTTTATAGTTTATGGTCAGTTCTGTCAGTGACAGGAGTGACATCATCTGTGCCCAGCACTGCAATACAGAATACTTGCTTAATAGTCACCAAGGCTATTGAGTTTTGATTCTGGCTTTTCAAGGCTTCAGCTGCCATGAACTGACAGATTCTCCACAGCAGGAGACGCACAGGTTGAAGGTTAAGCAGTGCTTTGCTATCAGTGACAGCCCTGCTCAGGTCTTTTCTGTACTGTTGTGTAATCTTTGGCCTGCTTCATCATGGAACCACCCTCATTCTCACCCCTTGACTTCATCCAGTAATTTGTTAGCAGATGATGAACCTCTGTGAATGACATGTTTCTTATCTATCAAGGCCAGGTAATTTTCTATAGTGCCTTAGCTATAGCACGCTCTGGGGCAGGTGAGAGCACTGGGACTGGGCACGAGGCAAAGTACCAGTCACCTTAATGGTATACTGTCTCTGTGTCTGTACATACATATATAGACATACACATTCGTATACGTACTATGGAACCTGGAGTTGAAAATCTCTGTGCTATTTCTGAGGACTTGGAGGATCTCAGGCAGTCTGTATGCCATTAGTGTTTGAGCCCCTATGTCATATGCTCACCTTTCAAACAATGAAGACCAAGTGGCGGTATGAAGGCTATGTGGATTTGAATCCCAGTATACTTTAATTGCAGATATAGGCAAGTTTATGGATTCCACAAACTGTAGAATAGAATCATAGAAGATGCTGAGGAGGAATATACTGAAAAGACCCATAAGGATCATTGAGTCCAGGTCCTGACTTACTCCGTGACTTTCCTTTTCTGGAATGACTTTAAAGCATGCAGTCCAGGAGAAAAGCCATGGTACCAACCATGCTGTGTATGGTCCTAGTGTGGGATGTTGGGGTCTCCTGAGTGCTCTTCAGTGCCCTGGGGGTTGGCAAGATGGTCCTAAATGCTGGTGTGTGGCCAGGAGCTTTGCCCTTGCCTCAGCCAGCGCTGTTTTGGTTTTTGTACTCTGGTTACCCCAGTATTATTAGGTGCCCTTCTTACAGGGCTGGGTGGGGAACACCCTGTTGATGATCAGTCCATTCAAATTGCGCTGACAGTTTCTGACGCGCTGTCACCATCGCCGGCACTTGCAGCTTGTTTGTCCTGAATGCTTCTGGACACCTGCACTTCATGATGATCAACAGGGTATCTGCATAGTATGGGCACCTTTCTTCTTCAGCACTATGACACCGTTCTTGCTGTTGTAAAAGTTGACAAAAGCAGGAGAACTTGTAATTCACAGACTTGTGCTAACAGCTCTACTAACTAGGCCCAAGTCATACTAACTGCTACAGGTGAAAAATCTCATCTCTAATAGACCTGGATCAGGTCGGTGAAGTCTCATGCCCACAAAATTCAATGTCAAAACCTCCTCACATTTTAGTGGGTGGAGGAAAGGCTCCATCAAGCTAAGGTGTGTATCCCAGCTGAAATTAGCATGAGGGATGTGTGAAAACGATAGTGTCTTCAATCCAGCCCTGTGATAAACTCACACTCACTTTATCCAGTCACACACAGGATAGACAAAATGATTTTAACACTCAGCAACAGCCTTGTCCTTTGACTGCTGCCTGTGTGGTGCATTTGCAGACAGATGCTGATGCTTCTGACTATCATCTGGAACTGGTCTCTGTCTCAGATGGCTATGGGCTCTGCGTACATGGGTGCTCAGAGATGCACCCGTACACAAAGGAACTGGCTTGTTTTGTCATTAGTTACCAGACTGACAATTTTTAGTAAGAACTACCATTTAATAATAGTGCTCTTATTTGCTGTCAGTGTAACTCTCAATTGTATCTTGCCCAACACACAAGGATTTGCCATGTTAGCGTTGTTCTGAAACATTTGGTTTATTCTTTTCCAGTGACCAACAAAGTGGCATGGTGCTGCTCAGAAACTTTGTGACACAACCGACACTGTTGTGATCCAGCCTGCTCTTCTCACCAGGTCAGAGGGGGCAGGGGGAAAAGGAATAAATACACTCAAGAATGCTTCTGTTCAAAGGACTGTTACTTGCACATGGCAATACAAGATTCTCTTCTCTGGCACTTCCTTCTCTTTATCCCGCTCTTGAAATGGTCTTCAGTAGGTATTACAGTTACACTGTTCTCCTGCATCTCAAACACTGATGCTCACACATCTAGGGAGTGATAACTTCTACACTGAGTAAAATGTATTTCGTTATAGATCTTCTCACCTGTACCTCACAAATGATTGTAAGGAAAGTAAAATGCAGAATCAAAATTAGAGAAGACAGGCCAGCTCTAACTGGTGTACTTTTCATTACACTATGGGATAGCACTGACTTTGACTCTTCGCACAAGTACAGCTTGTCTTCTGTCTACCTTCTCTGCATGAACAAGCTCTAATAAACTAACAGTTTTACCATGCCTTACTCAAGAGAACTTCAGGAGAACCTGAACCCTTAGAAGAAACCTCAACTCAATAATGGACAGCAATAGCTGCATGTTGTTTTCCCTCAAATTAGGACCCTTTGTGAAGTTACATATCCTTTTCCATTCTTGGATCCACTCATCTAATTAAGGCTCTGTTTTAAAGTACATCTCACTTTCTGACAGGAAAAGATACTGCATTTGTCATGTAGGTGAGAAAGGCCTGAGAGAGACCAGTTTGGCTCCGAGTCGAACAGCTGTAGTAGGTACAGACGTCTAAACCAACCAGAATTACACTACGTATTTAGTGACAGATAATCACACCTCGGGGGGTGGGCCGAAATGAGAAGCAGCATACTAGTGGCTTCAGTAACACTGGAGAGATTCCAGTACCAGAGGCAGCCAAAACCAGCAGCACCCTCTCCTGGCAACTCCATCAAACAGAAGTACTCTAGGAAAGATGGCTCCACCACCTTGTTCTTTCATAGCTACTTACGTTGTTGAAGTAACAAGCTTGACTGATGATGAGTGACTGTGCTGCAGGCTGTCCTGCTTTCGGCTAGGAGGGAGTTAACTTTCCCTACTAACGAGAAAGGAGGGGACACAGCCAGGACAGGTGACTCAAACTGGCCAAAGGGGGTATTCCATGCCAATTACATCATGCTCAGTATACAGGAGGAGGGGGCAGCTCCAGGACCCGCGGTTTTTTGAAGGGGACGATGGGTTTCCGGGAGGAATCTGGGCTGCGCGCTCTGAGTTGTGTGTTCTGGTGAGGAAACCGCAGGTATTGTGTATCACATTATCATTGTTATATCTATTTTTTCCTGCTAGTCTACTAAACTATCCTTATCCCAACCTGCGGGGTTTTGCTGTTTTGGTTTGGTGGGTTGGGTTTTTTTTCCCCTTTCCCTTCTTCCACCCCCCCACCCCCCCCCCCCCCAAAGCATCCCTCTCCCCCTTTAAACAAAGCAAGCATCGAGTGGTGCTCGGCTCTCGCCTGGGGCAAAACCACGGCACAGGCACACCCTGTGAGGAATTAACAAGACCAGAAATTTTTACAATAAAAATATCACTGAGGTGGAATCCTCCTGCACTCCCTTATTATGTACCTGCCTGTCTGAAGTCTTAACTGTTTCATCAACCTCTACTGCTAATACTTACACATTAGTGTGCAGGATGGGAACTCCTCTTGGTTACTTCTGGAAGGAAATGGGTATGCACCCACCTTGCTAGGGCAATCAGTAGCATTGCAAGTGTCCTTGGTATGTCCCTGCTGCTTTCTGTGGAAAGCTGTATTCTCATCATCTTTGCCAGATGACATTGGTTCTTTGAGCATGACCTTGGGAACAGTAACTCTTCTATTGTCCTTTTACGACTAGCTGCACCTGAAGATACTTCAGGCTGTTGGAGAACTCTGAAATCCACCCTCTCACCTCTGGTACATGCTGTAACTAGACAGCAAGCACTGTTTTTCTGGAACACTGTTCCCAGAGGTGACAATGTCAGGTGGGAGCATACAAGGGAGGCTTTCTTCATGCCTTTTCCAGTTGCAGCTGATTCTGGACTCCAGGGATTAGCTCTGTCTGTACCCACTAAGTACTGTCTCCGAGCACAGCTGTGATGCAACACCAGTATTACAGACGCTGTATTACTGTCCCTGGCAAAACAACCATAACGATAGTTCCTGTGCAAGTAATTTTCTTGAACAGCTAACAACAAGTCATCAGGTTCTTGATTCTACTTTCTTCTTTTGTGGCTGTGATATTTGTCTTCATCCCTGAAACAAACACACAATCGTCATGTGAGCTGTTAGGCGCAGACTGACAGTCTGAAGGGGAAAAAAACAACAATTACCCCCTGCTCCCCAAAAAACCTTGGGCAATGGAAAGCTTTCATTGAATATAATCATGTTCTCTTCTAGGGAAAGTAAGTAAACTATTTTAAGGCAGCTTCTTTCCCGTGCTGTTTTAATTAAAGTCTTGTCAGACAGAGCTATAGTGGCAATTAGCTTAGGATTAATGGCACCATTGTGTAACGAAGCCAATTTTGAGACAGGCAAGTATCCCATCCATGCCGTTATCTACAGTATTTCTTTCCTATACACTAGGGACAAGGCAGCATTTTGTCTGCACGAGCGCCTGTCTCTGCTCAAACAGCTTCAGTCTTGCAGATGCAAATGTGCACTTGTTGATGGAACTGTTTTCTTTTGCCTAAAAATATGTCCAGAACTACTGAAAAACAGCATTGTTTTGAAGCAGCAACAGAAAAAATAGCCAAGTGATTGCATGTTGGCGTTGTTACACCGCTGTCTGAACATGAGCTGTCAGTGTGCCCAGGTGGCCAAGAAGGCCAATGGCATCCTGGCCTGTATCAGGAACAGTGTGGCCAGATTTGGCCACAGATTTGGGCCTCTCACTACCAGACACTGAGGTGCTGGAGCAAGTCCAGAGAAGGGCAACGAAGCTGGCAAAGGTTTGGAGCACAAGTCTTATGAGGAGCGGCTGAGGGAGTTGTTTAACCTGGAGAAGAGGAGGCTGAGGAGAGACCTTATTGCTCTCTACAACTACCTGAAAGGAGGTCGTAGCCAGGTGGGTGCCTCTTTCCTAAGTAAGAAGCAATAGGACAAGAAGAAATGGAAGTTGTGCCAGGGGAGGTTTAGATTGGATATGAGGAAAAATTTCTTCACAAAGGGTTGTCAAGCACTGGAACAGGCTACCCAGGGAAGTCATTGAGTCACCATCCCTGGAGGTATTTAAAAGATGTGCAGATGTGGCACTTAGCAACAGGATTTAGTGGAGGACTTGGCAGCGCTGGGTTAATAGCTGGACCTCACGATCACCAAGGCCTTTCGCAGCCTAAATGGTGATTCTGACATTAGTGAAACAAATAATCCTATCTATTCCCAGTGCAATCTAGAGCAGAGGATTAGACATGACAAGCACATTTCAGTGGTTAAATGGACAATATGCTCCCCTGTGCATGCTGATCAAGAAGTAAGCCAGCCTGTGCCACTTCTACACTAACCCTGTAGCATGCTGTTGAAAGTGTCACCTTTCAGATGAAATTCAGTAAACTCTGCAGTCTGGATCTGTTTATGATCTCACAGCATGTTCTGTCTAGTAGTAGTAGCCTCATGCCACTGGCTTGTCATACTGTATATGGGATCAGCCCACCTTTTCAGCTGCTCCAGATACTCTAATTCTCAGCAGTAACTTCTCAGAGAGAAAGGCTACAGCTGCCCGATTCAGGAGGAGGAGTTGGCTGTCTCTATTTCTGCTCACCTTTCTCTTTTCCTCCGAGAATCTCGGTCTTTGCCTCTTTCACGACTCCTTTTTCTTTTATTTGGACTCCTGCTGCCCTCTCTCCTATGTCGAGTGCGTTCAGTGTCCTTACAGCTTCCTCCAGACTGCCGTGAGTCCACCGAAGCTGACCGCCTGTCTTCCTTTCTGGAAAAAAAAAGTTATTGATTTTATTCAATAAAAATAGCTTCACGGGTTTTCAGTACCAGTGTTGTCATACAGTGACCTGCCAATGGTGTAAAACTGAGGATACACCTTTTATTAAGCCTGTCTCCCTAAGAAACACAGTATCTTCTAAAAGAGGCCCAAAGTCCCTGCTTTTGTATGTGCACATCTCACCCCACTGTTTAATCCAGTTATTTCTTACAAACACTGCCTCTCAGCCTTATCACCTCCGCTCACGGAATAGGTGACAGTAGAGGGGGTTCACTTTGTTCTGTTTTGCTTTAACCAGCTTCCTAAAGCTCCTGTCAACAGCTGGAAAACCCAGCAAGCCTCATCTCCCCTGGACCCTTTGCATCGTTCACCTGCACTTTAATGCTGGAACCAAACCTTTTGTTTCAGCAACATTTTCATCTTAAAGAAGCACAAAGCTTCCTGACGAAGCACAACAACAAACAGGGAATCATGACCTAGTTGTAATTTCAGCAACAAATGTTTGGAAGAGCGTGCAGTGTTGCCTGACAGAGGAAGAAAGACGTATGCACAAGCTGCACGCCAAGTTAGCACAGCAGCATCCACAGGGGTAAGCGCTGTCAAGGGTCCCCACGTTTAGAAAGTTATTGAAACATTTTGTCTGAGATATTTTATGTCTCCCACAGCATTTCCTGTCATGTGGTAGGGAAGGGGAAGAAATTGTGTACCTTTATTTTCAAGCATCCTTCTGTCCCTAGTGATCACATAGACACGTATATATATACACACATATATATATGTATATATTTGGACAGAAGGATTGCTGCTGCCATCCCTGAGGAATTTGCCAGCTGTGCCATACCTTCCCGAAGACTTTGACTTTCCTCCTTCACATATCTCTGCATTATCCAGCCTGTTCTCCTCCTGCCACTGGTTGCTGAGTTCTTCCATATGCACACCGATCACATCCCGAATCACCTGGAGATTAAGATAGGTTATTAAAAACAAAGAAGAAAAGCGGCACGTCATGGTAGTGTCCTGAACTAGCAACCAGGCAGCAGAAGGTAAACATCTCTAAAAAGAAAAAAATAAAATCCACCCCCCCCCCCAAAACCTCATACATCAGAGGTTCCAATGGAAAGGCTTGCTTGCAGAACTGCTCCACTTTACAACAGACAGTCAGTTATAGCTTGCAGGCACTTTCACACTCAAAATTTAATAGTCAGGAAGGGTCGTGGTCTTTGTATCTCACTGTAGCAAAGAAAACCCAGGAAGAGATTCCTCTACAGTTCACAACTCTGGTAAAGCAGGGTACCAGAAGCAGAGACACCTTTTCTTTGTCTTTATGCCGACGCACATAAGCACTTTTGTGGGAAGACAACCCCAAACTTTTCAGACACTCACCTCAGTGTAAGACTTCTTTGTTATATGAACATTCTTAGCCCTGTACGACTGCCGCCGCCTTTTGTAGTCTCGCATTTCCGCCAGGATTTCGAGGTGGGACTTGGGACCCTTCTGGCTGTCATCTAGCAAACAATTGGAAGTGAAGCAAATGCTCATTAGCAGCAGGACACACACACACCTGCAGGTATGCACGGCTGGTGCTTTAATAGCAAGTCTGAAACATAAAATACATGGTGTTCTTTCTAAAGTTTAGTCACTCTTTAGCACAAGCTTCCCCTCTGACCTTCTTGCTATGGGCTTACACAAGAGTAAAAAGCCACCAAGCAGATGTTACGCGCTCTCAGTCTCCTGACCGTGATGCAAACCAACAGCTGGGCTTGTGATCTGGCTCCTACACCTACAGAACACAGGCCCTGTTTGTAAAGCCAGTACCGCAGTAAGCCACAGAGAAAGCAGATTCTGTTAAAGATTTACCTGTGTGGATGACAAACACCATCTCCTGCCTCCCAGGCACAGCAGGGCCCACATGGTAACACAGATGCTTACGCTGCACTTGGTACAGTTGCAGACTGGCATGACTCAACAGGGATGAGAGGCCTTGGTCCAATACACCCATTTGTGTATTGCTCAAGAGC
Organism: Hypotaenidia okinawae; assembly: GCA_027925045.1. Taxonomy (NCBI): domain Eukaryota; kingdom Metazoa; phylum Chordata; class Aves; order Gruiformes; family Rallidae; genus Hypotaenidia; species Hypotaenidia okinawae. Next base: position 86,837,638 of record BSDF01000002.1, on the reverse strand, counting down.
TCCATCAGACGGCTGCCAACCTTTCTTGTTCGGCTCTTACTCTTAAGCGATCTTTAATCTCACCATCTCTTACAGCCAATACTGTTCCAAGCTGCACAGCAAGCTGGCAGCATGAAGCAACCCGAAGGCAGCTGCAGCAAGGACGAAAGATCCACCCGCTAAGACACAGTGCATGCGTGCCAAGAGCAGACCACTGAGGTGCTCTCAGGGGGAAACAACATAAAAGCTACCGAGCTTTTATGACACCACCTCTTCATCGTGGCTTTCAGGAACAGTGTGCTTTTCACAATAAGAACAGCACAAGCACATCTGATCAGCTTTGAACAAAACTCATCTCTCTACCTAAAAATGCAAGTTCTGGGGGTTAAGTTCAGCAACAGATGATTCTCCAAACCTTGGGTGATTTTTGCTGCTAAATCCACAAAGAGGTCACTGTCGTTTTCCATGGTTTGGGATCTAGACCTCTGTTTCTTTGTTTCTTCAACAACGTAATCATAAAGAGCAAGGCGATCGGCTTGAGTCAGGTCACAGGTGAAACGCTTGTGATTCTGAGGAACTTCTACAGGCAGTAATGAGTAAGATCCTGGAGGGTGAACAAACAGCTGGTATTAGTAACACACTGTAAGCACACAGGAAAACACAGAGAAGCTCAAACAAGCAGCAATGCAGCAGATGCCCATACTGTTTTCATCCTTCCCCTACAAATCTCTAAGAATGTTCATCCTCCTTTATTTGAAAGGATAAAAATTGCTCAAAGAAAAACCAAACAAAAGGCCTGAATTCCTCCCCAGCCCCACACAGGTTTTCCCATAACTAACAACGAAGTGACTGTACTGGGGTGGATCAGAAGGACACTGTATTGTCCCATCAATTTCAGCTCTTGGCTAACAAGCTAAAGCAAGAGAAAGGAAGCTGTAACTCTAAGGTGTGGGTTTGTTTGTCTTACTCGCAAAACATTCTGTGAAGTGCCAACTGCAAAACAGCAGCTGTTCTGCCAAGAAGAACAAAAGCTCCTAGGAGACTAGGTAGCTGGACACTGAAAACCATCCCCACTCACACTGTCACTTTCTCTATAGAGCTTTTATAACAGACTGCCAGAGGCACCGATACCTAAAGGGCTACAAAAGCACTTTCGGAATGCACCAGATTAGTTCAGATGCCCAACTTCATAGTCATGAAAACAAACACGCTTCCTGCACACTCTTCTTTTCCTCAAATGATGGGGAGGAACTGAGTGAATGGGAGAGAGACTGTTTATCAGGGAGTGTAGTTACAGGACAAGGGGGAATGGCTTTAAGCTGAAAGAGAGCAGGTTTAGATTAGACATTAGAAAGAAATTCTTCCCTGTGAGGGTGGTGAGGCCCTAGCACAGGCTGCCCAGAGAAGCTGTGGCTGCCCCCTCCCTGGCAGTGTTCAAGGCCAGGTTGGATGGGGCCTTGGGCAACCTGGTCTAGTGCAGGGTGTCTCTGCCCATGGCAGGGGGTGGAACTAGATGATCTTTGAGGTCCCATCCAGCCCAAACCATTCTGACCAGCCCCACACTCACTCTTCCTATTTTCCAGATAAAACACAAATCCTCCAAACAATAAATCCATTAAATAATAAATAAAATAAATCCCTTGCAACAGCAGCAAAGTGACTTCCCTAAAGATACAGGACACAGTATTCTACAATACTGCCCGCAGAGAAGTCTTTTACTCGAGAACATCCAAATTCCCCACAGCCACTGACCTGATCTCCATAATCCTCCTCCCCAAAAGCCAGCCTTCCCCCTGCCAGGCACGGCCCCACACGGACGTCTGTCTCCAGGCAGACAGAAGAGCCAGTGCCTAAGGCAGGGTAGGGTGTGCACAGGAGTCCTCACAACAGCAAAGCTACCGCTTCGCTAGGCCATGGTAGAAGCTGGGCAACCCTTCACATCCTGCTCTCGCTAAAGACACTGAGGAAGAGGAATCAGAGTAACTCTAATTTACTACAGCAAACCTACAACACAAGATTTCCTCGTTACCGCACTGGGAACCTAAACCAGAACTTTCTAATCTGAACTAACGTGCCTGAACATGAACACTGGACTTATTTCTAAAATGCTCTGGTCTTGCCGTGTCACGGAAGCCCGTAGAAGTGTCCTAATAGTTCCACACTTGGGATTTTGCAGGAATTCCACAACTTGTTATGAAGACCAGCCTTCCTGCCTTCTTATACAGCTATTCTAATGTGCCAGTAGTCAAGATATGGTTAGAATTTTAAAAACAAAGAAAGATAACTACTTGACAGTTAGTCAAAAGCAAATTTTCAAGGAAAACTGCTTTCCATTTGTTTCTGTTGCCAGACTTTAAATTAAACAAACAATTCCAAGATGGCAAATCTTCAAACAGGCCGAGATATCACCACGAAAACCACTCCACACAATTTTAATGTTATCTTCATGGAGATGCCAGCTTGCAGAGGAATCCGGAGGGCAAACACTGGCATCTAGTGGCTCGCTGATGTACCTCTGCGATGCAACCACTCCATAAAAAGTGAATGTTTCTTCTCTACTTGGATGGGCTCCTGTCCAATTAACAAGTCACCACTTCCTTCCGAAGAACATGCACCCGACAACACTCCAAACACGGCGCCCATCCCATGAAAACTCCTTCCCAAGCAACTGTCTGTTAAGGCTGAATTTGCTACGCCAGAGAAGCAAAGACAACATGAGAATCCATGCCCGAGCAGGCACTGCTTTATTTGTCTGTCAAGGCAGGAGAGCAGAACACACACACACGCTTCTCCCACAGGTACAAGTCTACCAAACTAAAACACCACGGACTAAAACCACCGTATCTTTCAGGCACTGCAGGAATTTCCAAGCTGTACAGTCCAGATAAAAATGAATCCTCAAACACAACAAAAAGCAGAGTTTTGTTTTCTCCCCACCCCATCACTTGAAGAACAAGGCTGGAAGCAGCAAGAGACGAACTTGGGCCACAAAATGCCAAATATCAGAAAACGTGGGGGGAGAAATGAAAGTGTAAGTAGTAGGATGGGAAGTAAACGACTAGTGCATTAAGAACTCCTGGATTTTGCAACGTTGAGGGAGGACTAGAAGCGTGCATACAACAGACTCAAATTCTGGTTGCCCCAAGCAGAGAAAGTAGATATGCTCCGTAATATAAAAGGGAAGAGAGATTAAAAATAGCTTTAAAACCTTTCTCATAGCAGGTCACAAGCAGAACCAAGGAAGCTGTGAGGGGTGGGGAGACAAGAGCAGCTCTCCACTGCCTCAGCATCTTCTTGCTACTCACCTTCACTGTAGCCGGTACCTTCTTTGGCGCTTTGAGCTCTGGCTTGCCTGACAATGTGAAACTGCAGATCTTTGTCTGCAGGTAGAGAGGACAAGAACTCACTGAACTTCTACATCAAGTACTTGGCAGAGTCAGTCTTTATTCCCCAACCTCTGTTACGAGTCTTACGGTATGTTACAGAACACTGTGGTTTTACTCTTGCAAAAGGCAAGGTCTGAACTGAAAATACCATCTTCATCTATTTCCGTATTTTAACTGGGGTGGGGGGGAGGAAGAGTAGGGGTAGAAGAAGAGTATTTCAAGGTTATATGGATATAGAAAAAGAAATGTATGTTTGTTACAATTGTATTCTCTACTAGTACTATGGCCCCAAATTCTACAGCCAGTTTTTCCACCTTCTGAACATGCATTTTAATAGGCTTTTTCTGCACCTGATACTAGAAGGACACAGAAACTAGAAAATAACCTAATAAGTTAAAAAAGTAAACAACCTACTTGGATTTTAAGTTGAAAACACACGAATGACGTACACAGCAGCATTACAGAGTGACAGAAGCACAGTGAGTGTAAATTAAGGCACAACGTAGTGGTGAGAAAACACACCTACACAATTAAAACACTTTTTAAGAGGCCTTGAAGAGCTTTTGGCTAGCAAGGGACTTGTGTGTGCTACCGTAAGGATCCGGACTCGGCTCCATCCTCGAACCCCACCCTCTGCGATGCCCCCTTCCCCCGGGTGTCCCCCCACGCAGAGCCCCGCTGCTGCTCACCCATGGCGACGGTGGGAACCTTCAGGTTTTCGTAGAAAAAGCTGGAGTCGTACATCTCAGCCTGCGGGACCAAGCGGCTCAGTCAAAGTCCCGAGGCCACCCGCAGCGACACCGGCTCCGGGCTCGGCCGCCGAGTCGACCCCCGCCAGCGGGGACCCCCGCCCCGGCACGCCCCACTGCCTCGGCCCGCTGCCGCCCGCTCAGCCGGGCAGGCGCCAGCCTCGTGTGCCCCGCAGCTGGGTGACCCGCTCGGAGCCGGCCCGGGTGCCCACCTCCTCCTCGGCGGAGTAGCCCATCTTGCGGAGCCGGCAGGACGCGGCGTGTCTCTCCAGCGACGCCCGGGGAACGCGGTGATGGACGTCGTAGGGGCAGGGAACCCGCTCCACCTGGCAGCGAGATACGAGTCAGCGCGCACCGGCGCCTCCGCAGTCCCCTTCCCCCAGCGGAGCCGCCGCCGCCGCCGCCGCCTTACCGGGTCCCCGAGCCACACCGCACAGGGAGCGGCCATCGCGGCGTGGGCGGAGCGGCCGCCGAGGTCCCGCGATGGGGGGCGGGGCCGGTGTCATGCTTACTGAGGGCGCCCGCTGCTGCAGAGGACCCTGGGGTTGTGGAGCCATCTTGCCTGGCGGCAGGTTCTAGGGGGAGCACGACGCGCTTGCCTGTGCGTTATGGGCGGCAGCCCCGCTCCTTCCTTTCGTGGGGAGGGGCTGCAGCCATGCCGGGTGCGGCGTGGCTGGATCTCCGAAAAAGAGCCAGGGCGGCCAGGCGGCACGAGACGCCCTGCCCCTCCGCCTGTCGTCACCTCCATGCAGGCGGCCCCCGGGGCAGCCGCGACATCGCCAGGGCCCCCCGCGCGGCGAGCTGAGGGATAGGACGCCGCCTACCGGCGGGAAGGAATAACAGCAGCGCGGAGGCGCCGCGGGACCGGTGCGGAGGGCGTACCCGGGTGCCCGTAGTCGTCCTCCGGGAGATGTGCCCTGTCTATTGAGGGCTGGCGGGGGCAGCTCTGCGTGGGGCTGCGGCCCGGCCGGCAGCGGCAGTGGGTCCCCCAACGCGGGCGGAGGGGGCTCCGTAGTGCGGGCGCCCAGGCCTGGGCCGGCAGGCTGAGGGAAGCGCCCGCAGCGGGACACCCGCTCCCGGGCCTGAGTGGCGGCGGGGCGGCCCCAGGCCCCGCTCCGCGCCGCCTCTCTGGAGAACGGCAGTCTGTCAGCAGCCGTTCTGGGGCGTGGGCACGCGCACCGCCCTGCTCCTTTCCGCGCGCTGTGCTGTGAAGGAGCAGAGCAACCGCTGGGGCAGGCTGTGCGCGGGCAGGATCACAGAACTGCTTGGGCTGGAAGAGACCCTTCGGATCATCGAGTCCACCCCAGCCTCACCCTGCCTAGCCCACCTCTAGACCATGTTCTTAAGCAGTTCACACGCCTTCTAAATACCTCCAGGGTCGGTGACTCCACCACCTCCCTGGGCAGCCTGCTCCAATGCCTGACAGACCTTTCAGTAAAGAAATTCTTCCTGATACCTGACCTAAATCTCCCCCATTCCCTCTCATCCTATTGCTTGTCACCTGAGAGAAAAGACCAACCCTGACATCTCTGCAACCACCTTGCAGGTAGTTGTAGGGAGTGATAAGGTCCCTCCTCAACCTCCTTCTCTCAAGACTAACAAGCCCGATCTCCCTCAGCCACTCCTCACAGGACTTGTGCTCCAGACCCTTCACCAGCTTCATTGCCCTTCTCTGGACACACTCCAGCACTAAACGTCCTTCTTGTAGTGAGGGGCCCAAAACTGAGCACAGCACTTGAGGTGTGGCCTCACCAGGGCAGAGTATAATGGAACTATCACTTCCCTGGTCGTGCTGGCCATGCTGTTCCTGGTACAGGCCAGGATGCTGTTGGCCTTCTTGGCCACCTGGGCACACTGCTGGCTCACATTCAGCCTGCTGTCAGCTAAAAGGCCTGGGAACCTGGAGACTTACTGAGGCAAAAAAAGCATTAAGTACCTCAGCCTTTTCTTCATCCTCCATCACAATGGTTCCCCCGGCATCCAGCGAAGGTGGGGGATTCTCCTTGGCTCTCCTTTTGTTATTAACCTATTTATAGACTTTCTCCCTGTTATCTTTTACAGTAGTGGCCAGGTGGAGCTTCATAGCACCCAGGCCTGAGCAAGGACCAGTTTCTCTTATACATGCAGCTGGTGCCACCCTGGGTGCTCCAGAGCCGCTCAGAACACAAGGTGCTTCACGATGGGGCGGGAGCAACAACAGTTTCCTCATTGCCGTTCGGTCCCTGGTGCCGTTCGTCCCTCTGTGTACTATGAGGAGCGCTGTGCAAGGCACAGGGAGCCTGAGGGGTGCCCAGTGCAGGGCCAGGACCAGTGTGTCTCCCCAGTGCTGTGCCCGTGTGCGTTGCAGCACCCCAGAGACTCCTGGCCAAAGCAATGAGAACCTTTTGCTAGGGACTGAGGAAACATTAGGGCTCAGTAAGACTGTAAGGTAGGACGAGGAAAGACTGCCTCTCCTAAGGAATAAATTTTGCATGATTTCGCCTATTTTTGTCATCTCTGAGAAAAGCACATATGACTAGAAGGAAGAGTGGGTTTAACACGGCAGGGGGGGACAGTGGGGTGGGGAAGTGGAACCATGACAGATGTAGCTGCCAGAATGACTCTTGTACATCTGCTTTCGTTAGCAGATTACAGCCCTTTCTCTCCTGCACAGTGAATTTGAGGCTCAGCTGAGATTTCAGCCCTTTGAGAGATTTGCTCTCTCTAGCTATGTTTGCCTGAGGATCTTTGACTTTACATGACACAGAATACTTCCAGTGGCAGACTTCCTAGCTGCCCTTCCAATTTCATTCCTGCTGTACTACTGTCCTCTTCCACATTCTATCAAAAGAGTAATAAGAACAGCTGGGCAAAACTGTTCTGACCATCTCCACTGGAAAATGCCATTTATTCAGAATTGCAGAAGTTTGACAAAGTACCTGAGCAGTTGTTGGGTTTTGGGGTTTTTTTGTTTTTTTTTTTTAAAGAGTAAAGGTTAAACATTCTGGGATTTTTTAATTTATAAATTAAATTAATAGTTGAGAATCACAATCAGAATAGACATTTTCCTCCACTAAACCCCAACATTCTGAATGATTCAAAATTATCTTAGGGGTTTAATTTCCCCTAAAGTTACCAGTTCCTGGGATCATAAACCAATCCAAAACTATTGTTCCTTCTCCCCCCACCTTCACCCTTTTTGTATTTGGGGAAACACCTGAGAAACAAACCCATGGGGGTGAATATTTTCCTTTCTGGAGCTCTGGGAGAAGTCTCCGTCCTGTGGTAGGGGGCAGCTGGTGCTAGGAAGTCTGTCCTCCCAGCATGCAAGTAACCATGCAGCTCACCCACACTGGGCTGCAGGGACATGCCCTGACTAACCAAATAACGGCTGCCATGTGAAGACCCAGTGCTCAGCAGGTAGTGTCTAGGTCCTTATAAGAAAATCGAGCACAATAGATAAACCAAGGCCTTTTTGTAGTGCAGGATACTACAGGGTGTAAGCAGTAATAAGGGTAATAAGCTGGGGTAGGATCCTTATATAAGCTACTGTGTATTCTGGCCGTGGCCTTTCTGGGAGCAAAGTGACTGATGGGAGACAAAGGCCATCAGCTTAGGTAAGTTCCCAGGCCCCTTTTCCTTCCTGGCAGTAGCACACTTGTGTTGCTTTCCCATCAAAACAAGTCACAGACTTCCAGCTACATCGTCTTTCCCAGCTGATCTCTCTCCAGTCTGTGGCATACCCTATTCTCCTTACCATACCGTTAACAGCATGGTTAATACCATCAAGTTTCACACATCCCAGTCTCCATGGTTCCTCTTGAGAAGGAAGGAGGAAATCCCACAGCTGTGTTTCCCCAGGTAGGACCACTGCCAGGTTGCAGCTTCCCGGAAGGGGCCACAGGAACATGGTCTGGCCCTGGTGCAGAGCTGCGATGCTGACTGTGCTGGCAGCATGGTGCTTTTCTAGAGGCAGATCAATATCTGGGCAATATTGATCTGCAGAGCATGTTCTTATGGGCGCCAGCCCCAGATATCCTCACAGTGCAGCAGAGCAATTGTAAACCACAGGTTAAGCAGGAGGCATGGAAATAGCGCAGCCGTTGATGCCAACATAACAGCCATACAGTGCTCCTGGGGAATTCCTTAAGCACCAGACTGAACTTACACAGGTTAGATAATGCAGCTGTTGGCACATCAGGGACCATCTAGCTGAAAGCACTCTTCTCTTATGGGTCAAACATTCTAGTGGATATCCACCAGGAGTGGGAGGCTCATAATGAGTGGCAGCACCCTTCCCCACATGGATCACATATCTCATGGGGAAGAGCATCCCTCATTTGCAGCTTGGGGATTTTTTTCCTTTCACTGATAACAAAGCCTTGCAGGCTTTCTGCAGCCACTTGAAAATTTAGATGTATACTGCCTACTTGAATAAAATTATTTTTCTCTAACATGGCAGAGAAGACTTTTCATATTTAGTGCTCCCTCTATTCCTCAGATACGAAACATTACTCAGTGTTGTGCTGTGTTTGCAGCTCTTCCTGGAAACGAGGAAAAAAATCTGTGAAATCTCAAATTATTTATTCACAGAATCACAGAATTGAAGGGGTTGGAAGGGACCTCCAGAGATCATCGAGTCCAACCCCCTGCCAAAGCAGGTTCCCTAGGACAGGTCACACAGGGAGGCATCCAGACAGGTCTTGAATATCTCCAGAGAAGGAGACTCCACACCCCCCTGGGCAGCCTGTGCCAGTGCTGTCACCCTCACTGTGAAAAAGTTCTTCCACATATTTTTTTTAACATTCTTCTGGCAGAGATAAATAAAATAAGCGTCATAACAGCTTACTGTGGTCAGCGTGCACATTTCTGGGCAGTGAAAGGGCCAGGGAGCTGGGGAAAGCAAGCTGAAGTACAAAAAGGAACTGAGATTTTTGCTGGGCTCCACCCCAAGGTATTTGGCAAAGTTGCAAACAAGTTCTCAGCATCTAGCCTAGCAAAGGGCATGACAGACCACAGTCTGGAGCAGATTACTCCCTCCAGGGCACACATTGTGCAGAAACCACCTCATTTCTAGGGGGGCTTGACCCACAGCTGCTTTGTTAACACTCCCCCATTGGACCACAGAAATGGGGTGTCTCGAATGGGGCAGCGAGGGGGTGTCCCAGCACCCTTGTGATGAGATGGACAGTACTCATCCCAGAGCAACTCTGCTGTAGTGATGCCTTTGTAGTGATGCTGCTTCTTCTCCCTTGCCCCTGGAGGCCACATCAAACTCATTTTCTCCAGGGGAGGACGTGTGGTACCCAGGCTGATACCGTGGGTGTCACTCAGCAAAAGCTACTCAACTAGAGAGATCTTGTAAAGATGAAATGCACAGACACTTGAATTTCAGGGGTTTTTTTTGTCATTGCTGTCATTACTCCCTGCTCTCTTAGACTTCAGCTAAGATGCCACACTCAAAATCTATAAGCACAGGTTCAGCTGAATCAGCTCTGTTATCTACAGGGACACGGGGCGAATTTTTCTAGCACACGTGAATCAATTTATAGCAATATTCTTCAGGGCATAAGCTGATTTTTCAAAATTCCCTTCACCAGAGCAGTTTAGTTTTCATTGTTTGCCCTCCCAGTTCCAGTTTTGCTGTCCTTCCAGCTCATCCCAAAGCACTGGCGTGGGGCAACCAGAGAAGTCAGAGGCTGCTCAGACCTCACTGGTTCCTCAGCTAGGGCAACGGAGCTGATTTATTCTTTCAGCTCTGCACTGCTCAGAGCGTTCTGCAGGTCCTTGGCTCCTGGCTCTTGCTGTTTATTCTTTCCTAGCTTAGTCCAGGTCACAATTACAGCCTAAGGTATATTTTACAAACTGCAGTACATTGGACACTTCCAAATTGATTTACTGACAGCAACTCTAGCATCTGTTAATTATTGACTCCTCTTTCTGTATCTCCCTGTGATTTCTCATGGATTCATCAGATTTAGATAGGCTTATCAGGTTGGTATCAACCTTATCTTTAAAGACAAATTGAAAGCTTGGCGTTGCCCCCATGTGCTGGATCTGTTTAGAAGGTACATAACCATCTGTGCTTAAACATAGTGACAAGAGGTATTGCTGCAGGAATATTGACAGAAAACATTCTCACTTGACAGAGCTGGAAATTCACCATGAAACACTCAGGAGTAAACCCCATCTCATCGTGCAGGCTGAAGTGTTGATGTGTGTGTTTCTGAGCCTGCAAGGGGTTTTCTGTTTAAATCCAATCGCCTTCACAGCTGCTGCACTGCGACCCGTGATCCTCTGCCTGCTCCCTCGATCCTTCGCCTGTTTCTTCTGCCATTCCTTTGCTTGGAACTTTTTGGCTGGGCACGGCTGAGGTTCCTCACCTGCCTTTTTGCACCCAAGTTTCTAATGGCCTGGCAGGCATGCACTGTCATTTGTTTCACACTTGTTATGATTGAGCATCCAATTAAGCTGATATGTGAGCAGGACTCAGTAAATGTGGAAGCTGGCAACTTCTGGCCAGTGACTCAGACCCTGCTTGAGCTTGCAGCTCAGGAAGCGATGGCTCCTTGGCAGTGACTGTGGGCTGAGCAAGAGAGCCCGTGCTGCACAGAGCTCAGATTGTGCTTCAGGCTGCTGCACTCTGGGGTTACAAAGCCATCACCAAGGGCAGCTAGCTGAGACCAACAAAGAGGCAGCCTGATGTATTTGGTTTGCGAGGTAAGGTTTTGGTAGCAGAGAGGCTGCAGGGGTGGCTTCTGCAAGAAGTTGCTAGAAGCTTCCCCTGTATCTGACAGAACCAGTGCCAGCCAGCTTCAAGACAGACTCACCACTGGCCAAGGCTGAGCCCATCAGTGACAGTGGTAGTGCCTCTGAGATAACAGAGTTATGAAGGGCAAGAAAAACCTGCAACACCAGCAGCAGTCAGAAGAAAGGAGTGAGAACATTTGTGAGGAACAGCTCTGTAGACAGACAGGTCAGTGAAGAAGAAGGGGCAGGAGGTGCTCCAGGTGCTGGAGCACAGATTCCCTTGCAGCACCACATGGAGAAGACCATGGTGAGGCAGGCTGTTCCCTGCACCCCGTGGCAGATGGTGGGGAACAGAGATCTCACCTCCAGCCCATGGAGGACCCCATGCCAGAGCAGGTGTGTGCCTAAAGAAGGTTCTGACACCCTGTTGTAAGCCCACGCTAGAGACCTTGCAAGACCTGCAGCCCTGTGGAGAGAGAAGCCCAGTATCCCACACTGGAACAAGGCTTGTTGGCAGGACTTGTGTGACCCTGTGGGGGACTGGAGTAGTCTTGTCCTGAAGTTCTGCACCCCATGGGAGGTGCCCACACTGCAGAAATTGGTGGAGGACTGTCTCCCATGGGAGGGACCCTGTGGGAGCAGGGAAAGAGTGTGAGGAGTCCTCCCCCTGAGGAGGAAGGAGCAGCAGAGATGTGTGATGAACTGACCACAAACAACCCCCATTCCCTGTCCCCCTCTGTTAGTGTGGAGGAGGAGGTGGAGAAACAGGGAATAAATTTGAGCCTGAGAAGAAGGGGTGGGTCTTTAAAGATTGAGTTTTTATTTCTCATTATTCTACTCTGATTTGATTGGTAATAAATTAAATTAATTTTTCCCCAAATCGAGTCTGTTTAGCCTGTTACAGTAACCGGTGAGTGACTCTCCCTGTCCTTGTCTCAGTCCAGGAGCCTCTCCCCTGTCCAGCTGAGGAGGGCAGTGACAGAGTGGTTTGGCAGGCACCTGGCCTCCAGCCAGGGTCAGCTCACCACACCCAACATCAGGTGCCATCCCATATAAGCATGCACCCCTCCTGGCAGTACCCACAGCCACAGAACTTCAGGCTGCAGTCCCAAAGGCATCTGTTTGAGGACAAGCGTGCTGGGTTTGGGAGCGGTGTGAAGGGCACCAGAGAGGAGCTTCCTGTGTCAAAGCCATATGCTTTTAGAGGAAAGTGCTGGTTGTGTTCATCGGAGGTGGTCACTGCTTCTGTGGGAAGTTCTGAGAGCAGGTCTGAATGTCCAACAGTCAGAGGACAGCAGAGGCACCAGTAACATGCAGTCAGCCCAGAAAACGCACGTTTACTGACTCTTTGCTTCATTTTCCACAGTAATAGGTCCCCACCTCAGAGCAAGAGCTGATGAAACAAGTGTTCCTTAATTTGCTGTGTGGCTGAAAGGTGTTACCCAAATTACATTTCCCTCCTCCTGTGAATATATCCAGGGATTCAGCAGCAGGCAAGAGCTTCTCTGTGTGTCACTGTCCCAGCTTTCTGCCAGGCCTCTGTCCTCTGGTCTCTGCTGCCCACAGCGGTGTGCATGGACAGGATTACGCTTCCTGAGCACAGGGAGCCCGCCCAGCTGGTTGCCTGCCAAACACCAGCTGGAGCAGGCAGCCTCCTTGCTGCCCACCCAGCCCTTTCTTCAGAGAATGCATGGAAGTGCCTTCCAGGGAGGGACACCATTCTTCCCTTCGTGCCAGTGCAACCTCTGAAGCACTTCCTACTGCCAGGGGAGCCAGCTGGAGCGTCAGCCCTCCATCACGGCACCATGGTCAGCTGGAGCCTTTCCACACCCCGGCAGACCTGACAGCACTCTCACCACTTAACACTGCTTCAGAAAGCTTGAGAGCAACACAGAAGTCATCTGTCAACGGACCACATGTTTCAGCTGATGCTAAAGCCCCCCTTGCATTTGCTGTGTGGGCGGTCCTAAGTGTGCCCCACTCCGTGCTGGGGCAGGGAACTTCAGCCCCTCTGCTGAGGTCCCAGTGTACACCCCAGGCCCTGGAGGGATCCTTCCTTGCATGGGGCCAGTGTGCCATGTTTAGACACACATGGATCAAGCCACCTGCTTTTGCTGCATCTACAGGCTTGTGCAGCTTTCAGAGGTCACTTCAAAGCTGTGGCCCATCATGTTCAGCACCATTAGTGCAGTGAATAATGATAGCAGTCCCTGGGTGCTGCCACTGCGTCTCAAGGAGGGTGTGTGAAACAAGCAGTGCTACCTTAAGCTGAAGCTACATTTCAAAGGAAGTCCACAGGAAGGAGAAACTTACTCACCTGCAACAATTTATTTGGAAACAGGAGTCATCAGACACAACAGGCCCGGTTTTATAACAAGCTTAATGATTTGGGTGTGGATTTGCAAGCACTGCCTACAAGCACTCTTCCTCTTGCAGGAAGATTAGCACAGGGGATTACAGATGCCCTTTGAAGGGACTGGCGGATGCTCAGATGGTCACACCATATCTCAGGCCTCCCTCGCATGTGGGGGCAGGGAGAAGTGGAAGGCGAAGGCTGGGGAGAAACGGAGGCCCCACTCAATAACTGCCAATGGGAAAAACACAATGTGGCTTTCCCTCTCATGGGGACTGAGAATTCAAGATCACTGTATTTGCTGAGCTCATCAGTGGTGAGATTTCATCAGGCTCAGCACAAAAACTGCACCCCAGCTGCATCCCAGTGGCATCACCTCACTTTCTGCTGGGACGCGGAACAGAAGTGCTGCTCGCCTGAGGTTAGAAATGGCCTGTGCATGCCTCAATTACAAGCACCAGACTCCACAGCCCGGCCAGTTCCTCTTGATTCTGCACACACACAGGAGCCATCATGAGTTTGCAGTTAAAGTACACACGCTGTACTCTCCACATCCGTCTATTCCTCAGTGCAGGCTTCTTTCCATCCTGTTACTTCTTTGCAGGCATTTCCTCCCCTGTCAGGCCTGTGGTTCTGTGATCGTCCCCAGCTCTTCTTCATCCCCATCCTGGCTGTGTGCTCCCAGGGCTCTGATGCTGTTCACCAATAGTCAAAACCATCACTGCAAAGCAGGAACCGCTCCCCTGTGCTGTTATGGTATTAACTCCTGACCAGAGATATTCCCCAGCCAAGCCAAACACCCCATTTTCCTCAGCCTGCCATTGTTTTGGCAATGAACCACTGTGCTGCACACCCCCTAATGGGGGCCGTGACTTCACATGGCACAGCCCGGCAAAGCAAGCAGTGACCTCACTGTACTAAAAAGGACAAGCCCCCGCCCTCACCCACTTCACCAGGTGCATCTTCTGTCCCAGCACCCACATCCTGGCACGGGCTGCCCTGCAAGCCTGCAAGAAGAATAAGGTTGTTTTCCCCAGGCCGCTGTTTGTTGCACTTCCCAGGCGCTCGGGCAGAACCTCGCCCGTGCTGTGCTCTGTGCCTGTCAAACGCGCTGCGCAGCGAAGTGTCCCACCTCGCTGTGTCTCTCGCCTGCCTCAGCAGGAGCAATAGGGAAACACTGACAGGAGCTCTCTTAAGACCACAGCTCCATTCACATGAGCAAACACTGTTAGCAGAGCGAAAGGAAGTCAATAACCCATCCAGGGTCCACCTGATACATACAAAGAGTCGCAAGCTGTGAGCTGCTTTTAAACGACATCATTTAAGCGGCAAACTCGAACACAGGAAACAGCTGAGTGTCCACGAAGCTGAAGCCTGTGGCATGCACTGAGAGCAGCAGTGCCTTGACGGGTGAGCGCCAGCTGGTTCCCGTAGGTACTGTATGTGGCGAGGCCCCGGCAGGATGAGCTGAGTTAAGACGTCATGCACAGGGCTGCGGATTGCAAAACTCTGGGTAAGGCTGCCTGCCCAGCGCTGGGATTACGCTGGTCTATTCCTGGCTCAGGCAGCAGAGTCTTAATGGGAACGGCCATGATTAGAAGCAGTATAAGAGCCCAGGGCTGGAAGGGGTCCCTCTGAAAATCTGTGTGGCTGTCTCTGGGGGGTTTGGAGCTGTTCTGAAGCCACACTTCTTGCCTCAGTCCCAAGCCCGGCAGGGACTCACTGAAGAAAGAGGAATGATATTTGCATGCCTGACAGGGCTGGAGGTGCAGGAATGCCAGAATACCTAAATGCAGTCTTGCCTTTCCTAGACTGTAGGTGCCTACACGGGACACCAGAAGAGGAGTCAGGCAGAAATGCTGATTTAAGGCAGATACTGTTGCAAAGTATAATAGCCTTGTCTCTGCTCTTAAATTCCTCACTCAGTATTGGAAGAAAGCAACTGCTACAGCATACCATTGAAAAATACGAGATTCTGCAAACCAGGCAGATTTTTGGTTGCAGACAAAAAACCCAGCACTGAAGATCTGGGATCCTGTTTCCCAAACAATCCCCTTGTTCCTCATGGGATTGTTTGGGTGCCATCACCCAAGCAGCAGCCACAGGGTGGGTGGCAGAGCAAAACTCTTTGGCTGTCCTCTTTGTCTCCCGGCCCTGGGATCCATAGGGGCAGCAGCCCAGCAAGTTGCAAACACACAGATGCTAAAAAAAGCCTTAGCTGTGGCCCCTTGCACTCACAGAGAGCAAGCCTGATTAACAGAGTCTGTGCGTGTTTTTGCTGTGGTGCAGAAGCATGCTGCGGGCTGCACCCAGGGGTTCTCGCTGCTCGCGGTCTGGTTGCACGGATAAACAAGGCCACCACCAGTTTACCCCAGCAAGAGATAGCTGGTGTAAGAGACGAAAGCCAATCCATCCTTTCTTCAAAATCCCAGTTGCCCGTGGCAGCTGCAGAGCTGGAAAGTGTCTGATGAACCAGCACTCCTCCTGGAAAGAGGGGCAAGGGGCACTGCTATGGCCGTGGGGCAGCACTCACCGAGCGCCTCAAGTTTTCATGTAGAAGTGGTTTGTGTTAAGCACAGGGAGGAGAACGGGAAGTTTTGGGATGAGAGCAGCTCTGGAGCACTTCCCTTGCCATGGCCCAACACTATCTGGGGCCATGAAAACTGCCGCAAAGCCCCACAGCGCTGGTTGCTGGCACAAGGGTGCACCGAGGTGCTGTTCCCTTTCCTAAAAACAACTTGTTCACGGCTTTCTCCTGCGAGCCTTCGTCACATCTCTGCCTGCTGCAGGCACCAGTGGGGGATCTCCCACTTCGCTGCTTAGGAAAGGCACAGCAATATGGGTGCAGGGATAGTTTGGTAATGCATCAGTTGCACATGCCCTTTCCTCGGCTTCTGGAGAGCTCTGGTGCCTTTACATCACCAGGGGTAGCCCTCAACCTCCTCCTGGCATAGGCCCGGAGCACCTCCTTCACTCTGCCTTGTCCCATTTCATGGGGGTTTTGTTTCCCAACCCCACTAGGGACCCTGAATCCTTCCTTGCCCCACCAGCAGCTAAATGCTCTCCTCTGGTTCTCCCACTGTCCTGGTGGCCCCGCACAGGCTCCGGGAGCAGACCAGGACACAGGGGCTGGGGCTGCAGGTGGGTACCTGTGGTCTGGACATAAGAGGGTGGACAGGCGGGACATAACAGCTCTCCAAAGCCCCCGGCCAAGGGGCTCCCCAGTCAGCCTGAGCCGTGTGGTGATCTACACCCAGCCAAAATGGAAATCCTTCCAGGCTGACATTTGTGCTTTGCCTGCTTTCTTCTCAGGGGCTGTGAACTAGAAATATGAGAACATTTCAACTGGAGGGGCTCAGGCCAAACTCAGACTGAAGGCAGGATGGGACAGGCAGAATGGCTGCTCTCAGGCAAATGCCACAGCAGAAATGTGCCATGAGCACTTCTGCAAAAGCCCCCTTTCCTGCAGCCAGCAGGTGTCTGGTGTTGGCTTTGGGAATTAACATCTCAAAGTAAGATTGCCTCTGTATTTGTCAATGGTTTGGCCTGTCGCAACACTATTTCAGACAATACAGAGGATATTATGACAAGTCAGCTATTCCTTGATCTTTATTTTTTCCCCCTCAGTTTGAAATGTGAATTGTTTAAAGCCCAGAGGATTTCACAGGACTTGGTTTGTTATGACAAAATGACAGTAGAAGTGAGTCAAGGTTCCGTGATCCTGGCATCGCTCTTCTGTTTCTGACCTACTGCTTCTAAAAATCTTCCCCACAGTAGCGATTCCCCAGGCCAGCGTTCTCTAGCTCTTGCTTGGAGTCAGGAATTATTAAAAAAAAACCAACCCCAACCAAACAACAAACCAAACCGAACAATTTCCAGGAACAAAGATTGTGTGTGCTTTTTCAAGAGGCTCCTAGGAATTGTCCAATATCTCTTCCTTTCCCTTATCCTTCTCCAGCCTCACTCATGGCCTGTATGAGTTGAAAGCCAGAGATTTTTAAATTAAAGAGAAAATCCCCAAGGAAATGAGACTGATCTGGGTGGGTTTTAATATCACACACACACATATATAATGCATACTTAAAGCTTATATATTATTTATGTATATATTTAAAAGGTCAACAGCATGTATATAAAAATACATACACACACATATATATGTATGAGTGTATGTGCATATAGGCATAAAAGGTCAACAGTATGAGTAAAGAGACTCGATATTTTGAGCTGTTCTGTCTAATTGAAAAAATACTGTTGGTCACCTAGGATGGCAATAAAGGCTTGTAATCATTACTCTCTTCTGCAGGTTTACCTGCAGAAACCTTCCAGCTTTGGAGAAAATCCCCCACATCCTCTTTTTTCACTGAGGGAATTCAACGACGCTCTTCATCACGGGATGTTTTCCATCAAATTGGGAGGGGGTGGGGGTGGAAGTGGGAACACAGCTGCCGATTACACTATGATTTTTCTCTAAACAACCTTAGCTCAAAATTAACTAAAGGGCCTGTGTGAAACCAATCAAGGAAAAAAACCAAAACAGCGAGGTGGGTAACAGATGGTCCAACAGCTAGGGGAAGCTCTGCAAGGAGCTCAACCAGACTAAGCTGTTAGAGCCTTCCAGATATACCGGCCAACATAACCGCTGCTAAATACTGCCGTGAGGTAACGTTTCTACTGAAAGCATGACTAAAAAGTGCAACCTCCTTATTCTGCGTGTTTACCCTGAGGGCCTATCTGAAAAGCATGTGTTACTCTTCGCTTAAGGGCCAGTACTGAGCTACTGTAACATACTTCTCTGTCCTGCCAGCCCAATACAGGTGTGAAACCCAGAAGTTCATCCTTCTCACTAGGAGGCAGAAACACCCGGTTGCAGTTAACCTTACTTCTATTCCTATATTCACACCTCATGGAAAGATTGATTAAGGGCCTCACCCAGCAAAGCAACAAACGCCTGCTTAGCTCTGAACAGGCCTTGCTTTGTAGTTCCAGTGACTTTGAATCAAAGGGAAAGAGACACACACTGACAGCATGTGCTGGAGCACGTCTGGGTGCAACCTGCCAGATTCTGCGTGTTCTGACGTCCTTGGGAGGGCCTCTGGCTGCACGGGGAGATGGGGGCAGAAGCAGTGCTTGGCTACGACTGACTGTGCTCAACTTCTAGATTTTAAATGAAGCTTGTAGTCACTACTCTCTCCCACTGCCAATGTAGAGTGGTCAGCGCAATGCTGGCAAGTCTTGAATTCTCCTCTTAACACACTTTTACCAGTTTCCAAGGGATGTCCACTTACTGTGCCCATACTCACCCCATTCGGTACATCAGTGTTTTACCTCCTTCCCCCAATTATAGCAGGGGCAAGATTTGAATTTAAAGTTAGCAGATAGGAGAAACAGACTGGGAAGGGAGGGGAAAAAGCAAAGAGAATGAAGTTGGGACCAAATAATCTAGGAAGTGTTGGAGAAAAGGGTCTGGGAATTGCAGTGAGCCATGAACTGAACACAAGCCTGTGGCATTCAGCTGTGTGATAGGTGAGTGCTGCGCTGGACCCTGTGAAGAGGAGGACAGCAAACAAGACCTATGGGTAATCCTGCAAGTACTTCTTATGTTCTGTTGAAAGCTTGTAAGGCTCCTGCTGGAGGTACACGCCTAGGTTGGACAATGTCCTATCAAAAATGGAAGAGGTCTGGAATAAGCTGATGCCTGAGAGGCCATGGGAACTCCAGTGGTAGAAACTTGTGCATACAGTTTAGCTGGATACTGAACTGACACCAGTAATATTTACTCCTGTGCTCAAGCAGATGGCACCCTGGAGTTCATGTCACCTCTCTGGTGGCCAGCCATAAACTGCATGTTGATGGGACAGTGAGACCTCATGCGCTCGGGCTATGTGTGGAAGACCTTTGCTTTTAGCTGGTGGTTAGAGCACGGTATCTTTGTACCTGTGTGCTTGAACTTCAGAAGACAGTACACTAGGTGTAGTAACTGGTATCACAGCGCTGGTGCTGAGGGGCTCAGAGTATCCCTCATGTGCAAAAGAAAAATCCTGAGAGAGGGAGAAAAAGCATAGTCACCAAAAACCTCTTCTCTCCCATAGAAACCTGGGAGCAGCATCTGGGAGGAAGCTTATGGAAAGGAAAGCAAAGCTTTAAGCCATGTTCCCCTGTGACAGGTTTCATTGCTCCCCTGTGGAACGCTGTGTGGGCAGAACGCAAAGGCACAGCGACACAGATGAGCTAATGAGATTATGCTCTTGGTTTCCCCAATAGAGAAGGGTCGTGGGAGATCAGGGACATTCCTGCCTTACCACGTGCAGCTGAACAGAGACTTCCACGAAGGCCACAAAATGCTTTCTTAACAGCACGCCACCCAAGTCCCTCACAGACACACTTGGCTTTGCCCTTCTAATCTCGGTAGCGGGAAGGAAAATCTGATTGCAATTAATCTTGTTTGACAAACGGAGAGTGGAGGCAGAGAAGCAGGAGGCTTACTGACAGCAGTGATGTGGCTGGGCAGCAGAGCCCAGACGTGAGTTCAGCCTGACCACACTGGGACTCCCCTTGGGGTGTGGGGGTGTGTGTGGGGGTCACAGGTTCAGGTGCAGGTGGGTTGCATCTCCCCCTGCCACTGTGAGTAAAAACATCACAGGGATCCCTAAAGAAATCTCACCTTTTCAGTTCTGGCTCAGCTCTGTAACTACGAACACCATCACTAAACGTTCTTAGGGTTCTCTGCAAGCCAGGTTCTGCACTACATGCTGCCTTAGAGCGCTGTTGGGCTCTGCTCCTTCCGAGCTGCCCCATGCAGAGCAGCACTCCGCCTGTCTCACGCCAGAAAGGAGACCTTTCGGTAGCAAAAATGAGACCTGCCAGCAGCACTGTGCTTGCACAAGTCAGCCTGGATGAGGGGTAAGGAGAAAAGCAGCCAGAGGGGAAAATATGATATTGCCCAGGATGAATAGTACTCCGAGATCTCATATTCTGCATGTGTAGCAGTACAAATAACTTCCAAGTGCTGGTATGGGAGAAAAAAAAAATATCCTCCTTTCATATACACATGCTTAGAAAGAATGAGAAACAGCACATCACCACGTCGGACAAGAGCAAATTGCAGCCAATGTGTAGATTTTGCAGAGAAAACAAATCTTGGTTTGCTACCTAAGCTTTTATTGAAAAGGCTATGGGGGACCAGACTATTTAACTTCTCATCACGCTCACCTTAATCCTTTACTCCTTTTCTTTCAAATGGACCGAGTTTTAAGCTGCCACACGTGTTGCTTTATGTACTTTTCACGGGTCATGTTAGAAGATAAACTTGGCCCAGGAATGATTTCTTACCTCACCTGTAAGTAGCACAAAGGCTAACACAGAACTTGCTTTTCTATTTTTCAGCTGTGATAGCCAATATGATGGCATTTTCTAAATTGCTGTTTAATGGCTTTGCTATTTCAAAATATGTTCAACTATTTTGCTCTCTTGTTTTGAAGCTCGTTAGTTATTTCCCTGCTGGGAATATAGCAGACTGTGGGCTGAGGCAGCTGGCAGATGGACAGAGAGGAAGAGCTACCATCCCTCAACAGGCTGCGCCCACACTTGCTGGGGAATTGGTTTCCTCAAAGCACAGCCCCAATTTAGGTTAGCTGGCAGCAATTTGGTTTTGAAAAAGTCTTACTATACCCAGTGTTAAAAGAAACAAGAGTGCAGAGCTCAGAGATGTCTTGCTGCATCTCACCTTCCTTAAAAGTAGCAAAAAAATCCTACAAGACTTGATAAATTTTAAAAAAACAAGAAACCTATCATAAATGAAGACACTGTTTTCCCTCCCCACACTTTCATTTCCCCACACTTTTAGCTATGCACATTCAGAGCTAATGGAAGAACCCAAACACCTAATTTTCATTTTGTCGTGATAGGTCATCAAATGCTAGATACCATGGAAATACCAGCTACTCCAGCCAAGCCTTTTTTTTGGGGGAGGGGGTGGGGAGAGGAAGAAGGATGTCTAGGCTCTCCCTTTCCAATGTCTAAGAAAAGAAGCAGTCAGAGCGGACTTTTGAGTGATGAGACATAGGGATTCCTGAGGGCTATTTTAATTGGTGCTACCTATAACGGCAGCAATACGTAGGCCTCACTCAGATCTTTCACGTCAGAAAATGCCTGACGAGGCAACTGGGAAAGTGTCTTGTGCATACTGGAATACGTACTCTTGTGCATATTTGGAATACATGCTCTGTCTTCCGAAATACACGGGGAAGGGCTCACGGTGCACACGGGTCTCGGCGGTTTTCACACAGGCAGCAAAACAAGGGGGCAGACTGGAAGAACAGCAGGCTGTGACCCACACTGGCTCACACATGACTCCCCTGGCCCCCAGCTGTGAAGTTTAAAACAGAGGAACAAAACGTGGCATCACATCGGGCAAAACTCCCTTCCTGCTGCCACCGACCTGTCCGCATAACGGGAGGCAGTGTGCAGCGCTTTTACCAGCATCAGCCACTACGGGCGAACAAATCCCACGACTTCCCCGGGGTGTTTAGCCCTGCAGTGAAGTCAGTACAACCAAACGATGGTAATTAATGACCATTTTCAGACCACTAGTAAGAGCGGTGCTTTAGGGGCTCGTCTGTCCAGTCAGAGGGCAGAAACAGGCATGTTAGAGGAGTCGATCGTTTCTCCGTAGTCTCAGTGCGGCTGCTGGCTGTGAATAACCATTTCCAAGTTAGGGGAAAAGCACATCGTACCTGGGATACCTCCTGGGGTGTGCCGAGGCTCACTGCAACACTATTCACCTGGCAATCACAGTGAGTTCCTGGGGCTGCCCTACGCTGCACTTCTCTTCCCAAAGTGAAAGCTGCCCCGACTTTGGGAAGAAAATAAATTTTAAAAAATGAGCACTGGGTCCTCCCAGGCAATTTTCATTTCTGCTAGTCCTGGACAGACTGACTGCTCCCATGCAACTGGCTGCGTTGGAATCACACACAGGTTCAGAACTGCGTTTGTATGCTGCAAATAACAGGATTAGAGCCATAGACCTCAAATCTTTCAAGACAGGAGACCCCTTTTAGCAGGAGTTATATACAATGTATAATGAAATCCCTATGCACAGCATAATGATGGCCTACTGCATCTACTCATTATTACTGGTGATTGTATCGTAGTATTATTAACAATTTGCTTCATGCCAAAATTTCCCCAGAAAGCAGCTGGATTGTTGAAGGCACTAAAAAGTTTTCCTCTGCTACCCAAACCGGTTGATGCAGTTGTGCAGTCCTGGAAGGGAGTAATGGATGTAGAGACTCTTATACAGCTGCATTGGGATTGCATCTGTTTGCATAATAATAACAACAACAACAACAACAACAATAATACTATCATCAAGACGATATATTTTCATGTAGCAGGAACCTACTTTCAGGAGGTGCCTGAGCACATCTGCCCTTGGAGCAATGCGGGGACACTACATCACACAGGTCACCTTCCAAAAAAGGGACAGATAAAGCTATATGGCAGTGATAGCCCCATGCATGTTTCTGGTGCAGAGACCCTCTTGTGGAACTGTTGCTCTGCATCCCATCTGCTGATATCTCTCCCACCTGATCTTTCCAGCATCTGCTCTGATTTTAAAAAGGTTTTAAAAAAAAACCCAACAGTATAATCTTTTACTTTTGTGGAATAATTGCTGGGGGTAACTTAGAAACTGAAAAATTAAACATTTTAAGGAGACATTCAGTATTCAAGAAACATTCCAGGGTGATGAGCAACTGATAGGCTGAGCATCCTTGTCACCGTAAGTTCCTAAACATCCTTCCTCACAGTAAGTTCCAAGGCAATCCTGAAGGTTGGTAACGTCAGGGGAACTTGACGTTCCAACCCTGAGATGGCTGCATGGAGGCTGGGGCGGAGTGGAGACATCACGGCCAGGCTCTGTGGTAACACAGGAACTTGGAGGTTACACGGGAAGGACAGGCTGCGTGTTTGCTACCCGGGGTCCATTGACAAACTGCTGTCCTTGGGTAAACTTTGTCCGTTACAGCATCACTGTAATACCAAAACACACAGTCTTTTAGGTGCAGCCCTGGTAATTCATGGGACGCGACTGGACTGAAGGTGGATTTCACTATTTGTGAATCCATAATTGTGAATAGTTCAGTGCACAGAACTGACTTGAAACAACAAGCTGGGCATATCTTAACCCCTAACACAATATATATCTATATCTGTGTACCCATACAATTTAAGATACAATATCATCTAGTCATCTAGTCAGAGCCTTGTCATCTTCAAATCTGTAATTGAGTTGATGGTTTGATCATAATATATTTTACTGAATTACTTCTAAATCTTTAAATCAGTCAATCATTGAGCACTGCTAAAACTCAACCTTTGATTTAACTCATACTAATTGCTACTAAATCATAACCGTGTCAAACATTTTCACCCACGACACAGCATTAAGAAAAAACACCTCTGCCTGCCACAGCACAGGCTGAGAGGCTTAACTCAGAGGTGTGGCCTCAGAGGTCCCCTACCTCGGATGGCCACACTGCGTCAAATGGGCAGCCAGTCAGCAGCCCTGGCGGTTTGGCCTCTGTAAGGAGAGTGATGCGCTTCATCTCCCGGTGTTATACATGCACTTTAAACAAGCTCAGCAGATGGAAAGGAGGTTTACATTATGTGTGGCTAACTTAGCCTGCTGGCCATGCACTCACCAATCCTAGAAAGAGAGGTGGCCATAGTGTAGGTGGTACAGTGAGCTTACTTTAATTTGGGGTTGACATGTGGGCTCAACATCAGCAACCGTCGCCAAGCCAGGAAAATGCATCTCACCCCAAAGCCAAATCACAAACCTTTATCTGTTTCAAATTTAACTTTGTATCATTGTGCTCCAAAAAAACTTCTAAAGAGAAAAGAAACAGTTTCATGCCTTAGCTTCCACTGAGCATTTGTTGCTTAGGAGTACGGATGAAATAATTCCCCCAGTAAATCAAAGCAAAGGACATATTCAATTTCTTTGAGGAAAGTGATGCAATCAACACTATAATGAGTTTCCCCAGGTCACACAACGTATTTGTGTTCCATATAGAAATACAGGCAAGACCTTTCCAGTAGCTATGAACCTTCATTTCCTGAAAGCTTCTCGAGAAAATAACTTCTGGGTTAGGAACCAAGAAATTATTTAATCTACCAAAGCAAAATTTGCAGCGCAAAAGCTGACAAGGTTTGGATGCTGCTAATAAGCAATCAGTGAACCTCCGTTTTTCCTGATCTCTTTGATATCTTAAAACAATTGACGTGAAGTTTCTGATTAAAATGAGTATTCCAGTAGGTACTTTAATAATCAAGCCCATTTGTCTTTTACTAAGCTTGAACAAATGTGTTGATCATATGCAGCTGCCACGCTTTTAGTTAAAAGCAATGTATAGGCCTTAATTCAGGGCACTATTGCATATGTAACTAAATAACATGTAGGTCGACCTTGAAGCAACAGCTTATTTTTAGTAGTCAAGTGTGATATACCTGGTAACAGATATTAAGAGTGATTGGGGTTTAACCTACAGTGTTAAGGAGAAAAAATACCAAATCTGAGTTATTACAACCAGCCACATGCTGAAAATGGTCACAACCAGCAGGCCCACAGCCAAAGCGGACGGTTTGGCTGCAGTGCTGCAGCACTGCCGGATTGCTGATCACCCCTTTCCACAGCAATGAGTTTTCTTTCTCATGACGTTAATTTTTCCCTTCATAGGACTCTGGTTGTCTTTTAGGTATAAAATTGTCCCGTTGAAGCAAACTTAACACTCTATAATGGCCATTTAAGGCATTCTTTTTTTCTTTTCCGTGATTTTTACAATATGTTTAGCAGTAGAATACAGCACATTGGACTAGAAAATGTCATCCAGCCCATGTGCTAATTGCTCCTCAAGGACTCAGTATTTATGCTTCAAACCACAGGCTTCTCTTCACAAGGCAGCGTGTTACCTAATCTGTCCTTTTGCTCTGTATTATAGAATCACAGACTTGTTCGGGATGGAAGGGACCTCAAAGACCATCTAGTTCCAAGCCCCTGCCATGGGCAGGGACACCCTCACTAGCTCAGGTTGCCCAAAGCCCCATCCAACCCAGCCTTAAATGCCTCCAGGGATGGGGTTTCCACAGCCTCTCTGGGCACCCTGTGCCAGGGCCTCGCTAACCCATTCCAGTGCCTCAGTAATTTGGCTATGAACACCAACGCTCACAGAGCCAATAGTGCTCGTCCACCAAAAGGCAGTTGGTCTAAATATTAGGAAAATGGTCCTTTCCCAGCAAAGTCACAAGATAAGGATCTGCCCAGACCGATAGAGGAACACTTATGAGAGCGGTCTGGGAAAGTTGATGCGTTAAGTGTAGCGATGCTCAATTTATTGTTGTAAGTTTTGGTTGTGTTCCATGCACTGAACTGTCACAATTACAGATTCACAAATAATGAAATACACCTTCAGTCCAGCCGCATTCCATAAACTACCAGGGCCGCACCTAAAAGACTGTGAGGAACTTACTGTGAGGAAGGATGTTTAGGAACTTACGGCGACAAGGATGCTCGGCGTATCAGTTGCATGTTTCTTGAATGCCAAACCTCTCCTTTAAATGTTTAATTTCGAAGTTTAGTTTCTACGTTACCCCCAGCAATTATTCCATAATATATAGACACAAAATATTCAGGTGCACACAGACAGACAGAAATGCTTGGGCCCAGAGATATGACACCCACACTCGTGAAGGGAGATGTGTATGTTTAAACACATAGGTAGGCAGAGAGGTGATGGAAGGATGCTGTCTTACAGGCAAAATTTCTGCATTCCTCAGCCGGTGATGGTTGACACTCGAGGAGGCTGACTTTACCCTGCCATTCTGTCGGCTTTGTCAGTGGACATTCCTCAAGGAGTGCTGCCTCAGGTCTGGGGAGGTGCCGGTCACATGCAGCTGTGACCCAGGAGAGCTCAAAGGGTCTCATTTAGCATCTCTGTTTGTAGGATTGGAGCAACTGACTTTTGTCAGGTACTCTTCCACTTCAGCCCAGCTTGGATGGCGAAATATTCCGGTGTTTTCCACTAGTTGCACAGATTCAGACCTTTTCTGGCATCACCCCGTTTTGGGCCACGGCCCAGCTTACAGGTGTGCCGGGCCGTCAGGAGGTGATAAATTGTCATTATTGTTCCCAAACAATAAGGGAGCAAGAACGTCATGGTCCAAGTACCAGGCTGATACCGTTCCCAAGCAAAGTAAGAGCCAGGCTCGTTAAGGGGGTGCCTTAACGCTCTGGTCTGCTGCCTGGGCATGTGGCCCAGAAAAGGGGGAGGGAAATTGCACCCGTACTGAGCGACTGAAGAAGAGGGAGTGGGTGTTGTACCCACATGCTCTAAGAACTGTTTTTCAGATACACCCACAGCTAATGGGCCCAGACACCTCCATCTGTAATGTGCATATTCTCATTAGAGCATTGTCTCGAGGTAGAAATCTGCAGATTTACTTTTCTGATGCAGTAAAAAATTTGAAGTGAAATAAAATTGGGAAATTTCTCACTTTGCTGTAAGAAAATCCTGAGGCAGTAACAGGAAGACTCACACGAAGACTGGTTGAGGTTGGAAGGGACCTCTGAAAACAACCTGGTCCAACCCCTTGATCAAAACCAGGTCCATCTGGAACAGAGTGCCCACAGCCATGTGCAGGCAGCTCCAGGAACAGAGACTCCACGGCCTTCCTGGGCAACCTGTGCCAGGGCCTGGTCACCCAGGTGAGAAAGTGGCACTTCTCCAAGAACTTCTCCCAGCCACCATGATCAAATAAAGATCTCTGCCTAGCCACAGTTTCACGCTGGGATGAGTTCGGATTTATGCACAAATTGAGCTTCTCTGATCATATGAATCATTCAGGGTTTAGTGACAGCCATTTAAACCAAGTGAGCGAAGTGTTTTATCTCTTGGAGCTATCCTTAGGGTATGTAATTAAAAATAGGCTCCCGACCAAAAGAATTTAATCAGATTATCTTTCACGAAAGCATTACTGTGAAAGAATCTAATTGCTTGGGAAAGACTTCCCCTTAACATGTTCTTCTATTATTAAAGCTATTTTCCTTCACTTGCCAGGTATTCAGCCAAGAAACAAAGTGCCATAGCTGGGCATCTGGCTTTTTCCTCTGTGTAGTATTTCAGGATGATTTGACCAAAAAAAGCCATGTTTTGCTTCTTCATTAAATCAGAAATTAAGCTGTCGCCTCTCATGGGAGGCTGTGAAGAACAGGTTAATGCCGAGCTGACAGTGGCTTTCTTGAAAACAGAGTAAAAAAACAATACTAAAATTATGCACGTCACAGTTTATTTGACTTTTATTATGCTCACTTAAACATGGAAGGAACATGTAGAAAAATCCCACTGTCATTAGGGTCCGATTAAAAAGAAATGTGTTGTAAGAACAGCGTCACTTCTGTTCCACTTGCCATTCCTCCATGACACTTCAGCGTGTCACATTCATTAACCCATCTCCCCTTTAGCACACCTGAGAACTGCTGCTACTCACTACACTGTGTGTAGCTAGAGAAAGGAGGCCCAGAAAGAGCCAGTGTTCCAGATACTGACACACAGGAGGTCTGCATGGCACGAACCCCAGCAGCCGTCTCTCGCTAACCTGTTAACTAATCACTGGGACATCCCAGCTCACCACCACAGGTAGGAACTGTCAAAGGTGTTGGGCAGACTGTGTGAGCCCCAACCCAGGGAAAGGCCTTTGCTTACACAGCCCTTGTTCAGTGCTGCGGAGACTTGCCAGACGCTGGTACAACTTTTTGCTTCCACATTGTGCTGGTTCTGCCCCAAGCAGTGGCTGGGCACCACACACCACTTGCTGACTCCCAAAGGGAAAATGACAGAGCCTCCACGGGTTGGGGTAAGGGGAGTTAATGACAAAAGCACCATGAAAGGGGAACAATAACTGCCCACGGTGATTTTCACTTATACCCAGTGATAACAGAGTACCTTATTGACTTGATGATTACAGAGTGCTGCATGATAAAGGACCATCACCCAGCCACACTCAGACTGCCCCAGAGGCACCTCTCCCCAACCAGCCCTTTTATGGGTAAGTGATGTCAGGTGGTGTGGAAACAGTCTGGGCTGACTCAACTCACCTGGGCTGGCTGCCTGCCTGGGGAGTTTACCTCTGGCCTGACCAGAAGCAGGACACACATGTAGCTTCCAGCCTGGTTGCTTGAGGGGATAGGAGTAAATCGGAAGTGTGATGGATTACTGCACATCTAGGGACTCCTGCAAATTCCCTAGTGTCAGGCTAGTGCCCTCAGACTAGTGCTCCTCAGAAGCAGCTCTCCAGCTAAGACAGAGATCTTGGGAGGGCATAAAGAACAAGCACGTGCTGAGCCTGAGGTCCTCCTCCACTACTTGCAGTGAGACACTCATCCTGTAGGAAAGAAGCACAAATGACGGAGGATTCAGGGTAAGAAGAGGTGAGTAGGGCCACGAGTCACTTCTTTCATCTCCATCTGTACATACCTAGGCTATGGTTAATTAATACTCCCAAACACGTGCTTAAACTGTGCATGCTCTAGAATGGATTAGGTTTTTTTACCTAATTAGGGGGAAGGACAACATTACATGAGCAGTCCAGAGGCTCCATGACTTTTATTTGGGGCACAATTCAAGGCAAATTGTCCTCTGCTTGTGCCAAGTGCTACAGGCCAGACTTCATCTCCTTACTCCATAGATTCTGCCATGACAGATGAGCAGTTCAAGTGAGAAGGTGAATTGCCTTTCCTTCCAGCTACTCTAGCTGCAGCAGAGTTGTTCAACAGTGTAATTAAAGTGAAAACTAGGCAGCTGAGTTCAGACAAGAAGGGAAGGGTGTTTTACAGGGGGAGCATTGAGCGCTATAGTTACCTCTGCACTGGTCCAACCTGCTCGTATCAGAATCTCAAGGCAAACTTGCTCCCTTCCTTCAGCCTGATAAAATTAATGATTTACTTATTATTCATGGAGAAATTTCTTTTTGATCAAATAAAACCCCCTGTTTCTCATTTGCCTGAAAATATTGGCAAGGCATTATCTTTTACAAGTCAAACATAGTGCACGCAAAGACTTGCTCACCACCTTGATCCAGACAGAAACGTCAGCACTGCCTTCCCGCTTGCCCTGCTCCACATCCATAGTTTCTCCTGCCTCTTCCACCTTCTCTGCCTATGGAAGCCGAGTCCTGAGCCAGAGTGCCCTGGCTAATGAGCTGCTCTGCCACCTCTTCTACTGCCTTACTCTCCAGCTAAAACTGATGCCATTCTTCTTAGTGGCAAGGGAATCAGTAACCCAATGAAACTGGGAAGCATATTAATCTCCTGGGGAACATGCCGTTCAGAGAGAGTGGTTTTGCCCGAACAATAATTAATCTCGGTGGCCAGCAGAAAGCACAGGTCCTGTGCACCAAAGCCCTTCTCAGGTGTCAGATACTTCGGTTTTTTACATCCTTTGGCCCTCAGTGCACTTTATTATGATGCTATTCTGAGATCAGTGGGATGTCAGTACTAACACAGCCTCACCCTAACATAGTGCGTGCTGTGAAGAAACAAGGCCTTACAAGTATGACATGTCAAAAGACACCACACAGTGTGTGACAGCATATCCCTCCATTTAGGTAGAGACCAACCTTGTCAGAGGAAAGAGGGCAATATTCATTCACTGGACAAAACCAAACCCCCAGGGTGGAGTAAGCACAACACTGGCCTAAACTGTTGCTTGCACTCAGAGTCGTGTCTGGTCTGTCCTATGGGTAGGAAGCCAGACATCCTGGGTGCAGCTTCACAACACCCTTGAAGTGGTCTGTGCCCACAAGTCCTAATGCAAGTCTTATTCATAAGGAATTATGACATTTTGTTAAAACCTAATACACTCTGTTGGGAGCACTTTTTACTCCTATCCTTTCCCCAAAGCTCTGAGTGCTGGCACAGAAAAGCACACTGTCTGCCCAGATGCTGTGATGAAGACATACCTCTGTTACAGTAGGCACACTCCTCTTGTTCTCCAGAGAGCAGTAAGGTGGCTAGTGATGTTACCAGACCTCCCTCCTGTATACATCAGTGTACAGCATATCAGGGTTCAGCTAGGTTACACTGACCATGTCTTCATCCATCACCATCGCTTGAGTAACAGCAGATACTGTTGTTATCAGATACTCAGTGTGGTCTTCTTCCCCCTGGAAAGAGATTTTTTACTTTCTTAGCTGTCCCTTTGGCTGACATAATGCTGTAAGAGCCTGGAATAATACATTATTTGCTAAGTTTGCCATACAACCTCAACAACATTGCATCAGCTCAGTGTCCAGTTTCCCTCATTTATCCACCAAAAACAGTACCTTGGGGTAAACTGTGTCTTTCATCATTCAGCATTTGACAACAGTAACTTTATTCACCACACTGAGAAGAAAGCATTTTGTTTGCTCCTGTTCTGGTTTCACCAGGGATAGTTAATTTTTTTCTTAGGAGCTGGTGTAGTGCTGCGTTTTGGATTTAGGATGAGAATAATGTTGGTAACACACTGATGTTTTAGTTGTTGCTAAGCAGCACGTGTACCAAGTCAAAGACTTCCCAGCTTCTCACACCACCCCACCAGTGAGGAGGCTGGGGGTACACAAGAAGCTGTGAGGGGGCACAGCCAGGACACAAACTGGCCAAAGGGATATTCCATACCATATGATGTCGTGCTCAGCATATAAACTAGGGGAAAAAAATATTTGAGGGGCTGCTGCTCAGGAACTGGCTGAACATCAGTTGGTGGGTGGTGAGCAATTGTGCATCACTTGTTTTGTATATATTCTTTTACCATAATTATTATTTCCTCTTCCTTTTCTGTCCTATTAAACTATCTTTTTCTCAACTCATGAATTTTACTTTTGCCCTCCCAATTCTCTCCCCCATCCCACTGAGGAATGTGTGTGTGGGGGGAGTGAGTGAACAGCTGTGTGGTGTTTAGCTGCCTGCTGGGTTAAACCACAACAACTCCATAAATAACAAACATCCCAGAGAATTATTCTTAGATTAAGCATTAGGAAAGATGATAATGAAAGATCTTGTTTCACTGGACAACTAATTACACTCGCTGGGGATGGCAGCATAAAGAGTAATGTAAACAAACACAGTAGCTGCCCTTAGGACACGCCGTGTACAGTTCTGTAGTGAACAAAGTCAGCTGAGACCCTCTGGGCCAAAATGTCATTAGTGACATTAAGGAAATGCCACTGCATGCTGATTTATGCGAAGTCCAGAACTAGAACAAATGTTGCCTGTACATTTTAAGTCCATCAAAACAGTTTCATGTAGTTTTTGCAAGTATTTTTCTCATTTCAATGCTTTATTCTGAAGTAAAAAAAAAAATAATCATGATTTCATACTTAATTCAGCCACTGAACTAAGAATATAATTATTTACAGTGGAACAACAGACATCACACTATGAGGTTGCCAAAAGATTAACAAAAAAAAATATTTTTTTTTTCTTTTTTAAAATGTCACGTGCCTCCATAGGGAATAACTAGTTACATCAATCTTACTGCATTTAGAATCACAGAATCACCTGGGCTGGAAGAGACCCTTTAGATAATCAAGTCCAACTATAACCTAACCCTGCCTCGCCCACCTCTAGATCATGTCCTTAAGCACAACATCCACATGTCTTTTAAGTATCTCCAGGGTCAGTGACTCCACCACCTCCCTGGGCAGCCTGCTCCAATGCCTGACAGACCTTTCAGTAAAGAAATTCTTCCTGATACCTGACCTAAATCTCCCCTGGTGCAATTTCAAGCCATTCCCTCTCATCCTATTGCTTGTCACTCGAGAGAAAACACCAACCCTGACATCTCTGCAACCACCTTGCAGGTAGTTGTAGGGAGTGATAAGGTCCCTCCTCAGCCTCCTTCTCTCAAGACTAACAAGCCCCATCTCCCTCAGCCACTCCTCACAGGACTTGTGCTCCAGACCCTTCACCAGCTTCATTGCCTTTCTCTGGACACACTCCAGCACCTAAACGTCCTTCTTGTAGTGAGGGGCCCAAAACTGAGCACAGCACTTGAGGTGAGGCCTCACCAGGGCAGAGTATAATGGAACTATCACTTCCCTGGTTGTGCTGGCCATGCTGTTCCTGGTACAGGCCAGGATGCTGTTGGCCTTCTTGGCCAACTCACAGTTCATGTGTATACTCCAGCACCTTTTCTTCCTGCCCACAGACAAATCCTGAGCAGATCAGACCAACAGTAGTCTCCAAATAATTCTCACAAGAGATAGGCAATTCTCCTCCCTTTGTGCCACTGAGGTCTGCAGCACTGGAAGAACTGCAGTGCTCAGGCCTGCTGCTGGAAAGCTAAGTTAAGATTTTCTGTTCCTTAATTTTGGGTGGTCACAGTGCAGTACCTGTATGTGGGCCAGGTGTAGGATCCACTCAATGCTGTTGGTGGGGAGCAGAGTCGCACCCAGTCTACACTTACTGTCCTTGCAAGACTCCACTGATGAACTGGTCAGATGTAGATATAGATACCTGTTGCCCTTGCAGACACAGTGGAGTGTCACACCTTCTCCCTCAGCTGCTGCACCAGAAGGGCACAGGTATGATGTGAGCCCTGTGTCATAGCTCACTACACATCATCTCATGTGAAAATCCCAGGCTTCACGCTACATGTATGTAGGGAGATCCGCATCAGTTAGATGATTGACTGCTTCTATCACAGTATAAAGTATTTTAATATAGACGCCATGTAGGCTGTTTCCTTCCCTAGAGTTAAACAAAAAGTATCCTGTCCACTTCTGTTGGCCTTATCAATCATATGCAGCTCCAAGGCAACCTAGAACCTTTTTTTCTCACCTGTTGCTGGAGCTGATTCCTGTGTGCTGCACAGCAGTCACAAAAATGCCTATTTGCAATGAGAGAAAATTGAACCTCAAAGCACATTCCCAAGTCTTTTAATTCCATCTGTCTTTTAAGTGAGGGCTGACTCCCAGTCCTGGTTTAGAAGGTTTAATGAGCTCAGGCATGGCACAGTCCTGCTTCAGCACTGAAGTAATTCACCTCCATGCCTCCTGGCTCCACAATGCAAAGCTGCGGGCAAGCCACCGGACAAGTGAGGCCGCAGGCTCTGAGGTTTGCAAGGCCTTGTCACGTGAGGGGCAAAGGGGTGCCAATGGTCCAAAGCTTTCTGTGTCTCTTCTTGAAATACCTGTGGCTCCTGACCCAACACCATTTTTAACTCAACATATGTTGTATTTCTTTGTGACTTCATGTCATGGCTTACTCCTTTCTGCTTTACATCCAGATGATTCAGTTCTTCATGTATTTTTTTGCTTACCCCTGGTTGTCCCACCACACTACTCCCAGACTTAAACACAACAGGGACTTGCTGGAATATCTCTAAACACCCGTCCAACCTTTGCACTTAAGTTTCCTTTCTGAACCCCCGTCCCCCCCAAAAAAGCGTAGGAGAGAAAACATGGTGTATGTGTCAGCCCCATACTGGAGCATGCCCTCAAACTCAAAGCTTCAAAACACTCACCAAAGCAAAACTCACTGCTCCAGTTCTTGGAAGGTCTTCCTCCACCAGGCACTACAGCTGACATGGGCGTCCACCTGATACTGGAAGATCATCCTTTAAGTGGAGCAGAGAGAACAGTTCCTTGCTTGGATACACTCCAAAGATAAATTGCATAATTTTCACCTGTAAACTGGACATAAAATGGGGATGGTTAATCAGCTTTAGGGGCAATTCCTCCTGGCAGAAATCTCAGGCCAATGCTATGGTCCAACAACGGAGTAAGCAAACTCCAAAAAACGTGATAGTATCTAAATATTAATGAGTTACACAACACAGCAACTCATACACAAAATAATTTGGAAGACTAGCACCACCAGCCCATATTTGTCTCAACAGTGGTGGCTTCATCTTGTCCATTCCTGAATTGTTTTTCTTTATGCCACAAAATCTAGATTGACTGAACATCCTTGCAAAATCTGTGGCCATTTTTCTAGCTGCTACAGCTTTTCCTGATTTAAATTAAAAAAAGAAAATTAAAAATCCTTTTACTATTCAGCTTCTACAACTTCAAGCAGAGGAACTGCTGCTCTTTTTCAGTTTTCTTTGAATGTCATTTACCCATGGTTCTATCAAGAATGGACTTCTTTTGTCTGGTATTAATATAGGCAGAATTAATATAATTGAGATGGGAGTTCCAAAACTAACCTGCTTTTACATTTTTTTCAATTATGTTCATTAAAATTACCCTATGTCATTTGTAACAGTTATATCAGGTTTATATGTCAAGGCATGAAGCAGGTTTCCAGTGACAATTTTCTACCACACCAAAAATAAAACTTTTCTATAACTACATTAATGAGTGTATGTATTATAATTCATTAGATGCAAATATCTCTGTATCATTCCTGACTAAATAAATATGTTATTCCCCAGTAAAACTCTTGGATGTGACACTTAAGTTTGCACACATTTTTTTCTACGTTGTTTTAACTGATGATCAACATTACTCTAGATCTTTGTATTCAAATAGGAGGCTATGCTTTGGACACAGACAAGAATGGCACACCACTTAATTCTGCTGTAATAATAGTTCAATAATTTAGGGGAATAGTCATCTTGACAGAAAACATGCAAATCTGATCCAGCCATGGCACGAGGAATTTCTTTCTAGAGATGTCAGAGTCATCAGAAGTTGTGTAATTAGCAGCAGTGATGACTTTTGGTATTCGTGTTGCTTGCACTTTTATAAAAGTCTTCATAAGAGCCTTTAACTTCTTAACAAAAGTTAGGAGCAATAAGAGTGCATGCTTGCAGAAGGAGTGCTCATTCTACAGTTTTCTCTGATTTTATCATCTGAATCCCATTTCTTCTGAACCTCATGATTTTCTAATTTTGCTTACTGCCATGGTAAATTTCTATTGGAATTATTTCTCTCTACATGGCACAACAACATCACTGGAAAGCTCAATACAGAGAAGATCTGCAAGCTACTCTAACCAGTAAAACCCAAAGAAAACCAAAACCCTGAAGATGAGTCAAAATCCAGTAAAGCTGTTGAAAAACCTCCTTCCCCGTGTCCTTTGGAATAGGTCTCAAATGTGGCGGAAGTAGGTGCTGCACTTTTGTGCCAGGCTCCCCCACAAAAAGAAAAGCAACAGTGACCTGGATCCTGCTTTTGTTCCTTGTACAAAGCACTGGAGAATGGATGGCAACACCTCAGGTCCTCACTCAAGCAGTCGAAACGACGAGCCCAACACGGGAATGCTCGTGTTGGGAAGTACGGGAATGTATGTGGGCACTGATGTGCCAGCCCTGTTCTTAGAGACTCTCTCTGTAGGAAAATGAGAAAATAAACTACTTAACTGTGCTAGTAATTTCAGCTGGAGCCGATTATCCATCTGCTAATACAGTGTAGCCTGGAAGCTTTGCCAATGACAGATTAAGGTCAAACAAATGATCATCCCTTTGAGATACACTCCTCTTCCTAAGCATATTTTTCTTTCAGTATGTTCTGAAATGCTGATCGAAGAACCTATATCAAAATTATATAAATCTCTTGTAGTGAAGCTGCAGCAAGTTTCTTGAATAACACCAGGGCCCAGACAAGCCAGACAGTGTGTTTAAGTCACAGACTCTGTCTCGAGGGCTTGCAGGCCAAAAAGGCAAACCATGGGAAAAACTGCAGGAAGAAAGTGGTCTTGTTTCATTTCACAGACACTAAAGCAGAGGCCTGGTGGGGATGGGGCATACGTGGAGTGCAGACACCGACATAACAAATTTAAAGCCTGAAACTCCCCCCATGATATATATGCCTAAAAATATTTTCCCTGACTTATTTTTGCAGAAGCAGTTTTTTCTAAAAGATTTTTCAAGATCAGCTTGAGACAGCTTTGAAGATCCCAGCCTGCACGTGTGCACGTGCTTGGGGACACACACACACGACTACACACGACTCAAGACAGGGTCTTAGCATGAAAAGTGTGAAGGAAACCAAGTTACAGGGACTTCTGCTTCTGCAGCCCAAAATATGTCAGAGACAGGCAGATAATTAGCAGTATTTAATTTTGTGAATGGAAGATGGCACAAAGGTAACTGAGGCATATTTCGGATCCAGACATAGATCTTAATTGTGAAACAGGTAAGTAAGTAAGCCTCATTCACTCAGGCACACTGCTTGAGCGTTTTAAATCTTTACACAAGCTGCCTTCTCTTTTACCACTGCTCTGACCTTGACAAAAGGCTCTTTCCTCAAAGCCAGTCACACAGTATGTAAACTGAGGATGATGGTACTGACCTCTTGGGTTTTTTTTTCTCTGTGTGTGTGTGTGTGTAGCACTTCAACACCTACTGATGAGAAGTGCTGCCTGGAAGCTGCGTACCGTTACATAATCCAAGCATCCTCATGCCATCAATCCACAGATGTCTCACAAATTCTTGTGTCACAGACTGGCAGGGCGCAGCACCTACGTTGCCTCCTTTCAAAGAAGCTGCTTTGCACAAGGAAGAGATCCTACTTAGCTCATCCCATGGGATCTGAGCTCCAACCTGTGCTGCTCACACCACAGGTAGGAAGGCCAAAGCATTTCACTGCCTAATTAGGGGCCACAGTGCAGCACCAGGCACATGAGGAGTCATGGTTAAAAGATTTCTGAGCTACATTTTTGTAGGTAGGGGGCTGGTAAAAACAGAAGTTTCCTGAAAGTGAAGGCAATCTGGCAGAAATTAAGGGCCTGGAGCATCTCCCCTACGAGGAAAGGCTGAATGAACTGGGGCTCTTCAGCCTTGAGAAAAGAAGACTGAGAGAGGATCTGATCAATGGTTATAAATATCTCAAGTGTGGGACACAAGGGGCCCAGCCTCTTTTCAATGGTCTGTGGGGACAGGACAAGGGGCATTGGCCTCAAGTTGGAGCACAGGAAGTTTCACACCAATATGCGGAAGGGTGACAGAGCCCTGGGACAGGCTGCCCATGGGGGTTGTGGAGTCTCCTTCTCTGGAGATATTCAAGCCTTGTCTGAGCGACCTGTCCTACGGAACCTGCTTTGGCAGGGGGGTTGGATCCGATGATCTCTGGAGGTCCCTTCCAACCCCTATAATCCAATTCAGTGAATCTGTGAAATTCAGATTTTGTTAAGGTAGTTCAGAAACTATTTTAATCCCCATCTCACCTTAACTTTTACATTTCCTGGTGAAAAAGGAGGGGGAAAATGGAGTAATGTAAGTGAAATAAAGCCTGGCTTTTTAAAGAGAATGGTTCACTGTGAAATAAATCCTGTCACACACTTTAAAAGCTTTTTCAAAGGAGATGAAGCACAAAGAGACAGGGGTCATGAGTGCCTGCAAATTGAGAGTACATTGCTGGAGATGCTTAGGACCTGTATTTTGACAGTGCCTAGAAGGCAAGCAATTTCAATGTGTTTAGATACTTAGCACATGTGCCTAATTAACCTTCATCGTTCCCTTAGGAATTTTACAGGATGCTCCCTCTCTCTAGCACCAGTGTGTTTCAGGTGCAGCAGTGAATCATCAGTGTTTTTGAAAAATGGATAAGGAACTGAGACCTCTGAAAACCAGGAGCACGTGGCAAGTGATCACTAGTAGGCTTGGTTCAAAGGGCTGAAAAACTGCACCTCATGGGAAAAAGAAGTCATCAAAACATTTACAGAAAAACAAATTTCAAAGAGGACACCAGAGTTGTTTTCTTAATGTGCCAGAACAGCACCTTGTCCTTTCTCTTTCTCCCTTCTTGAAAGCAGCAAATCAAATTAAGGTAACAAAAAACCCCCAAAGTCATAAAAACAACTTTCCTAAGACCTAAGGCATTTTGCTTGAGCATTTAAAACTTGATGAATTTTTAAGTAACAGAACAAGGTCCCTGATAATGGGAAAGTGTTAGGCTGCCTTAATTACATCAGGGCCCAAGAGGCTGAATCTCTCTTACGGAAGGTATGATATTGATCACCAACTACAGAAACTTCTCTCAAAGTCCAGCACAGATCTATAGCTAATGAAACCCACTTCCCAGTAATGAAAGGCTGGACATATGAAGTCACTTTATTATGTCCTTGGGCCTCACATGAAAAGCTTGCAATACAGGAACTGGAATTAAGAGTAGCCAAGAACTCCTTGGGTTATAGATGCTGGACCGCCTATTATTTCTAAAAGATTATTCTGCTTGTATAATGGAACAATGGGGCAATGTGGTGTGGGATTGCCTGTTGCCCCTCTAACCTGTAAATACACGTTCCTCACCAGAGCTGTCATCCAGGTGTTCTTCCAGACAGCTGTTTCCCAACTGCTACATTTCAATTTATGCAGGGCTTTTCCTAATTCATAGATAACTTGCAAAGTCATCGAGCAGTCATTGGGAAAGTGGGATCTGTATCCCAGGTTGCAGCACAATTAGTTCAAACAAGCTGGGACTTTGGGGACTGCTCCCAATTTGTGCACCATTTTGTAGGGAATGCGTCACCGAATTCAGGGACCGCCACACTCAAGCTTTCAAAGATCTGGTACTCAGCAACACAAATCACCAGATATTAAATCAACAGGTATTTAACACAGAGTACTTATTGTTCCTTTTACTCACCTTTCTAGGTTAGAAATGTGATTTCAATGTCAGCAGGTGATTTCAGGAGCTCTGGCTTTGAGCAAAAAAATGGGAACATCATGAGATTCCACTGGAAACCAAGACAGTTGGTTTCAGAGGACCATAGCCTGTTCTTGTTATTCATAGGGACTTTTCCCACTAGCATAGATCTTGTTCTCAGAAGTGTCTCCCAGTGGACCTCAAAGCTTTCCAAAGCCCATTAACATGTCTTTTACAATCAGCCTTCACTAAAACCTGCTCTGGAACCCCTGGTTGTGTTGGAAGGCTCCCCGCCCACATGGACCTGGGAGGTAATCCCTACTTCAGTCTCCAGCCTAGGTATTGACATGCAGAAGACAGTCCTTCTCCTGCTCTCCAGAGGCACGTGAACCCTTTGTCGATACCATGCCTTGCTTCCCAACCAGACCTGAGTAGCATACCAGAGTAGTGTGCTCTGCTCCACATTCCTATTTAGCTTAAATGCTGTAATTTATAGAGAAGGTTATTGATTTACTTAATGAATGGTAAACATTAATTTCCTCTCAAATTCCTGCTGACAGGCCAGGTGTACCCTCTGTCTGGTGTGGTTTTGAGCTTTGGTGGTGGGCTGGGGAGGTCTCCTTATTCTGACCCATCCCACCCACTCTTCCTGCACACCCACCCATTGCATAAAGCCGTGTGTTTCACTGGCAGGGGTTTGCATCATCTGTGCTGAGCCAATGCACCACCACGCAGGAAAAGAAACCCTACCTACTGCAGCGCTTGTGCCAGCGCAGCACTTGGCATAGGCAGCCCAACATGACTCACTCCCAAACATTTCAGTGGGGAAATCACGTGTGAATTGACCTTGGCTCTCAGAGCGCTCAGCTCTGCATCTCTCATGGTCCTGGTATGTTTTTTACATCTCTTGTCTTACCTGCTAAGGGATATACTAGGCAGAAGTAAACACAACTGGGGTGAAGAGCATGGAGGATGCAATTAGAAGGAACCCTGAATCCCAGGAAACAGCCACTGCTGTCACTCCAGGAGAGAAAGAGGATGTAACCCGCTCAAAGGCAAGCCGGGTGACATGGCTCTCCCTTCGCCCTTCGGTTTACATGTTTGTCTTTTCTCAGTCCCCCTTGGGCAGGAGAGCTCTCAGCCCTCCTCCCCATCAGTAGAGGGACTGTGCTGGCCTCACTCCCCGCTTTCTTGGCTGTGAAATCACCAGGAAAGCTCACTCACACTGCTCTCTGAGAGTGTCAGGAGCCTTCTGACCGTGCTGTTCAAATATTTAGAAGTGCTTTCTGTGGCAAAAAAACCCCAGTGACACCCATCAAAACCATGAATATGAGCCGAGATAAACCTATTACCCAAAACTCTGCCCATTACATGCTGTTGCATCTGTCTACAGGAGTTGTCCCAGTAGCACTGGGCAAAGGATTGTCTCTGCAGAAGGATAATGGTGTTTTGCACACATAAACACGACTGAATCTCACCAAGATTGTTGTAGCAAGTCCTCATTTAAATCACAGTATTTCTCAGCTATTTAAGGGGCATTTCATTATCTTTCACAGCTATAGTTCTAACCCCCCAATTTATTTATTTATTTATTTATTACAGAGCTTTTGGTTCTAACACAAGGAGAGGCTTATGGCCTAGCACAGTTCCAGAGTTACGTTTAATGCACGTAAGCAAAAGGCAAATTTGTAAACCCAAACATTAGATCTCTCTTTTTTGTCGTTGTTGTTGTTGTTGGTTTTCAGTATTGAAAGATGTACTTTTTTGCTTTAGCTAAGGACAGAAGAGAGGTGCAGCTGGAAGGGTTTTGAAGCTGAAGGCCGTGTCATTATTTTTGATCGGCAAAAACTTATCTCCGGTGGTTTAACTTTAAAGCATGCTGTACAGCCTAGCACAACGCCAAACCCTACAGCAGTGCTGACAGGGGTTTTTTAATAGCTAGAAAGGGTTTCCCTATCTCAGTAACCTTGTTTGAAGATATCTACGTTTGCAGCAAAAATTAGCAACGGGTTTTCTTTTTAAAATATGTTGTGTCCTGTTATTCCTGAAAAAGCCCCCATTTTCAGCAGGATTCACTGTCAAACACAGCTCAGTACACAAGTCCATGCTGGTAAATCTCATTGCTAGGTGATAAGCAAGGTGCCATTTTTATAGACCAATCAACAAAAAAAAATTAAATCAGCTTGGTAGCAAGTTCTCAGCGCTCTCTCACTATTTATAAATAAAATCCCTCCTGGAAATATCTAGGGGAACTCAAGGCTTATTTTTCCTCACTTGCATTCTGAAATGGCTTTTTTTCCAGATCTATTAGTTCACACTGGGCCCTTGTGCCAATTATGCTTCATTATGTTGCTTGTAAAGTTAATATGGCAACTGGTGTAATGAAACCTTTACAAGTCAAATAACAAAACACGTTCACAACTGAGGCAAAGCATGTACCTTTCCTGGATTGCCAAAATACTGTCTCCAGGCTTCTGACAGGACAGTTGTCACCCGTCCCAGCAGTGGCTTCCAGCTTGTTTTCTTCCTTACCAACGGGCCAGAACTTATGGAGCAGAACATGCCAAGGATGCCCAGTGCCTCCAGGCAGGACGTGCCACCTCCAGGCAATAACCAGAAAGGACATACCTGACCGGACTCTACTCGTCTGCCAAGGAAAGAGAAAGATACAGTATGAGGGGGACTCAGATCTTGTGAATGCAGAGTCGAGATAAAGGAAGTGTCTCTTTTCTTCCACCACTGAATGCTTGATTAGGCAGCAGAACTATATTTTCCGTGTCATGTCTGCTGAAAATGGAGAAACCTCTGCC
This sequence comes from Hypotaenidia okinawae, assembly GCA_027925045.1. Taxonomy (NCBI): domain Eukaryota; kingdom Metazoa; phylum Chordata; class Aves; order Gruiformes; family Rallidae; genus Hypotaenidia; species Hypotaenidia okinawae. The sequence goes on along the minus strand of BSDF01000002.1, from coordinate 86,796,003 downwards.
ATGGCCACATGCCTTAATGTGAGGGGGAGCATTAAAAGGACCAGAATTGCAAGGACCAGAAATCGGAAAAGAATCAAGTGCAAACCCTCTTCTGGAAAGCAGAGTTGTTTGGCCCTCTCCCTTCCCTAATACTGTCCTCTGGGAAAGCAGGATGTTCTTAACTTCCCTCTTCTCTCTTCATCAGGGCTGTTCATGTTTTTGTCCTTTCCACAGACACCCACAGAGTAGATGATACATTTCTTTTTCCTTTTATGTGCAAGTTCCTTCATCAATGTGAGACAGACTGTAGTAAAGGAAACAAAAGAAATCTAAATACAACTTCTCTTTGGGGGAAACCTAGATTTTTAAGTAAAATCTCCTCCCAAGAACTTGGTACTACAAAAGTGCAAATAAACAGAGGGGAGGTAATTTAAATGCAAATATCACTGCTGAACATAAGAAAAACTCCATAACCCCAAAACCTAAAAAAAAAATTCAGGACATGTTTGACCATGACCTAACATTGCCCTAATCATTAAAGCAAGAATGTTTAATTTGGCTACAACACTTCTGGCATATAAATAAGTTCTCAGATTTCCAGGATTCCCGAGAACGTGCAGTCCTTTTGATTTTCTAAGTTTCAAAAGTTTGCAAATCATGTCACTGCTTTAGCTGTCACAGCCCAACCATAGATTTTAAATTGGAAGACGTTGACCTTGGCCTCTTTATTTCAGTTTCACCAACTGAAACACAGAGATAACAATATTTACCTATCTCGGTGTCTTCTGATTATTAATTGCTGCTTCTGATGCAGTTTGACTATGGAAATTTTATCCCTCGATGCTGCCTTATTACAGAGGAAGTTAAAGACTTTCTTGTTGCTGGATATGCAAGGGGCAATCAAAAGGAAATTATACTAGTCTCATAGGAGGTTTACAAAGAAAATGCCGACACATGGAAGCCTCTATTTCCTTGACTGAATCAGTGATGGGCTTCATTTGGAGTTGTAAAGAAAATACAATGAGAAGAGCGCAGGCAATGAGAAGAGCGCAGGAAGGAGATGGTGAACTATCCACAACTAGCTCTGTACAGGGGTCAGAAAGACCCTCCATACATGCCCTCTGTGGCTGAACATGCTTTGAACAGTGACAGCTCTTCCTTTTAATCCACTATATCCATACAGAAGAGTACGGAGAGTAACCAAACCGAAACCGATGGGACCCCATCGAATTTACCACCAAAGTGCAGCCAAGTGTCATCTACCCCTCTAACTTCTTCTGCAGCAAATTAAGGGAAATACCAGAATTCTGATAAAAACAGATGCAAGAGAGAGTTAAGATATTTAAAACTGCTTAAATAATGATCACGGGGAGGTATGGGTTCTGAAGAGATATGTTTTACAGATAATCTGCTTGCACTCGAGCATCTCATGGGATAAATCCCACGATACTTGTGATGTGTGAAAAACACGTTATGAAAACAAGGGAACCATTGGGCAAGATGAACAGCTATTTATTTTAACCTGGCAGTATGGCAATTTAAATGATTCCAGGAAGACATTAAACAAATAATCCCCCTGAAGAGCATCGCATTTCTGCAAAGAAGAAAATGAGTATGATCCTGTTAGAGGCAAGGAAACCTAATAGATAACGTGCACGATATGAAAATAATAATAGCCCCACAGTTACTGCAGGAGTTTCCAAACTGTTTCCAAACCACACGTGTATTTATCAGGGCACTAATTCTCTAAATCACTTAAACACATGCATGCAGCCTTTCCAGAATATTTCAGCATATTTGCCTCTAGTTAATCGCACGAGTGCGGAGTCCAGTGAAACATCGGTTAACACCAGAAAGACCAATTATCTCATGACGAGGCGGGAGAGGGAAAACAAGAAATCCTCTGAGCATGATTCACTGCACACACGAGGAATTACATTTCCAAATATAGGGTGTTTTTATTTTCAAACTGCATGAAGAAACAAACGCCAAGGCCGAAAGCCTGTACTGACGCAACAAAGCAGCCTTCTACCCACACAGCCTCGCTGGACACCGCTGTTTCTCAGTGTCCTGGTTTATACTTAAGAATGTAGAAAAAACAGAGAAAAATTCAGTATATAGTGGATGTAGTAACGGTGTTTGTCATAAAGTCCCACTTATATTTGCTGGTCAGCGTTCGTTATGATCTGAAAAGAGGAGCGTTTCCAAGATGACCATCTGTAGCCCTTGATGGATCTACCACCACACGTATTCTGGTAGAATTCTCTAATGGTCTCAGTGAGGAACCTTACCTGATTCCCCATCCGCCTGGCTACAAAATTCTGGACAAGCCATTTAAGCTGTGAGTCACGTAAATCATTTCAGTAGTGCCAAAACGTGACATCTGTATCTCTGAAGCTGTGTTACACAGGGCTCTGCTGCATCTGAACAGCCTCCAATTCCATTTCAGCACCTATAAAATGAGCATGATATTTACCTTTACAACGTGAGCCGAGATGCTTTGCTGAAACATGTCACTCAATGCAAATTATACTCTAAAGCTCTCCAAATTCTCATAGGAGGGTGGATAGTAAAATGACTTATTCTTAAATACCAACTCATTCTTCCAGAGCTTCCCCTTAATTTCTTTACTTTGTGAAGTTATTTCTGCTTTTGCAACAGTGTTTCTCCAGTACTGGATAGCATTAGATAGCACTGTCCAACCCGCAGTTTGAATTAGGCAAAACTGAAAGAGGATTAAAAACATAATATTTCAGAAACAGAAACTGGGTCACATATTAAGGCTTTCCCTGGGGTTTTCCAGAAAAATTAGAATCAGGATGAATTTAGCACTGACTCCTCCAGTTTACTGTTGTGGGGCATCAGTAAGGCTAGATGGACATGTATCCGTGGTTACTTCCATGGCTTGAAGCCAAACACAGGTGTAGGTTCACCTTTACAAACCTGTAATGTTCTTAGGCCCCAAACATATAGGGAGCAGACAGATGTAACATTATAGTTGGTCAGGAGGAAAAGCTTTGGGATGGAAAGACTGGAAGCCCACACTGTCCTGCAGTGGATCTGTATGAGAGGAGTGAACTGATCTTAAGCTTTGTAAGTGTGAGGGTAGACACACTACGTGTTTTCTCCATATGGAATAGCATCAGCAGGCTTATTCATACCCAGCCTATTTTTGGTTGCATAATGTGACAAAAAAGGAACAGGGATAATTTTAGGGGGAAAAAAGTGAAGGAAATGCATGGTTTACTCCATGTGGAAAGAAACTCCTATAGGGAGGAACAAAAGATTTGGGTGTGAAGATAGCATTACTTATTTATTTTAGATACCCAGATACGTGAAATGTTTTCACACAGTATTCAGGGAACCCTCTGCTATGCTAGAGTTCAAAAGTAAAAATAATAGTTCATAAATAAATTCTCATGCACACTAATCCAGTTAAACAAAACCCTGATGATCCAATAATTACAATTGAGTCATGGAAAATATACGGCCATTTTTCCCTAATAATTTTATACATGTGTTAATTTCTAGTATCATGTTCTTCTGGTAAATGATATCAAAATACAGGAAAAGAAAATTAAACTTATCAACTGAGAAACATTTTGCTCTCCTAGTCTCAATCTTCATTAGTTTTCATCTAACAAAAAGAAAGACAGCCATTGACATTTCAAGCAACAAATGTTTCCACATTATTATGTGCACATGTAACATTTTAAGAAATGATATGCAAAGTAAAAAGAAAACAGTCCTTTAAAGTGGAGATTCATCTAGTCTAGTCTTCAGAGGTAGCAGGGCCCTGGACAAAGACCTTATTCAAACATCTGTTTTCCCTCAGCATTTTAATAAGCCAACATTTGAAAAGTAACAATACCTGTTCATCAGTTTTCTTCCAAGAAATTCCTTAAGACAGGACCAAAGAGAAATATGAAAACAGAAGTTCCACACTGGATAACTATTGCAAAGCCTCAAGAATCTCCACCATTAGCACAGTCAACAGAAGCACATGCCTGAAAAGGGCAGGTCTCTGGAAGCTCAAACTCTATCCATCACTTGCATTGGCTCCTCCATGGTCAGCCTTCAAAAATACCAAAACAACATACAAACCCCCAATATTAGCGTATTTGACATACCTTACCAATGCCACAACAATTGCACTTCACAGTCCTGAGAAAATAATAATAATAAAAGCTAATTAAGTGGCTTCCAAACTTCCCCCAGTGAAGCTAAGCCTCCCCACACAGTGCACAGGAGGTTGGTGCCCACCTTCCAGATGCTGCTTGCTGCCAGGGAACTGCAGAATTTATTCTGAGCCACCCACATGCCGCTAAGGGCTGCTGCCCTCGGGGAGCTGGCAGGGCTCACAAGGTTCAGCTACAAGCTCAACTGCCATGAGCCAGGCCTGAAACAGTGCCTTGAGGAAACAGTATTTTTCTAGAACAGCCCACGCTTCGGATTTCAAGTAGAGACAAAATTCAGAGTCATGTTAAAAGCAGAGCACTGATTATTTTCATTCACAGCTAGTAAATGAAATTATGAGGACCAGTATCAAACTTCTGTTCCTTCCCTGTATTAACTGCACAGAGACACCGATGGGCTGCTAGGACGGGTACTTTAAACAACGTTTAATCTGACTGAGCACCAGCTGGAAGATACCAGCAACTGAGAAAACACTGACATTTAGCAAGTTGATTGCTAATATTTCTTATTCTCTAGCTTCACTCTCCTCATTCACCTCAAGCCTTTCTGGTTTCTAGGAAACACATTGCAACTTCTACCCATAACTCCTCAGCAGATGTTACTTCTCAGATGAAGCCGAATTTCACATCAGATCTTGGCCAGGGCTTAGGAAAATGGAGGCTCCAAGCCTGCTCCTTCCAAAGGACTTTGTAAGTGGGGTGGTCTTAGCAAGTTCTGCTGAATCCTTTGGTTTATAAACCCTCCCCCCACCTAGCCCCCCAGTCAGGTAAATACAGAAACAACTGCTGTTTCTCTTTGGCTCTAATTGATGGGAAACGTTTCCCCAGAGATCTCTTCAACTTAATTGTTAATCTTTACCTTGAATGTCTTCTTCAGATGTAACAGTCACCTACAGTAGCACTCAGTATGCTATGTCACCTGATGCCTTCTGACTCGTTTCATTGCACTTCCATGCCTCTCAGCAGTTTGCCTGCTTACAATCCTGCTACAGGCCCAGCAAAGCATCCAAATAAAGAATACGTTATTAGGCATCATAAACATGGGGTTGGATTTATTAGTCTGCCAGCCCTGCCAAGAACTCCACAACTCCAGGAACCGGTTTGCTTACATCTGTGCATAAATATTGTATTGAGACTAACTTGAAGCAGCCGGTTTTTGAAGCTGTGACTAGTCTGTTTTGAGGACCAATGCAAGAGTTGGAGGCGGTAATGCGGAGAGCACAAACTGCTAGCAGTCTGCCTCAGAAAAGAAAAAATCCAAAAAGATCTTGTCAGTAAAAAGCAACACCCCATCTCTTGTAGCACCTTGCTTCTCTCAGTGCCCATGGAGGCACCTGTTGTGACAGGCAACACGGATCGGGTTAGCACTGGAGTGATGCTGGCTTAGGTCAGGCCACCAAACCCGTTCCCCGCACTGGCCTTCTGGAGGCTTCAGCTCCTCTCCCATCTGTGAAGGTGGGCAGATTGCTCGAGGGAGGTTTCCTTCTTTGGTGGTGCTGGTGGAAGTGCCAAAGAGTGGCCCAGTGCCCACTTGTATGCACCTCAAAAATAGAGCTTTTCTAAGTTATTCAAGGAAGGGAAGGGGAAGGGGAAGGGGAAGGGGAAGGGGAAGGGGAAGGGGAAGGGGAAGGGGAAGGGGAAGGGGAAGGGGAAGGGGAAGGGAAGGGAAGGGAAGGGAAGGGAAGGGAAGGGAAGGGAAGGGAAGGGAAGGGAAGAGAAGGGAAGAGAAGAGAAGAGAAGAGAAGAGAAGGGAAGGGAAGGGAAGGAAGGGAAGGAAGGAAGGAAGGAAGGAAGGAAGGAAGGAAGGAAGGAAGGAAGGAAGGAAGGAAGGAAGGAAGGAAGGAAGGAAGGAAGGAAGGAAGGAAGGAAGGAAGGAAGGAAGGAAGGAAGGAAGGAAGGAAGGAGGGAAGGGAGGGAGGGAGGGACAAAGCAACTGGTGAAGAGCCAAATGGCTGCAGAAAAGCCTGTCTGATGTGCAACTGAGAATTTATACCCCCCTGAATCACAGAAACTCCTTCTGTTGCCAATTTGTGGGAATACACCAGAGAGGTGCATGAACAGCAGGAATGCCTTACCAACAAATGCTAACTAAGCCTCAGATTCTCGTCTAGTAGGTTTCTATAGGCAGATAAACTAAGGAAGAGATAAATACACTCAGAGTTTCAAAAGTGAATGCATAGATATTAAACATTCTTGTTCATAGAAACTTCAGATGCATAAACAATGTAAGCAAGCCAAACTAAAGATCTTTGGGTTTATTTTGTTAAGAAAACCAATGTTTTTGGTCTGACTAGATTCCACTTTTAAGAATACTGGCAATAAATCTCCATGTCTCGTGAATTTTTTCCTTAGGTTAAATTATTGAATGTGAGAAGGGCACCTAACACTCGCCTAATCTTCATATAGTTTTACTGTTGCACATGAATGTCATTAAATCTCAATCTCAGAACTGTTTATAAATGAAATGGCTTACAAACCTTAATGAGGCAAGTTGGGGGCACTCAATGCTATAGTCATTCTAGAAAACTGATTTCTTTAAGGGAAGCTCTGTCAGCGCAGGGACAGGTCTGACTGGCTCTGGATATTTTAATTTCCTGCCTTGTTAATTCCCAGCAATAAATTTTGATGAGATAGTGGTGATGATAATGACTAATAATTCTGGGCTATTTGCTTTAAGATTATAATCTTTATTTCTTGACTTTAATTACAAAATTTATAAATACCAGCATTTGACTGCAGTGATGTTAACTGGTATCTTTCCTAGAAGGAAGGCTTGAGCCTGTCCTCTTACAAACGCCATGAAAACAGCAGCTTTTTTTTTTTTTTCGTTTTTTTGATAATTTGAAAGCTTTTTGCAGGCTTATCCCACGGCCTTTCTTCACATTGTTTTAATTTGATTTGCACGCTGAAGCACAAGCTACCAGAAAGCCTGCCTGCCACCTACAAGCTGCGTCCCTGAAGCAGCTGAGAAGCCAGACATAATCTATTTTAAATCTATAACCGTGCCCAAGCGGGCTAGGCCTGACGGCAGCCTCTACTCTGACAAGATAACCGGCTGCAGCCTCATCTTAGGGAACCACGTAACAGTTTATGCCCAATTAGCTGCACCTTTCTGTGGTAGCTTATTGTCAAGCTGCACCACGATTAGGTAATTTGAACCGCAGCCCCGACAGCAGATGTGGAAGTGAAAAACTCGCTGGCAAATGCAGCGCCTGCTCTGTGCTAGCCTGGCTGCCTGGCTTTGAACGCTCCAGCACTACAGCACTGTTCTTTGAGGGACAGGATGAAAGCCTCAAGCTTAGGCAAGAGGAAACAGGTTTCATCTTAGGTCCCTGCAGAACCGCTACAGCTCTGGGAGCAGGGTGATGGATTTCTGCTCCATTAATAAGCCAATAAAGTGAACTCTGAGCAGAGGATAAAAAGAGCATGAATGGTCAGAATCAAACATTTTTTTTCTTATATTGAAATAACTGCTGTTTCTCTGTAGTTAGAATTAGGTGCAGGGGTATTTTTTTTCTGTTCAAAGTTATTGCTACCTCCATCTTTGTTAACATGTTTTACATTAAATAACCCCACAACAAAAAGCAATCTGTTAAATAAAGTACATCTTTATTCTCGTGTTGGAAACAAAGCACACTGATCAATCACTTCTTGCAGATGAGTTGAATCTTCAGCCCCTCCCCCCACAGTTTTTCTTCCCCTCTAGGTAGAATTTTTTTTTATTTTTCTGCTCTTCAAAGTTACTAGAGCCAAATGTCTTCCTGAGCTTTTATTATACGCTCACACTCAGAGCCATGCAAATGCTCCCTGTCAGCTGCAGGGTCTCGAGGGAAAATAAAGTTCTTCCAAAATACGAGTGAGACACTAAGAAACAACGTTCTGTTGAGCAGAGCAGTGGCCACAGTAGCTGAGTAGGAAACACAAAGTTCACTGAATGGAGTCCTTAAACTTTTGTGAATGCAAATGTTTAATGAATTGATAGGCAGTAAGAGCAAGCAGTTAATCCTGTGGAGCTATCGTGCTGCAGCTAGAGCCAGCTTGGAAGCATCTGATTTGGGAACTGGCACACACAGCACAATCAGAGTAAGGGGCTTTCTTTACACAAAGAAATAACAAGACTGGCAGCATCAGCATGAATGTGTCTGGTGATATGCGTCAGATGTGATCTGAGAGGTGTCTGGAGGTGAGAGAATAGTTTAATCTCCTTTCTTCCCAGTTTACCTTCTTTGGAGAGGCAGCCAATCAGGGAAGCTATTTATTACTAATTCTGATTACAGGTATCCTTCTGCTAGGCGCTGGGCTAGCCCCACCAGCTAGAGATCAGTGAGAAGCCTGTGGGCTTTGTATCACCCATGACGTCTGGCCCACACAATGTTTTCTTGACTGCAAAGACTGCCTACTCAGGACCCTTCACTGATGGCTGTGTTTTACCTTCCATTCAGAATTTCTCATAGGGGAAAAGCACATGTCATACTGCACCTCACCTCACGCAGAAACAGCTGCTCCTTTCTCTCCTGTCAGCCAGGTGGGGACTCAGACCCTGGATGTTCGTTCACCTGCTGAAGTATATCATACATATGAGGTTTGTTTCAAAGTGCTGCTCAAGCAACCAAATAATCCTGTTTCGTTGGCCAAAGGGCTTCCACCCTCTCCCAGCCGCCATCTCCCTGCCTGAGAACAGTGCTAATCCCTGGCGTCTGAAAGGGAAAAAGGTTTCAGAAGAAGTGTGACAGAGCGGGAGCTCAATTTATACACGCATTATCCCTCTCAACCTAATCCCCCAGTGCCTTCCATAAAAAGGATGTGCCTGACATCACTACAGTCGGTGACCTGTCAGGGCTTGTGTTACGTGGTTTAATTAACTATTTGCTTTAAAGTAAGCTCTCCCCCAAAGCATTCAAATTCTGTATAATCATTTTCCTTGGTTTCAGTATTTCTGCAGAGAGATGAATGCCACGCAGGCGACATGTACTCCCGAAAAGCTTCCCCTGGGCCGCTAGAATCACACCTTTGGGGCCCACAGGGCCCGGGGCAGCCTCTCCCTCAGCTGACCCGGGTCCCGCCGGCCCCTCTCCCACCCGCGGGTGGGCTTTGCAGCGGGCGATCTCTCCGCAGAGCAGCTCACCCGCCGCCGAGATGCGAGGCCCGGCGGGGCGGCCCGGCGCGGAGCTCGGCGGCGCGCAGGGGAATCCTGCTTTCCCACCTGTCGGCTGCAGTTCCGTTGCGCGGCGCGTCAGGAGCCGCCGCGGCAGCCGCCCGCCCGCCCGCTCCCCACGCACACCGCTTGTGCACCGCGCCCCTGATGTCAGCGCGCTAAGCCGGAGCCCAAATCTTCTCAGAGAGATGCTGAGCGGATTACGGGACCGGAGTTTGCTAACTGCTTCCTCTCCCCAGACCTGCCCTGCCTGCCGGCGGCCTCTCCCCGCTCGCCACAGCCTCCGCTCCGCCGGGCCGGCGGCGCTCAGCGGGCCCGGATCGGGCCCTCCCCAGGGAAACCTCGAGCGGCAGCATGCCCCGGGACAGGGGCGGCCGGCCGCCGGGCTGCGGCGGGGAGACCCGCGGGAGGGGCTTCAAACTTGCGTGAGGGGGGGCAAAGACATCCCCAGCCCGCCGCGGGTTTGCACGGGGAAGAGCGGGGCAGCACTCGGCGGGCGGGCGGGGGCTGCCGGGGGCGCCGGCCGCCGTGAGCGCCCCCCGGGCAGCGCCCCGCGGCCGGCAGGCGAGGGCGGCCCGGCGGAACCGGAGCCGCTGGCCGCGGGGCTGGGCACCTCCCGGGGCGGAGGGGAGCTCCCGCGTCCCGGCCCCGGGGCCACCATGGTGCTGCTGTCGGGGGACGGGGAACAGCTGGCCGGGGAGCGGGTCTGCCCCGCGCCGGCGGCCGAGAAGGAGATGCCGAGCGCAGAAACGGAGACCGGCTCTGAGCAGGGGGCGGCAGGGGCTGCCGCCGAGGGGCCGGACGAGGAAGAGGACGACGAGGAGTACGAGGAGGAAGAGGACTTCGAGGAGTACGAGGACTTCTCCGAGCTGCCTGATACCTGCAGCATCGCCTCGGACGACTCCTTCTACCCGCCGGGGGGTTGGAGGATGAGGAGGAGGAGGACCGCTGGTCCCTGGAGCGGGAGGAGCGCGACAGCCCCGAGGCGCTCAGCCTCTTCCGAGCCTGCTGCACCAACAACGCCGTGGTGCTCAGAGCTCTCATCCGCCAAGGCCCCGAGGAGGAGGAGGTGCGGGAGACCGACCGCAACCGCCGGGTGAGCATGCCGCGTCGCGCAGCGACCCCAGGAGCCGCGGGCACCCCCGCCGTCGCGCCAGCCCGACCCCCGCCGGGAGTAGAGCCGGGGGCCGGGGCTGGGGTGACACCGCGTTCTTGGGAAGGGGCGCTGGTCTGCAGTCCCGTGGGGGACGGGACCCCGCGCAGCTGGGACGGGAGGAAGGCTCAGAGCTTCGCCCTGCCAGACGTGGCTTTCCGGCTTTGGGAGAGGAAGGGCCTGGCGTGTGGGACGGGACGAAGGTTGGGATCCCAGTTTTCCCGCTGTTACTTTTGAGCTGGGTCTTGCCTTCCCGCAGTTCAGTGGGGAGAGCGGCATGGCTGGGAACTCCCGTGTTCATCCCGGCTCAGCCTTCCCCTTTGCTGGGCAGCCCGGCCCCCTCCCCACACCGGGTCACTGCAACAACCACGCAAAGTTTGTGGTTTCCTATTCTGTTTTGGTTTGGCTTTGTTCGTTTAGCTCCCTCCAAAAACGAAGGCTTGCTCCCAGTTCCTAGAATGCCTCAGGGCATTACTGTGCCCAAATCAGACGTTCCCGGAGTTCTCCCGGGGCTTGTTTTTGTGGCTGGTGGCCTGGCTTTAGCTTTTGTGTCTGTACAAGGTACGGAATTCAGGTTTTGCCTCTTTCTTAAGTTAATTGCAGGGACCGAAGTGTACTTCCCTAAATCAGGTGGTGAAAACTTGGGGGAGATTTCCAGGTGATGTGTAACTGAGACATTTGAGCAACAGTACTGAAGATTAGCAGCAGCAGCTCCTCTCACCAGGATTACTACAATTTATATAAAAACTAAGATTTTTACTTGTAGTTTGCATAAGCAATCTCAAAACGTTTTCTACAGCTAGTTTGTGACAGGAGGGTCTTGAAAGAAAGCCAGAGTGGTTTTAGTCAGACAACTGACTTGTACATTCTGGCAAAATAAGTGGTTTTTTGCATAAAAAATAATGCAATAATTAGGGTGTGCCACTGTTTAGGGAGGGGCTTTTTTTGGTGCCTTAGATATATGTACTTACAGGACTTCTCCTACAAAATAGCTTTATTTCCCCACCCAAAGGATTGTTTTTAATACAGATTTTTAGTGATCTGATACTTCTGCAAAAGATACAAACACAAGAAACTGTATTAACACATCTGAGGGGGAGCAAACTATGGCATGGGGGTGGGAATGAGCAGCAGAGGGTAGAAATGTTTTAAATCAACTTTCTGCCCAAGCCAACATATCTTAGTAAAATGGGAGATCCAAACGTGCAGATGCTGCAGATAACATCTATCACGTTTATGAGGTGTGAACCTCAGCAGGAACCCAAACCCAGCCCCAGAACTTGTGGGCACTCACCTCTGAGGAAGCCGGTTGGTTTGGATGCCTCAAATGTGTGATGGTGGGGGAGATTTTGCCCTGCCCGTACGTGTGACATAAAAAAGCAAGGGCCCCACAGCTCTCCCTCCTGAAACAAAGGTGGGTTTCCCACCCTGCAGAGCGTATGCAGCGGGCTGTGAAGCTGGAGGCATCCTCCATCTCAGGGGTGGATCGTGCAGACCTGAGTTGGCGGGTAGGAGCAAGTTCAGCCTCATCACCTTTTGCAGAGGTGATCAGAGCAGGGTTGTGAAAACAGGGAATTTACCTAGTTGAACAGCCCTCCTTTCTCTATCCCACTTCCCAAAAAGCAAATTACTCTTCATCTCTCCAGCTTCTCAGAAAAGAAACAACATTGTAGCTTGAGTCCAAACTGAAAGTTCCTTTTATTTGTTCATACTGTTAAAAAAACAACCAAGCAAAACAATTTTCTCTACATAAGCAGATACTCCATTTGACCTGAAATTAAACTTTGACATAAAACTCCATTTTCTGCATTTCTGATGAAAGTAAAAGAGGTTCCATAATTCAGCAACTTCTGGAAGCCTCAGTAATGATGTGGAAGACATGAATCTGGTTTCTCCCCCTGGATGAGGGGATATGAACATTCACAAAGTGCCCTCATCACAGCAGCACAGAGGACAGTCTGACTTTTCCAGGCAGATGTGAATGGGGGAGAGCAACCCTTCTGCCAGGAAGCTGAAACATCAGGTGTGACTGCAGTCGTGACACCCCCACAGGGAACATCAGGGCAAATTCATGTTATTTTGAAATTGAAAGCCATCTTTTTCAGATAATTTTACCCAACAAAAGGTTTTGCTCAGGTCTTTTGTTGCTCTTTCTGTGGAATTTTTTCAGCTCTTGACTTTGCATGTCATACAAAGTCACTGCACGTTACCCATAAACAAAAATTAGTTCTACTGCCAAAAAGCCATTGAACAAATTCCGTACACCACTGCCATGTTTCAGCCCCATGGGGCAGCTGAGCACCACACAGCCGCTTGCTCCCTCCTCCATCCCCCGGTGGGATGGGTAGGAGAAGGGTCAGACAAAGGCAAACTGTGGGGTGGGGTACAGGCAGTGTGCTGGGACAGCACAGGGAGGTGGGAACAGGTACGACAGGGCTTAGAGTATCCACTGCTGGTGACACACGATGCCGTTTGCTCGCTGCCCAGAACCAATGCCCAGCTGGCTTCTCCCGGCCAGCCTTCCTTTACATGCTGAGCATGGTGTCATGGTACAGAATACCCCTTTGGCCAGTTTGGGTCAGCTGTCCTGGCTGTGCCCCTTCCCAGCTTCTTGTGAAAATTAACTCTATCCCAGCTGAAAACCAGGACAACCGCTTCCCCTAAAGGCAGTTTTCATTTGCTGAAATCTGTACTGCTAGCTTTCAGCATCCCCTTTCACCAGGAAAATGCTTGTTTATGATGCTATCCGGCATGCATTTCTTGCAAAACCCCTTTTCTTTTCTCTTTTTTCCTTTATTTTTTTAGCACTGAATAAATAAGATGAGCTTTTGTTTCTTCTAAGATCTTGTTTCTTTTCTGTGAGGCAGGAGAGAGGGGGAAAAATATCTTACTTTTTGAGAAGTGGGATGGTGAAGGGAGGGCTGTCCAACTGACTATATTAACAATTTCATAAGCCTGATCCGACGGCCTCTGTTAAGCATGTACAGTACAGTTTCGTTTGCACAATACGGATTTTTTTAATAGACAAAACATGTAACAGGTGATGGTAGTAAGACTATACCATAGTTTGATTCTGAATATAATTAAATACAACTCAGAAGAAATTAGAGAAAGGAGAAGCTTTTTGATGATTAAATATTTTAGATTAATTTGTATGCAAACAGCTGGAGTTTTGCCTTTTTTTTTCCCCCCAACTTTTTACTTTATTCCTAAAATTTGAATGTATGACTTTAAGATTCAGAAGGAGTTCTTTCCAAAACCGCTAAGATCCAGAGGTAACATTACTTATTTTTGTCTATCCTCTTTATCAAAATACATCAATTCTCTCTTTGGAGTCAATTTTCCAAGCCTGGATAGTGGCTTGTCATGCGGCTTCTGCAGAAACGTATTTTTCTCATGCTCTGTGTGTGAGCTGCGGAACCACCTGCCAGGGATGGTTTTTCATTTAATCCACCTTCCTGCTGTACACCAGACTCCACATCATCTGATTTATTAGTCACTACATGTAGCCTGAAGACTGGTACCTGCCCAGGTTTTCATTCCTGTCAAGACAACAGCAGTTTATCTATCACTGTCTGCACAGGGTCCCCAAAGGGTTCATCCCTGCGCCTTCAGTTGCCCTGCTCTCTCTATATGGAGTCCTGAAAGCCTGGCGTGGTGCTTCTCATTTCCTTTCCTACTGAAGTATTTGGGAAAATAGCCATGGCAGCATGTAATATACCCTGTAACTGGTAGATCATGTGAAATCTCCCCATCTGGCTGAGACCAGAGTGTGATCCGGGAGATGCTTTTCTCCACATGCTGTGGGGACGGGTTTTGCTGCATTTCTAGAATTTCAGGCATTTGGATCTCAGAAGTTTAACACCACTTCTTAATAAATCTTCCCTGGAGACCAGAATCATATATGCTTAGAAAGACAGAGTTTTAAAGTTGGTTGTTACCTAACCGCAGAATGAAAGCATATTTAGAAATTTGCCATGACAATAGAGAAGGCAGTAAGGGATGGGAGTGACAGAGAGAAAAGAAGGCAAAGAACATTCTCACATCAGATTAAAAATAATCACTGCAGCTCACCCATAGAAAAGTTTTTGTGTTAACCATCCCTGTGGTATTTTGTTGGGTATCCTGTAACTCTGTATTTTAGACTTGATGTATATGTGAAAATATTCTGTTGTAGCCTTTTTCAGCTTTTCATTTTTTACATCATCATTCAATTAATCTTTCACACAGTGCTGTAGATAGCTAGGAAGCAATTTGCAATTGAACCAGTTTATTATTGGAAATATACCATTATATAGCAGAGTTTGTACATTTGTGATCTTTGGTTTGTCCCCTTCAAAGGTGCGAAGGCCAAATAATCTACTGGCTCAGCTTGTAAACTCTTTCTTCTTCCAGTAAACATTCCCAAATCCATACAGGAGCACAGTTAACTTTTCCCAGTAATGCTTTATATGGGACGCTGGTCATCAGCATTGCTCTGGAGTAAGCCTTCCTTTGAGGCATGTAATTCTGCAGCTCTGTCACTGACTGGGTCTGGATTTGTTTGTTTTTTTCTTCTCTCCTTTTACTGCTGAAGGAAGAAAATAGAGTTTTGAAGGTTGTTGTTATTCTTGATCTGTATTTCTTTTGATTTCCCCTCTAAGGCTAAAGAGAAAAAAACAAATTAATAACCTGGGGAGGGACAACGATGCATCATAAACCTGGAAGTTGCTGTTAAATAAAGCAGCGATATCCTGGCTAGAAACCTGCTTGAAAACCTTGTGAGAATGTAGGGTTGTATCAGCCATGGAAGTAAACCTGGAGAAGTAGGAGTAAGAGAAGTTTCCTGGAGGGCACTTCACTATGTGGTGTAGTACATGAATTAGGAAGATGGTTTTCCTGCTCTCCTCCTCTCCTCAGTGGAAAGCAGTGCCTTTCTCCAGAGAGTGATTCAGGTGTCTGTGTTACTGTGCTCACGCTCTTAACTGCTGTCCCCTCACCCCACGCCAAAGAGCCCCCTGTCTTGATGACTTTTGGAGGCAGTTTTCAGAGATTGGGCACATGAGACTGCTCATGTGAGCATCATGCATACCTCCTGATGTGGACACGGTGCATTGGAGGGCATCAGAGAGCCAGCCCCTGAATCGAGCAGAGGTGTTTCTCTGAACACAGCCCAGGTTTGTTTGCCCGCTGCTGGCCATACAAGGACATTTCAGAATGGCATCACTTGCCTAGTCTCGTCATTGGACCCATGATGGTGTTGGAAGCATCAGACTTGTCACACTGGTCTCCGTGCCCTACGCTGCCGACTGTTCCTCGGCAAGGCAGAGCAGCCTGCAGGCTGTGTGCTGCCACAGTGAGACGGCGTCAGGCGACTCAGCTAGCTTAGGGAGCACTACCCTTCAGAGGTTCACAGAGGGTTGCACACTGAGTCCTTCACAGAGTTGACACCCAAATTTGTCTTTGCCAGAGGGCTGCACTCCTAAAAATGTGACTGTCTGAGAAAGACAGGGTGCCAGTGCTTCAGTTCCCACTTCCCAGGTAGGGATTACTGTGCTGGATAATGCTCTTCTGGAAACTCATGCATCACACAAAGTGCCAGAGCTTGTGTAATGCTTCATTAACCCCTTTTTATTATTTCTGTTATCTTCACAATGTTGACTTGCAAAAATAAAAAGAAATTACGAGTCCAGCATTTTGTGGTGAGGGATAAAGATCTTGTCATGTGGTGCTTTTCAGTCATCACGGCATACAGCGTAAGTCATCCCAGTCAGAGAAAAGATGTGAGGAATGTCATCTGCTAGTGTGCTGGGAACTTTTTCCTCTTTTTATAGGCAGTTTCAGTTCTCTCCTAATCTCTCACACAAGGTATTTTCATGGGAAGGATTGTATTTAAACTTAATATTGTGACACTAAACCATAAAAGGGATTTTTTTTTTTGAGTGGAAATAGTTTTAAGAAAAGATTCTAATGGCAAGGAATCTACTTTAAGTCCTTCCAAAAAGTACAGAAGTACCCAAATACACTGAAAAACGTCCCTGGAAATACATGTGTTTAAAAAAGGGGTGAGGGAGGCATTTAAAAAAAGGAATGAGTGAGTGAAAGGCAAGGAATAAGTGTTGTCAAAACACAGAAATTGCTCAAAACAAATTGGGAATCTTTCAAATATTGTCATTATGCCCGAAGGGAAGCCATCAGAAAGGAGCAGATAGACAATGGAAAATATGAAGTCAGTTGGCTAAGAGAATGGGGTGAGCTAACCAGGGTATGGACCAGATCCATAGGGTTAGGTACTGGGAGGAATTGTCAGAAGAGGACGGGCAGGTTAGCTGTCTGCCTGCCCTTGCCTGCCTTGGTCTGAAGTGGTAATGCCTTTGTAAATCTGGCACAGAAAACTTGAAAGAACTTAACTGAGGAGGTACATGCACAAATAATGATTTCTATGGAGCGAATAGAACAATTCATAAGGACCATGAGGGTGCTTAGACACATAGGATAGAGATGTGGGTCTTCAGCAGACCACTAGAAATGTGTGACCAGACCTGCTGCATCCTCCATGCAGGAGGATGGTAGTAAGATACAATAACAGACAGGTGGTAAGATGTAATTTGTACTTAGTTGTTTTGGGTTTGTGTGGCAAGGTTTTGGTCATGGGTGTGGAGGCTACAGGAGGGGCATCTGCAAGAAGCAGCTAGAAGCTTCCCTAGGCCCAACAGAGCCAATGATGGGCAGCTCAAGGACAGACCCACTGCTGACCAAGCTCGAGCCAATCCATGATGGTGGTAGCACCTCTGGGGTAACATTTAAGGAGAGTTCTCAGCTCACTCCTATGTGTGGCTTGATGGTTATTGAGGGGTGCTGCAGCTAGCCTGGCTTTGGACTGAAAGTCCAAAAGAGCGAGCTGAACCTGCTGCTTCTTTCCAGGGTATATTCACATCTATGACAGAGTTCCTGTGGCCAGAAACCTGTCAGAGGTGGTCAGCCCTTTGTCCCAGAGAGGAGGAAAGCAAGGAGTTTTTGAAGGAACAGGCACTTGAGTTTCGGTTGTATTTATACCCCTAAGCAGAAACCAGCCACAAAACTGGGAGCTTAAAAAATCTTTTGAGTATGAATAAGTTTAAAAAAAGTGATTTTAGAGATCTCACATCTGGGATGTGGGTACCATGGCTGTTGCAAATTCAGAATGAGAGGTTAAGAAGTAGAGGACATCTTCCATTAGTAGGAAACCACACAGAAGTTCACAGTCCCGAAAGCTTCCAGTTGCTCTTCTCACTGCCCTGCATTTTCAATGCTGTGTCTGAATTCATGAGGAGATGTTGTATTTTTTTTTTTTCTTTTACAGGCTATGATAAGACCAAAACTAAATGAGCTGTGGCTCCTTGCTGTTCTGTAGTGGTATTCAGGCATTCATTTTCGAGCTGTTCAATCAGTTTCAGTGTCCAGTGACATAAGTAAAGAACATGTTACTACATGGAGAACCCTTGTGTCATTTTAATCCCAGCAGCTCTACTGGTACTTGACATACCCATATACATACTAATGGAATTGATTAATCTCTGGGCACTGTTGTTCTTCTACCTTCCCTTCCTCAAAAGCAAAGATTTCTAACCTACAGAAAAAAACATTTCCAGTAGCACTTCCCCATGGGTCTAAGGTAGCACAAATACTTTAATGTTTCAAATCTTTGGGTAAGTGACGCTCATTGAATTAGGGTACTACTCTGTATAGAAATCACTTCTCAGGCTTCATGCCAGACCTGAAGCAAAGTGCATGCCTTGACTGTTTCTCAGGAAGAAAATGGAAGTTGAAACATGGCACTGCTAAGAAGCACCTGATTGCTCTGAAGAACTGGATCCTGTTGAGTTTCAGTAGCCTGTAGGAGATAGGGAGCTTCCAGTATATTGGCAGAGGGTCATCAGAATCGCCTTTCAGTATTGTCAAGAGCTTAACTTTGAGTTCCCTTCACATCCTTTGGTCCTGCTCCTGCAGGAAGCAGTGATGCGGGCTATGGCTTCTGGAGGACTGGAGTCAGTGCTGCCAGGTGGAAAGTCAGGGATGAGGATGCTCATGACCCTTGTTGGGTCATGCCCTTTTCACTCAGGCAGGTTTGTTGTTGGGTTTCATAAAAGGCTTTTGAGCTGGATTCACTTTTACACATGACACAAGGACCGCTCATCGTCATATTAATTCTCCTCCCGTGGTCTTGTGTGTGTCTCAGCAATAATGTGAACTATGAAAACAAATACTAACAAATAATCAGAATAGCTATTTGGATCTATCCAGATACTTCAGCAGGTATTACTGTGTTGAAAATCTGTTCTACTACTCAAGAAGAGGTAGACTGAAAGATAAAAAACCCAAAGCCCCGCTATACATTTTGGTAACGATTACTGTGTAACAGAGACCCAACAAGAATCAGGTGATTTATCATAATACTACTACGTGTTGGCAGTACTTCACCTTCAAAGAGCAGAATGATAGTGAGACTGAGTAGTAACTGTTGTATGCCTTTACAGATGGTGGTTGCTTCGTGCCAGATAAACCCAGTGTACATCAGGTTTACTTTAAGTTAAATTTTGTTGAAATGCATTTTTCTACCTCTGAAGGAAGCTGGTACATGCTCACTAACTAAAACTCTCTATTAAATCTGAAATAAAGATTGAACTGGGAAGCGTTGGCAGACATTTTCCTTGCAGAAGATCCCACTAGGTGAGCACAGGCTGCATGTGCAAAAAAACCCCTCTGACAAAAGGGCACGTCCACCCAACTCAGAGTTAGCCTCTCTGGGGGGACCAGCAGGATCCATACAGCCAGAACTTGGACCAGGCTTCCTTTGAATCCCAGGTGGTTCTTCTAATTTGTCTGTCATACCTATTTGCAAATGCTGTGTACTGATTTCAGATATGATGAGGTAGCTTTCAGGTAGGATGACATAGCTGATATGATGCTCCAGTTTTTCCCAAATTTGTGGGTTTTGTCATTGATTTTGGTACCTTTTTCAGTTCTCACACTTTGTTTATACAAGTCATTCCACTCCGGGTAGTTTTTTAGCAGTTCCCCATAAAACATACCTTGCCTGCTAACGATTTTTCTGCATATTCTTCCTATCTAGTCTGTTGTGCTGTGGGATTAGGTTTAACTTTTGTGACTGAGGTAGGGTTGAACAAGGGCCACCTACTAAAAGGTGCTGGTAGGTCTTTTTTAAATAGAAAAGAAAATCTCTGGAGAATTTGAAAGCAATGAAGAACTCCCACGGGCTTTACCGGAGACAGGAGTTCACCTTTAATGTTTTCATAAATAACATTACTTTCAGAAGGTTACCCTTTTAAATTACTCAACATATTATGCCACACAGGTTTGAATTTACCGATTTCTAAGGGTTCTTTCATTAAAACTGAAAACACCCCTCACCCCCTCAACCTGGGCTAAATATAGGCCTGCAGCATACCCAGTGTGTCACAATAAGAAATAATTAAGTACTTTAGGAAGAGGGTGGTTGTCACAGAGTCTGTAGTAGCACATCTGGCAGTGAATTAGCAATTCAAATTGTATCCACTGTGGGAAAAAACTACACTGTGGAAATAGTTCCCATTTTTCAGTTCTATTATTTTCTATTATGTCTGTTAAATTCCACGGGGAGCAACTTGAAAGCAAGCTGATGCAAAAGGGCAATGACTCATGGCTGGGCTTTTGTTGCTTCACGTGTTTCAGATGCATCACGTTTTAGGCCCAATCCTGTAACGCCCTCTCACATAGGTGGGGCTGCTTTTTTTTTTTGGAGTCTTTTGTCTCTTTGCCCCTTAATACGTGAGGTCCAATCTTTGGGACAGCCTGTGTGTAGATAGACTAATTGCTGGTGATGAGGGACGCTACCAACAGCCACCACAGGTCAGAATTGGGCCCTCGGGGAAGTTTTGTCTCTCTTACTACTGGAGAGGCAGGTGTACACGTAAGTTACTGTTACTAGCTTTCTGAAGTGGAAAAGTGGCATCTAAGATGTTAAATACATTCATAAAACCAGCCTTTTTGAGAGGGGTGGGGTTGTTTTCCTCTTTTCTGTTAGGAAAGCTAGCCATCGTTCTATTTGCAGCTTGTATGAAAAAAAGGCTCAGCAGGCCAGTTTACCATTTGGCTTGGAAGCATGGGAAGGATATGTCTTTAGACGTGGATGAAAGGAAAGGGAAGGCTTTCTGTGGAAGGTGGTAGGAAACCTCTGTGTATCTGGAAGTATCATATGGGTTTGAAAGTTTTCAAGAGAAGGCAAGAGTCCCAGCTCAGGTCTGTAAAGGAGTTAATTTAAGATATCTTTCTGTCTACAAAGAAAGGTTTTCTATAACAAGCATTGGGTTAGCTTTGGAAAATGAAATACTACAAATATTAGTGAAACTTTAGACTTACAAAGACCTTCTACACCAGCCTGCCTCCATGCCACCATCTGCATAGGGTGGGACCGAGTCTTCCTTGCCACCTGTTTATTCTGTATGAAAGGGAGGGTCCTGTGGGCTGTGCTTTGCTTTGTTTTACTGCTGCGCTGCTGTCGTGGCCGCTGGCATTTCCCAGCCTGGAAGGTTTTTCCTCGTGTGAGGATGCAACAGGCCTGACCATGCATGATGACATGTATGAGTGCTAGGTACGTGAGCATCTGTTAGTACCTTACTCAAATTAAAGTAACATGTATGCAGTTTACTGAATTCAGATGTCTTGGTGCATTTACAGTGCTTATCTCCATGTAAGTTCCCATGAAGTATATTGGATCCAATATATGTATGTGGAAAACACCCTGCAAAAGCAAGATAATTAAACCTGACAGGCAAGAGCTGCCTTACCAAATCAGACTTATTGCAATAAAGTTACCTGATTGAAAAAGTTGCTTTTGATTTCTAGAAGTATGAGCAGATGCTCTAGTCCTTCCTTTCTCACGATACATGAGCTCCCACTTCATCCTGTTAGTGATATGACATGAAATATTTAATACTCTTATGAGACATTTTAGAAGCAGTAAGCAATATAAGCATCCCAGGATAAGAAGAAAAAAAAAAAAGATGGTGAATAAATGTCAGCCTCTTTCTTAAAATTTATCACCCAAATTATTTTTCTCTAGGATGCAAGATTGTGAAATGCTTTTCACTTACTATTGTCATTTTATCTTTCTGTGGCCATTTTTAGCTTGACCTAGTTTATGCTTATTACAGTTGGTGCGGGTGATTTATGAGCAGAGGCTCCATTCAAGGGTGGGTGCGGGTGGAGCTGGGGTATCTCGATGTGCAGCTATGGGATTGTTACCGTGCATGGCACAGATCACAAGCGTGCAGTGAACAGACTGTCCTCCGAAGGACTTAGTTCAAGTAAGAAAAGTACTAATTGCACAGAGGTTTCTAGGAAGACGATTGTGTTCCCCGGTATGTTTCGTATCTGAAGTCTCTCTTTTCTGCTGGCATTAAAGCTATGGAATCCCCTCGCTATCAGATGTCACACAAAAGTGCTAAAATCTTTTTTTGGGGGTTTGGAACTTGACAGTAGATCAGTAGAAGCCCCTACCCTCTTGTGCTAGCACCACAAATTCAGCCGCCCTGTTAGGCACAGATGTTAACTGTGTAGCAACACAGGTTAACACTGCCAACTAAATGTCATGAATACTTGTGATCTGTATAACAAATATTGGGAGGAGGAAGGATCTTTAAGAACATGGCGGAGGGAGGGTGTATATCAGTGTAAAAACTGTTTTGCTTGCTTAAAAAAAAAAAAAGAGAGAAGGAAATTACAAGTTCTCAGTCTTCTAATAGACGCACGACCTTGCTATTTCCTCCCTGTGCTTTCTAATATCCAGCTGAGTAAGATGAGTTAGCACACACTTTTTTAAGGGAGGGAGGTGGAAAAACTGACTCAAAAATAGAAAGGATCATAACCTGAAAAAGAGTTTTCTTCGAAGTTGTTAAGGTACACATCTCTTTCGGTTTACTGCTCTTGTATGAGTCATTACCTTTGTGTAGCTGATGCAATTTCATCTGACCTGTATGTCCTTCCTGAGATGTGGAAAGGGGTTTTGGTTCTCCCTTGGTGGTGCTGGGCACAGTCTGGTAGACTTCTGTAGCAAGTGGAAAGTTCTCTGTGAAATAAAAGTCTCTGAGGCTTTGAAAGCTACATCATTAACACATCACTTCTTACTTTTTCAAAACTGAAAGCATTAGTTGAGTGTTTCTTTTCTTTGGCAAAAGAAGGAGGTGGGAAAGTCAGTCCTGGGGAATGAAAAGTTCAGCTCTGGATGATAAAATGCACATTAGAGGATTTAAAAAACCCCACAGAATAGAAAATACAGACCTCAGTGCATTTGCTTCTAGAGATTATGGCTGAAGAAACAACACACATGTAGATTTGGTGGTAATGAAGGCCAGTGTTTGATGCTCCTGAGCCCTGTGTCCATCCAAAGTGCAACAGAAGAGCAAGCTCTGGCAGCAGGTTGTGCTGCTGGTGCTCTCAGCTCAGCTTCGTGGGCAGCTCTGCTTGAAGCTGGGAGGTTTCTTGCTGTTCTTGGATTGTGCACAGATGGGTTTAAGGATGCTCCTGAAAGTCTGCTGCTGAAGAAGGACAGGTAGTGCCCCACATATTCAGTTGTCATGAAACAAAAAGAAGCCAAGTTTGTAGAAGAAGCCAAGATGTAGACAAAATATTTGCCATTTAGTGTCTTAATTGTGGTTGGATATATTTAAATCATCAATCAAATCTAGAAATGCCAGTCTTCAGGTTTTGCCTCAGCCTCCTCTAAAACTGCTCAATTTGTCCATGAGTGTGGCCTGTGAGTGACAGCTAAATGAATAACTAACTGTAGAAAACTTATTGTTATTCCTTTGGGGGGTGGGAGTGGTTTCTGTGCAGTGTGATGTATTAGATTGCAAAGCTGAAAACGTACACTAAGAATGTCATACGTTGCTAAAAACAAAATGCCAAATTTATAATAGAGCATTTGGTTACACCACCATGTACTATCTTCCTTTTGAATACAGAAATACCTCTTTATTCCACTTTTTATTCTTAGCATTTCTGTTTACTGCTAACCACATTATGCTTGTCTAATGGTTGGAGAGTTCCCTTACTACCATGCTTGTCATCATTATGAAAGATAAAAAATTGCACAATTATTATGGAATCTTCTTTGCAATAATTCTTTAGAGTAAATGTGCTTCTTTGTTCCCATCTCTTAGAAAATTCCATTGCTTTGGAGTTGGGCACCACAAAAATGAAGAAAATTGTGTTTACAGATCACCTCTCTGCTCTTTTAGTGGGCAAGTCTAAGCAGCCAAGTCCATTTCCACCACTTACCATACAGGAATCTCTGCTGCTGTTGGTGTCCCTTGGTTTATAACTTTAGTAGGAATACACTTCGAGTTTTCTGAGCTTGCCAAGCCTGTTTGCTTCAATGGAGCTCTCTAGCGGCAACGCGTCAGCCATGATGGCTTGTGTGGCCTCATGCCCTACCGAGCTGATGGGAAGTATCCTGCTGCTCACAGAAAACCTGGAAAGCGACACAAACTGCTGTGGATGTGCGGGCCCTAATTTTTTTCCAGGGCACAAACAATATGACTGCAGCTAATTGTTTAGTTGTGTGAAATGGCGAGCCTGGTAATTGCTATGATGTTTGGCCGACATCGAATGCGACAGGGTGTAGTCGCCTTGTGAACAGTAAAAGATGTCACAACCTGAGGTGGAAGGAGTCAGGTGCCCAATATTTTTCTGTATCCTTTTATTTTGTATAAAGGTACTTATTTACAGATCTTCAGCTGGAGAGACTAGAAAGCTTTTGTGATAAGTTTTAAGTTTCCAGCTGTATGTTGAAAATTCCCTGTAAGCTAGCCATTTCTCTTTTTTTTTTTTTTATTTCTTTCCTCCAGGGGCCTGGAGCATAATTCAAAGGTCCCTCAGCACGCTCAGATACTGCTCTCATTAGTGAGCCTTTATCAACAAAAATGCCATCCTGCAGTCAAGCAATGTCTTGATATACCCAAAGACTTTCTGTGCTGCGGCGCACGGAGATGTGTCAAGTTCACCTGCAGACATCTCTGAAAAAACACTCCATCAGATGTGCTTGTTACATACTGCTTTCTTTGTAGTGTGTTTCTTTTCAGCAGGTGTTCTTCTGTTGAGAAAACTGTGTTTTAAATGTCTACCGGTTCTCTCACAGACACAGGTCCTTACATTAAAAAGCAGATTGCTTAGATGAATTCCTAGAGTCCTGACTTAGGAGAAACCTTTATGCACTTTACCCAAATATTCCTTGATTTTATGAAGTAGAAGAATAGTTTCTTGATTGTTTGACTGAAACTGCTCTATAAAGTGGATATATTGTGTTAATGAGTTAGCAGTTTTTTCACAAAGACGGGTCATCTCTAGTAATTTCAGACATTTGAATATGTGTGAATGTGTTCCTCCTTCCTTTTTTTTTGATAATTAATCCTATCATCTCTATTTCAAATTCAACAGTATATTAATGTTCAATCCCTCCTTATGTTTATTATTTTGATGAATAGGGTGTATTCATTAGAAGATGAGATTCTTAGGATCACACACGGAGGCAGAAGATGTTTTCCTGCCTTTACTGCATGGAGCTGGATACATAGCTGGGGTAAACTGGGTGCTCACAGTCTCTCTAGAAGAGGAAAGACAGCGCCAACAGTAGGTAGAGCCCCACTCAGCTCTTGCCACCAGGCAGTGACATGCAGTACTAGCGTGTGCTGCATTTGCTTATTAAACTCAAGTTGCAGTACTATAGTTGACTCAAGATGGGTAAGATGGTGATGTGACTGTGTCTCACTTGGATATTCCAATATGATTTTCACCTTTGTTGAGCTGTCTGCTCACACACTCATACCTGTTACAGCTGCAGTGGATGGTGAATCCTTGTTTAGCCAACTGAGATAATAGAACAATTTAAAATGGAAACACACCCTTTACAGAAAAAGCTGCTTTAGAACCACATTCTTCAGGATATGCTAAAAGTTGAATCTACAAAAACCCATGAACCACATTCTTTAGAACCACATTCTTCAGGATATGCTAAAAGTTGAATCTACAAAAACCCATGAACTACCAGAGCTAAAAAAGGTCCCTCTGAACAGATTAATTCCATGCCACAGTGTGTTTTCTCAAACAAAAAAACCCAGGCTGAGCCTCTTGCAGATTAGCATCAAAGTAGAGGGGCCCATTCCCTAAATACAGCACTAAATTAATGAGAGGATACTCAGGAGGGCTTGCAAGCCAGTGGCAGCAGTGTTCTAATTTAGCAGCATGCTAGCCTCTGATCTTTCACAAATGTGATTCTGCCTGTTAAAATAGATGCACTTTCACAGGGTGATGCTAAACCTTCAGGAAGGAACCATTCCGTAATGGGAAGTTGGATGCATGCTGGATTTCCCATCCAGTGGCTGAATGCAGCCTATCAGTTACTTTATTCCTGAAATAAGACAGAACTGTAGTTTGCTTGTTTTTATAACAGGAGTTTGTTCTTGCTGTCTAACCAGCCTTGAGCGTTATGGAGCCATCAGTGTAAGTCACAAAAGCGCAACCCTCTTGTCCTTTGACTAGAAAGTGTATTTGCATAAAAACTAGGAAAGCCTTACTGAAACATAATCCACATGTTCTGCTGTAATTTAAAATGCCACCATAGTCATTAGTAGTTCTAGCAATTATAAAAGATGAAAAATTTGGTCATAAAATTGGCACTGTTTAGTATTAGCAATACTAGTTCACTGAAAATTAGTTGAAAATTGCACACTTTCTTTGAAGGTAGTGTTTTGACCCAGAACTGACTCTCTCCAGTATTCAGAGACTGTGAATTTGTCAAGGCTACATTAAAAAAAAATTAGTTATTAGTGCCTCTTCTCTCTTTCTTTGTGGAGACCCACTTTTCAGTGCCATTTGTGGAGTGCTGGTAATAAGCAGTGCATAGGTGGGAAGGAATGAAAGACTTCCTACGAAGTCAGAAACCATGCTGCTTCCTTCCATGTTTCATAATCATGAATCAAAGGAGTAATACTTAGGAAAACCCAGTTTATGTCCTCCAATATGGCCATCTGTGAAATTCCACAGTAACTGCATTGCATGGAGCTCTGGGATTACAGGATTGCAACCCTTTAGGATCATGAGAGTTGACACTAATCCATACATACAAAAATCCACTTTAGGTCTCAGAGTGAAAACAGATACCTCCCGTCAATTCACTACAAATGAATTCACCACATCTAATGGTCAAAAAGGCTTTTTTTTAAGGAGAAGCAGGACACCTCTTTCATACTTAGACAGAAAGAATTATTTTCCCTTGTTAGAGCTGGGAAAAAAAAACCAGAAAGGGGCACAACTGAGATGTAAGCCAGTCTAGATAAAAAAAGATGCATATCCTAGATAAAGGAAGCTCTTTCATTGTGGAAAGCATAATGAAAAGGGCTTTCAAGAACCTGGCCAGTTTGCATCCAAAGAGCCATTGTCACTTGCACTAGTTAATGATAATCTGAAGAGACAAGATAATACAATCCCATCAATGGGATTGTTACTTGATAGGAGTAAAATAGTAACACTTGGCTCAGCTGGAGAACCTCTTTCATGTCTCCCAACAATACTTCAACATGCATTTCTTCCTGAACATCAGTATTCACCTCGCATTTTCACAAACAGCTACGGGTTGTTGTTACCACGTTATCCTCTTGGTTGAAAAGAGGATGTTGACTGCTGCTGTTTGATAACACGTCTCAACTGTAGTATGTAAGGTGAATCCTGGAGGCTTAGTACTAATACATAGCTGTCACCTGGGAATCATTTGCCCTTCTGCTGTGCAAGGGCAGCTGGTCTTTTCCCCTCTCTTCATTTTCACTGGAGGGAGAAAGTTTAATGTAGTTTCCTAGTCGATTCAGGTCAGTTCCAGAATCAATAAGGCTTATTATTAGAATATCCGAGATCAATAGGGAGGGTTTATTTTAGAAGTGTTGTAGAAAAGGAAGCAATAAGAGTCAAAAGGCTGAGGACTGGGGTGGTTGGAAAGAAGACACAATAAGGGTGTTACTTACCCACTGATGTTGTTATGCAACATACTGCTGAATGGCATGGCGACTGTGCTTGTATTGCTCTCACAGCTTCTTTATTGACATCAAAGAGTGGGTCAGTAGGCTGGTACTTTTGTTGGGGGTGTTACGTAGCGTTGTATGTAGTGTGCAGGCGGTGTGTTGTCCCCGTCCCCTCCTTGGTGTCCCAAAAAAGGTATGCAGTTGCTCTTCTTGGTGAGCATAGGGCTTCAGCAAGGAACAGTTTTCACCCTGATGGGTTTTTTCTTCATCAAGTTAATTTTCTTCTGAGGAAAGAGACCTTTTATTTTTTTTTCCCCAATGGCAATTAGCCACCGATGGACAGAGGCCTTCCGGGGCTTTTTGTTTGAGCCTGGTGTGATTCCACGACCAAGAGGATTGGAGAGACACAAGCAAAATGAATTTACAGGGGTCAGAGGAAAGGAACTGAAACTGCTTGGAAAGGCCTTTCCTAATCGAACCGGCTTCCAGAGCTCGTTGCCACAAGAGGGTGCTTGCAGGCTCATCCTGGGCCCTGGCTCCTCGGTTTAAAATGCCTTTATAAAGTGCTGTTTAAGGAAGAGACAGATTAGATACAATGATAGATTATGACAGGGGCTGTACATTTATCTTTTAGCCAGTGTTGAACTGAAAGTTACTGCTTACAAAGATTTTGTGAGTCATTACCTTTGGAGAGGTCACCTGGAAAAAAACCTCTATTCATTCACCCTCTCTTTAGCCTCTTAGAACAGACCTAAGCTATGGTCATCCTGTCTCTGACAGAACATAACAGAAAGGAAAATGTATCTATTAAGCGCATGGAGAGGAGCAGAATCGTGTGCCTTAAGGCCAAAGGGAGTGCTTTTTGACAGAGTTATGTCAGTGCACAACATGCATTCCACATGGCTTCTGAATGCACTACAAGATACGTTTTTAAAATGCTGCAAACTCTCCATTTTATCTTAAATGTGTGTGAAAATATGTATATTTAGAAACCGGGAGAGGAGCTAACGGCAGTGTCCATTAGGCCTAGGGCTTGGAGTGCAGATCTGAACTGGTTTCTGAATCTTCCTAAAAGGTCGTATGTGGTGAGAGGGTGCACTGGGTATGAGTCCTGTCAGTCCCACCTGGCTTATGCTGCTAGGTAGCCCACCTTTGACCATCGTTTTAGAGGTTTTGCCTTTCTGAAAAATTCCCCAAAAACAAATGACAAAATGCTTCAATCATAGAATCGAAAAGAAGACTATTGTTCTAACATTGGATTTTGAAGTAATCTGGCAATCGAGAGATTCTCCAAAAATGTTTTCCACGTAATTATTTCCACAAAAGCTGTAGTCTGAGTCTTGTTACAAACTCATTTTCTCTTAGTGATTTCCAAACCCGTGACAGCTTCGTGCAGCAACTGCCCAGAGCAGCAGGAGCTCCCAGCCTTGCACATTCGCAGGGGGAAGCAGTCAGCACTTTGCTGTTTTAAATCTGTCACTCACTGGAAACACCCCTTCCAAGCAAAGCATCACCATGTGCTGTTCGTTAAAAGATCTGGAAATACATTATCGTCCAAGGGTTTGTAGCCTTTGGAAGCCTCACTGAACCTTGCATAGCAAGGCTGTGAAAGACAAAGAAAGGAAATTAAGATCAGCTCACTGGGGCAGGGTCCTGAGGTCGGTGGGTGTCTGTGATGTTGCCTCCCCCAGCCCTCTGCTGTTAATGACTTGGGTTGTTAATGTTTAGAGCACCTTAAGGTGGGATCTGTGGTAGAAATCCCCTCTGGGTTTACACCAGCATCCCCTCCCCCCAGTAAAGTTCAGTGCATAATTTACCTTGTTTTCCAAAGTCAGATCTCTTACTTCTTTCTCAGAAAATATCTCTTCCCTTACTTTTAAGCAAGAGAAGAGCGACCTGCATCTAGCACAGATATTGAAAAACAGGCATAGCAGAGAGGGATGTATAAATTTGGCTGCCATGTATCATGTGTTATTACTGTCAACACTATCAAAACTTAGCACTAACATTTGACAGTATTAGCACTGATTAGTATGTGCTATACAAACAGGAAAGCTAGGATTAGTAAGGCTGCATTATTTGTCAGGGATCATCACTATTTAGTAATTATACCTAACATGACAGTCCAAATAAATGGAAAATGTGAAATTTAACCTGATAAAATTTGTGTTAATTTCCCTACTATCTTCTCACAGTATTTTCTGTCCTTTACAGCCAGGCACCCCATAAAGAGAACACAGAGCCCTTCCTCAAAAATGCAATCCTGGGTTGATTTGCTATGTTATTGAATCTGGAGATAATTTCTTTTTAATGTACAGATAATGATGTTAAACTCCACTAGGTGACATGTCAGTTCCTTTAAGTATGTGTTTTTATTAGACAGCAGCTCCTTACAGTTTCCTTTCCCTTTTCAAAATTACACTGTGTTTACTGGTGACCAGAGGTCTCATGCACAGTGCAAAGCTTGAAAACATAAGCCCAGGCCTCCTGCAACTCCATTGGCACAGTGTCCTTCAGCTCATTTTTGGGTTTTTTTTTTTGGCGGGGCTGTTAACCGCTGCTAGAAGTAATCCTGAGGGTCCTCTATTTCTGGTCACCTTCTGCAGTGAAAAGGATGGCCAAGAGGATGCCGTACAGAGAGGAACAAGTGACCCTTTGCTCCTGTGGTCAGGTGCCTGTGAGTGTTGGCTGTCAGTACAGCTTTCTGCAGCAGCCCCCCAGCCCTTTGGACAGGGCATGGTTTGGGAGAGGCTTGTGCAGGGTGAGACATGGCAGCAGATGCTGTGGGTGAAAGAGCATGAGAGAGAGGCTGCTTTCTGCAGCTCCTCGAGGATCCCTGGAGGGATGGGGTGCAGTGAAGGGCTCCTGAGCAACCTGGGGTTTGCCTCATGGGAAGGTGTGAACTCCCTGTGTGAGTGAGGAGAAAAAAGGGTTGTTGTTTTTGGTCTAATGGTCCAGTTTTTCTCCCATCAGGTTTCCCATGGGGTCAAGATACAATCATCTGCCTCTTCAATTGTCTTCTCCCCGAATCAGCCTTGGCTGAGGGAGCCACATTAGGAGGCTGCTAGATGGCCAGTGTTGGGAGGAGACGTCAGACAGTGAGGGAGCTGAGGACACCATCAGATCAAGGGGTTTTGATTTCCCATTAAATTATTTGGTTTTATTATGTGTCTTCATATGAAGGAAGAAGAAAAAAAAAAGAGAAAATGATTTATCCTTCATAAGCGTATCTCCTTATTGCCATTTGATAAATATATCCTGTATATCCCACCCACTGGAATATCTCTGGCTTTGTGGCGTGTGTTCATTTGCCTTGCGTGTCCCTAGTGGCCCCTGGCAGTAGCTTCCCGAGGATTCTGCCAGCTGCGTATATCACTAGTGATGCTGAAACCCATACAGGCAACGCACATGTTAGTAAATAAGGAAAGTTGTGCTAATTTTGTTACCTTTTTTTGTTGTTGTTGCGTGATTTATTACACAAGTGGCACTGATTTTCACTGTTGTGTAATGCAAGCTTTTGCAGGCGTAGTAAAATGAACTTGCCTGGGACTATTTTTAGAGGTGATCACGGAGATTTGGATTAGAATGGATTAAGTGAGGCCTTCTGCAGAGATGATATATATACTAAGCTACACCTTTACCTAAAGGCGTGTGGCCTGACTGATACAAGAGGCATTTATGAAGTAAGCGAAGCAGAACATATCCCACAAAATGAAGGGGAAAAATGGGTGGGTTATCATCTGCGTGTCCACAGAGTGGCCCGCGATTTTAGCCAGTAGAGCACAGTTTGTGCTGTGAAAGGAATCTGTGAGCACTCATAATGCTGTGAAGCAAAGGTGACAACTTTGTGCCATCATTATTCAGGCAGTGGAAGGGGCAGTGCCATTTAAGCTTGCTTTTGGATACAAGATGGTGCTTCAGGCTACTGGGCTCCTCCGCAGAGGAGGCTGAGAGTTTTGCACGCTGTCCCTGCTCGAATACTCTTTTGCATTTGTCTGATCGCTTCCCCCAGCAGAGGTGGCATCTCCCCCTCCAGGCACCTGGGGTTTTGTCCAAGCAACAGTCGGACAAAATTAATTTAAATGTTTTTGTTGCTTCCCCAATATGAGTTTGTGTGTGACTACGCTGCTGCTGCTGCCCTTTCTCTAAAAGGTCAGTCTAAATTATCTTGCGCAGATAATATTAAAGCTTATGTGCTTGATGGGTTTCTGTAGCACATAAACACCACTTTTCATGGGACTGATGACCTGAATAATTACCTCATCTCAGTTGCAGTTGAACTAATCAGCTAAACCAATTATAGCATAAGCTCAAGCCATTTCTGAAAGTTTCTCAGATTGCTTTGTGCAGACTGGGAGGTTTTGTGCATTAAACGCAAATTATTATATAGCAGATAGTGGTGCTCACCGCTACATTTTACTCTTCTTTAGCATGATGTAGATATAGAAACCCTGTTAACCCAAGTTTCACAGATTTGCAGAGTTTTTAGTGGAGATCAAAATTTCCCACAAATAATTTTAGGAGATCTATTTTTAAATACTTGACCTGGGTTTTTTTTTTGTTTGCTTTGTATGTGAATTATGTTATAGTGAGTGATAGTTGTATATAGTTGTGTTATAATAGTGAGGTATGGAAAACACAAAATATTAAATATATGAATTATTATTTTAGTCAATCAACAAGAAAATGGTTAAACACAACTTTGTATTCCTTACTGTTGTAGTGCTCTTCCATTTCTATTACTCATACAATTGTTTGTGAAATATGCTTTTAAAGGAGACATCATTTTCATAATTGTCCCTACATATGGTTATGGATTACAATGAATCATTATCTCCTTTAATTCAGTTACATGCAGTTTTAATCACTGCTGTTAAATCAACCTTTCAGAATTGTCATTAATACTTAGAGATGCATGAGAAGCAAACTGGGCAGATGTTTATCACAGTGCTTATGAAAAGCAATGACTAATGTCAATTCAGTCTTTTGCCAGACCCATTTTTGTCTGGGATAATAGGTGAAAAGCTATAATAAGCTCTTTTCATTCTCAGCACCTTGGTGGGAAATAAGTTGCCCGAAGAGATCTTTTAAGATGCTAAAATAATTGCATGCTGTATGTGATTTGCTCTGCTGTTCAGCTTGAGCTCGTTATTGATCCTCTGGTATTTCTTGTGATCTCAATTATCTGTAATGATTTAGTGTACAAACAGCCTTACATGTGTAATTTTGTCATAACCTCTGATTTATAAAATTGTCTTCTGAGATATCCATGACCTCACTTAATCAGACATTGTTATGTCATTAGCCAGCACAGCTGAGCAAAGCAGAGTTTATTTTTATAGTGGCAGCACTATTCCAGGCTTAGATGAAATCAAAGGTGTGTCAAAAAATATATCTAAAAGGAATAAAAAGTTTCTCAAGACTATTTTATTGTTTTTCAAACACGCAAACTTCAAGTTTATGCTTATGTAGGGAATTTTAATACAATACTTGTAGTCTGATTACACAAGAGCACATTGAAACTCTTAACAGTTTGTAAACACTGCTCAACAAAGGTGTTGCAACATCTCATTGACTTCAAGGGAGTTCCACTCCTGAAATGTCCCTTTAAGGATTAAAGGGTGAAATTAAGAAAATCAGTTACACTTTATTTAGATAATTTCTTTAGAATATATGGAAAATAAGTAATTCATCCCAGACTGACTGTTTTGCCATGTATTCTAAATAAAGCATTGTTAATTTTGCTCTGCCACTGCAAAACAACAGGGAGTATTTCAAAACTGTGATAGTTACATAAAAGTCGTGTATGTCACATACTGTAGAAAAGCTGTGGGGAAGCTCTGTGAAATGCCAGATATTCCACAGAGTGAAGACAGAGCCCTCAGCGCCCGGCAGCATTCCTTCTTGGAGGAAAAAACAAACCCAACCCGTTGCTGAGCTCAATTTCAACCCCCTCCCCCCATTACGTAGAAAAATCTACAGTAAATGTTGATGTAGTTGATATGATGGGTGACCCATGTTTTTTTTGTTTGTCAAGCAGGCTCTGTGTGTGGTATGCAAGAAATGAAATAGCTTCTGTCACAAAACTCAGAGGACCCAGCAGCCCTGGTCCCTTGTAAAGAACAAATCCTTTTTCCAATAATCCAAAGGCACTGGGGCTGTTTCATGTTTGCAGTCTTTTCTGCACAGAGGATCAAAGCACATTCTTTTTTGCCTGTTCTGTTTCACTGATCTGGGAGAATGATGGGCAGCAACTCTGGTTGCTGAATGGGAGAGAACAGGTCTTAGCTATCCCAACAGCCCTGGAAAAGCAGGGACACTGTGCCTGCATGCTGTGAGGTACGTACAGTTGTAGGTACTTCTATTATTATTATTATTATTATTATTACTATCATTATTATACTGTGTTAATGGGGACAGTCTGACTGTGATTTAAAGTAAGTGGTGGCTGAGGATATATGAAAGGGAAGAAGGGAAAATGGATAGGGTTGAAGGAGAAAGGTTGAAGTCTCAGGAAGGGTACATATATTTCAGGATTATCAAGCTTTCTTCTCCTAAGACTTTCACATATGGCGAATATGTCTGAGAACTGATCTTGCTGACAAAATAATAGCAATACTCAATTTAATTTTTTTCCCCACATACTCTGACCACAATTGCACTATGACCCTTCATAGGGGGACCAGAATAATTGACGCCTTGGTGGAACACTAGTGACATGAATGTCATCTTTTTTTCTGAGGGTAACCATAAAACCCATGTTCAGAATTTTCAAGCTAAAATTAATTTACACTGTTTTTTAAAAAAAAACTTTAAGCACACAGGTTAAAGTTTTCCCGCAGACTCCTGCAATACAGGATGGTGCTTTGCCAGTTGCTTCTGAAAGCAGTTTGCTGGAAGCAGGTTTGTGTCAGTTACATTTATCAATTGAGATTGTTGAAAGGGCTTGTAACCTATTGTGGCTGTGGGTTACAGTATTTATAGGTACATGAAGTTAAAGAGTCCCAACTAATAACACGTGGTGCAACTGACCGATTGTGCATCCTGGGGAATCCCCTTGTTCTGACTTTCAGCAGGGAGAACACAGATGGGGTCAGAAATGGATGCAAAGAGAAGAAAGCAGGGGGAAAAAAAACCCTAACAAAAACCAACCACACCTTAGCACGTTATCATGGTATCACTGATCCAGGATTTGGGAAATAACTGATGAATCCAAGGGCTAATTGCAATTTTTATTCTAAAGCTGTAGCCTCCTGCACCTCATTTAGATACCTGACACGTTCACAAGGGGAATGTGGTCCCTCAGCAAGCAGCCTGTCTCACCACCTCCCTAAGAGACGTGTAACCAGCGAGGGTGACCAGAGAGCCCTTGTATCAGCTTTACAGCCTGGATGTCACTGGGACCCGCATGGCAGCTCAGAGACCTGTTTTATGTCCTCATGCGACTGCGCATTTCGCTTCTCAGCCACGGAGTGCTGGGCAGGCTCCATCAGATACCAGCTTCTCACACTCTCACCTGAAACACCTCAGATTCATCCTCCAAGAATGATTTTCCATGTTGCTGCACCATGTAATCCCATGGAAAGCTCCTACTCTCTCTTGCCTTTCCTTATCCCTAAGCAAGCAGTCTTTGATAGCATCTTTCGAAAATAAACTTTAGATGTTGATACCTAAGTAATCCTCCTGGTTTGTAAACTCAGAGTAATGAATGAGATTGATTTTGAGATCGTTTGTGTTCCTATCTGCTGAAATCAGAGTGCCAGTGTGCATTGGATATATCTTAAGCACCCTGTCTGATGGAGATACCCACTAAAGTAGGACGAAAGCCCCTGAATACTGTCATGCAAAAGCCTCTCACAAAAAAGATTTAATGTTTGACATCTATTACTGTGTGTTTTACAGTTTGTTTTCCTTTTAAAGAGAGCAAAACCTCACTTTTTTAAAAAAGAACTGGTAAATACTTTTCGTAAAAAAAAAAGTTCTGTTAAAATATATTGTGAAAATATCCTTCAGACTTGGAGCGAAACAGTTTTTCCATTAGCAGTGAAAACTCCTCTAAGATATTCTTACAGGTTTTTGAAAATGCTGTTCTTCACAAGCACCGAGTTTTTCAGTGAAGAATAGGATCTACCTTCTCATTGTCAAGAATTGTAGGTCTCCAACCAGTTCCACACTTAGTTTTCCGCTGTCATTAGTAACTGACATTTTTTTGAGTGCTTGGGTGGTGGTTTAAATCTGCAGAGCTTTTGGAACTGTAGGGACCTCTATCTTGAGCATCAGGTGAAAAATGAAATTATAAAAAACCTAAAATGGTCCTCAAGTCCTTACCAAGTGGACAGCAATACAATTCTTTTTAAAGCTAAGAATTACTGCATTGTAGTAAAACTTGGATTAATTTGAACAATCCCACCAGGAGAGTACCTACTTTTTAGTTACCTATTTCAGGTCACATGTGTGAATAGATATCTATGTGCATGTGTGTGTATATATATATATATATATATCTCTTTAAGCAGAATCCTCTGTACAATTTCAACAGAATGAAGTACTACAGGTGCTTCACAAGGAAATGGAGATGCTCTTTATAAATCAGTGGCTTGTGTTGTTTCATACTGAGGACAAGAGTGAATAGAGACTAGAAGAAATCAGAGTAATAATTTTGTCAAAAGATGTAGTAGAGAAATACTGTACATATATCCTGTCAGCACCCCAAAGATTTGGCATTGCCCCTGGTTCTTCCTGAAGCTCTTTGCCACCTAAACCAATAGGGCTATCTAGAATAAGAAAGGCGGGACATTGAAATATTTAACTAACTAGTTCTAATGACAGTCGATCAGAGACGCAGCTGTTGTCACTCTGCGAATGGCGCTGTCTCAGCAGCACCCATGGGGAATCGAAAGAAAGTGTTTATGCAAAAGCAGCTTAGAGAAATGGTGAAGGAGTCAGGGTGTGCCATTCAGTTTTCATAACTGTGTTGTCTTTCTTGCCCGTCTTCTCCGGTTATGAACTTGCAGCATGTCTGCGTGAGTGTGTTTTAGACAGGAAGGGTTACCAGAGAGGTTGATGTTTGTGTCTCTGCCCTTATCTTTTCAATAGTCTGGTAGTGATGCTGAGCTCAGGATGACTGAATCATGAGCTGGCAGTGAAAAGGGAGCACGGGGAGCACTGATTTATCTACCCCTGCCCTCCTTTACACCCGTCAGCCACGTGCAGATGGACACTGGGTTGCCCAAGTAATCCTGAACATCAGAGAGAGTGGTTTTAATTCTAGTGGTCAAGAGAGCAACCAGGATTAAGTACTGTAGTTCCATTTAATTTATGACAAGAGTATTTTTATGTATTTTAGGGAGGCTGTCAGTTTGCCTCTGTGGGAAACACTAGCTGGGTACCAAGCTGAGTTACAAGGTTTACCTTCTGGCTTGGCTTCGTCCTGGAAGTTTTACAGCTTCCAGCTGTCAAAAAGCACATTAAAAAGGAACTCTAGAAGCAATTTTATTTTATTTACGATTATAAAAGAGGTCTGGTTGTAATGGGAAACCTGAAGTATTTAAAGATAGCAACAGGCACTGTGAACACGAATCCTGCCAACCACTTCAGAGAACAACTAGCTGTTTTGCAGAGAATTAATATTCAGATCAGATCCAGTTCATCTTACCTGCTGGGTTCGTTTTATTATATAATAAAATCTGATTTATTCTCATTTGGATCTAGATTATATAGTCATATAAGCATAAGCCATTTATAAACAGTTACTTTCCAAGTAGCATAATATAGTATCTACTCTCTTAGGTATTTCTGAGGAATACCAAATGTTACTTGCCAGAGGGCAGAGATAAAAAGTGATGGTTTGGATCTGAACATTGTGCCTGGAGCTAATCACTAGTTATGCTGATATCTTCTCAGTTTTCATTCCAGGAGAAAAATAAAAAAGCAAAGACTAGTATGATTCCTCAGTGAAATTTTCTGAGTCTGGTAAACCCCACTCTCTCTTTCTATTTTACTTACAGAATGGTCTTATCGTTGCCTGTTACCAAGGTTACGTGGATATTGTAATAGCCTTAGCACAATGCCCTCACCTTGATGTGAACTGGCAGGACAACGAAGGGAACACAGCTCTAATTACAGCTGCACAGGCAGGTAAGGCTCTTGGTTTCACCTCTTACATACAGGGTCTTAGGAGGAGTGTGTGTTGTAGCTATTATTTTTGGTATTTCTGTCAAAGCCCTAGAAGCATTTAGTCTGCATAAAATAATCCTGTCCGAGCCCACTCACAAATCAGTTTGTCATGGTTGTCTTTGAGCTAATTAATCTACACTAATAATTATCCAATGAATCAAGACAGAAAAAGCTATACATTTCTAGTAGAGGCCATTAACTATTTTCACTTAGAAATAATGAAAATCTTGCCCCAAGTGTGCAGTGCCATACTAGTTTGTTTCATTAAGCTTATTTTCCTGTGCTTGCCCTGGCAAGCAACCAGTCAGCACTGTGGTCACACAGTGTGCTCGTGGCATCCCTTCTCCCATGCTGGTTGCACCTACCTCAGTGAGTCTCTAGTAATTGCTGACTGTAGGGAAATGTGTCATCATTAAGAAATACCCTAGCTGCCAAGGCATTCTTCAACTACTCCAGAGTTCAAAGCAAAAAAAACCCCACCCCTATTTATATGGTCCCAGCAGGGTTTGGTGTTTGTCAATGCTGCTTTTATAGCAGACTGATTATACCGACGTGTTAATTGACCATGTTAATCCTGATGCAGAGCTGAGTGAGAGCAGAGTTTATCCCTGGGTTTTCTTTTATCCCACCCAGCATGGTAATACTCAGTGAACAAGTGTAACAGATCACATAAATGTTAAGAGATGCTCCCAAAAGAGTTACTAGTTTCAAGTGTACAGTTAAAAAGCAATCAGTCCATTATTTCTGTTAAAACTCTTAACACTGTCCTTAAACCTTAAAGGGAAGCTGTAGTTTTCTCTTACAAGCTCAGCAAAATGCTGAAGTGTGTGAAATCAGGAAAAAATTGGTCAAGGTGGCCATCCCTTTGTGGTCAAAAAGCTGTTCCAAGGGCTGCCTAGTGCTGCATCCATCCATGGTCACCTTTGCATCCATGAAGTGTGCACCTCACAGGCTGTCACTCTATGAGGAAGTGTGTACTTGGCCTTTACCATGCCTCCTCTCTGATGAGGAACACAGGATGCTCGTGGGAGTTCATGGGATATAGTATTCCCTCCCAGACCCTGTCTGCTCTTCTCTGGGTGGAGGGAACAAGTTTCCATCGAGGGGCATCAATGGATATCCCATGTCCACTTCAGCTGTGTCTGAAGGTCAGAGCAGTTAGGCTTTGGTTTTAATTGAGTGGTATTGCCAATAGACATTTCAGATAATACTGAACTTTGCTTTTGTTACACCAAAAAGCAAACTCTGCTAAAGAAGCTACAATGAGATAGGTCTGGAATACTGGAAGAAAGAACTGGGACCAGAGGTGCCACTTTCATAGCAAAACCATGATTATGGCAGTTTCCAATCGAAGGGGAGAAGTCTCCAGAGCTGCCCTAATGTAAATTCGGACCATGGAGAAGTTTAACTTTAGCACTGATTCTTTCTAACTCATGATAACAAGCTCAGAATTAATCCAGAGGGTTGACATTGACTTGACACTCTCTGCCAGTACTTGCTATCGATACCCAGAGCAACTGGAAATAACTGCAGTCAGCAGAAGGTTATACAGACTCCCTGCAGCTTGGATGTTTTCCCCTGCCTGTGATAATCCTGAGCTACTGTGTTGACACCAGTTATTTAATTCATTATCACAAGACACCGCTGCACTGCAGATCACCATGAGGTTACCAGTGCAACCAGAGGAGCTACGGGGCCATAGGTGCCGTTTAATTATTGCTAAATGTGAAGTAGAAATGCTGAGCGGTGTATCGTGAAGAACTGCAAGCAAAGCTCCTGGTGAGCTTCCCTTTACTGGAGGGTTGATTTGTTTTTCTTCACCCTTAGGCCACGGAAGTAAAGCTATTGTTGCAAAATAAACGATTCCAGGAGATCCCTGTTATTTATACAGACAGTATTGTTTTCCCTGTTGGTCATCTAATAGCAAACCCACATGATCTCATTTGATCCTGAGGTGATCTTGGGAGGTTCCAGAAAACACAGCCCTGTCTGCCCTGACTTGCTGACCAGGTGGGCCATCATGTATGGCCAGACCCTGGGGAGGAGCTGGAGAGGAAAATGGGTGCAGCCCTGAGAGGTCATTGTGTGTTTCAGGGGCTGCCTCTGTCACACTAGGGACAGGTACTGAGGGAGATGACTTCTGCTGGAGGAGATTTCAGCCCACACTCGCTCAACGCTGCTCCATGACCGCCCAGAAGTGACACTCAAATCTGAACATCAGCTTGATTTAAAGGGAGTTATTGTAAAGACTGGTTGGTCTCAGGAGAGAAGTCTGTTCCTCAGGTTAATTGCTCTTGATAATTTAAGATCCTCACTTAAAAAAGTATCTAAAGCTGAAGCTTTTCTGCATGGGCTGGCCTGAGAAAGTCAGGATGGAAGGATCAGTGAAAAGCAGCACTTTCTTAATAAGCTCATTAGCATAGGAAAATAACTGCAAAATGCACTGCTCAGTGTTTAAATTTCAGGCTTGAAAATTCATCTGTTTACTCTGCCCTCTCTATATTTCTTACAGACCTGAGATCTCTTCTCAAAGAGATCTTGCCTTCCAAAACTGTTAATTTGTTGCAGCCTGCAGCAGGTGGTGCCCAGAATTGGAGGGTGATGCTGTTAAAGCAGAAGCAAAATCATTAAGTGTGGGTATAAGGGCAAGGCAGGAAAAATGGGAGATTGATGCTCACAAGAGATGGAAAGAACAAGTGAGAGGGAAGGAAGGGTAGAAAGAAAGGGGGTAAGGGGAAGGGAAGGGAAGGGAAGGGAAGGGAAGGGAAGGGAAGGGAAGGGAAGGGAAGGGAAGGGAAGGGAAGGGAAGGGAAGGGAAGGGAAGGGAAGGGAAGGGAAGGGAAGGGAAGGGAAGGGAAGGGAAGGGAAGGGAAGGGAAGGGAAGGGTGTTTCAAAGGTAAGAGGGAGGAAAATTACTTTTTCCCCCTCAGTTCTGCTGCTGCTGAGGACACAGTTACATCAGTGGCTGCCCATGGCCATTGGCATACACTGGTGTTTAGGCAGTCATATTTGCTCACACAGCATAGACGTTTATGCTACAGGGAGCAGTTTGGGGGTAGGCTGTAGAGCTGGGAACACGAAATGCCAAGTTACCCCAATTTCTGCTTATTAAGGGAGAGAGACATGAGAACACGACCACCCAAAGCATCTAGAGGATGAAAGGTTCTGTGTGCCTTCAGTTCCCCCCACCCATCAGGAAGCATTCACCACCCATAGACCGAACCTAGGGTTTGTGTGGGTGCAATTTGGAACTGGGATACTGTATGAGAGAGCATGTTCCTTGCTATGCAGCCTACCCTTCTGCCTGCGTTACATAGATTATTAGGTAATATTGTCAGCATTATATGCATTTCCTCTGTGGCAGCAATTAAGTGAATTAAGCTAGTGCAGACATCTGTGCTGATCTCTAAATACAGCTCACAAGGCGAAGAAGTGAACCCTCAGCATGCCAGTTCTGGTAGAGGATAGATCTGGCTTACAAACAGCAAGAGCCTGATGCAAATTCATTATGACCAAGCTGGCTGAGGCTAGGCTAATTTATTTTAGAGCTGCATACACTTTTCATAGCAGACTTTAAATTGTGGAAGAGTTACCTGGTTTATGATTTAGATACACACTTTCAGTTCACCCAGACATGGGAGAACTGAAGCAAACTTTATGGCCTTAAATCAAAAGCATACGACGGAGTTTGAACAAAAACTTGGCAGTTCTGAGTTTGCTTTGAATTTGGTATCCGTTTGAACTTGAAATTTGATGCAAACCTCAGAGGACAGAAGCTCCTGCAGATTAAAACTGAAGTGGTTTTCAGGAATCCCTGAGACACAAAACTTCTGAGAATCACAAACATCTTCATCTTCTTTGTTACTTTATTGCTGTTTTTTTTCCCCTGTCTCATTTGAGGCGGTGTGTAGTCTCCTGAGGAGTTTTGGCTGAGCAAGATCTTTCAGGATTGATTCTTAGGATCATCCCAGATTTGCAAAGCATCTCTTTCATCAGCTACACTTTTGGCAAAGGGAAGAACACCTTTAGTACTATAATAAATGCTGAAAACTCTTCCGTTTTGTTGTTTCACCATGTTTCAATTTCAGTCTCTGGTTTCTGTGGTCAAAAAGTATTTATTTCAGCTGTTCCATGAGGAGGCTTCATGAGGAGGCATCAGTGAAACAGAGCATGTGCTGCAAAACACTTTGGGTACAAGGATTCTCCTGGCAGTAACCAAAACCCTGCTGGGATTTGATCTTACGCCATAAAGTCAGTGAAGCTGAAACCTCTGCTTTGAGTAAGCAGGAGCGGGTCACTTGATCCTGCCCTGAACCCAGGCCCCTTCTGTTGCCCTGTGGTTTGCCGTATCTCTGCCTTTCGTTTGCGCAGGGTTCAGGGAGCTCCTTGTTCCGTTTCCATTGGCATTGCTAAGCTGACCTGGGCTATCTCTACATCTGCTCAGGTTTCAGGAGAGTTTCCAGTTATGCAGCGAGGTAACAGAGTCCAGCATGAAGAGTAACACCTAGAAAACCTCTTAAATTGAATGGTAGAGATTTTCTTAATTTGCTTCCCAAAGTGGATGCGGGACTGTTGGTACAAAGCCACTGCTGATGAAAGCTGTACCAGATGTGACACTATAGACTTTAAAAACGGTCCTGTATGAATTATAATCTGCTTCAGTAACGTTTCTAGATGAATTTGAATGGCATGCATCACAGAATATTCAGCTGGACTGAAGAGTGAGATGAGAGAATATTTTTACAGCTCCCAGTAATTAAATTGTGATTGTTGCAGCTGCCTGACAGACTGCATTATTTTATAGAGCATCAAAGCATCATAAAATGAATGACAAGTGAAGGGAAAACTGTTTTGAATGAGTCATAATGGCACTAGATACTCATCTTTTTCTGATAGTCCAATTATAAAGACTTGATGTTTTAATTGGTCTTGCAGCCGTTCAGCCAGCGACGTCTGCAGCTACTCAGCATGCCCTTGCTAACACCAGCCATCCTGAGTACGGGGCACCTGAACAACAGTGGCCTTCAGAAACAGAACTCAGGCCATTCATTTTGCTATCAAAACTGAATGCCAGCCCCATTTTCCTGTCACTGGAGAGAGGGCAAGTGGCTTTACACTGTCAGGTGGAAAAATAAAAACGTGGGGTCCTGCACAAAGTGTTTCTTTGTCTGGTATCCGGCCTGGCGCGGTTTGTTACCGCTGCTGGCTGGAACTGCCACACAGAATCACTTTTTAATGAAGCACTGTTACAGCAAGGCTCACGTTTACCAGGGGAGTGCACAAGCTGCACCTTTGCAGACACTTCCCCCGGGTGATGGGTCTTACTTCCATAAGCTGTAGGAACTCCCTTGGCAGTGCTACTCAACGACTCAAGAAACTGAGGCCGCTTGCAAGCTTGGAGTCACCATCTCTGATTTCTAATTAATCCCTCTGCTTAAACTGAGTCCTCAGAGAGGAAAGCAACATGAGGGAAGGTAGGAACCCAGGTTTCCCAGCTCCTAGCCCAACACTCTGGTCACAACTCAGTGCTGCTTAACCCTAAGGCTAATGACAGCAATGAGCAGAAGAAGGTATGAAGAAAAGAGAACTTATTAGTTATCATCTCCATTATTCCAGTTATCAAACCAACAGGAGTAATTTTTTGGTTTAACCTTGAGACAGCTCCTTGCTTCTGTAACATATTTTTCTGCTTTTTCATCTCTTCAAAGGGCA
This sequence comes from Hypotaenidia okinawae, assembly GCA_027925045.1. NCBI lineage: Eukaryota > Metazoa > Chordata > Aves > Gruiformes > Rallidae > Hypotaenidia > Hypotaenidia okinawae. The sequence goes on along the minus strand of BSDF01000002.1, from coordinate 86,752,605 downwards.
CATAACCATTACAAACTATTTGTTGAATTATTTTCCTGGGCTTGATATTGAGAAGAGGAACGTGTTCGGATTCACAGCACTGATGAAATCTGCAATGCAGGGCCGGACCGAATGCGTGAAAGCCTTGATGCTGGCAGGTATGCAAACTGCTTTGCTGCTTCTTCATCAGCATCTGCTTGAGAAGTGCTAGACAGTCATGTGCAAACACCAAGAAGAAAATTGTCTTTCGGGGCATTTACTCTGAGAGGTGTGGGGCAGCCTTGCCTGGAAATGGGTCTAGCTTTTAATTAAGTCATAGACAAGGCAGTGAAGCCACATGCTGCAAGTGCAGGAGCACTCAGTTTGCTTGTGTCAACTCAACCGGGATCTCTCCAGGAACTCTCAGGGTGAGATTCATTGTCTCCAAGAGAGTTCAGGAAACCTGATCATCAAGATTTGCAGAGGAGTTAGTGAAGTTCATGACCTAGCTGGGAAAGACATGCAGCTCTCTCCCTGCCAGTTCTGTGGGTGTGACAGTGCAAGGGTGCATGAGGGTGGTGGGATCGTAGCCAGACTTCCAGCCCTCCCTGGAACTGTGGCAAGTCCTGGGGCAGAGAGGAGAAAGTGTTGGGGATTCTGGCTTCTGTGAGGAGAGTTGAGTGTAGAGTTCGTGTCCTGCAGGGGACATCGGTGGGAAATCTGGTGACACAGGGAATAACCTCTCTTTCTAACCCCTCTACAGATCTGAGTTGGGTCTCCAGGTTTATGGGCAACAGGGCATCAGCAGGTCTGCATCTGCTGCAAGGAGGGAGTTGTGGTACAGGGAGTGAGCAGGTCCACCTCTTCCACTGATGGAAGTGGCTTTCAAGGCTGTTTGAATTTCCAGCTGTATACGTTGAGAGGCGAAGGGGTCATGGAGAGGAAATTCAGAGGATGAGGAGCATTGGGTGAGAGGCAGCATCTGCAGGAGCAGTCCCAGCATACAACAGCTTGTAGCCACGATGTTGTATGTTTTTATTATATTATCTGTTACATCAATATTAGATAAGAATTAAATAGCTAGCTTACATTAATATATATTCTTGTATTACAGTTGCAGATATTTGACACAAATTGAATATTATGGAAGTTATAACAGGCTGCGTATGAGTATTGTTACTGGTTAGACCAAGAATCCTACAGGCCCATTTCACTGAGAGAGGTCTTGAATGAACAGTTTATTTCAGCCCTTCTGCTCTCACAGAAGTCTAACCCCTCATTGTCTGGGTATTTTTGGTCACAGGCATTTATTGAGCATGGTGATACCCGCTCTCATTCATGTTCATAACATTCAGTTTCAGATGTTGATATGACATAGAAAATGCGTGGATGATGTGGCAGCTGGCATGTTATTTTCTGCAAGGTTTTGCAGTCTCTTATACCAGGATCAAGGCTTTGGAATCAGATCATTCATCTTGGACTTAAAGATTTTGTTTTTATGAAAGAAAATGATGAAATGACTGTCAGAGCACTTCCAGACACAGATGCGCTTTCTGGACCAACACATACTTTGTGCAGATGCTAGTTCAGAACTTCCCAGTGCCCGTTATAAACTACTGATGAAAATGAAACTTTAATCCCAAGACCTTACGATTTGTCAGGCTGACCTTACAGTACATGGCTTTCTATTATTACCACTGGAGAGCTGGTGGAAGCTTGTTCTTTCTGTTTTGGTCACTAGAAGTTAATTCATGACCTTTCCATCTTTGCAAGATAGCTTAGTCCTCGTTATCCTACTTCATGTACAAAAAAGTATTGATATCAAAGCTCACCGTGTGGCTGCTGCCTCTGGCATCTGGATGGCCACCTTCTCATTTCATGATCCGTAAGAAAAGAGATTACTGGGGAGAACAGACCTTTAGCCAGCCAGAAAACAGCTTTGCCAGCCTCCCTATGGAGCTTACCTACAGAAAGTTCTATCAGCTTGTTTGTGCGTTGGAGAGGGTGAGATACCAGAGATCATCCATTGCCAAGGAGGCGTAGAGTTCATGTACTCTGAGTTTCTAAGCTGCAGTTGGTGAGTTTTCTGCCAGTACTCGCACTGGCAGCTCAAAAGAGGGGCCACAAAGGAAGTGTGGTAGATTGCCAGCACCCACTGTAATATCTGAATATTTTTCAGCACTGTAAAGCCTGAGGAGGGAAGGGGTTGCTTGTTCATAATGGATTTAGAAGTAGTTTGGGACCTAAGAGACACTGAGTGGCTGCTGACAATAACGTGGCAGTTTGCTGAAGAAAGAAATTATTAAAAGGTTTGGTGAAAAAATAATCAATTTCACAAACCATCAAACTGCTATGTCAAAATGAAAGACTGCATGGAAATCTAGGGAGAAGACAGCCCACAGTGGGTCTACTTGCATAGCTACAAAGCAGGTATGTGTATTTGGAACACAGCCAGGAGGCTTTTAAACCCAGTGGCTGTTAGTGGCTTGGGCGGGACCTCTATTGACGGGCACCTACTTAGGGCATCGAAGGAGGCCCGTAAAGGAAAACAGCTCACCTTCCTAGCCCCCTAAGCCTGAGTTTAACACAGCCAGACAGGGAAGAGGTAACGCACTGCATGGCAGGTGGTTGGAGCTGGACTGTCAAAGCTACTGCTCCTTCCAAAATTTGACTTCCTGGAGGGTGGCCAAGGTCAATCACTACAAGATGAAGGCGCTCTGAGACACTTGGCCGTAATGTTTTCTCTTTCCAAGTGAATCTTTTGAACATGTGAGCTCGCTATTTATGAGTGCACAGCACAGTGAGGGAGCAGGGGAACCCAGCCGCCCACCGGCAGCTTGTCACAGGCCGCTGTGCGGCCAGGGCCGCGATGCAGCCAGCAGCCAGCCAGTGAGCCAGCCCCAAGCACAGGCACAGAAATGCTGGTTGTAATGCACATGGCAAGCCCTGCTGTAATCTCCAGGGTAAAATCAGGGCTGCTTTAGGAAAGTCCTCGGAGTGGCTGTGGATCCAGAAATACTGCATACAAACCAGGTTGGTAACAGAGGCCTGCACGCCTGCATTCCCTGTCTGCAAACTCAGGATAGCGGTTTGGGACATTACATCTTCTTAATCAAATAGAATATACATATATGTGTGTGTGTATGTGTATATAGGATATATATATATATCTCCTATATATATTTGATATATATATAGAGAAAGAGTGTGTGTGTAGAGATATATATATATATATATATAAAAATATATGTATATACACATACACCCCAAAGAGGTGTTTGTATTCAAAGTAGGTGTACTGGACATGATCTTTGGGGCAGCTTTTGTAGGAAAACCAAGGCAAGCGGCAGTTTTCCTAAAAGCAAGCTTGTAGGCTGTACTTGTACTGAGCAGACAATTAGTTCAGTAAGACCGCTGTCATTCTAAAAAGGGACATGACCATTCATGTCTCTTCTGGATGAGGCTAGATGATTCTGCTGAATCACGGGTTTGCTCAGAAACCTCTCCTGATTTGTACAGAAAATCAATACCACTATAGTAAATCATGCCTTAGAAGAGATTTTGTGATACAAGGTACAAAGTCAGCATCAATTTCTAATGGAAGATCAGCATTTCAATACTCTATCGTATTGTTTTCTGAGATAAAGTTTCTGAAACACCCAGGCATGCATCTGTCAGGGAGCAGCAAGGTGGCTTCTCCTCCAAGGTGAGCAGAGGGTGCCAGCAAGGCCCACAGAGGCACTAGCCGCACCAACAAAGGTGGTGCTTCATGAAGAAACAGAGCAGGGCTGGTGACAGTGATGAGGATCAGCAGGTACTGCATTGTTTGCCAGGCAAGTCCATGGTGACAAGGTAGGTCTGAGGTCAAAACAAGAAATGAAGTCTGTGGGTCAGTGTTGGTATCAGCTAGGCATGTGGCTTGGCACAGGCACAGCTGCAGCAAAGCTCAGGCAAGGATTAGAGCTGAGTGTCTGAGCTTCAGTGCAGCCCCCAGGCAAAGGTGGGGAGCCCCCAGCAAGCCCCCTCTCAAGTCTGATCCAAGGTCCCATGGCTGTACTGTATCAGAGCTGACATGTCTTCTTGAAGATAACGCTAAGCAGCTCTCTATACAGTTGGACTTGGTGATCTTGAAGGTCTTTTCCAACTGAAACCATTCAATGAAACCATTCTATACCTCTTGCTTCTCTACAAGCAGAGCATACTGTTCATTAAAATTTACATTTGAAGACAGTTCCTTTAATAGTGCTTCCTTTAGTAAATCCTTGCCTGTTTTGTGTACAATGAAGAAACAACTCCCATGTAATCTGCCATGTTCCCAGTCAGGTCTAGTGAGAAGGAACAAAGAGGGAAGTGTGGGGAAGGGGACAGGACAAGGGACTAGCCTGAGATGGGAGAGATTCAGTGGCAGGAAATTTGGCTAGGATAGTTCAAAGCTAGTCTAGTGGAACAGAAGGATATGTCTTTGTGTCTTTCTTCCTTCTCTCATTGGTTTGTCTGGAGCTTCTGAACTCATGAATTTTGTCAACGCTGTTGCCTTTGAGATCTCACAATCCTTTCTTCATTCCACAGCTAACAAACTGATGATCTGATTAAATCTTCCTCTTGTTTGCCTTCTCTCTACCTTCCAGCCTGGGCCCCATGCTTGGCTCCCTGCTGTGTCCCTGTGGTTTCTCTCTGAGTGACCATTTCTACAAAATTCACCTAAACTACACTTGAACTGAGATCAGGTCAGGTTGCTTAGGGTGTCTCCATCCACATTCATGCTCAGTCTGCGTCTCTAGCATCCTCTTTTTAGGGATTTTTTTCAGAGACTTAGGAATCAGCTGTTACTTAATTGAGTTAAAACTGAACTTTTGATCACTTTCCCCATGCTCTCTTTCCCCCACCTATTTATCTGTAACAGCAAAACATCCTTTTTAGGAAAAAGGTTATACCGGAGCCATTGCACACTGGTTCCTGGTTACCATTCCTTTTATCTAGTCCCCCTTACGCTAGTTTCAAATGCTGTCACCAATATAATTCATGCTTAAAAAAATTTTTATATATTATTGTGATGTTTCTTTGGCCTTTTCCTCAGGTCTTAGTTCTTGGACATCTCCCTCTTCCAAAGCAAGAGTGACAGAATGTCTTGTCTTGTGTAGGTCAGTTTTGTGTTGGCTGTTTGAAAATGGTGCTTCAGCTGACAGATAAGCCCTTCAGAAAGTCTAATGTAGCCCGTTCATACCCCAGCTTGAAATTCTGTAAAGAAACCCGGGAATCATCTACAGGGCCAGTGATACATGCACACCACAACTGAATGTGGGAGAGCTCAGTTCCGTTGAAGGCAGGTGGGCAGAGTGCCCATGCCTGTCCCAGGGAACGTGCTGCAGAGCATGCAGAGCTCCCTCTGAGATAGGTCCCAGTTCACAGTCAGAATAGAAACCAAAGGATTTGCAACTCAAGGATGTGAGTGCCTGAAACCAGGGTATTCACCCCTCCTCATTCTTCTATCCATGTCAGTCATTCACTCAGGTGCCCACTGAGGGGTGTGTGCCCAGGGGGTGTGTCCAGGGTCACGCGGGCGCGATGCAGAGAGCGTGATGCTGCCGCAGAATTCTCATCTCATCTCATCCCATCCCATCCCATGTCTCTTGGGATTCCTTCTGGTTGGTGCCAGCTTACTCCGTGTTCACTTTGACACAACTGCTGTAGTGTGTTGTGTGTGACATTTTCTTGCAGGGATCTGCCTGGTTCCCCTCTGATCATAGCAACAGAAGTGTGGGAAGTTTCTTTAACTGACATTGACTGTTTCTCTTCTCTTTGAGGGGCAAATGTTCATGCAACTGACCCAAGCCGCGGGCTGACTTCATGGGAGTGGGCTTGTTACACAGGAAGATCAGAATCTGCCTTCATCATGCAAAAGCTGATGGACAGGCCGTGCCCGGAACAGTTCTGTGATCAATATAAACCAGAATGGCCAAAGATGAAAGAACTTCTTGCCAAGGCTGCAGAGCCAAAAAGCTGTTTGCAGAGGATTTCTGACTGCGTGAGGGCAGCTGTCTCGTTCCGGTCTTTCTATGGCCCAGAAGAAGACGGGGTCCTCGATCACATGGTGAAGGTGACAACAAGCTTGAGCAGTCCCTTCATTGCTCTGTCATGCCGGACTGTGTGCCCTGGCAGCCCACCTTCTGTGGGGAAACGCAGACTGGCTGTGCAAGAAATCCTCCGGAAGCAGAGAGCCGAGGAGATCCGGTCTCAGGACAAAGACCACTTTAGCAGCTACAAGAAGCTCTTTCAGAACTCCAAAGTCACGCTGATCCCCAAGAAGAAGGACCGGCGAGCCAGCCTGCAGCCCATCAGCCTAACAGTGTCTCAAGTCAACACGGTAGCCACCAGGAAAGCAAGCCTCTTGCCACTCCACCTGCTTAGACGGAGCAGCGTCAGGCCAGGATTTGTCATTCCCAAGGTCCGTATCAGCAAGGCTCCTCCACCCACCTTCCAGCCAGAGAAGGCAAGGAGGAGGAGCAGCGCGAAGGACGACCCCTATTTGCAGATTCCCAAATGGAGATACAAGGAGCTAAAAGAGGAGAGGAAGAAGGCAGAGGAACAGGAGAAGAAAAAAGCAGCAGACGCTCAAAAGCAGAGGCAGGTGTCCCCTGCCAGATCCAGGACCTGATTGCAAGGCAGTTGCTAGAAGGTTTTAGAGCCGTTGGTCTGGTTATCTGAGCAAGATAACAGACTGCATGCCTTCCAAGGCATGCCCACTGCACACGGAGCTGGAATATTGCATAACGGCCTTTAAGGGGCAGGAACGGGGCAAGGGCTGTGCCACAGCGTGTCTGGTTGGTGGAGCCTTTGGAAAGGCACTTGAGGTGGAAGACTCGCCGAGTTTACCCGTCTGCTGTGGACAGGAAGTTTTAAGTGGTGCAGTCCTTCTGCAGTTTCTTTTTTCCCAGTCCCAGGTGAATGACCAAGAGCTTGAAAAACACCACATGTGCGAAAGGGTCGTGTTTTGTGTGTGTTCCTTTTGTAATGGAGAAAAATACGGAGTTGTGCTTTTGATGCTAGACATTCCTCCCTCTCCTTGCTTAGGTAGGCGTACTGCAAGGTTCTGTAGTAATTAGGAAAAGTCTAAGATATCCCACAATGTCGATGGGCAGTGAAAACCCAGGTCTACAGTCATTTCTAATGTACTAAGCACTTTATTTTAACTCCAGTAACCAAGGTTTAAGACAGGGTAGATATTAAGCTGTACAGCTTTATACAGTCTGTATGGATGCAGTTCTTCATGCCGGCGTTTGTTCTGTTGAATATAAAAAGGGCTGCGCACGAAATAGTTCTGTAGCTGTTCTATTCCATTCCTTTGCAAGTATAAATCAGGGGCAGGGACTGATTCCTTTGGAGCAACAGAGAAGCTGGGCTAATTTTTGAATGCCGTCTCATCTAAGGTGGATGATTTGCCTCCCCCATTAAGTTTCCCTTAGCTGCTACCTGTTGTCTCCTCTTTAGTCTCAGGGAATTTTTCTGTCATCACATTTAACTGTGAAATAAGGGAGATGGTGAGCCACATGGGGGCTTTTGGGGTTTTTTAGGTTGATATTTAAGTTCCTATTAAGAAAAAACCCACACTGAGTTTATCATGAACCTTTCCTTACTATAGCCAGGACCAGAAAATTATGTAGCTTCCAGAAGCTCAAGCAGTTTTCCCAAGTATCAAGTCCAGCCATGTGCTGTGAACATCCAGCCCAAGATGGAGTATCAGGCAGCTTGACCCCTGACATTAGGAAACTGTGGCTGGATGTTACTGTGAGCTTTGGTACTACACCTCTGGGAGCCCAGAGAGGACAGTACTTCACCCCTCTGTCTGAGCAGTGGAAGAAAAACCTTCCCTAGTACATGAGTGCATCTCAAAGTGGCAGTTCCCACAGGTTGCTGCATGGTCTTGTGGTCCACCTTAAGGCTGAATGGCATGCGAAACCGTGGCAGATAAGGATAAAGGTCTGTAAACCTGCTGCCTGCTGAAAAAAAGACCACATCCATAAAAGTGGAGGTCAGACACAAACAGCAGGTCATAGAGCACATGCTCCCACTATGTTTTTGCTCAGGCTTTGCTCCCCTTTGAAATGAAGCCTGCTGTTGTGTGTCCTGACGACGTTGCTCTGCTAGAGCCCAGGCAGACCTCAGCCATTGCTGTCACCAGTTTCTCCCTTCAATTAAAGAGAGGGAAAACCTTTCCATCCTTCAGTCCCACAGCCCAAAGGCTGGCCATGGTCTCACTGAACTTGTAATGAAACTCTGTGTGTCATGGGAGGAATGAATTCACTTGATGATTGAAAACTGGATGGGCTTTGCTAGCTGGCGTCGGAGGGGTCAGGGCTTCACAGAGGGTATGGCACATGGGTGCAATGAGGATTTTTCTGTGCTGCCCATTCTTTGTACCTCCTGCTGGAGTAGCTGTGCTGGCTAGGCTGTATTGTCAGGTAGCCTCCCAGGGCAGAGCTGGAGGAATACCATCCCATTAATAAACCTCCCCAGCCCTGGAAATGTAAAGAGGATTTCAGTCTGCAAGCGCATTGGCGCTGTGCAATCCATAGGCGCTGATTCTGTAATGGTTTTGGTGTGACCAGAATATAAGCTGAATTAATTTCTTTGGAGGGTAGGAAGACAATCTTTTAGCTGCCTGTTGCAAAGGTACCAGGATGGGTTTTTGAATTGGCAGACTGGATTGAATGGTTTAACTATTAGTTTCTGTTTACTGCCAGCCCAGTGTACTGAAGCTTTAGCACTTGGATTCAGTATCTGAAAAACAACCTGTGCTGCAGGTGAACACTTGGATTTGCACTCTCAGTATCACTTGCAAGAGAGATACAACTGACAGGTGCTCTCAGGGATTAACGTACAGCATGGTAGAGTTAGGGGCTGAAAATGAAGCCTGTTTTCTAACCCTTTGTACTTTACTGTGTGTATGTGTATAAAGATGTGATATTTCCATTAAAAGAGGCACAAGATGTTAAACTTACTTGGCGACTTTATTCTTTGGAAGGGTTTGGGGATGCTGCTTCTCACTTTTCAGTGGATAAAAAAGCCCACCCACTTTCACTGATGGGCTGAGCAGCAACATCTGAAAGCAGTTTGGTTTCCCTGGAAGGAGCTGTCGCAGGTTACCTTACATTCCTTGGGAATTTTTCCCTACAAGTAAAAGAAAACCTGTGTGTTTGTCCTAACCCCGGGCTTTGGCTGGCTGGAGACCCCCACAGCCACATTGCTCTGCTGCGAGTAGGCAGCCCCCGGCATCCCGATGGGCAGCATGGATCCATTTTGTGCATCTCTGGTAAGTCTTTGTGCTTGTTAGGCTGGGAAGTGCAGGCACAGGTGTCTCTGGCTCCTCACTGCCTTCCTCCCCTGCTGCCTTGCTGCCCCTTTGGCTGTCTTACTCCTTCTCTTCACCGCCATCAAATGAAAGATGCCTCTCACTTTATTTATTGCCTTTCTGAAGATTGTAGTGGGCAAAGCTCCTGCAAAATGTGCTGCTGGAAACCCCTGGCAAAGGGACTGTAGCTGGGGGGGGCACACACCTGTCTGTCCTCCAGCTGCCCGTCCCTCTTGAGCTGCTGCTGCTGTGGATTTGACTTCTGTTGGACTTAGCACAAGGAGTGTGGTTTGGTTTGTGTTTTGTTGGTTTGTGTTTGCTTCTTTTCCCCATGAGAGACCCATAGCTAGGAAATGCCAACTTCAGATTGCTCCTGGTCGCTCAAGCAGGACAGTTTATCTCCCAAAAAAGCATGCAACCCCTCGGTAGCACCTCTTGGTAGCTGGAGCCCCTGCAGGCACTGCAGGGAAGAGGACGCCAACTCCTAGGGCAAGGAAGGTTTTCTACCTGCTGCCGCGAGGGAGAGACGGGACACAGCTGGATGCAAGCAGAAGTCGATTTACTGTATAAAATCATTCCTTTAAATATGCTCAGAAGACGCCATGCTTTAAACAGATTGGTTCTTTCCTACATACACTGCTCACGGGGTGGGGGGGCTGCATCTGGTTGGTCAGCGGCCTACTGTCATGCCAGCAACTTTATCTTATCATGCTAATGCAACTTCTAAAACCTAGCCAGACAGCAGGCATACGTTAACAAAGGAAGAGGCTTCTTCTGGAGCCTGCCCCGGCAGGGGGCCTGCAACTTTGTTTATTACAATGTTTGTTTAGTTTCCCCATGGTTTATGGCCTAAAGGCTCCATCATGTTATCTATTAACCTAGCAGTGCTTGAAGCTCTGCCCTCCAAGCCCCATGCCACAACCGGCCTTGGATGCCAGGCTGCAGTGTGGCATGCCAGTGGGAATGCCACCAACGATGCTCCTGAGCGCTGTGAGCAAAACTAGTGCACAGTCCATGCCCACCCTCACACCACTGCTCACCTCTGTGCGCTGCGGCCTTGACACAATGTCTAGCCTCTCACCATCCCACGCGCGCTCCCAGGGGCGCACCCAGCCCGATGGGCTGGCTGACGTCTGCCCTAAGCAGCAGGGATTTGGTACAGTGAAATCCCAACTGCTTCCCGGCGTTCTCTGAAGTTACACTGTGGTCTTGTCTCTGGAGAGCAATGGTGCTGCTGGGAAGGGAGTACCGACCCCACAGAAGGTTTTTCAGGTGGAAAAGCAGCATTACAGGTGGCTCCTCATGTCACTGATGCATTGCTCTTTCAGAGATTTTTAGCCCAATGAAATCTGTTCCTTAAGCCTCAACAAAAATCCTCACTGAGCCTCCTCACTGATTGCCTTTGTCTTAATAGTCCTGAATGCTTGTGCTGCCCTGCTAAGGGACAGATACTAAAGCAGCTGGCTGGAAAATACCTTGAATGGGAAAATGGCATGCGGATGCACAGCGTTCTTTGGGGTGTTGTTTTTTTTTTTTAAACATCTGGATTCCAGCGGGAAACCTCCAAAAGCTGTGACTGGAATTAGGACCCAATTTAGGCCATGCCAATGTGCAGGTGACTTCACACTCCACAGTCTGATGAGATATCCAGAGGCTGCGGGTGGGTAACAAGCTGGAAAAGGCAGTCATGCCCCTCTCTCCTGCCCACGCGTGCCTGCTCACCCCCAGCAAACCTGCCATTTTGCTGGATTAGTATTCTGCCACTTTAATGAGCTGGGCAAAATTTCTGGAGCCAGCACAGGGGAGCAGGGAAGGGAGGGCGTGAGATGGTCTTGCTCGGAGAGACCTCAAAGACCGTCCAGTTTCATCACCTCTGCCATGGGCAGGGACACCCTCCACTAGACCAGGTTGCCCAAAGCTCAGTCCAGCCTGGCCTTGAACACTGCCAGGGAAGGTCCCTTCCAACCCAAACCATTCTGTGATTCTTTGAAACAATACCTATAAAACTACCTCTTGGTAACACAGCTGTACATGTACATCGCTCATAGATAAAGTAATAAATGCTACATGAATATAACATATATAAAACCGTCTAGTTAAAGGTGTCCCTGCTTACTGCAGGGGGTTGGACTAGATGGCCTTTAAAGGTTCCGTCCCTTCCAACCTAATGCAGCCTATGATTCTATGAGAGATAAATGTTTATAAATTTATAATATATATGCATATACAAAGCCTCTCACCTCCCAGTGATAACATGAAGCACTCGAGTATGTTAATGATAAACACCTCTAAGAAAGCTAGCATTAAATTATTGTTCTGTGAGAGGAACAAATAATTCAGGGTATAATATGGAGGCTACAGAGAAAACAGACCAGCTGCCTTTTCACTGAACACCATGAAAGGCCTGCATGGGCTTCTGTGAAAAATCGTACTTCACAGGGTAATTAAAGTTATTATGCATATTAATTTTGCCTCGTCAGGTTTAAATTTGGCACTTCTCCTGGCACATTTGGATTTACAGTGTTCACAGCATTCTTTCACGGCCACAAAACCATGCAGAGGTTTGTGGATAATTAGTGGGCCAAATGCTGCTGTTTCAGTCCACGCTTGGGAAGAGAGAAAAGGTTGGGAAAATGAGGTCGCGCGGTCCCTGCCCCACCCCATCCTGTCCCAGCAGCTTCCCCCATGAATGGCAGTGTGCCGCTTTGCCCAAGCCCTCCCTCCGCAACAAACACCCACCCAGCACAAACCCTCCAGAGGCAGATGTGCAAAATCCATGCTTGCCGGTGCCGTCCTGGATGCGTTCAGCCAGTTCTCACAGGGCAGCGAGCAAGTGGTGATCTTCTCTCAGTGAGGGTCGCCAGAGGAGCCCAGGAACTGCTCAAACACCCCCCTTGTGCCTGTGCCCATGTCCGTGTATGGTACTTTTACTGTTTGTGCCATAGGAACCAAAATCTGTCCGGGGGCACCATTAACCACCAAAGATGCTTTCTGACTACCTACACACAGGCTTCTACTGACAAAAGGTGACAAAATATTCACTTCCTGACCACACACAGCAACAGGAGCTAAGGTTTCCTCGGGCTTACTGCCCGATGCTGAAGCCAGCCTCTCGCTGGTAGCAGCTGGTAGCGTGGGGATGCTCGGCGTTACTGTGTGACAGCGGTACCCTGACACAAATCAAACAAGCAATGCGGTTAAGTAATGGCCCCGCTAAAAGTTCTGTTCCAAAACAAGGTGCAACAGCATTTCAGAAGAACACACAAATGTAGTAGCTGCACTGTGAGCACACAGGACATGTTTCCAGCTTGGCTGTTTTGCCAGGGAAGCGCAGTGGAATAGCTGTCGCTCAGGATTTGCCCGTTTCCGTCCAAGGGATATGTGGTGGTCTACGTGATGGCTCTGACCACCTGGTTCCCTTTTCCAAAAGCTGCAGTAGTCTCAGCCTCCCAAAATGTTTTGTTATAAGCAAAATAAGCCAAGACTTGTTTGGTGAGCAATAGAACTGAGCAGACCAGGCATATTCACGCTGCTTTGTTTGGCTCTTGAAAATTTGTTTTGCAAACTCCCATTCAACTAATATGCTCAGCTAAAAAAAAAACCCTTTATGGATGTTCTACACAATCCCTTTTTCACTTGTGCTTTGTGGAAACTGGTTTTTATTCTTCATATGATTAGTGCATTAGCTCTTTTTTAATAATGCTGGGCAGAATGAGGAGTCTTTGCCTGTGGTTTCCCAGCCACTATGAGACTCGCCTCCTGCATGAGCCTTTTTGGGCTTGCTTAGGGCTTCCTGCACCAGCGCTCCTGAGAGTCTGTACCTGCTCTTCGCCAGAAGAAACTCGGGCAGCTACCACCAAGCCACAGGAACTGGGCTTCAGGCTGTTGTGTGACAGTGGCCATCTTGGTCACGGTGCCTTATCAGCACTACCTGTGGTTGCACTCTCAAACTGGGTTCTCCACTTTTTGGGTGATCACTTACTCAACAGCTTGCCCATTTAAGAACCTGAGCTGTCTTAAATACCCTGAGCTGCCTTAGGGTTTCTGTGACTAAGCTGTTGTGCTTGGAGAAAGCCAAGGATAAAGCACTGGATTCGAACTGCGTGTCAGCTGTCCAAAGAAGAAACAGCCAGGTATCGTGGTGAGGCCTTGTCTGTGTTTAAAAACAAGACCCAAAATAAAAAAGCATTTGAACTGATTTAAGTGAAGAGTTAAGTTGAAGAAATGTACGTGGTTCCCTTGGGCTGGCTTTAATCAGGTTAATAGTCATTTGACTTAGAACTGGCTTCACATTTCAGGGTTGGACTCGATCTCTTGAGGTCCTTTCCAACCCCTACGATTCTGGATGATTGTATGATTCTATGATTAAAGTGATAGAACTCATTCATCCCAAAATCATAGTTTCTGCCCAGGTGGCTGTGGCAGCTTAAATTGCTGTTCAGTGGGGAGCGGTGCCCCACCACTGGTCAGGGGGCTGTTGTATCCTTGACCTGGGTCTGCCAACCCATTCTGGTTTCCTTGGCGGCTTTCATTTTCTCTACAGGATGTTGAAGCACCTCCTCCTCATCTCACAATTCACCACTGATGAGCCTTCCCACACATAGCAGAGCTCACAGCACCTCCTGGAGCAGTCTTGCTCACCTTGGGCTGATGACCAGCCTCACAGCCACTGACATGGCTTGCGACTGCCCGAGGCCCTACCCCTTGCACAGCCCCAGCACCACACTACAGGCATTTGGATTGGGGAAACTTTAAACCCCTGCACGCAGCACCGTCCTCTGTGGAGAACTGCTCTCTTTCCATCAAGTAAAATGCTGGCTTAATCTTTAATTCAGGGCTGTCTTTTGAGGATCACAGCCCCAGCTCAGGAACAAAACGTGCCTGACAAGTCAGAGGCAAAAGATGAAATATTAATCCATGCTTTTGTGACATCCAGGCTGGATTATAATAATTCCCTGTCTGCAGGTCTTCCCAAGGCTGCCTCCTACAAAACAGCTTGTACAGAAGCCAGTCGTGGGATTTAACCACATATTGCAGAAGAACAGCCCACCTCCCAGACACTAAACTTGGGGCTTGCTTGGAGACCTCTATTCCTTTTTTATCTCCAAGCATGCTCTTCAATTGCCAGGTGTAGAGCACATCCATAATTGCAGCTCTTTTTAGTCACTGGAAAAAAAAAAGTCTCAGCTTCAGGATGTTTCTATTGGCACAAGAAAGAAAAAAACACAGAAAATCTGTCAGTGTGGTACAAAAAATCTACAAATATGGGAGGCAAGCTCTGGCTCTTTCTCCCCTACACCAGTTATCCCAGTTGAGTGTTGTACCCCAGTCAACTAGGATCACAGAAATCACAGAATCCCAGAATATATTAGGTTGGAAGGGATCTTTAAAGGTCATCTAGTCCACCCCCACTGCAGTAAGCAGGGACACCTTTAACTAGATCAGGTTGCTTAGAGCTCCATCAAGCCCGATCTTAAATGTGTCCAGAGGTGGATGGGGCCTCCACCACCTCTCTGGGAAACCTGTTCCAGTGATCTACCACCCTTATATTGAAGAACTTTTTCCTAATAGCCAACCTAAATCTCCCCTTGTCAGGTTTAAAACCATTATCCCTTGTCCTACTACTCCCTGCCTTTGTGAGCAGTTCTTCCCCAGCTTTCTCATAGGCACCTTTCAGGTATTTGAAGGCCGCTATGAGGTTCCCCTGGAGCCTTCTCTTCTGCAGGCTGAACAAGCCCAACTCTCTCAGCCTGCCTTCACAGGAGAGGTGCTCCAGCCCACTGATCATTTTTGTGGCCCTCCTCTGGACATGCTCCAACAGGTGACATGGTCATCAGGATATGACCAAATACAGAGAACGTGAGGCTGGGTAAGGGCATGGAAACCACCACCTCCACTGGGGCTACAGCCGAAGAAAACACGGAGAGAAGGAAGCAGATGGAAGCCAACATCGCCAGACCGGTATCCCTAGAAGCATCAAAGCTGCAGCTGTTCCTGTGTTGGCACACGCTGGATGGAGAGCAGGGCTTGTTCCAGCCAGGCTTCCTTGTCTCCTCTGTGCCTCAGTTTCCCCATCAATTAAACAGAAGTATTTTCCTAAATCCCAAGTTACCTCCTAAGGGCAGCCGCTAGTTATCAGGGAATGAGGGATGAGGGATGGGTGGGGAAACCCACAGAAACGAAACCACATAATGAGAACTACATAAATCAAGCAGACAGAGCACGTGTCATCTACTGGCTTTGGAAAACCACATAAAGTTGTTTATAGAGGCAGTCTAGGGGGCAGGGGCGATCCCGACAGCAAGTCTGCAGGTGTCAGATGAAGGCGAGGTCAGACACATCCCGACCAGCTGCTGCTTACAGCTGGGAGGTGGCCGAACCTGTGCAGCTTCTGAAAACAAGTGTGAGTGTGCTTGCTCATGCACTCCCCACAGTATAGATACATACCATTAAAGGTATCATCCTTCAAAACTCAAGGAAGGGGAAAAAAAATATGAATAAAACCCACTTCCTCCATAGAAACAGGAAGCCAGCAGTGTCTTTGACTGACCTGTTTTCCCTATTTCACTGTCAAGTGCTTTCCTCAAGTGCATGTGCATTTGCTGCACTGCAAACAGCACACGGAAAGCTTTGCCTAGAAATGCAAGGTTTTGCCTCACGTACCACATCATCACACTGCACTTTCCTGAGGAGCTCCGGCATTTGGAGATTCCAGTGGGGTATTTAACAGATTTATGAAGTTATGAAAGCTAAAGCCAAACCCATATAGTCTAAATGCCATTAAATCCCTGTGTTGCCACTTCCCATTAGCTAGGCTCTTCCAAAAGCCTCGTGCCAGCCAAGAAGACACATCAGGGAGCAACACGGAGAAGGAATTTAAATGAACCCAGGGCAGGAGAAGGGAGAAGCGGCAGCAGCAACCCAGCAGGCAGAAAGTCTACCCAAGCCAGGTTCTAATTTAACAGTGGTAACATCCTACCAGGGTTCTTAATAATCCCACTAATATATGGACATGAATTTTTGATGCAAGTATGGCTTTGTACCCACCCAAAATAGCCTTTGGATTTCTAGGTCTAGGAAAGAGCAGAAAGCTGGTGGCTTGAAGACCTCTCCCCTGTGCCAGAGCAGGCACACCAGTCGTGTCCCAGTTATCAAACCCAGCCTAGACACCTGGAAGTAA
Source organism: Hypotaenidia okinawae (assembly GCA_027925045.1). NCBI lineage: Eukaryota > Metazoa > Chordata > Aves > Gruiformes > Rallidae > Hypotaenidia > Hypotaenidia okinawae. Next base: position 86,736,118 of record BSDF01000002.1, on the reverse strand, counting down.
AGCTCGTGCTGTAAGGATAGATGCTCCAAGCACGCATTGATAGGTGCTTTAGGAGAAGAGCAGGCTTTCAACAGGGTGTGCAGTGCTCAAGCATCAGCTCGTCTTAGCTCCTCTGAACTTGTCCAAAAGGGTAGCTGAAGGAGGTGATGTTTGGATGGGATTGTGGAAACTTCCTAGGCGCTGAGAGTGAGTCATGACGGATGAGCATGAAGCAGAAGGTGGTAAACTAGGCTCTGGGGACGCCTCACACAGCCAGCTGAGCCCAGGCTCTGTCACAGGCTGGAGGAAACACAGTACTTGCTCATCTGACTCATACCAAGTTATTGAACTAAATATAAGAAGTTGCACTACGGTCAGTGCAGTGGTCAGACCTTTTCATTTGATAAAAACTCAAACGCATTTTACCCTGTCTTCAGCTTCAGCTTTAATGATGCTGCCAATCACCAACTTTGGGTTTCAGAGCCAACAATCCCACTAAGATGCACAAAGTGTACTTTTTTTTCTTAGAGAGAGTTTCAGGCTGCCTGCCAACCAGTATTACCAGCGCGCTGGTTCCACTGCTCAAGATGGCAACAAGAAAACCACAGCAGCGGGAAGGAGGGGAAATGGCAACTCTCGAGCCCCACGCCACACCCAGACCTCGGCAAGGTCTGCACCTGTGACAGACTTTGGGAGCCACTCGTGCCTTTCCAAGGACTCCTGGCAAAATGTTTCTGTGAATTTCAATTCTATTGGTGTCTTTCCCTTGAGAAAATACCTGTGGACAGGCAATGAATGCTGGGAGGCTGGCAGGGCCTGTAGCTACTTAGAGGCTTTTCCACGTCTGTTTCCACAGGGAAACCCTATTAAACTGTAACAATAACTGCAGGCGTTATACTGGTAAGCAGTCGATTTCCATGAAAGGTATCAAAAGCTTCCACTGAAGCGGGCTAGAAATCTGGATCCCTTAAAACCTGAGTCCATGTTCTAAACACCCTGCTGTAGGCATCGCTGTGAACTCTGATTACTGAGCGATTCAATGGGTGCTTCTATGAGGTTACTCGTAAGCATCGCCAGCAGATGCGGTCACACGTGGTGTGTAACCCCACACATTGTATGTCTGGCAGAAAGTCAAAGCCTATCCTGTGGTCCAGACCAAAACACTCTTGTTCTCCCTTCTGCCGTCACTGCTCACCAGCAGCAAGCCTTCACAGGAACAGCCTGATGGCTGCATGATTCTGGTCACCAGAAACGCCCCACACACTGGGGCTCTCCGAGCTGCCTGAGCCCTGAAGACCATTCAAGGCACTGAGAAGTGTCCCTCACAGTGTCCCTCCAAACTCCTACATCAATAACGTTTGGGTGTAAAACTCAGAAACCCTCTGCAAGGGAGGGTACAGGGATCATATTCTGGTCTTCCATGCTGATCTCCGGCTCAGACGTCCACTGCATCATCCGTGTAGCTGGCTAGGACAGAACAACACAGAGGCTCACCTCTTAATAGGAAAGGCTGTCAAGGATACTCAAAACCACTTTCTGATACTTCATAACCTCTCTTAGGCTTTGTTGGTGCTCAAAGGCAGCCTTGAAAATCCTTTTCTTTTGGGTTTGTTTTTCCCCAATGTACAAATCTCTGTCATGCCCAGACTCTCCCAACTCGTCTGACTCCAGGGGAAATTTCTGAGCAAGCCAAAGGCACCTTTTCCACACTGCTGCTTCTCCCCCTGCTGAGAGGCTCTCATCTAGGATGTCGCCAGCGCTGATGCCCAGCTGGGAGCATCCCTAGCTCCCTCCAGCAGCGCTAAGTTTCAGGGAAGTGGCACAGGGAGTTAGAGACAGAGGTCACCAGAAGACCATGCAAGCCAGTGTGGTGACCTCTTCCACAAGAGATAAAGGGAAGGGTGAAGAAAACACAATCTGTGCTTATGGAAACAGTGAGGCCAGACAAGGGAACGCTGCAGGGCAGGCATGTGTGTGTTTCTCCCTGTCAGGTTTGTGCATCCACAGAATATGTGCTCATCGTTTGCTTATTCCACGTGCTGCAGACAAAGTAGTCCTGCAAGGTAGTCCTGCAGCCCATGTTGTTCATGATGTGAACTGCGTTCATCTCTCCTCTGATTTGCACCTTCCTTAAGAGGTCTCATTTCTGTTCCTTCCAGACCCACCTTCAACACTTCCAGGGTGCATTTCTAAGAAGAACACAGCATTTCCCTCTCAGAATATCAAGGTTGGATCAGCCCAGCTGCTACCACGATCTTGTCTTAGTATCTTCCCCAGATTCTGTTCACCTACTAAGCGATCCCTCAGTGACTACAGCAAACACCTACCCGACTCTCAGTGCCGAGAGGCAGTTGTAGGGAGTGAAAAGGTCCATCTCTGGCTTGAGGTCTCTCCCCTGGATGCCCTGCCACCTACCCACACCTGGACAAGATCCCACCTCTAAGAAGCCCAGGTCATCACAGGCAGTACCAGCTGTTATACCAAATTCAATCTGGGAGTCTGCAAGGCACACGCAGGAGCCAGGCCACAGTGTGGTGAGAGAGTCTGTCCTTGAGAGTGCAGCAGACAGGAACTGCTGCCTGGAACTCTGAGGGGTTCCAGGTCCAACAGGTTTTGCTTATGAGTTAAAGTCGCTCCTCCAACCTCCCAGCTGATGTTTTCGAAGATTCTCTCTCTCTCTCTCTCTCTCCTCTTTTCCTGTCTTGTTGCTGATGGGAAAGGCTGTGAAGCCAGAAGTCTCACCCAAATCTGCTCTGATCACGCTGAAGTGATGCCCTAGCCAACCCCAGCTGATGCTGCCGGCAAGCTGCACTGGGACCAACGATTTGTTCTTAAGGAGCAGTTCTGTTTAATTTGCAGAGCAGAACCAGGTTCAACTCTCCTTTACACTGGGAGAGCTTTTGCTGCACGGCTGGCGAAAAGCAGAAAGTCTTCAGCTGTACTGTTATTAATGCCAGCAAATAGGGCTGAGAATACCCAGGGCTTGTAGCTTCCATTACCCATTAGAACTATAACACTATCCAAGTTATATTCTCCATTTACATCAGCTCTAGCATTTTACCTTGAATACATATTGCAAGCTATCAAAATGCCAAGGCCCATAATGAACACAAAGGTGCCATCTTTATTTAGACACCTTTCAGAGTAGCAGTGCTAGGTCACTGATGCTATTCAGAATTGCTTCTCGGGGTAATTGGTGCAGCTCTTCTTCCTGAAGTGCTGTGCTTTAATCTTTCCACTCTATAATCTCAGCCTTACGAACAGCCACAGAAACATTTGTATTTTCAGAACATAAAGGACAAAAATCAAGAGTGAAGTTCCTGTTTGATTCTGACTATTAAAAGCGGTTCAATGGTACCTACAGGCTGAGCAGGTATCTTTGCAGTCTTGTATGATTTAGGCAAAGCAACAGATATGTGAAGGAGAAACTGCAGAGCAGTAACCCTTGGACTGATTTTGTAAATCAGGACAGGGTTTATGTCACCCCTCAAAAAAGGGTTGTGGTAGGACTTAGGGTTTTTTTCCTGCTGAGACTTACTGTACACTCCTTTATGAGGAACTGCAAAAGCAGGGCATTTTCCCTTCATTATTAAAATCAGGTAATATCCAACACGTGCATGTAAAAATATAAATGTACACCTCTGTGTTATAAGTGATTTTTTTCCTCTTCCTATCTAGTAAGCTGATTTACTCCACAGCATTCTGTTCAACTGTTTACAAAGTGACTCTGTTTTTCACTCGTACTTTTAAATTTGCTGTTCCAGAAAGAAGCACTGCATAAGCAGATGCTGCTTCTTCCAAGGAGCTCAGATGAACTCCAGTCCCCTATTTTTGAAAGTATGAGACCTACACAACAGGCTAGGGTCATACTCAATGTGTCAAATTTCATTTCCCTCCCTTAACCCATGGCTTTATGACACATCGAGGTGCCAGCAAAAGGCCCAGAAACCAATATTACAAAAAAACAGTTTAGCAGCCCCCAAGCCACAGGTTGAAGATGGGACATGAAAGCATATAACACTGACAGCCCTTTGCAGAGCTCCACTAACACAGCTCAGGTAAAGCAAAGGAACCTGCCCGCAAGCCTTCTCCTCCACCGCTTTTCAGGTTGATGTGCCTGGCTGTGCCTGAGAAGACAGATGTCTCGAGGTCTCCAGTTCATGTAAAGGATCTGGCCTGACATTCCAGTACTACAAAACAGATCTGAAGTTAGCTTTGTATCTCAGAGAGTATCACTGAAGTTAACAGGAGGACTTTGTTAATCCACTCTGAAAGATCTGTGGCCTGCACAGGATGGGAAAATATCCCCCTTAAAGGTTATTTAACCTGCATCTGTAGGGACCTGAAATCTCCCAGGAGAGATCTACTGAGATGCCGTTGGTAACACATTCTGTATGTTAAAGGCATAGATCCTGCTCTTCCAGCTCCCACTGAAGGTAGCCGTGCCTGCTGCAAAGGATGGGCCATCAGTGAGTGACACACGCTGTGTGTGACCACAGCCAGGAAGAGGCCTGTGTCTGTAAACAAACTGAAGATACAGCCTGGGAGAGGGGGATACCACGAGTCACAATAAATAGTCAGCTCACGCTCTATACCTCCTGTAAATATTTACCTTAGCAAGAATGGGCTGAGGGCAGAGCAGCTATTAGCATGCAAAGCAGAGCTCTCGTACTGCCAGCCTAGGCTTCCCGTGTGCATGCTGTAGGAGTTATCTGGGGGGTGAAAAGAGAGGCTGGGTGTTTAATAAATGGCCTCATAATAAGCTCAATTGAAAAGTGTATTTAAGGCTTCAGCCTTTCATTCCAGACCCCTCCAGCTGTCACAAACATCACATCAGCAATGAGGCAGCATTTATTCTGTTCTGGGTGATAGATCAGGCCCTAAAAGAGAATCCTTGCATTTGAGATTCGTTATCCTTCACCCAGAGAGGAGGAATTAGGTAAGGAGTCAGCCTCTAATGTAGTTCTTTCACTAGCAACTTGGATTCAAGACAGTGAAATGCTACCTGCAAGAAGGATGTGAAAGATGTTCACCCAAACTCTTGTGTTCCAAGGAATCTTATCTCATGCAGCCTAATACCTCTGCCATGATTATTATAGACTCTGAAATCGACAGTTCTCTCTCTTCATAGGTATATACAAACACACACATGAATATTAATTAGCTTTCAGTTCAACTAGAACATGTCTCAGTTCCACATCCCACATGTGCATACACCCTTTGCTGGCTTCCGCAACAGAGGTAAGATCAATTTCTTTATACTAAAACTTGCAGGTTTCAAGAACCAGAAGTGTTAAAATATGTCTGCACTTGCAGATTTTCCTCATCCAAAGGTCTCTCACATGCAAAGAAATTCAAGGACATGTAGATTTACAAATCAATAAATTGTACTTTCAGTATGTAATTAGGCAGTGGAAATTGAGGTCACTGAGCAGTGTAAGAAACACCAGTTATGAAACGAGATGATAGCTCAGTTTCTATTCTCTGATCATCTTCTAACAACAGCTTTACAGAGCACCCCCAAATCCACTTCTGTGCCGATACCCTTACTAGTTTTAATACTGGAGGGTTTAGTGCTTTAGTCGCAGCTCCTGTTCCCTGTCAGATTTAAGTACATCACAAAATAAAAAGAAGCGCACAGCGTTCCACCAGCATGTGCCCTGTTCTGCTGGTCTTCAAGAGGCAAAGCTACAGGACCTTTCACTTCCTCAAAGGGCCCCACTGCCATGCTGCAAAGCCACCTGAACCACCCCAGCCAGGGGAACAGACCTGCTTGGGTCAGCACCGAGGACCCTAGCTCCACTCAGCCCATGCTCCCATGACACTTCAGTAACAGATGCCAGGACAACAGAGGGAGGTGAAAAAATCAGGTCCCTGCTGGCTCGAGACAACTGTCCCCTACCTTCTGGGCCTCCCCTGGCAGCTGAAAGTTGCCCCATGTTTTATATCCCCTCCCTCCCTCCCCAGTAATTTCCATGAGCTCTTACCACTTGACTTTGATCATCCTTACAAGTCTCTTAGGAACCTGCTGCCCACAGCTCCTGTCTGTGAAAACCTGCTCTTAATTCACAGAAACAATCAAGGATTAGAAGAGGTTTTTAAAAGAAATGAACCATGAAGTCGACAGAAGTGAAACAGTCACCGCAGAGAGTGACGCATCACTTGAAAAATGAAGCCCAAGATTAGATGCATATGACTATAGAAAGAACTTTTTAAATACTAAGCAAAGTTCCTAGATACAGTAGGCTCACCACTAAGTGTGAAACAAGGAGAGAAAGGACACCTATCTTCCTTCAGACCCATTCCTCCACACACGGGCACGCTGGTACAATTTTACTCAAAAAGGCATGGAACGATCTGTAGTTTCAGTCATGTCTGAGAGCCAAGGAGATATCAGCTACTTCAGCTGCTGGCAGCACAGAGAGATCAGCAGCTAACGTTTGCTTTTAATTTTAACCAGACCCACTGCTTTGTATTTCAAGAGGCACTTTGGGGTTAACAGGGAAGCCAGGTTAGTTGCTGTGCTCTCCAGTGCACTCATTCCTCCATAGGTAAGGAAGAGATGTCATTATCCTTCTTATCATGGTATCAGTCATCCATAGACACCTGAGACAGCCTACCAAAACCAGCTCATTCTACAGTTATCCTACCAACCTGTGTAGACTGCCAGAGAGGAGGATAAAACCCACTTTGCTGAACTAGCTTTGGTTACAGCAAGGTGAGAATACACCAAAGGTAATGTATGTGCCCCTGCTGCTGCCAACAGAGAGCTCGCAGCTCGCTAGCTGCTAAACAATTTTTATAATCCTTAAAATCACTGTGGATTATAAATGCTTTTCTTTTCTTAAAGCCACAAGTGACCTACAGAATGCCAGCCACTCCACTTTTCTAAAAATATCCCCACCAGAAGCTGGACAGCAGAGATTGTATTACAGGGCTTCTTTCAAGGTCACTCCCAAGATCCGTGCTTGCGGTGGCTTTAGTCCCAGAGCCTCGGCTTTGTCCCTGGCAGTTCTGGGAGCGCATTTCACAGACTCCTGTCAGCATCCACGCAGGCCTGTCAGCTCCAAGCAGTAACACACTGCATTCTTCTCACCTCTGATCGGCACCCTGATGGGAAGCAGCCCTTGTAGGGAAGCAGCCCTAGCAGGGAAGCAGCCCTTGCCGCAGAGCTTTGCTCCTGGAGCGCCTGGTGGCACACAGCCCATCTCTCTGCGGCTCCCTGTCCAAACACTGGCACAACCATTTTGCGAAGAGGCAGGAGACGCAGGACACACCAGATGCAGCCTCTTCTCTGAGGGATGAGGAAAACAAACACACCTTCTTGAAGGAGACCCAAGAACATGGTAACAGGGAATACACAACCCCCCACCTGTCTGAAAACAGTGTGCATGCCAGAGGCGTGACAGAAATCTTGAGGGAAAAAGAATTCTTTAGGAAAGCAAATCAGGTACTTAGTGATTACCTTTATTAATTACATATAATACAGTCATGTGCAGCACTTACCAAAGGCTACACCTGAAATATAGATTTGTTTTACCCACCTGTTGAAGAAGCCTGATGAAAATCTACCGCTGTAGACTTGACTCTGTTTCTTTTCATTGATGCTCCTCCAGTCACTATGATCTGTATTCCTCTTACTGACAGAGCAGGTAACATTAGCTATAACCAGTTATAGTTAAGTATCTTTGCCTTGTGAGGGGAAAGGCTCGTGAGAAAAAAAATAATTCAACCAAACTAGAGATTTATCTTCTCAATTCTTTACATATTGCAGCACCTGACCAGCGACATCTCTTCCTGCTGTAAAAGTAACTGTAACCTTAATGACATCCCCACATTTTCTAAAATGCAATTAACATACCGTAATCTTGTAGCTAAAGCCATCGGCCTAGATTTAAATCCCATTTTAAACTTGATATACCTGAGTCTGAAGGAGACATGAGAAGTAGTTTATAAAACCCATACCTCCCTCTTTCATGAAGATGGTGAGTATATTATGAATAAAGTTATTCCTAAGGGACAAAAAGGCACATCAGGTCCATTCCTTTCACCTTTGTATGACATGGATTGCTGTGAGTATTTTCATGAAACAGCCAGGAGCATGTGGTGATCCATGGATAAAAGTGAAAGACTTATGTCTTGAGACATCTGATGGCAAGAGGGTAAACCACACCATTCAAATTAGGAGTAAATAGTTTCTAATTACTAGTAACATTTGCAATACTGCTGATAGCAAGACTATGGAACTTGAAATAATTATGGGCAACTCCATCAGCAGCATGCCAGACGTCACACACACGTATTTTCCCCAGATTTTAATGGAAGAAGACATTTTGCCATTATATGCTGCATTGTTTGAGTGCAGAGTCTAAGGATGTAACACACTGCAATAGTCCCGGGGCAGTAAACTTACTATAACTGCACTGTATCACACATATTTGTATTATATACACACTACACATATACTAAATATGGGATGCCCAGAGTATCAGAAACCTTCCAAGTTACGGTATGTACTGTGCAGTGTTAACAGCAGTTTTATGAGAAGCTTGCCACCTCTTCTAATTATGATACCTGCTTCTTCTGAAGGAAGATTATAACTTGAAAAGCAATGGAAAATGCTAAATTTCATTTCCTTTACAATAATGATTTATTCCTGGGCTTAGATTCTGTAGCTTTGTGAAAATCAACTGAGGATCTCCAAGTTCATAGTGGAAAACAGCAACTCCCGTTCTAGCTGATAGCATCTAGTTTTTATTTCAAATGAGTCTGGACTAACCAAAACAGCTCATACACCATGTCATTAAGCTTCCTAATAAATTTCACTATCTATAAAACGTTGATTCATCGTGCAGCATTCTGCAATAAAATCCCATAAACCCCACAAAACCACCCCCTGCTGATTTACACCGTACGTACAGAAAAATGAGCCCAATGTGCAGCTTCATGCTTTATTGTTGCGTTATCGCCACGCTGACAATTACAGAAACATTCTTTTGCAACCATTGGAACAGAACATCTCATCATCTCCCGTGCTTGTATGTTACCATAGCATATTTTAAAGGTATCAGTATCCATCAGCAGGCAATCCAGATCACCAGTTATGATTATTTTGGGGAAGGTAATGCTTTGGTAAGGACACCTATGTATAAGCACAGGTGCCTCACAACAATAGATAATATGCTTTTATACAGACATTTTCTAACCATATAGGAATTCTTGCACTCTAAATGCCAGTAAAGCGATCTTGAGAGTTATATGCATTGCACAAACTTACAAACCCACCTAAGTAATCAAAGACACAACTCAGGAATTGTCTATGTATAAGCTGTGTGCACCGCCTCAACAACCGGCAGCATCCATGTTCCTAGCCTTTAGTGTGAGAATGGAGATGCGGTATGGCTTTCAGAAGGGAGAAGTATGTTACTACACACAGAGTAGGGGTACCCAACCCCACCTAATCATGTGCTTTAGTTTTCCACTGCGGTGATCCAGCTCATCCTGAAAGATACTTCTGTTTGGCCAAGGACACCGTACCTGAACTCTACCAACTGCCTTGGCTACATCACCATTTGACTACAGCTGGAACCTAGATACGGCTTCAGATGTAGGCACGAGACAACCCAACTCACTCTCAAGCCAGCAGTTACCAGCACCAAGCATCTGTGCTGATCTGCTTCCCTGCTGACACTGCACACTGACAGCTACCAGCCGCACCACCAGTGAGATGCCACCCCTTTCTGTCCTGAGCCTGCCAACGGTCCTGCCAGCAAATCACCTTGTGCAGATATTCCACGGTGCTCAACCATGATACCCTCACAAGTAGCTACAAGCAAGGCCTCAGGCACACCAACAACAGAAACAGGAAGCATATTTTTAAAAGTATGCATATTCTAATGTCTTATAAACAATGCTCGTTCCTTAAGGCAAGTGAGGCTATCTAATTAAATTGAAAACAAGGACTGCATATACAGATTGTACACCTTTTCTTGGGTATAGAATAAAAATATCCCTGTCTAGTCTCTGCAGAACATCATTTCCATTTCAAGCCTGTGAAGAGATGGAAACGCCATGTTCCTCTCACCCACACAAAGTGAGTTATTCCATTTGTGAAACAGGCTGTATTTCACATGCTTTTGTTTGAAATCAGCTACTCAGGAAAGAATTATCTAATCTGCAGAAAGTTTTTTAAAATTGTACTTTTAAAATCTCCACCCTGGTTTTCTGCACTGTTTGATTTTATTTATAAATGTGCTGGTAAACTCAAACTTTCACTGATCTGCCAGGTGAATGTTTGCAGCATGAGCTCTGGTACCCACTCTTTTTGACGTTATGGGAAGTTTTATAAACGTGGAGAGTACTAGAGGCTGCACTGTATTTACAGTCCATTAAAAACAGAAGTACACTTAAAAAAATGTGGGTGGAATGTAAATAAAAATATTTTCCTGGGTTTTACAGAGATGAGTTGCAGAAGGAAAATGGCAGAGCTAACTGATGTTGTACCGGGCCATCAAAAGATTTAGTTATGTAGCTCAAATCAATCCAATTCCTGTTTTTGAAAAGTAACTTTTTTATTCCTTCATATCGCTGCTGCCCTTATTCACAATAAGGCTGGGAAACAAATAAAATGTGCAACAGAGGTTAGGTCATAAAGTTACACACATCTACTAATGGCATTTCTTAATTTCAATCAGGGATCTCAAACGCTAAGTTAAAAATAAACCCAAATCTTTTACCAGTTCACTGGAGGGTCCTGAGTTCTTTCAGCTGGCTATTGGAATTGAGAAATCATGACCTCAAAAAATACAGCCCCCCACGAGACCTACGAGATCACAAATGAGTTGTCTGCAGCAGCAATGTTCTTCAAACTCGGATTTCTCTTCCCTCTCCGTACCCGCAGGCCTCCAAAATGGAAGACCCTCAGCAAGACTGTAAAGAAGATTCAGCTGTATTTCTGCCCACGTGAGAATGTTTTTGGGCCTTTTTATCATCTCATGAGTTGAAATCAGAGGGCTCAGTCACTGGGGTGTAACACCAAAGGATACTGAAGGCTGCAAGGGTTCTACATAATCAAGACAACCTCTGATTTCTGTCTCAACACACACAACAAACTCCCTCCAGACAGTAAAGTTACCAGTACAAATTGGCTATTTTTCCTTACCAGCTTAGCATAAAAACTACATTAACTATCTGCTATTGCAACGCCACAACTAAAAGTACAAGTTTTAAGCTCATTAATCATATTATTTATACTAAAGTTTTATCTTGGCAATAAGAAAACCTTATAAAAAACCCCACCCCTAATCAGCAAATACTTTATAGAGAATTTCCCACCTGGGATAACAACTGAAGGACGTCTTCATTTTTATCAACCCTTGAGAATTAAAGTGAAAGAAAGAGCATAGTATTTTAGAGGTCAATTTTACTGATTTGAGAGCGTGAATCCTAAAGGGTTTTTCGTTTCTCTGGAAAACTTCTTCAGTGGTGGCTGCTGGGCTGAGATGCTGCAGGAGAGCTCACTTGCGAGGCTGGTGGATGTGCTGTTTGATGTGCTGCGGGTGAGGAAGCTTTTCCACCGAAGGATGTGGTTTCTGATGAGCCACCTGAGCTGCAGCCGGCGGGAAGTCCTTATCACCCTGTTCCAACAACACACCGGGAAAAACGTGAGAGATCTTAAAGGAGTACTTTCCCGTTCCAGTGGATGTTAAGCTCTTAAAAAGGGGGAAAAGCAGATGGGAAACACTCTTGCATGTTCTTCTGAAGTCCACCTGTGTGCATCCCATCTTGCCTTTTAGCCAACTTCAGAATTTCTCTTACCCAAGTTTCACAGAATCACAGAATGGTCTGGGTTGGAAGGGACCCCAAAGATCATAGAGCTCCAACCCCCTGCCACAGGCAGGGACACCAACCTCCAGGCCTGGATCTACACAAGGTTGCCCAGGGCCCCATCCAACCTGGCCTTGAACACCTCCAGGGATGGGGCATCCACCACCTCTCTGGGCAGCCTGTTCCAGCACCTCACCACTTTCTCCATAAAAAACTTCCCCCTAATACCCAATTTAAACCTTCCCTCCTTTAGCTTTAATCCATTCCCCCTTGTCCTGCCATTATCTACCCTTTGAAAAAGTTGATTCCCCTGCTGTTTGTATGCTCCCTTCAGGTACTGGAAGGCTGCAATGAGGTCCCCCTGCAGCCTTCTCTTCTCCAGGCTGAACAAGCCCAGCTCCCCCAGCCTCTCTCTGTAGGGGAGGTGCTCCAGCCCTCTAATCATCTTTGTGGCCCTCCTCTGAACCTTCTCCAACAGTTCCACATCTTTCTTGTATTGCGGGCCACTTCTTCCAATTTCACACACCTTCCAGGAGCACAGTATCTCAGAGTGAGTGACCCGAGGTATAGAAAAATAAATTCCTATCTTCAGTGGTTAATAGCTCCTCACACTAAGTCACCTTCACTAGCTCGGTATGGTCAGACCTCCTTGACCTGTTTTGTCTCCACAAAGCAACCAGAAAAAGGAGGCTATTTTACAAACAAGGTAAGGCAGTCCAAAAAGCTACCTGCACAAGAAAGCCCGCTGTAGGAATGCCAGTTCTGTAGGAAGCAAGGCAGGATCCCAAACTCCTTTTGTCTCAAATGTTAGGAGTGGCTAGCTTTTAAATTCAACATGCTCTTTTAACCAGGTCCACGAGCATCAGTCCTCATGCATGGCTGCTGGGCAGCTCGGCTCAGGGGTAACCCTTCTGCCGCCAGCATTTGCAGCTGCCACTGCTAGGTCAGTCCCATGAGGTTTTGAAAAAGCAATGGGAAACAAACTACTGTGAGTGCTCGGTGATAAGAGGAAGATAACCACAGCTTCCCTCTTTAGAAACTGGGACAAACACGTAAGCCAGAACCCCCTGGCATTCAATCAGCTCACAGTGACAACTGTACACAGAGGTATTTTGTACAAAGCTGACATCTCAGATGGCCTGTTTCACACCTGACCACATTTCCATCTAAGCCAAATTCTCCCTTTCTGTTCTGGCATTTTTATTAATTTTTTTTAAAAAAAATCTTAATCACTAGATTAACTTTTTATATATTTTCACTTTTTTCTCTACTCCAAATTGTGTCCAATTTTCAAAGATTTCATCTTCTCGGGCTTGACGTTTTCTACTTCCTTTCCCAAATGCTGCTGTTTGCCTTCTCCGTACCTCGCTGACCCCTCACACCTTGTTGTCCCAAACAGATGCTGTGAATGCAGATCTTCTGTGACTCATGGGTATTGTAACAGTTGAGCACATGACAGAATCAGTATGAAAATGTTAGCAGGAAAAGCCCACCTTAGAATCAAAATACCACAGAATAATTCAGTTAGTAAGGGACCTCAGGATGTCTTCAGCCCTAGCTTCTGCTCAAAGCAGAACTAGCTAGGAGATCAGACCAACTTATTCAAAGCTTTTATCCAGTCAGGTCTTGAAAGCCTCAAGGGACAGAGAGTGAATAGCTCCTCCACGAAACTTCCTTCCCTGCCTGAATGTCCTCACAGTCAAAAAGTTTATTTTTTTTGTGTCTAGTCTGGCCCTTCCATTTCAATTTGTGTCTGTTGTCTCTTGTAAGCCTGTCATGCACACCAAACAGCATGGGTCCATCTTCTCAGTAGCTTCCTTGTAGTGGATGTCATTAGGTCTTACTGAAACCATCTCTTCCCCATGCTAAACAAGGCCTGTTCCCTCAGCCTCTCCTCCCAGGACATGTGCTCCAGCCCCCTGACCACCTTGGTGGCCTTCCAGTGAACTCACTCTGCTTTATCAACATCTTTCATACACTCAGGTGTCCAAAACTGGGTGAACTATTCCATATATGGTCTAAAGTGTGCTGAGCAGAGGGGAATAACCCTTCCTTCTATCTACCAGTTACTTTCCTGTAAGTGCTGGCGAGGATGCTGTTGTCTTTCTTGGTGTCTTGCATGTGGCTGGCTCACATGCAGCTGCTACCTGCCATTCTTCCACAGCCTGTCCACCTCCCTCAACACAACAGCCCTGCTCTCAAACCTATTAGGCGTTCCTCTCAATCTGGTGCCTTCCACATGCGGCCTCATGAGGAGCCTCCTGACTGATAAAGACACAGAACAGATCACAATATACAGACTTCTACTTGACACTGATGAGAAATATTATATACCAGAGAATTTTAAAATATGATTGGAAAACTACACTGGGTTCAAAACAGTATTGCAAGGTTTTGTTTATCACATAGGAGAAGAAATTTTCATACACATTTGGGAGCTATAAAGTTTCAGAAAATGATAGACCAAGTTTGCTCTTCACAGGTTAAATAAACAAACCTGGAGCTGACAGCTTACTGAGGTTAAATATAAACATATAAGGATAAACATACAAGCTACTTTCAAGAAACTGATTAGCTAACAGAGAGATGAGTCACAAAAGTAACAAAATAGTTTCCTTCCATGTTGACTCTTTTGGATGCCTACTGAATGGGAGGCAACTGTGCTGTGTGTCTCAGATCTCTGAAGTCACTCATTAAAAAACACCAGTGCCCTACGACTGTTAAAGTGTTATCAAAATGGTAAAACATTAATGCCATAATTAGAAGTAGTTAGGCATCTAAATCCCTAAATTGGTACCCATCTTGGTGCAGCCAGGAGTGCGGTAATACAGCAGTGCCTGCCTGCTACCTTCACAGCCCAGGGCACGTGGCATCACTCACTCTGCCCCTGTGTAGCATGACACAACCACAGCACCTTACAGTAAAACCCCTTACAGATGTCAGTGATGTAAGGCCACCACCTGTCACGATCCACAACCAGATAGACTAATTTGGCAGAGGTTAAACCCCCTTGCATTCCAACCAATCTCAGATTGCTCTGGGTGGCTAGGGGAGGCTTGGGGGAGAAGAAAGAGGGGGGTAGGGTTAGAGAGAAGAAAGAGAGGGGGCTGTGGTTCTGTTGGTGATTGTTAAGGCGCACCTCTAGTGCCTTACACCGCCCTGTAAAGCTGTGATAAAAACCCTGTCCCAACGCACAAGGCATGAATTACTGATCATGCAATTAACGGCCAGTTAATACTAATGATGTAGCTGATTGATTTCCAGGTCCTGCCTGCTGTTAAGACCCAGGGAATGGTGCCTTGAATCCCAACTACCTCAAGACACACATGGCAGCTGAAACAGGGATCTTCAAGCACGTATCCATAGAGGCAGGAGTGTCACTCCTCATCACAGATCAAGCCATAGCAGCAGATTTAACACACAGCCACTTTCAAAGGAAGGGAATGCAGCAATATCTGGCTTAGGCATGAAAATAGGATCCAATAAACTTAAAGTGCTAAAATTCAAAGGGAAATTGTGGAAGTAATAAATAATTTCAATTTCACAACAAAACAAAAAAGAATGCTCAAAGGGACTCACACAAATGCACAAAACATAAAGCTTCTTCTCATGAAAGACAAAGGAGAATGAAAAAGATTATTTCTGCCCTGATCAGTGATAATTCCAAAAAGCCTACAATAATTGCTCTGTGATCAGAAGTAATTTAATGATAATCTTACCCTAGCAATGACACCAGAGATGAACACCGTTGGTTTAGGTGGGCTGGGAAAAAAAAAAAGAAGAAAATAAGAGATTATTTGTACAAAACATTAAGAAGGTATAAATGAAAAGTACATTGCATATACAATGAAGATAAAGAAAAAGTGGCATTTTTGGCAAGTTACAGAACACTTCAAATAGAGATGACAAATTTCCTCTTCAAATGACTATTGCCTTACTAGTACTTAGTGCAGCCAAGAACAGACCTATAAGCTTTGGCTGCTATTACTTCCCGTTTGTTGTGACAGCAGTAGCAGGCTAGCCTAACACCCTGTTCCTTGCTCAAAGCCAAGAGTCTTTGTTTGTTTGCATTGCTTGCTTAATCCTCAAATTTTATATATAAGCTGCCAGCAGTACTTTAGTGTATTTGTATTGTAACAATGAAAACTGTAGCTGGACTAAACTCACTGCTGTGATGGAGAATAAAAGTCAAGTTCGCATCTGTCAATCAATGGATTAAGATTGTGAGTCTCAGAAAAAACAACAGCCAGTACTTCAAATCACAGATTTTTCAAGCAGATATTTATCTACACTATTACACAGAAGTAGAATCATGTCTGCAATAAAACCAAAATCTTAAAAACATAAAGCAAAGTCTGTACTGCTTTTTCATTTTCAGACCTTCATCCATGCTAACAGGAACAGACTCTCCAAGGGCGGAATTCAAGTTGGTCAGCAGAGGCCACCCATCTCTTCAACTGACCACTGCTACATGGAGGCCAAAGTGTGGCTACATCTAATGGTCACCCCGGCAGTGGGCATCACCACAGTCTCTAAACTAGAAATGCTCAGCAGCTGCAGTGGTCTCCTAGGCAAGTAAAACCATACATCTGCATGGAGCCTGCAGAAGCATAGGGAACAGAAGCTCCAGCAAATCTCCACAATAGAGGTCATACTTCTGTAAGAAAACCACATAACCTGAAGCACTGCAAAGGGAAGGAGGGTGTGGAGGTAAAGCAGTGCCACCCTCTGAGCATGTCCATAACTCAGGACTCAGAGCAGGGACTACATTAACGTGGACGATGAGAAGGGTCCCTACCCTGTGATGTTATGGTTAACACAAAAACACAAACCAAATGACTTATTAGAGGAATGATACTGATTATTATGGTGCACTTTATTACCACTAGACTGCCTGTAAAGATTTATTAATATGTTATGTGAAGTTAAGGTAGCAAGCAGCACAGTATTACATCTTGATATAATGGTCTAATAAATATTGTCTGAGTCCTGCTTAAGTCACTGCATTGCTACACAGCCTCTGAACATCCTGGTTATCTAACAGGAGCCATCATCCCTTTGAGAAATTTTCTGAAAGTCAAGATTAGAGAGAAGGAGAAAGGTGGGAAGTTCTGCTCTGAAATGCCTCCAGGTATGAGTACCGGCGGTATTTCCTGTAATGAGAAAGAATAGCTTGATACTGTATTAGACTTCTGCAATCTAATTTTCAGTTAGTATAAGCTAATAACGAGTAAAGATCAATAGCAAACTTTTCATTTCATCCTCACTGATAATTGAGCCAATTAGTACGTTACAGTCTGCATGAGATTTCCTGGATGCTGAGTAACACAGAAACAACTCTGAGAAAACACAGATGCACTGCAGCAGCTCAAGGCAGCATTCATACACTAACACTGTGACGTTATACAGGAAATGAACAGCAAATGGGGGGAAAAGAAAGTGTGGCAAGTTATTCTTCAACTACACCTAGAATCTGGCTTTAGTCACGCTCAAAGAAACAGCTAGTTGTTTGACACTGTGTTATTAACAGTACTGGAGAGCGAGAAATTCAAATCAAATGGATTTTTACCTTATATTCTTACTATGACCTTTCAGTGTTTGCTGGGCTTGGATGATGCATGGAATTCAAATCAACATTTCCCAAAAAGAGGCAGCGTTTGCTGAACGTGCTACAGCTCGTCTGCTGAGCGCCAGGCTCTATTGTCTGCTCTCTGCTCCACACTTGTTGCTCTTAACAAGAAGTTAAATGCTCCACGGTTTTGGCCAAAAATGTCAACCAGAAGGAATCTCTTGCACAGTGGCTGTTTCAAACACAGATTTTCCTGCTCCCAATCCTAAAAGTGTTCTCAGAAATCCTGGTCTCCTGTTCAAAATTTGATGCTATTAATATTCAAAGGACTTGAGCTTGCAAGTGCCAGGTTCCCTGGGTACACAATAAAGCTGGATAAAGTTGGAATATTTGGTACATTTTCATACTTGTTTCCCTTAGCTCTATGTTCTTTTGTTTAAGGATCTAGGCTGAAGACACTACAAGAATAATTTTAGGCTCAGTAAAGTTAAAAATCCAGTTTGAGATTTGTGTTTCAGGTAGTACGAAAGAATTAGCCACCACATCTTTATAAAGCAAACAAAAACCAGCAATGCTATTTTCCTGGTAAAAACGTTATCATTCAGGTAACTGTATAATGAAATAAAGTATTTAGTCTCATGTCATGCAATTGGTTCTGGGACTGTTTTAGGAACAGGACACATATGACTATCCTGTGTGTGTGATAAACACGAAATCCCTTGTACTGATTCATGGAAGGTTTATATGGTACATTTTAGGATAGCAAAGGCCAATTCACTGATGCATAGGGAACAGCCTAATGGGAAACCAGAGCTGTAAAAATCTATCTACACACAAATACATCTGGAAAAGGTTTGCCGTCAACTTGCACCCGTGTTTGTGGTCCCCACAGCTTTTTGACTGGACTCTTATTCTTTTATGTTAGATGTCCAACTTCTAAATGGAAGTGCTAATGGAAACACTGACATGGCTTCCAGCTTGAGTGTCTCGCTCTCCACCCACAAGGATCTTTCGGGGAAATGCCGGCATTCATTTCTGGTTGACCTGAGCTCCCACACTCGACCGCAGGCGCTTGCTGTAACGCGGCTTCACGTCTTGACTTAGAACTGACTACACAGGCAAAATGCTCCACTCCTAAGATACACCAGCCTATTAGGAAGCTCATTTTCATGCATTAATTATTCCCTAGCAGGAAGAAAGACAGAAAGCTGGCCAGAAACGCGAATGATTGAGGGTGCCTATATTTATTTATGTTCTATGTTGAAACAACTGACTTTCCTCCCATTTTTACTGGATTACATTGTCCTGGAGAAGATCTTTACAAATTTAATATGATCAGTTAACGTTGATGGTCTATAGAACCAGGATAACCACATATAACCACACATTCATACTACTGAAAAATTCAACTGATCAGAGAAAGGCCTGGATAATCAGTCACTGATTCACACTGATTTAATTCTTAATGAAAGGAATCTTTCTACATGTGAACTTCTTTGCAATAAATTCAATCTCTGCTGCCAGACACTCAAACCATTGGCTTTCGTGGATCCAGATTCGCTGCCAGGGCTATAACTCTGTAATCCACTGGGACTGCCGTGTTGCAATGTCACTATCTTTCCCAAGGACCTACTGAAAATAGAAACAAAACTGGAGAATACAGGCCGGCCATCACTGCTACATTTGTAAAACACTTTCAAGTGCTTTAATTTGTATTGGTGTTTTATGCAAAGTACAACCTACATTTCCAGTATTTTGTAAGCTGTGATGGTTGCTTTGAGGATATACTTAATCTGATGAAAATCAGTTTGACAGATGTTGTTTTGATGATGCAGCACTCCTTTGTCTAGGCATCAGTAAACAAGAAAGAAAAAAAGAATTACTTTCTGACAAAAACGGATTTTGTTTGTACATATATGTGCTCTGCAGATATTTAATGCACACATTTAAAGTTAAATAATAGCCACAGCCAGTATTCCACAAGGAATGTGATGGTGTGTTTGCCAAGGCTGTTTAGAGTGTGTGTCAATACTTTCAGAGCAAATCCTTAGTTTATTATAACACATGGAGAAAATGAACACATCTGTCAAGATCTGAGCGTTCAAAGAACTTGCCCTGAATTTACATGGGCAATACTGCTAAGAACTGCACCTGCTTAACATCAGACTCTACTGGATTCATTTATCGTGACTGTATTCCAATAAAATAAAGATTTCTATTATTTCATAATAATTAAATAAGGGCTTTATCTGGCATTAGAAGTAAATCACAAAATATATGGAAATACTTGAAAAGATCATTAACTAGGCAAAATGAGGCATAAATAACACTAAAATCTTATGCCTTCACCTTCGAGGTATTTGTTGAGCTGAAGTCTGACAGACATACCGTAAAGACCAACAGAGTGACTTTGGAACCACTGTGAAATCTCCTAGAGGCTACAGAACAGCATGTATCCATCTTGATTTAATTAGAGAAATGGGATAAATTAGTTTTCTAAGTTAAGAGGGAATTCTATAGTTACTGGCCAAGTCCATCCATAGCACGGTGCATGCACACAGCTAGGTACATGCGGAGAACACCCAGCTTCACTGCTCTTTTGGAGTGGTCCCAAATTCAGGAGAGAGCACAGTGTGCTCCCAGAGCTGCAGGGGTGAGGTGAGGGGGGTGAACGCCTGCAGACACTCTCCCATCCACAGCACCTGAATCGCCTACTGCAGCAACACCTGATGCGATGGATCTGGATCTGAATCTGATGACAGTGGCAGGTGGAACGGCAGATCTGAGCTGGAGGAAGGGCTATGAGCACCGTTCACCGTGAAATCCAAACCAAAAGCCTCCATTTAGAGCTGACAAAGCAGGAAAGAGAACCACACATACACATCATTCCTTTCCACGCAAACTATAAAAGCTCCTGAGAGGGGTCTCACTGCAGCCAGCTGGAACAGAAGGGCAGCACTCTGTGTACACTGGTGATCAGAAACATCAAAACGACGTTCTAAGACTAAGTAAAGCATGAGAAAACACAATGGTAAAAACAGTACCTCACAGTATACCTCATTTAGAACAGTGTATTCAGTCCAGGAACAGCAACAGTCAAGAATGAAAGCAGAAATAGCTGAGAGAACACGGAGAACTTTCTACATGAGGAAAGAGCTCACAATTGTTTGCATACAGTATACACAAGAGTGGAGAATATTGTTCTCATTTACCTTCTTTATAGTATGTGCAACACTTCAACAAAGTAGCAGACATACATTCAAAACTATTAATAGCCCATACCTTTAAAATAACTTAGAATGAAATGCAAAATCTCCTCAAAAAAGGTTTTTATTAGAAGATTCTTTGTCAAAATAGGTGAAAAAAATTATTTAAAACTACATTAAACACAGTCTAAATGGAAATGTTTCATATTTGTATTTTCATGCTCATGAGATTTAAATGGTATGTCATCACTGGCAATCACCTTTTGCTGTTTAAGTAGGCCTGGCAAGGAGACATGAGAAATACATAAATAATAGCATGACATGTTTTTCAAAGACTTATGAAACCACAAATCATGTCATAGTTTCTAACTACCACAGGTTAACGGTAGAGTCTGCAACCTGGAGTTTCCTTCCTTCAATCAAACCATCCAGTGACGCGTACAGCATCTCACAGTTGGCCTTCAGCTGGGAAAAGCAAAGGCGAAATTCTGCCCCCAGGCTGTAGGCTGAAGAGGCACCCCAACTCTGAATCATAGAGAGCAGGCACCTCACCCTTCCGGCACCCCGAAACAGCAGGACTTTGAAAAATGAACAGAACCTTCTACTGAGCAGCTTGTCCTTTATTTCCTTGCTCATTTCCAAACAAGCACATCAATCACTCTTGTTAACAAGTTGCTTAGGCAAGCATAATGAAAAAACATTTATGAAATAGGATGATCTGCAGTTATCCACTGATCCCCCAACTGTTGCCTAATTAGAGCAAGTTTTGCTATCTTCTACCTTGTCCTGGCATGATATTCCATCTGTGAGCACAAAGTTCTCCAAATATTCGAAGCAGAATTTCATCTTCAGTCAACAAGACTTCAGAATTTAATCCTGCCCTTATCTTCCTGGAATTAAATGTATTTTGGCCAGTTGTTCAAACCACCCAGCTTAATCTTCAAGGCTGCTCAGGAATTGATATTTTCTGGTTATGAAACAGAAAAGCTAACTAGTCTTAGTTTCAGTCTAATGCCTCTTTAAAGATGCCCAGATACTTCTTTATAGGGGTGCTTATTTGAATTTACATAGTTGCCTTTGATTTTGGCATTGTCTGTGAAAATAAATTCCAAGATGATTAAAAACACACCGAGATGATTAAACCCACATTTCTCAGCAACAAAGTAGAACTAACAAGCACACTGCTCATCAGCTCGCCTGGAATACTTTCCCATTCGTTATAATACATTTAGGTTATTAATTTTCTGGACAGAAAAGTAATAATTAGTCTGACTGACTACCGGAGGGAAATATTCTAGCTGATTGCATGGGGACATACAGTATCTGATCTTCTATGATAATTTATCCAGTTGAGGTCATTCGTTTATCTGCCATCGCTTTCGAAGCCGTAGGATCACCCACAGGATGGCACTGTTGAACCTCTGAGTGTCATGTGCAGTACCTAGCTTTGAGTAACAGCCTCAAAATCAGGTGCTGTGGCAAGTCTGAAAACAAGCAAAAAGCAGTACTTCCCCTTGATGCCAGGTCTTGATGAAATGCAGTACGCATACACACGTGAATTCATACACATACCTACAGACACTACTTTTGGAGAACAGCTTTCTTGTTGCAGAAAGTTAGTCTGTGCCCCAATATACCCCACTTACCTACATTGTTCCTCTTCCCATACAGGCAAAATTAAGGCAAGTTTGAAGGAAGACCTCAAAACCCTATCAGGAAATTTTAATGACTATTTGTTTTGCTATTCACACACAAGCAAATTGGGTGTCCTGATCTTTTAATGAGGTGGTAAATCACTGGCCATTATATGTAATAGCAACTGATTGACATTCATTGTTCTTACATTCTCTGTGGATGCACTGCAGCATACAGCCTGATTAATCTCACCAGCCTCTCATTCATCTTTGTTTTTAGTGCATGTGTTAGCCATAAAATAAAATTATTTAAGAAAGATATCCACCATCTCTTACCTATATTGTTGTACATGACATTGCTATCCGAGAGTAAATTTCTCTTTCATGTCGCCTTCTGACCACAAAATGAAGATTTAAGTATTTCACCTTTTCTAAAGACTCAGAGGATTTAGAAATAGTCCATAATTCTGTAACTGCTGGTTCATTTATTAGAGTTCAATCCTGTTATCACAGCACCTACACTAACTGTTAGTGAACATCAATGACAAACTTCTCACGGGCAGTGACTGCAGCAGTAGCCCACTTACTGTCTGCAGCCACTTAACTGTGGAAAAATGAGAGCTGTGAGAACTAGCACAAAGCAAGCAGTCCTGACACAGCGACACAACCGAAGGAAACCCTACAACAAGGAGTGAAGGACCGCAGGCGTTGAATGGTTGCAAAATGGCCATCAAAGACCATGGGGGGAGAGGACCAAATCTTCCACCTACTATCAAATGCTGCATGTATCCCCGTGCCGTGACAGCAGCACACCTTCCATACCAAAAACCCCACGGCGGAGGGCCCGCACTGCAGCGTCTCAGCGAGAGAGACACCTCAGCCAGCTGCAGCCACCTCAGCACTGCTGCAGCTCCTCCGTCTCCCAGCAGATGAAAGATGGAGTGGGACTGGAAAAGAGGTGTGATGCTGTACTAGCAATACGTAACGTCAGTGCAATGAAGGAGGCACACAAGGTAGTGGCTAATGAGAAGGTGAAAATCTCCCTCCTGCCCAGGTGAATCTGGGTTTTCCTTGAGACACACAGCAGTGGCTCAGGAACTCCCAACCTTTCCTGTTCGTACCCAAATCTTGCTTTCTGATGTCTCAAGCTATTAACTGAAGCCCATGTGCATCTTCCACACTCCTACTGCTCTGAACAATTGCAGTATCATTTCTTACTACCCCAAACTACACTGCAGATACAAAGCCCAACATGCATGCATCTGCATAAATACTACATCATCTTCCACAGCCACAGCACTGTTCTGAGGAGACTTCTCAACTCAATTTTACTCCATTCAGAACGCTTTCCATTCTGCAGTCATACCCTCCTGTTATGTGAAGCTCTCTCAAGGAAATGCAGACTGAAATTTCTATTTTTTTCACTTCTCTGGCTGTTCGTGCCTCTGCCCACAGCAGAAAAGACTCTGATGAAGTTCTTGCCTATTTCAAGGCCGCTCCTGGGAAAGCTCTGAGCATGATAAACGCCACTGCGGAAGGTCATGAAGATAATCTGGTAGTATCAGATCCTGTGCTGAAGATCGTTTGAGCTGGCTGTATTGGCCAGGAACTTGCTTTAGTTCAAACCTTGCCAAAGTTATTGACACAATTCCCCCTGTTTTCCAGTGGCAAGTGGCATTTCTAATCACATAAATCTTGGCATAGAGACCAGTAATCCTGATCCTGAGGATCCTGGGACTCCTCTCAATTCAGACATAGAAAACAAAGAAAACATTAAGTATGCAATCTTATTTTTAGAGCTGATAAAGGAGCAACAGATGACAGAACTAAAAAAAAAAAAGTTTTCAACTTAACAGCTGGCTTTTAATAGTAAGAAACCACCTAACCCCTAATAACCTTAGCCCAGACACATTTTTAATCTGGTAAGAGACAAGCAACACAGCTCTCTAGAAGGGCTTTAGACAAGGGTTCATCTTTGTTTTAATAAACTTGGAGAAATAAAATTTCTTCACAGGGAAACTGACTTCCATTGACCTGAGAGAAAGCAACCACTTCATTCCTCTACTACCATTACTATGCCTGCTACTGAGTTATGGCAGCTGGAAAGGCAGCATCTTAATTTTCCATCCAGAAACATCCAGTCACCTGAATACAATCAGAACAGGCTGTTTCTTCCATAATTATCTTAAGAGTTTAAGGCAGGAGGTCAACATCAGATATTACTACAATCATCTGCAAAACTTGCACTGCTGTCAACAGGACCGGAACTTGGTACCAAGAAAATACGACCTTGAAGAAATCAGCAGCAACGGGACTCAAAGCATTACAATCTGAAGGATTTCAAGAGGAGATCTTAGATGGCAAGCTTTCACAGTGGAATAAGTGTCTGGCTTTAAAAAGCCATAATAAAAGCTGTGACGATGCAAATGGGTAACAGATCAACGCGCTGTTAAATCCAAATAGAGTTCTACAGTAGCACCCATTCATTTCAGTGGCGTGCAGAAATCTTAAAGCAACTGCAAACTCCTGAATGTCAATACCACTAGTGATTTTTCTGTTAATCCAACAAAAACTACTGCTAATTTTCTAGTTTGGTCTGTTAGATCTGTCACGCCCTTGTGCTCCATTTGTTTGAATAGCTTTTAATTGCTTCAATAATAGCCAAAGCACTTAATTTCCTTAAAGAAGTACTACAGTGCCTGCAAGATGGCAGCTAACCTCGTGGCAACCATTACCTTCTCCCATACCCAACAGGGTTCGATTACACGTGTTTTCTGCTGGCGTTGCACAGGCAGCTCTGCTACTTCACTTCGCTTCTGCAGGACAAACAGACCTGCCTCTCCAAGGAACGGAAAGGAAACAAGCATGCACAATCTCTGCTGAGTTTACATTCATTAATCAGCAACACTGTCGGTGCTTTGTCCTGGTAGCCTGGGCTAGTATTTTATACTGGCCTTTTCTGTAGAGAGCACAACAGAAAACAAAGAGACACTGAAAATGATTCCCTCTATCCACTGCCTGGCGGCACAGCTCTGGCTGGAGTGCTGTCTGAAGTTACGTTTCTGTGGTTCCAGATGAAGGGTGTCCTCAGCAAGAGCAGAGTCTTTCACAAAACATCTGCATAGCGGTTGTACTTCTGGCCACTGTCTTGACGTTGTAACCAGTGACAACATAACAACGGGAGCTGACTTAAGAAGCCATCAGTCTGCTCACCTCTGGTAAAAGGTACAACGGGCATAAGTAAAACGTACTTCTTATTTCAAAAGTAGAGTGCATCTGTCTAAGTATCCATTTAGGTTAGATTAGCAAGAGCAGTTTTTTCTGCTGATTCCTTGATTCCTCTGTATGCTTCAAAAAGGCATTTCTGTCATCCTCTGTGTATATAAACATTTTGTTTTTTTATTTGCTAATGAACCAGGATATACCTTTTGTAAAAGTCTATTAACATGCAAATTCAGAGGCCATTTTTACTTTATGTAGTTCA
The DNA here is from genome assembly GCA_027925045.1 of Hypotaenidia okinawae. NCBI lineage: Eukaryota > Metazoa > Chordata > Aves > Gruiformes > Rallidae > Hypotaenidia > Hypotaenidia okinawae. Next base: position 86,710,420 of record BSDF01000002.1, on the reverse strand, counting down.
AAAGAGTAATGGAGTCCCAACAGATTGGTGTGAAAATTAATGAAAACATTAATATGACACCACAATGAGATTTTCAAACTATTAATAAGTGGAAATAGTAACTGACACATAAGTGCACCTTCTATCACACATGCAGCCAGGTGTACACATGTGTAAACACTATACTGCGTCACTTTTCATAATGTCAGTATGACTTACTGACAGCTTATTCTTTCCAGATTTTCACATTCTGAAGAAGCATTTGGTAAATATGAGACATTTACACACAAAACCACCACAAATTCTATTTCTCATTATTTATCTCTTGGTTCATTACATTTTCTTATTTCCCTTCCCCCCACTAAGACTCCAGGACATATAGCTAAACCTCAGTGTCATGCTGACTCTATTTTAAGAATTCAGTGTAAAACACAACCCCGTTTAGTTTTCATGACAAAAGCAAGTGGTTAGAGGGAGCCCAAGACCTGCAGGAGCAGCAACCAGAGGAAATTTTAAAATGGTATTTTCTGGCACAGGGTACAGGAGAGATGATGACCTAGTCCTTCTCTCCATCCTTCCACTACCTCTAACAGCCTCTTAGCCCCCAAGGGCTACTTCCTAAACCAATTACGGTTTTTGTTGTTTTTAACAACATGGTAGCTGTGTGCAACGCTAAGTTAATCACCAAACTGTTTCTTTTCTAAGGAGCGATGACTGGGCATAACAGATCTCCAAAGCCAGTGCTTTCCTGAGAAAACACCTCTGTAACTTACAGTATAATCACTTCACAGGTAAATAGAGAAAATAAGGAATTTGTAGCAACCAAATTTTGCTGCAGACTGGAGTGTAAGATGATGCACTGCCTGATTCAGCTGAACTCTTCTTGAATTCACATGATCTCTAAAGCACCCGAAAACCTCTGCAATGAGAAGTCTTAAAAATACTTCAGAGGAACTGCACCATTTTGGATCTTAACTTTCTTTTTTTTTTTTAAAATCAAAGACTTCAGCAGAAAACGACAGATATCCCAGCTGGAGATATTGAATTGAATATCAGAAAGAAGGGATTCAAATGGTTAACCAGCTTGCGTCAGGAAAGTGTACCATGAAAGAGTGTGAACAATGAGAGCCAAAGAGAGTAGAAATCATACTGTGTGTCTCAGAGACAAGTATGTGGAGAAAAGTCTCTCAACTCCATTAAAGGTTCTAAATTCTGGTTTCATAACTTGCAACACAGATAAGTCCTAAAAATTGGGCACTGGGGAAAAAAAATCTAAGTTTTCCTTTAGTTGAAAATTAGAGATGTTATTTGAACTTGATATTTATATCTAAATTCTGGAACATAAAATAGCGAAGATCAGTGGAAAGCAACAAGCTAGATATAACAATAGTGTATTTTGGGAAATGGTGTCCACCTGTGGTCACTCTTTCTCAGTCTCATAGTGATTCCCAGAACACCTAACAAACAGTAGGGACAAATCCAGTCGTGGGGCTGGACTACAATTCAGGCTGATCCCAGGCACAAAATGGTGGGGGTCCAGTGAATATCCACTGTCTGATGGGGGCTGAAAAAAGTACAGTCAGTAAGGTGGATTAATACAGGTTTTTGGTCACAACCTGAAATTTATGTTTAAGAACCTAAAATAAGAACACAAGAAATCAAATGCATACCTAATACTTTTACTGCTTTTACTTGCATTCAGCTATAATGGTAATCCTCCTTTCACATTACTTTCTGAGACACTTGATAAAACAGATAGATGCCAACTCCTAACCAGCAAACCAGTCTGCACACTCCTTTCATGTCAGATACCTGCCCTTTCATTTTATCACCACAAAAAAAATCCTAAAAGGCCAGGTGTAGGGAGAACACCTTTAATTTATCAAAAGGCCAAAACATTTTCTAATTTTCTTCCTTTATATTTATGGCAAAATTTTGTATTAACCAATGTGGCATTCCTATTATTAACCCGCACTTTCAGGAGAGAAGACAGACCTCCTGTGTATAGTTGCTCGGAATACTTGCTGCTATGACATTAAAATTGACAGAAGGGTATTGGGCTCCTGTCATATTTATTTAAAATCTTTATAGAGAAGAAGTCCATGGAGACATACCCTAGGCACCCAGATGACAGCAATGGTATTGCTGCAACATAATGGCCAGCTGCAAACTGAAGTTTGATTTCATTTTTGTCTATCAGAGGGATCTCTTCTAGCTACTTCCAATCGCAAAGAAAGAGAAATTTCCACAAATTCTACAGCAGCAATCCTTGTTCATTACTGTAAAACATCAAGGGAATTAGATAGTAAAAAAGTGTCCAGGAGCTTTGAGCTGGAAAAGCAAGCTTGTTACAGGGCTCTGCTGTGAAGAAAGGGAACATTTCCTGATGCAACACGGAGAGGATAATAGCACAATCCACAGTTGAGAAAAAGCACAGCGCAATCATGCTACTTGATCTATGAGTGGAGGTAAGAGGACAAGGGCAGATAGCTCAAGAATCTGATGAGTACTGGGCAGAAGTAGTATAGGAGTGGAAACTACAGGAAGGAAAGGATGGGGAAAGGGGAAGAGAAAAAGGAAGAAAAAAAGGGAATCCTCTCCTTTGGCACTACAGCTGAATAAGCATCAGAAAAAATCTCCTAAAACACAGTGGAAGTCCTCTGATGGGCCTAGATGAGAGGGCAGAAGAGACATCCAGGGTTATGCTGCATGTTACAAGAATTAGGCATCCTGTTTTCTAATAGCAGTGCTAGAGAAAACATATGAAAAGACAGTGCTTAATTGCCACTGATTTGCTCATGAAGTGCTTTGATGTGGACACCGCGGGGTCCCAGTAACAGGCATGTTGCCATGAGCTTAGCACCTGATCCAAAGGGCTCGGCTAGGACCTTGTCAAGCGTACAAAGGGAGACAGCACTGGCACACAAGCATTTCGCCTCCTCCCCCTCTTTGTGTGGGTGGGCTAACTACAGTCACATGCATGCTGTCCCCCCCAATGAATTTTATTGGCATCATATGGAGAAAGGGACCAAGTGTTCTGGAGACTATGCACAGACAAGGAGCATTCTCATTCTCCTGAAAGAGTGTACCAAAAGATGGATCTGCAACTGTTACAAAAACCACCCATATGCTATTGGGAGTAATAAACCACTAGGCATCTATGCATGAATTCTGGTACCGCCAGAACCCTAGTTCCCATACAGTCCACTGGAGATCCTCAGTCTTTTATGAATCCAAAGGTTATGACTTGAGCATTTGAAATAGGAAGCTCACAGCTGTCCAGAGCAGAAGGATAACATGGCAGACTACCCAGCCTTCACACCTGCTCTGTGCTGGCATGGTACAACCATGATGAGTGACAGAAGCGACATACCTAGCGCTGTGTTGAAGGGGGAGCTACGATCATCTGTGGAAGTAATAGAAGTCATGCTGATTTTAATCCACGCTGGCTTTGCAGAGCTTCAAGTAACAGCAGGGTTACAGAAAAAGGAAACATGAGCTAAATTAAGTTACTACAAGGAAAGTCCACCCTGGAATAATTCCCGTCCGTCTTTCTCTAGGTCTCACAGACTGGCAAGCAGCTTCTCACAGCTTTCTCATCAACCAGTGAATGCTCAGGAAGTCTCATTTTGATTTCACTTAGTGTTATCTCACTGTCACTCTTGGCATGTGAAGCAATTTGATCAGCTGTTACCATTTCTTTCAGGTATGGTAATCTTGAGGAACAAATTAATTAAAAACTTAAACCAGGCTGACAGGTGTGACTATTCAGTGGTGGTTTTTTTTAATGAAAAATGCATATTTAGAAGTTCAGGAAGGCTTGTAATTATTTCAGGTAGGTCGGGTTTTGGATCAGATCAAAATATTAACATAGCAATGTAAAGGTGCAATTTGGTGTTACGTCCTTGGAAAATCTAAGGAAACCCTATTCAGCAACTCCGCTATTGTGCACATAATGGAAGAATTTCAAAAGCAGTTTGTAAGCTTGAAGCCTGGGTATTTTCATTAATATAGCCTGCTGCAATTCCCAAAGGGGTTAGGCATTCACAATCTCACTTGATTTAAACAGGAACACTATACCTCTGAAAATTGAATGGGGAGTATAGAGTACGGTACTTCCACTTGAGAAACCGCTTTTGAATGCTCAGCAGAATGTGTAGCTTGGGCTGCGTAACACTGCCAAGGCAGCGTGACCAAAGGGAAGCACCTGAGACAGTCCTTGGGGGCAGATCAGAAGGATTTGAGCATGAATGCAGAGATTAAACAAGAAAGACCAAAAGCGCTGGCTGCCCAAAACCTGACACACAGCCTCGGTTTTTAGTCTATACGGTCTAGTTTTCAATGCCTAATCAATATTTTTCCTATTAAAATTTTGGTTGTAATAAGGAAATACAGCACTGTACAAAGCGTGAACTGGACAGCCCAAAAGATCACAGTCCTTTTAAATACAGAACAGGCAATGCAAGCAGAGGCCAACTCAAACAACACTGCTGAGGTGACCTTCTCCCTGGGCCTTCAGTACCTTTCCATGTGGCCTCTCTGAGTGCAGCTTAGGCTCTGTCAGCAGGGCCCATGAACAGACACCAGGCCACAGAGAACACTGTCATCACTACAGCAACGCAGGGTTCAGGGCAGGCCCTCTCTGGAGGTTTAAATGCCCATGGCAGACTGCAGCTTGTTTCACTCTGAAGATCACTGGCTTCTTCCTCTTCTGGAGCATGTCACTGCATGCATATATATATATATATATAAAATTTATTTTTATTTTGCACACAAAACATACCCATCTGATGCTGGCAGCCTATTGATCAGAACTCAGATCAGACAGTTTGGACAGTGAGTTGCACAGATAACCAGGAGGTGGTGCCTCATTGTCTTCCCAACCCAATTTGTAACATCTGGGGATGCCTGTATAAGGTGTCACTCTGAAAAGGCTAGGTGGTTCTCCTGGCTCATCCACTCTAGTATGTGCTGCTTGGGTGGCTCCTCCCAGACACTGGCACAAAGGACAAGTGCTTTCCTTCAAGACCACTCTTACTGAAGGCCTGTCACTACACTTTGGATTGAATAAAATCGTTGTCTTGGACAACATCTTCAACATATCACCCCTTCGATCTATGTCTCTTAAAGTCTGTTCAGAGCACTGGAAACACTCATTCCTCACCTATTCCACACACACAGTAGTTACAGAGTGCGTAAAACAAAATTGTCTTCAAGGTTTCTGCTTATTTTTAAGAACTAGAAGAGCCAAGTCAGAAAAACAAAGAGCACTGAAAGAACTAATAAAAAGAATTACAGAGCTCTAATTACAGTCCACAACAGAACAGCAGAATGGTTGAGGTTGGCAGGGACCTCTGGAGGTCATCTGGTCCTAGCAGCTGCTCAAGCTGAGCCACCTAGAGCAGGCTGCTCAGTACCACACCCAGACATCTTGAGTACCTCCAAGGAACAGAGCAGCTTTTGGGCAACCTGTGACAATGCTTGGTCACCCACCTGCACAATGGGGTGGTGTGGGTGTGTGTTTCCTGAAGCTCAGAGGAGCCTCCTGTGTTTCCATTTGTGTCCATTGCCTCTTGTCCTGTCACTGGGCACTACTGAAAAGCGCCTGGTTCCATCTTCTTTGCACTTTCTGCTCCAATCAGACTTCGTACCACTGATCACCACTGTCTGGGACCAGCCATTCAGACAGTTCTTAGTTGATCTCACTGTCTGCTCATCCAGCTCATGTTTCATCATATCTTCTCTATAAAGATCTTATCAATCCAAGAGCATTGGAAGCCTTTCTGAAGTCTAGGTAGACAATATCCAAGGCTCTCCCCTCATCTACCAAGCTGACATTTCTACCACAGAAGTTTATCAAGTTTGTCAAGCATGAGTTCCTTTTGGTGAATCCATGCTGATCACTCCTATCACCTTCTTGTCCTGGTGCCTGGAAATGGTTTCCAGGATTAGCTGCTCTATCACATTTCCAGAGGCTGGGGTGAGTCTATCCAGCGTGCAGCACTCTGGTCCCTCCTGAGTACCTTTTTTTTTATGCTTATAAACATCAGGTATTTTCTTCTTTCCTTTCTTGGAAGAAATAAAATTCTTACTAAAGAGTTTCTATTAAGTGCTTCATGAAAATAAAAGTTACTGTAAGGATGAGACTGACATGTCAAAATTATGAATAAGATAGTCTCTCCTTCAAAAGACTTTATTTTCATTTAGCTTTAATCTGAGTCCTTTAAGTGGCAAATACAGTTCCATATAATCAAAACTTTCAAAGTTGAGACATAGATTATGCAGTGATTATTCTGTAAAAAATACCAAAGATAATTACTGAACTGTGAACTCATGAAGTGATGATGATATCCACATTTACTTTTTTTATGGTTTAGAATTAACTATGTACATTCCTCTATGAAAAGCAGCAGAACAGTGAATTTCAGCACGTATTACATCTGCCCCACTAAAAACCTTTTGATACAGATGCCTTAAAAACTATTATCTACAAACCCAGTTTTTACATACTGCTGCTTGCACAACAGTATTTGCTGTCCAGCTTCCTTGCATTTATGAACTCCTGTTTAAAACAATTCCACCACTCTAATCTCTTGTCTAACAGATAAGAGAATTCTGGAGTATGGGAACTTCAGGAATTATATGGACACATATTTGAAGTAAGGTGTACACGCAACACTAAAACAAGTACTGTATTGCTGATATAAACTGCCTAGGGAAAACTCACATAAAATTCCTGGAAGGTAAACAAATTGGAAAGCATGGACCTGCAGAGTCAATACTGTTCACCTTCCAGAAACTGTGTGGATTAAGAGACATTAAGAACTTAACAGAAAACTGATGACTCAGCAGCATCTTAATCAAGTCCAGTGAAAATTAACTTGCAAAGTAAATTTTTTCTTTCATTAGCGTTTTCACTCTAAAATAAATGGTACAAAGCTATCCAAAGGTTGGGTGGTTGCTATTTAACCCCACTCTGTGGGAGACCATGATAGAAGAAGCGAAGTGTCTGTCAGAGTTACCACCGTAAATCACAAAAAGACTTTACAAATCCAGTTCTGCAAGCAGAGACTAAGGAGCCAAGGATAAAAGTGACACCACAGAAATAATTCTAGAACTGCAATAAATGCAAGGAAGGCAAGCTAATTAAATTAGTGCCTAGGAACTGCTTTTTATTATAATGGGCCTGGGATGCTTCATTCTGTTTATAGCTTGGACACAGGAACCCACAACATCCCCTTAAAAAGGAATACATAATATGCTTCATATCAAAGCTTGCTCCGGTTGAGATGATTTTCATAGCCAGGAAAAAAAATGCTCATTTCCTAAATGAGACTGATAGCAACACTCTAACTAACATGTTTCCTTTGCTATATATAAGACACAGTTGAAGACACAAAGCTTTGAACTAAACTTTCTGTCTGTGACAAGTTATCCTTATGTTTACAAAACAGTCCAGATCTTCACAACTTATTATCTGAAGGGAAAACCCACGCTAATGTCACATCAGCCCTGTTTTTCTCTGCACTCAGGTCTATTAATCCAATGCAAAAAATAAATCCAATGCATAGCCGGACAATTCTTAGTGCACTGTACCGAATCCCTTATCCATGTCAAGTAGCCTCACATGTTCTACATCACTATCTCTGATTTTCATAAAGCTCAAGAAATGCTACCTCTGCCTCTCCCAGATACCTTAAAAGCAGTGGAATGATTAGCCAAGAGCTGTTTTCTGGGATCAAGTGGTTCTTGGAATGTCATCAGCTAAGACAAGATAAATGCAAAAGTAAGACTTTAAAGAGATGTGCAGCAGAAGGAATGGAGTTGGACTCACATGACATTTATTACTGGAATACTTCTAGCTATACAGAAATCAGAGTAAGTTACCCCTTAACTTTTTAAAAACCTTACCCTGATACTTCTTGAAATATTCACACATGACTGACAGTACAACTGAGTCATTTTCCACCAGGATGTGACTTTTTCCACAGCATTACAGCTGCCTACCCTCTGCAGGTAGAGGAAATCTCTACCACACAGAGTACAGGTTAGGAGTTGACCTGCTGGGAAGCAGCTCTGAGGAGAAGGACCTGGGAGTCCTGGTGGACAGCAAGCTCTCCATGAACCAGCAACATGAACTTGTGGCCAAGAAGGCCAGTGGTGTCCTGGGGTGCATTAAAGAGTGCCTGGTCAGGAGGTGGAGGGAGGTTCTCCTTCCCCTCTACTCTGCCCTGGTTGAGGCCGAATATGGAGTGCTGTGTCCAGTTCTGGGCTCCCCAGTTCAAGACAGATCAGGAACTGCTGGACAGAGTCCAGTGGAAGGCTAGGAGGGTGGTTAGGGGACTGGAACATCTCCTATAAGAAAAGCCTGAGCGCTGGGGCTGTTTAGCCCTGAGAAAAGAAGACCCAGAGGGGATTTCATAACATTTACAAATATGAAAAGGGTGGATGTCTAGAGCATAGGGCCAGACTCTTTTCAGTGACAGGACAAGGGGCAATGGGCACAAACTGGAACACAGGAAGCTCCATCTCAACATGAGGAGAAACTTAACTGTGAGGGTGACAGAGCACTGGCACGGGCTGCCCAGAGAGGTTATGGAGTCTCCTTCTCCAGAGATACTCAAAACCTACCTGGCCGTGATCCTGTGCAGCCTGCTCTAGGCTGTCCTGCTTTAGCATTCAACCCCTACCCTTCTGCAATTTGTGCTCGCATGTGTCTGCTACACGTGTGCTCAAGTAGAGAAAATACAGTTCACCCTGTACAAGATGCCTCAAAGCTTCATGGGCCAAATGGGACTGTCCTGCAATTTTGGCAGACAGCAATATCCCCAAAAACAACACATAAAACACCAGCTATGCTTTATCATCATTGCTTCTGCGTGTCATCCCTTCTATACACTGTTAGAGAGGAAAATCCCAGAAGATCTGAGTGCAGTCAATATGAGCTTCACAGGCCAGGCAGGAACAGATGAAGACAAAAAAGACCAAAGACTGGGATTTGTGAAAGGCAAGTAAAGATCCCTGAAGAAGAGAGAAACCTAACAGAGAGTGCTAAGTATGAAATACAGGCTATACATGATAAGGCCAAAGAACAGATCAGGCTAAGTTTTACATGTAATACACTACATTTCTTTCCCAGAGTCCTGCTGAACAGCAAACTGAACATGAGCCAGCAGTCCTTCCCAGCAGAACATAAAGCCAGCAGTATTTTTTGCTGAAGATTATCCCCCACTTCTGAGCGCTCACAGGATCATAAGCTGCCTCCAGTTCAGGGCCCACACTAGAACTGGAGCAAGCTCAGTGGAGGCCGTCAGGATGCTCAGGGTCGCAGTCCCCTGTGAGGAAAGGCTGAGGGAACTGGGTTTGTTTAGCCTGCAGGAAGGAAGGGTTTAGGGAAACCAAACATCAGCCTGCCAGTGCCTAGAAGGTGGTTAACAAGAAGCCAGATCCAGGCTCTGAAGAGTGGTGCATGGCTGCCCAAGGAGAGACAATGGGGGTAAATTGAAACAAGGGAGGTTCAGATTTGCTGAGAAACTTATCAGAAGCACAGTCATGCAGCAGGGACTATGTAGCCTCCATCTTTGGAGGTTTTCAAGACCTGGCTGGATAAAGCCTTGAGTTTTCATTGTGGACTGACTTCATACGTAACTTTGCTTTGAGCCTAGACTGGAGATCTCTAGAGGTCCTCTCGAACCTGAATTATCCTATGATCCAGAGCCTGGACTGTGTTCATAAGATGCTATGGTGTCGTGGTTTCAGCCCGGCTGTGGGCCCAGATCCACGCAGCTGCCTGCTCCTTAAAGTAAAAGAGCAGGGGAAGAGGGAAAAAGGGGGGGAAACAAGGGAAGGGAAAAGGAAGGGGCAAATAACTCCAAAACCAAGAAACTAAGAGGCCCGTGGGTTGGGATAAGGATAGTTTACTAAGATAACAGAAAGATAAAATATAACAATGCTAACAAGACTTTAGAGCAAAAGAATATGAAACTATTGATCCCCAATGCAGTTTCTCCCCGAACCACACAACTCAGGCCGTACCACCCAGAGCTGTCCCGGAACCCGACCGTCCCCCCAGGAAGCACACGTCCCACCACCGCCCCTCTTCTTCCTCCCCTCAACCCCCCGTTATCCTGGGCAGGACGTAATCGGCATGGAATACTCTCTTTGGCCCATCTGGGTCACCTGTCCTGGCTTCGCCCCTCCTTTCTCATGAATGGAGAAATACGAAGAAGCTGAGAAAGTCCTTGACTGTCTGACTGCAACTAAGAACATCAGGGTGTTCTCAGCACTGCTTTCATTGTAACTCCCAAACACAGCATTCCATCAGCTGCTACAAATGAAGTTAACTCTACCCTGACTGAAACCAGGACATATGGTTTATAAGAAGCTTAGACATACATACTTTAAACCAGGCAATGGGCACCAGGCAATCTGTTGCTTATAGTGACCAAGAGCAAAAGTGCCAATGACTAGAGAAGCATCCAGCGATCACTTCTCTGCTATTCATCTCATCAACAGCTCTTTGTCTTCATCTATTCCCACCCATTTTAGCAATCATCTGAGAGATTTCTGAAGTCTCACCATTTCCTTTGCTGTCAGAGTAAGTCTGCAATCATCTCCAAAATTAACTTATAGTCACAACTAGCATGTAACCAGGTAGAAAACCAAATTCTGCTAATGGCATGTACATGGTTTAAAATGAAAGAGACTGTGAAACTGATAGAAGGGTGGGATCAAAGGGAGTGTAAACTGCATGCTATCTAATGGAATTTAGAAGATTCTACTGAGTTTGTCTATTAACAAGGAGCTAATAAACAGAATTCACAAATTGCACTGAATGCTAAATGGATTTCTTTCATAATTTATCCTCAAATAATTCTGTCTTTTCTCAGCAAACAGAACAGACTCTGGTGATGAATGAAGATTGTGCAGAAGGAGATCCCCTTGCTGTAGCAGTTGGAAAGGGTTTAGCAAATAAGCTAAGGAACGCTCAAGAAAGAAAACATCTAGTGCTAAGATAGTCCAGCAATTTCCCAGAGAATGTGCCAAAGCTATACTTAGCAAATCATATAACCAAACTTTTCACACTTCTTTTTAAAAATGGGTCCAACTTGAGATCCTCGTTTCAATGAAAGAATGGCCAATGCAAATAAAGGCAACAGGACTGACTGCTGGAAGATAAAACAAGCTACATGCAACCTAAGTATTCTAATATGACTGGGTCTTAGCATCAAGCTAGCCAGCCAATTAACTGTACTCTGCACTTTAACATTAAGCTCATCCTCTTCATACCTTAAGAATGTTTTAAAAATAAACTGATGCTGGAAGCACCACTTATAAGCATGATGAAAAAGCCCATGAGGAAATTATTCAGAGATCGCTTTGAAAAAAGATTTTTAAATTGTATTAAATAGGAACTAGAGCTACAGGAAATTCAATGTGGATTATAAAAGGTTGAGTGAGTTGCTGCTTAATAGCATAAATTCTGTGAAACAAAGCAAGTTCTGAAGAAAATTTGGAGAGTAAATACATACAACTGAAGTCCATCAGTGACCATGTAGAAGGAATAGATCTGACCCAAAATCTTAGTTTTGGGTTGTTGGTTTGGGGTTTTTTGGGTTTTTTTTTGGGGGGGAGCGGGTGGGATGGTTTGTTTGAAGTCTTGCTGTCACTTTAAGACAACTTTTGCCCTTAAAAAGCTTCTGACTGGCATTATTTAAGTGTGATGGTCTAATAAGTATGAGAAACTCAGTCTGAGTTAGTACCTTCACAAACATGCCTGAAAGTATGGACAGGTTTTCTGCAGTTCCTGCTACTTTTAGAATTACCCACTAAATCAAAGCTTAATGAAGGTTAGGTAGATTTTTAAAATATCTATGTTTCAGCTTAGCCTGAATATTACTAGGTGAAACTATCTGAAGTCTTTCCTGCAGCAGGGTAAGGAAAAGGAAAATAGCTTTTTTGGTTCTTCTGAAGATGAATTTTACAAGGCATACAGGGTTGCACATAACAAATTAGATAGTGAACCTGCATGGGATAGTGAACCTTCTGCAAGTTTGCTTTTAAAAAGCAAAGTGGGACACATCATCAGATTGACCATCACACTAGTGAAGATTTGTATATTGTTATATTCACTAAGAATATTAGTTACTTAAGCCAGAAGGGTAAGCAATGGTAATAATGAGGTGTCATCCTCTGGTGGACAGTGCTGCATGAGGTAAGGACATTGCTAATATCTTGTCTCTAGTTCCTGGGCACAAAGGAACAGCAGAATTGGAAGCAAATAGGCTTTTATGCACTCCCTTCTGTTTCTTAAGATTAATTCCTTCTGTCATTCCACTTTGAATCTTGATTTTGATCTCCTCCCTCTCCCCCTTTCTACCTAGCTCCTAATTAATTTCACCGGGTCTCTCACCCAGATTTCTGCCCTACCAAGTGCAGTCCATGTCTCTCTCTCACAGACAACTCCACTTTCCTGTTATCTTTTCAGACAATTACAGCCTCCTCCTGCTCCCTGAGTCTCCTTCCTTTGTCCTAGAAACATATTCATCCCCTCAGGATCTTCAATTGTTCCCCTTATTATCTAGTTCTGATAAATTACTGCTTAGAGACCTCAGTCCCTGGGTATTTCTCTCGCCAGGGTCCTCTGTTGATTTACTTCCCATTGCAGGATCCAAAAAGAAGCGGAATACTTCCCTGCTGCAGCAAGCAGGTACCAACAGCAGATTGCAAAGAGAGAAAAAAGCAATTCTTCAGGAAAGAAATAAGGGCCTACATGTATTTGTCAACTTAACTTAAAAGTTTTGCTAAACATCTTTCTGATAGGGTTGTGTAGCTTTGGCCACTGTCACAAGGCAAGACAAGAGCTGGTAAGTGCTTTGTCATCTCTTCAGAAAATCTCAACAACTGCTAAAACAAAACAAAGATAAGAAACTGGTGGCAGCAGTGAAGGCAGCTGCCTGCAAAGACAACACTTAATCCCGATTGGTGTCTCAAATCTTACCTTCCTGAGAAACTACTGTCTTTTCTGTTTCAAAGCCAGTCTCTCAGCAGTATTTGGCAAGCTTCTTTTAATTTTGGAGTGAACTGACTGCATTCTGTGTCTCCCTAAAAGGTAAATGCCTAATTACACTAGTTGAAAATGATAACAATAAAACTTTGATGATTCATGCAATTGGTTCCAAGTTTACCTATGCCAGCTGCCAAGCAGTTCTTTTCAGTCTTCACTTTGATCAGAGAAAGTGACCTTGCTGTCCTTTTAATACCAGTTGTAAACTAAGCTTGCAATTAGATCTTGAAACTTCAAGTGATTCTAATGAAATCTCTTATGACCAAAAATGCAAATTAATGCCTCAGTTCTACATCTTGATAGTTCAGGGAATTTGGCTTGTTCTCTGTCCTGGATACACTGGAATAAGGAAGAAAATATTAACAGGACCAAACACATCAGGGTAAACATGCTAACACGTTGCCAGAACAAGCAATATTTTTTGTGCCTATGTTAATTAGCAAAGATTATGAAGAGCACGACAGTTTTTTAAAGCATTTGATAAAAAGAGCACAAAAACTTGCATTATTTCTACATAAGCAAAATTTATAGGCAGCTGTTCCTAAAAACATGCATATTTCAGCTCTTCCTTTCTCATTAAGTCAAACAACAGTTAGACAGTAGAGCTGAAAATGATTTTGGTACCAATGTATTTATTTTGTCTCCCAGCACATCAAGCTGTCAGATTAATAATTAGTTTCATTTCAAATTAAACCTGACAGGCAGTCCTTTGGTGAAAGAATATGTATTAATTTAACTAAACCACATCATACCTCTTCTATTTTAAGATACCTCCTTCATCAAGTATACAGCTTTTGTGAAACTGTCTTCCTGCTAGGTGCTACTGCTCTTCCAGCCATCCCCAAATTCTCACTGCAAACACAGCAAACCTCTGACTTACCCTCAGATAGCACACACAAGTATTTCCTCCCCTCCCTAAAGAAGCAGACATGAAATCTGGCCTTGGGTGTTCTCGCCATTCACTGGCATAGCTGCAAGTGTGTAAGAACAGCCTGCATTAGTCTGTTAAACAAGGATCACAACACCCTCTGTCGAACTGACAACAAGCGCAGTACCCTCTCTATTTCATTCCTTATCCTCAGATTCTTCCATCTATCCATCCCCTTACCCTTTTGCAACTGTCATCTGCAAACCATCTCCAGGACTGAATCCGCTAACCAAAGTAATGCAGTGAGGGCACCTCATGTGTAGCTACCAGAAACCAGGACACTGAAAGACAGTTGTCTTCCCATGTCTGAGTGAAACGAAACACTCAGAGAAATGCCAGAAAAATTAGCCTTGAAGACTTGGCATTTTTAATTCATTATCAGCCAGCATTCCCTCTCTTTCATGGGCTCATCTTGCCTCAAGAAGAGGTGTCAGACACACAACAGTAAGCAAAGTATACAAGAATCTGGTGAGGAAATTTCTTCCTACTGTATCACAAAAAGGCTGGCATATTTTAAGAAAGATAGTTTATACATAAATAAGAACGTAAACATTGCTATTGTAAGTCTGTCTTTTTAAACCCTCCAAAGCTCTTGTTTGCAACGACAGGAAGTTTCTAGGTCAAACCTAATTCAGCCAAACATGCTGCTTTTTGGCTTGGGCTTTTAAAAATACAGTTATAAGTCACCCAGTGGCATGAAGTTCCACCCCACCAAATATAAAACAACATAATTGAAGTATTACCTGTAGACATTTACTCACAAAATGGTTTGGGTTAGAAAGGACCTTTAAAGGCTATTAAGTCCACCCCACCCTGCCATGGGCTGGGACATCTTTAAGGTTGCTTCACTGGATCAGGTTGCTCAAAGCCCCATCCAACCTGGTTTTGAACACTTCCAGCAACGGGGCATCCACAACTAATCTGGGAAACCTGTTTCAGTGCCTCACCACCCTCACTGCAAATAAAGCAAATTCTTCCTTGTATCTAATTTAAAGCTACCCTCTTTAGGTTTAAAACCACTGCCCCTGTACTGCTACTATAAGCCCTACTAGAAAGTCTGTCCCCATCTTTCTTGTAAGATCCCTTTATTTACATTGAAAGGCTGCAACAGGTCTCCCCGGAGCCTTCTCTTCTCCAGGCTGAACAACCCCAAGTCTCTCAGTCTGTCCTCATAGGAGAGGTGCTTCAGTCTTCCGATCATCTTCATGGCCTCCTCTGGACTTGCTCCAACAGCTCCATGTCCTTCTTGTGCTGGGGACCCCAGAACTGGACACAGTACTCCAAGTGGGGTCTCATGAGAGCTGAGTAGAGGGGCAGAATCACCTCCCTTGACTTGCTGGCCACACTGGCTTTGATGGTTAGCTCTCTGGGCTGCAAGCACCCATTTCTGGTTCCTGTTCAACTTCTCATCTACTGGCTCCCCCAGGTCCTTTCTCTGCATGGCTGCTTTCAATCCATTCATCACCCAGTCTGTACCAATACTGGCAACTGTCTTGCCCATGGGCAGACCTTGCACTTGGTTAAACTTCATGAGGTTCATACTTCCAGATCCAGTACTCCAGCCTGTTAAGCCTGCCCATCAACCTCAACTCAGTCCTGCTCTCTTAGGCAGGGAGTGTCTAAGTACCTGGCAAAGCTGATCTTTCTCTTATTTAACAGATTTGAAGCCCATCAGACAGATTTTCATAACCTACTCATGCCACAAGAGTGTTTTAAATTTTATCAAGGTATCTCAGGTTCAGTAGCTGTGTTTACTCCATGCCAGGTAATGAAGAACAAAAACATTCAGGACTTAAGAGATTAAAACAAAACTCCTCATTTGGTTCATGAAATTCAGTAACAACCAACACAGACCTTGACGGGGCAGTGGCATTAAGCTTAAGATAATAAATTAATTGTGGATTCGAGCACTGGATGCAGCTTCTCTGTGGGCCCTGATGGAGCACACTGCAGCAGAGGAAGGTTATTTGTACTTCAATGGTGATACCTCTGCAGTAGGGAGCAAAGGTCCTAAGTTTAAATGCAGATACAGCAGGGAAAAGTAGTGTTTAAAGTTGGCACCTTTACACCTCTGCTTATCCCAAGATCATAACAGCAACTTGATTACCTTGCAGGGCTCCTCAGTAATATTTCATCTCACCTGGGCTGAGTTGAAGCCATCCTGCTGTCCTTAGAACTCACCTGAGTCCCTGAAGAATTTGTTCATCTATTACCCAGAGTAAGAGACACTGCAAATACCCACGGGTAAAATCTAAAGCGGTCCCTGGGGCAAAAGAACAATTGCTTGCAATTCCTCTTGGATGATCACGGACAGGTGGGAGCACAATCCCACAGCCAATGTTTTTCAGAGGCTGCTCACAGAAGTAAACATTTATGCTGCTTTTTTTTTTTTTTACTATAATAACACCATTGTTGTTTCTAACACATAATGGGGCTCATATGAACTGAATTATTCACAGCTACTGAAACTTGAGGAGAGAAAAAGAAATCAGTTTTGTCCCCCTACGAGATCAATTCTCTTAAGAAGGCATCTCAAGTTGAAATTAGAGGGATAGCAGTATAGTCTGCAAATCCAAAAGCATTACAAGCTGGTTCCTGGCTGGCCTGAAGAGTAAACACAGGGCTCAAACTCCATCCATCAGTAACCTCCGGCAACAAATTCCTCCTTACTGGTAGAAGTGGGGGAAGGAAGTTAATTCACATTCTGGCTGCAGCTACACTTCAGTCATTTTATCTGTTGACCAGCACAAAACTGTGTTAGCCTGCAGCCAGGGCTCCAACCAAAGCGATGCTTGTAACAAGTAGAGCTCCTGCTACAGAAGAGAGATTTTAACTGCTTTACCAGTTGTCTGACTCCACTGAGAGCACACTGTCTCCACCTCCACCTTTCCTTCTCTCTCTACAACCATGCCAGAGACAGGAATCCAGTGAAGACACCACATGAATATTTCAGACAGTAGCCAGACTGCCAGCTGCTCGGAAGTGTGAGGCGAGGCAGAGACTACAGCGCAACTGAAGGAATCTCTCAGCTTCTCACGCTGCTGGGGTAATTTGAGCATAAACTCTTTCCACACACACACAAGAACCAGTCAGTTTGCTAGGACACCTACCAAAAAAAAGTCAGTGATGTCTTTGTAGCTTCTCTGAGAAAGGCCGTATGATAAATACATTTCCTTTCATTACCTCGTGTTTTCACTGGAAGTTCCAGTCTTGCTCTATGGAAGAGGGCAAGCAGAAGCATTCCATACCACCTCTCTACTGATTTAATGATACTTCTGATAGATCCTTCTTATTTCACATTACCATAGAATAATTTAAATTGGAATGACCTTGAAAGCAATCAGTCCAACCTCCTGCTCGAAGCGGGGCAAACTTGCTGTGCCTCTACCCCTCAACTTTCAAGTATTTCCAACAATGAGATTTCCAAAACCAACCTTCAGTGCTCACCAGCCTTGTCAACTCCCTGAGACAAGAGACTGCAGAGGACCCTTCCTGCCTCAGGAAATGCTGCTGTTGCTCTAGCTTAGAGATTTACTTCTTCACACCATTGGGAAAGTGTTTCTGGTTCCAGCTACTGCCTGGACACGTGACAGATGTCAGATCCGATTGTTTCAGGATTGCTTGTAACTACCAGCTGATGAGCACTACCACAGAGGTCAATATTTATGCTGCCAGTACTGCTTCTACCAAATGTGAACTCTTCCAGGACACCATCTCCAGAACAAGATCATATCCAAATTTTAAGATGCCTAGCAGCAGATGGACCACAGGCTTGCATACTAAATGAAAATTACCACACCAGGAGCGCAGGGGGGTGAAGAGAAACTCATTACTGACTACAAAAAGTCATGAACATCAAGTACTGCACACTGGATTAAAGCAACCCTACTCTGCCTGCTTTTTCAGGCTTCTTCCCATACAGCAATATTTCAACTCTTCCAACAGTTTACTTTAGGGAAGTGAAAGTGACAGATGTGCAGAACAAAATTAAACTTTTAGATCAAAACCATCCATGTCTTGATAACTATCCAAAGATTGCCTAGTCTCATTAGAATTTATTTGCAGAGACTATGCTAGTTAGCCTAACATGTGGTACTTCAAATTTTCATCTGTATCTAACAGGTTGTTTTCTCAATATTCAACTGGAAAAACACAGGCATTTCTCCACAGAATCTCTGCCAAGTTTGTGGTAAAATTATTTTTTCAGTCAACTCTCACATTTCCTTCCTTTTCCATATTTCAAAAGCTAAGCCATGGGTTTAGGTGGGGTTTTCTTCCCCCTTTTAGTCAATTTGATTTTGGCAGATCATGAATTATCAACTAACACTGCAACTCTTATCTCCATATTAAGAAAGATTAAATCAAACTGAAAAGCACATAAATCAAGGCTATTCTACTCCCTTTTTTCCTTTTTTTTTTTTTTTATCTGCTAGAAAAGCTCAGTCTATATTTATGCCCATGACTACAGTCTAAAGAAACCAGGAAAGAATGAATCATATCAAATTTATGCTACATATTAAAGATAATGGATACAAATCTAAGCAAAGCGTAGGGGAGTTAAGGTGCTAACTCATACACTGCCACGCCGAAACTGAACTCCTGGAAGCATTTCTTGGCAATCAAGTCTTAAAAAAACCAAACCAAACCAAAACAAACACACTTACATCTCCAATTCAACACCCCAGACTAATTCTCAGAATCTATCCAGGAGAGATTTCCTGAGGTACTGTAAACAGCATCAGGGTTATGCCTGAGGAATTAGATTTACATTTTCTCTAGCCCTTTTTGCCTAGGGAATTTTGCAAGATTAGAGGTATTAATAACATCACGTGCAACACTGGTGAATCCAGAGAACACTGCTTTCGAGTTCCCTGAATTTGCTACAGAGCCTGCAGACATGCTACAGACTAAGTAAGTGTAGGATACAGAGACCAGATCCTTATCCTAGGCTAAGAAAGTAGGCCTGGCAACACCAGCTAAGAGTCTAGGCTACTGATGCTACTTAAAACAAGGGTAAGAAAAGCAGCAATTTCTTAGAATAATTTGGAAATCAGTTTACAAATGCCTCCCTAGAAGGTGCTTCCAGCTTTTCAAGTCCCTAAAAGTCAAGCACAAATGTTATGCAAAGTACTGCAGCAGTACTACAGGATTGCCCCTTTAAAGCCACCAAGTCCACTGAGAAGCCAAATTCCCAAGAAATTCTCTTACTCACTTTTAATACATAAATCTCTTGTGAGATCACCATTTCTTCCCAAAACACATATGTGGAGGAGATGAGGACAGCGCACACAGGAGAGTGCTTCTAAGAGCACCCTCCAGAAATCCGCTGCTCAGAACTTCCTAAGCCAGAGGCTATGTCCTTGTATTTAGTAGCCCTCAACAAACTATTTTCCCTGAATTTTCCAGTGGCTTTTTTAATACAAACCTTCCTGCAGAGTTTAGCAATGTCTTTCTAGAGTTCCTCACCATTTAACTGAGCCAAACAGCTCCTTATCTCCTGAAGACTCGAAGATTTCACTGTTTACTTCCTTGCTGAAGACTCTGACAACAATAAATGCTTTTACTGTATGCATATAGGAAGTCATATGTCTACCCTTTCCATAAATACATATTTTGTTTATTCATTCAAACCCTAATCCATGAATATCTACCCAGAAGCCTGGCCCAACACTGCCTTTTCTGCTGAAAGTTGAAACGGGCCATGGAATCTCATGGCAACAAACACTGCAATTATGGTAGACTAAAACCACAAAGATTCAGTAACTCCAGTGTTAGGAAAGTTTATTATAGAAGCTGGGAAAAAAAAAATCAAGATGACTTCTGATAGAAATTCTGCTGTTAGGTTCCTTGTACAGACACTTTGCTCATTTGATAATCTTTTTCACCACATTGTGTGGTAACATAATGAAGTTTAACTAAAAATTTTAAAAAAACCACCAATGCCTTTATCTAACAGAAGCTATTTACTTGTCAAGGTTTCTCTCCCTGAAAGCAAAATAATTTAGAAAAGGAAATATTTAATAAATAGTTAATTTGTTTCCAGCAATGTGAATGTTGAATTAGATTCAGCACATGAATCTACTACTTAATTCCTTTGTTTGCATATTTTTGCATGCCAACTAGTAAGCATAAGTGTTCAAAAGCTTTAGCTCAGGATTTTCTAGAAGGAAAATGAGTGTTCTCAAAGTAAAATTACTGTAAAGTTACTCCAAAATGGAGGTTATATATGTTGGCTAAATATTTTATGTGACTGGTATTAAAATCTGAATGATCAAGTGAAGAAAAAATCTTCCAGTCTATTTAGTATGCACAGGATTCCAAAAAAAATGCAAACAATGCTCCTTGTTAAATAAACTGAGTTGCCATGGGATATGGCAGAAAACACCCTCAAGGATCAGAAAGTGGAACTAAAGCATAGGAATAAATCAAATGTCACGGTGATGGAGGTTAACATTAGGTTCCTACAAGAATCTGGAAAAGAGGTCTGAATAGTGAGATGACAATATATGCAAATGTTAGTGAATTAATTATACTGACTGCGTATGTACAGTTACAAAGGACCTCAGAGGAATGATGGAACAATAAAGCAAGAGGGAAAGATCACACCTTGACAAATGCAGAGTATACACACTGGGAAAAACACTCCTAACTGTACATACATAACAATGGGCTCCAGAACAGTTACTAAAGTCAAAACCAAACCCTGGAATTGCCATGGAAAGATTTTTGAAATCAGCAGCTAAATACCCTAAAGGCAGCTTAAAAGACAACTGGAACACAAGAACAATTAAGAGGAGAAGCAGCAGAAAACCAGAATTATGCCCCTGAGCAAGTGTGTGGCACGCTTTTACCATTCACACTGCAATTCTAGTTATCCCACCACAAAGCCAAAAAAAACCATAAAAGAGATCTACTAAGAAATAATGAATAACTATTCTTTTTTTTTTTCTCGAGATCTCTTAGTAGAAATAGTGACTTTCTTAGACTTGGAGGGCACAGGAAAAGGTTACCAGGCAAGCCAAAAGAAAACACTTTCTGCAGCATACATTACACAGACTGTGTCACTCCCTCCACAGCAAGGCCATTATCAAGGTGAGGGATGTACATATGCTCAAAAAAGAGCTAGAGAAATAGAAGCCATGTCCAATGGTGGTAATTCAATATCACCAGCAAGTTTCTAAGCAGTAATTTGGATTGCTAGATGCTGGGCAAGTTCACTGGGCTCATTCTACATCGGCCCTTCTTGTATACTGCCCCAAAGTACCTTCTGTTGGGGACTGCCACACAGGCAGGCAAGGACAGGGGAGGGCAAGCAGCGCTTCATGCTGGCCCTGCACTGACATTCATATACTTTAAAACCAACGAGGAAGGAAGAGATTATAGTAAGGTTATTATTACCTCCCCCTTTCTTCATTGTATTAATAATCGTTCTGTATTGTTTTAGAAAACATGGCCATAGTCAGGGAGAGGTGTGAACTATATACAGTGTCTTAAAAAGCCACTAGTTGTAAACCTACATAAGTTTACAAAACAAAAGAAGCTGGAGAGGAAGACAAAATCTGGTGCATTAACTGCTAACAGCCATCTTCCCTCCCCCTCCTACTATTGCTAGGGAAAAACACTGTTCATTAACTTGGCTAATCTGCTCTTCCCAGTAAAAGGTATTAAAACCTGAAAGAACAATCAAAGCAATAAAAAAAAATAATAAAAGCCTTCTAGCCTATTTGCTATGCCCAGTTTTCCAAAAAATGCCAACAAGACTCATTAAACTGAGTTACCATGGGATACAGCAAGAGAGACTCTTGAGGATCAGTAAACGGAATAGCCAAACACAAAAATGACACATCGCCGCTTTAAAACATCTATGTCTATTACACAGCTATTTCCACTAGAACTGTGCAGCTCCTCAGCACCAGTTTTATTTCTCAGTGCGACACAGAAAACATAAGAGACAGTTCCTGATTGTCAGACCAGACCAGCTGAAGTATTTAGCTCTACACAGGAAGAGGGGTAACTTACATGTCAAATCTCAACATGGTAACACTTTTCAGAGGAAAAAAAGAGAAAAAAAAAAGTGATTTCGGGAAAACACAACAGGAAGAGGACAACTGGCAATCACTAATACAGAAATAATTTCAAGGGTATGACACAACATGAAGTAACACCGCGAAGGCTGTGAAAAGGGAGACACTCCGAAGGGCAGCAGGAGGAATAAGTAATACATTAGCAGCCGTACTGCAAGCCCTCTGTAAGTGTGCTTGCTTACTAGATAGGAAGGAAAAATGGAGTATGAACTTAAAAGTGATGTAGAGGTCATCCAAACTATACCCACACAAGGAAGAAACCAGACCAGCTGGTGTTATCAGCCACAAGGCCTAATGTTTGGAGAGAACAGCAGGACATGAAGCTCTGCTACTTAGTTTTTGAGGCCTTTTTTTCCCCAATTGTAAATTGGAAGAATAAAGTCTTTCAAACACCAGCAGAAACAGAATTGTGTAGTGTCTGAAAACATGAAATTAATTCTACAAGCAGTTTTCAAAGCAGTAAGAGTGCCAAATTTCATTTAGTCTAAAGCCGCCTATGTGGAAGAATTTGTGGCAATGTTCTTAGTGTTCCTGCTGATATAAACCAGCACACGCGACACACATTCTTTCTCTAGAAGCACAAGTTAGCACAGCCCCAGAGACGAAAGAATCCCAGAAGATACTCAGTTCAGTTTACTGAAATTTCATTCCATCATCTCCAAAAGCACTATTTTAAACAGGGCTGTGCATTAACTGCTCAGTTAATTCATTAGTGCCCCACAAAGTCAAAAGTCTAACACAATACAGGCTAATAAGCTGCTTATTAGGAAAAATCTTTCACATTACCAAATTAAAAACAAAATTAAAAAAAAATCTAGCGATGGCAGCTTTCATAAAGTAACACAAAGTACTCTTGATCATCCTGACAACTACCAAACAGGAAACACAGTGTCTCAACCCATTTCCCAGTATGAGGCCTAGCTCTTCCACTGTAACATCTGAAGCTCTAAATACATTAATAATTTTTTTTCTGATTAAAAAAAAAAGGCCTTAGAGTAGACTTTGGCGAGAAATTACAAGCTTTCAGCACTGCAAAGTACCAAAAAAACCCCATCCCACACCAGCCTCTGATGATAACTGGGTAGAATGGCAGACATACCAGAAGGCTGTGCTGCCATTCAGCAACACTGGAACAGGCTGGACAGTTGGGTGGGGAGGAGCCAAATGAAATTCAAGAGGGGCATGCGTAGAGCTTCACAGCCAGTAAGGAATAACCCCAGGCACCAGTACAGGTTAGGGGCTGACCTGCTGGCAAACAGCTCTGAGGAGAAGGACCTGGGAGTCCTGATCGACAGCAATCTCTCCATGAACCAGCAACGTGCTCTCATGGCCAAGGCAGCCAATAGCATCCAGGGGTACATTAAAGAGAGCACTGTCAGCAGGTTGAGGGACGTTCTCCTCCCCTCTACTCTGCCCTGGTTGAGGGCAAATATGGAGTGCTGTGTCCAGTTCTGGGCTCCCCAGTTCAAGACAGATTGGGAACTGCTGGAAAGAGTCCAGTGGACAGCTACAAGGGTGATTAAGTCACTGGAGCATCTGTCCTATAAGGAAAGCCTGAGAGAGTTGTGGCTGCTTAGCCTGGAGTAGACAAGACTGAGAGGGAATCTTGGCAGTGAACATGTAAATGGTGAATGTCTAGAGGATGGGGCCAGATTCCTTTCAGTGGTGCCCAGCAACAGGACAAGGGGCAGTGGGCAAAAACTGAAACACAGGAAGTTCCAGCACAATATAAGGAAAAGCTTCTTCACTGTGAGGGTGATGCAACACTGGCAGGAGCTGCCCAGAGAGGTTGTGGAGTCTCCTACTCCAAAGATACTCAAAACCCACCAGGACATGATACTGTGTAACCTGTTCCAGGTGATGCTGCTTTAGCAGGGGGTTGGACTAGATGATCTCCAGAGGCCTCTTCCAACCCTTACACTTTCATGATTCTGTGGTCTGTCTTAACCGTAGTCCTCTGTATGTCATCTTCCCCAGAGTCTAATTATAATTTGAGAAGACACCAAACCCAGTAAGAGCCCCAAGCATGTTGTCATTTGCAAGTTTAATGCTACCTCCCCCCAGACCAGAGAGAATCCCAAAGCCACAAGAACCCAATCCAAATGAATTCTTTGAGACTTGGGGAAGGCAGAGGCCACCTGCTGCAAAAGACACCATGAAACTAAAGACACTGGGACTCTAGAGCTGTCTGATTCCATACTGTAATATGGGGTGCTAGATGAAGCATGCCCTGGGTCTCTCCCTAATTGAGAGCTAGCCTACTATTTAATTATGGCTCTAACAATCTGGAAAAAAAGTTTCAAGATCACTAGGGAAAAGAACAAACCAGTTTGGCTGTACCCTGCAGAAACAAAACCAGCTCCTCTTTAAACATGTTAACAGCTCCAGGTTCACTGTGTTATATATATTATAAGGAATGTGTCCCACAGAAACTGAAACTCATCAGAGCTGAGATTTGTGTGAATGTTGCTAATGTATTTTTTACTAATTGCCATTTATTTAACAGGATGTCTGTGGCCAAGATGCAATCATTGAAACGTAACAATAAAATCAGAAGGTAGCAAACCTACTGCAGCAAGCACTTTGGCACAAAGTAATGTGCTGCAATGCACAGTTCCCTCACCTGCTACAGCAGACTAAATAAACTCTGATGATAATATAAGAAATGTTTTCAGTGTTTAATTATTTCCTGTGTATCTCCTGATTCTAGTATCACTGTCCTGGGAGTCGCTGACTGAAATATCCTCGTTTGGCCAAGTAACAGTTAACAAATGATAACTCAAAAGTTTACTTTAATATTACTTCTTCAAAGTTCATTGCCTGCTGTAGCCAAGGGAGAAGCAGCTTAAGGGAGATGAAGGCACTACTTGAAACACTAGATTCCGTGTCCCCCCCTTCATCCTTGGCACAAATGGTGACAATCTCACACACCTCCTACTCATTTTCAGCTCATGGTGACTTCACTTCAAACATAGGGTTTTGATTCTAAATAAATGAGTAGCATCTGGTCCTTTGGCAGCTTTTTCTAGTAGAAATTCATACCTTTAGCTTTACAAATGCCTTCTACATTGTTGAAAACTTAAATAATAAGAGATTTAGGCTTAGTTGACATAATTAAAAGCATTTGATTATACTTTCGGGTTTGGACATTTTTATGCTTTATAATGCCTATGTAATACCTGTTCAATGTTGTCTTTGCCTTCAGACTGGCACAGTGACCTTCATCCCATCCATTCCACTACTTCAGAAAGATGTCAAGAACACAAAGCAAAATGCCACCATTGCAGCTATTAGCTTAAAATACTTTACTTTTCCATACAGACATGGAATGCCATGCTAACTAAGCTGTGTCACACTCACAAGCTACTACCTCCCTTCCCATCCATTTTCCTATCACATATGACTAAGCTTTTCTCACTTTCCTCATCACACAGAATACAAATTACAGACTTTCATTCTTTCAAAATCTTTTTCTTACACCAGCCTGGCTGACAATTTGACTCTTGGTTTCCAGCTACTTTCATAGGACAGCATATGCTTCTTTGGGACCGAACCCGGCTCTCACCGAGCTGGATGGTGCATCTTCTGTTCACTTTGAGAGGGGAAATATCAGATCTCTTTTAGTTCTTTCACACATGCACACAGTACTTCAGGAATATGAAAAGAGCTATCCATATAATATCATAACTACCACTTACACTGATGGATTTATCAACGCACTACTTCAATCATCAAGAAATACTGGAAGCATAAAACAGTATTTCAGAAAGACTCACATCTTCCTGTATGAGAAAGCTTCATTCATAACCTCATCTAGCTTTTTCTCCATTCCCTATGTTCACTTCTTAAACAGAGGGTATTTTCACTTCTTAAACAGAGGCATTCACAGCCTCTTTTCTCGCCTTACAGTAGTTCTGCATTTTATAAAAAGTAAGTATTACACATTCTTGTCTCTCTAGTTAAAACTATAACCACACGCGCGTTTGACATGGTTCCACACAGGTCACAGCAGATTACTGTGCTACTTCTCCAAGCAACTGGCCGCCCGCAGAAGGTATTGTCCTGAAAATCATGTGAAAATTGCTAATAGTGGGGTTGGTTTTCATAATTAAACAAATTATGCATCTATGAACTTTATGAGACAAGCATCGGCTACCGCAAAAGCTCAGTGCAAAAGATGAAGACACGAAGATGAATAACAAAGTGAGAAAATGCTTCTGAAGGCAGTATTACTTATGTAAGGGAGAAGTGTGTGATACTATTAAGATGCTATTCCCTTAACTGTGAAGTGAATTTAAATCCAAAATAATAAAGAGGAAGGAGGGGAAAAAACCAGCTCTAAGCACAGAATCTTTTTGGAAAATAAAGATATTCTGGAGAAGGTAGGCAGCTGTTTCCTTCACCACGCTATGTTCTGTACTCTGCTGAACAATACTACAAAATAACAGTTGCAAATTTTTTTACAGCTCTTTTGCCAGCAGAACTACCTTTTAGCCTTTGGAATATTTAACTAAGTTAGAGTCACACCATTCTCGAGCGTGACAGTGGGATAAACGCCCAATACTTGCTGCTGTTTGCATCGTTCCCAGAAGCTGCAAACATGGCATTCACAGCCAAGCTGCTTTTTCAGAGCATTTCCCCCAGAGATTTCACCCTCGAAGGCCAACTGGCTCAAAAGCTCCACATCAGAGTAATGAGAGGCCAAAGATATTAATAAACACTCTTAAGAGTCATGCCCATTATACCCATATATTTAATAGAGTTTCAGATTTTATATGGTAAAGCATAAAATGGCATCTCACTTTAAAATGGCATTAAAAGTATCTCACTTTTTTCCCCGTGCTTAGAACTCCCAAAATCTCCCTCTGTCGAACAGCCATTGCTTTTACAACAGACAGGATTAGAAATAGCTGGACTTAAACACCTTCATCCGTGACGCAAACTACCTCCCACAGGACCTGTGCACCAGACATCATTTCCCAGGTCTTGGCTGCACTGAAGGGCCACTGTTCCCAAGTTAAAGGGTCAGGACTTCGACTCCACACTTTCTGCCCCAGCTAAAAACCCAGAAAAAACAGAGTGGAATACAAGGAGTAGAAACAGTTTCAAGCATTTCCATGGTTAGGGTGTAAACAAACACACAAACCTGCTCTAAAGAGTTGTATAGTGTATTTTATATTTCCTAAAATTTGTCAGACATTTGCACAAGGGTCATCACAAGGCTAAAATTAAGTATGATTCAATGACAGCACTGTCTTCAGAGGCAAATGGAAAATGGAAATAATGCCTGTGGCTTATGTCTCGTCAGCTGCAACAGGTTGAAGGAAAAGGAAAAACAAATTTACTCCTGAATGAAAGTAAATACCCACAGCCTAAATTTTTTGAGATTTCCACTGGCCTTTAAAAAAAAAAAAAAAAAAAAAAAGAAAAGAAAGCAGCTGCAGCTTAACCAGCATATTCAGACTTTACAAGTAACACAGAGACATACCTGAAGGATGACAGGGACCTTTGACAACTCCTTCACCATGTAACTGAATAAGTACTGAGACTGGCTTTTTGACATATGGACACCCATATGCTTCCTTAGAATGATTTTGCTCTGATTCACCCCATTCTAAGTTATATTCTTTTTTCTTTTGCACAATGAATATAACCAACACCAATATCTGCATCCTAAATGGGATTAAAATCCAGGCTGCAGAGTTTGATCTTTCTAAAGCTAGTAGGAAAGTCACACATAATGTTGGATTCACAATCTCCAGGTATGTTTCAGATACAAAACTATACAATTTACACTCGTACACTGAGAAACCACCCTATTGCATTCACATTCAGTAATAAAATCATTGTAATTACCCACTTTGTTTCAGAAATATAACAAAAGAGAAGGAAAGACTTCAGACATGAAAGCCTTTGCAGTTTCCCCTGTTTGTTAAAAGATAAGGTGAGCCAGATATTTGCTTTAGATACTGTTTTACATCCAGATGCTGATATATAATTATAGTTTCTTCTACTTGTGCTCCCGGAGCGACAATTAATTAAGTTCTTGTGCAAAAGTGAACAGGCTGCTTTCACTTCAAATTACCTGTCTTTCAAGAGTATTTATTATGGTTAGAGTGCTGGCACAGGAGCGTGATACTGCAAATCTCGGTTAAACTTCTAATAAAGCCCAGAACTATGAGTAGCCTACTTATTCCAAATATTTTCTATAACATAAAATTCTGAAAAATTATGGTTTCTATTCATAACCTTACCTCTATTTATGTATTTCACCTTCATCTAGCATCACAAAACACCAACCTGCTAGCAGCAATCATAAAATCACAGAATGGTTTGGATTGGAAAGGACCTCAAAGATCATCTAGTTCCAACCTCCCTACCATGTGTAAGGACACTTTCCATCAGACCAGATTGCCCAAAGCCCCATCCAGTGTCAGGGAGGGGGCAGTCACAGCTTCTCTGGGCAACCTGTGCCAGGTCCTCACCACACTCATCACAATAAAGAATTTCTTCCTTATATCTAATTTAAATCTACCCTCTTTTAGTTTAAAGCCATTGCCCCTTGTCCTAAAACTACACTCCATGATAAAGAGGAGTCCCTCTCCAACTTTCTGCAATAAGGTCTCCCTGGAGCCTTTTCCAGGCTAAACAAGCCCAACTCTCTCAGCCTGTCTTTGTAGAAGAGGTGCTCTAGCCCTCTGATCATCTTCATGGTCCTGCTCTGGACTCGCTCCAACAGCTTGATATCCTTATGTTGGGGACCTCAGAGCTGACTCTAGTACTCCAGGTAGAGTCTCACAGAGCAGAGTAGAGGGGGAGAACCACCTCCCTCTCAACCTGCTGGACATGCTTCTTTTAATGCAGCCCAGGATACAGTTGCCTTTCTGGGCACACAGATGGCTCATATTGAGCTTTACATCAATTCAACACTTCAAAGTCCTTCTCCTCAGGGCTGCTCTCAATCCATTCACTGCCCAGCCTGTAGTTGTGCTTGGGACCGGCCCAAACCATGTGCAGGACCCCTCTGTAGTTGACTGTCAATCAATCAATCAAAACTACAATTATGTGCAAAAAACAAATTAACACAAGTCTTAAGCAGTTACAGAAACATAAAGTCAGTAATAGATCACAAGTTTACCTAGCCTCTATCCTACCTCCAGCCAGGATGATCAAAGCCACTGGTGTTCTGAAGAACACACCGGCCAAGCGCCCCACCTCACAGTCAAGTTTACCACAGTGGCACCACTGGCTTTGGATGCCACACATCTTTTTTTTTCATTCACCTAAACCAAATGATGTAACTCCTCCCTTCTTTTACCAAGTCTTCTCCATATAATCCTATCCAGCCATTCCCCCAAGTAAAACTATATTTATACCAGATCTATACAATTATTTCCATTACCACTCAAGGCTGAGCGCCACGTTGTAGGAATAGTTTAAATTCCTATAAAATTATCTTAGCACATATTGTTTTAAGGCACCACAAATCACCATTATGACAAGTCAGCCTACCGGTTCATGAAATGGCAGGTTGTCATAACAACTTTATTTTAGGAACCAGAACTGAATAAAATACTCTGCAGAGTAAATTGCAGTAACTGGATTACAAGTTGCTAAATAACTGAGAAAAGCAAATGTCAAAGGAGATATACACGGTGAATGTTACTTTAAAGTAACCTTCATTACAGCACTGTTAGTTAGCTCAGGGGTGTTTACCAGGATTGGCTTTGTTTACATTAAGACTAGAAACACTGACCCAATGTCTTTTTGTGCAAGCATGCTGCAAAAACAATGCCAGCTGTCTCCAAAGCCACAAGTACTTCCATGGACTCTAGCCGAAAGCTTTCTTGCTGAGCAGCTGCTCAGATCTGTGCCATCATGAGGAAGACACGTATTCCTGGAGTTCCCAGGGAATACTGGGACACCTCAGGACAGCTCAATACCTACTGCCACAATTTACTGCCAGTTCTACTAATCTGTCCTCAACTAAGCCTGCAATGAGATTAAAATAATCACTCAATCATCCTAGCCTCCCCCTTCAAAGGCATGCACAAATTACTCTTCTCTGCTTTATTATTTTCTGTCACATCATTGTCAGCTGCCCATATCACCTGGTAATAGTTGCCTGAAGGTCTGTTTTCTTCTTCTGACTTTGAACACAACAGGGAGATTGCATCGTATCAACGATACTACCTTAAAATGGCAAAGCCTAAAGCTGTGAAAGTGGAAAGTGAAAAACACAGATGTCCACTTGCTTAGCAAAGGGACATAAAATACCAGCTAGCAATGATCAAGAAATATATATATCAGTGCTGGAGAAACCAGAACTGAATGCTAGTTGCCTCTTCTACTCATCCTGATAAACCCATCCCCACCTTCTGATAAACCTCCCTCCACAGGCATCAGGAATCCAAGCATTTTAGAAGGGCACCATGAATCACCAGGAGCAGACACACAGAAACTCCAGGGGACTGCACCTTCCAGCACAAAAGCAGCTGACATGCTGCAAATGTAATTTAATTTTGACAAACAACAACAACAACTTCATGTACTATGGCCTGTGGAGTTTGCTTATTCTGTCTACGGTTAAATAAGTTCTTGCTCACATCTATAGCTTGTACAGCTACCGGCTGCAAAACTATTCCCATAGGAGCCAACAACAGGCACATTAAACCTTCTCCCTCACAGACACAAAGGCTTCCCAGTCCTACCAGGAAAAGAACTTCTCTCTCAGACTTGTAAACCAACTTAGAGTTTTGTTTCATAATTCATGCTGGTTCCCATCTAACTACATCCCTCCTGCCGCTTTCTTTCTCAGGGGGATTAAATCAAAGACATAAAAAGTTCAGACCAATGTTTTTTGCATTAACGTACAGGCTGGAGAATAACTGTATGCACATGTGCCTAATACAGGCTGATAATGTGTCCTCTACCAAAAAACCAAAGTGAAAAGCACACTCTAAATGGGTATTTTGACAATAAAATGATGAGGTGGCTGTGGGAATGGATTTTATGAGGTGGACCAGCTAACTATTCCCTATTTAATAAGGTAGCTCTAGAGGTTATTAAACTTTCTCCTCTGCCTTTAAAACATAAAAGTTGCTCACAGACCAGCTTTACAACATTGATATAGTGTGTATTTGTTAGTACCCTATTGTTTTGTGCTGTGGATTGGTCTCAGGGTACCTGGCCTGGACTTCCTGCAGATGATGCTAGACTGGAACAGGAAGACCAATGTAACACGTAACATACACCAGCTAGGATTGGTCCTTCGGTCCAAAAGATGTGACTAAGTAACCTCCAAAACACCTGCAGCCCTCAGTATCAACTGTTTCCTCCTACTGATCTGCTTCTGGTGTGCCACAGCACCTGCTAAAGCTGACACGGGCATCAAGGTTAAATTTTAACTTTGCCCTACACTGTTTGAGCAAGAGGGGAAAACTATAACCTTGTTTGAAGGAATAGCTAGGTATATGGAATGGAGGCTTGTATCTGTGAAGAGGCATACAAAGTCTTCTCATTTGGATTCTCTTTACCATGAGGTTGGCACTCCAAGGAAGTGTAAGAATAAGCAAATATATACCACACCTAAAATAAGAGGATGCATCCCCAGGAGAAGTTTAAATTAACCACATGATATGATTCCTTCCTTTGGACAAAGCTTGATTGCAGTACAGACTCTGTTACAACTTATGTTCCACCAAAGAGAAATACAAGACGACTGACTTGGTTAATAAAGAAATAGCATAAAATCCAATTCCCCTGCCTTCCATTTGAATATATTAATTAAAATTACTTTTCCCTTCTCATAAATGTGTTTCCTATTTAAGCTGTGATTTAGTGAACAAACACGTTTGTTCTTATTTACACAGACGTTTTCACAATGCCTACTCATAGCCATTGCTTTACGTGTAAAACAAACATGGTGTAAGTCAGTCTACTTACGCACAAGACCAGTGCTCTGATTTTTTTTTTCTTGCCTTGAGCAAACAGCAAGGACAAACCCATGCAATAAGCTAGTACACTTAAGGATTTCAGATAAATATAGACTTGACTACAAAGAAAAGCAGCTAGCCAAGGAAAGCAGCACAGGAAGATGTAGCTGTTTTATAAAAGGAATACAGCAAGCAGTAACTCACTGAACCCCCCTGCTTTCATGTCTACACAGCAACTACTAGCAGTTTTAAGGAGACTCAATCTACGGTAACAACTGTTTGTTTTGGTATCCCCCACCACTTAAGTGGCTGAAATTCCCACCTACGATAAAAGCAAATTATTAATAGCATTTCTTTTTGCTTGTCTTCTTAGAAGTACCATATTGTTGAATACTTCACAGAGACAGGAATATGGGCCAAAGGGTAGAATCAATCATCGAGCACACAACAAGATGACCTCATATGCAGATTGACAGCCTAATGCTTGTGATCAAATGTGCCTAATCTCTGTATTTCTGCACAGTGTGAAATGATGTTCAGAGATTTTAGGAAAGCTGATGTCTAACTGTACTTTGTTTCTCTAACCTCCTCTTACCTGGCAGGATCACTTAAAGGAGGTTCTGCAAGGCAGAAATTTCCAAATTCCTCAATTCTTTTGAAGGAGCATATAACTTGCTACCACTTTAAATCAATTTTATGATACAAAACTACCTGTATCATTGGTTGGCTATCTGCAAGGAAAACAAAAATGTTGATAAGGTTCAAGGGCATGGAAATTTGCTGTAGCACATGCAACAAATCAAAATGTTCACCTGCTGGTTTCCCAGTCTTGGTCATCCTTATCTTTTTCTTCTTTGGCATCAGAATTGTGTGGGTGTTTCTGCACAATCCGCATCCCACCAGCTTTCACTGGAACAAGAGTTAGACATAAACTTCAGTCAAATCAGCATAAGAGAAGAATGTTTTAAGGATGATTTTCCCATTTCTACCCCCCACAATGTTTTAAAAAATAGTTTAATAGTAATCAAAGTTTGGAAAAGGGGCATAAAGTGCTTAAAATGGAAAGTGTGAGGAACAGCTACTTCAGGACTGCACCTGCCTTTCTCTTTCACGTCATGCCATCTTTGCTCATCCTGAGAAACTGCAGCTCATTTTACCACCTGCTTCCAATACCATTTTAGAAAACTCAACTCTGTTCTAAGTCTTCCCCCATCCCTGTAAATTTGCAGCAGTCAGAAGAAGAAATGGAGGTGACAGCTTGCCTAACACTAAGCAAAAGGCCACAAATGTTAGTGTTAAATACCCCCATAAAACAGGAAGGGATGAAGAACTTCACTTATTTTAAGTTAACAACTATGGGTATAATAATAGCATTTATACAAGGAAATACTTCATCAATGGTACAATAAAAAGCAAAGTTTTAGGAGGAGCCAAACAGCATTTACAACAGAGCCTTTTATTTTGCAAAACGTAAGCATTTACCATATTTCAAATCCTTGTCAAGATTTAGTATTAGAAATTATGCCAATGTGAGAGCGTCCCTTTAAAACATAAACCAAGAAGTGAAAGTAAACCCATGTATGTTTATCATTTATCCCCTCCAAAGTAAAATATAAAATAGGAACAAAGCCAGGCCTAACACTGCAGCTACTAACAGAGCAACAGGCAGGCTGCTCTTGATCTGCTTTCAGTTTTGGTATTGTACTTTTTATGTGTGTGTGTGCCTTAACCATTGCTATACACGCTTACGAATCAGCATAAGGTAAGAGGATGCATCTCGTTAGCCTATTGGATGGCTTACATTGCTATCAGAAACCACATCAGAAAACCACTGTAGCGGTTAGGAGTCAATAAAACCCGACAGGCTCATTGGTTTGTGCAAAATACAAACCTGCTGCAACACAGCAAGTCCACGGACAACCTTGGTGCCGGAGATGTCGCAGACCGAGCAAGGAGGATACCAGAGCAGCACTGTGTGGGAGCTGGCGTGGCTTTGCCAGCACGGCTGTATGTCTGAGAGCCCTCCTCTGCCCAGCCACCTGGACACCAGGGCACCTCACAGCACTTCAGTGCGAGTCCCTGGCACCTGAAACAGGTTTAGTTCTCAGTTCCTAACCAGGTCAGCACCAGAAAGGACACTCATGGGCATAAATTATATAGTCCAGGTGAAGGCAGGCAGTGAAGAGAAAGTGACCTGCCCTAGGAGAAAGCCACAGTTCTTTGGCCCTGGGATTTTAAATTTTTAAAAACACATCTTAAACTGTACATGATATTTGAAAGATAAAACTTCTGATTCAATAAATGACATTAATTAAAGACATGAGATCAACAGACTAAACCAACATCTTTTAAACCCTACCAAAACTATGTCCCCTTACCATTCATTAAAAAAAAAATAAATAACAAAACCCAAAATACAAACCACCAGTCATTTTATATTCTTTCTCCAGCATACAACTTACTGAAATTGGTGAGAAATGTTTTATGTGGGACAAGGAAAGGTAGAAAGGTTAAGCAACAAAGAAATGTAGTTATAAAAAAGAAACTAAAATTATAATTCCTACTGATTTTTCTTGATGCAAACTCCTTAGAAATTTAAGTTTGTTTGCATAAGCAAACACTCTGCGTTCTGTCAAGTGCTGCCTTGCTCTAACAGCTCAGTTAAAGTGATTGCTATGTTTTATTTACATCAATATATAAATTTAACATCATTGCACAATCAGTCCTTACTAGTTCCCTTTCAAATTCCTTTCCGTAGAAGATGCCGTCTCCACAGCAACACCTGCCAAGTCACCAGCAGTGCTCCTCAGCAATGCATGCACGTTTTTCACCACCTAATAGAAAACTATACCCAAAGAGTTAAGTGCTAACTTCAACAGTCTAAAAAAGTCCCTCTCCTCTCTTACTGTTTATCAGGCCAGCAGCCGCTTTTTTTCTCTTCAGCTGTCACTGGCAAAGATATGCAGCTGACACACTCAAGATTTGTCTGTATCTAGAATGAAAAGTGGTTAAAAAGCAAATAACCAGATAATTAAAAGGCCTAATAGTGACTGACCAGTGCAGTAACCTCATAATTTTAGTAATCTGATTTTTTGCACAAATATCAACAGGCATAGTACAGAGAGCTAAAGTACATTGGTGCCTAACTGAATGATCTTTGGTTAATCCAGGGTTACTGTGCAGCTAAAAGAAGACTCCATCAAGCAACTGCAGTAACAATTTGTATTTCTGAGATCACAAGTGTACATATAGCTGATGTGCATCTCTGCCACCTGTGACACAGCATGCTCATATCCAGCTTAAGAAGATAAATACCCTGGCAATGTAATTGACTTTCCTTTTCAAAAGGTTTCAGCCAAGCTACACCACCTCAGGGTTAGACAGAGAGAAGAAACAATGATCCACCAAGCTAAAGCAAAACCCACTCCATTTGTGAGATTTTCTTGGGACTTAGAAGGATTCATCTATTTCTTACTTGCCTAGGATTTACCATATAATACGACAGATGCTTACCACGGTGATTTTGTCACTTAAAAGTAATTCTTAAAAGAGTAACAGCTCGGATTTCCTTATAGTAAATCCTGCAGAGAGGATTTCAATAGCTGGTAACTACCGTCCAGAACATGGCCAGAACTCGGTGCCCAGGAAAGGACAGTGTCAGTGACATCATACTGAGATGAGGCAGAATGCAGTTCCTCCTGCTGAAGAGGGACCTAGAGAAGCAGTTGCTCAGGGGAGGCTGGATGGGACCTGTGCTAAAGCAGGGGATGCCCAGGAATGGCTCCCCCTGGTACAGGACAGACAAGAGAGGCCACCAGCTTCTACAGCGTGAAATAGAGAGGGGATCATCTGCCAGCCTGCTCCAAGAAAAGCAGCTGCACAAGTCTGCTTGGGCCACCTCTGTCATTGTTTCCCCCTGGGAGGCAGACAGGATCATCCCGTTTGTCCTGCAAATGCCAGCCTGCGCTCCTCTTCAGAGTATGGAAACGCATTGAACAACTGTGTTAATCAATTACCATTCAAGACAATCTGGAGTCAGCAAACATTTTCAGTCTATTTATCCTGTTTTTTCTCCCCTCACTGCTGTGCATCGTCGAGACTGCTCCCAGCTTCTGAGACTCAATTCTGAAAACAACCCCACTGAGCCACAGCAAGGACCAAGCACCTAAGCACCAAGCAGTGCAGCTCAGCAATGGCTCTGGCTTCCCCAGGCTGTGGACTGGAGGCAGTCCTTCCTGGGGAAATCTTCCAGCTCAACCCAAATCGTTTGCTGGTCACACCAGCCAGACAAGAACTTTTAGAAATCCAGAGTATAAACAAGAGCTCTAACAGCTTCTCATTTTCCTTGAGATCTTATTAAATATTAACACAAAATATATGTCTTACACAGCATATAACAGATTCCTTTACACTGGTAAGACGTATGAAAAGCCAGGACTGAGGGAAAAGCAAAATAAGCCATTCTGCAAGTTAAAGGGAACATACATTAGAGTCTAACAAAACAAGAACAAAGTAAGTTATTATATACCTTCCTTTCACAGAAACCTTGGCTCACAGAAATATTTTTTTAATTTAGGAAAGAGCACATTACTATTTTCACAATCCTACTATAAAGCCTCAGAAATAAACTATTAACACAATCACTTTGCCTTATTCCTCCACAGTACCTACTAGAAGAAATGCACAGCTAAAAGCCTAATTACAGACCTCTTCAGAGGAACTGCAATATGTACAAACCGACTCAACAACGTATTTCAGATACACTGATCTCACTGACAGATGGATATTTAATAAAGCTTAAGTTTGGACCCTCATAAGTTTCAGAGAGAAGTTCAAAGTCGCTTCGCGTACCCTGTTACCAGCCTGAGGTTTCTTTCCTTTTTATTATCCTTTGTCTTTTCAAGTGCTTTTTTTTTTTTTTTCTTCTTTTCTTCCCCCTCTGTGAAAGATCAATGCAGAGAGGAAGCTAACAGACTGCCCGCAGTCAGTCAGCGAGGGCTAACAACGCAGAGGAAAACTGCGGCAAAAGCTATGGGAAGCACTGGGAAAGGTCCTTCGGTTTAATTTCCTGAAGCAGCTCACCAGGAGGCCTGGTAAGACCTAACGCCACGACAAGGGAGGCTGCACAAGTGGGACAAGTGCTCAGCCACTGGCTTAACTGTACTGCTGAACTCCACCTGCCAATGCAAAGTCAAGTCATTATTTCTCACTTCTAGTACCTATATAAAGGAATTTCATGTCATCATTTATAGAAGAGGCAGAATTCAGTTAGGATTTTCAAATTTGGTTGTTAAATCTTATCAGTTGATTTGCATATAAAGCTAACCACTTGTGAATTAAGAACTTCATCATTTTCTGACTGAAACCCCAACACTTACTCCACCAGAAATACACTAGAAAACATGAAAGCTTGCTGCTGCAGAGACCAAAGTTCCCTTTTGTAAGAAAGCTGTAGCAAAGAAGAAAAACCAGCAGTGAGTGAAGGAACAAGACAATTTGGATACTGCGAGCAACCGAATTCCACCTGTGTAGAGACAGGAGCTGCTGCCTATGGACTGAAGCAAGCCAGTGTCCCCCAGAAGGCACAATGCAGCTCCTACCTGACCACTCGCTGCTCTGCCCGCCCATGCGGGCATAGGAGCGGGTGGAAGGTGCTGGAGCTCCTTGGCTGAGCAGCTAGAAAGCAGCTTGTTTCCTACCCTGCCAGCCTCCAGAGTTAAAGCCAGGAGTGTGCAGCCCGCTCTAGCACTTGCGTTGTAACACCCACAGACAAAATGGATGCACAGAGTATGATTAATTTCTAGTTTGCCTGTTCACACTTGGCCACATGTGCTGCTCCTCTTCCCTTCCCACCTTTATCAATCCCAGGTGGTGGGTTAATAGGCCTTCACCACCGTTCGAGGACAAGATGCCCTAACGGAGAGGGCCGCTGCAGACAACGCTATCTGTCCCCCAGGTCAGAAGCTGGATGCCAAACAGCACAAACCAGACGACGATTCGTCCGCAGCCAGAGCATCCAGGGCAGGGAGTGACACTCCCAGCTACGGGGGAAGGCTGCCAGAGGCCACGGAGAGCTGAGGGAGAGGGGGGCGGCAGGCAGCGATCAGGAGAGGGACCCCTGCATACCCCCCAGGGCCAAAAAGCCGGGACAGACGGTTACTTTAGGCGGCGGTGCCCGAGCAGAGGAACGCGGGAGAACCAGCCACGGCTCACATCCCCCGGCGGCAGCGGGACCCGCCCGACACCGCCCTCGCCCTCCTCAGCCCCGGGCAGCAACTGGCGCTGGCAACCCAGCGACTTTGCGGAGAACCAGCGCCCGACCGGGCTCTCCCGGAGGCTCTCGGCCCTCTCCGGCTCCGCCGGCCCGCGGCTGCCCAGGCCGCCCCGGCCCCCCGTCCCATCCCGTCCCCAGGAGCGGGAAGAGAAAGAGCGGAGAGACGGTAACCGGCGGCCGTACCAGCAGGAGGGCGTCCGGCCCGCGTCTCTGCTTTCTCTTGGGGAGGCGAAGACATTTTTACTGCGGCAGCAGCCCCGCTCCGCACTGGGTACCCGCACCCCGCCGCTGAGCCACGGCCAAGCGCCCAGCCTGCCCCGCGCTACGGTACGGTACACTACGCGGCGCGGCCCCGCTCCCGCCCTGTCAACGTGGCCGCCGGGCGCCGCCGCCAGGACGCGCCCATCGAAGGCGTGCCCGCACTGCTGCCGCCGCCGGCAGCCAGCGGGGAGGGGGGCGAACCGTGACCCGCCCTCGCCCGGAGGGCTGCTGCGAACGCAAGGGGAGGCCGGGGCGGAACTCCGGAGACGCTGGTGGGGACAGGAGAACAGGGGGCCAGGGCGGCTGCCACCCTTGCCCGTCCGCCATCCCGCGTCGCGGTGTGGCGGCACGCTCCGCCCGCAGCTTGCCGGGGTGTTACAGCCAGGTCCCGGCTCGGTGCCTGCCCTGTCAGCCCATCGCAGCCTCTCTTGTTTACCTAGAGGCTGGTTTGGGTTGTTTTTGTTTTTTACATTCGGAGTGACCTTTTTTTGCCACTGCTACGCGTGAAGCGGGTGTTGCGAAACTGCCGCGCTGCCGGGGCCAGCCTTTCGTTTCCTTTTCCCCTGAGCAGTACCAGCGTGTCTGGCTCCCTGCGACTGGCTCCTGCCGCGGCCCGCCTGTAACATCTCCTTTGCTCAGGCAATTTTGGAGGGCAATGCACCTTTTTAATTTAATTGCTACGAGGAAACGGCACAGGCACTTAGCGCGAATCTGAATTGGGTGCGTGTACACTTCAAATAATACTTTTCATTAGTGACTAATTGGCAATTCACGTCTTCCACTTGTATTTCCTCCTGCCAAGCCTGGTATGTGTGAAGGGGTGTGTATTGAAGTCCCGGTGCTGAGTCACTCCGGTTTGAGACGTTTTTCAAACACTTCAGTTACGTTTCCCAAGTGATGTGGAAAGGCACGGACCACGGTATCTAAATTAATCGTATTAGCAGAAAAGTGTAAACCTTAACTGGTTCTTCTGGTTTTCTTTTATGATTTGATATGAGGAAAGATTCACAGAATCACAGAATCGTAGGGGTTGGAAGGGACCTCCAGAGATCATCGAGTTCAACCCCCTGCCAAAGCAGGTTCCCTAGGACAGGATGCACAGGCATCCTGAATATCTCCAGAGAAGGACACTCCACCACCTCCCTGGGCAGCCTGTCCCAGGGCTCTGTCACCCTCACCCTGAAAAAGTTCTTCCACAGATTGGTGCAGAACTTCCTGTGCTCCAACTTGAGGCCATCGCCCCTTGTCTTGTCCCCACAGACCACTGAAAAGGGGCTGGCCGCTTCCCTCAGTGTCCCACACTTGAGATATTTATAAACATTAATCAGATTCCAAAGCAAGTCCCCCAAAGGATGAGTGAGAATCGTAGAAACACAGAATCATGGGATGGTTTGGGTTGGAAAGGACCTCAAAGATCATCCAGTTCTAACCCCCTGTCATGGGCAGGGACACCCTCTCTAGACCAGGTTGCCCAAAGCCCTGTCCAACCTGGCCTTGAACACTGCCAGGGAGGAGGCAGCCACAGCTTCTCTGGGCAGCCTGTGCCAGGGCCTCACCACCCCTCACAGTAAAAAATGGTTGGAAGTTGAAGCCCCCAGAAGTGCTGTAGCAATGCAGCATCCAGTCTCTGTTCTAGGAAATTAACGTAGTGATACTTGAGTAATTTACTATCACTCTTTGTTACAATTACATTACCATTCTCAAAATATAAGCAATAGGTAAATATTCAGGGTGGGGGATTTGGCAGCAGGCCAAACTATAATCACATCATAATATCCTTAACAGCCTGTATGAGAAAATGTTTTAAAAGTGCTGTTACTAAGTTCTTGCACTTTGCTGCTGAGTAATTTAAATTTCTTTACACAGAAGGCACTTCAGAGTCTCAGATTATATTTTCAGCTCTGTCACTTCTGTGTAGCCTAACACAAATGACTTCAATTCCCTTTCCAGTCTCTGTCAAAGTCTATTCAGATTATAATTTTTTTCCATGGCAGAATTATCTCCTAAAATGAGATGTTTAATGCTTCTTTGTCTACTGTCCTCTAGATTCAAACTAA
The DNA here is from genome assembly GCA_027925045.1 of Hypotaenidia okinawae. Taxonomy (NCBI): domain Eukaryota; kingdom Metazoa; phylum Chordata; class Aves; order Gruiformes; family Rallidae; genus Hypotaenidia; species Hypotaenidia okinawae. Next base: position 86,669,836 of record BSDF01000002.1, on the reverse strand, counting down.
AAGATTATATTCTCAATTATTCTTGGTTTTCCCAGGTTTTGATTTCCCTGTGCTGGCTACTAGAGTCACTATGAATTTTTGCTGTTGCACATCAGCCAGCTGTTATAGAATTGAAATTAAAGAAAAGTGCTTTATGACATTAAAACCCTACATGTTTGTGTTTTTTCCCCTCTAAGAATCAGTAATAATTTCATATTTCAGTGCAAGAGTGTGATAACATGGAGGTGCACTGGGAAGAAGAATTGGTTCAAAAACGTACTTTGGTAGTTCTGGTGAGAGCTGGAAACATTTCCTAATATCACAAGACTTTGCAATAGCACAAGTATTTGTATAAAGGCTTGCTGTGCCTTCACTGTTAAAATACAGCATCTGTCCTTGTATGTCTTTGAAACACAGGGCCAAAACAGGGTATTTTCTGCAAATGCAGCTGCCGTGTGTTGGGTCTGGAAGCTGGCATCCCAAGGCAAGTCATCCTGGTGCAGAAGGAGCAAGGACTGGAAGAGAGGAAGAGAGACGGAAACAGGAAAAACCAAGGCACAGGAGGACTTGGTCTGACTGGGGAAGGGGATGAAGACAGAATATTGACCAGGGGGCAGTGGAGAGGTGACTTGTGAGGAAGAGGTGACTTGGAGAGGTGACTTGAAGAGGTGACTTGAAGAGGTGACTTGGAGAGGAAGAATTGCGGAAGCAGAGCAAGTGCCAAGGTGGGAGGAAGAAACATCTTCCCTCAAGCAATGAAGTCTAAACCATGACTGGTTGGGTGAGATGAGGATGAGAAGCCCAGGGGCAGGGAGGACAGATGGAAGGCAGGTGAGGCAGGAGGAAATGCAAGGAGGCTGAGGCTTTCAGGAGGGAGAGGGAGGGATCTTCTCGCTGCTTTCCAGAGCCTGGAGGTTCTCAGATCTTACTATACCTGTCAGAACATACCATTACTTGTTTCCTCAAGCAGTGGTGGCCTGTGCAAATGCTGTTTCTGTGCTTGCAGAAGAGTTATATAGGTGTCAGTATGATACCATGGGATAGAATTTCATTCTCAGTTATTTCTTTCATCATTGTTTTTTAAATGTTGCAAGAGAAGCAAAAAGGAGACAAAAGTCCCAAATTAAAAATAAATAAATAAATGAAATTGCAGCTTGTAAAACCAAGCACTTTAATAAGGAGATGCAGTAAAGGTTATATGTGAGATTCCACTTCTGTGAAGCGGACTGAATGTTTCCTTGGCAATATACATCTCTCCAGCTGGTGGCATTGCCATGTATTAGTAGCAATGCCTTTCCTGACTATTCCAACGTACAAGAAATACAGAGGTATTCTTAATTTATGACAGGCATTAAGATGCCAGTTGGCAGTCACTTTGTTGTTTCCACCAGTCCTGCTGTTTGTACCAGTGTACGTAAATGGGAGCAACTGTGGGAAACCTCAGAGGAAAACAGGCAGAGTTTTTACAAGAAGTTGGCCGTGGAGTCGTTTCCTTTGCCAAATCAGCCACGCCTGGTCCTGACACCCCTTTCCCAGCCATTGTACCAAAGGCAAGTCTCTACTGGAAGATAGGTGAATGACAGCATTGCAAGACAAGGCACCAAAACACAGCAGCGTGGTGAGGGAAGAATAAATAAACCAGGCTGCTCGGCATGTTTTTATTTCATGTTTTAACATGTTTTGAAAACCAGTGGATGTTTTAGAATAAGAACATTTTTGTGAAGGATTCCACAGCACACCTCTTCAATTAATAGGTAAGAGCTCATAATGCACATCTTGAGTATCTCAGGCATTATCCAGCACAACCAAGAAAGGAGTACTCTCCAGCTACTACTAATTTTAACTAAAATAGCAAGCAGGAAGAAGCTACGTCTTTTTTGGTGACAGCGCAGGCAAAAATCCCAGCTCCCACATTAAAAAACCCCACAACAAACCAAACCCCAAAATAGGAGAAGAGCCCCTTGCAGATCCTAAAGGCTAGGTTTAAAGCATGTAGATTAGATTTGGGGGGGGGGGAAGCATGCATATAAAAAGTATTTTCACTTGCAGTTAGCCCTTCACAACACTTCTGACAGTAATACTAGGTTCTTATTTTTGCGCTTTATAGCCCAAAGTATGTTCAGTAAGCAGTCTATTTTAAAAATAGGCAGTCTGTTGAGCTATGATTAGGACACCATTTATGTCTATTTTGAAAATACTCCCCAGTACTTAACAGATGGCTGCAATTTTGGTGCTTTCACTGCGGACGGCAGTAAAGCTTTGAGTTCTTTCTGGAAATACTGCAACACGTAGAAAAGCCATTTCTGGGTTCACGTCAAGGGGAAATTACAATAATTCATCCTAGGGTTGCTGAACACTTAAAAGGCAGCTAAATGTTTGGCCACAACCTTGACTTCTACCGTCATTTCCAGCACACATATGCACAGCTCTGTATTTAACTGTGAGGTGGGCAAAACTCTCTCAGTAGGTAGGGTTTGGTGTTTTTTTTGCCAAATTTACAGATTAAAACTACTAGCTGCTTTTGATAATGCATCCAAAATAGTTTCTCCTGAAAAGAATCAGTTGTTTTGAAAGTTGGGCTAGTTGGCTTCGAAAGCATGTTTTAAGATTCGCTATTTTTAAAGATTTAAAAGCACCAAGAAAATAAATGAAATTATTTTTCTCTTTTTTTTTTTTTTTTCCAGCCAGTTAATAAAAATGTCAGTTCTTCATGTTGTTCTAATCCCTCGTGACATTTTTAGGGTAGCATGATGATAGTTTCTCAGAAATTATAGACAAACTACAGGGTTTTCTTTAGAATGCGAACCTTCACTTTGACATTTTGAGTTTGCAGATTTTCACCTGTATGTGTTGCTACCCACTGCTGAAAACAATGGGTTTACAGTCTCATACAGTCACACGACAGGAAAGTTCCCTGCTTTTCTGCTTCTGTGGGAATACATAGAGAAATATCTATCAAAAGCCAGATAATGGTTGGGTTTTTTTCCATCTGGTGCTACTCCGGATTAAGAAAAAGACGCAATTTTGAAGACTATGGTTTGCTAGGAAATCTACAGAGACTGTGTGGGCTGCCATCCAGAAACAAGGTGATTTTGTTGTAGCATGCAGATCTGGGAAAATAGTTGGTGTAAGAAAACAAGCAAATTTTGAGCGAGAAAGTGACGTGTGCTTTAGTATCCATCTGGCTGTTGCTGTGCTGATTGAAGTCACCCGGTTTGCCAGTGTTTGCTGGTTTCTCTGTATCTTGATTATCTGATTGATTCCATGTTTTTACTCTCTAACCACACTGTTGCTTTGACAAGGAACACATCTTCAGTTACTCACTGGATTTACTGATGCAGTTTTCTAAGAAGACCTAGAAAACTATTTTTTTCTTTAGAATTGGAGTAAGTTCCCACTGGGGCAAACACATAAATCTGTCAAGTGTTAAAAGTTACTGAACTGAATCATAATGCAATTGTAAAATCCAAACGCTTTTTGATCTTACTGCTATAATTAAATTTCCTTGGAAAAGTTTCTGCTAAAAAAGTGTACAACAGTCCTATCTCATCAGAAAGGTGGAATGATATTTTCATGAAGAAATGTGGAAACCTTCCTTGTATTGCCATTCTTATGTTACATTGTCATAAAGTTCACATTTTCAGGCTGTTATCAGGCATTAAATCAGCACAACAAGCAGTTTCTCAGTACAGCGGATTGCTGCTGAGACGTGAATCAAATTCAAGGGGTTTCTAGCAAGTGAAGAAGTTGTTCAGTATGCCTTTTCCCAAAAGCATTCTGGTTCTCTGCTACTAGTTACCTTAAATGCAACTACTACTTCTGACATCTGCCTCTCTCCACTGTTGTTTACGGTATTACCTTAGCTGCTAAATTCTAGACTCAGAGCATGCTGGGGTGACATAATTTGTACTAGGTTTGTTTTCTTTCAAGAACAGTTACAAGTTGTTGTTTGCCATTTGGCCGAAATAGACATTTATAGTGACCTCATGGGAGAATTCTGCCTGTAAGGAAAACTGTAATGGAAACCACTATCTCAATATGGCTCACATTAAGCTAAAATTTATCACCTTTCATTAAAATCTTTATAATTGTCCCTACTGCTGTGTACTAAAAGGAAAATAAAGGAAAACAAAGTGAATAAACCTCTGTGATGTTACGGAGACTTTGTGCTACAAAATGTCACTGTTTATTCTTCTTCCAATGCAGTGCAATTCAATCCTGCCTTAGGACACTACTCATAGTGATAACACTGCAAAAGTGTTCTGATACAGAAGATTATTAAAACCACTTACAGATTTGAGAGAAGGAAGGGAGGAAGGAGGACAAAGAGAAGAAGAAAGAGAGGGAAAGAGAAAGAAGGAAGGAAAGTAGGAAGCGAGGGAGAGGAGGGAGGAAGATGTCTGGTGCAACAGAAAAAATAAAAGCCATCCTTTAGAGTTTTTTTTTCATCCAACTATCTCAACTTTCTGCATAAAGGCCATCATTTTCATTATCCCCAGCTTTACATTGGGTAAATGGGAGTACAGAGAGGTAAAAATAGGATGCCAAAGCCAAACTAGCAGCAGAGATGAAAACAGAAGTCAGGCCTTTTGAGACACAGTTCTCTCTCATTAGTCTGGGACTTAACTAAAGAAATTGCTTGTTTATATCATTACAGGTATTGGGCACATTACTACATTGGTCTTGTTCTTCTAGCTCTGTAGATCACAAGGCTTCCCTCCACACGAATGTAAGTGTGCACCTCCTCTTGGATTTTTGAGTCACATGGAGGCCTCAGTGTGGGAATGGGGACTGTGATTGCTTCTGGGAGCTACTGGCATGGCTAGTAGCACAAGCACGGGTTGGGAGAATCAGGTGTTGGACTCAGCTTTGTGTCTTACCACTTCTCTGCTCCTCTGTTTCCTATCCCATTCTGTCTTTGAGATAGCAACTGATGTGGACCTGTGGAAGCTGCGCTGATTCAGTAGAGGGAAGAATTAACGTTAGTTCAAAAGTGAAAACTAATAAAAGTCAAGCTAATTTAACTTCTAGTGTTTCCAAGCACATTGGTTTTGGTGGGGGTTTTTTGCGGGTTTTTTTTTCCTACATTTTATTTCTAAAAGCAGTTAACATCAGCTTATTGGGATTTTTGTGTGGTTGTGACGGGAACTGAGAACCTGGCTGACTGCAGGCCTTGCAGTAAGCACTCATTACAAAAGTGATGGTTGCTTAGTGCCCATATTTCACATTTAGGGTCAGATACCACATCCATGGTAAATAACTCCAAACTTCATTGATTTCAGTTATCTTCAGGTTCTTTCTGTTATCTCATAGAAATTGTTCCTGGCTTCAAAGAGAGTGTTGCATGTATCCAAGTGTGGGCAGTTGGCTCTAGCTGAAACAACATTTTAAGGCTGTAGGGATGTCTGTTACGGGTGCTAAACAGCTGCCATTAACACAAGCCCATGATGGGTCAGTGCCTTTCAGTGACTCCTGGGGTGGTGTAGGCACAAGCAGCCACCCTTCAAACATGAGTGAAGTTTCTACTCGGCTTCTCACCGTAACAGTACCTAGGAAAGGCTTTAGCTGACCCTGCTTTATCTTTCCAAGGGATATCCAGACCTACTCTAAAAACTGCTTTTTCTCCTGGAACATCTAATACTTTCGCTTCAGACCCTTGGTAGTTGACCTGAGATTTCTGTTAACTTTGCAGCAAACTTATCAATTGCAAAGTTGAGGTTTTTATGCATTATTTATTTATGTTCCTTCCAGAGAACATTAAGTAATAGACAACAAGATATTATATATTGTGGTGTATATTTAGTCCAAATGTGTCTTTGTCTAGAGTAATGTAGTTGTTTTTTTAATCTTTGAACTGATCTTAACACATAGCTCAGTTGTAAATCTGCCCAATAATTTTCCTTTAGAAATACTACATTATGTTACAGAGAGAACTAATTGCTAAAGAGTGAAAAATCCCTTTTCAGTTGATTTCTAGATGCCAGATTTCCAACTATAATTCTTCTTGATTCTTATTAGAAGGAGTCTGAATGTGTCAACATTCTTATTGATGTTTTCTGCTGAATGCTTTGTTATAAACTGAACATAATTAAATGTAAGTAGACTGGTATTTCATCACAGCTCAAGGGTATAAGGCTAACACATTCTTTCTCCTGTTATCTCTCCAGTCCTCTTTCTTCCTACATGAAAAGAATGCAAAGTGTCGGCATTCTTTAGGGTTGGAAAGTCTTATGACGTCTCCTTAAGAAACTGCTGCATTTGAACAATGGAGGAAGGGTTGTTTTTTTGCTTTTCAGTGGTGTACCAGACTTATGTCAGTTTTAATGAGTATATTTTCAAAATGCTTGCCAAGAGCCTAAGGTTAGAAGACATTTTTAAAGTATGCATCTATATTTTTCTTTGCATAAAGAACCGATTTGTTTACCAGTTTCCAGTTTTTTCCACTTGTCCAGACTATCCAATTTAAATTAATTTATTTTAGTTGATAGCATAACATTTTTTGTATACTTTCTACAGCAGCCTTGTATTATGTTCAGCCATTATCCTGTGCTAAGTGTTTATCAGAATATCATTAGAAGATTTTTCATGCTTGCACTGGCTCTGGCTGGGATGGAGGTCGTTCTTGTCATAGTAGCCCATAAAATGTCACTGATTTGTGTCCAAAACTGTGCTGGTAACACAGCAGTGTTTTAGCTATTGCTGAGCAGTGCTTAGACAGCAACAAGGCTTTCTCTTCTTCCTGCCCTGTGCATGGCAGTGAGTGGGAGTTAGGTATATCAAATAAAATACAATAGAAGTACTGTCTAAAGTGAAGGGCTAAATGCAGATTGGATATGTCATCAGACTGTGTGTAAACATATTTTTATATAAAATAATAGAATAAATACAGCTATATTTGTTTCATTTGTAGGAGTTATGGAGAGACCAGTTGGATTGTCTCATCAGGAATGACTCCACTTTCTTCTCAAAACTCCCAACAGAACAATAAGATAAACTTGAGTATGCACAAAAGCGGTACCTTGAGCAATCTACAGGTTGAAGATCCATTTCCCAAACAAATGTGTTGTCCTGCAGTTGGAATTAATTGCCTCAGATACAGTCACTGAGACATGCTATGTCCTTATTTGAACATCAGCACTGCACTCCACACTCCTTACGTGTTTATTTTGTGGTGAAACATGTTGCTCGTTAACAAATAAGCCTCTTTTGGATATGACCATCAAATTTTGCAGTGGTTAGTGCACCATGCCTTTGTGCAATCATTACCACTGTGCATACAGGATCTAAGTGGCCCCCAGCAATACCTGCAATTGTTTGTATAGTCCTTGGTCCCCTTGTCCTTCTGACTTTGGTCTGCCTCTTCTGTGGCAGCATAGGGTGTTCCTATACAGGTGTCCAGATTGTTTACCTTCCCCAAGGCAGCTTCTGCACAGAAACCCTCTGTGCTCGGATGTGGCCATAGGAACTTCTTCCCTCCCTGCTACCACAGGCTGCTTCCACGCTGTTGTGTACTAATGTCCTTTCCTCCTGCCCCTTCGGCAAAGCCCCGAGGACAGCAGGCTGCCAGGGGCTTTCCACTTCCCATTTCCCTGCCCGTACTGCGTTTTGATGAATTACCAGAGCCTGTACTGGCTGCTGAGCAGCCTATTGTCATTGCTTTCTTGAAGAAATACTGTCCCTGAATCTTGAATCCCAGCAAATTGAAATCATGATGGTGAGCTGGTAATAGCTGAAATACCAATTTGGTGTTACAATCTGCAAGCCATGCTACAAGGCCACAGGGAAGAATGACTGATACTGCTAGGTCAAAGAGAATGTGTATCAAAGAACTAATCGAGGGTCACCACCATCGTTTATGGACATTCTGTGAGGGTAAGGGGGGTGTGTGTGTGTGTGAATGGATCATTCTGAATCCATCACATCCTTTTGTCAATATCTGTCCTAGAGGAGTAAAGGGAACCCATAATCCTCATTGCAGCTGTCCCATTTATTATTTTTTATAGGCCTTTTCTTTCCAACCCTTTACTGATTTTAAATTCTCGGGTGTTAGAGTACTCCTCTTTCCCCCAGAAGGACAACTCTGCTAGAAATTTTGTCTCTAAGGGTCATCCTGAAGCAGAGCCTCAAGTTCAGACAGATAAACTAGGAAAGTTCTGGTGCTCCAAGCTATCATCCTTCTGTCCAAGGATTAGTGCTCCTTCCTTGCCCTTTTCATCTACTCCTTATCATCCTTCTTGCCCTTTTCCATGGCACAAACTTAATCTCAGTTTCCAAACTTGCATCTGGCACAACAGTGTGCAAGTTTATAAGCTGTCTGTAAGACAGCACTCTGCCTTGAAACTAAGTTAGACTTTTGCTGTCACTAAAAACACCCACGAGTTACACTTCACTCCACTGTCCTTTGTCCATCAGTTAATTCTTGTCTAAATTCAATCTCAGGCTAAAACTCATCTATTAAGAGCCTCCATATGGCCTGCCTTGGCTTCCGTAATGCATGTTGTGAGCTCAGACTTCTTTCTCTACTCTATTGCGCTTTTTTTCCCAATGCAGCATTGAAAATAGCTCCATATTATCCAGTTCCACGTGTCTTTCCAGAATATTATCCAGTCCTGCATATTGCAACCAGCTCTGAACAGCTGATGGAAAACGCTTCACCAACACATTGTTCAGGGGGAAATGCTCAGTTTCTTTGCTCTGCTCAGTCCTGTGCATCAGCTAAATACCTGTTGTTTTGCCTGACTTCTGTTCACATAACCTTGCTTGTCCTTTGGAAACAATCCTGGAATGAAGTTCTACTGCATCAAACTTACTTCCAGCAAATTAAATATATATGAAAACACTTGAGCTGCTTTTTATTCTCATGGGCATTTCTCATATCTCATGACTCCCAAGTCTGTAGGGAAAAAACCAAAATAAAAAATGCCAAACAAGAAATCTTACACAATTCACCGGCACTTCTACTCCATCTACTGGAGTGACTTCTGTGGCCTGTTGCCCCCACTCCTTGTTCCACCTGGACATCTCTGCTGTCCTCTCAGCTACGAGGGGCTTTAGCCTGAACGTCTGCTTGGCAAATGCTGGGACTCCAGAAAAGGTATCCTGTGCCTGCAGGTCTCATCTGTTCCTGCAGTGGCCTTGGGGGTCTTGCTGCAATGTCTGAAGTGCTGCACTGACCCCAATTAGCTGCATCACAGACCAAAAGTAAATCAAGCCCTGTGCTGTGAATGTAGCTGTCAGCTAGAGATGCTCTTCAAACGTCCCATGCCTGTCTTACCCTATGGGGTAGACCTTGGTTGCGTCTGCTCCAGTGATTGTATCTGACAGAGAGATGTGGCATAGTCCATTGTTATGTTTGTGTAAAATGTGGGTGAAGTACTATATGGATAAAAACCTTCTGATTAAAGAAATAATAAACCTTGACTTTCAGAAGTATTTTGGCTTCGATCAGGTAGGAAGAGAAGTGTATCATCTGGTGATAAACTGATTAACAGTTTGCTAATACTCAAGCCAAGGAGGTGACTATGCCTGGTTTGATGAAAAAGAAAGAAGCATTTCTGAAGAGATGAGGGCTATTACCAGTCAAGAGGAAGATCTGCAGTGAAGGATCACCTTTCACTTAAGAAGTGAAGGTCCAAAGTTCTGTGGGAAGAGAAATTTGATTTTAAAGACACGCTTAAAATGTGTTTAAAGGGATGTTTTATGAAAGGTAACATTCTTCCCTGAGCCAAGATCCCCTTCCATGAACCTAACCTGAGAATTTAGTTACCTCGAAGCTAGATCCTCAGTCAAGAGGATGTGAATTTCTAACAGTCTCTCAGCTCCCTCGTAATGGGTGAGAAGAAACTTTAGAGCCAACATAAATAATGACCAAAGATCTGCATGTGTTTTCCATTTCCTTTTGGCACTGTTTTGAAACCACCTATTTCAAATTCTGTAGGCAAAAAATGTTTCTTCCCTTTTACTTTAGGCTGGCTTGAATTAAGGGTGATTTCATGATAAATAGCTAATGATTTAATCCCATAGGTGCAGCTAACCTTAGGAAGCAGTTTATCGAAATAGTCTTGCAATGCCCAGCATCCCAATGCCTGGGGTTTTTTTTCCTCCTTTCTGAAGCCTGTCAGATAGAGGTTTAAGTGGAAGAAGCATTTTTGGGTGACTGGCGCTAGTCAGGAAAGTGGCAGAATAGTGGAATAGAATGCTTAACCCAAGAATTCTGGCAGTTTGGGTGTCACAGCATTTCCTAACACTGAATGAAAAGATCTTTTAAATGTCAGCTTTCATAAAGCGAAAGGCATGCAGCACTCTGAGAAGCAGTAGGAAAATGATCTGCTATAAATATTTGAGCTCTTACCGGGGTATCTTTTCTCCTTTGTCCTCCCTAGAATAGCTAAAACTAACATCTCTATTGAGCTTAAAGAACCAGGCCAATCAACTGTCGAACACACAGCATTTGTCACCCAGAGGAATGAATAATTAATGTAGCCTCACTAATCTGATATCAAAGGGAAGGAAATGTAATAGCAAATATGCCTATGCATAAGGGGGAAGAAAAAAGACCATAGTAATACCCTATCCGGTCTGCTCTAAGTGGTTCACGCACGTGAACCTGAGCTGAGGGTGCAAATTGAAATGCCTACTGCAAATAGGCTGACTGAGAAACCAGAATAATTTCTTTTGCTGGGAAGAGAGGTGAGGTGAAGGCAGAAAAGATTTTTGAGCCTGTTCAAAAGGAAGTGAGGGAAGTATTTCCAGCTGAAGATTTTGGATTTAGAGATGAAATCAGTGCTGCTAAGCTTGGCTATTCTCTAAGGTAATGAAAGATTCAGGCTTGTTGCATTTCTGCTACTTCTTCTGTATATACTGCCTCTGAATATAACTTAGGCAAATCTAGAGTTAGAAATCCATTTAATTTTCTATTCACTGTCAGAGTATTTCTTTTGCTGGTACATTCTCTATTAAAAGGTATGCATGTGTTGGGGAGAAAAAAAATCATATTCTCAAGATACTCCTAGAAGCTTGGTTACATTTTTGAAGGGAGATGCTGTAGACAAAATGCTCAAAATTGCTCTAGAACCAGTGCAATCTGCAGAGACAGTGTGTAAAGAGCAGAGTAAAAAGGGAAAAGGGAACTGGTGAATAGGAAGTGTAAAAGCAAGACCATTTTTAGAGATTGTTGAGGTCCCCAAAAGTTGCAATGAAATTCAAGCAAGTTTCTGTTTTGGGAAACAACTGAAAAACTGTGCTTGCAATCAGAGATACTAAGTGGGGAAGATTTGCGGAACTGACAGCATAGAAGAAAAAATACTCTAGGAAACTGTATATGTATGCATATCTTACTGGGTATAGTTTAAAGCCTTTTCTCCATGAGAAAGTTGCATCAGTCTGTTTAGGTATACAGTTTTAAATCAATAGTACAGACGTTCCTATTTGAGATTAAACCAATTTATTATTATTTTTTTTTAAATTCAGGACAACAAAAGCCTTGTATATGCTATACTGAGTAAGAAAGACTACACAAGAATTTCCATTAGTTAAACTAGACTGGTTTGGAACCTGGTTAAAATTAAATCAGTGCATCTTTCTGTTGTAAAGAAGGCTTTCAGCATGTGTACTGTACATATTAGGGACAAACCTGACACAAGTATTTAACTGCTGAGAACGTGTAACTGAGGATTCTCTGTTTTTCACAGAAGTACTTTGAAAAAGAAGCAAGCAACTTTAAGAAAAGTTGACTTCCTTATAAAACAACCAACCAACCAACCAATCACTAAACACATCACAAGCAACCATGAAATTCCACACACATAGCATGAAATCAAACTACAAAATCAGGAATTAAAGGCACTGGAAGACAGAAAGGCCTCTTCCAAAGCAGCATTAAGAAAAGCCAAGATCATTGATACAGGCAGAGAAACATCACATTTGGCTTGGTGAAGTAGCCAGTTGACAAATTCAGAGAGTTTAAAGCATGTCAGGTTTAACACTCTGAAGGATGAAGGAAGATTCAGTGACGTGTCTTTGCCTTTAACAGATGGAAGCAGAGTCAGAAAGGCTGCTAGGTGTCTGTGTTGTAGGCAAAGAAGAGCATATACCAAGTCACGTGCACCTCTGCTCTGTTCAGCACATAAGAGAACTGCAATCTGGACTTCAAAAAAAACCCCCCCAAAAATCAATGTTGCATCCTGCTGCGAGGTGGGCGGATCATTGAAAATCTGTTGTGGGAGAGGGAGACAGAGCTCCTTTCTCAGTAGGTTGACACGGAGATTTTCTCTTCTCCAGCAATTTGCGTATCTTTGTAAAAACAGTAACCAGGGGAAGGAAGTCTGGGTCGAAGGCAGACTGTAGAGATCTAGGAAATAATGCGAAGTACAGAAGTTGAGGAGAAGTAAAGGGCAAATTCTGCAATAATCTTACAGAAAAAAAAATCCTCCTTTTTCAACCATCTGTATGTTATAATGAGGTGACTACGAGAGAAATACAAAAAGATAAAACGTACAGGATTCTTTGGGTAACACCAAATGGCAGTGAATGGAAAAAAGCAACCCTGATAATAAATGTAAGATAGGAAAAGGAACAAGGCATAGCTGGGAAATAAGGGAACCCATGAACTAAAAATACCTAGTGGTAGTAGTAGGAGAGCATTACATGGCTGACTGCAGACTAATTGCGTTTGTTCAATCATTGTGAAAACGGATACAGATGGGATGCACAAGTTTGGAAATACCCTACTGTTAAAGAGAAAATAAAGCAAATGTTACGTGATAAGCCATTACCTAAGATGATGTTGTTGGAGAGAAATCAGAAGATCGCATGTCTAAAATATTCTTTTCTGCTTTAGCAGCTCCTTTAATTAATTTTACTGGGTTTTTTTCATCAAAAAAATCAGTGGAGGATGATGATTGGGGAAAAAAGGAGGCAGACCTTAGCCAGTGAGATAGGTTTTCTTAGTCTGTCATTGCTTGAAACAGAACTTAGTTTCAATGTGGAAATCTGTTAGGGTTGGTTACAGAGCTTCAGTGGCTCAAAGAGTATTTTGTATTTTCTTCACTGCTGTGGCATTACAGGTTCTTACTGGGATGCCTTCGAAGGCACGGTCCAGATTTTACAAGCTTTTTCTAAGTAGAAACAGCTGGGGAAGCAGCTGATACCAAAGTTAACAATTCCTCAGAAGTCTGAACACATTCCGGATTAAAAGGGAGAAAAAGAAAAACCCACAGCAATCCTTTGCACGGGGTTTGTGTAGGCTGGTGGCACGCCTACTGGCAACTGAGACTCACAGCTATTACTCCTCACGGGTGGAATTGTATCACATGGCTCCTGGAAAGTTACACTGGGTCCCAGCAAATCTTCTGTTGGTCAGGGAGAAAGCATAAAGCATAAAAACTCCATCTCCAGCTGCATAAACCACACAGCGGGAGCCCTGCTTACTTCTCAAAATAACAAGAGATCGCTGATGTATGCCAGGGAGGAAATCTTCCTTGCCAGTTAGTGTCCATCATTTCCCACAGTTCAGACAGATTTACCAGTCAGAGGCACTGGGCAGCCTTTGGGCCAGATGGCTGGCACATCATTCTCCCAGCCGAAGAAGGACGCGCGTTACCCTTCATTAGAGGAATCATAACATGTACTAGGCAACGCTTCCTCTGAGTAGGGTGACTGACACTTAGTGCCAGTCTGTTACAGAGCTACTTCACTTTCCACCCCTGCACCCCAGGTAAATTGGCTTCACTGCGTGCACCATGGTGTTTATGTGCCTCTTAGAAACGCCCTGACACAACACCAGCATGTGCTCTTTTTTTGCAGAATGCTTTGAGGCTGCTGGATAAAAGCAGCAAGAAAACACAAAAAATGTTTTGTGGACAGTTTTAAGTCTGAAGATTAAAATACTACCACGTGGTGAGCAACACCGAGGCATTTGTGGTCCTCCTTTAGGCTCTGTCAGTTACCCAAATCAAAATCAGAAGTGCAGGCCCCTAAGCTCCCGTAATTTATCACAATTTTTCATTCATTTGGGTTAAATTGCTACAAACTTATGCAAGCCACATTAATTAGATAAGCCTGGGGAACTCTCTGTATTGCAGCAGGAAGAACCTGTGAGAAAGGACCTTATGGCCTTTGAAGAAAAGTCTAGAAAACCACAGGAAAGATTAAAATGACAGCACAGAAACTTAGAAAGTCGAATTGTCAGGGGAAAAAAGAGCTTGGGAAGAAAGGAACAATGGGGAGGGGGAGACCAAGCCAGGGATAATAGTTTCAGTATCATTTAGAAGAAAGAGGAGGTCAGACAGAGCAGTGTACACCAAAGAAATGTGTCTGAAGCCTCACAACTCAGAAGGAACAGCTCATACGCTTGCTACCGGTAGTCCATGTTTCTTACATTCAGCTGACAGCAACAGGGGAGACTGAAAAAAGCACTCCTGCCGGCACATAACTAAGAAAGTTTGGAGAGCATTGCTATTCGCTCTGTGAAAGGCAGATATTAAATATTTAAATCAATTTAAATACAACTCTTCTGTTCCAAGTCAGAAAAAAAATCCGCAAGTGCATCAAAGACATGCGAGGGCTTTGGCAGCAGGCTTTCCAAGGAGAGGGCCCAAAAAGCAACTGCTTGAGATGTAATATCATCTAGGCAGCTGTCAGCCTTTGCCTGAAAACCAGGTGCTTACTCAGGTACGACACAGCCACTGCCCGAAGAGATTGCGGCTCCAAAGAGGAGGTTCTAATTAGTACCCACTGATGTGCGTCCTATGGACTCCCAACCTCGGCGGATTTGGTGTGTTCTCCCATCTGAGCCTACAACAGACTAAGAGGTGCCTAAAGCAAGTGATGTTTCTCACTCTGTCACCAAAACTGTGGCTTGTCTGGCTGCATGAGAGCCAAGCTTCCCGGTGGGCTGGCTGGAAGGTGGAGGTTGCTTGGCAAAGGGGAGGACACAAAAAACACATTACAGAAATATTGCACAAGAAGTCACTATTAACGCTAAAGTCTTACCTAGTCTTTTACCATTTAAATTCTTGCTGTCAAGACTGGCCTGTTTCAGGTACCTCTTTGGGTTTTTTTCCACTTTGCCATACTTAGCTCACTATACATTTTGTCTTTTTTTTTGCCCTGAAGCAGTGTGGTTGTGTGGTGGTCAGCTGAGTCCAACCTAACAGCTGGCTGTTCCTTTTTGTTGGGATTATTTGATTTTCTGTGTCCCGTCAATGCACAACTCAAAGTTATTAGCTGCTGGCTGGGCTGGGATTGCTGGTTTCCCTCATGGTGTGCTGAAGACCAGGCTTGAATGATGGCACCCACGGGTTTATTATCTGGCTTAAAGCCTCTCTGCAAATGATTGGTAGCAACCATCTCTCTGAGGTAGGAGGCCCATATCTGCTCTCTCATTGTCTCTGCTAGCACAATTAGGTTGTCCTTGCTGCCTCATTAGCTGACCCAAGATGGCCACAGCTGGGGCAAGCAGTCAGTCCTCTCGCTCCCAGTATTTAAGGGTTGGTTCTGTGACGTTTCTTTCACCACATGCTGTGTATACATTCAGTTCAAACTAAACGGCCGTTCAAGGCTCTGAGCGTTTCAGTGAGTGAACCATCCCTTTGGGTATCATGTCATCTTGGGGGATGTCATTGAGAAGAAGATCCAGAGCAGCAGGATGCACCGTGTGACTGAAATAATGTCTGGGCAGAAGCTGCCCAGAGGCTTGATGTGTTAGCAGCTTTAACTTCAACTCATCCCAGGAGGTGAAGTACAAGCCGGGCAGTGTATTTTTGCCTGAGTCCAGAAGTTTATTTGGACCTGGAGCCATGTTGATGATGTCTTCTGGCAGTCATGATAAACGGTAGCCTGTGGTCAGACTGAGATGCCTCCCTGCTGCACATAGCTTCATTGCGTTGTGATATTTTCTAAAAATTCACTCTTTGCAATAAAAATTAATCTGTATCTTTTCTCATTATGCCTTTGACATTTGATTTATTTAGAGTTCCTGTGCTTGAATATTTCATTGTCGTGCTTAATCACCCCTCAATAACTAACATTTACAGATCTTCAGGGACTTCCCTATCTTCAGGGAAAGCATTGACCAGCTGCATTTTTTAACACAGGACCACAGTCTCACAGTATTTAATTAAATACACAATTAAGTTAATTTGTGAAAATATAAATGGGCCTTTTGCTGTCAAAATAGTCTGCTAAGTAGTTACAATCTAGCAAAGTAGCTATTTAGTTAGCACATTCTATTTCAGAAAATTCTGTGTAGCGATTGCCTTACTTGATTTCAAGATGTAGTCAATTCTCAGTCTGAGCCTTCACATCTTGCCAAACATTCTTCTTGCTTTCCTGACATTTTCTACTATATATATATGTCCTGAAACTTGGGTCATATGTCTGATAAATTGAACAGAAGCTTTAAGTGCCATGACTTAGTTTTTCATGGAACCAGTCCTTAGGTGTTACAAATAATACATCTTTCACTGGTTAAAAAGAGAATTTCAAGGGTGACAGGTTTTAGAGGGGGTCCTAAAGCCATTATTCCTATTTTAAAGCACCAGCTTTTAGTAAGACAGGCTCTTCGTACTTAATTTGAATGAGAGATAGAGCTGAAGAGAAGTTGAGTGTTAGTTTGATACACACTACAAGGCAAATTCCAGAGCTTAGAAAGACTAGTGGCTGGGTGGATGGCATATGTGCCTACAAGTCTGCTTTAATTCTCTGCACGGTGATATCCAAGGTGGTGTTAAGCAAGTCACTTAAGAATAATTCTTTGGAGAGAATCAGTTATGTGCCAAATTGCCTGATGTCACAGCTCTGAAGTTTGAGGTATGCAGTAACCTGAGTGAACAAAAGAAATCAAAGATCTCACTTCTTCCAGTCCTTAAGGAATATTCAGAATATTCCCAACACTGAACAGTTTGTTATCCTAACAGAAGGGAGCAGGAGAGACCATTCCTTCCTGGACATGTCTCTTCGCTGCACTAGGTGGAGCACACTCAAGGATCCATATTATATTTAGAGACAATTTCTCAGCTACAGCGACATCTCTACCAATACACCAAGCAGGGCTAAAGAGTATTTGTTGTAAACTTGGCCTGGCTTGGCCTAGCTTGGCCTGAGTTCTTCCATGACATAGCAACTAACCTTAAGTCTCTTTCATGAAATTACATTGGAGGACCATGTGAGCCAGACAAATGTGAAACAGATTGGTCCATGCTGCCTACTGTTCTTGGTCTTTTGTTCAGCTGTCTCAGAGGCTGAAGGCAGACGCTGGGCAAACCTGTGCTAGGCACCATGCTAACAACGAGGCAGTGAGCACAGAATAAGGCAGCCACAGAGTGCTTGAATATGCATCTAACTCCTGCTCTAGTAAGGTGAACAAGCACAGTGGAAAAAGGATCAGTCCATGTATAAGAGCAAAACATTAAGCATATAAGTAGCTTGACTGGTGGAAACAAAAATGCTTATTGAAGTAGAAAGGAGGTTTTAAGAATTAGGTGCTTAAATTGATTTCTGGCCTTCCTGTGCCTCAGTTTATCAGCACTGAGGGTAATCGCATTCCCTTCTACTCAGTGTTGTGAGGATGAATAACATAATGATTTTACAGGATTCAAATAAAAGAATAATGAGGGCCAAACAAGGACTTTGAGCAGTTTTACTATGACAACAATAATGCAGTTTGACTGCAGGAATATCCTTCAGTGGTGTAGACTATCTCGGCTCTGTCAACTACAATTAACTACAGTATTGTAAATTGATGATAGAATTGTGTTGAAGTCTTCCAATTCCAGATACCTGTGTAGCCATTTGGATGGTCACTGAAGCAGAAGTATATGCCTACCCCTGGTTCTTCTGATATGACTGTTGATGAAGATACCAAAAACTGATATATGTAATTATCCTTTCCCTCCCTCTTTGTATCCGAATCTCCCACATTATTCAACAAAGTCACCAAAGTATACCATGTTAGCCTTTGAGGTGCACTGAGGTCCTAGGTGGGCCATGCTATAAACTGCATGACAACACTATGAAGTGGAACCCCCTTCAGCATCCCAAAATTAGAGGTTCATTGTGGGGCAGTGTTCATTTCTTAACAGGCTAGGCTTACTTAAGCTTATCGTATGCTGGATTGCAATCTGTCTGATGCCAGAGTGCTGTTAAGTGCTGGCAGAAATGCAAATTAGTTATTTTTCCCTCTGTAGACCAGAGGAAATATTTGAGATGTCCTCTAGTGTATGGAGCCACTCTCCTCCAGGCTTTGGTGCTGTTTGTGTAACGTATCACTGCTTCAAACTACCATTCCCTTTGAAGGACACACCACACAAGAATTTGATCTTTTGCCCAAGCACGTAACACAGCAGTGTTTTAGTTCAGAAATGTGAAAGCTTTTGCTTGGGGTCACTGGCAACTTTGTGAAGTAGCAAAAGGTCTAATAATTTTAGAGTTAGAACTAGAATGTGTGGAGCTTGTGTTGGGTTTGTGTAGCAAGGTTTTTTTTTGGGAGGGAATGGGGTGGAGCATGCTGCAGGGATGGCTTCTGCAAGAAGCTGCTAGAAGCTTCCCCTATGTCTGACAGAGCCAATGCCAGACAGCTCCAAGACAGACCCACCACTGGCCAAGGCTGAGCCCATCAGTGACAGTGGTAGTGCCTCTGAGATAACAGAGTTATGAAGGGCAAGGAAAAACTGTGCAACACCAGCAGCATTCAGAAGAAAGGAGTGAGAACATATGTGAGGAACAGCTCTGTAGACAGCCAGGTCAGTGAAGAAGAAGGGGCAGGAGGTGCTCCAGGTGCTGGAGCACAGATTCCCTTGCAGCACCACATGGAGAAGACCATGGTGAGGCAGGCTGTCCCCTGTAGCCCATGGAGGACCCCACAACAGAGCAGGTGTGTGCCTGAAGGAGTCTGTGACTCTGTGGCCCGTGCTAGTGAGGGCTTCTGGCAAGACCCAGGGCCCCACATAGAAAGGAGCCCAGCGTGGAGCAGGTTTGCTGGCAGTACTTGTCACCCTGTGGGGGACCCACGCTGGAGCAATCTTGAGGGACTGCACCCCATGGAAGGGACCCATGCTGGGACAGTTTGTGAAGAACTGGACCCCATGGGAGGGACCCACGTTGGAGAAGTTGGTGGAGGACTGTCTCCCATGGGTGGGACCTCATGCTGGAGCAGGGGAAGAGTGTGAGGAGTCCTTCCCCTGAGAAGGAGGGAGTAACAGAGTCAATGAACTGACTGCAACTCCATTACTCATCTTGCTGTGCTGCTGAGGAGCAGGAGGAATCGTGAATAAAGTCGATCCTGGGAAGAAGTGAGTGGTGGTAGGAGGTGTTTTAAGATTTGTTTTTATTTCTCATTATCCTACTCTGATTTGATGTGTAATAAATTATTTTTTCCCCAAATTGAGGCTTCTTGGCCTGTTATAGTAATTGGCAAGTGATGTCTCCCCATCTTTATCTCAACCCAGGCGCTTCTTGTTGTGTTTTCTCTACCCTGTCCAGCTGAGGAGGAGAGTGACAGAGTAGCTTTGGTGGGCACCTGGTGTCTAGCCAGAGTCAGCCCACCACAACTGTTGCAGGAAAAAAGAGATGCATGGTTTTGGGAGTTACACAGTCATTTCCAAGGTGATGTGCAGTTTACTTCATTTCTAAACATACTGTATGCTGTTCCTCACAGGAGCAAAAACTACTAATGCTGAACCAACCAGTAACGCCCTGGGCATGGCCAAAGACCTTCCTTCCCCTCTCCTGATGAAAGGCAGCTCTGCTTATAGCTCCCTCAAATTTAAGCCCCTCAACAGCTTTGCAGCTTCATGGAGAGATGCTACAAAGGCTCAGGCCTGCTGGAAGCCTGGCACTGCCACCCCCCAGAGTTCCTTGGGGAGTGACACCACAGGGATCCACGGGAAATGGAATAACAACAGGGGAAGGGCACAGATTCACAGGACACTGCTTGATGGCTGTCTGGACTGTTATCAAGGGTCGGGAACTGTTCTTAGCTGGCATTGTGCGTCAGCACATACTGTTTTCGGGAGGAAGTGTTCAGTTGAATGCATACCAATTGTGCCATGACATTTGCCCTTGTGACCAGACAAGAAGGAATCTGGGTGATGATGGGATTCAGGAATGCCAAAGAGTCATAACTGCACTTCAGTGGACAGTATGCTGACACTGAGTGAGCGGTATGTCTGCCCTCCGTCTCATTTGGTCTCACTGCTGGTCCCCATGTACAAGATAGAATTCAAAGGGACCTTACCAGTTGATTTCCAGACAGGAAATGGCCTGGCATCAGGACAGAGTGCCTTCTTAGCCTAAATCATGATTCAAGAAGCCAGCCTCCCTGCTGTGTGTCCTATACACCCCTTCTAATCTCCATGTGCATGTAATGCTGCCCCAGGACATGACCCAATATGTATCAGAGAGCTGGGACCACAGGTGGTCTGTAGCAGCGAGATTTGATGCGGTTACAGACTGGCTTACCTTCTTGGAAAGTTGCCCTTGCAAACTGAGCTTCCACAGCCGTCGTTTCCGAGGTTAACTTTTTGATGCTCCAATTTCCCACCTCTCCTGAAGCTGAAGGACGCGTTTCAGACGGGCTTTCTGGTTAAAGAGAGGAGGTTTCCATATAGCAACTCTGGACTGAGCTGCTGCAAATGGGAGTGCTGTGGCTGGCTTTATGAAGGGAGTTTTTGAGACTGTTATTGCTCCAGTAGAGCAATCGGAACTGTAAATTGTTTATCAACTGGTCGGTCGATCATCAGCTGATACGTTTTTCATTCCACTCCCATTGTAAAGCTCGGCAGCTTTGCCGTTTAAATGCCCTCGGCCAGACTTCTAAGCTGTGCTTTAATAGACCACGAAGCCTAGCCGTGCCCTCAGCAGTGCGGATTAGGCAATGGCAGTTAGATAACTGATGGTCAGGTCTCAGAGGACTGAGTCTATCAGAAATCAAAGCCGCCCAATACTAAGTTCATTTTTATTGCTTTTTTTTTTTTTTTTTCCGAATGTGAACAAAACATCTTTGCACTCAGAGGCAGTTTAATCAAATTTTCAGTCCCTCACTGCACAAAATCAAATTCCTTTGGCTGGGGAAAAAAAAAAAAAAAAAGAAAGAATAAAAGATTCCATAGTAGTTTTTTTCTCTGAGATCTAAGATTAACGGATCTACCTTGGGAACCATACCAGTTGCTATTTTTCTACCGTTAAGCTGGGTGACATGGCTTTTACACTTCAAAGGCAATTTAGATATAAAGGAGATAATTCCTCATAAATTTATTGCAAATCAAAAATTTTAATTAATAGTATTTTATGGTTTATATACCATTATTTTACATAAATTTAGGAAATCCAAGTAAAATACAAGCATATAAGTGTCTTTCCACATCCACCCCTCGATAATATCATAATGATAATAGGATATTTTGGATCACAATAATGTATTTTGATGTTAGAAAGTTTGTGCCCATTTCAGATTTAGAGATTCAAGTTGTTAATAAGCTGACCTGAAAATCTTTTTAAACTGGAGAAAGCTACATATTAAACATCCAGTGCTAACTTAAAGATATTAAATGGAGCTACAGTCTTGTCAGAAGCAAAATACTGCTACACTGACAAGAGGTTCTTGTGCTGTACGTGTCCTACATTTTGTAAACAGTGAGAAAAATTGCTATAATGGTAATTGGTAAACTTAACATCAGTATACAAATGAAAATGTAAAAGATAATGCATAGATCTCTACAATTCTATGCAGTCTCTTTAGTTTTCCCTTTTGAATCTGCCTAGTGATTAACTCATCAATCTTCTGATAATTATTGCAATGATTGTCCTTTAAATGGTAATAAATCTGATGCCTGTTATGTGTGGGTGTTGTTTTCAGTGTTTTCCATGAAAATGCAAGATGTTCTCCTAAGGATTTTGTAATCAGTAATTCAGATCAAAATCTGTTTGAAGAAACACTGTGGATTGTTTAAGTTTTAAGATTTTTATAGGTCTACATGTTATAATAAGACAAATACTAGATCCTACAGAATCTTTTTGTAACTAAAGGCTGGGTCTTTATGGAATAGTAAGCGATGTTTGATAGAAGTTGACAAAATCCCCAGACTCTTCATGGTGATTTCATCAGGTCTACTGAATAATGTTTCTGCTTTTACAAGTTCTTTGAAATAAGCTTAGCTTTTACATTGCATCTTATTTTTTTATAGATAGGGTAAAACTAAGCTTCAGCTTGTTAAAATTGTTGAAGAATTGTTGTTTTCTATGGAACCTGCTTTGGCAGGGGGTTGGACTTGATGATCTCTGGAGGTTCCTTCCAACCCCTACAATTGTGTGAATCGGTGAAGAACTTCAAAAGCCTGTAAAGAATGGATGTTTTATCCCAATTGAACATGTCTAAGATTTGTATCAGAAGTTTTCAAAGGACTGGATCTATATCTCTTCTGTTTTTCATGTATGTTCTCTCCACATAAGGTCACCCTCATATACACAGAGTGTAGCCTCATTTTACAACTAATTGTTACCATTTTGGAGAACATACTGAAACTAAGTTGAATTTCCTCCAGTATTTCCTTGTAACATAGAGGTAAGTCTTGCCCTCTGCTATAGCACCACTTCAGGTGACAAGCAAGTCTATTCAGCCTGGGCAGAACACCATGCTAGCACAGGCTCTGGTCCAGCACAAAGTCCAGCAGGAAGCCAGTCACTGTTGGTGTGTTCCATGGGTCAATAATGGGTCCAATTCTGTTTAACTTCTTCATTAGTATCCTGGATGATGGGACTGAGTGCACATTTGGCAAGTTTGCAGATAACATAAGTGTTTAATATTACAGATGCTTGCATTGCCATTTAGAAGTACCTTCACAGGCTGCACAAATGGGAAGAGAGGAACCCCATGAAGTCCAAGCAAAAATGCCGTGCCCTACACCTGGGTAGGAATAGCTAAATGCAATAGTACAGGCTAGAGGCCAACCGTCTGGAAAGCAGCTTGGCAGAGAAGGATTTGGGGATCCTGATGGACAAGAAGTTGAGCACAAACCAAAAGTGTGCCTTTGAAGCAAACAAAGCCAACAGCCCCTTGGACAGCATTAGGAAGAACATTGCCAACAGGCTGATGGAGATTATCCTTTCCCTGTGCTCAGCACTAGTGAGGCCACATCCGGAGTTCTGGGTCCAATTCTGGGCTCCCCAGTATAAGAAAAACAGAGACTGACTGGAGCAAGAGTGAAGAGCTACAAAGATGGTTAAGGTACTTAATGATATGAGGAGTGGGTGAGAGAACCAGTACTGTTCAGTCTGGAGAAGGGAAGGCTCAGAGGGGATCTCATAAATGCATATAAATGCCTGAAAGGAGGATGTAGACAAGACGAAGCCACGCTTTTCTCAGTAGTACCCAGTGACAGGCCAAGAGGCAATGGGCACAAACAGACACACAGGACATTTTACTTAAACCTAGGAAAAACTTTTTTTTTTTTTTTTTTTTTTACTGTGAGGCTGAGAGAGCCCTGGAACTTGTCCAGAGAGGTCGTGGAGCCTCCATCCATGGAGATATCAAAAGCTCAATGGACATGTCTTTGAGCAACCTGCTCTAGGTAACTCTTTTGAGCAGGGGGTTTGGACTAGAGAATCTTCAGAGGTCCTTCCAGTTTCAGTGACTGTCTGATTCTGTGATTCTGTTTTATATAAGTTCCCAAGGTGCATTTTTCTATGCCACAGGGACACTACAAGAGGTGATGAAGGCTGTGAGGTGCTTAAACACTGCAGTAAATGTATGAGAAATTGCCTATAAATCCTAGTTTTGAAAAGACAGTTTTCCCTGTGGTATACTGAAGAAAGAAGGGGCTGGTGATGTCCTCCTTTATGCCTAAGTATATCGTTCACTGAACCCTGTGCAGCTTCAGGTGTTGTAAGTGCAGTCATTTGCTGTTTGCTCAGTAACAGAGATACAGTTCAGGCTGTCCAGGCACATTTAAGAACCGTGTCAGGAGCTTAAAATCACATGGAGACAGTGCAGTGAGTGGCGTACTATGGAGTTTTCCATCTTTGTTTTCCGTCATGTCTTAACAATCATTTCATAGGCCTCACTGCCAAGATACAGTTCTGGTATGAATGGAAATTGTTTAGGAAATCGAGTTTGGTATATATTCTAAGTAGCACAATAGAAATATTCTACAATTTGAAAAGCCTAATGTTAAGCTACATTGTGTTACTGTTTTCCTGTCATGGCATATTTCATCATTGCCAAGCAGGGTAGGTTTCTGTAACGCCATGGCAGATTCTCAGCGGAATGGAGTTTTTATCTATGATGTTAATGAATGGTTTAATAATACAGTAAGAAAGACTACTCACATAAAATGCTTTAATGATGGATGTCAGAACAGTTTCTAGAATGCATTTGTTTTAACAAAGGCAAATGTGCTTCCTCAGGCATCTGTGGGATTGCTACTAATAAAAGGAATGAACGTCATTAAATTGGTAACATCATGTGCCTACACTTTTATTATCCTTACTTTTTCTTTTATTACATTTTTCTAGATGTTTTTGAAACATGGATTGTAAAATACTCGTCGCCATATTCATCGGTAGAGTTGCCGAACCTGTGTTCATTGCAGTGTTCCCCACAGTGTGTTCCCCTTGTCGCATGTATTTAAATATATCTGGGCCACACAGACACACAGAGGTTAGAAGACTGTCCCTCCATCTATTAGACTGGTGTTCCCTGGGAATAATCAATAGCAAATGACGATGCTATAAAAATTGCAATCACTGTTTTGTATTTGAGCGTTACAAGCTTTTTCTCCCTTTCTTTTATTAGCAAGTCGTGCTGCATTTTGAACCCAAGCTGGAATAAAGGCTCTACCAGACAATTTAGATTATTATCCTAAAGTAGTTAGCTCCAAACCTTTCTTCTTAGTGTTTCTGCAAAGATATAATAAGAAAAGTGTAGGGTTTTTTTCAGATACCACACACATAAACAAGACAGGTGTGGAAAGAAGTGCTAAAGCAGAAAAAGCAGAAAAAAGAAGAACACATTTAAGAACAGTACAGATTTCTTTACAATACTGTAACTCAGGATTATAAAAAAAGCAACTCTTGTTGAATGTTTCCCTCTGTAATGCTATACTAGTCTCTAAAATCATGGGCCAATTTTAATTAGCAGTCAATACCTGCAAAATATCCAGCTCTTGCTTGCTGAAGTAGAAAAAAAAATGTGAATTACATTTATCTTGTATAAAAAATTTATGTTATGTATGTCCTGTGTACATCCTGAGTAATGCACTTGCAATCTAATCTTTCCCTCCACGCATGAAGCTCTCATTTATTTGATCATAGTAAACCTCAGATTAAATTATTTATTAAATCTTCCCTTACTGTGTTTTTGCTGCACAGGAGCCAAGCAGCAGCAAGTATATATTTCAGTCCAAGTCCAAAAATCCCACCTCTGGCAGTGGACAGCACTTGGTGCATGAGAGAAAGGCAGCAAACAAACCAAAGTCTACTAAGCAGCTAGGGGAGAAATTTCATCATCACCCTTGCTAAGATCATTATTAGATCTGGAGCAAGACACATGAATGCCTCTCTTTCTAATATTTATGTACTAATTTTGTCCCAAATGATTTTTGGAAACCTACTGCTGGTAAAAGAATTATCTGATGTAATATATACATATAGTATAAGTGCATATGTATGCATACACAGAAAATAAAAAAAAAATATGTAGGTATATCGAGTAAAACACAGGGAGTGTATACTATATAATCTTAATCAGGCATAAAATACTTATTCTGAGAAATCTTCCACATTGTTAGTCTCATTGATGAAAATAACATTTAAAGGTCAATTGCAAATTGTTTTTAAAGTATTCCTTTTCTGCAGTTTTTGCCTTGACAGCTGTACTCTAAAGCTTTGACAAGTTTCCAGGGAAACTAATGGCTACAAATGTGACTGATAATTGAATAATACAATTTTATTTCCTAGTGGCACCACTAAATCTAATTGGCACAATGCATTTCCTGAAATCTTTGTGTCTTTAAAAAGCGACTCTTCTTTCTTCACTTCTATAAGAAATACATAATTAGTCCTCACTATTACACAGCAGTATGATTTTTCCTTCTTCTCACCACTCTGGAAAGCTGGGAAAAGATGTTTACAAGAAGACCCACATAACCACTCCGACAGGATTTAGGTATCTAAGACCATCATAGCAGTCCTCAAAACCCTGTGCTCTCCTCATGCCTAACTCCCTCAAAGATACCATTTTGGTTTTGGTTTGGGTTTTTGTTTAGCTTTTGTTTGTTTGTTTGTTTTTAAATATTCATATTATGCATGCATTTCTTCTTGTGAGCAAATTTAGAAGTGTCTCAATCTTGACAGGACAGACCCTCTCCAAACCTATTCATGCATAAATCCTGTTAGCAGCCACAGACATGTACTTGGCCACTATTTTGCCAGAGGGACCTTGTCAACAGGGCCTTAAATGCCTCAGAGCATTTTATGTCTGGCTACCTGCTCCGAGGGCAGCGACAGCTGCCATTCTTCTCCACTTCTCCTCAGTGGCTCTGGTCAGTGCACTCTGACTGTAAGTCCTTGCTCCTCTTTTGCAGAAGCTGTTTTTTAGCACCCATCTTTGTTGAGACATACACTACACAGTTTGAGCCTTTTCTGTGTTTGAAGACCCTCAGAAGTGTCCTCTTATCGACTGAATAAATTGAGCACTTTGTGTTGGAAAAATGGCAATTTTTTAACATATCTTATGATTCCCTGCATTTGTTATTTCCTGCACCCAGAAACCTGCCTTCCAAACAGGACTCCTGAAAGCAGGAGTCATTCCTACTTTACTATGCTAATCTACAAATGCTGTTTTTCTTGGGAAGGTAATTTTTCATGACATCTCAAGCCTTGAGCTCCCAGCTAAAAATAACAACAGGGATCCCAGACGTGACAGTCATTTTTGTAAGGCAGTCTCTTAATAACAGACTAGCTGCAGGAGGTGCAGACACTGATACCTGCAGAGCCAACCCTCCTGCATCCTCTAGGGATGGGTGGGAAGGGAAGCCAGGAGGCCCCTGCCAGGCAAAAGGAAGGTCAAAACGGAGTCCTGTATGGTGAGAGACGCGGTACAAACCAAATGCCCCTGGAGATGGTGGAAAGGAGGTCAGCCAGTGGCAGACAATAAAGGAACCACTAGTGGGGTAGTGTTTGCTACTTGCATTGGATGAAGTGAGCCAATGGCAAGTCCATAACAAACACATGAGGGCAGTTTTTCATGCAACACGTAGCTCAGCTTCCAAACGCCTTTCCATCAGACAGTGCGAATGCTGGAATTTTCTGTGAGTTAAGGGTCAACTGGACAATTCTGTGGGGAAGAAAATTAATTAACTGAAAATTATTGAGTACCAAGTCACTACATGGCTCGAGTGGTCCCAACTGTGGAATGATGGGAGGGAATTTGGGGAAATAGAGCACATTGTTACAATCAAAATCTTGTTGTAGGCATATATGTGGAACCAAGACTTTATTGCTAGCCCAGTTACTGTTTTAACAGTCTACTTGTAAGTATATATATATAGTTAATAGAAAAAAAAGCCTCATTGATAATGCAGTTAAAATCGGAGGAGAAAACTTCTTGATACCTATCTTTTCACTTCCTCAGTGCCATTATCCCAGACAGGATGAAGTTTTTCCTGCAGTGACTAGGTATGGGTGCCAGCACCTTGCCCCAGCCTTTCCCAGAGCAAAGCCAGCGCGCAGAGGACACAGGCACGTGGCCACCAGACAACTGGTGCTGTGGCTCAAACCAGCTCTGCTGAGACCCTCTGTGGACAGCTGCCCACCAAGCCTTGTGCTAGTCATAACTAAATGAATATTTACTGAGTTGCAATATGATTGCTCTGTTTTTATCTCTGTCCTAAGTTTCAGTCTGTTTTTGCAAATTTTGGTCACTGTCATATAGGACAGAAATTGTTGCTCCACCCTGGTAGAGCTGCTCTCATTTGCCAATGCAAGGCTCTTTCTCCTATTTAAGACTGTCATTTTTCTGTGGAAAAACAATGTTTTGCCTCAGTATGACAGGTGTCAATGGAAGGTGTCCTTGCCCATGGCAGGGGGGTTGGAACTAGATGATGTTTAAGGTGCTACCACCTGAACAGAAAAATTTAACCATACCTGTAGTTCTGCAAAGCTTCAAGCCAGCTCTCCCTCAAGTTAGAAATGTGGGATTCATATCATGCCTTTACTCAAGCTTCATCATATATTTTACTCAAGCAAATTCCCTCAGAAATCAATGGAATAAAAGTGTTGGAGTTTGCAATAGTTGCAATAAAAATATCAGTTAATAAATAATCCTCTAGGATATCCAGAGTGCCTTTGTAAAAGATGAGTCTTTCCTCATTATAATAAACTTGCAGAAATATTTTCTTTACTACAAAGTGCCATATGTCAAAACAAGATTACAGCCTGACACTAAACCAAGGTACAGAACTTCATGAATAAATTTTTCAGAACACACAATTTTATTTGCTCAAGAATTGACAAAAGCAGAGAAGATAGACAAGGGATGTTGACCTCCTCCAATGCACAGGGCAAGTCACCAGATCATGGTGAAAGATGTTCCTGCCAGACTTCATTCATCAGCAATAGTGCTCCAATTTTGCTCCAATTTTAGTGCCTTTTGTCTTCGTGTGTTTACTTAATCAGCACAGTAAGTCCAAAACTCCAGATCTGGGGAGGTGTATGGCCACATGTACACTGCTCTTCCAGGAGGGCTCCTGGGCTTGTGAGCCACAAAAAACATGATTCTACTTTGATAATACACTTTACCCTCAGGACTTTGCTACCTTTTCCTCCAGTCTTTGCCAACCTTTAAAATCAAATTTAAATTGAAAGCAAGGAAAAGGGAAGACTCCACTTTTTAGTTATTCCTGGCCTGGCTAGAGTTATGCTGTCAGACCCAGATCAATAATCTTATCTGACAGCCTGAAGTGAAGGTTTATGCTTGACTAAGAGGAAATAAAAGTTAGTATAGAAGGAATTTATTCACAGAATGCTCATTTTTCTCCATTGCCATGCATAGAGGTCTTTCAGAGGTAGACTGCATACAAGACACTGAAGAGTCCTAAAAAGGCCACAAAGTGTTTATTTAGAGACAGTTGAAATATTTCCCAGAGGCTTGACTTATCTGCAGCACCCTTTTTACTCTGGTGTAAATGGACTCTGATCTAAAAGGCAGAAGGTACTTCCTAATATACATTTAAGTAATCTTCGTCACTTCTCACAGCAGAAAAATTCTTCTTTTTTTATTTAACAGCACACAAATATCTTTCCATTTCAGCACACAGCATGGGCAGAAAAAAGGCTCAGGGCCAGGTGTGTGCCTGGCAGAAAGGACAGAGAACTGCTCTAAGTATTGAAATTGTGCTCTATATTTAACAGTGCTAAGAGAAGCTCAGCAGTGATTTTCTTAACACCTAAACTCCTTACCCTGTCTAGATAATTTCCCAGCTTGTAAAGGATGTAGAGAAATTAAATTACAATTTAAAGGGGTCTTTAGATTTTTTTTACCTACAGTTAATGTGTAAACTTAGTATGAAACACTCCAACAAGTCCTGCATTTCACTAACTGCAGGACATGGGAATACTGCTATTGCTACTGCTACTGCAAATTCAAGAGCCTTAACTGTTGACAAACAATCACAGTGATCCATACCTCAGTTTTACACTGAAGTCTAGGTTAAGGAGGTGCTTGATCTATCTTACTGGAATCAGCATCTTCCTTAATGTTTCGAAACAACAAACACAGATGTATTTCTTTTAACTGATCTTTGTGCTCGTGGAAGGCTGTGAATCTTTCTTCTGATTTTTGTTAAAACAAATTTTAAGGTTTTCCAGTAATTATTTGTTGTTTAGATAAACATTAATGCATATAACTCTTCTGGAGCAAGTCCATAAATTTATGAAATTACTTGCTGTGCCCATTCAACATGGCAAGAACCAGCCACTTGTACCAGGCATTCTGATAGCTAGCTGGGAAAAGAAGTTCCTACATCAAGAAGCAGGCAAAAATCCTTCTTTTGAGGTTGTTTATAAAATTGCTTACTTTTCAATTGCAGGTACTCAGGTTAGAGTGAGGCTCTGCTTTGTGAGAAGAAGGCTTGTGAAGCAGAACTATGTCCTATTTCCTAAAAATATTTCTAGGCCATTGCTCCAGCCACATTGGCATTTATGTTTCTACTTTGTCAGGGCCCTAATGTCAAGCACATGGAGGAATGCTTGAAGGACTGGACCAAGCTAAGGTAAGAGCCAAGAATAAGCATAAAGATCAACAGACAGGTGGGGAAGACAGGCAGAACAAAAATACAAGCATGTGGTAAGAGAAAACATCTGTGAGAAGTAAGATGGTTGTGTTTGACTTTCAATTTAATTGAAAAATACCAGATGTAACCTAGGGAAAATGTTACAGCTAGCAGAAATGAGAAGTTATTAACAAAAGGCTTATTTCTGCTGCAAGCTTTATCAAAAGTTGCTACAAATACTTGGCCTTCCTCTAATGTAATTCCTATTTTTATTTTCTAGGATCTTGGCAGATACATGAAGCAAATCACAACCATGCTGGAGCTTTACTCATTCAGGAGACTTCTTACAAAACAGGCAACTTTGGATATTCCCTAGCTAAAAGACACGTGATTCAATAAATGCAGCATGCTCCATTATTTGATGTAGTCCAGATTGAAAAAAAAAGAAGGCCATGATTCTCTATCACTAAAATATAGATATATAAAAAAAAATCTCAGAATGCTTCCAGTAGGAGAAGCTTCTGTTGATAATGTCTCACTTCTTACCTATGTTAGAGAAGAATGAATTCAGTATGGAACCAATGCTGGAAAGAAAGTCTATTAGAATTATGAGAAAAAGAGAGGTAAACATAATGAAGACCATTCAAAGAGACTTGTTATGAAAAATAAAAAAGTCTGAAAGTAGTTTAAAAAAATTAGGCGATGAGGTATGACATCAGGAGGGAAGAAAAACTAGTTACAATATTGGACAAGTAAGATAGGTATTCACTGAAGAGCTCAACCAGGGTTCAAAAGGCAAAGCTTCAGCTGCCCCCCATTGACCTGCCAAAGTGACATGCAATTGCTTTCTCCTTAAGCAGGTAGCCAAATCAATATGTTAGAGGCATATTTAGTCTCTCTTTAGTACTTTCATGTGAAGTGCAGTTAGTGTAATGAGAAGCAGAGTATGCCCCACAGTCTTTTACACCAGAATGCTATGGTCTGGTGGCTTCCAAATCATTGCACCCCTTCCCAAGAAGAATCATAGAATCAGAGACTGGGTTAGGTTGGAAGGGACCTTTAAAGGCCATCTAGTCCAACCGCCCTGCAGTAAGCAGGGACACCTTTAACTAGATCAGGTTGCTCAGAGCCCGATCAAGCCTGACCTTGAAGGTCTCCAGGGATGGGGCCTCCACCACATCTCTGAGAAACCTGTTACAGTGTCTCACCACCCTTGCAGTGAAGAACTTATTCCTCATGTCTAAAGAGGGTGGGAAAAGATTGCTATAGCAAAATATATCCTTTTACACAGCCTTCATCTCCAGTACAATACAACAGGCTTTGGTAAGGCTTGCACTTCTTTAGGGATTCTCTGAGCTGGGTGGTCAAAACATTTTCCTTTGCAAGAGGTATATCAAGAGAGAGCTGAACCAGAATCTCCCACTTCAGTAACCGAGCTGTCACATACAATCTATTTCTGTCCTCTTATTTTTTCTCCATGAGACACTTCCTTTGGCACCTGATCGTGGGAGAGGATGCAGGAGCCTGAAGGGAGCCAGGCACCTTCCTCTTCATTAGGGTAAGGCATCCAGCTCAGCTCTAAAGAAGGCAAAATACAAGACAGACATCTTATCTTCCCCCCCACTCTGCACCACCCCCCTCATCCTTTTGGTTAGGTAAGCTAGCTGCTTGGCAGAGCCAGGCAGCTGGCTTATGTGAACCCCTTAGGCATGTACCCCTCTGTCTCCATGGATCATACAGAGAATCTAAGCCTGAACAAACTTCTGTATTCTACCTCGTTGATGGCTTCATGACACCAGCGTGCAAGATTTAAGAGTATGAGAAGAAAAAGTTGTGACAGATGTTAGTCAAATTGCTTCATGCTCTACTGGAAGGTCCTCAGATGGCAAAGAGTGGACACTAGTTAAAAACATTCTGGGTGTTGACAGTAGAGATCATATAAGGTTTTGGTTGCATAAATCTAGCTGGAAATCTTGCAGTCCAGTTTAGAATATTGTACAGAACACATCTTTATTCTATTTTAAAATCTTACCCTTTCAGTACATATATTTACAGGCTTTAAATTTAATACAAGATTTTTAGTGCATCAGTGTCCAGATGACCAGAGGCCAAGAAGTTCTGATCTCAATATAATCTTTTCATTGTTTTGGCACAGCAAACTTGTTAGTCTAAAAAGCAAATACTGAACACAATGCCACTAGCTTAGCCTTGATGCTTTTTTTTCCTCATGTCCCATTTTTTCCGAAACACACAGCAAAGTTGTAATAAATTGAAAAGTAGAACTATTAATGAGTCTCAACCAACATGACATTTTTTCTGTGCATCAAAGAACCTTTTATTTGGGGTGGGTTATTTTTTTTTAGTGTAGGACAGATCCTTAAGGCATCTAATCACAAAAATGTTGTTTCCAGTCAAGGAAAGAGAGTGAAATGTTTAGCCCAAACAAAGTCAAAACCTGTTGAAAAATCCCTGTCAGGAACACAGCCTAATGCAAGATGGCTGCTGGAACTGGTGAGCAGCTAAAAAGAGCATCAAAGGTAAAATTACTGTAGTTGAAATGATGTGTGAAAAGCTGGAATAAAAAAAGGTAATTAACTTTGAGACTGTTGCCAAAGCAAAGGCAGCATAACAACCACCACAGATTATTCAAAATTGGAGGATTTAGTTTTGTTCCTAAAATTGTATGCAGATTACCTTCTGAATGTCTTATTTTTACAGTCTTGTTTGCAAGTAATCCCATGAGCAGCTGTTTAGCCCAACATTCTGAGCAAAGAGCCCAAATGACTGACCTGATGTAACCTCTTTCCAGCTACTACCCTCATCTAGACAGCGGTCACAGATAGACAGCACTCAGCAATGGCTGGAGTTAATGAATAGATTATTTTCTCTTGCTGTTTTTAGGACCTTGCTGAAAAAATACCAGACAATAGCCAAGTAATGCATCATGCCTGAGATGTGTGAGGCAGCATTGGGAATTAGACACAAAGGATTTCGCTATGTGATGTTTCACATGTGCTTGATTCTTACTTTCATACACATGCTTAAAACCCTTGGATGTTCTGATTTTGTCCTTACAGATTAGCCCATCTTCTGCATATTGGATTCGTTTGGGATATGACCATTTTTTAACTGCAAGTGTGCCTTTCAGTCTGCTCCATTGCGCTGACAATCTCTAATTTAGAGACGGGCATGGTTTCCACAAGTGGTTTCTAGGAAAAGGAGAACATTGCCTAACTGGAATTTTGGCTTCTGTGGATTGACATCCTTTGTCTTATTACAACTGAGGTTTCACAAATGCAGAAAGCATAGTTTTGCTTCAGAATTTCAGAGCTCAGCGTCATGTCTGGGTCCTCTTGTGCACTGTTGCTTAATTGCCAAATCTGTAGTAATAACCCTTTTTTGCTGTAACCAGTATGTGCCTTACTACTATGCAGTACAGACCTAGTTACAATTAATTAAGTTCTAACGTTTCTGGAGGAAAATAGACTTTTTTTTTTCTTCTCGTTACAGTCTGGAAGTATTTGGGCAAAGGTTTATGGGACAATCTGGAAGGAAACTCCATTGTGGAGCCTCATGTGGAAGCCAAAATCTTAGTTAATGTGTTTAGCTGGTGTATTTTGGATCACAAGGGCTAAGAGAATGATTTTGTGCAGTTGTGAAGCAAATTCTGTTTCCATTTACCACCTTTTGGTAATTTCTCAGTATGGTGTAGGTGTTAGAAAGTTTTGAACCAAAAATATAATAAAAGCACTTGGTCCAAGGGATGTGGCTAAATTTAATCTGAATTAAATTTCCTGTCAGAGTAGGCTGCTCCACAAGGGAAGGCAAGCTGAGGGTGATAGTGGGGCAGTGTAATGAGCCTGAAGGAGAAGAGCAGAGCAGTAACCAGGCTCAGCTGACAATGATCACCAAAACCTTCTGTAATGAAGATGCAGATCTCAGGTCAAGCCTCAGCTGACATGAAGCTGCCAAGCATAGAGTGCAGGCTCTAGACAAAGCTTCTGACAGCCTTCTGTTTTCATGGCAGAATAATACAAGGTGTCACTGTTGCACCATATCTGAGGTGATCCTGAAACACAAGGCACTAAACCCTGTCTAGTGAGGGAAGATGTTGCAGATCCTGTTGGTGGCAAATTTAGCCCAGGACTTGCAAGTTCTTCCAAACAGGGGGAGTTTTACAAACCAAGCAGGAGCTGGGGTTAGTGAACTGTGAGATAGTGATGCAAAGAACATCCACCATGGTAGAGCTGGTGTTTGAGTGGGATGCTACTGTGCTATTCTCACAAAATGCCAGTGAAATAATTCCACAGCCACTCCCCCAAAAGCAGAAAGTGTCCAGTATCTTTGAAAATCAAGCTCCTTACTTAAAGACCTAATGCCAGGCATGCAAGCTTCAGTAAAGCTTATCTTTCAGTGCTGAAATCAGAGGATGATAAAGGGGTAGAGGAGAAAAGCACAGGAGAATGATAACGTGTAGAGACCTGGCAGCTGTTAGGCACAAATAGAAAAAAAGAGGAAAGAACTGTGAAATGGGCTTTGAAAGAGGTTTGGGGGAATGATTTGAAAGTCACAGCCCCTCTTTCTGGGAAGTTGTTCCAGCTGGATTTAATGAATTTTATAGAGATACCCTAAATTCTTTAGGTTTATGTTCCTTGTTATAGATCTATTGGAAGAAAAAAAGTCAGGAAGCATTCCCAGTATTCCCAGCTAATCTGTCTTGGGAAATTTTAGCAAGAGAGTGCCTGGTAATTTAGATTTCCAACTCTCACTTAGAGTAAAGCTATTTTTACAAAACCCAGTAGACAAACGTGTTTAAATGATGAACAAAGATAGAAAATCCTTTATTATGGGTGGAACTCTCAACCTAAAGACTTCATTGTACAGAGGTGAACAGAGAGGATGATAAATAGGCAAAATTCTGGTTTTATAGTCCAAGTCAAGCAGATGAATTTAATAGCTCTTCTACTGTTTATGTTATCAATATACACCATCATTACATTCGTTGATGTCAAGATGTAACAATAAATTCAGGCCTCTAAGAAGAAGCATACTATTTATGATGCAGGTAGGGGCTTTTGAAGGGTTCCAGTTTCTGCCACAAAGGTAAACAGGGAAAAAAGGACATACATTCCCTGGTTAGTAGAACTTTTTGAGAAGGACCTGCCAACTTTTGATCATCTTAGCAGCAGAAGCTGTATATTGTTGCTCTGTAGACATAAACAATTAGTTTTGTAAAGCACTAACTCCCTCAGAATCCTCCTCAGCTTCTGCAAGTGTTTGAACTCAGCTCTGAGTCATTGCTGCACGATCTGTTTTTTGTATCTGGGAAGGCAGTCCACTTCTATTCCATGGCAGGCGTAGGCTGCCCAGAGGGTAGTGTGCTTTCCCCTGACATGAGAAGGCCAATATGCCAATGACATCCCACTTAGTAATGCTGCAGGGACTGGGAATAATTATCCTGGTGTTGCAGTTATTTGACCTTCTGCCTTACTCTTCTCCTCTGTGAATGTGTGTGAGTGTGTGTGCATGTGATTGCAAGGAACTTACAAACAGCTCCATTTGTGCTGAAGGCTTGATCCACGAAACCGGTTTCTGAATTAGCCCAGGCTAAGAAAGAGCAGATGAAAGCAGAGTGGATGGAAGAGAGTGGTTGCGAAATCCTCCTTTTCCTCCATTGACTAAATGATGGGTAATGACTTCCCAATCTGTTCCTTAGCCATTTGATGGAGCTAATATGATGACATACTTTTAGTTAATCAGTAATTGTTATATTCACTTAAAGTGCTGTTTGTGAAATGTAGTGAAAAAACTCAGTGTGTCCATGTGTTAAACAAAGATGCTGAAGCACTCCACGAGTCTGAAGCTTCAGTTATTCCCTTATTTACTTGCCATAGTACTCTCAGGTTAGACCTGACAAACAAAAATAATAGCATAGACCAATGTGGTTCACACAGTGTAAGAATGTCAATAGTATAACCAAATTCTCACATTAAGTACACATTGTCCTAGAAACATTTGCAATTTCTTTAAAAAAAACCCCAAACATAGTGCCTTATCAGAGAAGGAGCTGCAGAGTAATTACTATGTTGTTCTGCCTCCATAATCCAAGTAGGGTTTGTTTTCAGCCCTGCCCAGTTATTAAGAAAATCCACATGGATATTTGATAATTCATGAATACTTAAATTAGGCTATTTTTCAAGATATCATTAGTTTAGACATTTAATACATGCATGAGGTTGACGGAAAAGACACATTTATGCTAGAAGAAGAAATCGGATATTAAAAGTTTCTAGAATCACAAAAGGGCAAAGTTGAAGTGCTCCCTAAGCTGCAATAATGTATTTAATAGCTGAAACAATATTTTAAGGCTAAACCTATTATTTTATAGTGACTTTTTTTTCTGTCCTGATAAGAATTCTTTTGCATGAATAGTTTGGCATAGGAGATAACAGTCAGTTCAAAAGCACTGGTGCTGACTCCACTTCCCTTATTTGAGAAGAAATAAGTCACTGAGCCCTGACCAAGCCTGCCTGCACTCTCAGGACTCCAAAGGATGAAATATGCTATTTGCTGGAGTAGCCCCTAGCATTTACAGTTTTTGCAATCAACAAAGGCTGCTGCTGCCAAAAAGATTACTTTCCATAACCTCGCTAATGCCTGGGAGCCTGTGTAGAACAATCTGCATCCTGCAGTACACACACATCATGACTACAATAACCAAGAGAAACCCTCTAGCACCCATGACTTAGTGAAATCTTGTTTCAAGCTAATCTGCAACCAGAACGCAATCATCATCTTCACTCTCGGCTGCCCTGTTTCTGATAGAGAGTGCCAGGGACCATAAGTGCACATCTGAGGCAGCTTCAGGCCAACGTGCAAATTTTCTCCTACAGAAAATCCCTATAATGAGAACGTAGTGACTTGCTGAACTTTCTGCTTGGAAGGATATTATCCATGTTTCCTCTTGAAAGAATTAAATCCTCCCTGTTGAGACTTTAAAGCCTCTATGATGCAGTAATCATCGCTGCTGTAAGTGATAGTGACAGATAGTCTCAGATGCTGTGACCCTAAAAAGGAATATATGCAAGGGTATCAGTGAACAGGTCTTAAATATAAGGCTTAGAAAGTGATAATTTGCTGTCATGGTTTAATCCCAGCTGATAACTGAACACCATGCAGCCACTCTCTCACCCCTCCCCTTCATGGATGGGGAAGATAATGGAACAAAATCTCATGTGTTGAGATAAAGGCAGTTTAATAGGATAAGAACAATAACAATATTATTATTATTAATAAAGTGATGCACAAAAGCAATTGCTCCCCACCCATGGAAAAAACCCAACAATACCCAGTCTGTTTGCGAGCAGTGAAACTGCCTCCTGGATCCCTTCCCCAGTTCTATCCGTAGCATGATGCTACATGGCAGGGAATATCCCTCTGGCCAGCCTGGGCTGACTGTCCTGGCTGTGCTCTCCCAGCTTCTCCTGCACCTGGCAGGGCATGAGAAGCTGAGAAGTCTCTGGCTTAGTGTAAGCACTACAACTACCCAGCAACAACTAATACAGCAGTGTGCTATCAACATTATTCTCATACTACATCCAAACCTCCGCATTATTCTGGATGCTAGAAAGAAAATTCAACCTATCCCACCTAAAACATTTGCCACTGAGTTTTGTGGTCTATTTGCTGTATTTTCCAGAGGTTTCAACATAGAAATTCCTGATCAAAAAAGCCTTCCTAAACAATAAATTCTACCTGATAATGATTGAAGAACTAGCTTGCGCTTTGAGAAGCTACAGTATTTGAGGAGGCTCTGCCCAGCACAGGGTCTTCTGAGCATATCAGTCTGTAGAACTGAAGCTTTTCTGAGCTGCCACTGAAGGGAAAGATTTGAAGAGCTGTGCAAGTAATATCAGAAAGATCTGGTGTGCTTTGCTAAGGTACTGAGGGTTTAATTTTGTGCTCATTCCTTACAGGCCGCATTTTTAGGCACTCACTGAGCTGCCTGGATTTTGACTTGCTACAAAAATCTTTGCTCACAGGCTCACGATATTCCTCTTGGAGAAAATCTCTGCCCAGCAAAAAGCCATCAGTCTCTTGTTATAAATAAACAGTGACTTCGTGTCCTTGTGGCTACAATTTTATTTAGTATACATACATATCTAAAGATATCAAAGAAGCTTGAAAGTTAAAAAAAAAAAAAGAAACCTGAGACAATGTGTGAGGACTATCACATCAGAGAAATCACAGAGTGGAAGAAAAGGAAGAATTTTTAATCTTTCCACCACTAAGCTCATTATTTTTTGCATGCCTCAAGCTCAGAAATACTTTGAGTGTGGAGTTTGCCATCTTCCTAAACTTTCTCCAAACTTCTCAAAATCAACAGGGCAGAAGATATGTGAGTATATGGCACCCTTTTGGGGTACAACAGACATGAAGATGCTGTAAAATCACCCATAGCTAAAGTCCCACGGTGGGTATGGGCCTAGGCAAAGTAGTCATCTGCCTTCTAATTAAAGGCACGGGGAAGCAAAATGTTCACTGGGTGAGAGGTGAGAAGAAGGAGGAGGCTGCCTATTTTGCCAATGCTCGACCCTAAAAAGTCAGGCTGGCTGCTTCTGCTACCCCAGAGATGCCGGGTTCTTCATGAGATGGAGAACTTCCAAAAGTCATGGTTACCACTTCCCAGCCTTCCTGTTCACAGGCAGTCCTATGAGTACCCAGACAAACTCCTGGGGCCTCTCTAATGACAAAGTGTTGGTCTGTCATCCTTAGGTGAGAAAAAATTGATTTTACATAGGCTTATGCATGTGACAGCTGATAGACATTATTTTCAATTTGAAGGATATCTAATTCATAAATAGAATATCAGATATACAAATCAAAGTAACGCTTCCCTACGTCTTCCCATGATCAGAGTATGCTGGAGGAAACTTCAGCTTCCTGAGGTTTGTGAGCCTTCTAGAGCTTCCTTAATGAAAGTCTCTGCATTTCATACCCAATACACCAGTTGTTGTCAGTTGTGGTGCTGTGAAAAGGAAAAATCAGGCAGGGCTGATCATAAACGGAGCCTTGCCCAAAATATTTGGAGGGAGATGGTCGGTATGGAGTGATGAAGAATTAGGAGCTGAAGTTTCATGAGTGCTACAATGACACCTTATACCACACAGAGTACTGAGATGGCACTATCAGACGTCTTCTAGTGGTCAGTAAATCAGAAGTGTAGCTAAAAGCTACACTGTTCAAAGTGAAGACATGACAGAGTAAGAACCAGAAATAAAAAAGACTTTTTTACAAGTCTTCACTTCACCACCATACCCTTGCAGGGCAAGTCCCTTCTCACAGTCTTTCTACTTGCTAACTCCTGGTCGTGCAAAGACCTATTGCCATCTGCTCTGGCTCTGTAAAAATTCTCTTGCCGTTACCTGTCCATCTGCCTTTTGCTTGAAAAAAGCAACTCTAGAGGCCACTCTGGAGGTTCCTCGCTGCCTGACTGCCTGCCTGTTCCCTGCCTCCCTTCACCTCGGCCCATCCCGTCCCTCGACATTTCCCCTGGCCATGCTCAGTGGCTCCCAGGGGAAGCATAGCCTTCCCTCCTGACTCAGGCTGCCACAGCCAGGACAAGGCTGTGGAACAAGGCAGTGCAAATCAATGCAGTAAACCACAAGCGCGGCAGATGCCAACTGCCAAAGCCGCTCACTTCCTTCAGCTGTCTCACCGCTGGTTTTGTGTGGCTGTGTGCAAGGAACAGCATGTGGCGATACTAACGGTGGCTGCTAGAGGTACTGCTGCTGTGAACAGAGGCTCTAATGGACGCCTATGCTGACACAGAGGGAGCTGAGAGACTTCACTTACCAAAGGAATCATGCAAACTGCACGCAAACATGTAGAACACAATGAGATAAGGTGGCACATCCAACATAGACTTGGCAGAATCACAAGGTTGGAAAAGACGTTTAAGATCATCAAGTCCAACTGTTCCCATCCTGTGCTAAACCATATCCCTAAGTACCTCGTCTACCCTTTTTTTAAACACAAGTTTAACCCAGTCAGGTTTTATTTTATGTCAGAATTACAGGTCTTGTGTATATGATGGAAGCATCACCTTTCATATAACTTGACTTTAGAAGGACATTGCCTTCCATTGCTGTCTACAAGTAAGTTAAAGAAACACAGACTACTACATTGATTATTTTTATACAGGGGAAAAACTGTCTAGAAAACGAGAGGCTGTCGTAAAGACAATTTACTGTCAAATTAGGAGAAAATATGTCAAGCAGTGTTCCACTATGTGTTGATCAGTGTACAGAGTCTTTTAACGTTTTCATGAATGATCTGGATCAAGAAATTTGGGAACAGAAAGTGTGGCAGCAGAAGCAATGGAAGGGAAAGTCAAACTAGGAAGGACCTTAAAGGAAATCCAGGATTCTGGATAACTTTATTGAATAGGAGGAATATTCTGCAAAGAAGACAGTACTATTGAGTAATGAGAAGTAAAACACTTAGGCAGGAGCAATCCCTTATGTAAACAGAGGAGGAGCACGAAACAGCAAGAAATTAAATTGGAGGGAAGGAAACATTTTACAGTGAAAAACATGTCAGTAGTATCATGCTATTGCTAAACAAAATGTTAAAAAAAAGCAGTAAACCCACTATACCGAGAGATATTTTCTACTCCTATATGTCTCTCTATAGGTAGAGAAAGAAGGGATTATAACTTAAAAGACCAAATTCCATTGCAGTCAGCATCGTCAGGGCCTCAGCAGGAGTACTACGTCCACTTTTTGGTGACAAGCTTTAAAAAGAATGTGCAAAAAAGCATTTCAGGGAGAACAATGAGAGCACTGGAAAACATCACCTACAGGGAAAAGTTAAGTCAGTTGAGGTTATTTAATCTAGAGAGGAAAATGTCAAGGAGAAGCGTAATAACAGTCTTTGGATGTGTAAAGATGTTGCTGCAAAAAGCAAGTGAATAAGCTCTTCTCTATGTCTGTAATAGGCAGGGGATAAAGTAATAGGTTTAAACTCAGGAGGAAAGATTCAGGTTAGACATCTGGATATCAGACATACTACATGTTCCCACAGAAAGGAGAAAATTTAAGTCAATTGTGGTTGATTTATCTCAGCAAGGGGACTACACATAATGGGGACTCGGGGAATGATCAAAACTTTCCTGACAATTACTGAATTTGATGCTACTCTATTGATGCCAAGGAATGAAAGAAATGGAGGAAATAATGCAAGTTGTGATGTGGAGAGAGGAAAGATTTGGAGTACAGTGTAAATAACACCACAGAAGAAAGATTAAAGAGAAGAAGTAGGAGGCTGTAGGCGAGAGGAACCAATGGGGAATAAATTAAGGTGGTGAGGTGAAAGGAAGAATGCACCTGGAAGATAAAAAGGTGAGGATGGGTGTAAGAAAGACCTGGCACAGAAGATCCAACCCTGGTTAGATCCCTTAAGAGGATCTGGGGTATAGACACAGAAAGATGGTCAGAAAGATTTATTGTCTCCCAGACATTTGCAGACCACACTGCTTTCCAGACACTTCCACAAAGTCCTCTGTTTGCATTTTGAGTCAAAAAATTACCATGAATCTGACTGGCAAAGAGTTTCATCACTTTCTTCTCCCTTTTTTCTCGCAGTGCTTCATCACACAGTCTCAAGATTTCTTAGTCACTGTTTTCAGAGAACAACACTTCAGCAAACCCAGCCGTTTCTGTGCTTGGGTTTGGGTACCAAGGAACTAATTGCTCTGGAAAGTTTAATTATGAGTATCACATAGAAATTCTCCAGCAGGATGTTGGGTGCCATTTCTCTGTGGCAGTGTTCTACTGGCTCATCCTTTCTTTTTCTTCCTTCAGGCTCCTGCTTTAC
Organism: Hypotaenidia okinawae; assembly: GCA_027925045.1. Taxonomy (NCBI): domain Eukaryota; kingdom Metazoa; phylum Chordata; class Aves; order Gruiformes; family Rallidae; genus Hypotaenidia; species Hypotaenidia okinawae. The sequence continues at coordinate 86,627,717 of BSDF01000002.1, read as the reverse complement.
TAACCACATACTTACCAACAGCTGCAGCATGGGAATCAGGGGTGCTACAGAAAACAATGTATTTCGATGCTTGACTGCCTACTCAGCCTGCACCCAGCCTGCTCTCATTTCAGGCGCTGCACAACAACCATGGCCCAGGAGTTAGACATCCAAGTAATACTTGCAGCATCCAGCAATAGCATACTGTATCTTTTACTGCAACTGTAGTATAAATATAAAATAATCAGCATAAACTTGAAGGAAGGATATATAGGAAGTATACTGCGCTAATGCAGCCTCACTTTGAGTGCTGTGTGAAGTTTTGGGTGCCACAGTACCAGGGGGGTACAAAACTATTGGAGAGTGTCCAGAAGAGGGCAACAAGGATGGTGAAGGTTCTGGAGGGGAAGACTTACAAGAAGTGGCTGAAGTCCCTTGGTTTGTTAACCTGGGGATGGCTGATGGGAGATCTCATCGCAGTCTATGGCTTCCTGATGAGGGGGAGCGAAGGGGCAGGCACCCATCTCCTCTCTTTGGTGACCAGGGATAGAACCTGAGGGAATGTATGAAGCTGAGACAGGGGAGGTTTAGGTTGGACATTAGGAAGAGGTTCTGTACTAAGAGGGTGGTCAGACACTGGAACAGGCTCCCCAGGGAAGGGGTCACAGCACCGAGCTTGGCTGAGTTCAAGAAGCATCTGGACGATGCGCTCAGTCACACACTCTGACTGGGCTGGCCCTGTGTGGAGCCAGGAGTTGGACTTGATGATCCTTATGGGTCCCTTCCCGCTCAGGGTTTTCTATGGTTCTATAAATAACACAGAGATTTATTGCCCCTTTCAGGCAAGTAGTTACATGCTCCCACTTTTTCTATGGGAGTGGAAAAAAATCACCAACCATGAAGATTTCTTTGTGCAATACTTGCATCAGTGGCAAAACGACAGGGACAAGAACTAACAAAGAGCAAGCAAGAGGGAAAAATGTCTGATCAATTTGCTTCCTGTGGCACTAGGTGTAGTGTTGTTTCTTTGGACTGCCATTTTAACTGCTAAGATAACACAGGCAAGCCATCTAGAGTTTGTTGCAAAAGATCCAAGTTCTTCATAAAAATATGTTTGCCCATTAATGTTTTCAGCCACGTGTCTGTTATTCATTTATCAGCTAATTCTCTGCAGGTGCATTGTCTTGGAAGTACAACTTTTTCCCCCTTCAGCAACACTGTTTAATGTGATGAACAATGTTGTCATGATGAGCTTCAGTAATTTTCCTCTAGCCAATAATTTGTTGAATTGCAGCCAGACTCAAGAAACTTTATGGAGTTAGAAACCAAGTCTCCAACAAATCCTCTTGTGGGAAAAGGAATAAAGCACTCTGGTGCATTATTGCACAGGAAAGGAGTAAGAAGACTGACACCAATTTAAAGAATTCACAAGCCCAGGCCTGCTAAGGTTATTTGGGGGTGGAGGGATGTTACTCTAAGCCAATGTTTTTCACCATCTTTGGAAAAAAATTATACAGAAGCCTCCAGTTTTTATGAAGCCCCATTCCATATACCTTTTTTTCCCTTTAGGGAATGCTTTCTAGCTGGCTTATCATTAACATCTGTATACATTTTCAATGCAGGTTGTTTAGCTTGGTAGCCAAATTCAGAGGAAAAAATCCTGGTAATGGACATTAAGTTCTGTCAGGCTGAAGAGAAAGTCATGAACACCAGCAAAGCAAGGTAAAAAGGGCAAACACATAGCCTCCAAATCTCATGTGCAATAAAGATCTCAGAGGCTGAACACAAAACCCTACTTCTCTCATTCTGCCCTTTTTGACCTCTTGTAGCCTCACTTTTAAGACTATTTCCTAATCACCAGGGAAGGAAAAATGAAACTGGACAACCTTGAGGTCCCAGAAAGCACACAGTTCCTCTCCCCACATCGTGGACTGACACAGAAAAGCATCCCTAGTGTACAAAGAAAATGTGCTAATGAGCTTATTTCGTCCCCACCTCAGACATAAAAGAGCTTTCCTGAAAGGGAGTTGCTGTTAGAAGGTGCCATTGAAGTAAAACAGGAGCAGGCAGCAGGTTGCCATCATTTCGGGATTTCACTGAGACCAGAGGAAATTATTTTCTTGTTCTGAACAGCAGATAAAGATCCGCGTTTGAAAACAAAATTAAAAAATCTTACAATATAGATCTATCCCCTGCTTTCACCTTGTTTAACAGGTTCTCTCCCTTTTCTTTTCCCTGCTAGTGAAAATGCACTCCTCCAGTAAGAGTCTTCTCACACAGGGAGAGATTATGAAATCTCAGCTCATAGTCTTCCCCAGAATTTGAGAACCATGTTTCACAACTAGAGAAAACCAAGATACGCAAAGCTATTGCACATAGCCAGAAAGGGCAGCTTTTGAAATCCCCCCAACATGCTACTTCTTGTTTAGTCAGTCAAATTTTTATATAGAGGATTGTCCATGAAGAAATAAATGTAAATACCAGTACAGGAGGCACAATATTCTCACAAGAGTGGCTAAAGTGAGCTGTCCTGCATAACTGGCTGTTTGACGATCGGAAGGATTGGTACTGGACACCAGAGTCCAACGCTTCTATGTGTCAACGTGAAGAGAAAAGCAGGGGGTAGATACAGTGACCTGGGGTGTTGTGTCTGGCTGTTTGCCTCGGTGGTGCAGTACTGACAGAGGCTTCATGGGGTGAACAGCTTCCAAGGACAGTCCTTCATTTCTCCCGGGTGTACTCTAAGTCGATGGCAAGGAAGTGCCCTCGGTCTTGCCCTCAGCCTAGTTTCACCATCCCTGCAGCACATACTGGGGTGACTGGATCAGTGTTGGAAATTATATGCTTGCAGAACACAAGAAGGAGCTTTCTGAAGCATGAAGGTGTGCGTTGCTTAGGCACTGCCTTGGGGCGGTAGGCCAGCTGGTACTCTACATGCTCCCCTTTAGGGATGAGAAAAGTCATGTTGCCCCCATGGTGTTAAAGATCTAAACTAAACGGTCTCTCTAATTGAATACCTTTGGCCACCCCAGACAAAGATCAGACAGTCAAAAGATCAGAAGACAACTTTTTCCAGGGAACTGATCATCACATGCCTGTCTGGAAAGAGAGGAGATGCCGTGTGATGAGAACCTCTCACAATAAATACACCAACAGACATGGTTCAGAGGGTGACCTGTGAAAATTTACAAAGGTAACGCATGTGGAGCTGCAAGGCAGCAAATCTAAAGCACACTGAAAAAACAGTTTTACAGCTGCAGTATACTGTCAATTACTGCAGATGGCTTGTGAAAAACGTGAAAATACTGCAGAAACAGCAGATATTGTGATCTGGTTTGCCACAGAGTTCAACCTAAACTACGTGAAGTACCTGAAGATGTGTTTGTGCTGAGCAGGAATAGAACCAGTGTCTGTTGCAGATGGAAGGAAGCATATTGTTAAGGTATATCAGCATGGCTCCAGACCACTAAACCAATGTTGGAATTGACTCAGTCATTTCTGTACATATTTGAATCCATTATCCCACCGTTCTTTCGGCGTTTATCACTTTTTAAACCTGTATTATGTGGTTGGTTGCCTGCATGCAAATATGTCTTTTTATATGTATTATGTAGATGCTGGATCCTTTACAATGCATAGCCATACTGCTGTACTATGTGGAGATTTGCTTGTTGCACTTAATATGCAAATAGCAAATGATGCACTGTTTCAATGCTACCAAACCCATTAAAATGCAAACTGCAGATTCAGGAGACAGTACTGTGAAGCTGCTTGGTTGGGGGAAAAAAAAAAGAAATCACTCCGATTTCGTGTGAGAGAGCCTACTCCACAGAAGCTTAAAAAAAATCAAGCTGTTTTCTGTTTGGTTGGGGGTTTTTGTTTGCTTTTCTCACCTGGGTTTCACTAGGAGGTCTGTTCACTAACGTAGCAGAATCAAATAAAGATGTGGTGCTGGCAGGTTTCACTGTCCAGGACATTCAGCACCCTACTGGTGCTGGGCTTCTGCAGTCTGGAAGAGAAGAAAATGAAAGGCCGTGAAAAGGCGGCCCACAGCTACTGCAGAGAGGTCACAGAGTTTGTGCACAGCAGCCACAGGTGATACGGCAAGGCACAATGGCCATGCGGTGTGTCTTGGGAGATTTGGGTGGATTTGAGGGCAAGCTTCACAAAGAGGTCAGTACAGGACAGGAAGAGCTCACCTGGGAATGGTGGAAACTGAAGATTTTTGAAGAGCTGGCCTGGCAAAGCTGTGGCTGACCTGATACTGTGTCAGTGATGTTTTTGCTTTTGAGTGGCATGTAGGGCTACATGGCCTTTAGAGTTCTTTGGTCTGTGCACCAGCCTGTAGCACAAAGAAGAGGGTTATTTTTTACCCTCTGCAGCCACAATGTCATTATAGATCATCTACCCACGGGGGCTATAAGCACAACATTAATTTCCTGGAAGAACTGTATTACATTCCTCCTGATCAGGACTATTCCAACAGTTCACTTTTCAATTTTGCCTTCAACTTTAAGCGCTTTAGGCACAGGGTGTTCAAAATAAGGCTGTTTTCCTGAAATAAGGCCGCATACAATAACATTTCTGCTGTCTTCAAACAGAAGGGTTAGTATAGGCCTTCCAATGATTGCTGTTACATCGAACAAGGTTGGCTGAACACAGGTGAGTTTCTGTATAACGACAACATTTAGCAGTGCTAGAAGCTCTGTCACTGCTGTGTCTGCTGCCACCCATAGAAAGGAGAGTCACTGCTGTAATGAATGGGCAGCCGAAGGCAGACAACGAATGGAAGAAAGAGAGTATATATAGGGGAAAACTGAGACAGGGACACATGCAGTGATTCACCAAAGACTGCTTAGAATGAGAAAAGATGAGCCATTACGTAAATGCTGTTCTCCTAAGGTATAGCTCAGTGCTGCCACAACATAGCTATCTTCCAATCATTGTTAAAACTGGTGGGGAATTTTTCCCTATAATTAATAGAGCAGAGCTTTCAGTAAAATCCTATTCTTCAGCTGCCCAGGGAAAATAGACATCTTCATAATGCTTTTGATGAGGTGTCCTGGGTCTCTGCCCCTGCTGCTTGCTGCCCAGACAGAGAAGCTCCACAAGATTGTTTCATAAAGAACTGCAGAGAAGTTTTGGTGGTAGCTGCATTTCACCCACTGCCTTTAAGAGCGTATTGCCCAGGGCAGAAGCACAACTTGGTGGCAAATTACTGAAGCCACAATTTGTGCTTGGATATCCTAACAAGAGAGTCATGCCTGACTGATTTTCAAGGGAGGAGAAACAGTGTCCACCACAAACCAGCCTCTGGATGAAAAGCTATGGCTTGCAGCATGCAAACACAGGGCGGTCCCCAGTGAGCCCTGAGCACATTAGTTTCTTTGGTTCAGTTGATCTGACAGATTTTTATTGTGCTGCCCTGTGGTTTCCATGAACCAAGGGTGACCACCAAGGTCAGATGTCTCAAACATTGTTTCCTCCTTCAGGAATTCCAGATTCAGTTCAAAGCCCATCTCCTGTCTTGTGTATCTGGAGGTGATGTGTTGCCTACAAGAAGCCTTACTGAGTGCACTTCAGCTTCCAGTGTAGCTACATTACAAAACCCAAATCAACCATTCCACACGGCTGGATAACAGCATAAATAAAGCGCTTTTTTGGACACTAAAAAGATGTTAGTGTGGATACTGTAATGATATGCACAGTCATATGTTCTCACATATCTTCACAATTATGGAGAAGTTTTTACAAAGCTTAATGAGATTATGGGAATTTCCATTTTGCTGTAATGTAAAGCAGAGCAGGATTACACAATGCACATGCCCCAAAACCCTGGTTTTTTGTGAGATCACTTGTGATGTATGCCCAACCTTGCAAGAGGTGTGACCTGTGTGGTTTAAAAAGTGACTGGACAAAATCATGGTAGAAACACCCCCATTCACAGCTACCAACTATAGTTCTGGTTTGGGAAGTCCCTAGAGGGATGGCAATTTGCTGGAAGCTGTTTACACTCAGAATCTATTTACAATCAAAACCTTGTTATTGGCAAAAGGGAAAACTGTTTAGTATCAGCCCTATTAATGTTTTAACAGCCTAATAGTCCAAATTGCTAGTGCATTTGCAGTAACGTGCACTCTGAGCCCCAAATTAATATAGAAAAGGCTTGTTAGTAATAGAGTTAAACTGTTACAAGAAGACTTATTGATACCTCCTCCTTTTCTCTGATGTTATAAAAATCTTACAAGTTCCCTTAGTTTCTAAGGTCAAAGACCCCAGTCTTCCTCATGAAAGTGGGGTTGCAACAAGTCTCCAGAGTCCCAAGGTCTTTGGTGGGGCAGGTTCATGATTGGGGTCCCTTTCTCCTCAGCACTGGGTCTCTTTGGGGATATTTTTGTGTAGTGTCTTACCACAGCCTGCCTCCTCCTCTCTGCTTCCCAGGTGAAGTCTGGGAGTTGCAGGCCATGGTCCCCTAGCCCTGTTACGCCAGATGGGCTGTCTTTTCCCCAGTGAGTGGGGGATAGCAGCCCCCTGCCTGGGTGATCCCAAAGCAAAGCCAGTGTAGGGAGGACACAGGCATGTGGCCACCAGGCAGCTGCTCCTGTGGCTAAAGCCTACATGGCCTTTTACTTTTTATTGTCAAAGATCATATTTACAGGGCTGTAGCTAGGAGAAAACTTTAAAAAAATATTGCCCTTGTTGTACATTATTTTATAGACCTTTCCATGTACATATGCTGTTGGCTGTTGCTGGTCTCAGGATCCTGCCCTAGACAGATGTTTGGCTTGACTCACTGCATGTCTTTGTAAAAACAGATGGAGCCAAGATCCAGTATCCTGCCAGCTATACATGAGGCCACTGCTTCTTCTTGGCCTCCTGTGTGTATAAAACCACAATCTAAAAAGCACATCTCTAGTGGGGAAGCATTCCAGTTTCTGCTTTATTTTTGTCTGAGGGTTTGGTGAAACAAAGGCTACTGGTGGATCTGAAGGAAGTAGAGTCTTAGTGAGATGTGTGAGGATGTGTGAGAGAGTCTGCAGAGCTGAGGGCATTTTTTGGCAGGTTAAGGAGCATGGTATGGATGCTGAACATGTGACGGCAGGCCAAGGAGGGTGAGGGCAGCACAGAGAATATGAGAGAGTTGAGATGGTGGCGATTCCTCATGTAAACACAACCTTATATCAAGAGGAGGTTCACTACAGGTTTTAGGAAAGTCTTTAATGTGTGCCCGATTGACTCAGAGTTCCTGTCTGGGTACCAAACAGGAGTTTATATCTCTCAGCTGAAGAGTGGTAAATGCAACCCCCAAATTATGCAATATGGAAATGAAAATCATAACCTGGGGAAAAAAAGAAGGTTTCATTGTATCCCAGCTGGGTCCTATTTTTGTGCCTGCTGAAACATGAAGGTTTTTCATATAGCAGCATGAATCATTCCAATGTGAACATACAAGTGACAGCTCTCCTTCATTAGATTCACCTTTCCCATACTAATTGTAGTGTGCTTTTCAAGCATGCATTTTAGTAGAAGAGATTGATTTTCACGTTGCAGAGTACTTTTCCTATTCTGTAGTGCACTCCCATGTTTAGAGATACATCCATCACAGGAAAGTACTGGCGTAGCTCCAGTGACTCAGATTTTGTAAATTATTATTAATCGTTCCCATACTGACTTTTTGATAAATTGTGTATTAAAATTGTGTATTGAATCCAAACATTTTTTTTCATAAATCAACATGATAAGAAACTTCTGTCTGAGCACTTCTTTGGAATATGCTTTTTTGGAACTTGTTATTAGGAACTCGTTGAAGCTATTGATCCAAAAAGAGTAAGGTAATAGGTCTGCATTTTTAAATACTGCATGTTGCCTTCATAAGCCAATTGTTCTAAACAATCTGCCTCAAGCTGAAGCATGGCTCTTTCAGTGTTAACTGTTACTTTACCTCTGTTATCAAATTACTTTCTAAATGAGATATGTATGACTAAATAATTTTAAAGATCATACAAACAAGTCCAGATTTGATTAATTTGTTATTAATGAGTCACACTGAAGTCAGAAGAGACTTTATTTAGCAGCAAATTGATATTAAACAATGCAGTTCATTCTCCTGCTGTATCATGGAGAACCCAATAGAGACTATGCCTTACTTAAATAGTTTCTGGTGGAAACTATTTAAATAATTTTTCTCCGAGCCATGAAGATAATCAGAGGGCTGGAGCACCTCTCCTACAAAGACAGGTCGACAGAATTGGGCTTGTTTAGCCTGGAGAAGAGAAGGGTCCAGGAAGACCTTACAGCAGCCTTCCAGTACCTAAAAGGGCCTACAAGAAAGCTGGAGAGGGAGTTTTTACCAAGGACCATAGTGGTAGGACAAGGGGTAATGGGTTTAAACTAAAAGAGATTTAGATTAGGTAAAAGGAAGAAATTCCTCCCTGTGAAGAGGATGAGGCACTGGCACAGGCTGCCCAGAGAAGCTGTGGGCTGCCCCCTCCTGGCAGTGTTCAAGGCCAGGCTGGATGGGGCTTTGGGCAACCTGGTCTGGTGGAGGGTGTCCCTGCCCATGGCAGGGGATTGGAACTGGATGATCTTTGAGGTCCTTTCCAACTCAAACCAGTCTGTGATTCTATAAAGAATGAATTTTCACGTTTATCAGTTTCTCCTTGTCTGTACTGTAAAAAGTTAGGGATATTTAAACTGAATTCATTGTGGTTGCTGAGATATAAAACTTGTAATCAATCAAAGAAAAAGGCCTGTACTCTTCATAGAATCATAGAATGAATCATAGAATCATAGGAGTTGGAAGGAACCTCCAGAGATCATCGGGTCCAACCCCCTGCCAAAGCAGCTCCCTAGCTCATATTGCACAGGGAGGCGTCCAGACGGGTCTTGAATATCTCCAGAGAAGGACACTCCACCACCTCCCTGGGCAGCCTGTCCCAGGGCTTTGTCACCCTCACTGTGTAAAAGTTCTTCCTCATGTTGGTGCGGAACTTCCTGTGCTCCAACTTGCAGCCATTGCCCCTTGTCCTGTCTCCACAGGTCACTGAAAAGGGGCTGGCCGATTCCCCCTGCATCCCCTGCTTAAGATATTTATAAACATTAGTTAGGTCCCCCCTTAGTCTTCTCTTCTCAAGATTGAACAGTCCCAGCTCACTCAGCCTTTCCTCATAGGGAAGATGTTCCAGGCCCTTACTCATCTTCGTAGCCCTTCTTTGGACTCTCTCCAGGAGATCCCTGTTCTTTTTATACCAGGGAGCCCAGAACTGGACACAACTTGGTAATATTAAATGTCCCTGCATTTTTTGTAAAGAAAGATGAATATGACTACAGTGGAATTATGTTCATGTATGTTACCATGAGAGAAGGCTTGGGCCTTGACACTCCTGAGTATAATGAGAAGCAGCAGTTAAGGCTGTCACCTGTCATGTTTTTCTGTGTTTTTTCTTGCTTTTTTCTCCCCTCTGAAATCTTATTTTAAAAGCCTCAACTCCTGTAGTGGGAAGACCTATAATGTGGTTTTACCTCTCTTCTTAGGACAATTTCTAGTCTTGGAGACTGTTAGACATTGAGGGTCGCTTGTTGTGTCAGTTTTATTTGTCGTTAACACTACAGACAACAACCCCCGCAAACATAACATCTTTAACCTCCTGGATGGAGGAAAGGAGAACCAGCTCACATGGCTGCCTCCACTCAGTGATCCTTTCTTGAATACCTTCTTGTTTGCTAGGTATTTGTCATCAGCTTGTCCTTTTCTTCCTGTGTGAATTTAGCAAGATTTCGGTTTAAAATATTTTTATCTAGCATAAGTATTATCCTTTATTAATCCTGTAGGGTCGTGACTAGTGACTATACTGACAGCAGCTATCACTAAGCATAATCATGGAATTTATGCTTTATCATCCTAAAAGGCAGATCCTTGTTTTAAGGATGGTCATGTAATCTCCCTCCATAATTAACAGAAAAGAAAATAGGCATCTCCAGGGGACAATTCATCCAAAAGTGAGATGAATTCCTCCTTATTACAGAGGAAGCCTAAATAACTAGCTTAAACTATGTGTCTTGCAAATGGCTGCAGTTTGACAGGATGTGTCTCACCCCTGTGTCTGAGGAAGAGAAAGAGCTTCAACCTCTACAGACTGAAATTCAACATGGAGCATAATATTCTTAATGGGGAATACTTGAAAATTCATCACTGATAACTCACCCAGAATTGCAACAACAGGTCACTGAATTGCTATTTATAGTGAAGCTTATTATAATTTATCCTATTCAGGTTGAGTGACCTTGGAATTTTTGCTCATCAGACCCTTGAAATTTCATTTATTGCCTAGTCTCTGGCAAGGGAAGGAGTTTAGCTACATGCTCTGATTGTTAATGCAAGCACTATTCACTACAGCGCTCTAGCTCTTCATTTTGGCTTTTTACCGTTGCTCAGTGTTGACAGCAAGGTGTTTCTGACAGCCCCCCTTTCTAAAGCATGGTGGACCTACCCACTGCATTTCATCCTAGCACAGCTGCTTCTGTCTAAAGTTTCTTCTGTTCCTGCCCACCCACCCTGCCCCTCCCCACCCCCCGGTCTTTTTAAATTCTTCTGATCACTTTCCATCACAGGCCCCATGAACAAATCTTTCAAGGCAGGGTGTCACAATCCAGAGTACAGATATGAAGATATACATGTAGAAAACTTAGGAGACATCTTCCTTCATTCTGATCAAATAAGCATTAACCTCCCACTGTATTCCAGGCAGACAAACTTTTGTTGTTGTCTTCTACCCAGTTATGGTGGTTTGGCCCTGGCTGGACGCCAGACGCCCACCAAAGCCGCTCTATCACTCCCCTTTTTCAGCTGGACAGGGGAGAAAATATCTGTTGAGAGGCTCAGGAGTCGAGATAAGGACAGGGACAGATCATTCCACAATCAGCATCACGGGCAAAACAGACTCAGCACAGAATAAAGGAAAGAAAACTCTCCAATTCATGACACTGCACTGCACACCCAGTGACACCAGAGTCAGGTAATGAGAAGTGCGGCCAGATTTTAAAACACCTCTCCAACCCCTTCCTTCTTCACCCCCAGGGTGGCATGGGGTGGGGGTGGGGGTGTGGAAGTGGGGGTTTCAGTCAGTTCTGTCTTAGTGGGGGGGCAGAGGAGCATTCCTCATGCCCTTCCCCTGCTCCAGTGTTGGGTCCCACGCACAGGATCCAGTCCTCCACAAATTTCTCCAGCATGAGTCCTTTCCCATGGGGCTTCAGTTCTTCACCAGCTGCCCCAGTGTGGGTCACTTCCATGGGGTGCAGTCATAAATCATACAATGTCTCTCAGTCTCTCAAGCCCAGACTGCTCCAGTCTGGTCCTCCATGGGGTCACAAGTACCCCCAGCAAACCTGCTCCAGTGTGGTGGTAGAAGAAGATGTAGAACGGTTTGATTGCTACTGATGCTAAGAAAGGATTTAGTGTTTGTGATTAAAACCTAGGTTTAAAAACCTGGCTTTATATACAAAGAGGTAGTGTTGGTTCCCAGAAGTGATTGCTCTCCTCAGCAGCATGTGAAGCTTTGTTGAGGAAGCACTAAAAGAACTGGATGCAAAAAAAGGCATAGTTTTTTTCCCTGAGTTTGTTTTAAATGTACCTGGCTTGTACACTCCTAAGGAGAATGGCCATTTCTGGGAATGAAGTGCAACCTAAGAGGATGTATTTGTTTTTCACAAAACTTTCTCTAGGATGCCCAGCAGAAGACCCTAATGTTCCACAAAAAAGGAAGAAGCTCTCAATATGATTTCCACCTGGCTGTTGGGCATGTGAACCTCAACACTCCAGAGGGGTTATCTGAAAATGATGTTTTCTGTGAAAGTCCACTCTGGTCTTACTGCACGGTCCTACAGCTCTGATGTCAGGGTATCTGAAAGGACAACACTGCAGATCAACCATGTACGGCACGGTCCCCTCTCAGAGAAAATAAATCTGTCCATCATCTGGTGTCTCCTGTCGTTAAAGTCAGCTCTCTTAATACCGTCAAAATATGTTTTCCTTCCACACCACTAATATTCCTGGGAAATTATATTGATACATAACTTGCCATTTCCACTACTCTTCACACAAACACACAGGTTAGCACACTAGAAGCGTTATTCAAATATAGCCAACCCGTTTTCAGTGGTCTGTGGAGACAGGACAAGGGGCAATGGCTGCAAGTTGGAGCACAGGAAGTTCCGCACCAACATGTGGAAGAACTTTTTCAGGGTGAGGGTGACAGAGCACTGGCACAGGCTGCCCAGGGGGTTGGGGAGTCTCCTTCTCTGGAGATATTCAAGACCCATCTGGACGCTTACCTGTGCATCCTGTCCTAGGGAGCTGCTTTGGCAGGGGAGTTGGACTTGATGATCTCTGGAGGTCCCTTCCAAACCCTATGATTCTGTGATTCTGTGAATACTGAGATTTAAGTTTTACAAGGGCGTTTACTCTTTTTCATCTTACACACCATTCATTTACTCCCTCAAAATTTCCCCTTTTTCTTCTTCCCTCTTCTGCAATTTGGAGTAAGTAGTATAAAAGCAAAGTAAGTTCCTGACTTTTTCATATCAGCTCTCTGCACTTTCCTTCCTTGTTTTAAATGGTATCCATTTGTTTGTCTTATGCACTGTGTAATACGCAGTCCCTGTGGACCCTGCAAATTATTTTCTGTAATGTCTACCAAAAGGTAAACTACGGAAAGTGCAGCAAAATCTCTCCAAGCCTGACTCCTTAATTTCTAAAAAGACAACCAAATGGTGTGCCACATGGGGCCTATTCATAACCTAATCAGGCAGTCTCAAATTTGAAACACATTACTCCAAAAGCAGCTTATATAGGTAGTTGCTCATCATTAAGCAAATAGATATTCCGTTTACTGTCTGCATATTATGCTGTCTGCATCCTCTTTGCTTTGTGGATCAATGGAGCATTTGTGACTCCAAGCTCTTCTTTCTCCTCCTGTACAGTTTAAGCAGGTCTTTGTTAGCTGCTTGTAAGCTGTATTGAGAGAATCAAATCTTCAGATGTTTGAGTTTCTGTGTGTTCAGAAGGAAGTCCTCCTGCTTACCACCTCTCAGGGGATCCATTCAGGACCTGGGTAGCTTACTTCTTACATATGAGTGGAATCAGGCAGGCAACAAAGATTTCCATATCTCTGGATGTTCTTTGGGTATTTTTTTATTTCATTCCTTTGATCATTATTTTCAAGACAGATGGTTCCCAAACACCATGCAGTTATGCTTTTCTGCATCTGCAAATATGTTTCATAACAACTTCAAGTACCCAGTCACAGTGGGAAGAAACTGTGACCCTATACTGTTCTCTGTTTTCCAGTGTACTGTAGAATCATAAAGTCATCATGGTTGGAAAGGACCTTTAAGATCGTCAAGCTCAATCATTAACTCAGCACTGCCAAGTCCACCACTAAACCACGTCCCTAAGCACCATATTGACACGTCTTTTAACTACCTCTGGGGTGAGGACTCAACCATTCCCCTGGGCAGCCTGTTCCAGTGTTTGACAACACTTTCACAGATTCACAGATTTGTAGGGTTTTTTTCTAATGTCCAATCTAAACATCCCCCAGAACAATTCCAATTCCATGTTAGTTACTTGGAAGAAGAGACCAACACCCACCTCCTTTCAGGTAGTTGTAGAGAGTCATAAGGTCTCCCCTCAGCCTCCTTTCCTTCAGACTAATCAGCCCCAGTCCTCATAAGACTGGTGCTCTAGACCATTTACCAGCTTTGTTTCCCTTCTCTGGACCTGCTCCAGCACCTCAATGTCTTTCTTGTAGTGAAGGGCCCAAAACTGAACACAGTACTTGAGATGCAGCCTCACCAGTACAGGGGGATGATCACTTCCCTAATCCTGCTTGTCACACTATTCCTGATACAAACCAGGATGCTGTTGGTCTTCTTGGCCACCTGGGCACACTGCTGGCTCATATTCAGCTGGTTAGTGACTAATAAATCCAGGTTCTTTTCCACCAGACAGATTTCCATCAATCTGTAGCATTGCATGGGGTTGTTGTAACCCAGGGACAGGATCCAGCACTTGGCCTTGTTGAACCTCATGCAATTGGCCTTGACCCATCAGTCCTCTCTATCTAGATCCCTCAGTAGACCAGTCCACCCTATCTGGAACCCGCAAGCAAATCAACACTCCTGCCCAGCTTGGTGACACCTGCAAAGTTATTTAGGATGGTTTCTAACCCATCAATAACATTTGTTTTTGCTGTCTCATGGCTTTCCATCTCCTGCCTTCATTGTGTTGCATTTCTCTTTTTCACTAGGCAGGCTGTTTGCTTGGTCATTGCAACTACTGAACTGTATAGGCTTATAGTTTTGAATTTCGATTTCCAAACAAGATGATCATGCTCCAAGCAGTTATGGAAGATAAGATCCCAGATTAAAAAAACCAAAACCAAAACCAAAACAAAAACCAAAACAACAACAACAACAAAAACAACAACAAAAAAAAAAAAAAAAGAAAGAAAAGAAAAAGATATAAAGGGAATCCTGAGATGTGGTCCTGGGAGGTTTTTTAAAATTATTTTTCTATTAATTAGTGCCTGTGCTCTGTTAATTTCTACTTTGCATTAGTGCTAAAATGTAGGCATTTTCTTCCAAAACAGGTTATTTAGAAAGAGTTTGATGGCTTTAATATCCTTTGCAGCATTACGGAGCTAAATATGATTTGCACTGCCGAAAGCCATTTTTTATTCGTGTTTCTCAGGAGCACAGAAAGGTGCTGTCTTTCTAACAAGTAGGTCTGCAACCTACAACCACTTCAAAGAGAAAATATGCTAAACATCACCCAGGCAGAATGCTTAGCAGTAATGACATTAGCTTACCAGCAGCCTGCAAAAACATTCCCAGATAACAATCTGCCCAGAGATCACAAAATGATGACACTTCACTTGAAAGTCGACCTGAAACTGTACCCTTTCAACAGCAAATATGTTCATCATCATTCAGGAAGACTCATCAGACTTAAAGTCAGTAAACTTACAGACTAACTTAACTAGTTTCCCTGTCCACCAATCTGTTGGTCCATATGTCCAAATCTACAGCAGAGAAGTGTCTCAAGAGACAGCAACACATTTTGTGCTCTGAGGCATCCCTAACAGCTGGGGATGGGCTCCGCTTCCTGAACTGCTTGCACTACTGCCTGCAACTGCAACTGTGGAGTGGCAGTCCAATGCCTTAAAAATTGCAAGCCTTCCCTTGAAGCCAGTCAGTTGCCAGACAGATGATGTAAGGCATACAGCCCAGTAGCCAGCCTAGACAAGCTATTAGAAAGCATCTAATGGTACAGGAGCTGTTGCACTGTCAACAAACATCGTATGCAATGCCTTGGTTTATTCTCTAAGACTGAAGACGTGATAAATGTACAGAAGAGCACTGAGACACAGCAGTGCCATTTGCCTTGCTTTCTCACAGCACTGAATGAAAGTCTGGACGAACAACTTCCTTGGAAGTGAATAGAAGATGCAGTTACATGCATTCACTTAGCTGCCAAAAGCACTGATTTGTGTGCCCCTTTGGTCTGTGGCTAGGAGGTCTATACTTGACTCGAATAGAGATAGTGCTTTGCTTCTTCCCAAGCAAACTGCTTAAAAAAAAGAATGCTTCCTAAAATTGTCTAAAATGTCAATGAAAACACCTTCTGCTCATTTAATAGGGCAGGCAGTCTCTCTCCTTAAGAGACAGTGGGGCTTAAGGCCAATCCCCAGTATGCTCCATGATGCGACCGCTTTAATGCAACAGATGTTTCAAGGTGCCACAGGCAAGCTGAGGAAGGGAGGCCAACTGCTAATCAACGAGCAGCCCCAGATCAAAAGAAAAGTCCAGCTGGCAACTCATTTCAGAGATGGGGTTTTTTTGGCAGTGGCTGTTTAGGGAGGGCACAGCTATCAGTATTGCCTCCACTCAGAGACTCCTTTATGCAGAAAGGCATGAGTGGAAGTCATCTGTAGAGAAAATCTAGTGATGTGGAAAGACTAGCAAAGAGAAGATTTACCTCATTAGGGTTTTTAAGGAAAATGGAACATCATATTGGTGTACTGGATTCTGTTTCAGTATTGGCAAGAAACGGGTGTCAGGGAGCCTGCAAAGGTGTGAATTTCAACCATAGTCACAAGTATCTTCATGACTGTATTTGGTTAAATTTAATGTGGGGGACGTGAAGCTGATTGTCTTAATCAAAATGGCCTCTAGTGTCTTCATCTTTGTACTTGGTTGAACTGCCCTCCTCATATATTTTTCTCCTGAAGTAGATAGAAAAATCTCTCTTGCTTAGCACCTCTTAATCTAAAGGAAAAGTTCATATATATATTTAAATATTTTATGACCCCTATATTACACACATATAATTAGGAATATATGTGAATGTTGAGTTATATTTATGTAAATATGTAGTATACAGCATATAGTGTACAAATAGAGGATATACTCTATGTATGAGAAGAAATCACAAAGTTTTACAGAAGAATAAAAGAAAAACAGCAAAAAGGCACTTTGATTTGCTTTTCAGTTTACCTATTATCAGCACTTTTATTGCTTTCAGCATTCCTTGGAAAACCATCATGTCTCAGACTCAAATGAATTATTTTCTTTCTCCTGGCAATATCCTGTGTTCTTTTGTTATCCCTTTTCACTTCCATCTTCTAAAAATGGCTAATGCTCCGTAGCCTTTAAAAATTGTTTCTTAATTATTTAGATTTAAAAAATCTTTCTAGGCACACTTTCCATCCTTTCTTTGTGAATCACTTCTGTATATTCCTACTCCCTCATGATATACACTGTGTAGGCAGCAGCTTCTTTGGGGCAATATTTCTTGAAGCCTACTGAGAGCCTTCATGCACTTGTTGCAGCATCTGAGTGTTTAAAAGGATAAGTGTTGTGATAAGTGGTGTAGTGTCTGCAAGAATACCTAGCATGAACAAAAACGTTTCCACAGATAAAGAACAAGGTAGAAATCCATGGACATGTATACAGCTGGTCCAAATAGGCCTGGTCGAGGTCTTGATTGGTTTAGAAGAGGAATGGGAATGAGTAAGAGAGTACAATATGTTGTTCTGTATTTCAGAAGTGCTTGTGAAGAGCTTCAGACTCTAGAAAAATGTATCATTTGGTAGCATCCAAAGAAGATGATACTCCATTTTTTCTGGATATGCTAAGATTTCGAACTATAAAATGAAGAAGAAGCTACTTAAGGCATACTCTGTATGTCAAGCAACACATAGTTTCTATACCAAATAAACTTTCTGATGCAAGGAAAAATCAACAGTGGAATGTAAAAATATTTCAGAAAAGAGCCACGTCTTGGTCTCCTTGCCTGGGGTAGTCCAATCAGACTTTATTGCTTCATTTCAAAGGCAACATATGTGATATGGAAGCCATATGGACTTGAGAAAGGCAACAAGAGATTAAGAGAAGATATGATAAGGGAACAAAATACTGTTGCGACTCTGGACAGACAGATACAACTCAGTGAAGTGTTCATGGAGCCATTGCTGACTGTTTTCCAAAATCAGTGACCTGACAGCAGCCAGAAAAGTCATCAAGGCCCTGGGCATCATCTGGAAAAGTATTTGGAATGCCACATTTTAAGGACATGTGTACCTTAGAGAAGGCACAGAGAAGTGAAACTGCCGCAACCAAAGTGATGGGGTTGCTTCATAAGGAGTGACAAAAGAGGCTGCAGCTCTTCAGTAAGTACAGGAGGAGACAAATGGGGGCTACAGCTGAGCTTTGCAAAATCACAAAGGCAGCAGGTGGAGCCAGTGCAAAACTGGGCTGTTAATCAGATCCCATGAAGTACTGGCACTGGGGATGCTTGAGGAAACTGTCTCATGGTGACCATCTGGGGTTTGTAGCTGTGGGGTGCTGTGGAAGCAGATGCTGTCAGCAGGTCCAAAAGGGAGAGGGGAGTAGTCAAATTCCAGCTAAGCAGGTCCATACACACGTTAAAGGGAGCAAGCAGGTTTGTGTACCCTCTAACATCTCTTACACACAGCCCTGAATGCTGGAGGGGTACGACAAGGATGGTCTGCATACAGTAGCAGTGGTTTGCCACCTCTAAGAAATGAACTGTTATTCCAAGCCCATCAGGCATTTCATACATTCTAAATAGAGACTACAGTAAAGGTAATTGGAGTTCTCATCACCATCAGTCTATAAAATGCAAGCAAGAGGACACATTATTTATTCTATAATCAGCAAAGTGTAACAAACAAATAGAAATTGTTTTGCATATTCCAAATTCATGGAAATCATTGTGAATGGCATGGAGTGAAGTAGGTCATCCAGCCCAGACATGAGCCTATCTACCAATTAGGGCAACATCAAGAGGAGTATTTGTCAGCTAATCCCTGAAGACAGGACGAGATTCTTTCTGTGTATAATTTGTTAATCACAGTATGACTTGGGTTGGTTGGTTTGTTTTCTGGCACAGTTATTCCCTTGCCCATGTGGAAGAAGGGAATTAATTCACAGTGTCTTGTTGTCACTTTCCACAAGGGCAAAGACTTTAAAGGGCAGGCGGTGGAAGGTAACTTCCATAAATGCAAATGCATTTACTTCTGCTTCCTTAACTGTGGTTATTATGAATTCAGGAAAGGTTGCTGTGTTCAGTTCCTTCAGAGCAATTTTGGGCTCACAAAAGAAAGCTGATGGACTTCATTAAGCAGGCATATTTGTAAGCTTCCTTCATGTAAACATTTTCTTGACTCTATCTTTCTAATGGTCACGTCAGCCAACTTTTGCTGTTTCTTATTATTTGCCATGGTATGGAATAATTTTTCTTTTGCTTCTATAACAAAGCAGCTTGAGGACTGTACTGCCAGGGTTGAGCTGTGTACTACTGAGAGACAATGAACCATGACCAGTAAAATCTCCAGTAGCACAAGAGAAGTCCTCAATCTGATGGTTGGAAAGCATTTTATAATTGCAAACTAGAAATAAAACCCTAGGTTGTGACAATGTGCATGGTTTTGTATGAATACACAAATTTTTACAACTTTCCACCCTGGCAGAAAACCCAGGCTTTTAACAGCCAGACTAATCGAAGGTATAGAGGGGTTATCTCTGTTTTCTCTAATTCAGGATTGCACCTACTCTTGTATTTAACAACACAAGTTCTAAGACAGCACTTCTAGCCACTGCATGAAAGAGGCTTTCTTTTTTAAAAAACTTTGAGTTACTAGTTCAATAAAGTTTTGAAGTTGTAGACATGTTTTGCTGTTCTGGTTTTCCTCCTCTCTGTGACCCTCTTATTAAGCATGGATAGTATACTATGAAGCACTATTGACATGAGTCTTTAAGATACTGCACAATAGTGTTGCCAAGAGTTATTCCTAGTGCTGAATCTCTAAATTAAAGGGGAATGACTGAAAACTCACCTACCATATTACTTCCACGCAAAGTCACGACTATAAGAAATGTTTTGCTGGGACTTTGATTTAGAGAGACTTTAATTGCTACTGATGTTTCTGGAAGACATGTAATTGTTTCCCCTGTAGCCTCAACAACCTCGTACTGTTTCAGCAAAATCTGAGCAGTTTGAACAAAACGAAGCAAATTCAGAAACTGTTTTATGTTCTGCTAGGGGAAAATGCATTACAAAATCTGCTAAATTTTAAATGCTTTATGTTATAAACCTACTCTCCTACCCTAGTCAGCACCCAAAGTTCCTGAGCAATCTGACATCTTTTTCTGTCAGTTCATACATAGATAATGCAACAAGACAGTCCACACGTCCTCGTGGCTCTTTGTTAAGAGCAGCTACCTTGGGTGACAGGATATATGGCATCTGCAACATTCCTGTTTATCTATGCCAGGACCTAACTGACACCAGTAAGGGCCCACTTAAAATTTCAGAAGCATTGGCTTGCTTTCCTATTCTGAAAATGGGGGGAAATGAAATTAAACTGACAGTTGCTCGGTGAACTAACCCTCCTCACTTCTGAACAATGGATTAACTGGTTTAAAAGAGTACAGAATAAAGGAAGAACAGTAGAAATATCCCCAGAGATACATTAAAACAAGACATGCTTCATGGATCTGTTTTATTAATCTCTTCTCTCCATCACATGTCAAGAGGAGAGGCTATTCTATTTTTTTAAGCATCAGCCACTTCAACCTCCTGTGCTACAGCAGAAATGTGTCTGCTTTGACAAGAAAGAGGACTGTAGATACAAATGTAAAGAAAGGGAGCAGTAGTGCTTTCTTTAAGTGAAAATGAATGGCATTTCTCTGGAAGGGTCGTGGAGCTTTTGTATGTGACATACTGCAAAAGTCATCAAGCTGGAAAAAAAGGGACAAAAGCCAAACCAAAGCAAAGCAAAACAAAACCAACCAAAAAAAAAAAAAAATTAGTGTGTTTTTCAAGTAAAAAGACTTTCCTGAAAGTTGTTCTGTGTGTTTACAGTAGCAAAAAATGAAATCCCACTGCATCAGTGAAAATAACAGTCCCAGCAGCAGGGCAGTAAGTGCTGAGCATGCCTGGCACTGGTACCAGTAGGTCAGTCCTCTGCATAGTGCTCAGGTGCAACCCACACTTCAGGCAGCTCAATTCTGTCAGATCTCTCCAATGATCACCAAAACTAGTGTGCAACTAGAGAAAACAAAACACAACACAACAAAACCACAGCAACAACAAAAAACCCCACCTAGAGAGATGGCCTGGAAAGCATGAAGCAGTACTTGGAATCTCCAGGAAAGCTGAACCTCTCCAGAAGCCAGGAGGACACCTTGGGTAGTGAAAGCAGCCCCTTGCTCAGGGTCTGCAAACTGAAGCTGCTAAAATGAGTGACACAGAAGGTGCAGAGGCTGCCTTCAGTGCTTAATTCTGATGGTTTTACTAGTTTTTTCTGTGTTTACAGGATGTACCAAAGAAGGTGAAACCAGAATAATTTGTGACTGACTTAAGGCTAAGGAACATATTTTTCAATGTTGGCGATAAAACCAAACAGTGAAGAAAAAAAGGTTTATCTGGGCAACCTAGTTGCTGTCATCACCCAAAAAAATACCCAAAGGGTAGGTGCCAAGAAGATGTGTTCAGTCTCTTTTCACTGATGCTGAGTGATAGGATTCTGTGATTCTGTGAATGTTGCCTCCAAATTACAAAAAAAAAAAAAAAAAAAAAAAAAGAGAGCAAAGGTTTTGCCTGATGAGATCTTAGCAACAGCTGTGGTTTTGAAATTAGAAGTCTAGGACCCACTGATGTCAGAGCAGTTCACTAGAGGCTACTGCACAGGTTAGCCATCAGGCTCCAGGTAATCAAACTATGTAAGGACTTCAGTTTTACAGTGTGACAAAGTTTTATGCTTAACTGCTGCCCTTGGATTTGTTTCTGAGAAAAAAAGGGATGGTTTTGTCATGAGCCAGTTGGAATGGGCCATTGAGTTTTGGGAATGCTGGTGATTTGTGTGCAATGCTGTGAAAGAGAGCTAATGCGCTCCTTGGTTACCCTCTGATGAGAGCACAAGGTTAGGGGAAGAGGATGGGCTGGAGACCTCCAGATATGTTTCTTGGAAGCAATGCTGCCCAGAGACACTTAGAGAGCAAGGACATGTAAATTGAAGTCTAATGGGACAAAGGCCCTTCAGCATTTACCACCTTATGCTTAAAACCGCCTGTGACAGGACTCCAGATGGTGTACAAATGTGAGGAGGATTTGCCTGGACCTTTTCCTGCAGAGAATTCCCCGAGCAGCTTTTAAACGCAAAAAAACCCCAGGTTCATTGCAACACAAAACTCCACTGCTTACATTTGCAAATGGGGACAGCACACAGGTACCGAGGGGGTTGTGACACCTGAAAGGGGGCAACCAATTCGATACTGAGACGGGTAAAGATTCAGCAGGAATAGTGAGCGTTCAATCAGTTTTGTGACTTTTTTCAATTACCTACAAGATTTCAGCTGTCATTAAATTGAGTTGGAAATATTCCCCAACTACTTCTCAATGTCTCAATAGCAGGGTTGGTTTTTTTGAGAGAACAGTTTCTTTTTTTTAAATTAAGCTCAAAATGATGGCTTCATGGCTGGTTTTCAACTCCTGCCTTCCTTCCAGACTGCCTTTCTAAAGAGATCTTCCTCTAAGCAGTCTCACAATATCTTCATCTTCATGTTGTAAGACTGTAGTAATTAGATGGAGCTTTGCTGAGTTTGCAGAGATCTTGTGGGTGAAGTCATTATAATAGAGTCTAGTGTTTCAACCTCTTGCTTTTATTTGCAAGATTATTGGTTTGATGAAAGAAACAAATTTTGACAATGTGATGGCTGTAGATGCTTGAAAAATTGTCTCCAAGTTGTTTTCTTAGTTAAGTGCACAGTACAGTCCCTCATTTAAGGACCACAGTGATACTGCAATAGGAAGTCCAAGGATTATGGTGACAAGTAGGTACTCTTCATACCACATGATAAAGCACACACTGTCATCAATGCAGTCATCAGGCCTGAGCTGTGGATAACCTCATATATTTGTGTCTTTTTACCACTTCTTGTGTGCTCAAATTTGCCTCTAGTTGTATTTTTTTTTGCTTGTGCATTTGGGTTTTTTATAAGTATCTGCCTTTGTTCTATTCAATAGCGATTCAGACAAGGTAAAGTAAGTTGTGAATTTCAAAACCAAAGAAATAAAGTATTATTAATAAAACCGCAAACTTAAAGGTCTCTAGAAATGTCTTCAGCTTCCTTCTATGAAAAGTGCAATCTCAGAATGATAAATCCATCCCAGGCAAATTGGGCAACTGCCAATGCAGCTGTCTGCCTGGACTATTTCAAGTAAAATGCTTTGATAGAGTAGGTAATAAACTGGTGCTGGAAGTGGCACAATGAGAACAAAAGAAAAAGTGGATATGTTTGTAATGAAAGCCATCGGATGGGGAAGCCAAGCAAGAATTGAGTGACTTAAGAGTCTGGCTGAGGAGTATACCGGATGCTAGAGATTTTTGAACTAAAGAGTATGAAAAAGTCAGGCCAGGATAGGGATGGCTGCCTGTTTTACTGCCACCTTAAACATCAGCTGACGTAAAAAGAAAGACAATGAATTATCAGCTTGGGTCCAGTACTGGAACAGGAATTCAAAATTAATATGTTTTAATTTCCAATAGTGATGTCCAAAGAGATGAAATAGTGTTTAAATAAGAAAGTCTGTAGAACAGGCTGGTTCATCTGTCTTGATAAGAGGGTTAATGGTGGGAGCCAAAGACAATTTATCAGCATACCTTGTAAAACCTGTTTATTTCACAAAGGAATTGATTTCAGACTTGAAAGTCTTGGAGTCCTTATGGCTAAATAAAATAACGCGATGCAACAAGTGAAGTATACAAATGATTTTATGACAATTGTAGCTCTTTTTCTTTCAGCAAACTATTTGCCAACAGGCTATGAATTTTGAATTCGCTCCAAAACCAATTTCAAGATAATTTTAGCATCATTTTTGTCAGCTTGCCATGATGAGTATTCATTGTTTATTTGCGCCATATGAATATTCATTCAAATTTGCAATTATGTTTCTCTCTACTGATTTGGCAACAGTCATATAAGCGAATAATTCATGGAATATGTGTAAATTTTAAATACATCTTTGGTGTGAATTTACCAAGAATGTTGCAGCACTGAGTAAGTTTTTCATCCAGGTGGTCTCTATAGTATTTGTGTTAATGAATTGATGTTCGACTCTTGATAAAGCTTCAAGAAACCAAACCATTATCCTCAACTTGCGACCTCAGTGCTACAGCACAGGGTCCAGTCACTGATTTAGTATGGTTTATTCATACTGATTTAATAGTTCATTCATAGACTAAATAAGCTATGAATAATCTATACAGAATTTAAGATTTGGTAAAACATCTTGTGTTGACTATAGACCTGGTTGTTTTAAGTGTTATTTGCTTATGCAGGATGCAAGTTTTCAATTAAAGTTCTTAAAGGAAAGGTTAGCAAGGAGATTTCAAATTAATATAGCATGATGACACTTATGTGATGTCAATGATTTTGATTTAATTATCCAATTTCCTGAAACAAAAAAAAAGTAAAAATGGATTTTCAAATGGAAATAGATTTCAGAAACAAGATCTTTTTGGTTTTTTCATTGCCTCCTACCTTCCTACTATACTTACATGCTTAATTTTATATTTATAAACAAGGGGAAAGCTAACTAACAGTACATTTATGTGTAATACTTCTGACTTTGAATTGATAATAACACACACAGACTCAGTCTCTTGGTAGCATTTCCCAGAACATTTTCCATTGGACACAAGTGTTGATAAAAAGATAGTGTAAGAGATTCATGGGTATTGTAAAGGGCTAGTGAGGTTCAAGCATTTCTTCGATAAAATTTTCAGGCAGTATACTATGAAATTCTCTGCAGTGATTCATTCTAGAGCTATTTTTCCCGTTTACAATTTCCATCATGTTTTGAATAGAATAAATCTTGTTGCTGTGGTTTTGTGTGCAGGAGGGCAGGGCTGCAGGGGTGGCTTCTGCAAGAAGCAGACAGAAGCTCTCTGCAGGCCCCAGAGAGTAAACACCAGCCAGCTCAAGGCCAGAGTCATTGCTGATCAAGGCTGAGCCCATCAGCGACAGTCACAGAGCCTGAAAAGGGGAGTGATATAATGGCTCTGGTGGGTGTCTGGCCTCCACCCCACCTGGGAACAGAATGAAAATAAAGGAATGGTAAAACTTCTTCACCTTGAGTTATATTTAGTGTTTGGCAGATTGAGAAATTTATCATACAGATGGAATGATGACTTTCTATTTCCATAATTTTTCTCTGTGTGGTAAGATATTTCTAAAACACAACATTTGGATGCAAAAGAAGTGCATTACAATTACTGCTTTCTATATACCTTTGGTTCACTTGACTGGCCGTTTGGTAAAAGGGAAAAACATTAAGCCTTATGGCCAGGTTCTACCTACTTGGCAGGTAGAAAGGAGCAGTAAGCATGGCTTGACTGTTTAACATGATTTACCTTTTATTTGGAGTAATGGAGCATACTGCTTAATCTCCTGCTCAGAATTTCACCTCACTCTTAAAGAGGGTGGCCACTGGTACTCAGAGCAGGCATCGGGTCAGGAGCTGACAATCAGACATCTGCAATGCATGGAACTGAATGTGTGTCTATACATACACACATATATATATAAAATAGATTTAAAAATTTGTATGCATATATGCATATGTACGTGTTCACAAGCATGTAGAAGCAAATATGCATGCATATTCTAGATCTTCAAATAAACTCCCAAAATAACCAGCTAATGTATTCTGCTTAAGAGTTTTCTCTCATTTAAGTTCTTTTTTTGGTTTGTTTTGAAAATAAGCAAGCAATTTCCCATCTGAACCTCCCCCACATTATCTTGCCAGTCAAGACACAATTTATCTGCTTTATTTTCCATTTCATGTTCTTTGTCAAAGAAGCACCCCTGTCTCTTTCTCCAAAGTTGCAGTGCTCTGACAGCTGTGAATTTGGAACTGGCTTTTAAAAATTATTTTCTTTTTTTATGGAACTACAGCATTCCTGTCAGCCCAACACCCTGTACTGTGGCTGCTTTGTACTTTTAAATTCCTCTCCACCCTCCAGACCTATTCCTCAAATTCTTTTTCCTGTGGTGGATCTCTCTAAGTTTATTTTGGGCACCATGATGAATTTTCCTCGTGCTGGTTAATAATGTACTCACAGAGTCAACTCGTAAAACTAAGTTAGGTATTCACTAAGAGCAATGATGGAGAGGTGCAATTGCACCTGCCTTCTAGCGACATGTACACAGACTTCAAATCATGCCCTCCTCTGACTTGGACTCTCCAATTCTCAGGCAGCTCAGTAGTTGATTTGAAAAATAGCTTGTAAGGGCTCGGATTTCTCACAGTTACTCTCCTATCAGTATATCACTGTCATATCTGTATGGCACTACTATAAAGCCACCTGTGAAGCCATATGTATTTAATATTTTGCAGTAGGGAAACTGGCCTTAAGACAGCATCTCAAAAGCATTGTATTGACCTGCACAATTAGCAGGGTGCTTGCGGTATAAACTTCTAGTTAAATAGCTTTGCTAGAAATCCCAATGATATTCCTCCTTCCAGTAAAGAAAAATGCCTTGGAGGGAAGTCTTTCATCTGCTTTTCAATAGAATTAGTGAACATTTGAGACAATATTGTATGTATTGTTGTATGTGAAATGAATGTGTCTTGGATGAAATTGATTGTAAAATCTGAGTAAAATCTGTCCGAACCTGTGGCCTCCCACTTCTTTACCGTCAGGTACAAGCTCAATAAGCAAAAGCATGACTGCACTCCTAAACTTAGTTTAGCCAACATGCCCAACACAATGCCCAAACTCTTCCCTCCTCTGAAGAGAAATTTAAAAAACCCGTCCATTTGAAGTGGTCTGAGGCAATTCGCTAAGGGTGGGCAGCGAGTGACTTCTCCCGGTTCTCCTACATGGTTGTACCAATTGACAGTCAGCTCAAATGGACCTTTCAATTAAAAACCACAGGGTGGGTTTTTTTCTGGAAATAAAAATTGTTCTCTTGTACAAAGTTGTTAATTCTTCAAAGCATGTTTTCAGAGAGTTTAATAAAATCTATTTTTGTCCAAATTATGTGAGACTTTAGCCAAGTGCTGAAAAAATTACTACAAAAGCAGGCTGAGGACTCTGTCTTCTCACAATTATACCAGAGCCTCCAGAACTTCATGCACTTAATTACTGTCATGAACTCTTTGAACAGTTGTGAGTGTAGGCTTGAAACTACAGATGATAATTGCCCTGGTTAGAGTGTGATACTTTGCCACAGTCAGGATTTTAAAATCATGGAGTGTAAGTGAGCAAGAGAAGTTGAGGGTGCTTACCTCATAGGCAAAGATGCTTCCTGGGACACGCTGCTTCCCAACTCTTCTTACTGCTTCCCAACTCTTCCTACTGCTTCCAACAGGCATTGTTCAGTATCTCATGGATTTCCTCTGCCCTTGTGCATACTTCTTGTTTTGGAAGGGCACCAGGATGCTGAAGCATCTTCCTGCTATGAAACAGGGATGTGACCCTCAGGAGCAGAACTGGGGCATAATGCAGGGCTGGCATGTTAGACTGAGAGCTGTGACCATTGTTTGTTGTTCTAGTACTGGTCTTCACAGTACTGACAGTCCATATTTCTGTCTGTGATATTACTGTGAATCTGTAGGTAGTGTGCATAAAAAACTAATTGCATTGGATCATTAACAGCATCAGATCTGCGCTAAGCCAGCTGCTGAAACAAATACATCTGTACCACATATGCATGCATATATACACTAGCAAAAATGTAGCAAATTTTATATACTCATATATATCTATGAATGACAAGGCAGAGTTATTTAATAGCACTCTGAAAGAGATCTGAACTTAATTTTATTTTCACTTTGTCACTGAACATCATCTTTAACCTTGGATTTCAATGTTCTGGTTTTTCTTATTTAAAAAAAAAACCCACAGCTTTTCTTTTTTCTTTTCATTAGAAGGGAAACTTTGCTTTGAAAGTGAGGTTATTATTTATAGATTCCAAGCTGGGTACTGTAAATAGACATTAGGATGATATGGTATAAAACGGAAATAAAATTTGAGCGAGTAGGAACTTTCTGAGCACTAGAAACTAAATCTTTAAACTGTTTCAAAGTTTATTATTTTGTAACAGTAAACAAAGCTATACACCTGTATGTTGGTCACATGTTCAAGTAATTTCTCCCTTATGAAACTTGGAAATGACTGTGACCCAGTCAGGTGCAATGAACCGTTCCAGCTACAGAAGAGGCCACAATCTCTCTGTTGAGGGAGAGGTTCCTTTAATGGAGCATGTTGAGTGATGCCAAATATACACCATGTACCCAAATAACAGAATCACAGAATCACAGAATGGCATGGGTTGGAAGGGACCCCAAGGATCATAGAGCTCCAACCCCTCTGCCACAGGCAGGGACACAAATCTCAGGCTGGATCTACACAAGGTTGCCCAGGGTCCCATCCAACCTGGCCTTGAACACTTCCAGGGACGGGGCATCCACCACCTCTCTGGGCAGCCTGTTCCAGCACCTCACTACTCTCTCTCTGAAAAACTTCCCCCTAATATCTAATCTGAACCTTCCTTCCTTCAGCTTCAATCCATTCCCCCTTGTCCTGCCCTTGTCTGCCCTTTTAAAAAGTTTATTCCCCTCCTGTTTGTATGCTCCCTTCAGGTACTGGAAGGCTGCAATGAGGTCCCCCCACAGCCTTCCCTTCTCCAGGCTGACCAAGCCCAGCTCCCTCAGCCTCTCCTCATAGGGGAGGTGTTCCAGCCCTCTAATCATCTTTCTGGCCCTCCTCTAGATCCTCTCCAACAGTTCTACATCTTTCTTGTATTGGGGCCCCCAGATCTGGCCACAGTACTCCAGATGGGGCCTCATGAAGGCAGAGTAGAGAGGGACAATCACCTCCCTGTCCCTGCTGGCCACCCCTCTCCTGATGGAGCCCAGGATACCATTGGCCTTCTGAGCTGCAAGAGCACACTGCTGGCTCATGTTAAGTTTCTTGTCTACCAGAATCCCCAAGTACTTCTCAGCAGGGCTACTGACTACCTTATCAGCAAAAAAACATCTTCAGGTAACTGGGGACCTCTGTTTCCTTTCCTGCAAGTTCCTTATGGCTTTGGTCAGGTGGTTTTCAGGTTTTCAGTTGGGAAAGAAATGTTTTCCCACTCAAGCTAGCTAAAGCAGCACCCAGACCAAGTCCCTGTTTGACGCGTTTACAGTTCTCTGCAAATGTTTTCAGCAGTGAAGGTACTTCTGACCTGGGCTGCCACTCCTAATCTCTGGACCAGCATTTGAACTTACGCAAAGCACATCAACTATAGGAGATGTGAGCTGGCAGTGTGTAGGTACAACACCTCTCCTTGGTGACCAAACAAGAAGTCAAGGCTCTGTTACATGGACCTTTTGCAGAAGCCTGAAAACAGTGATGGTTGCTGGACCCAGGAGGGGCCATTTCCTTGGAAATGGGGCCCTTTGCAGCATATATTACAAAGAAGCATGATTTGTTTATCAAATTTGATATAAAATTTGATTTATAAAGAAGAGAAAAAGAAAAGCTGGAAACAGATGCTAGTCTACAACACAGTATTTCCATACTGAAATAGTAACCTCCACAAGAAGAGGCGTTGCTCGCCATGCCAGGTGTTTTACGACTAAGGTGCTAACCTCTGACAGAGGTTTTCTTTTGGAAAAGCCAGTAGGCACCCACGCAGATCTGAGCAAAGTCATTTCTATAGTACACAGAAAACAGGAATGTCCCTTGGGGCCAAACTGGACAAGACTCATAAATAGTGAGTGATTCGAAGTGAAATATTTTCTTAAGCTCAACATAAAGAACTCCTATCCCGTGGTCAAATGTGTGAGAAGTTCAAAATTTGAGACAAGAACGAGTTGCGCCGAGAGGATGTTACCTGTTGTCAGTATAATACACTTCAGATGTCAGAGAAAGGACTGCTTGGTGAGCCCAAAAGCTATAAAAGTCTCAACGGAGAAATTACAAGCGGCTTTACTGAAGCAGTGTCTAATATTACAGCTGAGGAACCATAAAAGTAACAAAGGAAAACCCTCACATAGCAGTATGCACCCAGCTGAGCAGTAGTGCCCCGAAATGTTCCACCTCAGATTTTCCATCTTTCTTTCATCTTTCTCTCACGCTCTCTACCATTCAAAAGAACATTATGAAACTGGAATATCATAAAGAATCTTTTTTAGGTTTTAAATATTATGTCCATTCGGATTCCGGGCACTGAACACAATCAGATCAATGTAAGGGAAAAAAAAAGTAGGTTTAAACAGAAATTCCATTGATTTGGTTGGAACTGATAGATGAAAGGAAGCGGTGTGCTGTGTTCACTTTTAGGTTATGGAGGCATGTTTTGCACCTCATAAACAGAGTCAGAAGTTAGGACACTGATAATAGAAGTAGTTCGCAGCCCTGTGCAACTTAACAGCTACAGATGGTCCTCCTGAGCTGTGGGTCTCTCAATGTGGTACTTACCTGCAGAAATATCTGCTGGATCCAGCCCAAATCATCGGTGGCAGTCCCAGGCAGAGTATCTGTAATTCCCATTTTCTCAGGGATAGTTGTAACCACCAGAAGGCAGGATGAAAAAGAGCAAGACTGCTGTCCTAATTATACAATGAATTGTGTTATCAATTACTATATACTTGTTTAAATATAAAAAATTAAAACAGATTACAGAGAACACAGATTTTTTTTTTTTGTTTTTTTTTTGTTGTTTTTTTTTTCTACCTTAAACACATCTCTGACCCTGAGAGTTGCTTCATTTTCATATTCTGCCAGGCCCCCACAGCCTTTTGGAGAGAAATAGCCATTCTCAGATTGGGAAGGCTTGGTCAGTTCCTATTTGCTGACTAAAACTGGAAAAGGTCAACCTTGACTTTAAGCTCTTACACATTTCTGTTGGTTTTGTTGTTGTTAAAAATGTTCTAAGTATGTCTTCAAAATCTCATGAAAAGTGAAACTAACAGCTGGTGCAGGAACTTCCATGCCAACATACAGCCTCACGGCGATTCATGTTTTAGCCCAAATTTTACTGCAAAATGAAAAGGCAGAGGGGAGAGCTGTGCTTCAAGACCTGTCAGGTTACGCTTACCTGTCAGGTTTCTTTCTATCATCTGCCAGCTAATTAAGGTAACCTTGTCAAAGAATTAAATTAACATTCAAGGGAAACGACAGCACTTTAGATGTTCTGGTTAGAGGTTATCCTGTTTCCCTCTCCTTGGCTGCAAGTGGCTGTTGCATGCATGCTTTCTGCTGCCCAACCGAAACGATTTTCCATTGCAGCACTGAGCCATTGCAGAGATGATTAATCTTTCCTCTTCTTCAGAAAGCCAATTTCTTTTTTTTTTCCCCTCCGTTATCCTGTTGAATTTTATGCACAGTAGCCAGACAAAAGATGGGTTGCACAGCAGAGGATTTTGGGTGGGAAAACCACAACAGAGTGAGTCAGGATATGGTGCCCGGTTTCTCTGGCTTTGCTACAAGCATGCTGTGCAGGTATCAGTGGTTTGATAGAAGATGCATTTCATGAAAAAATATCAGGGATCAGGCTTTCAAAGGGAACTTGTGTTTGCTAATGGGATCTGGGGGAAAAAAATAAAAATCTGTCCATTAAAATGATATAAAACGTTTTAAAGTGCTGGGAATTTCGTAAATTTTGTTAACTGCTCATTAGCTTTATCTGTGTGCTCTGCATTATCTTGATTCTTCATCCATGTTACAGTGTTTTGCTACTTACAGTCACTGGGGCAAAGGGATTCATTCCCTCCTGGAATACCATTGCAACCTGAGAAAAATCACTGTGGCCAGAACACACCCTGTTGTGTACATGTAGCCTTCCCCTTTCCAGGTAATACTAGCATGACCTCTGAGGTCAGTTTAAAGTAAATTAAGGTAAATGGGACAGCCTAGAGACTGTACGTTTCCTCCAAACCCCCTCCCCCAATAACAGTGTTGGAGCTGAACTGGATAATAAAATAGACTTGTTTACGAAAAGCTCAAGTAAAAATATCTGTTGATTTGAAAAGAGGGGGGACAATCACTTGAACAGTGAGAATATGACAAGAGAAAAGGAAGGCAAAGAAGCAGTGTGGAGCTAGCAGTGAATTTTACAGGTCTCCAGGGAGGGGAAGACTCAAGACATAGGAAAAAAAAAATCATTTACAAGCTCATCCAGGCAAGAGAACAAACGATAAGGGATACAAACACACTTGCTTATGTTAGAGGTAAATAAGGTATATTGGAAATGAATGCTGAATTAATTAGCAATGCTTGGAGTGATTATTTTGCAAGAGCACCACATAAAGGGAATGCAAGATAGGAATTAAATCATGTAAATCCAACCGGGATGAGGTTGGCTGTATTTAGAAGTAGCACGTCATAAAAGCAGGTAGGGAAACGAAAGTGGGGAGAGTCTCTTGATGAAGTGCCAATGCATTTGCTGAAGTGACTTGTTATGGAAGGCATGTTTGATTGCTTTCCTAAGTCAGAGAAAGTACTAAAGCAACGTTGTAAAAGCTTTGAAGAGTATATATTTAAATGTGGAGAAGTATTAAGCTCAGCACAAATCATCCAAGTGAAATGGTGCTGCAGAATATGAAGCCTTGGCATAGATTACTGAAAGCATCTGTAAAGAACCCAAAATTTAGAGGTGTTAGACAGTTTCATGGTAGGAAAGAGCAGAGCCAATGGAAGGCGTGCTGTATGTATTTTCTTGAAACTTAGAGAAAACAAAGAGCTACCAGTATGGTCTTTGCAGAAATGGAAAAGCACTTGCTCATGTAGTGAGTACAAGCAAGTTGGTTTGGAGAACTTGTTACGTGCCACCTCTCACAAAAAAGTGAGCACCAAAAGGTGCTCAAAAGTGAGAAAACACAGAGCACGCTGTTACTTAAGGAGACATGCAAAAGCTTGTGAATGTCATGGTAGGTAAATGTTCATGATGGCAATGCTTCTTTATGTAGGCATGAGTTAGAGTAAGATTGATGGTAAGACTGAAGCCTTCATAGGTGGTGAAAGGCATCCTTCACATACAGAAGTAAAGGACAAGACCTGAGAGGAAGCAGTCCTAACGCTTCTTTCTGGTTGCTTTTTCGCTGCACCTTGGCTCTGTGGTTTAAGTGCAGCTCAGATTGACAGGGAAAATGTATTTGGGTCCTCAAACACAGGCAAATAACATGTATCATGGACATGTTTGGTTTCCTCAGCTTTCAATAGGAAAAGTGCAGCCTGTATGTGCGCAAAGCATATGTATAGACAGGCAGTAAAGTGTCTCTGTGGGTCTCCGACCTATCTTTTGAAGCAGTCAATCAGCTTTGTTACACCACCTTCAACACTCAGGTTTACAAACACATCAATCTGATTATGACCATCAGTCAGGCTTCCTATGAAATCCTTCATAAGACAGACATCATAGTGTCCCCTTCAGCACTTTAACTGTGAGGCAATAGGGGCTGAAAGCTGGGTCTAAAAGCTGATCTTTTTGTTTGAAGGGCCCACAGCTCTTACCCAAACCTTGACTTGTTCTGCATATGGCCACCAAGTATTGGCTTTGGGATGCTTGTTTTTCTGTGATGTGGTTCTCTGTGTGTAATCCATGCCCTCCTGGCTCAGCTCTACACATACAGCATGGTATTTAGGTATTAGGTATTCTCATGACAACTTTGTTTTTCAGACATCTGTCAGAAGATAAAAGCCTTTGAAACAGAGCTGTCTCTTCAAGCTGTTAACCCTCTGACGAGCTACTGCCATGTTAGTTCTCTAGTAAGTTATATATTATTTTGGTCTCTGTAATTATTTTTTCTAGCATTAATCTAGCTTAGAGTTGGCATCAAAAGCAATGGATTTCGCTCACACTGTTTTTTCTGCAAGAAGAAACAATTCTTTAATATGCAGATCAGTGCGACAAAGTTGGGTGAATTTAGTCACTGTGCCCTTGAAGGAGAGAAAGGCTTTTATGAAGAATTCAAGGTTAGAGTTATGTTCCCAAGCATGATGAAAAAGCTACTTAACCCTTTGGAACAGATACATAGGGAGATCATTTACTCATGAAAAAGAAATTATTCTTGTCTGGGATATTATCAAAAAACTGGGAGCTAAATTAGTGGGAGGGATGATATGCAGGAACTGAATGGTGGTTTTCACAAATCGTTCTTGTTGTTCTTATTTCCTTGGACAAAATGCACATTCAAACTCTAGTATGCACCATAAAACTACCTGTCCTCACAGACACATTGTAGGAATCTCTCTGGATAATACATTGACAAAACAAGTCTCCCTGTGCTAACAGGTGTTAGAACCAGCAAATACAATTTGCTCCAGTTGCATCACTATAAGAGGATCACAGACCGCGGGCTGCGAAGCCTAACTTGGGGGACTGACGTACAGATTCTTCACAGTTTGCAATGCAGACTCGGGCAAGGAAGATTTTTCTAATGATTGCTGATTCCCTTCAGGACTGAAAAGCAATATTGACTTTCTGAAACTTATAAAAACTCCCTTTAACAAGTCCCTGTGCCTGTGCTTTTCACAAAACACGTATCTAGCCCAAAAACTCAATTCAAACGGATGTTTGTCCTAACTCAGAACTTAGTCCTCCAGCTTTCATCACCTCTGAGGAATCCAAAACAAGAGATGCTCTCTGCAACACAAAATGTTTATTTGCTTTAATCAACTGGATGAAGAAGTGAATTCTATAAACAAGTTTTACCCAGAATGAAGAGCTCTAGGCATCCTTTGATGTAAATCCAGTTTTAAGATCTCATTTTTACTTATGTGAAGATCATTAAAACAGTTTAAGAAAGAACAGAGCTCTAGTGTCTATTGAACTTCATGAATTGATCACAATTCATCCTTGATGCTTCCTGAAAGCAACAGAAAGCCAGTTATGCATTACTTCATTATCACTGTAAAGCATAAAAGTCTTCAGCGTAGAAATTGCCGACAAATAATTTGGTTCCAGAAAAACCTATATAATCCATATTGTACTACTTAACTCTATCAACTTTAAGGAAATTAAATAAGTAAATAATGTAAATAAATTATTAAACACATAAAAAACCCCTTTAATTATCCTTTCAGGGTGCAATAACGACCTCATAAAGAGCACAAAAGAGAAAAACAGTATTTGATTTCATCTGTCTAGATTAAATTCTGTCTGTATTTCAAAGCATCTGTCCTAAACAAAGGCAGCTTCAGCAGGTCATAGGCAATGGGTCCTCTCATTGTGCTTTTAGAAAACTGAGGTCAAGAAGAAATGCTGAATATAGGAAAATCTCCACCTGGTGAAGTATGATACTTTCATTGCCTCATGGAGATCCCCTCATCTTGACCTAGCCTTCAACAGGGCTTTTGCTCTACAGACTACTGGCTCTTTTCCAATCGTATTCCAGCATGAAGGAACACCATGCTGCATCTTCCCCTCCTGAAAGCTTTTGATTTCATCAAAGTTTGAGCCTGCATTAGCAGGTATACTGAAGAAATTTTTAATTCCTTGGAAAGCATGTGGCAAATGCACTCCCAGATTAGCAGGCAGCTGGCCAGTGCTGAGCAAAGACCTGACAGACTCATTGCCTACTCTCTTGTAGGCCCTCTGGCCTTCCTTGCTGCCCCACAGGAAGTCATGCAGTGCTTAGGGGAGCTCTCTTCAGCGGGCACTTTAAACCCTCCTGGTACCTTTGCCTTGCAAATCCCCTCCATTGCATCAAACTGGTTTGACTTCATTAAGCCTCAGTTAACTTCAGCTCTCCCTGGCAGTAGTTCTTACCTTAGGTATTGAGCCAGGTACAATGTCTACTCAAGTCTGCAGGGATGTGATGGTCAGTAACGGGAGCAGTGCATATTTAAGGAGGCTGCTAAAAAACCGCTGTCTTCAGCAGCTTTCAGAGGTATGGGGAAAAAATTAAGATGCCAACTCTTTTTTTGCATTCAACAAGCTAAGTTTCTCTCTTTGCTGTGGTGCACCCATTGCCTTAAAATATTTTACTGTAGGGGAGTACAATGAGAACCTAATGAGGAGATGGTTGCAGCATGCAATTGTGCCCTGTTGCTGGGCCGGTTGACTTCTAAAAGTCATAAGCAAAAAAATCAGTATCGATAGTTTTCTTTTCTAGAGTGAAACTTTTGCATCCCAGGACTGGAGCTATTGCTTTACCTTAGAGCAATTACTCACTCCAAGCACCTACCTGGCCCAGCCACCCATGCACCTACAATTACAGACTCTTCTCTGGTCTTAGCATGCTGTCTTTTTTCAGCAGAAATGCCTTCCAAACACGGGGAAATGACAAATACCACCTATACCTGTTACAGGGCAGCCCA
Source organism: Hypotaenidia okinawae (assembly GCA_027925045.1). Classification (NCBI taxonomy): domain Eukaryota; kingdom Metazoa; phylum Chordata; class Aves; order Gruiformes; family Rallidae; genus Hypotaenidia; species Hypotaenidia okinawae. The sequence continues at coordinate 86,591,835 of BSDF01000002.1, read as the reverse complement.
CTGGTCACTCCAGTAACCAGCGATCTTTCCATGTCTCTCCATCCCATGTTCATAGAGTACTTAGCATTCCTTGCTTAGCACCCTTTCCCCTCCAGACTAACTTTCCATGTGGGGTTGCTTTTAGGCTTTTAGGCAATCCAGGTCTATCCAGATGGCACCGAAGAGCAAGTAGCATCTGTCACCTTGTAACTACCAGTATGTGAGTTACCCTATGTTTCCAGTGAGTTTCTCTAAGCTGAAATTGCCCCAAAATACTCCTCCTGTAAAAAAGTTCTTCTTATATTGCCTTTCAGCCAAAATCACATAATGAAACTGTATTGGAGCCCATGCATCAAAATCCCCTAGAGCTAAGGTATCCTTAAACAGCTTTATACGCTCCTAGTTCCAGGCAGTGATTTATTTCATATAGCGGATTAGGGCAGTCACATCCCCTGTCTGCTCTCCCACCCCTCCAGCCCTGTGTGGGACGGATGAAGGTCTTGGAAGAAGGATAAGGATTTTGGTTGTAGCAAGACCTAGCCCTGCTGTTTTGCTTCCCAAGCACACACCTCTGTGCCGAGCACTCAGGGAAATACTGCCAGCCATACTGAGGGGCTGCGCGGGTGCCTTGACAGATGGCCCTGCGAGAGGCTGGAAGCGCCACCGGCAAGGCGAAGAGTAAATCCCTGCAAGTAAAAGAGTACCAGTCGTTCTGGGATAATTCACGCTTTCTGGACGTGGTATTGGAAACACAATAAAAGTTTATATGGGTAATTTCAGACTTTTTTTGGATCCCTTAGCTCAGCAGAGCAGGCTGCGCTGTGCCGGGAGTGGTTCTGGTTTATAAACCTGCTTTTATTTTTTAAATCAAAGTTAATACAGCAGACAAACATCGCACTTGAGCTGTGGCATGGCAGAGACAAGACAAATGACAGACATCATTTGCCACTTTAGGAAGCAGCTCCAAAATCCTCCTGTCTTTTAACACCTGCTTAACCTTAATTTTGCTGATTCGCTCGATCATTAATTAACTATGGATAATATACACAGCTATCCTGATAGATCTGGAATTTCACAGTCTATTAGAGTATATAATTTGCCTCACATTGCAGTGTTGTTAAACCAAATCATTATCTTAACCTACATGTATACATCAAATTTTTGGAGGGCAAAATAGCTTGTCTCCAACTTCATTTTCAATTATATATATTAACATTAATAGATTGAATTTTTCTTTTTACTCAGTGCAAACACATCCCGCAGACAGCTGCATCAAAAAATGTTACTGCCCTAAACCCAACAAACCAAGCCAAACCCTCCCAAACTACAGACCTTAGCTGTAGGGAGGGTAGCTCCCACTTTCCCCTGTGTTAAGAATTGTGTCTTTAAATCTTCTGGTTTCTGGCTTCCAACTTTAGATTCCCTTCTTGCTAACTTAGAAGACATTACTGATGCCCATATGCTGGCACAGAGCCCTCCTCCTTGGCGGAGACTGTGCATTAACCTGTGAGCAGAACATCCCCAGCTCAGCCTGTCTGTAGCTTCCTGCTCAAAGACTGTCTTTTCCCTGTCTGCCCAGACCTGTGTGTAGCTCAGGGCCATGAGCTCTTGCCCGTGCTCCAAACTATCAGCAAACCAGACAGATTTAAAGCTTCCTTTTTTAAAAAAAAAAAAATTTGAGCAGGTTGCAAATTTTGTTCAGGACATCAAATTATTGGTCTCGGTGAACTGAGATTTGTTTTTTCCTTTTTCTCCATCACAGACAAGCTGTGGCTGCAAGAGCAGAAGGAGCTGCTGACACACAGGCATTACCTGGGCTTTGGTAACCAGCGTGGCTCCTCACAACTCTTATGTTATTAGAAAGGAACTGGGGGGAGGTGTGGGGTAGGGGTGGGGGAGCCCCAATAAACAGGGGATCACAGAATTGCAGGGGTTGGAAGGGACCTCCAGAGACCATTGGGTCCAACCCCCTGCCAAAGCAGGTTCCTTAGGATGACTTAAGCTTACTGAAACAAAGCAGAGGACAAGCTGCTGCAAAGCAATCCCATAGGAAGCAGGCTGCCCCGAGCTCTGCCAGGGCACCCCAAAATCTGTGGGTCTTTCCTGATCAGCTTTTGCAGAGGTCATTTGTCTAACTCCTGTCTGAGTGCTGGCATGTCTGTGCCACAGGAGGCTCTTCGAAAGAATCAGCCACTTTTGTTTTTCATGCGTTCCCCGTGGCGCTGAGCCTGCACTGGTGGGCAGGGTAGCACAAACGGTGTTTTTCACATTATCTTTTTCTACTGTGGATGTCATTTTGCATGTTTTGATTTGCTTAATGCTTAATGCTCAGTGCTCTTACTCACAACCACAGACCTGGGGCAGAAACACAACAGCAGCATTGTTCAAGTATAGCATATAAAGCAAATTCTTGCCCTCTCCTGTCACCCCAATAAAAAGTCAAACCCAGGGTAGCCTAGTGGAAAAGGTTTTGGGGTTTTTTTTTGTTGCTTTTTTTTTGGGGTTTTTTTGAGGAAAAGGGTGTAAGTCTTTTTTGAAAGAGACTTACATTTGGTATGAGAAATGTCAGGTTTCACACAGTAGATGCTCTTCTTTTTTTTTCTCTATCAGGTGATGCCAAACAGAGGTAATAATTGATTGTAGTCTGGATTCTCTGCCACCCATTTTCTCTTCAGCCTTGATGCGTGAGTTACTGTCTTGATGCGTTTAGTTATTCAACGTTTTCTGCCTGTATAACATTCCTGTAAATTATGCAACAATCAACCCCTGTAGCCACTGGGCTATGTATAAATGGAAAAGCTTATGTGAATTTTTACATTAATTGAATTTGTGAAAAATAGTGAATCAGCAAACCAACCACTGCTATTTTGTTTTCCTAGATTTAGTGGTGTTTTGCCTGTCTGGAAAAGAAAGGTATTTCAGTGTCTGAAACTACTCATCTGACTACTGAAATTAACTGCAACAATCAGTCACTGCCAGCACTTTTTATCCAAGTCACTCTCTTAAAGCAGTGAAAATAAAATTACAGAGAGCTGTAGGCTCCGTAGTAAATTTTGACAGACAGATACTAGAAATTAAGTAGTTATTTTTTTTTTTCTCCTTTTAGCTGTTAGGGTTGCAGCCTTTGGTGTGCTCATCCTTGGAGAAGGTTGCATCATCTCTTCACCTGTTCTCACTTTGGGCCTGACCCATGGCTTGATGAAGCTGAGGGATGTCTTTCCAGGGAGCTCTGCTGGTTTTACAATTAGGTGCGAGCTAAAGGCTTTGCAAGAGTTTAGCACGGGCTTTCTTCTGGTGAAGCAACACTAATGCCGCACAGGAAGGAAACAGCATTTAAAATTGCATTAAAAGTGAAAAAGTGAGTTTGATTGAAAACTAGGTTTAAGACTAATGCATTGGCATAGTGTCTTGCTAGAGTACTGTGCCTGGCTGGCATCAGTGCCCATGCTGGTGACTTCCTGGTCCCGCAGGGGATTATGGCATGATGATCTTTTCATAGACAAAACCTATTTGAGATGGTGAAACCCCCACCTTGGGGGGCACTGGTCAGAAAGATCTGGAAGAGAATGTGTTAGATGGAGCCTTTGGGCTTGTCCCTCAGAATGGTGGAGCAGGAGTTGGGAACCAGTGGTCCTAGCCCAGGTGTATTAAGAGGCGCCTGAATCTTGGCTTTTCTCACTTGCTTATCCAGTTAGCCTGGAAGGCAAGGATGCACCCTCTCTGCAGGTATCAGCTGGAGGCTTCAATCTCCGTGCCTGGGGATGAACCTTCAATCTCTGGCTTTCAGCCTGAATGTCTGAAGCCATCTTTGGGTCACTGCTGAAAAGTGGGCTACTCTTCCGGAGAAGACCTGGCCCTGGACAGTCCTTTTACAGACGCCAGCATGCATCTGGCCTCCATGAAGAACACTGGGCTTTTAACTACAATTGGCTGGAGCTGCTTCTTGGCCAGCCCAGCCCCAGCCCCAGTCCCGGCAGTGCCAGGCCCGGGCCCGGGTGGATGCTCGGCCACACACCTGTACCGCCCTACTGACAGTGCAGGGCCTTTTTGCAAGCTGGCTCCTTGAGGGGATGGTCCCCAGTGTTCACTGTGTCTGTGTATCCACTGGGCAGGCTACACTCTGCCACTGAGGATGCGGGGGTGGAGGGGAAGGGGAGTTTGTTAAAAGGTGCATCTATTTTAGCTACCTAATGCCTTTTTGACCTAGCCTTGAAGTCTTGAACCTCGTCTTAAAGTCTTTGATTGTCACCTCCTCTTCTCTCCAGTCACTGACCTCATGCCAAATATCTCCTGCTGTCTGAAACTGGACATGCCCAACAGTGACCTGCAGTTGCCTTCTGCAGCTCACTCCCACTTCTCTAGCATGAAACTTTGCAGATGTTGTGCTGTTGCTAGTAAGTGTTTGTTGGATTAGCTTCTTACTACAGTTTGGTGATTTCAGTGTGTCAGATCTGCTGGGCCCATTCCACTTTGAGTAATTATGGGCGTGTATCTGTCTTGACACACAAGTTCTGAGTGTTTTTAGGGCTCTTGTTTGTTTTTTCCTCCCACTCCTCTCACCACTCCCCATGATACAAGCAATAGCACCCAACTCAGACCTTTTCCTGCCTGCTGGAGAGGATGAGTAAGAGAGGCGGGAGGAGCAAGGAAAGCCTCCCCTGCAGCACACTGGCTTACATACAGCCTGTGCTGTGCCAAGGTGTTAAAAACGCTTAGCATTTTGGATTTTAGTCGCACAGTCACCCTTGGCAAGATGCTTCTGTAGGCTAAGGCAAACCCATCCCAGGAATCAATTATCCCCCAGCCCCTACATGCAATGGCACACTGGGACTCCCAGCAACACAGCAGTAAATTAATGGCTCGCTCTCCACTTTTTGACTGCGGCCTATGTAATGTTGGGGCCAAGATCATATTTTTTAGACCATCTTCCTATCCAGTGGCACCAGCTTTTTAGGTGTTTTTTGTTTTACAGGTGTAGATAAACTATCTCTCCATGAGCTGAGCTCTTGCAGCAGAATTCGGGGTGAACTGGGTGTTGACACTCTTCTCAAAAATACCTTTTTCCCCTTCGCTTGCTGCTGTAGTGTAGGTTGTGCTCACAAACCTGATGGAGAGGGAGGTGGGGGGTGGGGGGGCTGGGGTGGAAGCAAATGACTTGAGAGCTGTAAGTTAGCTATCCAATTAATCTTTAAAGGAAACAAACGGCAAGGGTTTGCTGGCTGTGTGAAGTTAGGCAGCAGTCTATGGAGTCAACTTCTGAGTTTCAACATATTGCACTATGACCAGCGATTCTCCACAATACAGTAGGATTTATTAATAGAAAATATGTCAATATGAGTTTGTCTTTGTACATGTTAGCAACATGTACAGTGAAACACATTTTTTTTCTCAACCTATATTGTTATAGTTCTTTTGTGTTATCTGACATAACCATTTATATTTTGGGCTTAAATATGTTATTTGTCAAAATGTATTTTCAGTGTTAATATACCTTTAAAATCATAGTTTATCTTTTAAATATTGAATTAATATTAATTTTTTTTTCAAATCAATATTGCTCATGTTAGTGCAAATTTGTTAATCTTGAGATAGGTTAACCATTCCTTCCAGACCATAAACAGCATTTAATAAAACAGTGAGATTTATATAGCTCTACACAGCTGAACAAGATTCTAATACGAAACTTGTTAAAAAAAAAAAAAAGAAAAAAATCTGACATTTTACAGTACATCAATTGCATTTTATACATTTTTTTTTTGGAACAGTTTTGTTTCTTCTCTATTTCTTTGTGTGATCTAGTACAAGAATGAAGGGAACAGCAATAGGTAATGATACTTTCCTCAGTAATAAAAAGAATGCATCATACATATCTTGCTCAGCATGGCAGCAGTGTTGGATTTCCAAGCCTGGAAAAGAAGCCCGGCAATTCAACACCTTCTCAGAACTCAGTACAGCAAGAGTGAACGTTATCAGTTGGAGGAGCACTTGCCACTACAGAAGGATGGAAACAGAACAACACAAACTATAGACAAAAGGTATCTTATGCCACGCCATCGATCCAGAATCTCTCACTTGAGCAATGGTCAACACTTGACTCCAAGTAATTCCTAAGAGGAGCTGAAAGGGGGCAATGTGGGCGCTTCAGTAGTTTGAAGAACAGAAATAAATCCAACTTACAAAAACCTCCTGTCCTAAGAACTTCAAACAGAGTGACGGATCCCCTCGGCCTGTCGGCAGTCCCGTGCCTGGAGATCTGCGCCAGCCTGGTGGTTATCAGGCAGTCAAGAAGAACTTCAAATTGCGAGTGACATTCTTTATTAAAAAAAAGTTTTTATACTGAAAACGTGCTTTGTTCAAAAGAGCACTGCAAATGTCACTTATCTTATTAAAATCAATGTAATAAATAAAATATAAACAACCTGTGTCCAAAACTATGAATAATATTTTATCTACCTCACTATACATCTGGCCCACTGTGCCCCTCCCACCCACCCTGTCCTAAATTTGTTAAAAATTTTTTTGCATGCGATTTTTTTCCCCCTGTTTACTACAAAGAGCAGATAAGGTTACATATCGTACACTGGGAAAAGCTGCCAAAAAAGATTAAACTATAGTCCTAGATTACCGATAAACCAATTCTACGTCACAATGACCGCCTGCGTGAACTACTCGGGCTGCGGCCTATAGAGCAGGCGGTAACTCGCGAGAGACTTCTCCCCCCATGCACAGCCAGAAGTGTGCCGGGTGATGTTAAGACTACTACAATGACTAACCACAGAAATGTTCGCAACCTAAATCAAATTCCTTAACTGTAATTTGAGCCATTTACAACTATGCTACTTGTGGTGGGTCTTACGCTGTGAAAACTGCGGCGGGTTGCCTGGATCAAAGAAACCAAGGAATGCTAGATTCTTTATTTCACTTCCAGAATTCCGAGAGCTAAGATGAATATGCCAGCTCTTCTGGTCTCACAGCCTAGCTTCCTTTTCAATTCTCTAATCTAAAAAACTAAGTAAAAATGATAATAATAAAACAAATCTCTGTCCCTTACATTATTTTTTTTCCAGAGTTTTACTTTAAATGCACGGAAATGGTCAGTATCTTATTTGAGGAATCATTTGCGCGCTGGATTTTCTTTTTGGTATGGGTTAAAAGAAATGATTGTCCTAATGGTTCAGGAGTTGGACCCTTCCATAGCCCCAAGAGTTCGGAGGCTCCAGACTTAAGTCTGTCTGGTCTTTTGTTTTCCATTTCCTCAGGGAGATGGCGAGATCAAACTCTGCCTTCCTTGAGCAGTTGCTGGTTGGTGGCTGGAGAGTAATGATGTTTCCTCAAGAGAAGATCAAGAGACGCTATTTTAAAGGAAATGGCACCTAAGGGTGAAGGAGTCAGCGAAAAAAGAATAACCCCGAAAACCCCTTCTGTTGTGAGTATGTGGCCTAACGGCTTTGAATTGCTATCGATGGATAAGAAAGTGAGTAAGAGAAAGCACATCCTGGAGTTTCCACTGTTTAAAAAAACTGAAAATCAAACGTAAAATTGAAGCTTGAACAAGGAAAAACACTGGATGAAAAGAAGTCTTACGCCACACAAATGCACACGCTCAAACACATACACGCACACGCACACAGACTACTATGCATACGTGGACACACACAAGTAAGAATGTGTATTTGTATGGTAGGTTCTTGGAAATAGACATTCTTAGCAAATATGGATGACAGATCAATTGTAATTTATTTTCTTTTAACACTGTATCATCATAAAGAAAACTGGTATAAATGAAAAAAATCTATTTCAAATATCTACATCTAAAATTTTAGGCAGTGAAAAAGCACTTTGTTGACAAGGAGTGTGGAATGATGAATGTTAATTGTCAGAAACTGCTGAATGCCTTTTTTTTTTTTAGTTGCCACAAACAAATTCACATATCAGAACGAACAATACTGCTAAATATTCCTTTTTTGTTTTTTTGTTTTTTTTTTTTTTTTTTGTTAAAACGCACCGGGGAAAAGAAAACAAAAAACTGGAAATTCATACATCTTTCAAAATTTGAAATTGAAGCAATATTTAGAACCATAGATGAAGAAACACTGTGGCATTGGTGTAATATACACAATGCACTTGTTTTTTTTTTTCTTTATCTGTAATGTACATCAAATACTTTACAACAATGCATTAACAAAAGGCAAGAAACATCTTGCTGTACAGAGGAAACCCCAAATGCAACTTGAAGCCTAGATTCACAATGAATGAGGATATTAAACAAAGTGTGAGAAGCTGTTCCCCATAAAGTATGTACGCTGCTCGGTTACTTGTGCTTAACTCTTGACCCACATCCACTGTCGTGTTCTCCCTCCTTCCTTCAGCCACATTCAATATACAGCATCAAACCTTAGACTCTACGGGCCAACAGTAAAGTCGCCCCACACTGTAAAATATATATGTGTATATATATTTCTTTCTAATTACTCCCAGGCTTAGCTTTCGCATCTTTTAGCCTTCTAAAAAAAAAATCTCTTAGTTTTTTCCCGTACTGGTTATCTGGGCCTTCCTATGGAACAGGCTTTAACAAACTAAATTTGCAGGAAAAAAAATGTCTTGTGGTATGCATGCACATGCACAGTTCCTGGAGCTTTTGTATCTGCCCAAGTCTCACACCCAGGAGTCGGGAGAGGCTGGATAGTGGCTTGTTTCATAGTTAAGTTCACTATAGGGACGAGCAGCTGAATAGAAGTCGACGTAGTTGCCAGTTGACTTTAGTCCCAGGTGCATGTTGTATTCGCTTGCAGGTGGACGATGATGCACTTGGTCCTCAAAGAAGGACTCATCATAGTTTCTTGTTGAATTCTGAAACGGCTGATATGGTTCGTAATCTTTTCTGCTGGGCTCCTGTGGAACTGGCTGTGTTGAAACCTGAAAGACAGCAATGCCCACAGCTTGTTAGATAGAGCTTCATGTGGGCAGTGAGAGGGAAGAAGGAGCAAGTCTATCTGTGTTTACCACTCTGGAAATAGGTAGTTTATCTTTGTAATCTTAACATCTGCTCAAGTCATTGCTTGGTATTGAAATAATTCCACAGCTTTGCCTTGTCGTTGCATTTCTTTATTTAATACTTTTACTGAATACATCTATTATTTATTGTTACTGTTTATAATGGATGCTAGTTTACTTATAAAAGAATTTAAATCTGGATCAGTGGAGCGTGGCCTCCAGTTACTTCCATACACATCGCCCGTCTGTAACTTTCTGGCTATTTTGCAGCTATCTAATGCAAACAACGGTGGCCAAAACTCAGCCTTGAGGCACTTGAATGGAAGCGATACACGTTCCAAAGATACTTAACATTTTCCAGCTGCCTTTGCCACAGGTGGAGTGACGCCACATCTTTAAGAACCATTCATAATTTTTAGGGCACTGACAGGAGAAAATTTCAAGCCAAGTGTCCTGAAATGTGTTCTTCTGCTGCTGTTGAGCCAAACCACCTTCTTTCCACCTCCTCAACACTTCATGTTGGCAATCTTGTGTTGATGCTGCACTCTGGGAAGTTACCTTGAAGCTGAAACACTTATGATACGCAGTAAAAAATCTAAGGTGGTCCCATAACCTCTGTTTGCCATAAAGCTTTTTTGTAGGTGGCCCTAGCAAGTCTGTTTTTATGGCTGGGACTTCATTAAAATCTGAAATTTATAAACATACACTAAGTAACTCTAGTGGAACTCTACCTTTCACTCTATGCCACCTCTGTGAGTTGGGGCAGACTTTGTGCCTGAAGCCGTTCAATCCTCAAACAGTCACCACTGGGAATACTGATGCTCAGATGCTGGTGTCAGAAGACTTTCCAGATCCTGCTGGCTCTGCAAGAGTTAGCAACGTTCCTTCAAGAAGAGAGGAACAGTTGCAGTGCTGTATCCCAGACCATGACACTCTTTCAAAGCAGGTCTGGGTGGGACTCTGCATAGATGGCAAAAGGCAGCCTGTGTCCTTCAACAATCCTACAACTGACCTTACAATACATGGCCCAGTATTAGAACAGCACAAAGGTGCACAACTACTCTAGTTTCTGTCACCTACTGTCAAGGTGTACAAGATCTTGAACACCTTGTTTCACTTCATATATTGAAACACAGGCATTTAATTGTGGACACAGGAGAAAAAAATTCTAATAAGCAACCTGTTTATATGCCAAAAAAGCTAGAGACAGTCCATTTTTGAGTAGAAAATAGGTGACTAAAGTAGTATTTCAAAGTTTTTTCTAGCTAAGAACACTACTTCGATACGTCAATCATAATCTTGACATTTCACTGAGTACGTGGGAAAAGGTGGAAAATTGATTTTGTTTTTTGGTGTTTTTTTGTTTTGCTTTCGCTCAAACTCTCACCCCAAAAATCAAATTAGTTGATTCATGACTGCACTTAGAGTACACCTGCTGTTACAATGCTCTTATTTACTCTAAATACTGTGTTAATTGGAAAGGCTTCATCTCTTTAAATGCAATAAAAGCAGAACACCTTTATGTGTAAAACTAGTTCACACAAAGAAGGATCATGGTGCACCACAGGAAATACTGGCTGCTTAAAAAGCAAAACCAATAAAGAGAAACGAGGGCATGGAATATCAGTAACTGATGTTTTTTGTAGGTTAAAAGCTAAATACCACTCTCTTAAACTTAAATTTCAGGTAATCCAGTAAAAATTTTCAGAGAAAAATGTTTACCTGTCCAATACTCTGGACAGAAGCCTGTCTCTGGCTGCCCAGAGAAGCTGTGGCTGCCCCCTCTCTGACAGTGTTCAAGGCCAGGCTGGACGGGGCTTTGGGCAATCTGTTCTAGTGGAGGGTGTCCCTGCCCATGGCAGGGGGTTGGAACAGGATGGTCTTTAAGCTCTCTTCCAACCCAAACCAGTCTGTGACTCTAAGAAAAGCCTATGGGTGCAAACAATGTCTGTTTCCCAAGGATCTGAGGAAACACTATGCTGGACATATCTGCTGTACAAATGCCACACGTGTCAATACTGACACTTTTGGAGTGTGTTAGCTTGGCACCCCTGCTGCCAGTTACTTTTTTGTAATGCCCACCTTATCCAGGCATGTTTTCTGCTTGCTTTCTGGTTTTCAGTGACAGGACAGTTTTAAAAGAGTCACAAAGTTCTAGACCTAACGGTTTGGATGGGAAAGTGGGAAAGTGTCCTTGCCAATAAAATGCTAGATTTTCTTTTGCCCATGCCCCAATGCACACATTAAAAACTAGCACAAAAAGACATGTTGCAACCATGTTTGATCATGTGGGTGACTAAACAGCAAATCTGAAGGCTTTTGCTACAGTGTCATTAGTGTGTTGAATTTTAAAGTGGCTATACTCAAGTAACATGATGTGACCGGGCTTAAACCAATTCATTGGCAAAGGTCATCATGAGATACCAGAAACAGTAGAAGTGCCCAATGACTAGCTTGGCTTTTGCAGTCCGTGTCACCCCCAAACCCCTCTGGATTTCATTCAGAGTTACAGGCTTAAACACTGTAGATGATTTCTGTGCATATTCTGTTGTAACCTGTTGTATGTTTTTTGAAATTTGGGTTGAAATTACCCATCAGCATAAAGAACATAGCTTGTTTGAAGCCAGTGGAACTGCACAAGCAGATGTCCCTCCAATTCAGATTTATCAATCTTTGTGGCATTTTTCTTAGTTTCCATACAAGATGTTATACTACCATCCAGAATAGCAACACTTTAGTCTCCTTACTTACCTGGTTATGTTTGATATCTTCAGCAGGTGCACCATACGAATTCCTGTACAATGTTGAGATTCCAGTGTTCTGAGCTGGAGAGAGAAAAAAGGAAGGAAAAAGAAGGTTTACCAATCGTTTCTCTTTGGCATCAAAATGAATTCTGAAAGCTTCATTAAATACACGATACAGCACCTGCTTCCCAACCACAAAAATCTTTAAAAGCATCTGCTTCTATTTTATCTTCTTCCCACTCAACAGTCATAGTCTTTGCTCCGATATACATGCATGTACATGGTATACGGTATACGCTTAATGGTAACAGGCACTATGTCACATTCATACCAACCTTGTGTGTTTCACATATATATATATATAAATATTCATATACAGTTAGCATGCAGTAGTATATTTCAGGTTACGAATGGTTATGTTACATCACATACTTTAAACAGGAAACAGTTGTAGATATTAAGAAACATTTCCTTCCTTTTACTTCAGTTGGATGTTGTTACACCAAATCCTGGATTATTTTTTCCCACGGTGTTTTTGCTGTACAGTGAAATTATTCATAGGAGAAGTGATTAAACGCAACTGAAAAATGAATTATGCAAAGAAATAATATGCAGCTATACTGAAGAGATCTGGCCAAAAGAGTCTCAAATCCATGAACTACTGTCACTTTTTTCTCTAAAATTCATGGACAAAACTGAGCTATGAGTTTGAAATCACAAGGAAATCCAAAATCAAGGATTACATCATACAGTTTTACAAAAGTTTATTTCCCACTGTGCCCCTTGTCCCCCTGTTCCCCTCAACACATAAAAGGCTTAGGATATTCGCCACAAAGCTGACATCACTGATCCCTTTGGTTTGGCTGTCTGGCTGAAGCTCAGTTTCCTGGTAGGGCTAGAAAAATCGTATTTATTTCTCGTATTTGAAAGAGTATGAGGGCAATGTTTTGTGTGGCTGCTGCACACTAGTTCTTATTGGGCATACATTATTAACTTTCCAGACAGTAAAACAAATGATTCAATGCTGTCTCAAAGACTCTCATTATAAAAGCATGTGCCTGAAAGTAAAAGTTGAGTGGTTGTGAATCAGACTCATCAGTGGAACTGAAACATCTTGCTCATGTGATTCTTCTTGGGTCTCTGTGCAATGGTATAAAACCTGGAGGCACTGAATGTTGGTTTTAATACTTTCTTAACTCAAAACCTTTGAGGGTGAAGACTGAGCATCAGCGCTGAATGCTGGGTGTGGGATCCATGCTAGGCACATCACTAAGAAGAACCACAGTTACTGAAGTAGTAACCACTCTTTCTTCCCTTGGTAACCTCCTAGCATGGACCCCAGCATTTGCACCTGCCTTTACCTTTACTGCCACCACCACAACCTCTCTGGAAAAAGGAATGGTATGGTCTTCAGTCAAAGCTGATTGTAACATGCCAATTCGGATCTTCATATCTGCCATGGGTTTCACACCAGGGTTAGAAGTTTGTCAGAGTTTGGTGCACTGCTCCATGTTGCTGCTTTAGAGACCTTGGTAGGTGTTCTTGAAGATCTCCAGTGTGTTCTTGAAACAGCATAAAGACAGGGTTTACGTTGTGGGGTGATGAGCCCTAGCAGCTGGAAGATTTTTCACTTCATAGCCATTAACTAAGAGGGGTGAAAAACATCTTGTTTCTTGAAGAGCTGGAAGCAGTTATTGAGACAGTGCATAGTTATTGAGACAGTAGGAAATGAAGAGCTCTGGAGGTCTCCAAGGACTGCAGCAGGATGCTTGCTTTGAAGGTGGGAAGAATACAAATTCTATTAACAGATGGAAATGATGATTGCTTCAGTAGTTTGCCTTTGGTCATAGATGTTAGTGTCAAAGGGTCGATCTGCAGTTACTCTCTGTTCAGGCTGCTTTTTGTCACCTAAATTGAGTGATGCATGCAACTTGACTGTTACTTCAGTGTTTTTTTATATTCCAGCTGCATCCTCTGCTTTAGTGTTTGAAAACCTCTCTTCCAGTGACAGTCTCTAGTATTAGAAGAATCTGCATCAGCATTGCTATTTGCAGTGTATCTCATAATGAGATGACTCTCAGCAGTACGACTGCCAGATCTTTTCTTGATACCACCTTTCTTTATGCTCTTTTTTCTGAGTTTTTTGCCTGTCCCACCAAATGCTAAAAGAAGCTGGGTTCACAGAGATTCCTCTTCTCAAGATCAAAAGATACTGACAGCGTTTCAGCTATGCGTTTTGTGAGGTGCTACTTCTTGAAAAAAAGTGAAAGTGACATACAGTGTGTGGGACTCTCATAAACAGAGGCAGAACTTCTTGTAACCATTTTGTTTTCATGTGCAGAAATGGCAAGATGAGCTGGGTTGAAGTTTTCAGTCGGGCATGACTGAACATACTCGGTCCAGACAGGACAGTACCATTCATGGTAGTTTGATGTCAAGAATAAAGGTTGGTGTAAGGCGCAACATCGGAGGGCTTTATGAAGAATCAGATGAAAAACAAGATAATTTATATATGTTGTTCCTGCAGACAATCAGAGACACCTTAAGGAGGCTCACAACCCATCCATCTTTTTACACACAGCACATACGTGCCACTAACAGCCATGACTATTAAAACCCTAGAAACAGTCCAGAGTTGGTGCACAGCTGTCCAATGCGCTACTGTGAAATTTGCACTGACGTGGTCGGAATTGTCACATGCCAGATTGAAGACATACAGTCTCCCAGATCACATATTCTGTGATGGAAAAATGGGTAATTTCAGCTTATGGAAATAGCTGCAAGGTCTGCATTGCTGCTTTCGCTGCAGGGATGTGGATACAAACTCACAAGGTTAAAATGCCAAAAAAAAAAAAAGACAAGAAAAAGTAATTTTTTTTTCTTAATGTAATAAAAAGAAACACAATGACACATCTGATGTTCAGAAATGAATGCCAAGAGTTCAAGAACAAGAAATCTTGGCTTAGTCTAGCTGGGAGGCTGAGATAGCTCTGTCTCTGGAGGAAATGGAAGTCAAGCAATGTAGCTGCTAGCAACGCATGCAGCCCCGCTCCAGTACCTGCTTCTGAACACGCAGGCAGCATCCCTGGGAACTCCATTCCTGCTCTGCCATGCTTCAGTGAGCAGTTGACTCTTGCTGTCCAAAAGCAGAGGGCATATATAAAAGACAGAAGGGAGAGAATGAGCTAGATGAATGGACAGATACTGTGTGGTTAGTATCCGATTTATTCTTTTTGCTGTTAATATTGTTCAAGTACCATCATAATAAAATTATCAGAGAGGCTAATGAAACTTTTTTATTTTTTAAAAATATGGGAAAAGAAGAGAAAGGGGTACAAAAAAACAAGAGATGGAGGTTTCCCAGCAGCCACACTTCCTTATAGAGATGTGAGACTTGTAGCTGCAGATGAAATGATTTGAGGAGTGATGAGTGTGCGTGGGTATGTCTGCACTTTATGCACTACCTAAACAGCAGCACAAGATAGTACCAAGAGGTACATTTTACTAGGTTAAATCGTGAAGGTTCTAAAATGAGTGCTATCATCAACCTGACGTACTTTGTGGTTGCACTGCATGAAGAACACTACAGAAAAATACCATCTTTTCCCCTCCCTGTTCAGTTATCAAGGTGATCTTGGTTTAAAATGAATAAATAAAATGATATAGTTCCCCACAGCAGTTTTCTGCAAAGCTGACAACAGCTTTGAGATTTGTTTCACTTGATGGTTTATGTGACAAAGGTATGACTGACCAAAGCTGGCCCCATATATCCCAGGTACTTGATTCATCATTTAACATTCAGCTTTCAGTTCTTCTAAATACTTATTCTGAACACACTTACAGACATGTTGAAATAACAAGGTGCTAGCCTTTTGCCCTCACGAACACAGACTGCTAAAAGCAAGGAAAGCTCAGCTGGACAGGTAGTCATCCTCCTCTGCTATCGCATCACCTGCTTTTTCTGCCATAAGCAGCAGGACTCCATTTTCTAAAATTTAGTTCACAACAGTATAGGAAAATGCTTCTGTGCCTCACAAATCTCAGCTAACAGAGATCATTACCTGTCACTACCACTGCCACGTTCCTGCATGGTGAATGATGAGGTAAAGGGCATAAGAGAAGATTTCAGTGCATTATGGTTTCTTAAAGTAACAGTAAGTTCAAGTAGCCTGTCTATCTGTAGCTATTGTAACAGATGGTGGTAGTCGGTTGTGTTCTGAATGTGGAGGGACTTCCAAGTAAGTTTAAATGACAAAAGTGTGCAAGATTGATTTCTGACAGCCAAAAGATAATAAATTAGTCAGAAGGGGTTTCTGCTGGTGGAAGAGAAGATACAGGGTGCAGGCAGAGGGGTAGGTGTTAGCTCAGTGAGGGAGTGAACAAAGTAAAAGAAACTTTAGAGTGGCAGTCCCATGGCAGTATGCAGCAATCTTATCTACCCTGTTCTGAAGGAAAACACCACAGCATAAATAACGTTATAACATGCACTTATAGTTCCTCTGGGTTTTTTAAAGGAATATAATAGTTTTTGCCTTAAAAATATACTTCAGGTGATAACATTTTATTATTGGTTATTATTTTCTACAGAGAAGAGAAGATGGATAGTAAATATACAAGGCATCGTAAACCTGTGAAGGGAAGAGGGCAATGAGAACTTTGATATTTAGCTGTCCTTGTGAAATCAATATAAGTTATCATCTTCAGCCGAACTGTTTACTTCACAGATTCTCCATTTTTCCCAGAGGTTTCCTGACAACTCCCCACAATGGCAAGTAGCCAACATTTCTACTTTGAAAATCCATCAAAACCCCTTCATTTCACTCCCAGCCAAGAGGTCATAAAATTTTTGAACTATAAACTGAGAAGAGCTTTGGAGAAGAGCATGGAGACAGTCATGGATAAATTAGGACTACAGCTGTGGCTCTACATTCTGTGTAAATCCATAAGTCAAAGAAACCTTTGTGTAATACATCAGCTTGACACAAAAAACCAAGAGCAGCTCAAAATGTGTATACGCCAGGTGGAAACTGGAAAAACATTTATCTCAGTCCTGGCAGTTGTGTGAATGCATTAGTTGCAATGCACTGTCTGATGCAGCAAATGAAATATAGGCATTGCAAGGAACTCACTGCATGAACTTGTATTAGACCATCCAAGTAAAGCCAAACTGTCTCACAATTAAAATCACACATACTGACATTATATTGTTCTTCAATGAAATATTTATTATTTAATGAGCTACAAATAAATTACACAAGTGTCATGGTCAATGTTGACAAGCAAGCCTCCTCCTGTCATTTTCTTTGATGCTTAATTTGAGTTTAGACCAAATGATCCAGAGATCTGGTGATCTGAAAGAGAGAGAAAGTGATTTGTTAATTCCATACTCATTTGTTCAGTGGTCACAGAATCACAGACTGGTTTGGATTGGACAGCACCTCAAAGATCATCCAGTTCTAACCCCCTGCCATGGGCAGGGACACCCTCCCCTAGACTAGGTTGTCCTAAGCCCCATCCAACCTGCCCTTGGACACTGCCAGGGAGGCGGCAGCCACAGCTTCTCTGGGCAGCCTGTGCCAGGGCCTCACCTCCCTCACAGGGAAGAATTTCTTCCTAGTATCTAATCTAAATCTGCCCTCCTTCAGTTTAAACCCGTTACCCATTGTTCTATCACTGCCTGCCCTTGTAAAAAGTCCTTTTCCAGCATTGTTTTCGTATAAGACTGAAACATTGTTAAAATTTTCAATTTGATTTTGGGTTTGATTTTTCTTACTGGCATAAGTAGCTGGAAAAATAATTGGTAACTGAGCATTATGTTCAGAGTTTAAAGTTTCCTTACTATAAGCCTACCCAAAAGATCAAGAACAGACAAAACACAACCAGATTTGAAAGGAAAAGGATGCAAAACTTAAAGCTGAGTAAAGGTTGCTGGGGAAGTACAAATCTCACGCTCTGAAAATTAAATTGAAAGAGAAAGGAAACATGGGAAGAAGGAAAGAGAAGAAAAACACCACACCAACAGACAAAATGAGACAAAATGGAAGAGGGTGGGTTAGTGGGAAAACCCACTCAGTTTTTTGAAAGTGTGGAGAGAGGCAAGGAAAACTATGCAACTATCTGCAAGAAAACACAAGGAAAACCTTCTTTGGTGAACATTCTGATATGATCTGGTGGTCTAAATTTGCAGATACAATTATAACAAAATACTAATGTTTCTGTCTTTTCACCCCGCTGTTCTTACTCCCGAGACTCCCTCTCCATGCATTCTGACAAAGTGCTGAAAAAAATCACAGTCCTGTCCTTCAGAATGACCCACGGAAGGACCACTGAAGCGTTTCAGAGAACCACCTTGTGCAGTGACTGTGAAACATCCAGAATATTACAGATACATTAAATGAGTACCTTGACTGAACCCGCAGCAATCTCACGCAGCAGGCCGCAGATGCCGCTCCGAACACTTCTCACTCATGTGGTTTCCAGTGCTCTTCACTGCCACTCCTCTTCTGCAGATTTTCACTTCCATCCTAATTAGTTTTCCACACTGCGTTTCCACACAAAGTCAGAGGCTGGGCATTATTACACAATGGCTTAAAGAATAGTAGGTGTAGGAGGAGTATCACCATATCCTGAATATGCTAGTACGGATGGCTTGAGACTGAGTCAGCATGTTCCTGGTGTCCCCAGTGAGCTGAGGAACACAGAGACAATCCGTTCTGGCAGCCTCTGAGCAAGACCTCTACAGAGGGCACGGGAAAAGGTAACCTGCATTCAGAAAGCACAGAGTGACTCCTCACTGTGTTTTTTTTTCACTTGCCTGGAGGTAGCATTTGGAGGAGAGGACATCATGATGCTCAGCAGTGTATAAATGGAAGAAAACATTCAACAGAGGTTATATAAACCCGTGCAATGGTGATGGAGACCAACATGTGTTTTGCAAGAGAATGAACAGAGAGGTGCGGTACTAGGCAAAGCACTTGAGATTTTATAATTACTGAAAAGTTAACAGGTTAACGAGCTCACTAGGGAAAGGAGGCCTTCCCTGAAACTTGCAATAGATGCTGTAACATACACAAGAAAGATTTTGCATTTAAATCTGCTGAGCTGAGAATGTAATGGGGATAGCCTCTGCAAACCGCTACTGAAATCGCTGGGAATGACTGACGTGCAAAATAAGCCAACTGGCCACGGAAAGCCATTCCCTGCAAAAGGCAGATTTAGGGATCACTGCTCATGATCAACCATTGTCATGCCTGCCAAAACACCACGAGTTAATACAAAGTGAAGTACCAACTCCCTTCTGAAATGGAAACAAACTTGGAACTTAAAATTGTGTTTAAAGCCTTTCTTCTGTGCAGAAACAGGGTCTTCATAAATCATTTTCACACAGCACTGTGTTTATGATGATAAAATATTTCTTCAGTTGCATTTTGCAAAGTGGCTAAGCCTTTGGAATCGAGCAAAGCAGGTTGACTCTTCTCCATAGTACAGTAAACCCAGCCAAACCCATAAAGTCAGTGCTCTATCACAGCTGTTTTCTACGTATGCCAAGTAAGCACAGTCTCACCTGTCATGGTGTCTTTCCTAGAAGTGTGTTCTCCCTTACTTCCATGGTAAGTGGCGTTTGTTCCAGTTGATTCATAGTCCGTTTTTCTTTCTTTTAGGCTGATCATTTCCCGAGGTGAGGCTGGGGCACTTGCTAGATCACAAAAATGGATTTATTTTTTCTCACCACATATCACTGAACACAGCATTTAACTCTAGAGTAAACATTTCAGTAAAGATTGCATTTGGTAGCATGCTAACATTAAGCTGCTTGAAAAAACACTACCACATTGTGGAAGAAAAGAACAATCAACTCCAAACATCTTTTTCTCTCTGAACATTTTACTTTTTTCATTCACAGCCAACATCTAAGATGACCTTTAAGAAAAAAAAGTGCAATACTAATTTTTCCCTCTTTCACTTTTTAATTCCTTTAGCTTGTCAAAGCAATCTGGTATAGGCACTTCCATTTTTTCTTCAAAATGGTTAATTTTTTTGTGTTGAAAAGACCATTAACTTTAAACTGTGTGGAAAAATCCTTATGAAATGGTTTCTTCCCTTCTCTGTTGAAAATAAACAAGTCCATTAAATGATTCTAATGGGGACAGGAAAAAAAAAAAGGTGTTTTTCATAGAAAACATATGGCAAAGAATGCCTTACACTTAAAGGTAACTGTCTTTAAATATCTATGCATGAACAACTGCCATTAAAAAAAACAACTGCCACTTTAAGCTGTTATTATCACTTAATTCTTCATCAGCAGCACTTGTGGTACAGCTAAAAGGAGTAAAGTCTGAGGTGACCAGGAGGAGAACTGATTTTGTGCTTGATCGTCAA
This sequence comes from Hypotaenidia okinawae, assembly GCA_027925045.1. Classification (NCBI taxonomy): domain Eukaryota; kingdom Metazoa; phylum Chordata; class Aves; order Gruiformes; family Rallidae; genus Hypotaenidia; species Hypotaenidia okinawae. The sequence continues at coordinate 86,571,739 of BSDF01000002.1, read as the reverse complement.
ATGATGGAGAATGTGAGGGTGATCACTAGCATTGATCATGAAGACTTAGGGCTTGGGATGCTTCAGAAAAGGGTAAGATCAGAGGAAACTACAATGGCTTTCAAGTTCTTCTGCAGCGCAAGGAAACTGACTTCAATAAGTTTAGGTGTTGGTAGATACAGTGAACTTTCCTTGCTGTGGAGGGCAGGAGAAGGAGTACAAGGTGAGTGGCAGAGCACCTCAGAGTGTCATGAAGGCACAGTGGTACAAAAGTAAATGAGTTGCTGATGCTCGGTTCCACTGCATCCCTTCCTTCACACAGACAGTCAAAAGAACATCAAAAGCAGTAACAATGTCCTTGCTTTAAAAAAAAGGGGAAAAAAATTAAAAAATGTAAGATGAGCTCATTTGTGAAGGCTGATCATGAGTTCTGTCTTTCAGCATCTCTAAACTATGTTACATGTTTTAGTTAAGGAATAGGGAACCACTTGCAGTAATTAAAGAGTGAGGAAGCAAAGTGAGTTCTGCCTAGATCAGTTCTGATGGCCCTGGCCTCTAATTTTACAGAGCAAATGCGGGACAGATGTTTTTTCTTAGGAAGCCATTAGAATTGGGGATTGCTTTTAAATTGTTTGTCAATATTGATGTAATTCTAAAGCTGGCAATCCAGCAGATATAAAGAAACATGCCATTAAGTTACCAAATTAGCTAATGGCAACTTGGAAGTCTAACTGGAAACAAAACAGGATGCAAACCTTAAAAAAGTTGCTAATATAGGGATGCATTTTATTTCACATACTCTGGTAAGGCTTTTAAGCACTCTGGTGTTTGGAATAAAATTTGATTAATAAAGACAAAACCCATCTCCCTCTGTTCCTGGTAGGAATTATCTCTTTCCTCCCATGTGAGAACAACTGCTTTCTGGCAAGTGTTGAAATCCAAAAGTACCCTCTTTCAGAGATTTTACTGGAAGCAGACATAAAACCATTGGTTGACATTAGACTGAAAAGTGGTATCAAGGTTTTCTTCTCTTGTTCTTTAGGAACGCAGGAAGGAAGAGAGAGAGCTCTCTATGCTAGTTAAAACACCTTATCACCAAATCCTAGGGATGGATGGGACACGGTGAGTTCATTTACTTCAACTCTTTACCCCAAAATAATTCTTGACAGATTTTAATCTAAAACTGAAGATCTCTAATGACAGAGATCGCGTAACTGCTCCAAGCAGTCTGTTCTAGTGCTTTGTTTCCCCACTGTTAGGAAATGTTCCCTGATGTCTGGCCTGGCTCCTTGCTGCTCATTATTTTCATTTTCCTGCTATGAAAGTAGTGGAAGTTCACACCATTCCTCTTCACAGCTGGCTGTTATGTGCTTGAATACTTGGTGCATACTTTTTCTCCCTGCTCCCATCTCATATCTCTCTTGTTTGAGTTAAACAATCTCAGTCTGTTCAGTGGCTTCTCCTATCCTGATGTCTCCATTTCCTGATTCATGGGTGCAACTGACAGAAATTTCTAAATCTCTTCTAAAGAACTTCTGTCTAACCAGAAATTCTCCTTATAATTTATTTCTGAAGGATTGGACCTTTCTTCCCTCCTCTTTGGACAGTGCCTCCAATTTCTCAGGGTCCCTCAATTCTAGTAGTGCCCTTCAAGGTACATGAGCCTCTCCCAGGTTTACATCACCCACAAAGGTTACAGGCATCCTTTCTATATTATTCGTGTCATCAATGAAACCCCTGAAGAGTACTGGGCCCAAAGCAACCTCCTCAAGCCAAGCCTTTTCTCTTCTACTCTGGCAATAAGCAGTAGCCATTCTTTGTGAATGGTTTTCAGTCAGTTTTGTATTTCCTACAGTTGACACTTTGTGGACTGTTTGGTAGCTTGCCCATAAAATTCATGTGTAAATCAGTCTCACTGATTACAGTAGATTTCATTTTTATGCTACAAGATAGTTGTAGCAGGAATTCCGGTGGATTTTGTAAGAACAAATCACATCAATGTTTGGAGTTGATATGGATGCTACCAGACAGACAGTAACTTGTACTGCTATGTAAAAATACTCCCAGAGTCAAGCAGTATCTTATGTTCCTATTATCTTTGAGATGCTCTGAGCGGGATTCTTTGTTCCAGCAATTATTTATTCCAGCAGTTTTTGAGAATTAAATGGAGCTGACTGGTCTGTAATTACACTGACTCCCCTTCCTTCAGAAACAGCCATTATATTTGTCCTTTTCCGGTCTTATGGTAACTGGCGATGGCAGAAAGATTTCACCCCAAATTTCCTTAAGCATGCTTTTCAAGCAATCGAGTAACAGAAGTGAGGAGACAGTTCTGGCCAAAGACAACACAGATATCTCAGGGCCAGGCCTTTCAAGTGCCTTACACTTACAGTCAAAACAAGATTTTGGAGAAGAAAAAACAAACTAGAGTCCTCTGCTGACTTGGGCAATGCCAGAGTTTGAAAACTAAATAGCAGCTCTCACTGTGTTTCTGGATAAATTTTCGAAATTCCTCAGTGATTGTTCTGTGGGACTAAGATGCAGCTTCTATATAGTTAAAACAATTTTCCTAAAAACAAAACTATGGCACAATGCTGTTGGCGACAATACTTTTAGCCAATTTTAATCCTACACTCTTGGTATATCTATGGAATGACAGTGTTTGATTGAACAAGTAGTAAAAAGCATACAGAAAGGCTGATTGCTTTATTTTGTTTATCTGAATAGATTTTCAGTGGGAATGGTTTTATCAACTAAGGTATGTTCTAGCTTAGAGAAAAAAAAATGCCCTGATTTCTGAATAGAAAAATCAAGACACATGCTTACATTAATGTTTATGTTAATTCACTGTATGGGTCATGCAGAATTAATGATAGCTGGTGTAAATATGCCATCAACGGTACAGGAAGACCTGTAGTCAACCTTTTGGGAAACTTTTACACACGTGTATGCACATGTACACACATATTCCAAATAAAAGCTGACCAAAAGATAATGTGGATTCTTCAGCTTCTGCTAAGTGTGCAGTTGTCACAAACAGCTTGGCAGTTTTCATGACTAACAGAGCGAGTAAAAGAATTTCCTCCTGCTACAAGTGGACACCATTACCCTGAGATCTGTTCATAACAAAAAGAAGCTATGGAATATTCTTCCTGCTGTAAAACTTTACAAAGTGTTAATAAAAGAACATAGTTGTTCTTTAGATCAGATAACTCCTGTAAGAATAAAGAATATATTTTGTGCCCTTCCACCCCAAGTCTGTATGCCAGTGGCATTGCTGGGGGAAGGAAAAAGGGAGTGATGGATTACCTCTGTCTTTACTTCAGCCCCGACATTCTGGTCTTACCTGAGCGGTTGTTAGGAGACATGCGCACGGGAGAGATGGAGGGCGTGCGTGATGAAGAGTACGGTCTTTGCCGATCCCTTTCTATTGTTGAAGATGAAGCTACAAAGTGATACTGTGACCATCCGTCCTGCAAGAACAAACAGTGTGACAGCGGTGAGTGAAAAGGCCATGCAGCCCCTCGCTTTAAGTACAGAGATGTTCCTGCAGTGGTTTCACCATGGATACAGAATTAGGCTACTGACTTTTTCCTGCCGCTGGGTGGCAAATATTCCCAGTGGTGCAGGCGGCGATGTGCCGGCGGTACTGACACACCCAGAGAGGAAAATTAAAATGAAGGAAGTTCTGTAAGACAACACAGATAGGAAAACTCCAAGCAACTTTTTGGGCTATTTGTTTACCAGTTCTGTCTGTTTCTGTGCCTCTATTTTCACATTGCAAATGGCGTTCAGGCTATGAAAATACTTCCAAATCATAAGACTGCTCGTTTTCATGGTGAAAATCAGTTTAATTTAAACTTTAAATAATTTCTAATGACATTTTGGAGTAAGTAGATGGGGGAGCCCCAGGATTATCAAAATCCTTGTAACAGTTTGGGTGTCTGTAGTTTAGTTATATTAACTGTCCTTTGTTCGCACATGGGAGAGAAAGAATCTAGGCTTTTTCCTCATTGCAATTTTCTCCAAGATGCACAGAAAGAAATTCTGTGGCTTCTTTTTAGAACTATGGTAATGATGATGTATGTTAAAAAAAAACAACAAAAAAACCCCAAGCATTAGAAGCAGCTAGTTCAGAAATAAAAGGAGAGTTTAAAATGTTCATGTTTTGTTCCTGTACCATAATATAATGTAATAATGCAAAATAATGCGCTTTACATTTTTAGAGGATACTCAAAATACTTTGAAAGTATCATGAGAAAATAAATTGACTTGTGGTTATTACTATCTTCATGGTGTTTTCCAAAAGCATTATGAGCAGCTCCCAGACCTCACACTATTTCAGAGCCTTAATACTTTTAAGTCATCTACCTCTAGCTCTCCTCTGCCGCAAGGAACAGGCTTCTTTCCTTGGAAAGGTAAACAGTTTGTAACAAATTCATTAAAACTATCCCCATCAACAATTCCAAAAGCTATTAGTGTTAAATATTGAAACTAATTTTTAAGAGCCTAAAGGGAGTATTTTCAATTTAATGCCGAGATAAATACCACCTGACATGATGGCTGCTTCCATTAGTTTGTTTCAGCTCTAGTGCCTGTAATGAAATTTAATTAAATTGATTTGGGTACTTAAAGGTACAGTATAGAGCAGTGTCCTGCAGAGAAGAAAGCTAGCTCAAAAGCCAAGTGTGTGAGACAGTGTTTCAGAAACCAATTTACCAGCCACAAACGTGATCTAGGAGAGGAAGACAAAAAGATTTGACAAACTGGAAAGAAACTCAATGCTATTCTGTTACAGAATGGATCCATTTGTTAACTGGCAGTAATTAATTAATAGGTGGCAACCGCACACTGCAGGATGGCGCAGAACAACCCGAGCACAGAAATACCATAATATGCCCATATTGTCTCTTCCAAGGTATCTTCCACTGGGCTTTTCTCTGTATTTTGACTAAAATGCATGTATGTATTCTCCCTGAACTATATTCCAAAAAGTCCTAACACTAAAGCTTGATTGGCAGGGACACGTTTCTGACAGTACTTTCTTGGGAAAGCTGTGGGGACTAGATTTGGGGCAGGGTTTGGATAACCACTGTAGAAAACAAAGGTGATATTGTAGTCTCACTGATCACCTCTTCCAGGGTTTAAGGAGCGAATGGGTCCTTTGTCTCCTGCTCAAATGTAAGTAATTCTGAAAATAAATAATTTTCTTTAGAAAATTAGTTTTTCTTCTTCAGTGGTAAATAATTGTTTTGTAAGTGTGACTAAATATACTGTGCCAAAACCCTACTGCATAGGTTTCTTATGAAAAAATAATTTGTGTTTTCCACATGATTCTTTTTGTGTTTAAAATTTAGAGGGAAAGAGAAAGCAGATTTCTATTGTGTTTGTAAGAATTTCAATTTTTCAGAACTCTCTGGTACTGGAGTTCTTGACTTGAGGAGATGGTTTATGGAGGCGGGTGATACCAGGCACACCATTATCTTACTTGTATAACAGTAACACTTTGAAGACTAAATGAAATTTGGCCCTGATGAGAACTGACACCATGTGGACACAATGGAAACCAGAGCTCCTGCCTCAGGAATTCACAAAAAGAGAGGAGACCTGATACAGCGAGGTGGCCAAGCAATGTGTGGTGGAGTTGGGAAGGAGCACTGACATTGCCAGCCTCCATGCAGTGCCCACCCTAGATGACCTCACGACATCTGTTCAAAAAGAAACCTCACGCACGCCACCTCATGTGCTAACAGCCACACAGCAAAAACCAGAACAAACCCCTACCCTCTGAGTGACTGTGCTGATAGCTGCTGAGAAGACACCGACTTAAGAGGCCCTGAGTGGTTTAGAAAAACTGGATTGTGGCTGCACGCACCAGTATCTCTCCATGCTGAAAAGCATCGTCTGCCTGACTCCTGGCCACTGATGTCCTACCTTTTCAGATGCAGAGAAATCCCACTAGGGAGAAAAGCCCTAAAAACTATGCAACAAATCCAATAAAGGACAGCTAAAGGCTGGAGAAACTACAGAGGATGTTGTGCCCTGCCTGCCTCAGTTTTACAAACTCTCCATCCTGCTACTTGCTTCAGGCATGGTCCTCTTGTGACTTAATAACTTAATAGACATTTTTCCAAATGACTTCCACACAGGGCCAGACTTGTTTTGTCCTCCACTGGTAGTAAACTGCAGAAATGTGAAGTTCTGAGAGGCAACCATGTGCAGGAACTGGCAACTAGATCCACCACGTTAGAAACAGGTGATACAGCAGCAAGGCAAAGTATCTGTGAGTATGCAGTGTAAGATCTGCTCGCTTTGAAACTCAGCCAGACATTGCTCTGAGTTGCTGGTGTTGCATCTTTTAGAAGCTGAAGCACTGCTGTCAGGTTAAATGAAACGTCCTGACTGGTGTGCACCAGTGTGACACTGTCTAGAGTAAAAGATAAATCTGATGTGAATTAAGTCAAGGCTCATCAGACTTACACAGGTCTGGGCAATTCTTCACTGGGAATTTGTTGTCACAACACTAATAAGACATAACAGAAATTAGAACTGGATCCAATTATCTACATACATTGACATATGAAAGTTATGTGCGTGACTTGACTGTGGTGAGAAAATGAAAATGGCAACAAGGTTGGGGTGATCCACACACTTATCTCATGGAGCTCTTAAATGGGAATTTTGAAATAAGGTGGTTTAAATGTCCACCAACTTCCACATATAGGCCTGGGATAAGGCCCTGTTCACAAGGGCATGTAGCAATAGGACGAGGGATAATGGTTTTTAACTAGAAAACTAGATTTAGGTTGAATATTAGGAAAAAGTTCTTCAGTAGGTAGATCACTGGAACGGGTTGCCCAGAGAGGTAGTGGAGGCCCCATCCATCCCTGGAGATATTCAAGGTCAGGCTTGATGTGGTTCTGAGCAACTTGATCTAGTGAAAACATCCCTGCTTACTGCAGGGGCGTTGGACTAAATGACATTTGAAGATCCCTTCCAACCTAACACATTCTATGATTGATTTTAGGACCATATTGTTTTCTTTTAATACAAGAGGAAGAATAAATACATTTCCCAATCACAGCTTACACACCAGTAATTGCTCTTTGGGGTTAATCCTTCAAACTAATTCTGCATTAAGTCTGCACAAAGAAATCTGGGGTAATTTCAGAGGCTTCAAAAGACAAAGGGCTGCTAACTCCAATTGTCCTGCTTCCCTTCGTCTCCCACAGAGCTTTAAGTCAGGCCCTCAAAATCAACAAAGAGAAGACACGGATCATTGAAGCTCATCATCATTTGTGGAGTTTATTATTGTTCAGAGCCTTATTCCCACACCTTAGAAAAACCAGAAAACAACTTAAAGCAGAGATATTATTCAAGTTTGGGGGATTTGAAACTACTGTAATAATTTGGATGAAAGTGCAGGAGATGCTCACAGTATGACCACTTAGCTGAAGTGGTTAAAAAAACACAGCCTGTCTCCCATGCCTTCTGATGATGATGCCAGTTACTTACTGGCTACCGGTTATACTGGGACTATGACACCTCCTGCTGCATGAGCCTGGGATGAAGACCACTTCCTCCTCCCTTGCACAGCTATAACCAAGGGGAGACGACTGAGACCCCACTGAGTGCACCAGGGGAGGAGTGCCATCACCTGAGCCGAGGCAAAGAGCAGCGGTGGCTGCGCCGGCAGGGAAGGACCAAGCCACCTGGGTGGCTGGGCTGCCACGGGAGCAGCCGCCTCTCCCAGGGGCTCTCAGCCCCCTGCCTCAGTGCCCAATGCTGGGGCTGGGCTGTCTCACCACTCCCTGTCTGGCTCGGCTGTGAGATACACACACACACCACTTCAGCCTCCTCTCTTACGATCAGCTCTGGGCTTTACCTCGGCACTCCTCTCCTTTTTACTCTGTATTTCAGTGTGCAAATGGCTTTTACTTCTAAGTGACTGTTCCAGGCACTTCATCCCAGGCACAGCAGAAGTTCAATTGCTTAAGAAGCGGAAAGAGAAATACATATTTTAGGGCAGCATGAGGCTTAAAGAAGGGCTCCTAGTTAAACTATCATTATCCACAGCAAAGCTGTCTGGCACTGGATGAGGATTATTAAGTTTGCTGTAGGCTCTTTAAAGCAAGATTTTCAGAATCAGTTGTTAAACTCATTCTTTTCAAAACAAGATGTGTACCTCCCAGCCTCCATCTCAGATTCTCTGAAAGAAAAAACATTTCTCTCCTGTTGTCAGCATCCCATCCCAAAACCATCTGGAATACTTTCTCTCCCTCTTTTTCTCTTGTCATCACAGAACCCCAGGTACTACATTCTTCCGAGAGTATCACAGAATCACAGAATTGTAGGGGTTGAAAGGGACCTCAAGAGATCATCGGGTCCAACCCCTCACCCAACTCTTTTCTGTCCAAGTGCCACAGATGGCCTGGGCCAGTTTTCTCTTTTTCAAACGCTCTTTTGGTGTGCGGTGTAACTATTTTCCAAACGTGTATCTTCTACCATAATTTTACATCTCATCCCTCCATTTTAGCCATGAAGAGACACATGGTAAGAGAGAGATATGTTAATTACTTGCCAAATCTAACTGAGTGAGAAATAGCTCAGTAACATATCCCCGGTTGTTTTATATAGTGTGACTCTGGGATGTTTCAGGAAATCACTGAGGCATTGCTTTACCTGTCCATAATTAATTATCGATTTCCTGTTGTGCAAGTTGCAAAGATGACAAGACCTAATCTGATGAATAAAATAGCTATAAGAAAAGGGAATCGTATGTGAGGCAAAGCATGAAGGACAAGACTTCAGATAGGAACAGTTCATTATTCATTTTGCTGAGGTTATATGCAGCTAAATAATAAACCTTTCAAAACACTGCAATAAAATGAAATAAATTCATTTTTCAAAGCATCACTTTCCCACTTAAACAGAAATATTTTTAATGTGTTTTAGAAGAAAAGAAGGCAGTATTTGGCCCTTCAGCTAAAATTTCTCATCTTCTCTAATTTTCCCCTGTATGAGGTATATAAGCTACAATTTAAATTGTTAGAATCACAAAGATTTGTTTTTCCTTGTATCTTGCATGCACAAAAATACTTGCATCCAAGAAAATGTTTACTATAATTTTTGACTTCTGTTGACATTTTCATCCAGTTTCACCTATCTTAACATGTTTATGCCCTAGAAATGTACGCTCTGGCACCTGACCACAAAATCTCAGGGGTAAGAAAAACACTACTTTATGCCTATAGTCTGGCCTTATAAAGACTAGAAACCTATCATCACCTCTTATTCTTACTTTGCATGCATTAAATCATAAAGTCAACCAAATACAACTTTTCAGTTATACCTGTGAATGTAAGACATGAAAAAATACTTCTCAGAATAAGATTTGCACCATTGTCTCTTACAGTGAAGAATGTGGTAGGACTGATGATGCTGACTGTGATCAAGAGATGCAAGGACTTTGTGTTTCCTGAAGAGTGGCACAATGGCTGAAAGCTGGGGATCATTTTATTCAAACGTGTAGCTGCCTGACTGAGCTGGCTGAGGAATCAGCCTCCATTTGGAAAAATCACTAGATAAACTCATGCTGTCCTTGGTGTTAGGTCAAAAGTTCTTGTATAAATGCACTTAAACTAGAGACTTCGAGATCCCAGTGCTTATTGCTAAGCTGTATGAGTTTTACAGACAGACCACTTGGAATATGAAGTTTACCAACACGTTCAGACATAAATATTGAGAAATGTGTATTCTTTTTTTCTGTAAGAGTTTTTTATTCAGTAAAGAAACTCAAGTATTTCTAATTCCAACAGGACCACACTACTGCACCAAAACCTACACCTTGCATTTTAGAGGAACCACAACTTTCTTTAAAAGTAAAAAAAAAATAATTTTAGAAACTGCCAGTGAAACTTTACATTTCTACTCTCCGTGGGAAGAAGAAGCTGCAGCTCTTTCATTAAGATGAACCGTATCAGCTAGAAAATGAAGTAAACCAATTGAGAACAAAGCACACACACTACAAAAGTGACTCCTTGCAAACAGGAGGTTTCTTTCATCGTGTCTGACTTGGCAGACATATTTAGGCCATTTTTGTAGCAGTTTTAGAAAGCAAAGAGGGAAGAGATAAGGACTTCCCAAGCATTTTTCCCCCACTCATTATTAGATCATGTGAGAGTATCAAAGAACTGGAAGTAGGATATTGATGCACCAGCTTAATAATTCCTTGAACTTTGAATTTACTTGTACTGGCCATTTTTAATCCCAGGAGGATGATGGCATAAGTAGAGCACCATACAGGAGCACCAGCAGAGGCTGCCCAGTGTTTTGTGCCAGATCGCCATAGTTAAGACTATTCACCTCAGAAAAGAAAACATGCTTTGATTACCATAACAATTTAATTCATTTCCAACCCCCTCTGTGCTTCTTGAGTATGCTATTACTACTAGTAAAAGTTCTACTGATTTGATTGATTTGCAAAACCATAAGCTGCCACATACCAGATCTTTTGCTGGGAGAAGCCAAGTTTCTCACCTCAACTCTTTGCTACATATGTGCTTTTACCTGTGTCTGAACCTAGATATGCAAACATCAAGTATACAAGTTAATTAAAAATAATATTTAGTTCTGAATGGTAAAGATCATGTTCCTTGAATGAATCTTGGAGGAAAATACTGACAAGAATTAAAAATGATTTCTCTTAGTATGTATCTTTAGAAGACTTGTGAAAGTCTTTAGAAAGTCTTTTGGGTTCTTTTCAGTATTGCACATCTGAATTCAGCTAGGCTTTGTCTGCCATTAATTTAAGTTATTTATATCTACTTTAAAAATTTTAATACATTATTTAAATTGAAGGAAAATCTTCCCAGTCCCAAAAGACATGAAGATAATATTCTTAGGTATCTTCTTTGTATTCAAGTATTTTTGAGAAGAAAATTTCTGGAGATGTGACCTTTCACTTATGTATAACCCTACAGATTCTGGATGCCTACTCATATCTTTACCCTAAGGATATTTCAGAAACTTCAGTTATACAATTCCCTTCAGAGAGAAGGCTCTAAGTCAAAGATACTGAATCCTGGGCTGCATTTTAAATTTTCTTCAAAGAAGTTCAAAAGGTGGAGTACTTTAGAGACAGACTGTACACAACTGTGGGATTAAATTTCTCGTCTAAATCTGTACTTAGTAACCTTAAAATGGACTTGGGTTTTGAAATCAAAAATACCCAGTGATTCCCACACAAGTCAGCTAGAACTTACCATGAGACTCACTGTACCAATGCTAAGGATGCTTTAGCACCATATATACATATGGCTTATCCTAGAGACTGTTTGGACAAACTTCAATGCTTCTCTTATTTGTTTAGCACCTCTTGAGTCTAGTAGGTTTTGGATGAGCATGGTGTCAGCTTCCACACGCCTCTTACTGATGTTTCAGAAGAATTACTACTAAGTCTGGTTGCTGAATTACATCTAGCCACAATGCTGAATGTTAAAGGAAAGCACTACCATACCTTAAGACCCTCATGGGGAAAGAACAGTCAAGCATAGCAGCAGATATTTTCTGAACTTATAGTTCAAACTATTAAGGTTTACTCCTTTAGGCATTCATGGGTTCTCCTTGTTCAGACATCATGTTTAAAGGCAGTGTCTTCAAGGTCCATGCGGTGTCATGAGTACATATTACATATACACACACTTATTTTTGTATAGGTATATGTGTATACAAATATATATGCATGTTTACCAGAAAAGAAGACTATATATGATCACACAGACATATAGGGATTTGCAAGGAATGGGCTGAATACTTTGGCTTTAATTGAGTTTAGTCATCACATTTGATTTGTTGGGATATCATTCAGGAAAAAAGACTCCACAAAACCAGTGTAAGGACGGGCAAGGTCTTGCTCCAGCTACACAAGACTGCTCTCATGAAAATATTATCATCAGTATTGAATGCTCAATTCAGCACAGGCTGTGTTGTAGATTACTGCTAATATTTTAAATACAACAGTAAACATGGAAAAAGTTTTAGAAAAAAACATATAAATACTGAAATAACTGAAACGTGACTAAAGGAATTGTAGGTGATACTGCACAGTAAATAAACCTTTCCTGAGAGTATCACAAAGTATTTAACTATGCAAAATGCAAAATGATTAAAATAAATGAAGTCTAGTATACAGTAAACACGACAGGATTCAGAAGCATAAAACATTTGAAAACATCTCCCTCTAACAACCCAGGTAGAAACATGAATTCTGATACTACATTGTGTTGTCACTGTCATATAGAAAGTGACAGATGCCATCTATCTGGACTTGTGGAAAGCATTTGACACTGCCCCACGTGACATCCTTGCCTCTAGATTGGAAAGACATGGATTTGACAGATGGACCACTTGGTGGATAAGGAACTGGCTGGATGGTTGCACTCAGTTGGGATCAATGGCTCACTGTCCACATTGAGACCATAGGCAAGTGCACTTCCTCATGGGTGAGTACTAGGATGGGCACTGTTTATTTACATCTTTGTCAGAGACATTGACAGTGGGATTGAGTGCACACTCAGCAAGTTTGCCGATGACACCAAGCTGTGTGGAGCAGTCAACACGCTGAAGGGAAGGGATGCCATCCAAAAGGACCTTAACAGTCTGGAGAGACAAGGCCAAATGCAATGTCCTGGACATGGGTCAGCACAATTCCAAGCACAACTACAGGCTGGGCAGAAAATGGATTGAGAACAGCCCTGAGGAAGAGGACTTGGTGGTGATGATTTATGGGAAACATGATCTTTCTCCATTTAACTAGATGATCTTAGAGGTCTTTTCCAAACCAAACCATTCTATGGTTCTATAGGTAAGAACATAAATATTTTGGATTCAAAATATTTTCTATCCTCTTTAAGGCCATACAAAATATATATAAAAGAATTAAAAACATAATGGCAATCCCTTATTCTTCTAGTATTTTTGGTACTGTTAATAAACTCAAAGGGATAATAGAAGGAACTAGAAAAAATATTACTTGATATGACAGATTTGCTAAGAAAATCAGAATATGATCTACTTGACTGCACAGGTGCAGCGATAATTGTATTAAAATAAAATTGAGGTAACATTGTTTGACAATATTTTGTAATATTTCAAATATAAATATTATCTTTTTCCTGTAGTTTTCTTAAAACTAACCAAATGATTTAGAATAATACAGCTGATTGAAAACATAATTTGTGTTATAACAAATGCTGAGAATCTCTCTCTCCCCCTTTTTTTATTGTTAAATTTAATTTAAACAGCTTACACACCATTTTCCATGTCCATATACTTCTGAACACTTCTGCACATGCCGAAGTTTTTTACATGTGTAGCTCAGCTCAATTTATTTGCACTATCTCCTCTTTAGACTTCATGATTTTGCTCATGATATGTACATTCCTATTGTATAGGCTAACAGGATATTATTTAAGCAGGGAACTGGCAATGAAATACTTCAAATTTGCATGTGCATTGGGCAAGGGAAATCTATATTACGTGAACACTGGATACTAATATATAGCATGAAATGTAGAGCTAATCATTCGACACACACACAAAAATCAGTAACACAACCTTCTTCTCTGGTAATCAATAAAACGACAATTTCATGATTAAGTATTTAACAGAATTGCCATTTTATAAAAAGCCACATTTAAACTACTCACTTAAATGTGAATAACGTTTTTAGGCAATAAAAACTGATAAAAATAAAAAAGAAAAGGGAAAAAGTACACATTTGAAGACTATAACTTTTTTTTTTTTTTTGCTCTATTGGTTGTGGAATATCTTCCAACATTACTCAGATGATACTTTAAAAAGGCTTGAATATGTTCATTCCACAGAAAATGTCCAAATTTCCTTTATTTAAAATCAATTTGCTATAAAATAAATTTGCTTAATTCCCACTTATTCATCAGATGACTAAATGCTGGGCATTTTAAATATCATATTCCTGTTAGCTAGAGATTAAAAGGATTTACCCTAACCTTGACAAATACTTATGTCTAGAGCATTTAAATAAGATCTTCTCTGCTGTCTTCTCTCTTCCAAATTAAGTAGAAAAAGAAAATAAACTGAAGGAAATGGCATAACTACTGTGTCTTGTGTCAGCAGTAAAAAAAGTAAATTCCTGTTTTCTCTATACATTTAATCAGAAATAATAGAGACATGTATATTTGTATATGTAAAGGTTTCTACATGGATTTACTTTAATGCTGTGCTTAAGTGGAAGGTATTTTGCTTTAGCAACAACAGACTCACGTGGAAAAAAATATATTAGGAGGAAAATAAAGGACTACACTTGCTCAAGGAAATGCAATTTTAGTACCTAAAATTAAATAGTGCCTTGAATTAAAAATATGTCCAGTCGTGCTAATTCTCTTCAACTGTACTTCTGTCTGACGAATTTTTTGCTGTCCTCAGTAATACGGATTTTGAGAATTAGCATTTTAAGAATTTAAATAACTGCTGGACAGAATGACTTCTTCTATAGACATCCTAGTTTACCTGGGGTCCTCTCACTGAATTACACTGCTGTTGCATTTTTTTCTGAGAAATGCCGTTAGGCCAGAAAATAAAGCAAAGTGCTTGATAAATTTAATCTGCTATTGCGACACAGTGCTTATCAATAACTGCCTTGCTGTTTGAAAGGTTCAGACAGTCAACAAAGAGACTGCAGAGATGCTGGAAAGCTTGTCAGAATGGAATGGAACACACTTGCCCCTCTCTCTGGCATACGCTGTCCTCACGTGGCTGAAATGAACAGGGACGCTCTCCTAAGTGAAGTGAGAGACTTTACATCTAGAACCTACAGTGCTCCATAAAAGAAACTATTAATGTTAATATTTATACTCTAGTAAGGCTTTGTTACTTCTGATTCAAATGTCTCCCGTAGCACTCTTTTGGGTACAAATCTCAGTATGCATGAAACATAACAATTCAACACTGGTCAGCTGACAGCCAGAATACCTGGGTTGGGGAATAGATTCTGGTTTCTTGGCTCTGGGAGAGAGTATGCTGAACGTGCCATGACCCAGAGTGGTGGGTTGGTGAAAATCCTCTGTCATCAGTCACACTGAAGCTTGGGGCCGCCCACTGCCATAAATCAATCAATCAGTCAATCATTTATTAATCAGGTACTTGCATTTTCATAGTTAATATAATAAAAATGGGCTCTAGACAATGCCTTTTCTATAAAGACAATCTAGTTTTATATTATGGTTAGGGGAATGAGGGGGTTACCTTAAATTAATCCATCTTCTTTCTAAAAGGGTGACATATTAATCTGAAAAAGGCCTTGCCTTTTGTAGAAATAAATTAAGCCCTGCTTTAAGTTCAGCACTGCAAAATGCATATGCTTAAGAACAGTCTGAGCACATGAATAGTTCCTCCAAGTCAAGCCACTTTTTTGAGGAACTATTATTTCTCTGGATTTGGAATTTAGATCCTTAATGTAGGATTTAAGTTCTGCACAGACTTTTTCACTAGACAAATTTAACCTAAAGACAGCATCTTTTGGGGGTATGTCTGGCTGATGATAACCTTTCCAGAAGAAAATCCAAATTATGTCTTCCAAGTCTACATGATAGCACTATGTAATTAACATTTTAAAAGGGTGAGTAGGTATATTTTACCTAAGAAAGGAGTTTAGATTCTAAAACTCCTTGACTAGGGTTTTGAAGTTTATTGCTGGCAATTTTCATGGAACATTTAGCAATAAAGGACCTTCTCACAAAGTCATCATTTTATTATTCTGAAAGTCACATGAAAAGAGAGTCCTCTTCTAGATCCTGACTGACTTAACTGCTTCTAAGGCTTTGGGCAACTCTAAGTATCTTTGCCAGCCAATGACAGACAAGGCCATCTTCTGAGTGACTACTCTGACTTCATTAAATGCTTGTCACAATAGTATCACTGTTGTAAATGGCACACTATGCACTGAAGGACGACTGCCTTTAACAGCCTCCCCAGCTTCAAATAACCAGTTGCATTTTGATTCATACGGGAGGTGAGGAGGACAAACATTTCTATTATTCTGTGCAGAACAGAAATCTACAATAATAAATGGAAAAGAAAAATAATTTCTAGAAATTCATTGTGATCTCTTACTTTTATACTGGAAGATGGAATAAGTGTAAACATAATGATAGAATGTCAACATATTTTGCTGGAGCCTAAGTGGTTAGGCAAAGCAAACCAATTAATAGAAAACAGATTATTCCTGACAGTTTCTCCAGCTCTTGAATATTACACACATTTAATGCTAATTGAAGCTTGGGTTTAACTAATAAATTTTCTTTCATGTTAACATTTTGCACAAGCCCTTTGCTCAAATTTCCTCATGTAATTTAACAAGCTATCTGTGTTTAAGAGTAGTTGGTTATTTTATTGAATATTCAGACCGAGTTTAGCAGCTAATGGAATTCTGCTCTCTTACAGTTACACCTGTGTACTTCAAGGTGTCTCCAAATCTTCAACCATTTAATAACCTAGAAACTGGAGTGGGGTCTAGTGTTCCTCACTGGAAACAGGTGTCAGAATTACCTTGGTAGCTGCTTTCACCTAGCTTAGGTGGCGGGAGATAGTAAGTGACATTTAACTCTCCTACTCACTGTATGGGTTACCAAGGCACCTGAACAAGTGTGGAGTACAGTGAGTCTGAAGCACAGGGATCAGTGGGACAGCTCCCCTACCTGTTTTTCATAAGTACTGACCCACTGACCCACCCACAGGACTACGGGACCATTAAGCACTTTTGAAAAGCAGATTTTAGGTATTTTGGAATGGACTTCCAAAATCAGAGGCAGATAAATGATCACTTGTGGAAATCTAAGTAGGAAGAGGTTCTTTACTGAGAGGGAGGTCGGGCACTGGAACGGGCTCCCCAGGGAAGTGGTCACAGCACCAAGCTTGGCTGAGTTCAAGAAGCGTCTGGACAATGTGCTCAGTCACACGCTCTGACTGGGCTGGGCCTGTGTGGAGCCAGGAGTTGGACTCGATGATCCTTATGGATCCCTTCCCACTCAGGGTATTCTATGGTTCTATGATTCTGCAAGTCTTATTTGTAGAGAACAATAAAGTTAGAAAATGACATGACATTGAAGTCACTCTTTGGGAGACAATAATTCATCTACTGATGAAAAATTGTGATGATCACTTCTTTCTTACTTTCTAAGCTTCAGCAATATTTAGAAACTAATTGCACTAAATCATCTAAATATTGTTTATATGGGGCTGAACCTGAACCTTGATTTCATCTCGGTAGGAAGTTTTCAGATTAGATTTCTGTTTCAGCCATTGCTCATCATATAAAACACTATTCCCTGTGAAGTACCTGCAAGCTAAAGTCCTGGGATGACCGAATTCATTACTTCTGCTTGGTCTGTCAAAGTTTGGTGGTTTTTTTTTTTTCTCCCTATAATTTTAGGACTGGAAACATTTATGCTTTTTATAAGCTTTCTCCAAAGCACAAGCCTATGAAGGACGGTAAACACTGTCACCTCACTCACATATTGGAACACTGACTTTCAGTGCCTTTTCTGTGCCAGCTCTGTCAGATCTATGTGTCCCACTAAACCCACAACACAGCTATGAACTGGTAATCCTACGTACTAGATGGTACCTGTACTGGAATGTACAGAGAGTGACATCACTCTGCAAAAGGTGTATGTAAGGTATTGTGGACTTTACAGAGCTTTCCAACAAAGAGACAACAAAGCCAGTGCTCCCCTCCTCCTTCTTTAGTTTGCAGCTCAAACTGTAGAAGTCAGAAATCTACCCATCATTCTCTCACACCAGAAAAGCTAGTGTCCAGCTAAGCGTGCTTTCTAGAGAATAAAAAGCTATTTGAGAGACCAAGAGTTCAAAGAGTGCAACTCCTGTTGCATTAGCTATTAATAAATAATGTTCCTGCTCCAGCAAACTGAACAAAAGCAATAAGAAAACATTATTTTTTATAGGATCTTGGGAACCCTGGGACACACTGGATGCTGCAGACTGCTTAGTCAGTCTGCCCAGTAAAGTTCAATTTGCTGCAGAAGTTCCAACTCTTCCTTTTGAGGCTCTACAGAAAGGACCTAAGAAATCAATATGACCTTCTCATTGCTTTCATTTGGTGGAGGATCAGCCCACTGTGGAGAAATTCCTGGGTGCCAGAACTCTGAGCTCTGGACTGTCACAGCTATGGTGCTTGCAGGGTTTGTTCTGTCCATCTCTTCTACCTTTCTTTTTAAGCACAGCACATGGGCTAGCCTGAAACTCTTTCCCAGAAACACCTGTATCTCTAGCTTAACTTGGCTTACCAGATTTAATCTTCTATGTTTTCTACCTCACCGACTTGTGGAAAAATTTTGCATTTTCCAGCATAAATGAAGATGGAAAGGATCTTAAATTTTTGTGTTGTCAAATGACAGCTACACTATGACCTTGAGAGAGGGTATGTTGCTTGGTTTGGTCAATGAAGTTCACTGAACTGTTGGGAGTTAGTGCTGTACTTTTTGGCTTTGAATGGACCAAAGAAATAAGCAATTATCTCTCAGACACCTCAATCTGTGCACACCATTTTTCTTAAAGAACATAGCTGAAGCTAGCACCCTGAAATCTGTTAAATTTGGGCTATTGTTTATTCAACAGTTGATTTTGACAGTGTCCTTAGAGGCTGCTTAATTTAGGTTTCGCTATACGGGTATGTTAATGTTATAGCCTTGGTTAAAGCTGGAGAGCTTGCTCGTCCACGATGGGATCGGAGCAGGGAGAAGTATTGCATCGCTTAGGGCAGCCCTGCTACTGGCAGGAGGTAGGAGGCTAGTTTCTGACTCCTGCACTTCCCGCTGCTTGACAGTTTACTGGAGAGTGCTGCAAGTGGCATATTGATGACTAAGCACTTCTTCGGCTTTGGTCCTTCCCTGGTGTAGCAAGTCATTAGGTGGCCACACCAATCCCCAGGTCTAGATGGGCAGAATTTCTGTCAGTGCAGGTTATATTTTGCCAGCTAAGGGATGATTCCTGTAATGTCAAGCAAAATTAGAAAAACGAATGAGGTTTTCACATTTTTGCTGATGCAATCATATCAGGAATGAAATTACTACTGCTCTACCAGTAGTAAACTTATTTTGCCTTCTTTCCCCATTAATACAATGGCTAATAATTTTTTTCCTCTCTCCTTACTTATTTTACTGTAAACATGCAGCTCCAAATTATACCACAATTCAAACTATTTGGTTATGCTGTTACTCAAACAGTAAGTGCTGCTACTTTTTCTTAAATATCATGCGATGCTTGTAATTCCCTTGTATTACAATACAAAATTGTGCCTCTCGGTAGGCCACCAATTCTTTGGAAGCAATTGCATAGGTACTTCAGTACCTGGGAAGAAATTGCTGATGGGTATAGAATGGGATTTACCTGCACTTCAACAAAAGGCTGTGCAAGTGCAAGATACTGCAAAGCACAGACCATTTTACATTATCAAGTCTGTGTTCACGTGTATCTTAATGGGACACAATAAAGGCTGCATTCACCCAGTATCTTTATGTTACATAACTAGCTGTTTATTAGTATAATGCAAACTTTTCCAATTTTCTTATAATACAAAGGTTATTTCCCCAATAGTGGTGAAACTCAGGCAGCGTAACAGCCAGCCTACTCTCTGCATGTTTAATAAATACTATGGATTTTATAAAGATTAATGCACATCTTTTAACAAAGGGGAGTATCTTAAATTAACTATCTGAACATTCTGATGAAAAGAAACCTTATTTATACAATGCTCAGCAGCATAGGTAATGGCATATAATGAATATACGGGTAAGTAGTAGAGACTGACCTTCATTTTAGGATTTTGTGAAGCCTGTAGGAATTAGCCAATATAGAGATTAATTAAATGCCTCCTATGAATATAGATGATCTGTGTTCTGAGTGTCCTGGAAGCTACCTCAAAGGCTAGCTAGCCTGCCCTATTTTCCATACCACAGGTATGTATTTGTGGCCACAGAGAATGTTCTTTTGAGCATGCAAGGTACTTAGTACCCAAGCATGCTTAGGATGTAAGAACATTAGCAGGCACTCACATTGGCAGCCAACAGAATGTCCTTTACGTCGCAGTATACTCAGCAGCCGTGCAGCACATAGATTACCTCACGCATGGAGCAACCCCAGAAACTGCTTTTCCATCACAGCTTATATATACAGACAGAAGGTTGGAAATGAGCCAGACATTGTAAGAACCTCTAAGAGATGATGGTGCAGTAAAGTTCAGCCTCTACAGTGCGGCCACCCACATGCACAGAAGTCAGGCTGTGCACACTTCCAGTGTGTGTGACTGCCTCGTATCAAGAAAAGCCTACTCTAGCTCATATTTGTTCCCACCTCTTAATGGGACAGTTGAGTACCAGCTCGTTACTTGGAACATCTTCGCATATGGTATCCCTAGGGCTGCCAAGGTTGATTGAAAAGACTGTAAGTGAACAATGGGAGAGACTCAATAACCATCTTTCTTACTCCTCAGACTTGACACAAGCCAGGATGAGGCATGCAAAAGAACAACATTTCAAACAGAAGGTCAGCTTCTCCCAGTTTGAGATTTGGTGCATACGTTTCATGCAGATAAGTTCTTTTCTTGTGCAAAATACATACAGCACAGACAATGTTTCTGTGAACCTGCCCTACTTCACCATTCTTATGCCACAGCCTCAACTAAGACCTGAACTTTGGTGCCACATCAAGTCTTAGCTGTCTTTGTTGGTATTGCAAATGTAAATATCAATTAGATCAGCTGTGAAATTCCATGTAGCAAGAAGAACTTTGAGAACTAAATCTGCAGGGTAATACTCACACGGAGTACAATTCAGTTTGGAAATATGCAGCATGAATGACTTTAAACGTAGCCATGTACTAAGTTTATCTTTTACAAGCTATACTGGACGTTATATCACAGGGTATTGCAATTCATTGTTAAGAGATTAGCAGGCCTGTAGGAATGGTATGGTACAGGCTCCACACACTGTTTGAAAACCAAGTATATGTATATGTACTACTGTATGCCAGCCAAATAGAAGTGAAGCTATCGAGTTTCAGCTCAGCTCCACATATAAATAGTTCCTGAGCACCACTCCTTCAGATACTCTTGTTTGCAATCTCATGAGGAAATTTGGGAGCTGACATGCTGGAAATCTGGTAACCTCCTTAGGACAGGGTAGGGAGGTGTAAAAAGGAAAGGTACAGTAGGAGAGTTTGAATAAGTTTGTTTATGAACAGAGAACTCCAGTGATGTCAGATCCAGCACTTTCTGTATGAAGTCTTTCAAAAATCTAACTCACATCCCCTTTTCACCACCACATGACTTTTCAAAAGTTATTTCTGTTAGAAGTAGAGACAAGGGCAAAACTCGTATCTCCAAGTATTTGAAATTTTAAACTAGGTGAATTTCCAGTTCATATATATGTTTTGGTATAAATTCTCTCAGCCCCCAAATTTGTGTAACCATATAAAAGATGATAAATCTAGAAAAAAAAGCAAGCCTTACCTTCTTGTAGAGACTTCTCAGGTCTCTGTACTGCCACATGCTATTGAGGACCTGAGATGCTGCTTTCACCACTTTTGGCGAATGCCTGTTACATACATATATTAGAAAGGGAGAGAGAGAGAAAGAAGAGTGAGAAAGAGACTGTTAAATACAAGACTCCCTTCATCCTAATTTTCATATGCATTGCTATGGATTTAAACCCACAATTAAAGTGTGTTTCAGATCATCTTTGTTTTAAGATCAATGTGTTTATAAGCAAGGATAATACCTTTCATTTCTATAGTACTAATTATTTAGTGAGGAGGAAAATATGTGTTCATTAGCACACTGAGAACAAGGATTCATGCTGAGAGCAAAATAAGAGGAATGGGAGAGGCAGCAACCAGCAAAACTGTTGAGGACCCAACTGGTACTATGTACATTTAAGAAGATGTCCTGGCTACAACTTTTGGCGCAAAGAACAAGAAGTTAGAGCCAGAGTTTCGTTCTCTATAAGATGCCAAACTGCAACTCATGACAGCATGCTCAATGCAGTAAGTGCTTCTTAGCAGTGGCCAAAATAAACATTCTAGATGGGTAATGAGAACTGGTTTTAAAGTGTAAAGCCAAGATGCTGAAATACAACTCATTATAAAAAGTCATGGCAAATTTCATTAGGAATCCAAATGAGGACTTGTATCTTGCTCACACAATTACCTTTTAATGCCAGCAATGTAATGTTGTGTTGAAAACCATATATAACTTCACATGGACTTTCTCTTCAGAAAGATTTTGCAAGGAGCTCTAAACAGCTGTTATAATCAGTTAGAGCAATCTATTCCTCTTGGGATAGGTAACTTAAAAAAAAATAATCAGAGAGTATTCAGCTCACTGTAGAAGGGTCAAATAGAAAAGGACCAGGAAGGTAACCCAGCCCACTGAGGAAGAATATGCTGTGCAGTTAAGTCCTTCTGCTGTACTAATAATATACGTAAAGCAGCAGAGTGTTAGGAAACCTTGCAAAGGACAAAGTCTGTTAAGAGTTTGGGGAAGTCATTGAAGTGATTCACATTTTACTCAAAAAGGCACATGGATTGCAAACCCAAAGAGAAACCAGAAAAACAGCAGCATATGTTACTGGTTTGGGCTGGAAGTCTTCTCAGGAGTCAGGCTCTGGTGCATCCTGAGTCCTCTGAGAAGGACTATTGGTAGGCTGACACTCAAGCTGCTAAAACAGTGTTCATGATACAACTGGTTCAATTAACTTATACACTACTTTCTTAGTAATTTGTTTGGTGGGTTTGTTTTCTTTTTTCTCCTCCTTCCCCCCGCCACCTCTCACCCTGAGCACAGCAGTAGGTGGGTAACTGCTGAGTAAACAGGTATTTGATAAATGATCTCAAGCACTATTCTTTTCATTATACTCCCAGCTTTCGGGGTGGGGTGTTGGTAGCACAGAGTAACCAGAAAAGTAACCGCACCAACCGTACTGTGAGTACTGAGGAGAAACAGGAATGAAATGAAGCCAGTACAGGCTTGGCCAATACAACCTTATGAACACCAGTTCTCTTGTGCTGTCATACAGGGAAAGTGTTCAAGCCCTGGCCAAAGGCTAGCTTGGCCAGCCCCATGCTCCTGGCACTGCTTCATAGCTGGATGCGTGGCCAGGCTAGTAACCTGCACTTACAGAAGCATATGTTTCATATTGGACAAGATGAATTCATACTGAAACACTTACTATATTAATCTGAGTATGCTGGAATTTTTTATCAGCTCATGAACCAGCAATTCTGATTTTTTAATAATGGATTACCTGTAAGAAACCAAACCAAAGCAATGGTGCAGAATTCTAACATTTCTGGAAGTTGAAAAATTAAACTTTCACTTAAGATGGGCATTTGTAGCACTGTGAGTTGACAGGTTTTCTTGTCAACTTCCTTGCTGCGTAACTTGCAGCAGTAATAACACAGGATTGCAGCTCAGAGTACTGGAGAGGAGGGATACGTTATCATGGTTTGGGAGGGCATCTTGGAATTACTCAATGCTACCTGGGACAAATACTTGCATTCAACATAGATATGTCTTTCACAGTTATGAGGGATACTTATACAGGGAGTTATATATACCCTTGGGTACTCCTAAAACTGCCTGTGGTACTTTGAAAATTCCAGACTCAACAGGTACTTGTAACCTCTAACATATAATGAACAGGTAGAAAAATGCATTATTCTGAGGAAAGACACATTCAACTTAGAAAGAAATGGATATAAACCTGGTTGCGGTATCAGTACATCTGATCTAGGAAATATAAACCAAAATTTACATAGATTTAATAATAATAAAAATGCAAGTGTAAATAAATTGGCAGAGCATGAGGAGTTCTAACAACTGCAGTCACACTGTTACGCTACTACTTCTTATCCTTTACAATTAGAACGTGAGAATGTTTCAATAATGAATTTGGTATGAAAAGAAAATGGTGACAATAGAGGAAAAGATGTGACTAAAGTATATTGGCAATGCTCTGATCACACAGGCGAGCATGAGTTCTCATACCAAATGTAGGGTGCATAAATCTTTCCTTCAAGTGGTGGCCTGGCTTTGTGGGGCTCTTTTAGAGCTCTGATGCTGCAGTAGGCTGTATGATGACAGCTTCAAGTAGGTGGACTGATGGGTTTAGTACACTACAGTGAAGGCTTTTTGTTTTCAAACTGCCATAGTCCCATTGCACTAACTTCTGCGTGTTGACAAGTGTGAGAACCAGGCTATCTGTTTTAGGCAAAAGAAGGATAAAGAGTGAACTCTTCATGAAGAGTGTGTACATAGGAAAACAGACGAGATGAAACATTAGCTGCTCTGAAAATGTCACAGTCCTGTGTACATATTTTGCATGTTTTGGTGCCTCACAAAGTAGCCTGCAGGTATCCTAATGCTCTCTCAGAAGTAAGGTGTTGGGAAAATCCATGGACCCCTGTTCCTACTATGGT
Organism: Hypotaenidia okinawae; assembly: GCA_027925045.1. Lineage (NCBI taxonomy): Eukaryota > Metazoa > Chordata > Aves > Gruiformes > Rallidae > Hypotaenidia > Hypotaenidia okinawae. Next base: position 86,547,229 of record BSDF01000002.1, on the reverse strand, counting down.
CCACCTTACCAGCAAGCCAGTGAGAAAAGGGTGCTGTGAAGAGGGACAGTGACTTCACATTCTTCGTTCCCAGAGCAAGAGGAGCAGTAACAGAATTGTGCTGAGGTCCCTTCCTTTCACAGGGTCCCTCCACCTGCATGTTACCCCTTCTGCAGGGTTCAGTCCAACAGCTCTGGTCCCTAAAGTTTTTTAGGATCTTCTGGAAGGGCTTAGAGGTAGCGCCTACTGTAGATAATTACTCTTCCTTAAATTGCACACGCAGTGCACTCCATGCACTGCTGAAGGTATGTAAAAATAAACCACAGCAGAAACTTTTGATATTGGTATGGTCTGTTTTTTGTCACCTTTCGCACTGTGCATATGATTTCTGTTGAAACTAAAGTATTCAACTCAGGACTGCATAGAGGAGGCAAACACATTCAGGACTAGTAATAACTACTGGAGGTGTTAAAAAAAGGGGCAAGGTGATTTGCAAAACATACTTGTCTCCTTTACTCTTAGATATGCCAACCAGTTTCTCAATGCCGCCTGCGTCTCGTAAGGCCTTGGCATTCTCCATGTTTTTAGTGATGACTTCATGCAGAGTGCAGCAAATGGCAGTAACGGTGTCATCAGACATGGCCTTGCTTGCTGAGCTGTTGCTGTTGTTAGCGCCTGGCAGTCGGTGGACCAGATCCCTCATGGCATACTTGCCTTTGTTGAAAGAAAATGAAGGGAGAATTCAGAAGACAGAGCAATAAAGGGTGGTGGAGAAGCACAGGGAAAACATGCAAGACTATTAGCACTATTTGCATCATTGCATGTAATCTAATTGGCTACTGATACTATTTTGGAGCAAGGCACATTTTATACGATTGCATGTTCAAACATTTCACACATTCGGGACTCAGTATTTTCATTTTACATCAGTTGGAGACTTCCAGCGTGGGCTACATCATGCCCTTAGAAGAATGAAACGATGATAATAAAGGCCAAGTATATGTATGAAGATAATGTGAACACCACAACTTACAGAGCTTGGCTTGGCTCCCATCACACAACTCATAACTCAAGTTACCGTAAACACAATGCGCATCAGCTGTTAGAAACACTACAGTGAAGGCAAAGCCTATGGCAACGTTATTTGTAAAAAAGTCTGCTCTGAAGAACCAGTTTCACCAAACAATTCTATTCTACATGCAGTAATGTAACTAGGCTTATTAGGTTTTCTATGACTTCATTGCTTATTCAGTACTCAGAGTTGACACTGCGCTGCATCCTTAGTTGTGGGCATGGCACTGACCAGAAAGGAAGCCTTTCCGATATCTATTCCTACCTGATAATTAGTAAAGACTTATTTTATATAATGCTAATTTCCAGAAACTAAAATCTCCTAAAACGAAAGGTGCAATGGATTTTTTTAATGGTCACATTGAACTGAAGACATGAAAAAGAAATTTTGTTGATTATTACTTTTTTCATGATTCAATGAAAAAAAGGTAATTTAAAAATTGCACCTGAAAGTCATGTAGGGCTTAAAAAAAAGAGAAGTAATTATTTAATATAAATGGTTTAAAAAATGTAGGGCAGGGTTTGCACCAGCACAGATATATGAGAAGCCTCACATCATTTCCAGATGGTCACTATTATGGTAAAATGGCAGCTCAGTCATTCAACAAGATGCAGACAAGATCAGAGAGAGTGAGGGCCCGATGAAGTTGTTGCTGAGGTCAGTGAAGGGACATCGAATTGCCTTCAGTGCAGCTGTGCTAGGAATTTGCATACAGCAATCACCATGAGAGTGTATCATGCAGGATGAAAAGGACAGGAAAATTGGGAAAAATAAATATAATTAGTAATCTAATCTACATTACATTTTATGAATGAAATAATCAGGTATGATTATTGTCTATGATATGACAATTTAATCAGATTTTCTGATAACTTAAATTCTGATCAATTAGTATTTATGAGTACTTATTAAAAATGTTATTTCTGAATTCATAAATTCAGTTGTGTGTATTGATGTCTGAAAGCAGAGGTAAGAGGAAAATCACATCTTAACTATCAAATGTTCCATTATTTTTATTTCTCACTATTTGCCTGCTGTGGTAGAAACACAGCCAGTCATTTGGAACAGAATATTCTTAGCAGAGATAAAAAATACAGTCCCTGTACCAGAATGTTAAACTTAAAGGTTATCAAAGAGATTTTGTGGTAATATCAGATCTTAAAAACTCTGTATGATGTAAACCCGCTCCTGCATTAGCAACAAAATGTGTACAGCAGTATTTGAATCTTACTAGTGTGCTGCAATTCAGATACAAATCTTGTCCTCAAACATCTTTACTTCTTTGAACTTAACATGTAATTGGCCATTTGCATTATCGGCTTTTCAGGAATAGTATTAATATCAGGTGTAGTGTGGAAGTTAACATCACTCTCTCTTTTAGAAATGGTTTGTTTGAGCAAACTGAAATTCTTTTTTTTTCCCCATACAAATGCTTGACACACCATTTGGGAACAGCTTGAAATGCAATTTATATCTGCATCTCTTTGTTGCATGTAATATGAACACATTAATATTTGCTTATCACTTACGGTGCTTACTTCGGGCTGTAGCATATAGTAAATTAAGCTTGTGTATATAAAAAACCCCAAGCAACCAAACAACTTGCTGCAGCTTTTACTCATGCTTGCCACTGGTCAAGAGCATATATGAGTAGATCAATCAGGTCACTGAGACGTTCTGCTTTACCCTGTACACACATCCAGAACAGACTAATGTCCCTCATTTCTTTGGAATCTCTTCAAGTGCGAAGGATCATCTCACTGGTCCTCCGGTGGAACCAGATGACAATGATTCCATTAGCAGCCAGAGACCTCTTGCCTTGGCTCTGGGTATAAGGAAATCCTGATAGCTGGCCTAAGCAGAGTCCTTTCCCGGAACTGTCCTAACACTCCAGGCAACACTATTCCTGCCAGTACGCATGCCTAGACACACAAGATGCTTCTCATGGTAAGTTAAAGCTCTGAAGGAAAACTAAAATAAACAGTCAAACAAGGTATAAACATTCTGGACATGTTAATCCTCAACAGCTCTAGCATTTCTGCTGTGCACACACTTAGGCATGAGAAGTGCAAATCAGTGTCAGATACTTCAAATCAGGAAACCAGGCTTGTTGTAGGTAACATGTAACAGTGGGATAGTGGAGCACCCCTTATTCAGAGCATCTGTACTAATTCTAGCTTAAAACTACTATTCAATTTTTCATCAGTTGCATATTTAAACAAAAATATATTCTGAGTGTTTTTGGGTTTTCTCCTACAAACTGCATCAAATTTAGCCTTTGGATGATACAAGGTGCTAGCAGACTCACTGTGCACATTTTGTACATCTAAAATCTAGCGAGCGTACTACAGCTGTGGCAGCTGCGCAAACTAACGTCCAGTTTGGAGACCCTCACCTCTCAGAACCTGTAATGACAATGCCAGGGCAGGTGCTGTCTGTGGGGGAGACAGGCTTCTTCCTCCTGGGCCTGTCCCCGAGGTGCAGTGAAAGGCAGAACTGCCACTTCCAACCGTGCTGCTCGCATGTGCCCTGCACAGACAGGCATCACGACTCACACTCTCCTTCCAGAGCCTGACCACAAGAAGGTGGCACGTCAGCTGGAAGAAGAGGGGAGTGGCTGGGCTGTAGAGTTGATCTAAGCTACCATTTACACAGTCTTAAAAATGTATTAACAAGTGGAACTGTAAACCTGTTTTCTGTGGTTTTTGTACTTTGAACACTTTGCTACTAATTTGAAAGTATATTTGGGATGAGAAAAAACCCTGCCTTACCCATAAAAAAGTGTCATTACTTTAACTTAATTCAAAACATATGGACTTATATTGAAAAAGCAGTACATTTGCTTTAATATAGAGTTTAATGGAAGTTAAAAGTTAAGGAGTATTTTTTATACTGCAGAAAACTTTCCACAGTAACTTGTTTGCATTCCAAATGTGCTTTCTAAAACTGTACCTAGACTGAGTTAATAAAATACTGTACTACATTCACAGCAAAAGAACCAGTTATCAGTTAACTTCTCTTATCCCAATTGTGTTCCCACTGCTTTACAACAGACATGAAGAGTAGTCAGGTTTTCTAGCACTAGCTATAGCAGAAAGCCTGCTCTAGTTTAGAGCGGTGTAACTGTTGAGTAATGCCAATGAAAGCCCAGCTGCCTCTACATCAGCCTGACACAGCTGACAACACATGTGATCCTTGACTTCTGCATTACAACCTGCAGAGCGTTTGCATTTAGAATGAATTTTTCAACATTAAGAACCTCTTCTGGAAGCAGACTGAAACTTATAATGGAAACTAGTCTTGTATTGTCAGCAGTTTTATCTAGCACCACTAGTAGGAAGGGTGAGGAATTCAGCTTATAGCTCAAGAAGCCTCCTTGAAGTGAAGAAGTGAGAACTGATGAGGGTTCTGGGAAGAGAGCAGTATGTGTATGGTAATGATAATAAAATAAATAGCATTGTTAATTTTCATTAGGGTTCATACTGCTTCGATCTACAAATAAGCTGATTTATTATTTGAGCAATATTACACTTTCTAAGACCCAAAACTGATTTGATGCTTTTAGAGAGGATTTACATAATATGATTAAACATAACCAGCAGCTTGACAAGGAAAAATCCTGTTTTTTGGTTCAATTTCACTCATAAATTAAGACAGACATTACATAGCCACAATTTGTGGGCAGCATCACAGGAAAGGGGTTGTCTTGTAGGTGTTTGGGATAAATTTTTCTGCGTTTAAAATTTATTTTTCTAAGATAGTTTCCATCACTTTTTTATTGAGATCAGGATTCATCTATCACCATAGACTAATTCTTTGTAAGATCATAACATTTGCTTACTAAACATTTCAACAACATAGACTTAACATTTTTTCCTTTGCCTCATAAAGTCTCATTAACACTTCAGTACCTGCCTCCCTTGCTTAATTCAGGAGAATTTTCCCTTTGTAGGATCAAACTAATAGCTGTCTTAAGAAAGATTCTGCCTTCAGAGCAAAACCGTAGAGCAAACTATTCTTCTGGTAGATTTAACAAGAGCAAAATCATCACAGATAAGGTTCCACTTCTGGAGATACTTCCCTACCATTGCCTTGAGCCAAACTCACTGCTGATGTAACCCCATTGACTTCATTTCCATTTTCACTCATCTCTGAAAAATGACTCTGACACATTGGCACATTTATTAAGTAGTTTTGACATGGTTCCTAGTTTGAGAGAACAGGACTAGGAAAATTAACCGACTGAAAACACAAGAAATCTCAAACAGGTTTTAATTCCAACTACAAACCCTGTCCTACAGGTAGGGCTTGCTCTAATAATAGTAACACATTACCTTTCCCTCCCATGCCCCCCTAAGATACCAAATAATTCACATCGTCTAGTTAGATAATATAAAACCAGCAAAATGCCACCATACTTTGCTGCAGTGCTACAGATACCTATTCCAGAACTACTGGTGTCTGTTACCTCACAATGAATGTGAATTCTGTTCTCTTTGTTCTAACACGTACTCCCCACTTAAATTTATGGACCTGTGGGGTTTTGTGGTTTTTCATCATCCTTGTGTCTTTAGTACCATTCAGCTTTAGCATTTCACTATCTTCTTAGCAGTAGTATTGCAGGGAGAGCTTTTATTATTACTTTCAATCATTACTTAATAAATATGCCAAAACTGTCTACTTAATTCAGATGGAACAAATTTTGATCATGAGTCAGTGTATTCAACTGATAGTCTAATAAATTAGTGTGCATTCATCACATGATAGCAGTGGCAGAAATACCACCATTGTAGTTGATAAATAGTTCATTTGTGCACCACACTTTCTCTTGTGAGATACCCTTGTTTTAAGGTGTAACTGATATTCACTACTGGCAGCAGTGTAGCACCTGAATGTGCCCCTTTCAGGTGCTACACTGCACTGACAGGTCCGTCTGTCTCTGTTCTAGAGGAACCCTGTCCCTCTTCTGAATACTGGAAATATTCTAGTACTTACTGAGGTGCAAAAGGAGGTGTAAGAATCCACAACCCACACCCTCCCCCCAAAAACCCCTACCTTAGTACCATATGTGAATCTGTGTGAATCTGTAGCAAACTCTGGACTCAGACTGCCTAGTCAAAAAGATATTTTGTAGGCATCAGAGGAGCAGTGAATCCCGTATGATTTAAGAGGGTTAAGGTTTGATAGTTTCCATAGGAGGGTTTCCTTTTGCCACTGAAACACTGAAGCTGCAAAAACTACCCTGAATTTTAAAGGAAAAATAGGTTGAGGTAAGAAATGCCGTCAGACAGGGTCACTTTTTGTGGGAAAGAGGAGGAAGCAAACCCAAAAAACATGAAGCAGGGTAATCTCAGAGCTGTTGGGTCAGCAGCAAAAGCAGTGGATGCAAGGAGACGAAGCTGTATTTTTGAATGCAAGAAAGGCTGCAGTACTGAAGTTGAGAGAGACTTGTCCCTGATTACTCCTCAGACTGTGGGGAGCATCAGGAAAGATGTAGGTGAGTCAAGACCAAGAATAAATCTGATGTGGCAATGTTGGTTTATAGAGGAGAACCCCCATTTCAGAAGACATAGCAGGACAAACTGAAATAAGGGTCATTCACCATCACAAAGTTTAACGCCCTCTCACTCAGCACTGAATGACATGACTGCCTCCGGACAGGCTTTTCACCGCAGCCACTCAGGCAGTTACTTTGCTGTTGACCACACTCTGTAACATATAGTCTGTAGCACTGCTGGCTGCAGTGCACATTGCATGGGAAAGAACTGTATGTCACAAGGGTTGGTATGCAGCAATTCTCCCTTCCCTCTGGTCTGGTGACTTCTGGTTTGACACGACATAAGCTGTTGACATAAGAGATTTATGAAACTCAAAGGCAGTGGGTACTGTGAAGCCCACATTGCCTGGCCAGTGCTAGCTAATGGTCTGGGATGCTGCTCATCACAACAAATTGGTTTCTGGTTTCTTGTTCCTAAGGCCACTTAGAGGAAGAGGAAAGTGGAAAAAACCCCTGAGTGGTAGGACTGAAAAGCACACGCTCAAAAAATGCATCGGCCCCACCCCTTCTAGAAAGTGTCACAGAATCACACAGAATCACAGAATGGCATGGGTTGGAAGGGACCCCAAGGATCATAGAGCTCCAACCCGCCTGCCACAGGCAGGGACACCAACCTCAGGCTGGATCTACACAAGGTTGCCCAGGGCCACATCCAACCTGGCCTAAAGTGTCAGAGAACTGAGGATTTTGGATAACGATGTAGGTGGCAACTCATGTCCAAACACAGGGGACTAACAGACTTCCAAATTACCCCAGATGACTGAGATATCTGCACAGTTAGTAGACCTACAGAAGGTAGACAGTCTTCTGGAAAAGCAGATGGAGAAAACATAGGATACCCTATGGTCTTCAGTGCTTATCCTTAGGCATCCGAATCTCAATGTTTGGCCAAAAATGTTTTTTGGGTACCCAAGTCCTTTTATTTTTTATGTTGGGGGCGTGCACAAACATTTGTAATCTCTGGCACTTCAGAGTAAATGCATATGAGATATTTCACTACATGTTAATTATCTACAGTATTGCAATTATCCCTATCAAAAAAAATTATCACCTCAGCTGAATCACCTGTAAGAGAACAAGTGATGAGTTAACTTAAACTGCTTTGAGTAAGCACCTCAAAACTTGTGGGCTGGAGCTGCTGCTTTAGCTGCTTCACATTAAGCCTAGCCTGACAATTAAGTTGGAATAATGAGTGCTTTGAGCTAAAGAACATTGCTGTATTTCACCTCCTTTACAGGTTTATTTGAACTTAAATTTTAAGGCTCTGTGGAAATAAATTATTTTAGAAAAGACAGAATAAAAGCCGTTACACACACATGCCCTCCTGTGACCCCAAGCACCCAGGTACACATGCTCATGGCTGCTGAGACAGAACAAAAGATCATGTGGAAGCCTCAGATTCCCTCTTCCCCTCAGAAGAATGATACACTCTTTTCACTTTTCCACCACCTCTGATGACAGGTAGCAAGATTTCAAGATATGAGATTGGTATTTGGTGTGGACAAGGACAAAGAAGAACAGTATCTTCCCTGATGCATTGTATGTTACAGGCCATTCACTGGTTTTCTTTTTTAGAAATCTTTTTTATCAAGAATAAATTCAGCCACGGTTAGTGCAGCACATAAAGCCCTACAGGGAGCAGGAATAGTCGTCTTTTACAGTTTCAGGGAAGAAACCCTCAAACTTTCATAGAGTGATGAAAGTATGTGAGCCACCAGTATCAGTGTTGGCAATGTCAATTGAGATTGACTTGTAAAAGAATCAAAAAGGATAACCAATATAAAAGCTTTTACTATAATTTTTTTTTTAAACCATTAAAGATGCAGGTTCTGTATTTTGCAAGAGAAAGGTATGGCATGAAGGGAATGAAAAGGGCACAGCTATAACAGGGATGGAAGAGCACTATGTACAGTCGCTAGTAGCACTGGACAAAGATAAGAGAGAAGCATTTTGGTATTTTCACCCTGAAGATGCCATGGGAAGTCACAACCGGGTGCGATGCAATCACTGCTTTCTCAGATCCATGATTCCTCCAGACTTTCTTTTCTCTAGACACATTTTAACCCAGCCACCTTCCTCTTTCAGCTTCTCTGCTTCTAGAAACGTAACTTTTCCATTTCATATATTTCCTGCCTTCTTCTGGCTGGTCATTTCTCTTACTTTCAACTCACCTTCTCAGGGCTGCCTCCTCTCCCCTCTGTTACATGACAGATACTTTTTCTTTCTTGAGGTGTACTCCCTCAGCTATTTGGGTCTTAACTGATGAGCTTTCATGTTCCTTCTCCATCTCTTGCATATCTGGTATTTAAGCATATCTCTCTGGATCTGCCTTACCTGCCAAGCTTTTCCATTCTCTCCTATTGGTGCAAACACCTTCAGTTTGATGCTCAGTTTGATCCTGTTTTTGTCACATGCCCATGATGCCCTCCCCAGTTCCTGCTTTCTAATGTTCTACACTAAAGGAAACTTTAGCTGGCTTACAAGCATACATTTTAGACTTGAAGATACCAGTGTGTTTAAGAGCTATTGCTATTGTACTACTCTCCTGTTCTGTTTATCCCAATTCCACAGACAACTATCTATTTAATCTGCTGTTACCTCTCATACTGATTTTACTCCTATCTCAATTGAATACCTTCATATTGTGCACTTCTCTCACATTGCTAGACTGCAGATACTCAGAGTTTACACTAGCATCTGTCTCAAGACCTAGAGATTATAAAGAACTTCCAGGCTCTTTAGCTGGCCATAAACTGCTAATTCATACAGTGTTATCTGTCACAACACGTACTTTAAAGGCTAGATCCATGTCTCCACTTTGAGTGAAGAAGCACTTCAGCTGGCTCCATCAGCACTAATGCCAAAACTAGAGCAGGGTATTGTAACTGTGCTGCACATCTCTGCCTCTCTCACCTTTGCTGTTGTCTTTTTGGCAATTCTCACGGGATGAATACTGCCACAGAAAAGTGGCAGAAGAAACTAGCTCTCCATGGGGGAGTAGATGTTTGGAGCAGAACAACCATAAAAGTGGAACAGAAATGGCTTTATGTGTACCATGGCCAAATGGAGCTTCTGTTTCTGAACAGCAGCTCTCACCCAGCATAGTGGAGAGCTTCTATGTTGAATGTTAATCCACATCTCAGCTGAGCAGTTCCTATCCCCTCTCTCATGCTGGAGAGGCAAACCAACCAACTCAGGGTGCATTCTCTGACTTGCAGACTGGTTTTTGAAGATGAATTTGGGAAGAGGTATAAGCATAATTGTCTCACCCACACTGGGACTATAAAAATGAGCCAGTTCAAGCCCAGTTTGATCTACCTAATTATGTGTTGATCTGATACACCAAACAACTCTTGGGTCCATGGGAGGAGAAAAATCTCCACCAATAAGCTTCTATGCACCATCCTCAGCAGCAAAAGCAGCAGCATTTTTAAGGTAAACTGCCACAAACCAGAGATATTACCGCTCTTACATTGTTCCCTCTCCCCTAGCCAGAAAAAAAAAAGTATTTGGGTGGCTCTAGCTGTCCTCTTTGCAGTCTGAGCTTTGGTAGGTTGGCTGAGAACAAAAAAGACAGATCCAGGCTTTACTGTTCTTGGATCCAAGGAATTTGATCTTGTGAGTGAATGGATGGAGTTCACGTGGGCAATCACTCAAATAATTTCCTTTATACTTCATTTTATTTACATTTCCTGTGAGGTAAACAAATTGGAAAAGGCATGGAAAGGAGTCATCAGCCTACCTATAGACCCAGGTAGTCCAAATATAATTAATCATCTCCTTTACACACGAACAGATTTATTTCTCATTTAGACTGCTCTGTCATCTTCCCTTTTCATCTTCCCACCAGCCCAAGGTAAAAAAGATTCTGCAGAGGGAAGTGATTCCTCAGTATAATTGCTGCAGGCTAAGTTTTCTGATTACTGGAGCTGGTTTTAGTCCTTGTTATCCTGTTCCTTGCTCCCCGCAGAGAAAAGAGCTTTTGGAGGGCTGAATTTTAAAAAATATAGTCATTTAATTAATGTTATAATTAATCAGTCTTTCTAAAGTGCTTTGAAGAGGTAAAGTGCTATGTGATTGTTGAGTAGAATTTCAGTTTTATTGTGTATTATTTTCCGAGATAGAATAATATTTTGTTAATAGTCTGATTCAAGGGACTTTAATTTAGGCCATAATGAAGAAATAAAATATAATCTATTTTTGGAAAAATAAATTTAGGCTTCAAGATCTATGTCCTCATCCAACACCCACTGAAATTAATGAGCCTGTCTACCAGTGTCAAAAGGTATTAAATTGGATTCACAAAGAAGAAGCTTTCCTTTTCTTTTACTTTGGTTTTTACTTAGTGTTCAAAACAGAACAAGATTCTGACAGGAGACTGATGTAGCCGGGGTGAATTGCAGCTAGACATTATCCTGCTTTAACCATCCATGAAGCAATTGCTATTTATTTGCTACTATTTTTCTTCTTCTTCTTCACTTGTGTTACAATATTACCTGAAACTCCTGAACATGTTTGTCCCCACTGTATGGTCTGAAGGACTGATCCTTCTTGCATGCCCTTATACGCAGTTACAACAACGTGACGGTGAAATGTGCAAAAATTCTTATGTTTAGAGATGTATGTTAAAAGAGAAGTAAAACTAAAATGGATCCTCATGATATATTGTTATTAATGATAAGATGTATAGATGTAAACGTGTTAGCTCAATAAATGCAAATATTTGTAAAGTGGTGTCTTTTGAAAACAACTCTTCCAGTATACATCAAAACCACTCCAAGTCATACTGCAATGTTCATATATTCCTTAATTGCTACAATAGTCAAACATTTCTTAAGTCATCACCAACATGGAACAGTTAATTAATCTGTGCATGATGGTGATACAACAATACTGAGGATACATATCAGTATTTCACATTGCTTTATTGTGTCCTACACAAGAAAATAACATACTAGTAACAAAATCCTGGTTAGTATCTCAGGCTTAGCGAACCCATACACTTAACTTCATGAATGTCAATGTTTGGGAGGGGGACAGAAGGGAAAAGGAAAAGAACAAGTAAAACAACAGCAATGGAAAAAAACGCTGTTTAAAAAGATTTTTAAAAACTTTATTCATGAAAAGATAAGAGTATACTACAGTATTTATTTTTTTTCCTGCAATTTGGTGTTGCTAGTAAAGACCTCATGAAGGCAAGTCATGGTGTTCATCAGTTGACCCGCTAATGCATCACTGTAACTAAAACAGACCATATAATGACTGGCCGTACTAATGAAGCTATAGGTACATTTATTAGCAGTCTCTCCCACTGGTCATGCTGAAAAGTGGACAGGGGGTCTGTTTTACTACATATCTTTTAGAGGTCTATTGATTTTGCAGATAATACTAATGTTCTGACTCAGTTTAATTCCTGTTCTCTTTGTGTTCTTAGCACCACAGACACCTGAAAAAGAGCAAACAATGCTATAGTTCTGTATTTTCATTCACCTGGAGATACTACAGCTTAAGGCCTGAATACAGTAGGTGTGTAAGCAAGGATATGGTGCAGTGAAATTAAGCATTGTTTTCTCATGGCAAGGCCAAAACAGCATCCAATAACCCTCCTTAACTAATGTATATTATGTTTTGACTACAACATGACTAGTTTTTACATTTCTCATAAAAAACTTCCTCTGCTCTTCTCTATACAGCTCACTGTTATTTAAAGAAACTGGGACAAATGAATCCTAGTGCTGACTCCTCCATCCGAGTACAGATCTATTACAGCACATTTCTGTTTGTGCTTCCTCAGGAGGTGGGAGTCGAAGAGTTCACAATGTGACTCTTTTTGGGTTATGCTACTTGCTGATCCTTTCAAGTTAACAGCTCCAGGTGGCATCTTCAGGCTAGTAGCTGATCAAATCTTTTCTCCAGTGGCCCTCAAAGAAACCTTGCCCCTAGACATCCAACCGAGCATGCTCAGTGTCACTAAATTACTGCTTTTTCACCAGAGTCATTGCTGCTCACCTACATCTGAGTGACACACAGAATCACAAGGTTGGAAAAGACCTTTAAGATCGAGTCCAACCATTCCTGTCCTATGCTAACCACATACCCAAGTACCTCATTTGCCCATCTATCCACATGGAGGAAGGATTCTCAGGACTGCGCGCTCACTGAAGTTCCTTCTCTTACCTCCATGGGGATGCCGTTGCCCACATAGCAAGAGTCAAAGAACCCTAATACTTGACTAGATAGGCCAAACTTGATCCCTTTCTTGGAGATCAAGATGGGCAGAGGAGGTCTGCTTAAGGCAAAGCCCATAATGTCTTAGATCCTTCAAATTCACTTCTCAGACCTCTGCAATGTTGGCTAATCTCTGCTTCTCCCAAAACAGAGGGGAAGAATTGGGCAGGTCTTTCAAAAGCCTTCTCCTCTCTCCAGACTTGGGGAAAGAAAGGATCTGCCAGAGACCAGCTGGATCCCTGGCTCCATATTGTAATGATCAGAGTTCTCTGAAAGACTAGGGTGGAGTCAAGAGTGAAAATTGTATTTGTACTCAGCAGCTCTGCTACTTCCCTGTGACATGGCAGAATACAAACTACACTCTGCATTGCAGGGGAAGGATGGGAGATCAGGTTTGAAGTGCTAGAAAAAAAATTAACAACAACAAAAAAAGCAAAGCAGAAAAAAAATGCTCTCAGTCAAACAGAACTGGTGAGAGGTCAGATACAATGCTGACCTCCTAACCACTGGAGATACAGAGGACAATATTCCCAAAGGTAAGCTACTTCTTGATAGACTGCTTCACTGCAAATGAAAAATTAAACTTGCAGAATATCATGTTCCCTTCTTAAGAGCAACTGTTGTGTCACCTTGAAAAATTCTGCACACAAATATATGACTCATGCTAATAGTATGCATTTTCCTTTAATTAAAATTAGCACTCTGATTATTTGCTAGAATAATCCTGAGTTATGAAATCCAAATAATGTATAAAACATATCTCTTTAAGAGCACCCGGAGTAGCACAAAATCTAAGACATCCTGTAACTTTTCTCCTGAGAGGAGTAAGTAATGAGGCAATTTATTTTCCTCATGTTGCCCATTAGATCTACCAAACAGCAGGTGAACTCTGAACACCACCACTGCACATTCTTTTGGTACACAGAGCTGATATACTGCCTTATGCCACAGAATCTGTAAACTTGGGACTAGAAGGTTTTTTTCCTTTCTTGGGACTTCTCAGGATTTTGAGAAGTGAATCCAGAGCCTGTGTCTTGAATAAAATGTAAGGACAGCATATATAAACTAACAGGGTCATTAAGGATTATTTAAAAGACTAAGTTCCCTATGTTAGAAAGACTAGCCCATCTCTGCTTATGTTCCCCAAAGGGCTATGTGTATAAAACTGAGGTGCAACCATGCAAGAATGAGATACCTAGCTTAGTCTAGCTGGACTATGGACCTTGATATTTCTGGTAGCAAAAATGCAGCAAAAATTGATGCAAATAATTTCCTTATAAATCTGAGAACACCTGAGGTTGTCTCTAGAGATCATCTAGTCGAACCCCTCTGCTTAAAGTAGGGTCAGCTTGGTGTTTTCTTATATTCAGATGGAATTTCCTGAGCTTCAATCTGTGCCCAGGACCCCTCGTCCTCACACTGGGAATCACCACATGTATAGCTCTGATCTCTTTACATTCTCCCATCAGGCATTTAGACACAAGGATAAGATTCCCCTGAGACTCTTCTTCTCTAGGCTGAACAGATCCAGCCCTCTCAGCCTCTTCTCACATGAGAGGTGCTCCAGCCCTTCATCCTTGAGGCCCTTCATTGAACTTCCTCCATTATGTCTGTTTCTTTCTTGCACTGGGGAGCCCAGAACTTGCCCCATTACCCCACGTGTGGCCTCACCAGTGCTGAGCAGAGGGGAATAATCACCTCCATTAATCTGCTGATAACACTCCTAGCACAGCCCAGGAGATGGCCAGAACACGCTACTGACTCATGATTATTATTATTTTTTTGCTCTTACTCGGCAATTAAAGCGATGGCGATCTAGTCGGTACAGCAAATGTGAGACCACATTTTTTATGCCCTTACTCTAACTCTGGCCACTAACCCTAAACCCTCATAACCTGACCCCTAACCCTTACCCCAGTACCTCTCTCTAATCCCTAACACCAAGCCCCATCAGAAAGCCAAAGACCAAAACTCTAATCCTTTATCTTATCCCCACCCTAAACCCTCACCCTGCTTGCTTGCCTTGAATTGCTGCTCCTAACCCTAGCCCTCACTGATACTTCTGACTCAACCTCCAACCTCTATCTGAATGGTTTACCACAAACCCCCAAGCCTCACCCAAAGCCTTTCTCTGATTCCAACGCCTAATCCCTTTCCCCGAAAGCCAAGTTCAAGCCCTTCTTCCTTACCACAGACAGAAGCTCAAAACCTAAGCCCAACCCCTCCTTTCTTCCCCTGCCCCTGAGCCCAACTTTCAGACACCTATGCCTGGGAGGTGAGCAGAGGCCCAGGGTGAGAACCAAGTTATTGAAGCTGAGGTGGGGGTAACAGGCAAGAGCTCCGCAGACGGCTGTGAGGACAGCGTGCTGGCAGAAGCTGACTGGTCAGGGCAGCAAGCAGGCATTGTGAGACAACAGAGTGCCTGTGCAGGCAGCCACGACGGCAGAAGAGAAGCAGGACAGGGGAATGTGGCAGGGGTTTGGGAGGGTCTTTGGTCCTTCAGCACTTGTGTAAGCAGGAGCTGGAGGCTATGACTCAGGTGATGGGACATTAATTGTGAGACCACATTTGTTCAGCCTTTACATTAACTCTGACCACTAACCCTGAGCCAGGCTCCTAACTCCTACCTCTCCCCTGACTCCCTACCCCAATCTCAGACTCTAATGTCTGACCCCACTACCATACAAAGTCCAAGCCCATAACAAAATTCAATAATAATCTGGAAAAACAAGAAAATACACTGCCACAAGAAATATTTATAATTGTCAAAAAAGAAACCACATTTTTTTGGCATGATCTTGCTCTCATAAAGCTGAGCAGGAGCAGTGCGGTAAGGCTTCATTTATCACTGTCTCAAGCAAACATTAGTCTTCACTATGTGAGAAAATTAAAGATTTTGCTCCCGTTAGCCATGGTGTGTCTGCAGCACAAGCTGGTTCTCAGCTTATTTGACTTAGCAGAAACACCCAATTAAAATTCCTGTCTATGAATCAAATCCAGTGTAAAGCAGCTGGAGGACAGTGATGGATCTGATGCAATGCACTAGCAAATGGCACTGGTCTTCCCTTTGACAATTATGCTAAATACTCTATTTAAATGGCATCACTTAACTCAATGGATCGTAATATCATAGCCCTGCTTCTCAAAAAAAAAATAAAATAAATCCACTCAGATAAATGAAACTTTTGTGCAAAAAATAATGTAAGGAAGAGAATATTAGTCTTGGCATATCAGGGTTTGAGTGAGATACAGTTAATAGCAATACGGTGCAGTCACACTTTTCTTTAAACATGAGCTCCTTATCTAATACAATCAGCAATATAAAAATATTTGCAGGCCTGTTGGATGAAATTTATAGCAGACAAACCATACAGTAAAGACTCTTTAAAAATCATTAATTTAAAGCACGCTTTTAGCAATTATGTGATATTCTCTTGGATATTTAGCTTTCAGATTTATTGACAAGCCTATTCTTACATTTGAAAATGTCCAAAATATATCCTCTGTACATATTTATTTCAATATTAAAGGTAAACATCCTGGAGAATATCTTGGAACATGGCCCACTTCCGAGCCATGAAATCCTCTTCTGAAAACAGATTAAAGTAGATAAATCTGTCATTTATGCTCAAGTTCTCTTTGTCCTGAAATTATTTTTCCTTTCAGATACTGAGTCCAATAATGCTCTCCATATAATTCATAGACATATTTGGGTTTAGATCCACATGAAAAAAATGTAGCAATACCAAGTAAATTTAATAATTACATCTAGAATCAGAATAAACGAGACTGGGAAGGACATCTGGAGTTTGTCTAGTCCAACCTCCCTACCCAAAGCAAATGCAAAACCAGTGCAGTACAAACCCAGAAGATGACTGCATATCAATAGAAGATGACCATTTAAAAATACATGTATTCTAACTGATAGAGTTGCTAAAATACACTGGATGGTATGTACAGTCCCTTTGCTGCTCTCCAGCTAAAAAGGCTACTGTTCATAATGAAATAAATGTTTAAATGGAATGCATGTGTCTCGTCATGTGTGCAGAAGCCTATTTAGTCTCAGAGTAAAATTTTTAAACAGAGTTTTGCCTACACAAAGACCACAATAGACTGCATTCTTTCTGATATGAACACATTCTGATATATGAAAGCAGCAGCAATATGCAAGTGGAAAGATTAGCTAATACAGAGGGAAAAAATACACAGTTATTGATAGAATAGATATGGTTTCTATACATTGCTACATCCACATTCTACTATGCAGCTGCATATACCTTTAACACCCAAATCTTTTGTCCACACAAGCCACTCGTACATTAAGATTTTAAATTAATGCATGTTTTAGCTATCTCAAATACCTCTTTTGTCATGGCAATTAAAACTCATTGCTACTTTTCAAACATTTTGTAATATGGAAGAAAAGTAGACATGAAATTATGTCCCTGGGAGGAACGGCACTGCTAGAGCAGCTGCAGTTTACTTTCGCGATGTTAACCTTTACCTTTGTAGACATACAGCCTGCAAGGCTGAAGAACAATACAGAAAGAACTCAGAAATGAAGAGCAGAATATTCAAAAGCATGACAGATCCCATGACATGAGGTCCCTTATAATGTTTCAAGAGGGTTGTTTGGTTTTTTTTGGTAATCTGTTGGTGCTTTGCACCTATTAAAATGCAAATGCAGCAGTAAAATATGGTCTATTTGTGCATTTTGCGGTTAAAAGAAAATAACCCGTAGCAAAAGGTCTCAGGGATGAAAGCTTGTTGATCTCACTTATCTTGACACCAGTGAAGCCTACAAGAGTAGTCTCACCTAACACTCTCATGAGAAAGCTAACAGGAACTCCTGTGAATAGGATGAAAGATGTTTGGATGGCGCTACTCAGAACAGTTACCAAAGGTTTATCATTGAAACAGAAGCATGTATTGAATTAATTCTGTAGAAAACGTATGAAGTAAATTCTGTAGATGATCTTCTAACCTGGGTCTTCTATCCATTCAGTGTCACAGTTAGTAGCATGGCTGGTGAAAGGGAGAGGGACAGGAGCTCAAAAAAGCTTGAGGACTGGCTTAGAATTCAATTATCTTTATTTAGGAAGATGGAATTCACTAAAGGCAAATGGATAATATTATACACAGGCAGGAGATTATTAAAACCACCTACTGAGTAATACTTTGCAGAAAAGGATCAGGAAGACCAAGAGAAGCAGGAGACAGGCATGTGTTACAAGATAGGCTGCTGTGAGAAAGCCAGCTATAAAGGCTCTATTAAGAATTATTCCTGGCAAAACATATCGATAATATGCTACTCTGCACAATGCCTATGGAGGAATACCACAGCTATTCTGAATGCTGAACTTGAGATACAAACCAATTAGAATGAATCCAACTGACTGCTATCTCAGCTTCAATAGTATACTCAATTACTCTAATTATACCTCTTCAATCTGCAAACAAGGTATAATGCTGTCTTCTTTGTGGTACTGTACTGCCCTGGCATCATCCTTAGCAATTGTCTTCATGAATGACTTACATATATGGCAGAAAAGGCTTCTATTGGAGGCTGCAGATCATCAAGACATGACAGGAAAATCAATGTAACTGAACATATGGCCACATTGCATGTTCAGGATAAGATCTTCATAGGGCCTAATGCAACAGTTCCTATATAGAACTGGAACAAAAAAAAATAATGAGTCAAATGTCCTGAATCAGAAGATTTTAAAGAAATGGTTCAGCTGGTATATTTTTATCATTTCTTAATTTACTTGCAAACTTCTCTTTCTGGCCTTGAAATACAGTGGTTCATGGTTCGGTTTATATGTATGATCCATCTCAGTTTAACATTATTTACTCAGTCAGCTAACAATATTTGTAAGCGGTCAGTTAGGACTGAGACACAGTTTGCTCCAACAAAGTAGTTGGGATCCCCCAGGGAGAGATGGGTTCTGCCAGGGTTTGGGGCCACAGTATAGCAGGTGCGTTTCCAGTGGCTTCAGGAATTTAATCCCATGAGGCCCACACTACCAAGGGGGCATGAAGCACTTCACCTTTCTCTTTGTCCAAAGGTGGAAGTATGCTGTAGTCTCTGCAGAATTTTAAAATAGATTTCTTCCTCTGCTCCCTCTGGAATGGCTCCTTGTGGTATAAAAACATTAACTTTAGGCTCTATGGAGCTCAATACACCACCATGGCTGTTAAATACACCTCTTGCTGTGACTGCAACAGTGAGTCTGCTGTCTTCCTTCTCATTCTTCAGTGCTGATGGGATTAAAGGAATGGCTTTTGGCACAGCATTAACTTTATTTGGTTGCTATTGAGACTTGTTGAACCTGTACAGTGAAGGTATCCGTTCCACTGCTGAACTCAGGAGGCTGCAATGAACTGTGTACTTTCAAAATTGGTTAATGAAGATCGGGAAATTTTGATGGAAACTTTGGTTTACGTTGAGCTCCATTGGTCAAGAGGTTATGTTTGGGTCTAGGACTTTGCAATGTGTGCTCAAAGGGCCTTGCACCACTGGTGTAAGGTTTTATTGTAAAACAGTTTGAAGATTTAGAGGATTTGAAAATTGCTGGCTTTTTCTGAAGTGGAGGAGGGTCAGATGTAGAGTTAAGTTCAAAGTTCAGGCTTGTGATGTGCTGGGGGAGACAGGACTATTAACTGACTGAGTTTCTGCTTAATGTATTGATGGAGCAGGAGGAGGTGTTGTAATTGAGGGACTGGTTCACAGTGCTTTTCACCGACAGGCCTATTCATTGATTCAACAGCTAAATTTCCCCTTAGAATAGCTGGTGAAACTACAGCTGACGTATAACTGGTGAAATTCAGCTGATTCTGCAAATCTGTTGCTTTCATGGGCTCAGAGTCATGGCTGGCAGGAACCTATGCAGACAGCTTATTTTCAAAACTTCTGTGATCAAAGTATCAGAGCTGCTTTTGGTTATACTCCTAACTCTTCCTTAGTATCATAATGATTTGAGACCTTTGTGTGTGGTCTCTGTGGTTCTGAGGCCCTGTAAGTATATGTAGACAAAGTACCCGCTTAGTTTGTGAATGAGTGCAATACACTGGTTGGAAGATAAAGCAACATGATCTTGCAAAAGGAATGAACTTCCTGTTATTTGGAAGAAAGAAAAAACCAAGATGTTCAAGAAAAGAAGTGAGATGAGAGAAAACACGGATTAAGCAACCTGAGTCACCAGATCTAGGTCTCCATATCTGTTTTCCTAATGTTTTCCAACCATACAATTCCCAAAGTTCATTTGAATACTATGCTTCTTTTCTTACTCTCCCAGTTGCCTGCTCCCTTTCAGGATCAGGAGAAGCAGAGAGAAGGGATACCTCACCCCCTTCCACTCCTCTTCATAATACAGAGGTTCTTCTTTCTCTTTGTACATTGCCTCCAGGTGACTTGGCAATCCTGGCTTCTGGGTCAACTGCTGCTACTGCCAGCTGGAGTACGTGCCGGCTCTACCCACCGTGCTGAAAGAGTTATGCACACACTGAAGGGCCAGTACTCCAGGGCACTGTCTTTGCAGCAAGATTAGTGTGTGAACAGCTCACCTTGGATGCCTTCTCCTGGGTTCCTGTTGCAATCTAATTTAAGCTGTGCCCCAGGACTGGTAATAAACCAGGTTTATGTCATCCTAGCTTTCAGATTAGTACTATAGCTTCTGAAAGTACTTCCATCAATTTGGTAATAACAATTTGCTTCTTATAATGCCTTTTATAGGTGATGGTCTCTAGGCATTTTCTGCGCGTTAGTTGTCCCTGACACTGACAGAGGAAGCTGAGGTAAGACAAGCCAATGACTAACTCAAGAAGTCATCTAAGAGCAAATGTTTTCCCCTACCAGGAATAACTGGACAAATGTAGAGAACAGATTAACTCTTCCAACTCCTAGATGTGATTTTGTTGTGTTTGCCTCCTAAAGTATTTAATTCTCCTTGTTTACTTCAGTGGCAACTGTACCACAAATCTCTTGCCACAGGGCTCCTACGTGCAGTGACTTATTAATACTGCCAGGCTAATATTTACTGATCTCTTAAGTAGATTTTAGAATAAAAAGGGTAATGGAAGGGGCAACACTTTATTTCCACAGGAATGTGGAGATGGTTACAACCACGCTAATCTCTGACTCTTAATCCATTTTTGTCTTGTTTGAAGCTTGAACTAAAGGTGCAGTTCTTTTTTTCTTTCTCTTTTTAATAACTTTGCCTCAGCTTTGAAGTATCTGTAAGCTGAGGATAGCTTATCAGAAAAGTCCCAGAGAATGAAGGATGCTTAAATAGGGCTACAAGTGAATGAGATGAGCTTCAGTCTCCCTAGGAAGAAGCTGAGCTCTTCACTATAAGGCATATACATATTCAATCCCAAGGCGGAAGAATGGATTTAACTACAGTGGATAATGCACAAAAATCCATCTTCAGAACCCCTGTCTCAAAGGCTTTGCTTGTGATGTACTTGGTATCTCAGATTGTTAGTGGCTCACAAGAGAGGAGGAGACATGCCCTTTTCTTTGGGGCTTGATTTAGACATTGCAGCACAGTATTGTACATCAGAGGATAACACCTTTAACTGCTGGAGATTTAATACCTGCATAGGGAAATTACACACTGGCTTGTCAGCCTCTCTGATATTATCGTATTCTGAAGTACACTGCTCTTCTCTGGCTGAGGAATGAAGCTTATCTGGTTTGTTATTCTAATTTTCTAGTAAAGTAATGAAGGAATTACCAAAACTGGGGGTTTTTTTGGGTGCAGGGAGGAGAGGGGAGAGAGGGTTTGTAGTTACATAACAGTCTACAATGGTGCAGTAATACTATAGTAGGACACATAGTGACTGATTTCTAAGAAAATAAAACAACTTTGGGGGTGCTGGCAGACATCTGGCATAGATGTATTCAAGCTTATCAGAATATGACCACATTTTGAGCCTTAGAAGCACTGCTGAGCCAAGTCAGAGTTTTTCATCCCTCATGCTGGCTGCTCACGTGACTTGTTTCAGCTCATTCTGTTCAACAAAAGTTCATCTGTGACAGGAAAGTGTAATTTTTTGCTCACCCAGCTTATTTTGACCTGTAAGTCAGGGAGTGCTGACTTACACAAGTGGTATGACTGTAGAAGTCATGTGTTAATGAGAGCCTGGAGGGAGCCTAGGAGCAGGAATATCTTCTGCCACTGACTGCCTCAGGGTGAGTTACCATGTCTAAGGTGAGGGGCCCATAATTTCCTAAACATGCTAAATCAATCGAGAACCTATAATTTTAGAGTTAAAAGAGAAATCTCACTATTTTAAAAATGAACTCTTTTGTATAGTGTAGTATTTTAATAAGAATTTATTTTTATTAAATATACTTAGTGGGGAAAGTGCAACATTTTCAAAAGACCAAAATGACTGGACTGGCATTCAACTCTGTTTTTCAAAACAGACTATTAGTCCATTTAAAACAATTGCTTAGAGCCTATGCCATGACTGAACGGAGAAATTTAGTTCTTAATTCACCATGAAGCACCTAAAAATATTCCCCAGATATTACTAACATGGTAAAAAACTGTTGTACTTTCACTTTTGCTGCTCTCACACTTAACTCATTTTCAAGTAGACCTTGCCATCGTTTGACATTGTTACAGTGAGGAGCACCTATACAGCCTACTCACTCTACGTCAGTAATGCTGCTTTGTTACTCTGAGTTGAATCCTGCTCCTCAGTCATCTGATGGAAAAATCCCCTTTAGCTTCCATGAGAATAAGGCTAAGCTGACAACTACCTGGTTTTATTCAGGCTGTTGCAACTGTGTGTCATAGTGTGTGTTTTTTAAATTAATGGAGTACCTTTCCATACACATGTGTGTTCCTCAACACACTGCCCCTTCCTCTTTGGTGCAGGTAAAGTCAGATTAAAATCTACATACATAGAAACAGACACAGATGTTTTGTGTGCATACATGTATATATAAAGATTAATTTCCAGACACTCTTTTTCAATTTAATATGGAGATAATTTTATGGATGATATACAGATGTAAAGTTGAAGAAAGTTACAATAAAGCAGAGAATGAAAATGCCATTGGACCTGAGACTCATTAAACTTCTTACAATGACCAATTTTTCCCCTGTATCTGCAATAATTTGAAATTCATGTTGTTGCTGTATAATTGAATTATATATCAGATCACAATCTATTAGTGTACATGTGATTACTAAGATTAGTTTAATAATAGCTTAATAATCACTACTGAATGCTAAAGAAACTACATTTATTTCCATGGATTTTAAAGTAATCAATTCCAAAGACAAAGTTGAAGACATTCCACAGTACTTCCTTTTTAAAATCTGCAAGCAACATACCTTACTAAAAAAGGAACATTTTGAGCTATTATTACAATTCCCTCTTTGGTAAATAAAGCAATACTATGTATAAGTGAATTTAGTGGCAAGTATCCTATTATGGCCTTGATTCCACAATGACGTCATTTGATCCTGGTACTTATACATTGTGACAATGAAATTGTGGTTTAAGATTTGGTGAAACTTGTCCTGAAGTAATTTGAGTATATGCAATGATGTCACTGAGGTTAAGCACATTTAAGTTGTGTTTATCCACTTGTAATTAAGGAATCACAGAGTCTACTCTGCATGGCTTGAAATACCAAACAGGTCAGCTTACCCACTTCTTACTACAGCATGCTTACTGAGATTTTGACTATGTAAGCAAATGATATGGTGGGTGGAAAACTGGCTAGACTGCTGGACTTAAAAGGTGGTGATCACCAGTATGGTATCTGACTGGCAGATAGTTACTGGTGCTTCTATACCTGCACATCAGTACCACAAGTGGTGATACTGGGGGTAATACTGTTTAAAATCTGCATTAACAACCTGAATGATAGAACAGAAAATGTTCTCAGAAAAACTGTGGACAATATGGTCTTGGGAGGAGTCATCAACGTACTGGAGGGCAGGACTGCTATTCAGCTGGACAGACGGACATGAACATTGAAGTTCAGTGCCATGGTTTAGCCCCAGATGGCAGCTAAGCACCATACATCTGTTCGCTCACTTCTTCCCCCTGGGGAGGAAAAAAAAAGGGGGAAGGAAAAAACAAAACGGGAAGATAAAGGGAAACCTCATGGGCTGGGATAAGGATAGTTTACTGGGACAGCAAAGGAAGGAAGAAATAACCATAACAGGACTTTATAGCAAAATATACAAAACTGGTGATACATGATGCAGTTTCTCACCAAACTGCACAGCTCAGACTGTATAGCTCAGAGCAGTCCCAGAAATGGACCGTCCTCAAATAGTGCATCCTGGAGCCATGTGCCACTCCCTCACCTCTTTATGCTGAGCATGATGGACCTGGTATCAAATACCCTCTTTGGCCAATTTGAGTTATCTGCCCTGGCTGTGTTCCATCCAGGCTTCCTGGGTGCCCCCATCTTCTTCTTAGCAGGGCAGCATGAGAAGCTGAAAAGTCCCCGACTGCTTAGCAACAGCTAAAACATCAGTGTGTTATCAGCAGTGCCCCATCCAAATTCCCAAAAAGTCACTGCACTGGCTGCTAGCATGAAAATTAAACTCTATCCTAGCCTAACCGAAGGCATTCAACTAAGGTGAATGTAAAGTCCTGCACCCAAGATGAAATAACACCCTACACCAGCACAGGCCAGGAGTCAGCCAGTTGGAAAGTAGGTTTTCAAAAACACCTCCAAAAGGTACAGATGCTGGTAGACAAGTTGAGTGCATGAGTCCACAATATGCC
Organism: Hypotaenidia okinawae; assembly: GCA_027925045.1. Taxonomy (NCBI): domain Eukaryota; kingdom Metazoa; phylum Chordata; class Aves; order Gruiformes; family Rallidae; genus Hypotaenidia; species Hypotaenidia okinawae. The sequence goes on along the minus strand of BSDF01000002.1, from coordinate 86,522,624 downwards.
CTTGCAGCAAAGAAGTCCAACCACATCCTAGGCTGTGTTAGATAACCAATCTAGATATCTAACCTTGTTAGATAACCAACTGGTCTAGCCAACCAATCACAGAAATGACTCTTCTCAACTGAAATAATTCTGACAGTAGACTATATCCAGTTTTGGTCTCCCCAGTACAAGGAAGACATTTCAATACTGGAACAAGTTCAGTGGAGTACCACAAAGACAGTCGTGTGGTTGAAACACATAGCATACAAGAATTGCATTTTCTGGGCCTCAAGAAAAGGTTAAGGGGAGATCTTACTGTTTAAAACTACTTAATGGGATGGTGTATAGAAGATGGAATAAAGTTCATCTTCAAGTTCCACGGTCTAAGAAAAAGAGGCAAAACCCACAGGAAATTCCAACTGATAAAAGGAAGAAAATTTTTACTATGAGGGAGGTCAAACAATACAATAGGTTGTCCAGGGAGGTTGATCAATCTCCATCCCTTCTTCAGCTGGACAAGGTCCTTTGCAACCTGCTCCTACTGAACGGTCCCTGGAGGAGGAGGTTGGACCAGCTGACCTCTAGAGGTCCTTTCCAAGCCCAAAGGATTCAGTAAGATCAAACTGCCTCTTGTTGCACTGGCAGATTGAAGCTTTCCTTACAAACCGAGAAAGTGAGCTTAAGTTTTAAATCCATTTTCGTTAGTTATCCAGTTAACTTAATCTTCTAGGCTTACATAGACTAAAAGGGGGTAAACTGGTACCCACAAGAGTTTCATAATACAATATCACAAATTGTTAGTAATAACTTAACAGTTAAGACTGCCCACAAAGATAACTTTTCAATTTTGTTAGTCATTCTTTTCCTAGAATGTGTTCATCAGGGTTAATAAACCATCTGCAACAACACAGATTTTATTTCCATTTATTTCTGTAGGGCAAGGGTCCACAATCTAGTGAAAATTCTCAAAACTATCTCCTGGAGATGATTCTCTGGTAAGTTTGTTCAAAATCTTCATTCTAGAGTATAGGCAGGACAGTATCTAAAATATTCAGTTATCTAGTTTCTTTTAAAAAGCGAAATGCCTTCCATTGTAAGTTTTAACAAAGTGCTGTATTCTTTTGTCTTATCCTGATCTTCCAATTTGCATTATACATACTACATATCTACACAAAAAGCACGGGTTTAAGCAGTGATGCATATAAATGCTTTCTTAGATCAATTCCTGAAGTCTGATCTATCATTATGAAGTATTATACACATATAAAATTACTAACTCTAGGGGGTAGTCATTGTATCTTTTTCATGTTCGCACAGTCTCTTGCATAACGCAGCCACAAGAGGAAGCAAAAGGAAAATGAAAAACATAGTAATACTAAAGATTGTATCAGTACTACTAAATTTCAAATAATTTCATAGAGATGCCATGAAGAGATCAATGGGGCTTTGAAGCTGATTCTAAGGGTTCTCTAGGCCTTCCCTAGGAGGAAAACTAAATTTCTTTATTTTTGTTTAATTGAGTCCATCGAGATATTAAGTATCAGAATCACAGACTTACCTTATGGAATTATGATAATAAGGCCCCTCAGCAAATTGATTATTCCCTCACTCATCTCAGATGATGAGAACTTGTTACCCTTTTAATATTTTGCAACTGCGTATCACAAAACTGCTGCCATTCAATTCCAGCAGTTACAAGCATTTGGACTTTTTTTTTTAATTGCTTGTAAGTAGGGGTGCAAGCTGATTTAGTCTGACAACTATTCAACTAGTATCCAAAAGAAGAATCCCAGAAATAAGCAGAAAGCTAATATGTAGTGAAAGTGCTTCCACCCTGTCCTGGACAGTGCATTTTAAAGATACTACATACACCTAAAGGTACAATGTCACTGAGGAAACACAAGAATTAATTTGCAAAGGCTGCAGCAAAAGACCGTTATTCTGCTTTCTGTAATCAAAAACATGTTTGAAGTTTTAATAATGTAATCTGAATCAAGGGCCTTTAACACTAAAACTCTTAATAACTGATGGAAGCAACTAGTGCATGACTTAGTTCTTATAAGCAAGGAATCCTACATCAAAATACTTCCTGAAGAACAATTATTCTGTAAGAAAAGAGCAGCATCTGGAGATGCCACGCAGAAAACAACAACTAGGAAACTAAATTATCTTTTTAGAACAGTCAAAGTCTAACACTAGGATCACCTGTACTTTGGAATTAGTTTAGAGTGCAAGGATGAAGATGCACAGAGAAAATTACTATTGATATCACTGAAAGCAACCTACAGAGAGCTTAAACAAACTTAATCAACACTCATTTGTTCTTGCTTTTGCTTTTTTTCCTTTCCCAGCTCCAACCCCAACATACTTTGCAATTACAATGCCCTATCCCCAGGGTCTTCACATGTGAGTAGAAATGGATGTTATATTCCTCTATCAACCACTAATTCGTCTGCTATGCTCTACTTTTTCACTGAGATGTGTCATAAATAGGAGTTGTAGTTTCTTCAAAGAAAAGTGCTTTTAGTAAAAAATGCCATAGATGTAATTTCTATAGTTTGAAATTTGCTAAATTTGATAAGGATTTCAGGAGAAAAGTTTATTTTGCATCTTACAAGGCGTAAAACCAGCTCACCATTCCATGAGTTGAAGCCAATACAGAACAGGCTGGAAACATCTGTTTTGATACACTTACCTATTAACATAAGGCTGTCAAAGAACTTGGATTTTCAAAACCACTTTGCAGATTTAGGGTAATTCCTCAGGGATTTAAAATTACTTTTTGAAATTACTTTGGCAGTTTGTGACATCTGCATTTCTACCTTTGTATGTTTTATGGAACATACGGCTGAATTACATGCACTTTTTAGATCAGAAATCCAAATTTTCAAAAGATAAGTAGCACTTCTGAGCATGAACATACTGAGAACAGAGAGATGAAAATTAATATTGAATTGTTCGAAATGTCAATCTTCTGAGGGAGAAAAGTGGATACAGGAACAGTTCAATTGCATGCTACCTTGTGGAGAAGAACAGAATCAAACAGAAATTGTCTCAAACAAAAATCTACGGTGCAGGTTAAGGGCACTTTCTTGTGTGAAATGTGCATCAATGAAGTGAAAACACACATCCTTTGGCTGCTTGTTTTTTGCTGTTCTTCAGTCACACTGAATTTAGGCTTTCCTGGGCCACTTTTGCAAGATTTTGCAATTTTTATGACTTCCACTCAGAATTTAATCTGAAATAATACTGCATGTGAATACAAACTAACAAAACATATAATGAAGGCTTTAAGGTTTATGAACCTTAAAACATTATTTAAAATTAATGCTATCATCTAGGTAAGACGTTATGGTGCAATAGTGAAGATGATTCTCTTGAGACTGGCATTTGAAATAGAAACACAGCCATTTTCCAGGCATTTCCTCACAGGTTATTCCTACTACAGGGAATAGCTGACCTGGCTGGGTTGTGGTTACTATCCTGCAGCACCTAGAACTTACTTTATGGCGATTAAATGTTGCATGACTCTTTGACTTGGCACAACAGTGAAAAACAGGTCTGTGAAAGTGACATTCTTTGCTCTCCTGGATCTGGGCCTGTATGCAGTTATTTCTCTTGGTTTGACTGACAGTGAAAAATTCTAATGCCTTTTCACTAACTGCCCTTGCAAAGTCTACCAAGCTAACTACAGTGCTTTTCCTGTAGTAGCTGAACCACTTCTGATGGGATACTACATACTTACCTTCATTCACACAGAAGCTAGCCAGCGTGTCTCTGGCTACTTCTCTAGGTTCTCACACAGGCTCCATTCCACTGTAGGATCCAAGACTTCAAGGGACAGAGGTGAGTGGGATGAACACGTAGAGATGCCATTTACTCTCTGTTGTCCACAGCAGCACCCTACCGGACTAGCTGAACCACCAGGTTTTTAAGATGGATCATGGCTGAGAAAAAATCCCTCTAAATCCAGACAGCCAAACTTAGGCAATAGGGAAGTTTAAACGAGAAAGACTTAATCTAGTCTTGAAAATGCCTGATCTTGACTTTGACACAAGAAACAAGAATTCAGTTTTACCAACCCTCTTTTTCCCCCTAAGTCCCCTCACTTGAGGATGCTAATAAGAAATGACCGAGGAAGGAAACTTTTCCTAACTTCTCTAATACCAGGTTTGTTTCTCAGAAATATATTTGAGATAAACCGGGGCTAAAGGCGACACAAAAGTAGCTGAAGGCACATCAGCCATGTCAAAATCTCCTTTGCAATACAGGTGTTATAAAACATCAAAGCTTAAATATGCAGTTACCACCTTAACTAACATGTTTCTCTTCACTGATACAGAGTAAGGAGGACCAGCCATTAATGCGTGACCATGTCTTCCACTTCCTAAATCAATTTCTTGATGACAGCCCCTTCTAATTCAGGTGTATGTTTACTGTATTATATATTTTGCACAGCTCAACTATTAAACACAACAAATCAAGTGCAATAAAAAACTGATGACACAAATGAAAAAAACTGCGAAAGCCATTCTGTCTTCACCTTCTTCCAAAGAAACTTCCACAATTCTTGATTAATGCTTTCTGGCATCTAGTGCACTGCAAATTTATGTCAGTTTAACATTTTAGTGACTAAGATACTTTATAAGTCAATTAAAAATTCAATTAAAAAAAAAAAATCAGCGTCTTCCAGATCCTTGCAGATCTATGTGTGAGAAATTCAGAAGTGCTCACATTTAGAAAGGAGAGAAAACTGCATATAGACACTGTGAGTGGGATGAAAGCTGCATGTTTGACTTGATCATCTCCCAACCCTTCTCCATCAATGCATATTGCTAGGACTTAGAATTCTTATAGCTGCTGTTCTTCCAACTACCAAAGTGAGAGCTGTTATTACTCAGATTTATTACTGATACTGAAACAGTCATGGACTTCACAAGTAACCGTGTTCTAAGAAACATGTATTTGTTTATGCTCCAGAGTCACATTCTGCTGTAAGAATGCAAATACATGTTTCTGACGTGTTTCCAGTCTAACAGCTGAAAGCAAATCTTTCCAAATGTAAATTGATGTCACACTTTGAAATAACGTACCTGACCCTGCTTTGAGTGCAAGGCTGGGCAAGATGACCTCCTGAGGTTCTTTCCAACCTGCATTATTCTGTAAGCCTCACAATTCATTAGAGTTGTGAACTCCTGATATATATTTCAATCAAACTTTCCCACGTTTACCAACAAAACTTTAAAACAAACCCCAGTTATTTCAGGCATTAGATCTGCATTGCTCATGAGATGGCAAGGCATACACTCAGTGGCAATTTACACACTGCCTAGAATGCTTTCAGCACTCAACGATCGTGAGAGAGTAATACAGGGTGAGATCCATTTCATCACATTAGATAAAAGAAATCACTTTCTGGGAGTCTCTCTCTCTCTCTCTCTCAGTCAGATATAAGGGAGCATACCAATACAGGTATCTGATATGGGACAATGAACTTTTAGACACTTGGCAAGATTAAGCAGGTTCTAACACACGTTAAGGAACAACGTAATTGATATGTTATCGAATTTTGTGTATACCAACTCCGTTACCAACAGATAAGCAGTGAATTGAGAAGCATTCAGTACTGACACCTTGCAGCCCCCCAACTCAGGAAGTTATGAAAAAATGACCCCTTCTGTAGGCCCTATTTCAGGACTTGATCCAAAACCTTGTGAAGGAAGCAGAAATTGTTCCACTAACTTCACTTGTCTGGGTCTTGCTTTTACAGCAAGAGCCACAGAAGGGATGTCTTAAGAATTGCAACACTTCAATTTATCTCATCAAGCTCCCTAAAATCCAAAGCCCTGAACAGACACATGGATTCTCTAAGTATTTGAAAGGAAAAGGTACATAAGGATATATATTCTAAATGGGACAAGAAGTCAACAAAAATCTTTAGGTAGAATTTTCCTCCTTTTTTTTCAAGGGTGAGTGATCAAAATACTTCTAGTCTCTAAAAACATCTTTTATTTAACCACAAAAATACAGGCCAATAAGCCGAGGGAAAGAATGGTGCTCTTGAAATACCAGTACAATACCTCTCCCAATCAACAATGACACATAACAGCATTAGAAACCACTGTCAGGATGAGGGAAAACTGACAGAATAAGGGAAAACTGACAGAAGGACCCGAAGCACAGAACTGCATGAGAAAATTTTATAAATTTTACCTCCAGCTCTGCATTCAAAGCATGTATACCATGGACTTACTGCTAAACAGTTTGAAATGCAACACTAATACAAGTTCCAAATTGTACTTCAAGAGGGCAAACCCTATATTGTACAAACTCTGCAGTACACGAATAGTGACAAATTTCTCATCTGGAGATGAGAAAGATCAGCTTAATCCTTCTGAAAGACCACATACTACATGTTAAAATGTCACAATAATTGGCATTTAAAATCAAAGGTAAATGCTGTGCACATACAGGAACAATGCAAATGCAAATTTTGGGGACAGAGATTCATCCTTTGAAAATTTCACGGACAGGGACAGTCTGTACCTGCTTGGGCAGGCAGAATAACAAGCCACATAGTTTTCAATTAACTGTATATTTCATAATCTCTTTTATTAAAGAGGACGTGGACTGCAGCAGAGAGGAAAACTGCTGTCTGTGTTTCAGATAAAAGAAACATGATGATGGATCATTCCCCAAGACCGAATTGGGAGTCTTGGTTTGGAAAGCCTTCTCACAGGCAGAGAGGGGAGAGGGACTAGCAAGGAGGGAGGCTGCTGCATCAGTGAGGGCTGTGAGACTCCAGGAAGGAAAAGAGATTTTGCCCGAAGTAGGACACAGGTGGAGGACTACAGTGCAGGCTCAGATGATCCACAGAAAGTTTCCTAGAAGCTCAAAGAACTGTGTGGAACGTGCTTGAATTAGAAAGCCACTGAAGGTTGCTGGAGCAGACTGTGAGGGAACAATTTATCCTGCAAAGATGCTGTTTACAGGAGAGACTGATTTATTTTTAAGCCTTTCTGTTCCACCCAGAAGATCTAAGATTCCTCTATTTAAAGAAAAAAAGCCTATTCTACAATAGTAATTTTTGGACATTGCTCCAACAAAGAATGGCTTTAAAGAATAAGTCTGTAGGTGCACTCACTGAGGAAAAGCAGTTGGACCTCTCTAGTGTCTGGCTGGCCTGACTGGCATCCTGCCACAGTGCTGCCAGAAGCAGCAGGTCTGGCAAGTTAAGCCTCAAGTTAAAAATGACATTCCTGGCAGAGGAATGCCATATTCTCAAATGAAGGTGCCTATGTAGCACTGAGGCACACATAAAGGTGAGTTTTTTATTCTACTTCCTCCTGTTCCTTTTTGTTGATAAGATAAAGGAAGAAGGAAGATAAAGGAAAGATAAAGGAAGAAGGAAGGAATATGGGGATGACATAACCACACAGAGGTCATCAACAAAGCTCTTGGAGGACCTGTGGGACAAAAGTGATTTCCTTTTACCTAAGTGAACAGTCAAAAGCAAAAAAAGTCCTGATGATTTTTTTGCCAACTCAGAGGCATCTAGTGAGGGTGGGGGGTGAAGTCAATGGCCCCATGGAGAAGCTTAGCAGAGACAGAACTTCCTCTGAGGAAGGAAAACAAGCCTTCCAAACGCTTACAGAGAACATGAAAAGCAGCAGGGATATGCTGGGGTACAGAGGGACACAGTGGCGCCGTGCAGCCTAACTGCTGAAACCAAAGATGACTGAAACAGTTAGTCTCAGCAGTGGGTCTTTTCAAGACCCAAAGCACCACTTCCCTCAGCTGTGGCACTGCTGGGAGAGAGGAAAGGCAGATAATCCTTCCTATAGGGTGCACTCTTGAGAAGCAGCATAGGGTGGGTACTATTTCATACAGATGAGGGTCCTGAAAAGCAAGTATAGAATTACTGTGGTCTGGCTGTGACTAGGAACAGACCTCAGCAGTATGCCCCAAGAGGGAAAACCCAGTGCTGGATTACCTAGTGCCAGTAATAAGTAGGACAGATTTAGCATGTCTTTGAGTGCAATTTAATTTTGGGAAGGAGAAAGATGAGGTGACATATGGTACAATGCAAAAGCAATGGAGGAAGAGGAGAAGAGAGAAGGTCCTTTTAAAGACATGAAGTATGCCTGAAATGAAACCCAGAAAGAAGACCTCACTATAAATAAAGAAAATGCTGTTACCGGGATGGCTCAGATAAATTACAAGAGAAGCCTGGCACCAACCTTTAGCAATATAACAGCACACTTGACAGATCTGTGTGAAAAACAAACCAGACTGGTCAATTCAATGAAATCTAAAAAGAAACTTCTGGTCACTGAACAAAATGGGTCTCTTTCTTTGTTTTGTAGTTCAGTACAGGTGAGTCTGGATTTTAGCACACTTTCTATTATATTTGCCAGATGCCTCAACACTGATTTATGGGCTGTTTGGCAGCAGAAGCAGTGAGAAATATTTCACTCTCTGGCACATTTTAGTAAAAATTTGTCAGCTGGTAATGGAACCGCAGCGCCACTGAAAAGAAAGCTTTATAGATGCATTAAAAAAATCCAACCAACTTAATAATTCTACTTATGTAAATCTACTATATCAATACAGTGGGAAAATGCACCTTTGAAAAGGTTATCTTAAGGGGGAAATTCCCATTTGTGAGATAGAGTTCATCACCACAATACTATGATGGACAAACAGAAACTGCAAAGAGCAAAGATAAACAGGATGTCATTTCTGATTAGGCAGAAAGATGCTTGAGCAAATAACCTGAAGAAGCCCCTTTGGAGTCCTCCTTTCCATAACAACAGCTAGCCATCACAGAGTAAGTGGAACTCTAATATTCACAAAAAAGGACCGCCTGCAACGGGAGTTAAAATCCTTGACCACTCTGGATGTTTAGTGTTTCTGAAAATCAGCTCTATGATACACCCTATTTGCTAAAAAATATTCAGGAACAAGAGCCATAATGATCATTATTACTGTTTCTTTGAAGTTGGATGATGAAAGCCAAAGAAATGAACATATAAAGATCACAGCTGAAATGGTTCAGGAATTACAGTCGTAACTTCCCTGTCATATTGACACCTTTGGATTCTTAAACTGCACCACATTTGTATTGCAGTCATGAAGTACAATTCCCCAGGATGGCCCCATGAATTACTTAAATCTGAACAGCACTGTAGAGCGATTACAAGCTGCCCACATAAATAAATTTATGAGGTAATTATTTTCAACACTTTCCCCACCTTTTAAAAATTCCTCTTTGTTTATATAATGTGTTCCTCGAGAATTTAATAAAACATTAAAATGTTGAGGTTGTGCAAGCTTATCCATCATTTACCTGGTATTTTGAATGGCACATCATATTAAGATAGCTCAATTTCCCATGTATAGCCTTACTTTCCTAACTGAAATGTGCAGATTTGGGAAGGAAATAAAACTTTCAATTAAAAAATAACAATCAGAGTGCAGAAACCGCAAACATATATAGCTTAATTAACAGCATTACAAAACACATTTGTACTCTGTAAATTCAATTGTAAAGAGATTTTTGTTATGTGAATAAGTAGGGATAAGAGATTATAGGAGATAACTCGGTATGAACGTGGTTTGTGAACCCTATAGAGGAAGTTACACAAATAAAGGAGTCAGATGTTAAATAATAGAGACTATGACATGCTGTAGACTGAATGCAGAGGTGGGATGATCAGGGAAAAAGCAAAGGCTGTTATTAATCCAAATTAGATGGCCTGATATATTTGCTTCACAGTACTCTCTACTTCAAAATTCCTAGAAAACAAAAAAACCTCACTAAGGACACATATGCATCATACTGCTTCCTCCAAGTTGAACACAATACATGAACCAATTCTAATTTCACGACACTTTTATCAACTATAACACGAGCAAAAGCTGAACAAGCAAGCTGGTCTTGCAGGTAAAGCACAAGTCTTGAGTTCAATCCCTGGGCCATGACAGCAGGTTTACGCCATTCACCAGCCTCTACCTCTATTTGCTTTACAAGGTTTTGTCAGTGAAGCCTCTGTAGTTTGTATAACATGTGAGAGGTGTGATTGCCTTGTTTTTACACCTTGCAGAGCACTACTGCAATGGAGCACTAACCCTGATATAGCACTGGATACAAACAGTAAAACATTACAGTCAAAGTATCTATTTATGGAGTTCTGTAATTAAAAGCAGAGGAGAAGCATGCTGTAATGATAACAAATTAACAAGTTAGCAAAAATGAATAAAAATATGCTCTCAATATACAGAAGTAGGAATAATTTTGTCATGACTTGAAATAGTTCAAAATCAAGGAAGTGATTATTTTTCAAAGACAGACACAAAAATAAAAGTTCAACAAAGTGTTTCAATGAATTTCAGCTCAAAAACCCCACCAAAACCATAAAATTTTAAAACCCCACAACAATGATTTAACTGAAATTATTGTACTCTTCCCTAACTGTGCTCTCTTTCTGGAGCTACCAATCTGACCAGCAAATTATTTTTATAAAAAAATCTTTATAATCTTTCACTTCTTGACCTCAAAATTACTTGCAAATGATAACCTGAAGATCAGGAGTGGCTGCTTTGCTTACATCCTCGATCTGGAAGATGCAAGTGCTGCTGCCAGCCTAGGAATGAAGTGCTAAAGCAGAATAAAGCCATTGCTTTTATTCTAGAGATTACTGTATGACAGATCATGAAACAATGCGTGATGTTTAATTAATTTAACAATTCCTTGCAATACAGCACTAAGCTGTCATAAAATCTGACTATGACACGTTAGAGAGAGAATTAAAGAAATTGTGCTAGAAATGTGAGAATAATTGTTTTCATTGTGCTCATTCTGCTGTAAACTGGAAAAAAAAACCTCAAAACAACCCCAACCTGAAAGCCACAGAATATATAGATTTCTTGGAAAGAACGTACCTATTAGCTCCTTATTTCTGACATCTAAGGCCATGTTTCGTAAAGCTGTAGCGACTGCACACACCACCCGGTCATTGTCTATTCGAAGCAGTTCCACCAGGATTGGCAATCCTTTTTCCTTGCGGACAGCAGCACGGATATACACTGACCACTGTAAAGACACAGGGGAGAGCGTGAGGAAGAGAGTGAGAAATCCACTACAGAAAGCCAGGCATGTAAGTTTATAACAGATACCGTGTAAGGGGTGCAGAAACACGTGGATGCAAACTCCTGAGAGGGGAAATAATTGCATTTATGATGCTGGGCAACCACTTGATTTGGAAATCTGCAGTAATTTTTTATGGTGGAAGAGAAATTAAATGATGAATTGACTTTTCTCCTAGCACACCTGGTTACATTTTTATAGCCCAAGTCTGCAGACCACTTGCTTCGTGTCAGCATTTCCTGTGGAACATCTAAAGTTGCTTGTTCACCAACATTTGTATAACAAAATACACATTACAAAACATATTCAAGAGGTCTGAGTATTTCTTTGCTATTACCATAAGGACTACTCAGTCTCAAAACATGAAAATACCATTACAATTCATCTTGTGATTGTCAACCTTATCAGAAGGAAAAACGAGACAACTGTACGCCTGGTTTTGGCACCCGCAGTGGTCCTAACAGAAAGACTGTTGTATGCTGATGAGTTAGAGAGTCAAGAAAGAGCTGACCTGAGGCAGGCACAGGCCTGTGCTGTGCCGTGCTGCATGTATTGCCTGGCTGCAGGACAAACCCCATGGCTGAATGTATTGGAGAAGCCTGTAGACATGTCCCCCTTGGCAGCTGGTCATGACACCACTGCCATGTTCTTGTCTTTATCTCAAAGCAAAGCAGCATGTTCTCATGTGAACATCCTTAGGTTTGACAGCAGAAATGATGAACAGAGTTGTTTACTTCTAAAAAAATCTTCATGAGCTCTAAAGACTATCATGCCCGTGAAGCTCTCCATGGATGGGATCTGTGCAGCATGCTGTGCCCTGACTAAGACGTCCATCCAATGCCACACAAGTTGATGTTCCCAGCATTTGAAGGGATGAAAGGTTAGCCATACTATCTTCCTTTTTTGATGTTAGCTCCAGAAGTTGGAAAAATACAAACAAGACCAAATCTGTGATGTGTAGTTTTAAAATCTACAGGTATTGCCAGATCTGAGATGCTCAGAAACCTGCAGGTCTACTTAGCACAGCCTGCTTCAAAGTAAGCTATCTACTAGGCATATATTCCTTCCCACATCCTGAACTCTCTTCTGTAATCTTCATAAAGTCCACATTCATGCTCCTTGTACTGATATTTGAAAGGAATTTACTGAATCAGAGCTCCTTCCTCCCTTCAGCGCTATGGCATGGATCCTTATCCTGCCATCGTAACTGGAAGGTGAAGACAAAGTTCTGGAAGCCCTTAGCTCTGAAATATTTAATGTATTTCAGACACCAGGATGATAAGCTTTAGGAGTTTTCAGATCATGACTACCCTTCTCTTTTAACAAACATTCCTTAAAGAACAGTTACACCACAGCTTACAGAACAGTTACAGTGCAATAGCATTTCTCCATAAACAGAAAGGGTAGAAACAAATCCCATGAAACAAAGCATTAGAAAACAGTAAGCACGCACTGACAGCAGACCGTGTTTAACCTCTGCCTTTGGCCACTACCAACCACAGTTGAAGTGCTTCAGTTTAAAAGTTGGCATCCCTTTATGCTACAGGCAGGTGCCCTGAACAGCAAAAGTCAGCATAAGAACAGGAGATACAGACAACGGCCACAAGGGTGCAATATATGGAGTGCAAATTCATCTCAGGAGTTGTCATTCAGGGGACTTGGGAAAAAGGAAAGTAAAACAGCATTATTTTATTGTTCTCCTCCATAGTTACAATGCATAATGAAAGCTAGCTGGCTGGACTTTGCTGTAGACTAAAGCAGTAGTGGTTACAGTAAGCTTTCAAGGCAGGGAAGAATGGGACACGGGGCTCGCAGCATCACTAAGCACAGTGACATAATATGTCTAAAGCATAAATGTGCCACCACGCTCTGTAGCAAAGCAAATAGCTCTTGGGTGAGAGAAGTGGCAGTGGGATTCTTGACTGGTCTTAGTCTGTGATCTCTCATCTAGAACCAGGGTACAGGATGATCATCAGACATGCTAAAAGGAATCTTGCGATTTTAATAGAAAGCCTCTGGTAAAAAATAACAACAACAATTTAATCTTTCTAAGTTTCCCATTTTAATAAAGATGCATTTACCCAGGAGTTAAACACTCTCACCTGCAGCTGGGAGTAACCAAAACAACAGCTTTTTGCACTTAAGAGACTCCCATCACTATTTTGTGCCCCTCTCCCAGAGGAAGCCTCCGTTGCGTTTGCTGTGATTGCAATGTGACTGCTGGAGTGAGAGTTCATGGTAGCAGTGAGACTACTTTGAGAAAGGAGTGAGCCTGCCAGTTGAGGTGAAAGTTCAAGATAGCAGAGAGTACACTGAAAGATGCTGTTGTTCACTGTGAAAAGATATCACAGATGAAGCACCTCAAATATGGATTACACAGGGAACCAGTGGGAACATTTGTTTTTAAAAAATATCTTATGTTTATTCACTACCAGAATCTCAAATGATTTTATATTATAAAAACGTCCACATTAAAACCTCAGTAAACAGTTTTCCTTTGTTTTGTTTTTGTTTTTTTTCAGTCAGCTACCAAGGGAAAACACAAGAGCTTGTTTTATGAAGCCCAGGTTTAACAGAGACTTCTTGGGTTGTAGTATTTTCCTCATCCATTCCAAAACAAATCTAAAAGAAACAAATCAAGTAATGGTTCTTTTTTTTTTAACTCTAGGGAGAACAGAAGATGTTGGAGAAACATTGAAATAACTCAGTATAAAAAAAAAAACCCACCCCAAAAATGTTCTTACTGAATAAATTAACATAAAAGCCTACAGCATCCATAATGAACCAATTAATTTGATCACAATAGTAAAAATTACAGCTCCAAAGTTTTCATAGGGGAAAAATTCAGCTATAATGTTTTACAGACGCTCATATGCACACACATACATAAAACAATGGGAGAAAGAGAGAAAAGAATGTACAAATCCTCTCCTCCCCTGTGCAATCTTTCCCCTCATCTTTCTCTTTCCAGAGAACGCCATCCACTTTGGGAGAAGTTCACAGAGTCCTCAGTGTGTGATTTGCTATCATTTCATCTGCATTTTCAAGTTATGCACCTTAGGCAGAGAGACAGAAATGTCTATTAATTGTTTCAACAGTCTCTAGAGAACTTTCAATGTGGAAAGTGGCAAGAACTGTCTGGGTCTCTTTCCCTTAAGCTGCCAATTAGGACAAGTCTCTGCAAGCAATTATGCTGCACTGTGCGGATTTCAGGAATGCTCAAATTGAGATGCCTCAAAACAGCTATTTTATTCTCACAGAGAATGGAAAAATTGATTTGCTCTTGCGGATACTGATGATCCTTTTGTTTGCCTAAAGCCATCGTGAAATGCGCCTGCATTTCCACATTACAGGTCAATTGCTAATATGGGCTCAGTGAATTATAAAAGAGACAAAAAAATCATGAAAAACCAGAGAAGAGACAAAGGATTTGTTGCCTATCAGTAGGTAAATGAGGCACTCTGCCAATACATTTAATCATCCTATTACTCCACAAATCAGTGGCAGTGTCAACGATCAAATAATTATTCAGTTTGTAAAGACAATGGGTTCCTATGAGAACAGCAAACACCTTAGAGGGAACAGGGAGCCAAAAAATAAAATAAATTCATTATTGTTGCATCAGATTGCAGCTAAATTATCAGAGACAAGTGGAGGAGCCACAATCTGTGCATGAATACTCTTTACAGATAATTGAATTCGGGGGGCATAACTACTATGCATCATTTTGAAGGTATCCAGCGCATCTCTGTGTCCACTTCCATTAGTAATTCCCTTTTTATTTTTGTCATGGTAATTAAGTAGAAAAAGACAGTAAACTGGAAAATTATTTTTTAGTTTGTCATGGTTATTATTATAAAGGCCCCTTTCCAGAGCTGAATGCCTTCAGGGATTAAGATTACATTAGTCTGAAACTCAACAAAGAGTAATTAATCTAGATAAAGCTTTTTTGTTTTTTTCAGAAAAAAAGAAAAGCATTTAGCTGGCTCTTTTCAGTGTTTCATACAGTTATATATATGTTTATTCTTTTCTTTATTCTTTGAAGCACCACCACAGAAGACCAAACTAGAAAAATAAAGACATTTCAAGCACTAAATAAACAAGGTAAAAAAACCCCTCACCATAATACATTCAGGAATACCAATGGTTGTATATACTTGCTATTTAGAATGGATTCACTCTCCTGCCATTGCCAGCAGTGTTATCAGAGTACCTTCACAATATTTTGCCATCACATACTTCAGTTGTGACTCAACTTTCCATTGTATTGGCACAGGTCAACACGGTGACTCAAAGAGTCGAGATATCAAATATTAAAGAGAATTGCCAAGAAATAAACTACAAAGTAAAAGCCAAATTAGGGTAGCAAGCATGACAAAGCAAGCTAAAGTACAAAAAAACCCCAGGAAGATTAGGGAGTCAGAATCTGCTAGGAGAGGCTTAGAAGGGGGCTGTCTGCTAACAGTAGTGGAACAACAGACTGCAGATGAGAACTTAATGTTTAATAATCAAAGATCAACGAGCAATCAAAGAACAATATTCTTGCTTGAACATATACAATGAAGTGCATGCATAAGGAAAAAAAGAGTTTTTTTAGATCCCAGTTAGAAAATTATAGTTCTACGTTAGTCAAATAACTCTACTGGGATCCCTGTGAGGTCACGACACCTGACAGAGAGCAAGGGTCTGCAAATTTGGTTATCTTTTTGCACTTTCTGAAGAGTACAAGCACCTTCCACAGATCTGCTGCTGCCTGACTGCAGTGTTTCGTTCTCAGAAACGATCCCATCTGATAGGCCACTAGCAAGTCCTCTGTTCTAGGACAAGAGGAAAGTATTAAGTAGGTACTTTCCTCTTGCTCCAAAACCTTCACGAAGCTTAAAAAGAAAGGAAAAAAAATCTGGTGGGTAAAGATATACATTTAAATAAATAAATTAGAGAAAACTGCAATGGTGCTAAATAGAAGATACATTGAATATTTGAGAAAGGTAAAGCTCAGAAGGAACTGCCCTTGCACCTTACCATTCTGGTTGTGAGTACAATGTACATTCAATGATTGGAAGTCTTGAGACAAAAGTGACAATTAGGAAGGCAAAGTGACTGAGTATAGTACGAAGAAGCATGAATTCACCGTGACCTACTGTACTCCCATTCCAGTAATTGATGATGCACATGCTGATCTTCTCCTGATGCCCGTAATACAGGTCTTAACAGCAGGTCTTGCTTCTTGATTATTGCCCTGTCCCTTGGCTCTTGTTTTCCTTCCTACAGAGCCAATAAGCTTCTCTGTATTAATTAATGTTGCCTCATCTACAGGGGGATTCCACCTGAGTAAGAATTCCTGGCAGAATAATGGACTTTAAAAAGTTTGCCTTTGTTGATTAGGTCAGGTGTTACAAGTGGTCTTCTCTATTCTGTCACGTAAGGGTTTTTAAAAGTGGTATCTTGGAGAAGATGAATGAAAGCCTTTTCACTGCAATCCAAAAGACTTTCTCTTGGAACAGCCCAATGAAATTCCACAGGGTTAATATGTAAATAACTAGAGTCATCAGGAAAGTCTGGCATGGAACCATATGTCCTTGCCTGATAAGACGACGATTGATAATCTAGATGTCTGCTGCTTTAGACAGTAATTACTCAGTATCTGCAAGTGACTGGATGGTAAGGAGCCTGAAACTGTTTTCATACTACTTTTTGAAGTAGCTGCACTGACTTTGTGACTGAATCAGTCCCTTTAATGTTTTATGTTTCCTTATCTATTAACTTACTTAATGGAACTCTTGCTCCCACGAGGCTCAGATTTCTCTAGGATGGAATTAAGAAAATAAATGTAGTTACTTGCCTAAGGAGCAAAGACTGAGATCTCATGTAGCTATCTCAAGAGATCAAGCCAATGACCCATAAACCCCATTCACATGGGTACTGTACCTCATGGGGATCGAAGGCAGGGGCATTCAGTTGTCTAACCAAAAAGCCTCATCATTCCCTGCTGAGTATGATCAAACATGGAAGTGAGAGGAAAGGAGGCAGAGCGAACTAGCCAAAGAATTCTATGGCCTCACACAACAGAGCAGCCATTGTTCCTGGTGTTGAGGAGCCCAAGGTACTAACAGATGCTGAGGAAAATAAAGCATATGACAGAAGTTTCTAAAGTCTGAAAAGCACCTGGGACAGAAAATGACAACACAGAAGGGACTAACATGGCCCAGGGCAGGTGTGCAACCTGTTATAATGTAAACCATTGCACTGCTAATGGAAAAACAGTAGATCTTCTTCCCTAATTTTAAAAAGTTATGTATTACCTATATAAGTAACTAAACATGAGTATATGAATGAAGAAATTATTTTTAAGGGTTTGACAAAATGAAGGCAATCCTTGTGGTGACACCACCTTGTTTTTAACTGCATGCAATAGAAAAGGTAATAGGGCACAAGGCAATAGGAACAAACACACAGGAAGTTTGCAGAACACACGAGGAAATGCTTTTTCACTGTGATGGTGACTGAGGACTGGCACAGGTTCCCCAGAGGGTCTCCATCTTTGGAGACATTAAAAAAACCTGTCTATGTATGGTCCTAGGCAATTGGCTCTAGGTGACCCTGCTGGAGCAGAGGGTTGGACCAGATAGCTTCCAGAGGTCCCTGCCAACCTCAGCCCTTGTGTGATTTTGTGCATTCACAACCACAGCTATTGCAGAAATGTCTCAGACTGACAAACTGACATCACACTCAATTTAGCTAACAGATAGACATAGCTATAGCAATATCTCAGTATCTCCTTTCTTCCTGAGAGGGAATTTTTGTTCAAAAGGGACATAACCTTGGATTCTTGACATTTTTAACTCTAGGACATTTTGCATACAACTTTTTACATGTTCCATAGATTTAATGTATTAATACCCTCTTGCCCAAAGTGAAAACTAAAAACAACCCAACCCTTGCCACTTTTAATCCCACCATCCATGAAAATTACTAATGACAGACTATATCTAAAAACATCTATATAGATTTACTTTTACAGTATGAATCTTGTAATCTTATACCTCATATTTTTAATTAAATTAATTACTAAGACAAATAACAATATGAGGTTGCAGAAAGGATTTCAGGTTTGACGTTTCCTGAGAAAGTGTCTTGATAATTCAGCTGAGTTGGCAATCCTATTTTTATTTGTGCACAACCCTGGAAAAACCCAAATTATGTGGGAAAGAAAATTGACAGAGCGGCCAATGACAGTAGATACTTAATGGGAGATAAAGAGTCTCCACTGCTTCCAAAGGTCTGTCTCAAGCCTTATTTGCTCAGGGAAAACTCCAGCTAAGCTTGATGAGGAATGTATTTGCCTAGATTTTTATTTCACATTACTAAGCAGCTTTAAAATACAATTTCATGTTAAGTATAATTAAAAAAAAAAGTTTACTTTTAGAAAAAGCATATCTCAAAGTGGCAATGAAAGAAGGCAAATCCAAAACCAATGGCCATCCTCTTTATGCATTACTCCTTCTACAAGCAGGAAGTTTAGGATACAGTATAATTACCCAGATTATGATTTGCTGGGAGAAAACGTTTTGGAAAGCAATGACCCCTCAAACAGAAGCTCACCCTGGTAGCAGCTGAGTTCTGCAGAAGGAGTAGATGTGTGCACATACAGCGCTGAAAGCCCCATCTGTAGGCTGTCAGGTTGCCTATGTACTCAAGAGTGCATATGGCCACTGACCCCATCAGGAGAGGGACATGCAGTGACCAACTGCTACTATCACAGGCCACTGAACAAAGCAGTAGTTGGACCTCAAACAAAAATGGTATCTTGGTAGTGATGTGGAAAACCTTAATTTGTCAAATCCTCCCCAAAAGCATACATATTTGGATGCCTCTCTCTATATTATTCCAGAACAGCCATTCAACCTATTACGCATAGGTGCATCAAATATGATGAACAAAAAAAGAGACCTGTGATGAGACACGTGTATTCTTCCATGAAAGGAATGGGTTTGCTTCCTTCAGATTCCAATACTACTGTCCTCCCTATGCAGTGACATCTTGGTGCAGAAAAGCAAGATAAATGAACTTCCGTATTCGTCTGAAACAGTCTCTTCCAAAATGAGTTCCGATTTGTATATAAGCTATCAACCTCTTCTGCAGAACCAGAATATACATCAAAGTCAAGATACACAGATGTCATCCATCCCAACTTAAATTTTTGTATTGAAAATACCCTTTCTCATACCTCAGATCAGTATCCTCTTTTACTGGTAAACTTTCATTTGGACCTGCTAATGTATTTGTCATCAATATGCCCCCCTTTTTGGTTCGTTATGGATTGTCTTGGTTCTAATAACAATTGCACAGACCAAATATTGTATTGGTACTTGTTTAAAGAAACAAAAAACCCCAAAAAGAACCCCAAACCCACCAAAAAAGCCCCCAACTTTGCAGAGGGGTAATACATGGTAAGAGTCTGGTCCAAAGTAGTTATCTTGACACAGAAAAATTATAGGCAAATATATGTGTGTCTCACTTCTCTCAGTTTTGTTTCTATTTGGCCTTAGAAGGAATTCCTCCCACTGAAACAGTACTAAAATGTACTACAGATTAAGATTTATTTTGTGCATGTGTTGGTTTTATGTGATTGCATCAATGAAAAACTATATTCCCTGAAATAATGAGAACTTTCAGGCTCTCTCAGTTTTTAATGATTGAAGCTGTGTACTGCTGCTTTCTTTTTGTGTTTGAGATTTTCAAAAGCAGTCTAGCAGATTTAGACACACATCACCTGCTAATACTAGAAGCAGATATTTATCCAAATTCCCTACACTTTTTTTTAATTAAAAAAAAATTAATCATTCAAGCTTCCTTTTATCTGCTCACTTTCCCTTCATAATGGCATTGGCTAGGCAATCAATGCCTGTGTTAAAAGTGTTACCTCTTGGTCACTGAAGAGGATTACACAGCTCTGCACTAGTGGAACCAAAAGGGTGACATAGCTAGGAAAGAATTATGCAAGTATATCAACTACACTGGGTTTTTTTTCCAGATGAGACTGTATCTTCAGAAGTGTGTGAGCATGGCCGGCACACTGGCTGCCTCATATGTTCTGGGATTCTTCTGGCATTAAAATAATGTTAATTGGAACCCTCCCCCCCAATTGCTATTGCTATTAATAGCAACACTATTTATTTTAATGGAGCTTGCTATTTTTTCTTCCTTTCAGCCCATCATGACTTTTGTTCTTGAAAGAGTTTAAGTATTTAAAAAAAAAAAAAAAAAATTCCCATTTTTTATGCAATTAAAATTTACTGGAAGAATTAAAAAAAATAAATCTCCCTTAGGAATAACTTCTTCCTTTAAGAGTTTTCTATCTTTTATTTTGGTCATTCTATAACCAGGCGTCTGTAGGAGAGGAAAAGAGAGGTCGAAAGGTGGAAACATCAATGCTTCTGTAATCCCCAAAGAGGACTATTCCCCTCCCAAAAAGGGCTATTATGACACGTGAAATTAACGATATTCATTCTGTGTCGGCCTATCATTTGCAATGGAATTGGTGAAACTTTAGAAAAACAGAGCAACGTGAGAACAACTAAGCTCTTCCCATGGTATCAGCACAGATAGTATCAAAGTTCACATCGGGTTTTCTAACTTGATACTTCCCAAAGAGCTCTGAGGAGCCTTCCTCTCCTTGTGCACTTCTGCCAACTAATGGGTGACAGGTATATAAATTTATTAGAAATGGGAGAAGGGACACCACTTAGATTTTATCATTCCTACTAGTCCTGGCAAATATGCCTACATTGTTTTCTCATTTGGACCGGGGTTACACCCATTCCCAGATGGATAAAATACATTTCTGGTGTTTCTGTGCCAGGATTACACAATCTGGTGTGATCTGCAATATGAGAATAATACAAGTATAATGATTTTCAGACATGGTGTATATGTAGCACTTTGTAGGACACAAACACACACAAAAAAATCACTGTACAGATACTTTGTTACTCATGTCAATGAAATGCAATAGCCCAAGGCATTTTAGAAGTTTGGTGGAATGCAGTGCTCAAAAAAGCCCAACCTCAAACCCCAAAATCACATGCCTCTGAAGATCTACTGAACATGCCAAGTCAACTTCCAATAAAACTTTATGGATAAAAAAACCCCAACCATCCAATGTATTAGTGTCACGACTATCATTTCAAAATAAACGCCTGATTAAATTGGTATTTACATATCACACATGAATGCCCAGATGCTTAAAACCAAACAGAATACCTTCTGAGACTTAACTTTGATAGCTGCATTTGCCATTACATGTTTGTTTTCATATAAGTCTGGAAAACTCCCACTGAGGGTTAAGTTACTAACAATGCATTATCTTTGTAGAACAGGAGGAGATAGTTCGTACTTTCACCCAATCAAACCAGTCTACCCTCAGGAAAGGGATGAAGGAATTGCCCTAAGAAGTAAACAAGATTCAACTGTTGAATTTTATTGATTTGTTTTAATTTAGTTTTTAAATATGTGTTTCAATTCACTGCAAATGATGAGGGAAAAATAATTTTTCTTATTGTAATTGAAAAGTATGATTAGCTGGAATGGAATGCTTATGTTTAATCATATTTTTGACTTATTTTGTTCTTTCAATTTTTTAAAAAGTAGATGGTTAGATCACTTGGGTTGGTGTCATGTGGTTTATACCTTGCTCTGCTCTTGCTTGCTTTTTCTTAGAGCCAGAATGTCAACCAGTTTCTGCACTGACAAAACAATACGGTTTCATTTGATTGTCGCTGGTGATATCTTTGGCTCGTTTTTCATTGCTCTGTCACCATGGATTCATAAAGATGCTGCTTCTCCTCATTTTGATACTGGTTTTCAGTGGCATTTTTCATACTTGACTTGCCCACTGTGATTTTCACTACTGTCTGCTGACTTGTCCTATGATATGACTAGCTGTATCAATTCAGAGGACTCTCAAATGTGACTGCAGAAACTTCTGTGAAAACAGAGGGTTATCCTGCTAACAGGAGCATTCAGATACATTTATATCACCCAGCTGCCATCCTCCGCAGGGTTTTTCCAAACTGAAAAGAAAGACACATGAGGTTAATATTCCTACCTTCCAACTCCCAGCAGCCAAGTTCTGCAGTGCCCCTGCTGCCCCTTCCAGCGTGTCTGGATTTGAGCACTCAGAGAGAAGTGTGAGGTAGGGTTTGACTATTGAAGGGTGCCACAGCATCTGGATTCCTTTGGGTGGTTCTGCACAGTCTGGGAGAGGTCCTACGCCATCCCACTGTTGGAAAGTACAAATCAGATTGTCAGCAAGGAACAGAAAAATCCTTGAGAACTGCCTGAGTTGAAGCTCTAACAGCTATGTGGGAAGGCACCTGCCCGCAAGCAGCCGCTCTCAATTTTAGTGTATCATGTGAGTTTTCATAGAGAAACCCAATTTTACTACTCAACACTCCTTCCAGAAGAGCTATAGCGTTGGCAGAAATCACAGTGTTTTAGCTAGCTGACATAACGAAAACAATTTTTCGCTGCATTTATTTTTCTGAGTGGGAAGAGGAGCCCAGTGACCGGGAATGTATCGTAAAGAGGCAAATCTACAAGTTGCACGTGAAGAGAATTTCTTCCCCATACTGCTCATTCCCTCTCTTCTCACGAGAGGGGAAAAAAAAAACCAAAGTGGAAAACTAAATCATGCAAGGCCGCAAGCCCTCCATCCCCTGAAAGGTCCAAGTGTGACAAGTCCTCTCCGACTGCTCAACTTCTTCTGGCTTCTCATGGTGTGAGTTCTGGAGGTGTTCAGCCACACAGCCAGCCAGCTGTATGGTCTGAGACTCCGATGTGGTAGGTAAAACCACCTCCCACAAAACAGACGCTTCCTCTCATTGCAAACAGAGTCTTGCTATGAAAATAATCCCAGTCTGATATGCAAAACTGGCAACGTTAACACCTGGACAATAGGCAGGTTACTGCGTAGAACCTACTTCTGCCAGAAAGCAGAAACTTTATTCTGAAACACGAGATTAACCTCTCCAGTGGAATGCACAATACTTGCACCTAAGCATGAAACATCTTCAAAAAATGGTAATTCAAGGTCATTTTCCCCCTTTTTTTAAAACAAAAAAAGACATGGAGTGCACTTTTAATGGTATTTTTAATGTGATTTTTATCTGTACACATAATACATATTTTTCTTTGCTTTGGACAGATAAAAGGATTTAGAAAATTCATAGCCTTTACACCAGTGTTAAAAACAAGCCTTGACTTTTGAATACAATCTCTAACACCTCTGAAATGTACATGTGATTATGTAGATTTAAAAATCTGTACCGTAACATTACTCATCTACTAGACATATAAAAATATAGCACAGACCAAATTAAGTCCTTGCTTGTATCTGCAACAGTTAATTTTCCTAGCTGATTTAATTAGCAATGAGTCAAACAACACAATAATACTTGTATTGGGAAAAGACCTAGATTCTTGTTTTCAGGAAGTATAAATCATTATTTTATTTAAGGTAACTTTAAAAGCCTACATATAATTTAAGGGAATAAACAGTCAAGTCTTACCTAACTAGTGTAACTTAACTACAGCAAGGCTTTGCTAGATATCTACCACATTCTAGAACGCTACTTTTTCTAAATTAAAGCAGAAAATCCACCGAACTGGAAAGCTTGCAGGACCATTTAATACCCATGAGCAGTTACTCAAAACCAGAAAGCTGTTCACTGCACAGGACAAAAGTTACCATAGTTCAAAAGAACTGGCACAGCAATACCCAGTGGTGGTTGAAAAACTACAGGACAATTGCCTACTGGAGGAACAATCCTTCCCAATGACGCTACTACAGGGCTGTGCCTTTGAAATTTTTTAATACATTTCTGCCTTTAAACCAACAGGCTGATTTCACTCTTTGCAACTCAATTCTCCTTTTTTCTCCATACAAATCACTGCCCCTGCCAGAAAAGACTTCTCATCAGCTCATAAAAAGTACATAAAATCCTGCTTCCCATTTTAGCTCCGAATTCGATCATTTGCACCATCAGAATTCTTCTGGAAACAAACGAGAATCATGTCTTACGGGTCAAATCCAACCTCACACCAGATCTGGGCTTTGTACCTTAGTAAACCCGCTAATGAATGACTTGTGATGGCCAAGGGCACAAATTCACATCTTCATCCATCTCATTCCAATTTGCACAAATTATGGAGACATTATGCAACCGAAGAGTGCTTGCAGAAGGTACCTTTATTATTTTGGGGAATAAGTACATATGATGTAAGAAATGTATCAGACTGACCCAATACATTTTTGCAGATGTGTGCACGTTTTTTTTTTAAGACTCAGTGTTTATAATCCCAAAGACTGCTGAAAATCAGCTGACATAAAAAGGGTGGTGTACATCCTCATGCTATGCTGGTACTTATATAGCACTAGAAATGATACTTGCATTAATATTTAATGTGGTTTTGCCACTCTGCCCAGTAATGAGAAAACATTGAAAAAAAACATTTCTGCATTTCCTTTGAAAACATACTGCATTTCCCTGCCCTTCTTGCTACTCACTTTCAGACATGATTGGATTAATTTATCACCAATTGTGGGGGAGGACATTTTTCTCAAGACATTGCGATCCCTCAGGGTCCTTGTAAAGGGTGATGGAAGTCTTTGGTACCACACCCGCATGTGCAGTGAAGGTGCCGTAAATCCAGTGACAGGGGATAATGTCCCGCATGACTCTTCAGACATGGTGTGCGTGCCCAGAGCTCCTGAGTGGCATGCATAAGGAGGGTTTTACAGCCAACCCTCCAACAACAGTGTGACATACATGCTGTGGCTATGGGAGCCTCTTCAAGGTCATGCCACAAGGGTGATGGAAAAGATGCTCCTGTGGCTGCTTTCTGTGAGGTAGAGGGCACAAGCAACCATGACCTGTCACGCACTCCCTGAGTCTGTGTTTCAGCTCCTCTCTACTCCTGCATGTGTGATCTCAGCTCACCCTTCACTGAAGGGCTTCAGTCATCTTGAAGAAGATGACTTCAGTCATCCTCTGCATAGCTGAGCCCACCGCCTGCAGCTGTACAGCTCAACTGTTGCAGGGCATGCAGGACTGACACAGGCCAGAAAAGAAGCTATTGCAAAGGAGACTCCCCTGATCTTCACCCATTCAGTATTTCATAAACATCAACTGTCTGAGTGGAAAAAAAGATTTTCCCCAAAATGATATTAAAGTGGGGGTTAAGGCATGGCTTATGCTAAGGAGGAAAAAAACCCCAACCCCCCAAAAAAAAAAGAGTCATAAACAAATATTCCTTCCATGCTTCCCTCCTTCAGCTGAAATTGCCCACATATATTGTGGTTGAAGCTGACACACTGTTCGTTTTGTAGGTGAGATACAGATCTCTCATTTCCTGAAACTGGTGCAAAGAAAGGATGAAAGTCAAGAAGAATAAAAAGCTGAATATAAAGATCTCTAAGAAAAGCAGACTTTAGAGAGTAAGAGTAACTCTTAATAAAGTTTCTAAAGTTTTCACATTACTAAGGAACTTTGAGAGAAGAAAGATCACTTGTCCAGATGCTTCCTCATGCCACACAACGGAACGTCTGTCAGCTTTTCTCCCATTTTAATGAAAGCAAATCTATGTTTATAGACTAAACATACTGAACACCAGAAAAGGCTTCAACTCAGAAACAACACTGCAAACTCTGTATTTTGTTTTTTTGCACAAACAGTCTCTAGTTTGTGGGGTTTGTTATTAAGGAGCCTCACATGACAATAGTTGTTTTTTTTTTCCCCTGTGTTAGCAAGTGATTTATTTTCATTTATTAAACATGAGTGTTTTGTTTCCCAGAGCCTGCGCAAAATATCACTATTAAAAAAAATCTAGGGGGAAAAAACCCCAAAAACCCCTCAGTAATGACTAAAACCACCTTGATCACTCCAATTATCAAACTGTCTCAAACAGCCAGCATGATGCTGTAGCTGTGTTCTTTGTATCAGCAATGTAACAGTGCCAAATGCATTTTTTAAATTTCAAAGGCTTCTAAACAAACAGCTCCTACTCCTCCCTGCCCCCAGAAGACAGAGATTTCTCATTCTGCATATCTAGTGGCCACGGAAGTCTATCTCAGCTGTCTTTAGGCATGTCAATCCAAAAATTTCTTATGGGAATTATTGTCCAAGAGACACCGACCAATGCTGTCAAGACCAGAAATCTGAAGTTAAACAACAAAAATTCAACAAAACAGATCTTGCTTTCAGGGGTGATGGGAATTTGTGCAGTCAATACCAAGGAGGCAGGAATGCCACTATTTAAATTGAGTCAAATTTCAGCTTAGACATCCAGGCCTGAAGAAGGTGTCTACTTACACAGAAACTATGGGAGTAGCTTGGGAGAGGGAAGAGCTGCTGTGCTCCAGAAACATGTACTGCAAACAAAACTGGGAAATTATTCAATAAATTTTATTGGACAAGTAATGGTAACCTCCCCAGTTTGATGCAACAATGTTTACAATTTTGGGAAAAGTGTTTGGAACGCTTTCAAAACATTGCAGTGTTTGGAATCTTTATTGCTAAGGTGAATAAATCTAAATAATGCTCCAGATTATATATTACATTCTTAAAGTAATTGCCAATGCTTTTTAATATTATGCTTAGCTATGAAAAATAATTTGATTTGTGTCCCTTATCTTTGCTTAAAACCAGCCCCCTTCCAAATAAAACAGGATGGAGTTCAGCCCAGGGATAACAATCCTTGAAATCTCACCACATCTCCTCACCCCTCTCTCCTCCATAGGAAGCTGATGCTAATGGGCTTTGCAAAACATTCCACAAATTGACAAATACAAATTATATTTAATAACCCTGTAATTTTGACTTTGAAAACAATTTGGTTCATACACGATACTGAGAGATTCCCAGGGTATATGAGATGTTCTTGTGTAGGCAAGCAAGAATTTAGAAATGATTGCTAAGAAGCTCTGTAAGGAGTGGCTAACTAGTTGATTTCTTTCTAAGCAACACTTGGCATAATCACGTTGTGCAAGACAATGAAGCAACAAAGGGAAATAATATCCTCCCTGAGTAGAACATACCAGCAACACAGTCTTTCATCCCTAATCTTAGTTTAGATTATTTGCTAAACTCAGGAGCCACCACCATCCCTCTGTGTCTGTGCTTATTAACTTGCTGTGGCTTGGTAGAGTACAGAAAGATACTTGGTAAAGTCATGGTTTCACCACGTAAAAAGGCATATCTGACAGCTTTATTTTTTATTCTTTTTGAAATGTTATTGCCTTAAACCTGCTATTTCACCTGGATAGAAGAATTTACAGCCCATTTAGCTAGCATGCTAAAGAGCTGTGCCAGTCAATTCATAATGATACATAACTTGAAATGTTGCTTACTATACCTTAAGGCTCCTGACAGAAGGTGAAAGAGAAGGTCAGGCTCATTTCAGAAGTGCCACTTCCAATCAAAAATCAGATGTTGGGCTAGACTCTGGGCTGACAAGAATGATCACAGATGGGGAACTAGAAAGGAGTGTGAAGCCAAGGACTCAGCCTGTTTCTTCATGAAGAAAGGAAAGAAATTATATAGTGCTACATGTGTATATAATGGGCTGCATATCAAGAAATGCAATAACAATTAATGACAAATCCCTGGCTCTTTTAATGAAATTGGACCATACAAGTTATTTTCCCTAACTGCTCTTTGCCCTAACCCATGGTTTGCATAGAGCTGAAAGAACAAACTTGCTGGCAGTATTGAAAGCACCAACAGGAGTGACAAAACTTTCCAAAGTGGAAAAATTCATTTCCTTCTGAAAAGTGACACAATGCAAGTCAGAGAGGTCAATGCCTATGGTGTTCTGGTCAGAGATGAAGGCCTCTACAGCTGGGGAGCTTTGTGGGGTGAGGGCTCAGTAACAGCTGATCACAGGTAAGCAGCAGAGAGAATTACAGTCCTTGGGATCTGAGGCACAACCAAAGGCTGATGCATCTCACTTATCTTTCTTCATGATTTTATGGAAGTTTTGCTTTGGACTCTTCTGCATGTACCAATGCAGAACCAAACCAATGCTATATCTGGCTTTTCTTGCAAATCTTTAGAAGGTTTGGGCTTCTTTCAGCACTAAACTTGTGTGACAAAGCACACACCTCAGGTACCCATCTGAACCCCAGTCAAGAGCCAGAGAGGAAGGACCCGTGGGCTCATTTAACAAAACTCACCTTTATTCTGGAGTGAGAACACTTGTTTCCTGTCATCCTAAGGGAACTCCTTAAGTAAAGTAATTTGAAAGGTGACATTAGTCTTAACTATGAGCTGAACAAAGAAACCTCTCTTATCTGATTTCAGGATGTATGAGAGTTGCCATTAGTATCACTAGCAGTGTCATAAATGAAAAACATACTCCAATTAGTTCTTAAAAGGCCTTTCAAAGAATGGCACAGGATATTACCACTCAGTTCTGTTCTTCTCAAAAAGCTTATGTGGAAATAGCACATAACCTAAAAAAGAGTGATAATAATTTCTTAGGTCATAAAATAAAGAAATTAGCTTCTATTTTCCTTACAGAGAATACCAGTGAGAAAGTGACTTTAATGTTACAGGTTTCTCCTGGTTTATAGTTTAAGAAACAAACTCTCTAGCTTTAAATCAATTTTTTTTTTAAGTATAGAAAACTGCTACTTAAAGCACATCTGCTGTCCAAAATCATAGAATGCATTAGATTGGAAGGGACCTTTAAAGGCCATCTAGTCCAACTCCCCTGCAGTAAGCAGGGACACCTTTAACTACATCAGGTTGCTCAGAGCTTCATTAAGCCTGACCTTAAAGATCTCCAGGAATGGGGCCCCCAGCTCCTCTCTGGGCAACCTGTTCCTGTGTGTCACCACCCTCTCAGTGAAGAGCTTCTTCCTAATGTCTAACCTACATCTATACTGCTCCAAAATGATACATGTGATACATGTATTGCCCCATTACAGCAGTTTTGTTACTAGTAGCTTTTAGGTAAGTTGAATGCTTTTATTTAAATACCACCCCATAAATGTCCATATTGGACACCCGAAGAGGAGTTCAAGAAAATACACATCTAAGAAAGTAAATGAAGGCCTGAAGAAGTATACCTTAAAAGAAAGATTTGACAGTGACATTCACTAAAATATGAGTATTTTCTTCCTCATGCTGTTCTGTAAGCCTTATCTACTGAGGAAGATTGAAACAGTCAGTTTTATTATACAAGAGTCTCGTGGTGCTGCAAAACCAGAACGATACTTACACTCTCAACACATAAAACATAGCAGGCTGCAGAACTGGAACCTTCTTTGTATCAGGGTGTCACAATTCTTAGAGATGTGTTCGAGCCCTGCATTTCACTTGACAGGACAGGCAAAACATATGTCAAGTATTAAAAGAATCATACCAGTAAGTAACTGGAGTTTTCATACTAGGTTGAACTCCACTTTCTGTACCTGCAAATGACAGTAATAAGGAGCCTAAAGAAATATTTATTTTTTTAGCACATTTGGAGCACTTCTCTGGTAGGTAACTAGGTTTGTATTTTCTAGGATGTATGCACAACTATCAAAACCAGCCTGAATTTCAATGCTGCCTCTTCACCGGGCATGCATGTTTTATATCTTTCTTGTCTTCCATTTCTTTTAGGTTTCCTTCCCCAGGTTCCAAATCCATGGTGGTGGGCAGTGCTTTCAGTGTATCAGATGCCTTAAAATCATTGCATCCTATGAAGATTCTAAAGGTACGCCTATGTTTATTTACCCGTAAAAACACTGTCCATCATGAGCATGATCTTCAGAACTGTATTGTAAGGTATTTCAGAGGATAAATGCTTCCCTGCTGAGGCACTTAAAGGAATGAGCCCTCTAAAAATAGCATCCCAAGGAGAGCATGAGATCTGTTCTGATGGACAGAGCAAGCAGCAGGTAGCAGCTTAACCACTGCAATTGAAAAGAGATTATGAAAGGCATTACCTGGAAAAATTTAAAAGTCCTGCTGAAAAATGATGAGATTACCATAAAAGAGTATGTACACGTGGAATACACAGGGCAGCAGTCAGCACAGACGGAGATGATGTATGGTGAGAAGGACACGTGAAAACATACTCCTGCAAGCTTCAGAAAAGGTTCATGAGTTTAGTTCAGATGGGATAAAATCTAACTAACCTGAGGAACACAAGATGTCTGGTTGTTAAAGACTCCTGCCTGGAAAAAGACACAGCCCAAACAAAACACCCAAGAACACTGCATCTTCCTGAGACACATACAGAAACAATAAACCGAAAAAAACCCCAGAGTATTTCTTAAGAGTATTCCAGAAGAACAAGATCTAGGTTTTCACTTAATCCTACCTCTTAGTAGTACTAGCATCAGAGCCAAAGAAGCAGAAAGAAATTGTTTGGGTTTTCTTTTCTTTTCTTTTTTTTTTTTTGGGTGGGGGAAGGGAATATTTTTTTTTGTTTTTCTAAACATAATTGGACTGGGTGGTTTCATTTTTGCAAAGTAATTGGACAAACATATTACCTTGACCCTGACCCCACTTTGAATTGGGGGTCTAGCTCAATACCATTAATATAAATGCACAGCAGTTACATGAAAAACATTCTTCTGTTTTTCTTTTCCACTTACAAGAGCAACTTAGAAGAGCTGTTTCTGGCATGAGGGTCTTGCTGACAAACCTCCGTTTCAGCAGCATTCTAGTTCACTTGACAGAATATTTTAAAACATATAGTACCCCCAGAAACACTGAAGGAACACAGGGTGAAAATAATGCCTTGTGGAAGTCTCACATGGTTCCCAGACACTTCTGAACTGAGCAATCACCACAGGTGAGAACAGATTTAAAGGAAGTAAGATGAAAGAAGAAATAATTAGAAAAATATTTCTAAGGCAAAGCTGTCCTGTACACTACAAAATCAGTTCTGGAAAGAGTCATTTTATTTCCTTGCTGTGGAAAAGCCTAGTAAACATAAATGTGAAAATATGCAGATAGTTTCACTTCTCTGAGTTTTAAAAATTACATTACTTTCTTCCATTAGACAAACAGAGGCAGATCTGGAGAGATGCTTAACATGCTGTATGCTACTAACGAACATTTGCATGTATCTAAAACCAGGCAGAAGCACGTGTACAGTAAAGGAAATCACTCAGAAGAGATTACTTCTTTGGCCTGGAGAAGGAGAAAGATCTTTAAGAAGGCAGAGACGCCAGACAGAAACAATGAAAAAGTCAGTGTTACTGAGTCAGAAGTACGAATCTGAGATTCAGAAATTGCAGAAGGAATATAAAAGGAAGAGTTAAAAAGCCTTTATATAGTGTGCAGGAGTGCCCACGGGTGTGTGTTAGTAAACAGAGCATCAAACGAGACAGGCGAGTTGCAGTATGACCCACTCGTACCCAGGCACGCCGATTTTGTTCCTGCACTTTGAATGACTCCAAGCACAGCGTGTGGGAACTGTTAATTCAGGAACAGGGATGATGGCTGCTTTATGGAGTAAAATTAGTTTGCTTTGGGCTACAGCAAGATGCTAAATGCCAATACAGGAATCCCAACAAAAGGTCATACATTCAAACTATCTGATGACTGCAGCGTTTAATTAGAAGAGTAGGTGAAATTAAAGTCTTGTTAGACATGAGTGCTGCAGCTTTCAGTACCTGAATCTTCTTAATGTTCCTATAACTTTTTACACATTAATGCAATTTGCATTTATGAACTCAGGGATATTATCAATACCAGTTTCTTTCATTTATTTAAATATCCTGTGCTTACTCAAGCTATTATTTTCTTTGAGCAATCCGAAACAGAAAGAAATGACTTGGAAAATCCCCAGTCTAGGAAGAGATGGAGAACTACCTGCTGCCAGCACAGATCATTTGGAAAAGTTCATGAACCATTAGCTGCGTTCATCACTGTGTGTACTGACAGAACAGTGTCTTTCTCCATAATATCATTTGTCAGCATTCCCCACATTTTAAGTTGTTAATGGAAAAACAAGAAGCTAAAAGTACTTTTAAGGTCAACCCACCTAGAATAAAAACTGACAGCAACTAAAATAACTTGAGGAAACTATCAAGACTGTATTTCTCAGTCTTTTTTTTGGTAATGATATTAAATATCAAAATAAGAATTTTTTTTAGCAATCCTTCATATTGTCTGATCCCATCCTGTGCAGTCTTCTTTCAAAACACAGAAGGAGAGTACAAGACTAATTTTGAAGCAACTAAGTATACAAATAGAAGCCTGACGTTTGCTTGCATCAAGGCCTCTTTACACACACACGTGTGGAAGCACAGTGCAAAGTATATGCAGATTACATCTGAAAGTTAAGAGTTTTCATAATGAATGGCTTCCTTTAACAGACCAAGCAGTTTACAGTATCTATGGCGTTTACAATGCACCTGTGACTAGAGTTTCCAGGTGCCATCACGTCACGTGCAACTTTGTCACGCAAACATATTCCATCATTCCAGAGCTATACTCTGCTTTAAGCTCTCAGCCAATTAACAAAGGCAACAATTTCGTATATTATGCATCATGTACTTTATTTCTAATGCAGTGTATTCACTATTTCTATTCTAAATGATGGGCACTTGAACTCCTTGCAATGCAGCTGCAAGTAACTTTCATTACCTGATCCTGCGATTTCTTTTTCTTCTTTTTCTTCCCCCAGCACCCTGAACTCTCTGCGTCTTTTCCATTGGCATCACCACAGAGTAATCCATCAAGTTCATCTGTTCCCATCTGCTGTCCCTGAGATGTTTCTGCAGCTAGCCTGTATGAGAGGTTCCTCAAAATACACACACAGTTTTCAACGGTCTGGAAAGTTTGACAAAAAAAACCCAAACAAACAAACAAACCAGAAAACACAACAGGAAAAAAGTTAAAAATCATCTCTTGCTCATTCTGTATACACAGCAGAACAAACACGGACATCTTCTCAGCAGAATTCTTACCTAATGATATCTAGTGGTCCCCATCAAACCACAGCTTAAGAGATTCACAATTTTTATAGAAATAAATCAGTACTCTGTGTAATATTTTCCTGTGAGTTTTTTAATTTTCATTCTGAATATCACGCTGGAGTCCCATGAGAAACAGAAGCTGAGGTAAAATGTGATCAATAGAACCTGAACACACACAAAATGTCAGCAAATTTCCACCTCAATGCATAGAAATTGCTACAAA
This sequence comes from Hypotaenidia okinawae, assembly GCA_027925045.1. Lineage (NCBI taxonomy): Eukaryota > Metazoa > Chordata > Aves > Gruiformes > Rallidae > Hypotaenidia > Hypotaenidia okinawae. The sequence continues at coordinate 86,489,291 of BSDF01000002.1, read as the reverse complement.
TAGAAAGTTGCAATAGGTTGTGGTCTCTGTTTTTTTGTTTGGTTTTTTTTGGTTTTTTAAAAACCAAAACAACCTTTTTCTGATATCAATTCTATGCAAGTTACCAGAACAATGGGATCCAAGTTCCATTTCACAAGCACTTGTGGGCAGCCTTTCCCTTTCCTCCACTTGTCCCCCTAATAGGCTGTGTCTTCTGCAGATGCTTGCAGGAATCCAGAAATGCACTGAGACACACTGGCTGAAAAATTCACTGATAATTCAACAGAATTTCTGCAGGTCTTAAAGAAATTTGGTTGATTTGCTTGAAGACTACTTATGTAATTGGTTCAATCTCATTTGATTACAAGAAGGATATGAGCTAATGTCTGTCTGTTTCAGCTGTTCCTAATGCTCCATAAAGACAAGAAGTGATGGTCACTACATCCCAGCTCTGCTGCTCCATGAACCCAGAATGGAAGGACTGTGAGGCATTTGGCCCTGTCTCACTCGGCCATATCCATCAGTGAGGGAAACAGATGAGCATTTTTTTACTTTCATATACTCACATAAGCTTATGTGGGGTATGAATTTGACAGACAGTTTTTGTGATGGCATTTAAATTCCAGAGATGATACTGAATTCAGACTCAACAGGACTATTTATTTATTTTTCAATATAGATGAAGTTTCACATTACACTTGTACTAATTTGAAATCTCCAGCCAAATACATCAAGAGATGTAGAAATATATGTGTGTGTATTAGAAAGTGCCCCTGGTGCATTTTTCATACTTGAAATATTTGCAGACCTCATAGTGACCACAATTTTTAAGAAAACTTTGCTGCCTCTTATACTTTTCTTTAACATTTCCATAAGTCAATTTTATTCACTCCTGCTGTTTACTTCTGCACACCCATAGTGCACTGAAGTTGAAGTTTTGCATTTGTTGATTAGTGTTCTAAATTTTATTTCCCCTTTTTAGTAAGTTTTGCATTTAAAATTCTGATTATGTCAAAAGCCAATAAGCTGAGTCCACCACAAGGAAAAGGTTACCTCAAACTAAAAACTGACAAACTTCCAAGGCTCAAATGCAAATGACACCTTCTTCACCAAGGCAAACTCCAACAAGCCAAGATAACAGGTTCTAGTCTCATGGTTGGACCAACTTCACTCTTTCTTGACTTGTAGATTTGAACTTTCAAGGGTCCTTGCATTCCTTATTCCTAAAATTTTAGGTCTTATCATACAGGGACCAAATATCAGTTCAGTACTCTTTAATAGATCAAACTAAAATTACAAACAGTAACTTTGTCAAGTAACCATGTCCAAATCACTCATTTTAAACACTAACTTGAATTAGCGTAGCTTTTTATTATTAAACATTTACGAAAAACGCTGCTACTAAGATGCTTGCAATGCTAAGATTTATGCACTCAACTTCATCAACATGAGGAACAGCTTTAACAACAACTCTGCATGTGCTTACAGGTCCTCCATCCTTTTCAGAGCCTGCAAAAGCAGGGACCTGCTTTGCATTAGTTCAGCTTTTAGTCACCAACAGCATTGTAAGCACTAACAGTTGCCGAATAGAACAACTGTCATGATATTGGGGACAAAGCATTTACAATTTTATTTTCAAGTTTCATGTTTGAAACCAGGTTTTTTAAAAAGTGATTTAGAGCCATATATTTATTTATTTTATTATTAAGATCCCCTTTAGGACAAAAATGCAAGGTAAGAGGCTACACTATGCTGTTTTGTATTTATCTGCACAGTATTTAACAGTCACACAGTTAAAGAGCTGTAAAGACAAGAGGTTAAAACTACTAAGGCAAGAATAACTTTCCTCTCATGTCCTCGTTTTTTCATCTTATGACTTAGCCTGCAGTTGTTACCAGTCATAACTGCTACAAATGAGACTGTAAACGAATGATACTAGGCAAGGCAGATGAGCTTACTGTGCTTCTTGTTAAGCCCTTTCAACAGTAAAACAGTCTTGAAATCAGACAGATCACCTATAAAGGCACTACTGAAAAAGCAGATGAGCTGTGAGAAGGGTCATGACCTGACTTCCTTCCTCCTCCTCCATCTTCCTCCCACTCTGAGGCTCCAATGAAGCCCCTCTAACTTCTCCTTTCTGTGAGGGAGGCTGAATCAGGGTGCTTTGGGGCATTCCTCATTTTGTCTCTTCCAAAGCTAATGAAGCTAAAATCGGCCCCACTTTTCTGGTGGAAAGTGGCAGGGAGGGGTGGGAAGCAGCTGGCTGCAGATGCTACTGAGCTTGCTCTGAATCCTGCTGCAAGTGCAGTGCCTACTGTGTGGCTAGGCCCCCTCAATGGTCCATTACTCTGCTAAACTGCTGCAAATGGAAACCTGATGGGTTGTGGGGCTTTTTGAGGTGGTGTCTTGCTTTTAGAGCACAAAGCCCCACTACTATTTTAAGACCACGTGCTACAAACCACTCATTGTTCCTCTCTCCCACACCTGAACACACAAGGAAGTTTTACCTATTTGGTTCAGGCTAAGTTCTGGAGGTTCCCTCTCCAACTTCTACACCCACAGAAGCTCATGGAAAACAATTTGTAAAAGATCATTCAGAAGTACAAACCCAGAGGGCCTTACAACCTTACTGCATAAAAGGCTGCTCTCCTTCAAGAACTAAGGGTTTGCAAATGGACTAAGGTTGCCCTAGAGCAGCAACTGTGATTAATTTAGCACCATATACCAAAAGCAAAAGTATTCAAAGCCAGGCTTTTTCTTCTTTGGAATACTTTAATGTATTACAGCTCTTCAATTTGTAAATGCTTCAGGTCTTATTAAATAGGTAGTGCCTTTCACCTTTGGAGAAGCATGTTCATATTCGAGCACTTTCAGAGAAGTAAATACAAAGATGTACCTTAAAACACTTGTCACTGAAAGCATTCATTGATCCTCTTCAAAGAAGAAATAATGTTGGTAGTGCTGCAAAGCTGCCTATTAATTGCCCTTTTTGTTTGTCTGGTGAGCCTACCTCACTGGTATCAGCTCTGTCACATACTGGGTACTGAGAATCAATTTTAAGGTAAACCTGGCTGAGCAATGTAAGAAAGTTTACATGAAATATGACATATTTGATGTTCTTCAACCAGCATCACATTTTCTCCCTTAATAATCCAAGTGAGAGGATGACGTGCTTACGTGTACACACTACTCAGATATGCCCAAACCCAGCACTTAGCACACAAAAATACAAAACTCAACAGAGGGGAAAGAAAAAATGGGCTGAATAATGATTTGCTAAGGCATCCTTCACAATAAATTTATTTTATTTAGGAGAAAAAACTGTCACTTTTTAGTCTTGGTGTACTCCAAATACCTGCATTTCTTGCTCCTGAAAAGACAAAGATAACAAACCTTACTATCAATTTCACTGCTCCCCAGAGCAGACTGGATCACGTACAGCAATGCGTCTGTCAGGCCATCACACTCCCTCATTCTTCTGCGGGCCTCCTCTCCAGCAGAGCTGACATTCCTGCAAGGCAACGGCAAAGGTCAGCACCTCCCCTCCTGAAACCTCCTCACCGTTAACATACAGATAAAAAACCACTTGGATTTTTAATTATTTTATTTTCTCTCTCTCTCCTTTCATCAGTTCTGATCTGAGAATAATGAAGACAGCTGTGAATGAGCTCAGGAAATGTAACACAGAAGGGAAACAAATGGAAGTCGTCAGGGCCTCCACAAGAAAGGGCTGAGAGGCCAAGCACCATGTGCTCACCAGGGCTGGGCCTCCTAAAATTTGGTAAAGGCCTGATAATTTTTGTTTTGTTTTTAAAGTAGATTTTTTAATTGTGAGAAAGTGTTTTTAAAATGTGCATACATACATATAAATAAGGCTTTGAAAAATCTAGATGCTTTGCCAAAGAAATCTCCTAGGATTTGAAGAGCCCAGTAGTAAGGGCTCTTAACCTAAGAGAAAAACATTATGAAAGCATAACATAAACCACCTGTCTCAAGTTCACAAGTGTTTCCTTTTCTCTCCGATTTTGAGAGAACAGCAATGCATCGATCTTCTCTTTACATAGTTACTCACAACTTGGTTTACATTGCAAAATTTAAAACCTCAGCTTATTATAATCATGGTATTCTTCAGACAGTGCCAAAATGCCTTATGAACACATTTATAAAACCACAAAATTTTCTAAAAAGCATTGTTTGTCATAAAGCTCAAAATATTGATATATAAAGAAACAAACAGGTGTGAATGAGCACATAGATACAGAATCTATACTTGTTATCATCAAGCCTCCCTGAGAATAAAATCACATTCAAATTTGCACTGCAATTTAGATTTGGACTTGAGGTGAAGTATCAATCTAAGGAACAGGGGAAAACTTTTCACAATGTCTCCTTCAGTAAAGGAAGACAACGATCTGCTCAGGTGGCTCCTCGACAGCTACTCAGTCCTCACTCCTAATATTTATACAAAGGAAGAACAGAAAATAGCACACAATGTACTTAATTCCAACATATGGAAATAGAAGAAAAGCCACTGGCCCTTTCACTTCTGAAGAATGCAAGGCACTTTCTTCCTCTTAGGCCTTTCAATTGCCTTTGCATTAAAGATGGAAAAAGGACAAGGATCCTGGGAGGAGGGAATGAATACTAGATGAAGGAAGGTGCGAGGACTTAAGGATAGGTTTCTCTTCAACCCTTTCTTTGCTTTCTTTGCTCTACCTACTTCATCCTATTCTGCCGGTCACCTAAAAAAAAAAAAAAAAAAAAAAGATTTCCATACCTTTAATACACTGAAGTGTTTTCCTAATCAAATAATAATCTTCCAACTGGACAATCTCCTAGCCTCCTCCAATGCAAGTTCCTAATTGATTCTGCTCCCTAAGCACATAAGATTGTCCATCTACAGTTGCATTTCCACACTGTCCTAATTAGTTCTACCCTCCCACACATAAGCTGCCCCAATTAATTCAATACTGTTTCCTTCACCTCTGCAGAGAGTCCAACAAAAAAACATATGGTCCAGTAGCACTAGAATGAATTCTTTTATCTGCCTAGCAAAAATTCACCCTTTCCATTCTGCTTGTGACTCTCCCAGTATACTCCAACATCGCACGTTGAAAGTGTGTCCTTTATAATGGCTTGCAAGTTTTGTGTTGTCTTGTTCTTCTGGTCCATGAACTCTGTACCTCTTCCCTTCTCTCCCTTCCCTTCCCTCTCTCTCCAGGAAGAGAGAGTAGTATCCAGCCCTGAAAGGATAACTGCACAAATTACAATAGAAGGATGCTGATGAAGTTCTCTCAGCACGCTAGCTTTCCTTGCACGACTATATATATTTTAAAAAAAATAAATTGAAATATTTCTGAATAATTTTGAACAGAACTACATTTAATAATCTGTATTAACATAATGTGTCCAGGCTCCTTCATTTTCTGCAGCTACACATATTGAGTGCAAGTTTTCAAAATATATAGACTTAGACATCGATAGAAACGGAGAGATACGTTCTCCCTTATATTTTCATCGGGGTGATTTCTCCTCTCTAGCATGGCCAAATGCATGTCACCTTGACTCTCCAGAGCCTGCAGAGACTGGCAGCCTCTCAGCTCCTCTCAAAGTTCACCAGAAACTCCTCCTCACCAAGTCAGCAATGCAGACAACCATACAGTCCCTGAGCTGCGAGCTGTCTGCCTCGTTCATTTCCAGCTAAACAAAGAATATGAGGCCTTTGTATAAAGTAGTACAGACACACTAGGGGCACATCTTGCATAGACAATGCATTTCTTTGCCCCGTGTGCAGGAGCTGTCGAGTTCAGTTCTTCTGGTGATCATCCTTCTCCATTATGCTCCAGTTGCTTCTGTAATCAAGAGGTGGATACACCGAATTCCTGCAACTACTTTTCCTTTTCTTTTAAAAGCCTCTGTCTAATTTCTGCACTGACTCATAGCTACTGCACTCCTCTCCAGATCTTGCGTTATTTATTTACATGGGAAATAGCTTGACAACCAAACCAAATCCAAACCTTGCATCGACATTTTGGCAGAAATCATAATTTTATTATTTCACAAGAAATACATCCCATTACCTAACTCTTCCTATTTCACCTCTATTGAAGGAGTGAGAAGCAAGTTTCAGATTGATGTCAAGGAAATCTTAATTTTCTTATTTCTCATTGTTAACTTAAACATGCTGTAGCTGTCAGTGTGACAGGGAGTAAGACATGATTCGTCGTTTGTGAATTTACAGGTCACTGTGCAAACCTTAAACTGGAGCATTAGTAGTCTCCAGTGTGGTAAAATTTCTCACTAAGTAAGCAGATGTTTATTCACTGTTAGTCTCCAACAGGTGAAACCATCTTTTCTGGATTTTTGAAAAGACATGGAGATAGAGTACACGGGTATTCTGGAAAAAAAATATATTTTCCATTATAAAGGTAGCCCAGCAAAACCTTGACTGCTTAGTAAATTTGATTTTTTGTGGAAACTCTACTCACAGGGTATATGTGAGGCTGGCATTTTGAACTGAACAGGACAAGGAGTCCTTTAGACCTCCATAAAGCAGAACACATTTCAAATGGAATCCACTCACACAGGAATACCAGTAACACAGAGTGCTAAAGAAAAACTCACAGTTTAGTCAGAATGTCCCACTCAGACCTCTAAAACCCAGGTAATGTTAAGAGCCTCAAGTTTATGGTAGGATGTATTACAGCCATCAGTGTTATCACCTGGTAACTAAACACAGGCACGATCCCACAAACATACAAAAGAGGTGTCCATCCAATGCTCTCTGGATATGAAGTTTGCAGTATAAAGGAACGCACTGTGCAACACATGCCCAGTCCCTGTCAAACTTGGCACTTATCTCAGTTATTCCATACAAGTGGTGGGATTTGAGGTAGGGGAAGATGGGTGTTTTCAAGCAGTTTCTTTCTCCTTTAGGGTCATATTCCATACACTCATACAAACTGTGGGAGGCTCTGAGCAATATCCTTATGACTCTCAGATAACTAAGTTCATCTGCCTTATCCAGGGGAGGGACACTGAGCACTCTGGAAAGATCACCCAGGCATCACCAGTGTGGTGAGGTGCATGCCCTCTTGATAGGGGAATGTTTAGCAACCTACTAACATTACTTCCAGTGGCAGTTCTACAAACCTCAAAGGCAAAATTAAAGCAACTGCACTCTTTAAGGGTGCTCAGATCATATCAAAGAAGCATCACTCTTCCCATACCAGCTACAGGTCTGCAGATCTCACTGCAGTCATGTAGGACAAATAACCTGTATTTACCAAAGATGAAATTGAGATGGGTCTTTCTCAAAGACCCATGATAAAAAAACAAGTATATTTGATATCAGGTATATGTAACATTTTTTGCTATGGACTGATGCAATATAAGGAAGGACAATGTCCTAAATAAGATGGAATGCAGAAGTTATCTTTGTTATGAAACTTCAGACATGTCCAAAGTATACCTTTATTCCTAAAGGTTTTGTGTAAGAGGGACTAATCATCACAGCCTCAACCTTCTCATCTTTCTACTTGTTCTAACAGTCACCAGAAGGAGAAAGGAGGAAAAGTTTATATAAATGGAGACTTGAAAAAAAAAAAGGTTTAAAGTTGTAGGAACCGTGTTATGTTTTCCTGAGCACACCTTGCAAAGGGAAGGCCCTGGGGAGAATGCTAAATAACCAAATTGCAATTCATGTGTTACACACTGATTTTTAGAAGACATACATTAAAACAAAATTCAAAATCGCTGACACTGGCCTCCCCTACATATACTCTCTGAGATGATGTTTATTTTTATTTCTGTCTGACTGGCTAAGCATTCTTCTTTGGGGATACAGCCTTGACTTGGTGGCAAGCTGGCATCTCCAGTCCCATCACAGAGTGCAGTGAATGGTGATGAGTCTCTCTGCTGTAGCAGATGATCAGGTGTGAGCTATTAATATTTCCATGTACCTCCAGCTGTTTCTGTAGGCATTCAGGCTCTTCGCTGCAAGGGTCTGATACAGGAATGGTGACAGCAAAAAAAGAAGCAACCAGGACCACACATATCTAGCAAGTGTGGTCACAGTCACCAGCAGCCCACTGCCAACAGTACAATTTTAAGGGCTGTTTATAATGGAGCAGACCTTGAGTCCCACTGCCTTATTTGTAAATATTCACTGCAGACTGTTGATATGTATCAAATAGATTAGTTGTAGTTGTTATGGTTACTACTGTAACTTTCAGACAAATTTTTATTTTTTTTATGATTATTTGTACGGTAACACTTTTTTCCCTTACTGCTGAAAACTAAACTAGCTGATAGGAGTAGCTATTTCTCAGACAACATACAAATTTAAACAATGCAGCGAGGCAAAAAATGAGAAAACACAAGATGGTTCATCTTCATTATTAAGTTTTTAATTGTTAGGCTTTTAGTGACTACAAAATCAGCCTATTGTTTGAAAGTAATAATAAACTAAAACAGATTTTTCGGTCACTGCCACAGATTGCCCTTGCAATTCTGCCCAATTTGACTGATAGTTCAATGCAGTTTTAGTAAGATTTCTTCTTGCTATATGTTCTTAGTACTAGTGATAGCCTTCTTATCTATTTGTTGGTCTTCAGAGGAGTAATAGTTTATCAATCCTTCATGTAGATTTAGAATAACACAATGGCAAATTTTCTCTTATCAATTAGAATAGCTGAACTGTAATTAAGAAAGCAAGATAATTTTATATCATCAAGGAATTTGTCCCCAGATTTTTATCTCTTAGGTATTCACTTTACTTTAAAGACATACTTTGCAATTAGACAAACAACTGACAGTCTAATGCGGACACAGTCTTGGTTATTAACCTTTCTATCAAATGCTATGACAATGTGATTTAGCTTTGATTATTCAGCCATACCTTTAATTTTCAAAACATCAGAGCAATTAGCCTACCAAGTCAAGCACTCAACAGGTACCTTTTACTGATGTGCTTCTGCATGTCCAGTCCTCAGGCTGAATACACCCGGTTTTAATGACCACTCTCTATGTGATCTGTGAAGCAATTCCCTTCTAACGTAATTTTTGGCTATTTTGACAGATTTTTAAGAGACATTCGGTAGAAAAGAACATGACCAGCAATAAACATCTTGAAAGAAATTGTCTCTCTAAAATACCAACAAAATTTTATGGCATAAAATATTTTTGGTAAGGGTTCATGGCATAATGAATCATAGCCTCACCTGAAAGAAACAGAAAGTATTTCTAACTCCCACCTTCTCCCATTTTGCTACATGTTTTAATTTGCAGTGCAACTTCTATTTACATACATGGAATTGCATACAGTGCATTCAGTAAATGCTTCAAACTATGGTTTAAAAAAAATCCCATGTGCAGTAAATTTCTGATTTGATATTTTACCTCCCTGACATGCAGTATCTGGCTCCATAAAAATCACTGCATTCATCAATACTCAGCTCTTTATGCCTCTACAGCTTCTAACGCTCTCCTTCAGGAGGTGAAAGTCAGTCTGACCAGTATTCATTCAGTTTGCAACATCTGAAATACTGTCCTACTTACTGCCCTTGGGAAGAAGCTGCAGTTTAAAGATGTCAATGTGAAGACATTTTTCTTCATTTGGAATCATAACATTTCCAACTCGGACCTTTCCCAGAATTTAATCAGCTGCTTTGAACACCAGTAGAGCTCTACATCTGCTAAAGACCTACTGCACACAAGGGTGGTGTGGTGGCCCTGGCAGCAGCAGCCAAGCACCACAGAAATCTCCTTATCTGAGAGAGTACAACAAACTGGCCAATCCTAAGACTTTCAAATGGCTCCCCTTTCCACTGAAAAGCAACAGATTTTATGAATTTAAACAAGAACAAAATAAACTATAGCAACCACTAATAAAATACAGAAGTAGTGGACGTGGGAATAAATGAGAGATGCTAGTTGGAGTCAAAAGGGCTGATTCACAATCCTAGCTTTGCGTTTTGCAGATGAAATGCATAAGCAATAAGTGGGCTAGATAAGTGGCAGATTGGTTGATAGTATTTATTTCCCTTTTCAAAAGACTTTTGACAACTTCTCTAGCAAATGCACTTCAGTGAGAATAAGCAACCATGGGAAGATGGATAGATAAGTGTTAAAATACAGGAAATGAATGGTCACCTCTTACAATGGAGGGTGGTCGCCAGTGGAGTGATTTATTTAGAACGTATCAGGAACAGCACATGAAAAATGAAATCAAAGTTTGTTGAAGAGACTATTTTTTCAGATTAATAAATGCTACTGCAGAAGTACTGCAGGAATTTAAGATTAATTTAAGATGATGTACATGGAGAAAAAAAAAACAACCCACATATTCCTGTTTACTTAACAGCATGTTGGGCTCCAAACTGACCACTGACACCTCAGAATTAGAACAAACATCCATGGAGAGACAGCTCAATACTCAACAGCAGCCAAATGGGCAAAACGGATGGTAAGGCATAGCATGGCAGGCACCGTCCTTCTTTTGGTGTGCAGTTCTGATGCCCACATCTCAAAAATGATATGGCAGAAGTAGAAAAGATTTGGAGGAGGGACACACACTTCCACTTTAGGAAGAACTTAGCCAGAACCGAGCATGTTGAAAGACACAGAGAGAGCAGAAGAATACAAGAATTTATAAAGTCAGTCTGGTCACAGGGAAGGTGGATAGCAATGAACTCTTAATTTCAGTTGAAAACTATGTGTCACCAGATGGAATCAGATAAAAAAGTCTTAAAAAAAAAAGAAAAAAAAAAAGTGTTGAGTGAAGCTGAGCTGCAGATGTCCTGCCCAAAGGAAGCTGTGGCTGATAAAAGTATATACGAGCTCGAAGAGAAGCAAGTTCATGGACGAGAAATCTATTGAACATTATCAAAACCAAGGAAAACATCTGTTTCAAGAAGTCTGCGATCCACCATGAGGTTGGTGGGGCAAAGAGGGAAAGCAAACCTGAGAAGGCCCTAGCCTTATAAATTCAGAATCCTGCATTTAACCCTGAAAACTATTTTGGGTCTCTTCTTTTGATCTTAGGTACAAATGAAACACTGAGGTGATACTCATTTTCCCAGAGTGAACAGGCAATCTGAATAACAGTTGGAGAAGAAGCAGGAGACGTACAGTGTTTTAGCAATGGCTTTTGAAACGTAATTCAGTATTCAGAGCTGATGGTTTCAGAGACATACACTTCCTAACTTTTTAAATGATATTATTATGTGCTGTGCAGTAATAAGCACAGCCGAGTATGGAAGGAGAAAGAGTATGGACAATCCAGAGGGGTTCCTGGTCCCCCACTGATAGTACTAGGAGAAATGGAGGTGCACCTGCAAGTCAGAGTAGAGCAGCCCATGAAGAAGCAGAAGCTGGCACCAAGCAAGCTACCAGAGTTTCTGGCTCTCTCACCAGCTTCTCATTGACTGCTTCTCCACACAGCCGACCAGCTTAGCACAAACACTGGTGCAGCTGCGTTGTTCCTTGCACCTGAACTCACTGTTCTGACATGAGTTCACGTGTTTCTGTCCTACAGAATTTCTTGCCAGAGGGTACTGCAGCTTTTAACATTTGCATGAACCCAAGGGCAACAGGACAAATTCTGGGGAATTAGCTGGGGAAGAACTGTTCACGAGGGCATGTAGCAAAGTGTAATGGTTTTAAACTTGAAAAGGGGAGATTTAAGTTGGATATTAGGAAAAAGTTATTCCATATGAGGGTGGTAGATTGCTGGAACAGGTTGCCCAGAGATGGAGTTGAGCCCCAACCCTAGAAACCTTCAAGGTCAGGCTTGATGGGTCTCTGAGTGACCTGATCTAGTTAAAGGTGTCCCACATACTGCAGGGGGGTTGGACTAGATGACCTTTAAAGGTCCCTTCCAACCTAACACATTATATGATTCTATGAAATTCGTGGAGAGGGATGCCACTGAGGTTGTTGAATGCTGGTATCACGTCCCCATATCAGCACCCAGAGAAACACCTGGCTGTTGGGAGCACAGCCTGAGGCAGTATTTCTGGCTTAATTTCTTCTCTGGTCATCCACTCTGGCCACTGTGAAAACTCAAAAATAGTGTCAGATGCTTCAGTACTGTAAAGTATTCTCACCTTTCTTTCATTTCTGCTCTTTTTTCATCCTGCTCAACTTACCTTACTCACAACAAAGCCATTGATCAGAGATAAATGCTTTTCAATTAACCTCATTCTGCCTACTATTTAACAGATTGTTTTCTTAAAGTACTTACAAATTGGTCTATTTTCATGTTCTTACTCTACATTAACTGTTCAAGCAATTTCTAAAGTATTAAAATTCAGGTTATTTGTTCATTGTTTCTATGTCTCCTTTTCTCTACCACTAAAAGATGAATTCTGTATTTGTCCTGTTTAGTTCTGTGGGAAAGTCTCTGTCTTGCACGAGCTGCATTAGCAAAAATACTTCCAGAAGAAGAAAAATATTCCCCTTTTTAATTTTTGTAGGCTTCTCATGAAAAACTCAGTGTTACATCTGCATTCATACGAACAACTGAGAAGAAACAGGCAAAATGCTCTAGAGTTCAGAATAAGCACCAGAGAAATACACTACCTATAAAAGCCAGTCATTCACTAAATGTTTAAAAATATTATTCTGACTGTATTTATCAGCATGTCTGACACTACTGAGATCACTTCGTAAAACCCTTTGAATGCTATTTCTCTAGTACAATTTCAGTCTCATAAAGGAAATTCACTCTCCTTCAGCCAAAACTTTAGCATATATAACAGCTGGGGAAAAGGCTTTTCTTTCATACCTGAAACTTGTGAAAAGGAATTTCGCCAACTTCACATAGTGTGTGAAATTTCTTGCCATCCTCTGATGTCTTTGACCTTGCTTAAGAACAACTAGTACTAACAAACGAAAACAAAAACTCTTGGGTTTGACAGTTCTTTCCCCTTGGCTTATTCCCAGTGTAGCTCATGTGCTTTTCAAAGATACACACAAGCCTCTTTCCTATACACTCAGAAATATTTTGAATGCCTGAGCTGATTAGGATAAAAGTGCAACTTCAGAATCCAACATGGGGACAAAATGCATTCCTGACCTGCTTCCAGGTTTTACCCTGAGTTGTTCAGTTCTAGCAGGCATGTCCTAGCTATGGGAGATATATTTATCTCCAGAGTAATAGGAAAGGAACAGACCATCACATAAAATTAACAGTGAAAAATAAGCATGATGTTTTTCCAAACAGAGCAGTTTGCTTATTTAATAAACCTCCAAAACCAAAGAACCTGGGATAAAGTTTCACAAGTATAGCTTTTGTAATCAGAAAACTACCACCAAACCCCACATAAAACAGACTTTGGTTTATGCTTTTTTAATATTTTTTACCTGTCTTGCTTTCTCAAAGGACTAGTTTGTGCATCCTTTCTTCCATCTGTCAATAAATTATGAACCCAAGAAGTCCTGTGTGTTTGTACTCTCTGGAGATACCTTCTGCTCCTTTTTAATAAGGCACTCAGAAGCTGCTCTGCAGCATGCTCAGCACAGGTCTTGGCTGAAGAAATATGGCTGTGCTACTCCACAGAAGCAAAAGGGAAAGTTATTTGGTGTCTAATATCTGCATTCTTAGTCATTTGACTGTCTTGGATTCCAGCGAGTCTCAATTGCTGTCCATACATTCTCTTAATTATAGGTCCCTATCTTGTTGATGTTATTAACCTGGGTCTCTTTATGTTCATACACGGAAATGAAACAGCTAGGAGTCAGTCAGTCTCACAGACAAAACAGGCAGTTTACATGTCCAGTGAACAGCATGCTACATGGAAGAAAGTCCATGTGCCGAACAGACCCACTGGCCATATATTTGAGGGACCTCCTAATGTTTTACTCACATGAAGTCAGTTGAGGGCAAGCAAGCTCGTGCAGTAAAAAGTGCTATGCCACAACTGTCAAACTCCTACCAGATGACACAAAAAGATAAATCTGTGATTCAAGTATCAACCCAGGAATTTTACAGTTAACAGGGCAGACAATTACATTCCCAAACAAGTAGACACTTTGAAATGAAGGCAAGGTAAAATGAGATCTCCTAGTTCAACGATATACATAGATGTGTGTCTATGCAAACACGAAAGCTGTATCTCAAATAAAAAGAGAAAGAATAACAGAGCTTAGTGGCTAGTTTAAATCTTGGGACAAAATCTCACGACACTCACTTTGGTTTCCAACTCTGTTAGGCAAGCATTCTGCTTCGGTTAGAGGACAATTAAGATGTGTCTTACTAGTTGTACAAATACAAATACTGCCATTATGGATGCATTCTGGGATCCATTTTGACAAAACATCCTACTTTTAATGTTCTAATTTTCACTTACTCATTTGTTGTGCTGATTTTAATATTGTTGCTGTTGTCACTAAAACAAACCAAAGAGTTTTAGTTCAGGTGTTATAACATATTGCATATTCCTCTCATTCAGGTAAGCACCTCAGCTCAGTAATTCTGTTTGCTGGTGCCCTTGAATTTCAAACATTAAAAAGCTTTATTAGTAATGTTCTTCTCAGGTCTCATAAAGCAAAATATTGGAAAGTTATAAAGTTTTTTTATTTTGGTTTTTTAGAATCAAGTGAAAAAGATCACTACCAAAATCAGATGGTACACAATGTAAATAGTTATATTTAGCAGAGTTACCTGTCTGACAATCCTATGAATAAAGATTAGGTTCCAGAAAAAAATACATGACTACCAATACGCAATCCTATCAACCTGGAGGAACAAACAAATAGGATCGTGATTGCTTAAGTAGGATGATTCCCCCAACCTACAAAGCAATCTCCCTGTCACATCTGAGTTTCAAGTGCCTTCCTGCATCTATTTAGCAGCTTTGAAAAAACATTATCAGTGCAGAGCCTGGAGAAGAAAGGATGGTAAATCAGCTTTGGTTGTTGACTAATCAGATGTGCACAATTAATTAAAACACCAATCAGTTCATTAGATTATTAGGTTCATCTCTTTCTGATCAGCTACTTAGAAATTTTAATACAGAGGATAAGAAGTCACAAAGCAGAACGCTCATTAGAGTATCAGAAAGTACAAAACACCGCTCAGAATGGAACAAATCAAGTTACCACACAGCACAGAAAAGGAGAAGGTAAATGCTTTTCAACTGTGTGTATACTGGTACTCGCAGTGAAGTGACTGCTATGGGTACTTCTCCAGCTGGAGTCTCTGCCCAAATCTGGAGGACGTCTTTCTCCTCTACCAAACTGAAATTCCTTAGAAATGCTGCCTTCCATCTCATTTGTCTCCGTTCCTAGTCTAAACGAGTTACTAGTCATTAGTTCTACCTTTTGTTTTCCTGTCATTACCCACATGCTCTGTACTACCAGCACTTACTTCCTTTCAGTGAAGCATCTCAAAATTCATTTCTTTTTTTGCTAGTGTTATTTCTTTCTAGTCACACAATTCGTTATTATGATACTGTTCCTGTGAAATTGCATTTTGCTAGTTCTAGAACAATCTCTCCCCTCAATTTTCATGTATTTTTGCTTTAACTCCATTGAAAACATCAAGGTGTCTTTGCTATTTCCCACTAATAACAACTCAGAACTTTGATTTTTTAAGCTAAATGCCTGTAAAAAAAAAATCTCATTATCATAACTTTCCTAATTGTAAAGAAAAAGAATGTGTGATGCATAATAAATCGTAATTCCTATGCTTTGGCTAAATGTGCCCTCACCGTAAGAAATAAATATATATGTTCATGTCCTATTTTCATGACAGTCAACCTGAAATTGCCAGAGTGTGTATCCTACCTCAGATTATGTCACTTCATCCTATCTCCAAACGGCTTTATGTGCATACTGAGAGATGATGAAAGAACTGACCCTCTAGCGTGCCCTTCAGCCTAATGAGTCATTGTGCATCACTGCTGCTCGAAATAACCTGTAAGAAAAGAAGGGAATCACTCTACCACAACCCTACTTATCCCCACCCGGTCCAAGTTGTATAAAATGATGACAAAACTCTCTGCTACTAGCACTATTGCCAATGCTCTCTATCCCTCTGGCTTATACCCCAGGGATGGTGTCCTGACAACTTGGCTCTTCCGCTGAAATAAACCTCCTACAAAGCCCTTCGTTGCCCTGTCTTGGTGCCAGACTCTGTTGTATGTCACAGTAATTGCTGGGGAAGGGGGGCAGTGATTGCTTACTGCCAGAGATTTCACTTTTTTCTTTCCACTTTAACACATCCCCTTTGAGTCAATTCACTGGTTACTGTTAACGAAACACCAAATTCCACCTTCCCATCGGTGCCTCAAGATGCTCATGAAACTCTTGCATGAACAGCCAGGATTTGGCTGGGATGGAGTTAATTTTCTTCATAGTAGCTGGGATGGGGCTGTGTTTTAGATTGGTGATGGAAATGGCATTGATGATACAGAGATGGTTTTGCTGTTGTTGAGCAGTGCTCACACACAGCCAAGGCCTTTTCTGCTTCTCACCCCACCCCACCAGTGAGGAGGCTGGGGTTGCAGAAGGAGTTGGAGGGGACACTGCTGGGACAGCTGACCCCAACTGACCAAAGAGATATTCCATAACCTGTGATGTCATGCACAGCAACGAAAAGCTGGGGAAAGAAGGAGGATGGGAGGATGTATGGAGTGAAGGTGCTTGTCTTCCAAAATTACTGTTAGGCATGATGGAGCCCTGCTTTCCTGGGGATGGCTGAACACCCTGCCTGCCCATGGGAAGTGGGGAATTAATTCCTTGGTCTGCTTTGCTTCTCTGTGTGGCTTTTGCTTTATCTGTCAAATTGTCTGTATCTCAGCCCATGAGTTTTCTCACTTTTACTCTTCTGACTCTCTCCGTGATCCTGCAGAAGAAAGTGAGCAAGTAGTTGTATGGGGCTTAGCTGTTGGCTGGGGCTAAGAAATGACACAGGCTGTCTTCTTCCACTTTGTCATTTGCTTTGCCATGAACTGCACTATTATGCTTGACTTCAGGTAGTTTACTCCCCCATCTGCAAATGTATGCATTTACCATGCCACTGCATTTGCTCTGTCCTGATTCTTCCTATAAATTGAATCAAAACACTTGTATGCAGTGAAGAAAAGAAAGGAAGCCTCCTGCCCCAACCTTTCCCTGCAAAAAAAAAAGGACTTTGCAGGAGCTGTGTGTGTCTGACTGAGCAAAGGCTTCTGCAGGATCGCTGTGTTCTTCATCTCATGATCACCTGTGTGGATCTTATTTCCATCATGTCTCACCTTACATAAGGGCTTTACTATGTGTTCTTTGAGACAAGAGACAGAGAGTCTTTGTGTACCAAAGTCCCACAAAGCGACCGAGAACACAAAAGGAGTCTGGGGGTGACAAAGTTGAGAGCTGTTTTCAAGTACAAAGTTACCAATGCCGTGGCAACCTTCAGCCCCAATCTCTCAGAAGTTGAGCCTATGCGAGGCGATTTCTGACGCCATGATTATTCTTTAGCTGACAGGTAGGCATTCCCAGAGTGACAGACACTTGATACCATCAGACTTCCTCCTGTGTGACCCGCTTTTACAACACACGGAGTGTACCAACCTCACCTCCAACACAGAGCTTTGACTGTAATGGTTACACCTGCGAAGTTTCATCCTTTGTATGCTTTGTGTGCCAGTCAGAGACCAAATTAGCAAAAAGATAATTACAGGTTATAAAGGTGTCTGTTCTTTTATGAACAAACACTCATTCTAATTTCATAATTATTATTTTACCCTTCTCAGTTAATTGTCAGTTACTTAACAACATAGCTTCCTCCAGCACAGCACAAACATGATTCCCAGAATAACAGTAAAGTTTCCTGTATTAGGCATAAAAGAGTGCAAATTATTGAATACAACTCAGTGCTTATTCTCCACCTCAGAGCTGATTTCCATTGCCAAATCTTGTTGAAATAAATATGCTAATACCAAATACCAGTGGATTTTTTTCTTTCTTTCTTCCCTGAACAGGTGGCTCTGGTAAAATGACACTCCATCAAAATGATAACCACATGAGTCAAGTATTGCAGTGTTCCAGTTCCTTGTGTTTGAGTTATCTTTCTGCCCAGAGCAAGAGGGATACAGAAGGCTCACGTGATCGGAACTGATAAACTACCTGTCTGTTTTGTGTGAGGTGATTCATTTATGGACACTGCACCAAGAAAGCCAGAATTACCCTGCAATTTATTAATTATGATTAAAGCCATTCCTAACACTTCTGTATTATTTGATTTACCTAGGTTTTTTACTTACCGAGTTACCCACCTGCCAGCTTCACAAACCAGCACCCACCGTCCAGGACCTCCCTGCAGATGAGTTTAAGAGTCCTGTTCCAGTGATGCTGCAGCAGTGCTGGACCCCAGCCCTGTTTCTGTCTCATTGTTTGGTTTTCCTGCCTCGTCTCTGGGCCTGACTTGATCCCCTGCTTGTTGTCTGATGGACCCTGGAGGGCCAACAGGACCCATGACTCTCTCCAGCTCTGATTCCCTGGTTGGGCCTGTTGTTGAGGGCATGCCCTCTCCATATTCCAGCTACCCTCAGCTCCTGGCTCGCTGACCCTAGGGAGCAGCCCTGCTCCCACCATTCCCTGACACAATTTATTAGGTAGCTGACTCTCTCAGTTTCGCTATACTGGCCTTGATATTCTTTCTCTTTCTACTCTTACAGCCACTGAAGACTGACTACTACTTTTGGTTAAAGGTCTCTTAATCTGAACACCCTAAGACCTGCATACTTAACTGGACGAGGCTGAAATTCACTGGCCTCTGCAAATGCAAAGAATGAAGTGTCCATCTGAGATCCACTAAATCTCAGCTCCTCGATAAACCATGAACCATAACTATGTCATGTTTCAAATCAGCTGTTCATACAGTGGAAATTCATACACTGGAAAGTCATATCAGTCCCATATTTTACTCTCTATCCTATGGATTTTGTTCTATGGGCTGTTAGGGCACCGAAGGCCCTACACTCTGCCATACCATGTGGGGTACAGATACTGGAGGTGTCTCAGCCAAGACTGAGCCTCTAATACCCACTGTAATCGGGATGAGGTGATCACTTGGGCTTTGCCACGTACAAGTGCCCCTCCCTACACCCCTGGATGCCAACAGCAGTTAAGTATCCACTGAGCACAGCTTGGGGAACAGACTTCTTAGCAGTATGAAACCACATCAGCGTTTAAATGAAGGGAGGGGCCTGTACACATGTACTCTAGAAACACCCCCTGACACTGATGCATGCAACCGAACCCACCAGGAACATGCAGGCTGTTCCTGGACTCTTCTGCAGGAGGAAGGTTATGGAAAAGTTATTTGAATTTCATATACTGCATCTATCCTGCACTGACTTCCTCTGGGGACATGTGATCTACCCTGAGAATATTTACAGGGAGAATTACTGGGAAACAACCCTTCTGCAGTTCTCTGCCTTCTGTTCATAGACAAGTCCCTGAGACAAAACTCTTGGTTACAACACAGGTTTAGCCCAGCCACAGTAAGTCGAATTAATCTATACCCAGCTCTAATTTAAACTTTAAGACTACTTCTCACCAACCATATCTGCACTATTGCATGACCATTTTACCTATAATATTGCCCTCAGCATCATGGTATCAAGCCACGCAACATCACTGACATAAATTTCATTCACTCTCTGAGAATCTCCATGGAAACTAGCACCTTGGCAGGTGGAAAACAGGAACTTTGGTATCTACCCACATTTTTATGGCTCTGCTGGGCTGCCCCAACTACTGGTTCCACCAGCCAGTGGTGCTGCTGTGATGGTTCAGCCAAAGCCAGCCGAATGCATGTAGGTGAACTCTGGAATTTCAATCTGCACAATGAAATCTTTCCTCAGAACATGAATAATTACACTGGGTTGTTTAACATTTATCATTCAGAAGGCAAAATCTCATAGAGTTGTATTTGCTGTTTCCTCTTACGATAATCATTTCACAATGTTCAGTATGATTCTCTCCCTGCTTTAGACCACATAGGTCT
The DNA here is from genome assembly GCA_027925045.1 of Hypotaenidia okinawae. Taxonomy (NCBI): domain Eukaryota; kingdom Metazoa; phylum Chordata; class Aves; order Gruiformes; family Rallidae; genus Hypotaenidia; species Hypotaenidia okinawae. The sequence goes on along the minus strand of BSDF01000002.1, from coordinate 86,469,316 downwards.
CCAGTTTACACATTTATAACCCAAACCCCATTCAAAGAGTGGTACTATAACCTGGCCCAGAAGATTCAGGCAGCCTGTTGGGCCGAAAACTTTCTTTAGAAACCTACCCTGTTAATTGAATGAAGTGTGACAGCATGGGTAGTGCCAGAGAAGTTGATTGTTACTATTAATACCCAGAAAGAACAGCAGTAACAAGCATAAACTCTGAAACTACTTCACAGATCAAGTGCAACCACTGTTGTTTACTTAGTCCAATGATGAAGTCACTCTGAAATAAACAACAGAGAGTTCTGGAAATATTTCAGTATACAAGTCCAGAGAACTACAGAAAAATATGGAAGCATCAGAGAGATAAAAAAATCCTAACTAAATGTTCTAAAGCCATATTAGTTAGGAAAATGGACTAAAGAAAAATCCACCAAGTTTCCCTTACCTCCATTCTTTAAAAAAAAAGGTGATTTAAATATTTTGGCATAGAATTTTGAAGTCTTATCTCAATTTTCAGGGGATTTAATTGATTTTAGAGACTTGCAAATGGCACTTTTGACACCCTGCATGTAATGATCAATACTTTCTCTGACTGCGATTTCATCTTCACGTAAAAAATTACAAACAGCAGCTTGTAAGTGAAATTCTGAGATTGTTCGTGCTCTTTTCATCATAAACATGTATTTGAAAGAGTAGTAGTTACTAACTGACAAACACCCTCAGCCTTTTTCTTCCAGAAAAATTGTTTCATCAATGTCTTTCTGATCTGTATTTTTAATCCCACTTCTCTCTTTTCCATTGTCACACTACCTTTTGTACTTCCACTGTGTGACAGCCAGCAAAGAATGAATTTTAATTAAAAGAAAAATACATATTGCTTATGGGATGAATAAATAAAGTTCATTCACCAAGGCAATGTGCTGGCACACAAACAAGTTGAGAACATCCTCCCACAAAGAGTGCATCACGCTGTCCACCCTCCCAAATTGAAGAGCAGCCCACTCTACAGGCAGCCTGGCCCTGCTCCTCTGCTGTCAGCAAGGGGGGTCTCCCTGGGGCCTTGGTAGCAGGACCCCCTCTCTAGCTGGGCACGTGATACCACAGAGTAGGCAGTTTTGCCACCAACTTCAAGCAGCAAATACTTGCGGTGTGTTTCATAATGGTACTGTAATACACAAACAGTAGACTTTGGAATTCATTTCCAGAGAGTTTTCAACCGTCCCACAGCCAGTTTCATTAAGTTTTCTAGAGTGATGCCCTTGCATTTATGCAACGATATTTATGCAAAAAGCAACGAGCTCCCATTACTGTATGTCTGAAAGGACTTGTTAAACTTTAAGAATTAAGTGCCACTTAAGTACCTTGTGTTCAAACTGTTTGCTTAGTGCTTCAAGTCAGGGTGATTATTTAATTCTGCAGCATGTGGAACAGAGACTATTTAAATAAACATCTTATTACCTATGTCCAATGTCATAACTACGCATTTCAATTTAAAATCCCATTAAAATGCCACTTACTAATTCACAGAACTTTATTTACTTCATAAACTATTCTATGATTTAAAATTAGTCCTAACAAAAAGGAAGGGAAACAAAATGAACACTCACTAACCTACACTACTGTAATTAAAAAAGATGTTTGAAATACAAATCTTTCTCTAGCTGTTTGGCTGACGTTTGAAAGTAATTATACTTGCAATTGCTAATCAGTTCATCATTATGAATTGTAACATACTTTACAGAACAGTACGGTTAGAAAGTCAAGCACTGAAAACTTCAGTAATACCCAAATTAAGTTGTCCTCTGCTGCTGTAATTCAACCCCCTTTTACAGAATGATGGTGATATGCTGTCTATGGTGTTACTCTGATGGACTCATTTGATGTGAATCAAGAGTTGTACTGTAGAAAGAGTTGTTTTCTATTAACCTGCTCAACTCTCAGCACGTTCCCCCATGACCAATATTCGGGATGAGAAATAATGGGCCCGAGAAGGGAAAGGAAGTAAGGAAGTTTTGTTCACTACCAGATGTTGTTTCAGAACTTGCAGTTCCCCTAGACTTCATTGTCTGGAGTCTTGTCTTGAAACTCTGGAGTCACTCACATAATTTCAGAAACGGTGGTTGGGAGGAATGTGCGGGGAGTCATCCATGCCCAGCCTGCTGCCTGAGGAAGCACTATTGTCAACACAAGACAAGGTCAGTGGTTTTGTTAGTGAGCCTTGAAGGCATCAAAAAATGGTCATCCCACCACCTTTCTGTTCCAGTGTTACACTACCTTGTCCAGTTTGAACCTTCCAAGACTGTGCCCGCTTTCCTGCACCCTCTCCAGTTTCTGAACACTTCTGGTGAACTGGGTGGGCACAAAGCTGGACACAGTATTGCAGACTAGGCCACACCGTTAACGTGTAAAGAGGGAAAATCTTCTGTGGACCTGCTAGCCACAGGTGTACCCTTTATTCAGTCTGTCTTATTCATGACGAGAAGGAATTTTTGGTGCTTGTTTTGGTGCTCTCTATAAACCCCAGTTTCTTTTCAAAAGGGGTACTGTTCAGCCAGAGAGTTTCTGGTCTGCACTGATAAAACACTTGATGAAGTGATTGGATATTGCATCAGTGCTCTCCATTCATCCACGTGGCTAGACACTCATGGAAACCAATCAGACTCATTAAGCATGATTTGTGACTGGTAAATCCATGCTGACTGTTCCTCTTTCACATATCTGAAAATGGCTTCCAAAAACTCATGCTCTATGTTTTTTCCAGAGTTTGAGGCAAAGGTAATCCTCAGACTTTTGTTCTTCTCTTAGACAGATATATTTTAGCTTCTCTCTAGCCCTCAGGCACCTCCCCTAGATACCAGCATGATAGGTGCCTCACAACTGCATCAACCAGCTTCTCTTGCTGTACCCTTGGGTAAATACCATCCAGTTTTATGGATCTGAATGTATTGGTTTCTCCAGTTAGTGCTTAACCTGTTTCTTGCTATTTTCTGGCTTCTCCTCCTCCATCCTGAAACATGCTGAAATGTACAGGAGTCCAGGAGGAGGATTCGCCTGTTAAGACTGAGGCACAAAAGGTGTCGAGGTCTTCAGTCCTTTTGCTCATCACTAATTTGACTTCCCCAGGCATCAGTGGATTCACATTCCCCTCCAGCTTCTGCTTTCAGAATACATATGCCTGTAAAATCCCCTGCAGTGACCCTTTATTTTCCTAGCCAGCTCCAGCTGGGCTTTGATATTCCTCATTTCAGGCCCAAGGACAGAACCAAGGCTTTTCCTACTCCTTTGTTCTGGTTTACACTCCTCTGTCTCTTCTGGTGCTTTGGGAAGCTTCCTGTTTACCCAAGTGAGCATTCTGCCATAATTTCCAGCCTTCCTGTACAGCAGATGGTTACCACCCAAGTTTTCATGGAGTTGAAAACCCTCCCCTTCATGGCATTGATCACCCTTCCCCTCTGAAGCACCTCCACAGAGGCTTAAAAAAAGATCCATTGAAGTTTAACTGCCATGGATACCTCAGTGCTGCTGTCAGGATGAATGATCAAAGCAAAGGCGGGTATGGTTAACAACCAAAGTTAAAGTGGAAAGTATGACCCTAGAGTTCAGAATAACAATCAGAATACAGGTACAGTCAGGGCCCATGGGAGGTTTTGCCAAATGCAACACTCTGCTGCTGACTGAACAAGGCGATGCCAAGCTGCTGCAGGAACACCTACCTGGTGCTGCAAGGCAGCCTTCCACTTCTGCTGCCAAAGTCATTCCCATTTCCTGCTTGGGTACCAAACCCTGACAACAGCAGGAGCGCTTTGAGTGAGACAGGAATTGCTCACAAATGATGAAAAGAGCAGAGCAAACTCCAAGCTGGCCGCTGCTGGAAACAGTTCTGTTTCTCACTGCAGATTTTGAGCACGAACAAATATTTACTATTGATAACACAGGCTGACCATTATCTTTTTACTGAACACATGAGCTTCATGAAATAAACTGCACAAGGACAGACCTCCAACAGAGAGGACAAAGTGTGAAATGATTAAGAGGGAAAGGAATGAAGAAGCTGAGATGGCTGCCAAGCATCACGTTCCCAAAACCGCTGCACGCCTGCACCGAGTAAAACCCCAGCTATTCAGATGCCACTGTAAACACGATCAATCTCCTTCTTTTTACTTTTTATAAGAATGAGAAAGAAGGTACTACTGGTATTTATTACTGAAAACCAGAAAGAAAACTGGTGGGTAGTTTCACCATTGCCCTTGCAATACATTCCTGCACTTGATTTAGGAATGGGAGGTCAGCTTGGCTTCTAAGGTGCTATGGAACTCAATTACTTTTACTGTGTGGCAGCTACATCTAAGGTTTCTGCTAGATGAAAGCCAGTACCTGACAGTAATCAAATTATCAAAACCATTCCAGTTCCTGCCTATTGGATTTTACTTCTTATTTCAGACAGTACACAATGTGGTCTGTGTTAGCATCCCCAAACTCTCTATGTACCAACTGAAAAATAATCTGAGTATCCTTAACACACAGTAAGTAAGGTATAATCTACTTCAGTAGATTGTTGCTAAAGCACAATCTACTGAAGTTATCACATACTCGTAGGAGAGGAAACAAAAATTCTGTCTTTGGATTATGATAAAATCTAAGTCTTTAGCATTTACAGTATAAAGACAATTTACAATAATGATCTACTCAAGCCCTTGAAGAATGGCTGACTGCATAACACATCCACTAGCAATAGAACATAATGATAGGGCTCATGCTATGAAAAACTAACATTTGTTTACATAAATTAGCCCCCATTTAGTAATTACACTGTATGTCTGCCATAAGGCCAAGCAAAATGTAACCCTGGCAGAAGCAATGCTGCATGCATTATAGTCTAGACAGAGATATGTTGGAGAATTATGGGAGATAATTAATCATTAAATGCTTTCCATGTGTTTCATGATGTGTGGAGCCACGATTCTAGAACGAAATATCTGTGCTAATGCGGTCATTTTCTGCTTTCTTAAAAGAAATACTACCAACTTCTGCTATTCAGGTCAAAGAGTACCGGAAAAAGAAAGGATATAGCTACATAAACACATACAGATCTCCACACAGATGCACATGTCTGTCTTTCTGGCTTACTAGCTAGTAATGATATGTATTCTGTCTTACTAGCAAATAATGATATATTTTCATGATGGATAGTAACAATCTCAAAGTATTTGAAGTACCTAAACATTTGGATGAGCAAATGGTAAAACAAACTGATTATTTACAGGTCACCTGTGTACACACAAATGTGCCACATGGCAGTGGTACACCTCCAAACAACCAGTACTTCATTCAGGTGCCCAATTAAGCAAACCACCTAAAACAAGTCATAAATTACTTCTATAACCAAAGAATGGTGATTGGTATGCTTGAAGTCCTCCAAGGTAGAGATACTGCCTTCCTAACTTTGGGTACCTCAGTTTTCCTAATTAAACCCCAAACAAACCAACCTCAATCAAAAACAAACAAACAAACAAAGAAACCAAAACAATTCTGGGAAACCAGGGATTATTTCAGTGTTCAAAAGCTCTTTCAGTCCACTTCTCTACAATCTAACTATCTAACTGATGGCAAACCCGAAATTATCAGTCCTCTCAAAAGTAAAGCCAAAACAAAACAAAAAAGCAAACACATTGTTGCTGTGAAAACAATTAAGAATCCCCACATTGTTCCTGTAAACCACATAAAAAAATTCAGCTCAGAAAAATGCACCATGCACATGAATTTCCCTTTTCCCCCATTTCAGTGCTGGTGATCCCAGCCATGCTGCAGCAGGTTTTGCTGGTGGATCTTGTGCCTCTGTGTGGATTAGTTACTGAGCTGTTGCCCCCAGGAACCTCTGCAACCTCATGACAGTGAAGGGTGACATGACTATGCCAAGGAATCAGCTAAGGAGGACTACACTTTTTTCAAGATAGATGTCTAGCATTGAAGACAACAGTGTAGTTACATCACTGTCCTTAGTGTGAAATCCACAAAGCTGCATCTTCCTTCTTCTTTCTCCCTGGTGACAAGTGACAGGACAAGAAGAAACCATGTCAAGTTATGCCAGGGGATGTTTAGATTGTATATGAGGAAAGACTTCTTCACAGAGAGGGTTGTTAGGCATTGGAATGGGCTGCCCAGAGAAGTGGTGGAGTCTCCATCCCTGGAGGCATTTAAAAGATGGTTAGCTGTGTAGGGACATGGTTTAGTGGTGGTTGGCAGGTTAGGGTGATGATCTAAAGGTTCCCATAACGCCAACCAAGCCCTACAATTCTATGATTCTATGATGCTTAAAATTGTCTCAGTTGACCCTTCTCTCACACACAGCAAATACTCAAACTCATGAACATCTGTTCCTGCCACTTGGGCATGCTGTAGGTGAATATAAACAGTCATCACTCTCTGCTGTGCTCCCTTCAGCACACGGACTAGAAAAAGAATGATGTCCTAACCCCACCTAGTTTGTTAGCTAAATATGAGATCTCCCTTGTTTCTGTAGGGTGAAAAAACTTAATTCTGAGGTCACAAGCTGTGCCCAAGGTCAGGCAGCCTTAGGTTTGTTTACCCATTGACTGCAAGGGCTCACCTGCGCAGCCTCCAGTGCAACCAGACTGTGAGCACAAGAGCTAACTGTAGCACATAAATAACTACCAAAAGTACAGAAGATACTGTGCATCTTCTCATCCTCATGCAGATGAGAAGACCCTCCTTCTTAGCATGAAGTCTGGCAACCAAAGACAGCATGCATAAATCAAAAAATCTGTCAATTTGACCTTTGACCATTTGAGGAAAAGTGTCCTCAACATATTAATTATATAAAGTGAACCCAGTGAATTAAGTGCATTTTTTTTGTAAATAATTTTTTTCCTCCATTTTATTATGTATTTTTACTTCATTAGGTGAATAAAAAACCAACAACCCACTCATATTTTATATGCACAACAGTTACATCATGCCCTTTTTCATGCCTATCTTTTTTGAAACACTTTCCAAGTATTGTACTTCTGTGCATAGTAAATCAGATACAAAGATGGATGAATGACAGCAGGGGAAGAGAAGGAGGTATTTCACAATGCTGCCGTCCTTCAAGAGAAAAAGCTGAAGCTGTAACCAACTAACTATAATAAATGAGTACCTGACAAAAAGAAATGAGCTGTGAAAGTAAAAAAGCTACACTAGGATGAATACTTCAGAAGTACTTTGTCACGGAAATCCTCTGCATGTAGCATGCAATCCTAGCTAAAAATACTATCAGGCAGGTGTTAAATGTTTTCATACAGTACATGCAGATGCAGTTAAATTACAGGATTATTATGGCTTAAAAAAAGAAAAAAAGAGTAAAGAATGTGTTAATTCTTTCCAAAGGAAATTGTCTCAATCATAGAGAAAATCATAGATTTAGAATCATGATTCTAATATCATAGAATCACAGAGGAACCTGAGTGGGAAGGGAGCCAAAAGGATCGAGTCCAACTCCTGGCTCCACACAGGCCCAGCCCAGTCACAGCGTGTGACTGAGCGCATCATCCAGACACTTCTTGAATTCAGCCAAGCTCGGTGCTGTGACCCCTTCCCTGGGGAGCCTGTTCCAGGGCCTGACGTCCCTCTCAGTACAGAACCTCTTCCTAATATCCAACCTAAACCTCCCCTGGCTCAGTTTCATGCCATTCCCTTGGGTTCTATCCCTGGTCACCAAAGAGAGGAGATTGGTGCCTGCCCCTTTGCTCCCCCTTGTCAGGAAGCCATAGACGGCGATGAGGTCTCCCTTCACTCCCCTCAGTCTCCTCCAGGGTGAACAAACCAAGGGACTTCAGCCTCTCCTCATAAGACCTCCCCTCCAGATCCTTCACCATTCTCATTGCTCTCTGGACACTGTCCAATGTTTTTGTGTCCCTCTTGTACTGTGATGCCCAAAACTACATGCAGCACTCTGTACTTGAGGTGAGGCTGCACCAGTGCAGTGTAGAGCAGGACAGTCACCTCCCTGGACTTCCTGGCAATGCCATGCTTGCTGCACGCCAGGATATGGTTGGCAATTTGAAGCTAATTTAGGGAGGGCAATATGAAAGAAACTCTAAACACCCAAACCTTAAGCAGTATCTTGGCTTAGCACACGTTTAAAGAGGGACATCTTCCATCCTGCCCGCCATATTCGACAGAAACTTAGCACAGACTTTGCTGGCAGAATACAGAAAAATCCTTTGGTCCTGTGCCAATGTTGTCTTTCTGAGGTAGTGTCCTCAAGGTTGTGTGTCTGTCAATGAATTATACCTGGAAATCAGCATCACCTTGCACCTTGCCCAAGCTCTGAACTCCCTGCATGTGTTAGTTTTTAATTGCATCTGGAGAGATACTCAAATTGGAGTGATTCTCACAAGCTCTCAGTAGCTTGCCAGCTTGCAGAAACATGGAATGCCATCCAGGAATGCCAAGACTTGAGCAGTAGCTCCCCTTCAGCTGTGGCAGTAATCACTCTTGGGCCCCATGTGAGACAGTTCACCTGCACAAGACATTCTGAAAGGGGGTGATAAAATGTTTACTCGGTGATGTTGTCTGGCTTATCCAGAAGGATGAAGCAAGCTCAGTGTACTTCAAACAGGTATCCTACTGAAAATCCTCAACCTGAGCAAAGAGACCGAATCATCTCACTACTAGGGGACGTCTCCTTGGATCTGAAGCAGTCTATCACAAAATAGTGAGGGGAAGCTGCACAAGGATGCCCTACCTTTTCTTCACTACTCATCGCCACATGTTTTCGTGTGTTCTTTTTTTTGTATTGCCTAGTAATGCAAACAGTTTTAAGAGGAGAAAAGCTAATTAATACAAAAATGAAGCAAAAAGCACCAACAAACCTCTACCTTAATGAATATTATTTTATTATCTGTGGTGGAATTGAGTGAGCATACACACTCTGAATGCTGTGTTTCTCGTTCTCCATGGGGAAATAAAACATCATCCTGGATCATCAGTCACCATGGACATGAGTGGTGCTACAGAATTGTCACAATTTTTTTTCTCTCATGCTGAGACAAACAGTATTTTCTGTGGAGCCAGTTCTTCAAAGAATGCGTTTGAAAAGGACTATCCAGGATTTTAGATAGTCAGGACAGCAACAACAGAGGGACATCCTGGTTCCCACTGACACCTGTGGCCTTCCAATGGGCCTAGACAATTGTCTCCATCTCTTCAGTGCTGCACACAGTGACTGCATGGACACATGCGGTGCCACACAGGCTTGGGGACTCTTTCCAAAAAGAAAATAGCAGTGCCACTGCGATACTCAGCTCTGCAGCTGGCCAGTGAGAAGGAGGACTGTTGTAGTCAGCTGGACTTGGAGTCAACCCAAATGAAGTCAGCAGGCCACCAAGACTCAGATCATACTTTATTACAGTGCCTGCCAAGTTAACACTCACTACAGCGTAAACAAGAACTGTTCTGAAACGAAAAAAAACAACCCACAGAATCTAAGTCTTTCCACAAAACACCCAGTGTCACCTTCTTTAGACCCACATGGAGCAAAGCTCTGACAGAAGGAAATGTAAATTAACACCAGCTAACCGTGCAAATATGAGTGGACATTTAATTCTCACATTAGGCACTAGTTAACAGCAGGTAGGCAACCTGAAAGGGATGAAAACCACTGAAATGTGGGAAAACCGTCATTCAAAACCTACTTGAGGTATTCAGCACATGCCTAATCCAAGGCTAGGGAACACCCTAAGCCTTTCAGAATAAGGGGCAGCAGCTGATAGGTTTGTCATCATTGCTGAGCCTAAGACTATTGAAAGATGAAAGCAAAGGTCCTGAGGCACATTCATTCTTTTCATATGTGTATGTATCATTTCCAGAAACATTAAATTAATAAATTGCAGGAAGAATACATTCCTGCCATAGCCACAAGCACATATTTATAACTGTATGACAACTAGTTAAGTTGATGTTTTTTTCTCTAAAAAACCCACAAATTTTCATTGTAAAGAGAATAAAAAATCCCAGTTGAAGAACAGGAACTAAATTTCAGCTGGGTCTTAAATTACAGACAGGTTCAATATTTCTAATTCACAACCAAACCTGAAACCCCATTGAAATATGAGTGACTTTCCTTGTTTGCCTAGGAATCACTTGAAAATATTTTGAAGATATGTTGACAGATCACCTTTTGGCTTTCTCAATGCAAAATCAATATGCTGGGAGCTTCTTCTGCATTTGACAGCAGATTTAGGGAGAGAAGCTCAACATCTCTCATCAGATAAAATGATGGAAGAAGGAGCTATGCCAATGAAGCTCGCAACATGTTTTTAAGTACAGGACAGCAAAAAAATCTTGAATTATGCTTTGCTATTTTCCAGTCCAAAGGGGAATACAGAAGGCATTCCATAACATCAGTTTAAAAATAAAATATCTTGTTGAGATTTTGATCAACTTGATCCCAGAATGAACTTCCAGAGCTATGTGGAATTTCTATCATCAATTTTGGTAAGTTGAAGTAACGCTTTTACCAGAAATGCTGAAAAAGCATTAAACTTCAGAATGCTATTTGAATACCCCTGCTATAATTAATACAGTATGACCTTGTATAAACCTTATAAATTTGTTCATGAATATGCAAAGTGGGAGTAACGGCACTGTGAAGAAGATGTGGGGTGCTTAAGTATCTGACACAGCCACACATTTAATTCTATTTGTACTTTTCCCTTGAGTATCTTCTGAATAAAAATATTATAGCAATAATCAGAGGACACTGATCTATTCCTACTATAAACCCCCTCCCCCCATCTTAATGGTTTTTATTTTAGCCACATTTTGAACAATCACAACATTCAGTAAGAAACAATATCTCTGTACTTTGTAGAGATTAGGGGTTTTTAACTTTAACCGGGATGCCGCAGCTGTGACCTCTCAGATTGGTTTGTGATTTTCTTCTAGTGTAGACTTTTCAGTTTCTTGAAAAGGTGAAATACATTTTCCACAGTGGACTGATTCTTACTCCTTTCGTGTGAATTTTCCTATTTTGCATTGTAGCTGGAAGACTAAGAATATGGTCATGCACGTTTACACATAAGTTAGCAAAAGTTTTAGGCCTTTTTAAAAACACATTTTGCATAGTTCATGCCCATGAAAGCAGCCTGTCTTGAAGTTTTGAATTTGAGTGCCTGAAATTTGGCAGTTAAACTCATTATCGAGAACATTAAATCTACAAATGATTTTCAGAGCTAGTAAGTCAGTGATCACTGAGAAATACTCAAAGCCTCTAAAAAACAGGCTCTTATTTAGACACCTACTCCTTGATTAAAATGCCTGCCATTAGGTAAATGCAACTTAAGAGTCTGCTCCTTTCTATCTTGTTTTGAAGGACAAGAAAAAGCAGCTCAGCTACCTTTCCTTCCTGTGAACTGTTATTAAAGACAGTTTTGCAAAACCCATCTTCTGAGCTAATACATTTGGAAGTAAGCAACTTTAACCTGGAAAGACAGGACCTAGAAGTTGTGATCAAGAACCCTTCAGCAAGTTTGCTGATGACACGATCCTGGGAGGAGTGGCTGACACACCAGAGGGCTGTGCTGCCATTCAGCAAGACTTAGACAGGCTGGAGAGTTGGGCGGGGATAAATTTAATGAAACATAACAAGGGCAAGTGTGGGGTCTTGCATCTGGAGAAGAAAAACCCCAGGTACCAGTACAGGTTGGGGACAGACCTGTTGGAGAGCAGTATAGGGGAAAGGTACCTGGGGGTCCTGGTGGACAGCAGGATGACCATGAGTCAGCAATGTGCCCTCATGGCTAAAAAGGCCAATGGCATCCTGGGGTGTATTGGAAGGGGTGTGGTTAGTAGGTTGAGAGAGATTCTCCTCCTCTACTCTGCCCTGGTGAGACCATGTCTGGAATATTATGTCCAGTTCTGGGCTCCTCAGTTCAGGAAGGACACAGAAATCCTTGAAAGAGTCCAGTGCAGGGCCACCAAGATGATTAAGGGAGTGGAATTACTTACTTAAGAGGACAGGATGAGAGAGCTCGGTCTGGGTCAGGAGACTGAGGGGTGACCTTATTAATGTTTATAAATGTGTAATAGGTGAGAGTCAGGAGGACAGAGCCAGGCTCTTCCCAATGATGTCCAATGACAGGACAAGGGGCAATGGGTGCAGGCTGGAACAGGCTGCCCTGAGAGGTTGTGGAGTCTCCTCTGGAGACATTCAAAACCTGCCTGGATGTGTTCCTGTGTGATTTAGTCTGTATGATCCTGCTATGGGAGGGGGTTGGACTAGATGGTCTTCTGAGGTCCCTTCCAACTGCTAATGTTCTGTGATTCTGTGATTTATATTAAATTTGAAATCATCTGGTAGCCCTTCACGCAGTTCATGTCACAAATACATCTTGGTTTCTTCAAAATAATGGAAAGTTGACAGGTGTCCCTCAGCTCCTCCACAGCTTGTCATTACTTGGGCCCAAGAGCATAATGATATAATTTTAATAAGAATTTAAGTTTTAGTAAAAAAGGATTGAACTTCACAAAATCAGGCATTAAAGCTAAGGTTTTTGTTTGCTTCTTGACAAGGTTTTCTTCTGCACTTACTTCCAGCTCCAGGTCCCAGAGAAATTCCAAGCTGAGGCGAGCTGTCAGGACGGTATGTGTTTAACAATGTAAATACCAGTATAGCCAGCATAACCCTGGAGTTTAGGGACTCTATCTAGTTGTGGCCAAGTGAGGTTTAACACCTCACTGTAAAATATAACATGCATTTCACCACAAAACATTTGTAGAAGGTAGCTAGATAATTGGCATCAAATCTGTGGATCTGATGGCCCCTAGATGTTAATTACATTAGTTTTGCAATTTCAATAGCTCAAAATGTATTAAAAAGAAAACAGTCATGATTGCCCCCTTCTCCGGGATAAGACTGGATTTGAAGAGGCAAAGAGGAGGAAAAACTGTGTGTTTGGATTTGGATGGCTTCCTATCCTCTAAAAGTACCTAAGCCTGCCTCATTATCCCTCTAGGGAGTTGTCTTTCTCCCATCCCTCTTTCTTGCGGTAACTGTTTGGAGTGAAAGTTCCTCTTTTGAGTAGGCTCCCGGTGGAAAGACACAATTAATATGAGTTTTATCCTAACTTTGGATTCTGACAGGCTTGTTAATGGAGTGTGGGGGTTCTTGTTTTCTGATGCAAGGTCAGCCAGAGAAGAGCTCCTGGCTACTAGAAAAAGCAAGGGAGACACTGAGACGGGCTGGCAAGTCCAACATTTCTACATTCACTACAACACACACAGTTACTGTTCTTCTGATAGGAAGACAACTGTAAGATCAGCAGCAAAGGTCCTGGTCCTACTGTAAGAAGCCAGCTCCATTTATACCTAACTGAAGATACTCAGAACTTGCACCAGTCAGTAAAGACACAAACATATTTTAGCTTCAACAATCAACTCTTTCATATCTATGTATACATACACATATACACATGAACATTTGTACATGCATCAGCTTAGTTTCTTAAGAAACATGTTGCAGATATATATATATATACACACACAAGAATGTTTCTTCATACATATGTATGTTTCTTAAGGAACTAAACAGATGATGTACATACAGTCTCTGTGTGATTTATTTTATGCTGCTCCCACATTTTCTTTTGTTAGTATGCAGTAGAACATTATATTCAAAATAGCTTATAGAAGCTCCTAAGAATAGGAATCAATAGACTTTGGATGCTTAGAAGAGAAATGGAGCAGAAATAAGACAGTGGGATAAATGTGTTAACTGAAAATGTCTGTGAAATAGATCATTCACCCATAAACCAGTTAGAAAAGTGATATTCTGGCTTTGCAGCTAAGGCAAAATGTTTAAACATTTCTTTCATTCAAAAAGTTGATCTAGACACAAAATACTGCTGGGTCAGTTACGTACAACTCATGTATGCACTTTGCTTCTTTGCTTTTCTACTCTAAGAGCTTGCTATAAATTTTTTCAGATGAAAAATAATTCATGGTATTTTGTGAAAGGTATAATATACTTTATAATAAAAAAATTATTCAGTTACTCTCCCATACAATTTATAATCAACTCATAGGGAGTAAGAAAATATATATTTTAATAGAATGTTGATATTCACACTTATCCTTGTACCTTCACTGTATGATGAAAAATTAAATAAAACATGGAAGAATGAAAACAGCATTTTATGATTTTGAATCTAAAATCAGATTAGAATCTGATGGTTAAAATTATGTAAATGTTTAAGATTCCATAAAGTCCTCAGATTACATTCTGTTAACTTAAACTCAACTTAAATTGATAGAAAGAAACAAGACTCCAGACTGTGTATCACAAGAAAAACTCTTCAAAAGATTTTACCCAGGGGTTTTTGGGGGTTTTTTTGGGATGGTCTTTGGATGGGGACCTAGTGTGGTGATATGGAAGCTTGACACTTCAAATTAAGACAACATTTGTACAGTGTGTGTCCTCTTGATTTCTAAATTTCAGAGTAGGGATTGTAAACACCACCACCACCACCACCTCAAATAAATGGGATTCAAAATTCAGTTTTCACTTGGTTTTCCCTAGTAGGTTTAAATTAATCAGAAACTATAAAGCAAAGTTACAGCATTTCCTAACACAAATAAAGCTGTCACGGCTGAAATCCAAAAGGAAGAAAGTCCAACTTTCACAGAGCTTAATGAGCTAAGGTACTAGTGTCTCAGTGGGGAGGCGAGTAAATTGGGTGATTACTCTAACATGACACACTGATGTCTGGCAATTTATGAAAGATGAATATTAAGAATGAATTTATAAGTCATAGGTATAACAGCATTTAGAGCTTTGAATTCACAGTATTTAGAGCTTTGAACTATCTAAGCCATTTCGATGTATTCAAGTTATGTGAAATTAATTAGTGCAAGATTATAGTAAAGCTTCCCCACATCCCCCTCTCCCCAAATGACAGAGTGCATTTTGTGAACAACTTCTTTCAGGGAAGAAGAAAATAACACGAAAAGAGGGTCTAATTTTGCTGCTATTTTTCATATGGTGTCATACTGATTTTAGCTGGATTACTGTATTATTGGAGTTGCAGTACCGGTCCCACATAGCATGATTTCAGATGTATTAAAAACCTGCTTAAGAATGGTAATGCATAAGTAGAAAAGAGTGCTAAAAATTGTAGCTAATAAGTGACTTCTAAATTGAAAAAGCATCAGAACCTCTCATTGAGAAACTGAGAAGAGAGAAGATCAGCAGAAAGAATAATAATTCATATAATGTAGTGAAAAACAGAAAACAAAGATCTGACTAATCTGACACAATGGCCATAGCAAACTATTAGCATTGCATATGAGACAGATTGCACTTACAGCACCTATCAGATATTATTTAAAGCTTTCCACGATGAATGCCTCACCAAGCCCAAGGCACAGAGGACTGAAAAAACAGAATTTATTAGTATTAAACCTTATGTACTACAAGCTGATGTCTCTAAAATCTGTGAACATTAGACATCTAGAAATGTTTGCCAAGTATTCTGAAGACCACTTCTTTTCCTATGATACCGAACACATGTCATTGATAATCCTGATGCAACTGATACTGACTGGTGCCCCTTTAAAACAACTTCAATAAAACCCAAACAGAAGGAGAAAAAGAAAACTGCAGAGGACAACCATACCAGAGTCTTAGAAGAAATTCTCCCATGGAAGATGAAAATGGACTTCACCTGTTAAGCATGGCAATGCCTCAGCCATCAACACCATTACATATTCCTGCTTTTCATCACATCCCCATCCAGTGAGATCTTGAAATGGGAATATGAGGTTTATAACTAGTCACAAGTGGAGAGTGTGAGAGAGAGCTGTTCAGTTCACTGGGGGAATGCTAGTTAAGGTACTACTTGCACAGTGCATGTGCTACTCCAGTCATCTCCACTCAAACATGGAGCTTTCTCATCTTTTCTTTCTGATGATCAGTATTTCCCCCATCCTACAGCCCCATTATCTTAGCTGAATACAACACAAGAATCCAGTTGCCATTTCAGAGGTCAACTTATACTCTTCTCCCCTTGCACAAACTCAAACCTGACAATCTGTTCAGAGATAGACATTTTCAACAGTGACTGGGGAAAGGTAAACATGAAAGCTCACGCTGGTGTGAAGCAGAAGTCAGTTCAACCCTCCCCAAGCATTCTGACTCTGCCAAAGAGCATCCATGCAGACTAAGCAGATGGATGAAGGCCAAAGAAATGTCTGAAGCAGTTGAGAGCAAGATGCATCTGGGAAGTAGGGAGGGTTTGAGATCAGAAAGATATTAAAATGCCATACTACGGTTGAAGGGCCTGGATTTCGAAGTAAGACCAATCTGCTCAGGACAGCCATTCGAATTAGTACAGCTACCTGGGAAGGATTCAGGAGCTATAATATGCAGTCTTTTGTAGGCAGATATGAGCTTATTTAGCTCGAGCTGACCAGAAGCCATTCTGCTATGACAGCGCACCATCAAGCACTTGGTATTAAGCCCTGCTGCAAAGCAGTGTGTATTAGATCAGGCAACGTACCATTCCCATGTGGCACCATGTCCTCAGGCTGACACAGAGTGCAGGCTACAGTAAGCTCACATCAGTCTGCAAAGGGGCGTGCACACACACTCACCAAAAAACAATGGAAAAAAAAAAAGGAAAACAACAAAGAAAGAAGAAAGATTTCAAGACCAATGTGCAACTAATACACTACAATGCGGGATGAACTGAGGTTTGCAGGATCAGGGGGGATATCAGTCCCTGAGAAGCAGTTGGGGAAAATGAACAGGAAGATACACGGCTTACAGTGCAGGGGAGACAAACACTGAACATGCCTGTTCAGATAAGGGGCAACGTGAAACCCCGTATTTATAATGGACACTTCTTTTCAGAGGCAGCTTTTAAGCTGAGACAGGTTCAACATCTCAAGTGCGAAAAATGTACCCATCTTTATGGAATGACTTCTGCCACAATGATCTGAGCAACTTTTTTGCTAGTGATTTGAGCAGAATGCAACACAATTATACTAGCAAACTATTTTCAAAATTACTACAGCTCAAATACAAATGCCTTGCTTCAGTCACATATCCCAACACAGCTGGTACTCCCATGTACATACTTGCATTTAGGTCCAATATAAGCATAATTGCAGTATGGAAATTATTACCTTCTAAATTTCATTTTTTTCTGTTTACATATATACCTTGAATAATTACCACTTTTTCCCTTAAACTTTTCAGATATTACTTCTGAAAGGCAGATATTTCATTGGATGAAATAGCACAAAGAGAAAAAGGCACTTGCTATAGAAATGAAAAAAATGACTGCTAGTTTAGTTCGCCTCCCAATCACCAGATTTTTTAATTTATTTAGCTCTCTGATGAATATCTGCTTAGGATGCAGCATACAACATAGATTGCATTACTGATATATACTGTTCACCTAACAGTTTTTCTGGAATGCATATAAAAGTAGTAAATAATTTTCACATCTCTGACATTACAGAATCTCCAATTCACAAGGAGAAAAAAACCAGCACAAGACTTCAAAGAACTTTTCTAATATGTTAAAATATGTCAGTAAAACGGACTGGAATTCAGAATCAGCTATGACTCAATTCTTTTGTAAGGCTTTGTCAGAATAGAAACTCTTCTTACTCATCGTATTTTCATTCTCACATCTACAGTGATTTTTAGGAACAGCCAGATCATGTTGCACATATTTATACAAGTGCACTAAGGTGTTGCATATACAAGCTTGGCATACAAATATAAATAAATACCATACTTGTTAAGGATCTATTTAAGTATTTGAGTTGCATAATGTTAAATTGGTTGGTCTCTTTTGAAATCCATTTCTGATCTTCACCGAGCAGAAAAAGAAGTATATATTTATCATAACTCCAGCAATGGCATCTGGAACCCATAAGGCATGCTACTCTTTTGAGCACCTCCATTACTTTTTGTGCTGATTAAATTGGGTGCAGTATTGAGACCATACAGACTTCACTTGAGCAGCTGAGGAGAAAAACATCTGTAATATACAAGCTTGGATGAGAAGACTGGTCAGAGCTGTTAAGAAAAGAAAAATGGAAGACCCACAGTAGTGCTTCCAGAGGTTGTGCTTTGAATGGCCTAAAGCTTGTTCTCTAATTAATTTCCAGCATTACGTTTACAGCACTGAAAGTCATTCCTTGTCTTTGCTGACACACAAACCAGTTATTTACTTTGCAGATGCCTAAGGATGAGAAACAGCAATTCAAGCCGCAGCGAGATGATTAAGGCAAAGCCAATGTTTTGCAGCACTCACCTTAGGCACCCAGTGGCATTGCGCAGCACCTGTGATGAATGGAGTTGTATTTTATGATCATCCTGGAGCGGAGAGTTTTCCCATCCAGAGTGAGGGATGATCACTGCATTGGTCAACACTGCGAGGGCATCCTGGATGATTGGCATTTTCAGTGCATCACAGGAGGATAGATTCCAGAGAACTCCTACAAAAAACCCAAATGACTAATAATTAACACTTCTGCAAAAAACACTGAATAGCTTTCATTAAAAAAACCCAAACCAACACAACAGCGAAACATTTCACAGCATCAGTGTGCTTAATAAAGCCATTTCTGTCAAGAAAAAAAAAAGATCATGTTATAAATGGGGCTGAATGATACCTGCAGACTTTTGCCATGGGAATACAGCTTTGAATACACAAGTAGGCACAGCAACATTGGAAATTTCACCGGTCTAAGCTTAAAGCTCAGCAGCTGGTTATGATCTAGACCTGTTTAGGCTGTGAACCACACGTGGAATGAAGGAGTATTAAATGTGGTTTTTTAGGGCTTCAACTTCAGACTTCTGCCTTCTAAATAAAATCAATAAAAATCAATGGCAGAAAACAGGTTCTAATTGACACAGAGACTATCACTGCTGACAGATAGGCAGTGAGAGAACAACGCCACAGCTCCTCCTGTGATCTTCAGTGTAATGAGAGAGAATGTACTGTCTCGGCTAGTTGATACTACAAGCAAAAAGACTTCCTTCACAATCTGACAGAGTAGCATGGTATTATCCTAGCCTTCAACAAGACAGTTTTTATTTTGTAAATGCTTTACTATACAAAACTACAGAATACTGCACAGAAACCAAGAGCCTGCTGGTGCTGGGGAGCTACTTTGCAGAGTGGAGCCAGAGGGCTAAAGGCTGCTCTGAAGCAGCTGTGGTCTCTGTTTTTGCCCTATGCCCTCCAAGGAGCATCTGTAAGAGCAAGCCTGCCTCCTCTTCCCTCTTGCCTTGCCAAGACACGTCCTCTTCTCTAGAGTCCAACCCTCCTCTTGCCTACACTCCTTCCTGTAGCACCAGTAGCCTGGCCCCACACCTAACCTCGAGCTTTGCCTTCACGGCTATTAAGTATTGAATCAACACAAAGACTATCATGATTGTAGACACAGGGTTATGAATATCAAGATTACACTATGAGAAGCTGAAGTAAGTGGTGGTGGGAGGAAATTGCTAAAGACCTTATGAACGTAGACTCAGACATTTATAAATATAAGCAGCAATAACAGCACTTGCCCAGGGCTTGCTTCAGCATTCTGTGTTTTGAAGGAGAGGTGTAATTAACAGAAATCCACCTACAGTTTTTTGGTTACTCTTTAGAATTAATTTTCTCTATGGGGAGACTGTTTCAGTTATATAATTTCATGTTTTAAATATTTTATATGGGACTGTATGCAAAGACAGCTATGAAGTTTAATGGAAAATTTTTCCTTAGCATACCAGTAAAAAATACTCAAAAACTTAAAATAATCTATCTTTATGTGGTAAACAGGCAGAAGCTGACAGATTTTAGCTAGAGACCACCCCCCTTGCCAAACAGCAGAAATAAGAATACTGCTCATTTTCTTTTTTTTTCCATTGAAGAATTGCTGCTTTAAAGGGAAAAGTCTTTGAATTCTATTCTAAATGCCTTTATGAAATCTAATACTGTCTTTAAAGGAGTAAAGACTTACATAAAGATATTTATACTCACTTCTCTGTGACATGTTCACATTCTGCTCATGAAATAATGCGTATTTTGTTGGTTCCAGTCAGTAAAAACCCCGTGTGGTCGCCTATTTTTTACATTTATCTAGACAGGTGTAAATGATGTACATGGTATTGAAGTAGAGAATCGGGATGCAAATCTACCCCTTCACAGTCCAATTCAGTTCTCATGCAAGAAAATGTGCTTCTTTTTTTGTGAAGACTTATTTTGGAAGTGAAACAGGAAAGAGCTTTGATGGCAACAAAACAGTACTCTGGGCTTCAAGAACTAGTCATAAACTGGAAAAGCAGAAAAAAATGACAAAAGAAGCAAGCATAAGAGCCCTGTCTAACAAAATGCTTTATAATGTGTATGTATACACTGTTTTCTATTCACTCTAAGGTTCTTGCTAATTTAAAGTAAACACATGAACACCATGATAAGCAATGGTTGAGATGCCCAGAAATATTCTTCCAAGCCCTTTTACTTTATTTAAAATCCATCTGATATTTCAAATGAGCTTTTCCTCAACAAATTGCCATAGTAAACATTCAAGCTCCAAATAAAAAAAAAAAAACCAAACCCAAACCAACCATTTTCACCCAAGAGCCTAGAAGTGGGGTCTGGTTTCACTAACTGGAAATTAAGCCTTCACAGTAAGAGAGTGAAGGGATCACCAGACTAAATTAGCTGTTCTATCTTCTTCTACAATGACTGTAAGTCACGGCAGAGTCAGGGAAAAATGGCACTGCCCAGTAAGCCTGACACGGTCTTCAAAGTTTTTCCACCTGACATGCAGATTTAAGGAATAATACAAATCCTCTTCCATCCCAGAACAATGCCTTTTATTTAAGTTTTTGAATAGTACCAACTACATTAAAGAAAGGAACAATTTTATTCTGACAGGTTATAGTTTATTCTTGCAAGCACTGGAGCCTGCTATTTGCTGAGGTGGGCATTTTAAGTGCCTCCTTGTACCCTTCCTTAATTAAGGGTTTGCAATTATGAAAGGGCACCGGCAATTCACTTCCCATTACTTTTGCTGAGGACAACCTTCATCTAGATTTATGTGGGGTCTAAGAAGACGATTCATTCCCTTGACTTTGCAAGGAGAAGTGATAAATAAATAAATCTTTTACCTGAAGCACCTTCCACTATGGAGTTACCTCTTCTCCAGATGACTTTGAACTTGTTTTTCAAGCATGCCTGCATCACATGCCCTTTAAGACTATAGGAAGGAACTCACCACTAAGATTATTTGCCACCTTATCCTGAAAGCCCTGACTGAATCGTGTTTCTGAGCACAGTAAGCCTGGAATAGCCTTGGAGTTGCCTCAACTACCCCCCAAATCATTTGTGCATCAGCTTCCCACAGGAAAGGAAGTGTCAGGACTCGGCATACCAGTGATTCCTCACCAAGAGACCCGTCCTGCTGTATATGGATTGGAAGAGACCTGTTAATCCAACAACTCATTCATACAACCCAACAGTTTAGCTGATTCTTGGGAGAGAAGGGGAAGTAAGGCACATTGAACACTCTTACTCAATCACTTGTGTTTATAGTATCTTATTTCCTCTTTGCTTTTAAGGTTGTGATGCAGTCATAGCAGGCATTTTGTCTCCCCATTTTCAGATCAATTTAGGTTGTGTTGGATGCTGTGTAGAAAGAGCAAACTAGCCACACCAGACCAATTGTATCTATTTGCAGGTTGAAGCTTTTCACCTATATATAAATCAAACTGAAGTACATGGAAAACATTTGAGATTACTGCTAAGGAGAAACTGGTACCACAAGCATTCTTCTGGTTACAATTAGAAGCTGGATTTTGGGTCCAAGTACCAATTACTTGGCAGATGTCAGATGAAGGGCTCTTAGAGAAGCCTATGGGAATGCTTACTATGGAGATCCTCCTGTACCAAGTTACACCTTCTGGAGCAGCTTATCACAGGGCATCCATCTGCTATGTTCAACAGGCTATTTAGGGCATAAATTTTAAGTAATACTTTCTAAGAAGGCCTTTCACAGATAATGACAATTAAATTTAAAAACTGGTTATAAATTTAAAAAAAAATAAAGTTTAATCAACCTTCTCAAAGAAATAACTGTACAGATCCAGTTCATAAAGAACGCTGCACATAGATATTAGTTAAAGCAATTTAAGCTTGTTGCCACTGGATGAGGGAACTGAGAGCACAGAACCAGGAAAACTTGGATTTATCTTTTTCTTAGCTGAAGTCCAAAAGATTAAAGACAAAAGCAACTATTTTAAAAGCGCAGTCCAGCCTGATGACATGCTACTACTGCTTAAGAGACACAGCTGACCCACCATGCTTTCAGCTTAGAATAAACACTCCTTACATAAGTTACTTTAAGTTACTGCAATAGATACCACATCACTTACCCTAAAGAAGCAAAGTGAAATATTTTAAAAATTTGAAGATACTCAATTTAATAGAGCAGTTTGAGCCAAAAAAGCCCCATCATCTCTGAATGAGGCTGGAGCTCAAACTCCTCCTGATTAAACTCTTAGAAGCATTTTTTTAGCCAGTGTTTCACTTAGAACTGGTACTTGTGTATGTATATCTATAGTCAGATTTAGCGAAAGGCTTGATGAGCCATGTGCTATCCTTTTCTCATTAAAAAGTAAGAAAATAGAGATCTTCTACTTCCCTGCAAAAAAATATCATCCTAGCAAGACAGCATGTGCAAAATCAGTAAAGTCTGAACAGTTATGCAGTGCTTGATTTAATGCTACCTCAAATTATGGGTTTGTATATATATATAAAAACAAGTTCCTTAGAACATCTTAGACTATAAATATAAATGGAAATGAAGAAACTGAAGAAGTCTCCTTTCCCAAAAGGACTGCCTCTGCCATGATGCCATTACATTTTTTTTTTATTGTGCTGCAAAATATGTTCTTTGCCTAATAAATTATAGGGTAAAAGGTTTGTAAGTAAAAAAAACACCTCACCCTATTGGGAGAAAAAAGTCTTTCATTCTTCTCTATTTCATATGGTTAAATCAACCTTAAATTTATACTAAGGTTTTGCTTATTTGATATTCTTTGTTAAAAGTAAAACTCTAAAGGTCTTTCAACTCATCTAGGTTTTTCTTTTTCCACCTTAAATTTGGTCACAGACTGATGCAGAGTGACATACAGTAGAGCTGGGAGACCCTGCATCCCAGCAAGGGTGAACACAGCTTGGGCAGCCTTTTTTGTCTCTAACACTGAAGGCACAGGGGTACTACAGGCATTTACATCACCAACATGACAATCAGGATTGAAATCTGAGACCTAAATACCCTGCAGGGAGGGATCTTTAGTTGGAGTCCCTAGGAAATGCATCTTCTACTCTAAGCTCTCAAGCTCCAGAAAAGTAATTTGCTGGCTCTTACTGCACCTTTGACACTAGGAGCCCCTGCTAAGAGCAACACTGCTCTGCAGAGCTGGATCAGCTCCGTGGCAGCAGGGTGTGGACTCCCGATTTATTGCATTGGTTCTGCTGAGTTCAAGGCAGGGACTGAGATGAAATCATTTATCCGGCTGAAAAACGTACATCTGCTTAAACGCAACTGGTGGTTAAGAAGAACAGAGGACACCCAGCAACTTCAGGAAGACTTAACTGACACATGTAAAAGATGCTGGATACCGGCCACAACACCCTTTCTGAACGCTATGTGCACTATGACTTCACAGCTAACTCAGCCATCAAGGCCAGGAATCGGTCTGGGTAACAGACCTTCCGTAGGAAATGAAGAGTCTGATCTGAATTCTGGCACCTGAAAAATTCACACCTCATAAGACAACTTCTTCAATAATGAAAATAAGGTTAAAATTCACATAACAGAGAAGGAAGTTTCGCCAATTTTCTTGAAATAACTTTTTATCTGGTTACTAAAGGATTTTTATCTGGTTACTAAAGGAATGTCTATGCACACCTGCCTGTAATTCACTTACATGCACAGAGGTGAGTTTTTATCTCTGTGTAAGATGACCCAGGAAAGTGCAAATGGAGAAGGACTGGGTTTCACTGAAGGTCATAAGCCGGCAGGACTTTAAGGGCCAGTAAGCAAAGCTGCAGCCAGCCCATTTTTTTCCCCTTTGCAGCCACTCACAGTCTTACCAAGCAAACACTTCTGCAGAGAATAGAGATTGTTGGGCTTTTAATTCTCTACAAACACTCACAGCTTGAATTTGGTCACATGTGTAAGTACATGACTACATACGATGTAAGTAAGGGAAGCATTTCCTCTGAAAAGCTAAACTCTCGCTTTCTCAGTTACCGCTCTTTTCATCCCAAAATTACACCTAGGATTTTATTAAAACAAAAAGGGGGGACCAATTTTAATATTGCTCACAAATGAGTTCTGTCCGAATGCTATGGCATTAGATGAAAAAGTCTGCATTCTTCACAACAGGACTGAATTTTGAGCCAGCGTTGCCGCTCTCTCTCTTTCTGCTGTGCACTTTAAAATAGCATGTAACTGTGCAAGAGAACTGTCAGGCAAGAATGTCAGAGAGTTATTAGCTTTAATGTTAGACGATAGAGGAATTACTACAATAAGTGACTTAAGTTACTGTGGAAAGACCAGTGGTTCTTGCTCAACCTGTTTTCCCAAATAATTAACTTAAACTGGTCCCACAAAGACACTGGAGCTAAACCAAAAGCCATGAATTCTAAGTGAGAGAAACACAGGGAACAAAAATTAAAAAATCAACTGCTTTCAAACAAAATGTCATCCTAATACATGACTAGTGGCAACATCATTCCCTAGTAAATATGTTATTAGAAAACAAGAAAATCAAGCAAGTACGCACATATAAATGGGAAGATTATTATTTTAGTGCTTACACATGTATTTTACTGAAGAGTTTTTTCTAGCACAATGTATGTTTGGTAACACCCTACTACAGAGACCAAAACTGTTATACTTAAAACTGAACATCAGCTCACTGCACTGAGTAGTAAACTCCTTTTTCTCAAGAACCAGTTAGGAAGTTAGTCTTATCTATAAAGATACAGCTAGATGCAAAATGAAAGGCTCAGTTGCTAACAACACCCCAAAATCAAACCCACCCTATTGTAAACAAAAAACCCCTAAATATTCAGATGTTTCTAAACAAAAATTATTTTGAAAATAAGACTTAAGTATTCTGTATTGCAAATAGCAAACATTTCAAACTACAGAGCAGTTTTAAATCACAAGTGTTTTAAAACTTCATCATTTAGGCAGGGGCATCAATATTACATGCCCAGCTGATTTTTTCCAAAGGACTACTACTCACTGAGTTCAATACAGCTGTTATGTCAAGCCATATGCTGCAACAGATGTCCTAGATTTATCATGCCAGATTGCCTTGTTTGATATTTTACCTTAAACTTAGATTTGACCAAAGTAAAAAAACCAAACCAAAACAAAACACCACCAAAACCAATGTATGTAGTATATGAACAAGCAAATTATGCAATCAGTTTCACTGTCATACAAATCAAAACATCTCGAAGGGATTTTCCTCAGAAGATGCCTCTTACTGATTGTACAAGGGAAAACTATTTTCCATTTGGACTTGGAAGTTGATGTGGATCATACATGGGAGTAATTCCAGTGCCAGAGAGCTAAGGAGAGCAAATGGGGGGCACCTTGGGTTTTGTGCTGGGACTGAGTGTTGTAAAATCAAGACAAGTGGGAATTTGCCTGAGAAGCAAGGAGAAGGAGGCAGGCTATAATGGGAAAATTGATGAAACCAGCC
This sequence comes from Hypotaenidia okinawae, assembly GCA_027925045.1. NCBI lineage: Eukaryota > Metazoa > Chordata > Aves > Gruiformes > Rallidae > Hypotaenidia > Hypotaenidia okinawae. The sequence continues at coordinate 86,443,533 of BSDF01000002.1, read as the reverse complement.
CCAAGCAGACCCCTAAGAGAGAGGAGAAGGAAGAGGGACTCCATCGCAAGGCACCTGGCAGAGAGATCTTGGCACCCTGGTGACCTGTTCTGGCTCTTCCATGTTCACCTCCACAGAAAGAGGCACTGCCAACCTGAGGACAGTTTTGTACCACTGTTTTATCAGGACGTTTCCTTAACAATACTTTGAACATAGTATCTTAAGACAACAAATCTGTGCCCCAGTCTGTTGCTAGGAAAGCAAGGCAGAAGATTTTAGAAAGCATTTCTTTCAAAACCTCTCCTTATTTAACTGTGAGCAGCAGGGAGTGAAGCAGTTAATCTGATAACTCATAAAAAAGTTAAGATTGATGAGTACAACAAATCCTATCAGTGGGTTTTCCCACTTTCAGAACCAAAATAGTGATAGCATGTTGAGAAAGAGGGCAAAGATTGTTTTATAATTAGACAGTAAATTGTAAGAAATTTCCCATAAAATGATTCAGTTGAACTGTCAATACTGTTTGTGAAAGTGTTATTTGATAAGACAGCATCATTTCTGAAGCAAAATTACACAATTTATTAAATTACTTTTAGAGTTGCCATTACATATAAGCTATAAATAGGATGTGTTTTCAACAGCTCTGGAATTTCTTGAAGATCTCATAGCCTCCAGGTTGGAAATCAGCTTCCCAAGCTAATTTAAGTTATGGGTGTAAGCTGTACAGCCTTTCACCTTCCTGGTTTGCAAGGAATATGGCTACGAAGTTTTGGTGTCTCAGTATGTGATTACAAAATTTGTTCATAGGCAGATTTTACAAAATGCTAATTAATTCCTGCCCTGAATTTGTTTGGACATTACTTCCACACTTCTAGAGAGGATGGCAACGTCATGTTAAAATCTAAAACTTAAACTTTACCGTTAAGTAACTTATGACTGGGGTGGTCCTGCAGCCCCCTATCCACGCCACTGCCATTGCTAGTAACTGGCCAGAGGGTTTGTAGCGGTAACAAGTAGTTTTTCTGTGTTTAACAAATCCTTAGATTCCTCTTCTTTTGTCGTAATTTTGTGTAGCTGGGTTCTGGTGGAGAAGGGGGCTGCAAGGGTGGCTTCTGCAAGAAGCAGCCAGAAGCTCTTTGCAGGCCTGACAGAGCAAACAGCAGCCGGCTCAAGGCCGGAGTCGTTGCTGACCAAGTCTGAGCCGTTACAAGATTTTAAATGGAACAGCAAGGAACCATAAAGCATTCCATGCCAAGATTGGGCTGTGAGACAAGACGCAGGTTTTTACTGCAATGAGACTTGTAGGAGATTTGACAGAGTTTGGCATTTTTACATGAAATATTCACTGGCTCACAAAACTCAGGGCAGAGCCTGAAGAATACCTTGATCAAAAGTATCTCAAGCAATGGGAGGGAGTCAAACAATTTGAAACCTTTGGGATCTGAAAAGGCTTTTGCACTTGAAGAAAGAAATACTGAAGAACCTGCAGTATGTAAATTCCTCATTCAGTCATTGGCTTCAATCCAGAGTAAGCAGGTAAGAATTTTCAGCACACACGGTATTTTATGAATGCTGAAAACAAGTGTTATTTATAACACCTACTTAGAAATAAATTAGCACAAAAGATTTAATCAACTTTGATAATTGATTATGGTAGGATATTGCACTTACAATTATATCCATTTAAAGAAAGAGTGTGAAAGATTTATTAGAGCTAGTACTTTTCAAATATCCCATTTGAATGAAAAGCATTTAAAATGTACAAGCAAATTTTACTGCTAAAGCAAATAGATTTGAAAATTTTGAATCTTATCCTAAAGCTACTATTTAAAAAATAATGAAGCTTGAAGTCTCTGTCACCTGCCTTTGTTTGGTAAGTTCCTTGAAGCCCTTGTTCAAAGTTTGCTTATGTGCCGAGGTAAAACTAAGGCAGGCATGAATGAAAGTCTTCTCTTGCCAAAATTCGAAACAAGCACTTTTGAAACCTGTGTTCTGAGCCAGCAGCTATCTCCATGCTCAACCTTCCTAATTTCCTTGAATCGACAGGTCATAGTGATTGGATGTTGGATGCAGAGGAGAATCTAATTCACAGGGCTGCATCTTAAGAGGCATTTGTATACTTTCTGCATTTATCCCATTTCTCCATTTTCTTCAACTACACAGAGTTATGCACCTTAAATGACATTTGGCAGTTTTATTGTCTTAGCTAATCATGTATCGAACCACATTTACATCAACCTTGTAGCAGTATTGCCATGGTTATGCCACCATTCCAATTTAAGCACGTAGATGGCTTTTCACATTGTCTGTTCAAAGTCTGTGATACCCAGGATACGTATCTGAACCTAAAACATACTGCACCTTCATAATGTAATTTTCAGTTAACATAATGCCAAAACCCAGTCTCTGGTTCCAAAAGCAATCCACTTTGCCCATTTATCTCCCTACCTATCTTTTTAAACTGAGAATCAAAAGCTGCTAATTAACTAGACCTTTCACTGGCCAGGCCTCCTACTTGCATTGCTCCTTCAAAAAAATTGAATATAATTAAGAAATGGGATAATTAATATGATCAACACTTGAACAACACCAAATATAAACCTGCAAAAAACCTCTGGATATAACAGAGATTTTAGGATTTACATCAAGGTAATACTGTAAGAATGCAACTTATGGAAGAGTTTGAATCTCCTTTACTTAAGTCTGTGGGAAAGTCACCTTGGAGAGGGATAAAACAGCCTTTACTCATTTTCACCTCGAGTTTCCAAAGAGCAACAGGACTACAAATAGTTGCCACCTCTAAATGAAAAGTTATATCACAATAAAATTTCACATCTGTGTTGACACACTCCAGTAACTAAGCTAATGTCAAGAACACTTTTGCAGATAATTATTAAATTGATAAACTGCTTCCAGATCCTAAGTATTAAATAGTCAGCCCTTTGCCATAATATTGTTACATGTGATCTACTATAAAAACAAACAAACAAAAAAACCCCCACAAGTATAATACCTTACAATGTCCAACTAGAAAATAAGGAAACAACAACTAAAGAAACAGGAAACAACTACAGGCATGTGATTTTGACTTTGGGAACCCCCAGCAGAAGAATTGCCATTGTACTAGGAAGTTAAAAATTCCAAAGAACTGGGAAGATTTACCTCAAAAAAAGCCAACAAAAACCCAAACCAAACCAAACAAAAAAGCCCCACAACAAATAACAAAAAAACCCAAACAACAAACCTGAACAAATAAAAAAAAAACCCACCCACCAAAACCTGAGGACCTAATAAATTTTCCATTGAACTAAGCCAAAAGGTCCATTTAAATAGAATACACCCTTAAGCCTGCTTTACACATCACTGCAGGCTCACCACTTGCAATTACACTGATGAGCAAACACATACAAGGCTGAAAGGGACCTTCTGGATTGTCTTGACCAACCTGCCAACAATTTATGCACATATTACTAGGCAGTATGCAATCAAAAGGAGGTTTAAACTGCAGTGGTTAACTCAGACCGGATACTTATAAGGAGGACAATACGTAATTGCTGACAGACTATCCATCAGGTTAGAAATGCCTCATTATAAATATATGGCATCTACTAAAGATGGAAAAGAAATACAAACCAATCACACAATAATGTTGAATAACATGAGGTGACAAACAGCAGACCAACCAAGCCAAAACACGAACTGGTCATAACTAAAATTAAAGACAACACTAAACGAATATTGGAATCCGAAATCTGGGAAGGGAAGGAAAAGAAAACTTCTTACTGTCCAATCTGACTGTGGGCCAAATAGACTTGGACAACTAGTGCTTCCTTGAAAGGAACAATATGTACAAAATATCTTAATAGTTTGCAGAAAGGAATTATATCAGTGTAAAAATATGAATGAACTATAAAGAGTGGACATCAATCTATCTACATACATTAGGCAAGTACAGTGTTAGCTTATGCTTTTAATTTTTTTTTTTGTAAATACGATAATTTTTATAATTTATATATTTTCAGTAGGCAATCATTACAACTCTGACACCTTAATGTCAAGCAAAACAAGCAGTAAGCTGGTTGTTAGCACAGAAAAAAAAATCCTGTCATTGTTTGTAGCCGTATTTCTTTAACATGATGTGCTAACAGCCATCATCCCCTTTTTCCTTTCAGTCAAACATGGCATATAGGTTGAAAGTGGGTGATACAGTCCTATAAGAGGCCTCTTTAAATTGAGTTTTTTCTAATTCAGCTAGCTTAATGTTCATAGGCAGAAACCATGTTTCTAGTTGTGATGGATTTTGTTTGTCAAAATGAGAATAGCAGTTTAAATTGGTTTTTTCAAGCCAGGTACCCAGTTATCAGATGGAGCTGATGGAACAAGGAGCTGGCATAGGTGAATTCAGCAACCTCTTGACCTCACCTTCTCCACTGACATTACTGTTATCCTTGTTAACAGTTCGTATTTTAAAAGTCACTTTTTTCCCTGATACTAACACAAATAGAAATAACATTAAAATTGAATTTTGTGGAAGGGTTCATAATTAACACAGAAAAGGCAAGGGAATCACAAATCAGCTACTCATCCTCATTATTAACAAGTGAAAACATTTCTTCCTACCATCTGCAGGGTCTTTGGTAATTTTGTACTGTGTTCTTGTCTATTTATATTTATTAGGAAAGTGTTAACATTTAATTATTTTAAAATACAATGCTTTCATTTTCTCCCATTAACAGGAGCTGCTGTTAAAACTAGTAGCACAGTGCTGGGGTGAAAGGATGGCTAAATTGAGAGTGGTGCATCCAGCTTACACCGACTTCTTTTCATTTACAGACCTGTGTGAAACGATGTTTTTTGATTCAGGTTCTCCTTGATTTTCTGGAAATTACGAGAGGCCACAGGCCATGCTGAAATCTCTGCGCCTATCAGTGTACTTCACTTCTGTGTAAATGTATATATTCACTGGAATACCTCAGCTTAGCCAGGTTCTTCTTGTACAAAAAAACCAAACAACCTAGTGACTGTGGAAATGTTTCTGGAAGAGTAAACTTTCACTATTTCAGGAAGTATTTCCTGGATGTTAAACCCATTTAATTTCCTAAACAACCAGGCAGCAAACTTCCCTCGTGGCTGCTACATGTGAGCCTGTGCTGAAACCACTTGCTCCCTGAGAGAAAGCCCTGAAGCTGTGTGTAGCACTTTGCAGTAAGGTTCCCTTTGCCCAGTCAAAAAATTTGAGCGTGGTGAAGTTTTCCAATACTAGGCCAAGTCCTCTGCTACCAAGGAGGAGAGAGACGAGATAGAGGAAGACATGAAATAACTCCATTTTGGGGAGATTATGGCAGAAAAATCTCTGGAAATGAGGAAGAGCCACAAACGGCACTGAAGGCAGTCCTGACAAGCAAGGAGCTACCATGTTAGGAAGCTGGTCTGCAGGTTTAAATACCCTTCCAAAACCAGTCTTGAGATAGCTGGAAATTGAAATTATAATCTCCTTAGCGAGAAGCAACAAGAAGGAAGAAAATGTGCATGTTTGAGGAAGAAGCAAACATCGTAACTTCTGCTTTGGTGGGCATGTGCTTTCAGGTACTCGAAGGAGGCAATGAATGCTTCACCACTGTTCAGACAAATTGAGCTGCTGAAAAACTCTCCTGCCCATATTTCTTTCCTCACAGCTAAGTGCCTGCTCAGAGTGATTCACACCTTCATCTTGCCAGATTTCTGGACAGGTCATTTAGGTTTGATAGGCCTGGTTCCCCATCCGTACAGCTGAGATAATGACACTTCCCTACCTTAGAAAAGGGCTCTGAGGACAAATGATGGAGGAGCATTTAGGGGTGGTGATGACAGACCCTGTATGATTTCCTAAGGCAGGAACTTTGTGCCCTCTCTGAAAGTAACAAACAAGAACAACTCTTAGGCAGACACAAAGAGCATGAGACAGGAAGGCACAAGGCATTATGTTTACTCCTAATTTGCTAATATTTTCTCTGTACTTCCTTCAGGCTATGGTGGCACTACTGAAATATCTTCCCCCCACCTCAACTCAGGAAGGCTGATAGGAAGCAGGAGGAAATTCTGTTAGTTTCCTTTGTGCCCACCACCAAGCCAATTTTTTTCATTACCCGCGGCAGCTGTGAGGGAAGGAATTTAACTGGGGCAGCTGTCAAACTACAGCACTTTAGAAACAAGCAAAGATAACTGATTCAGATGCACAGTTCCAGCCTGTTTTCTAAGAGATGCAAGATGAGAGGTGCAGCTATGAGCGCTGTGTTGGAAAGGAGTTTTGTAGAACATTACCACTACCAGGTCTGCATTTTCAAAGCAAGGCCTGCCTTCAGATCTGCATTCTGAAAGGCACAAAACCTGTCCAGTGCAAGCAGTAGCCTTTTGGGATTAAAAACAAAAAACTAAAACAAATATAAAACTGGGCCCAGGAATGAAATCTTGAAATACCACTGACTTCGATTATATTCCTCTATTCTTTCCATAGATGTCCAGCACTCCTGATGCTCACCATCCCTGGGAGCTTCATCTACCTCTACGAGGGCTGGTTACTGCCTTCTGTTGGTGGTCGCTACCTACGCTTCTCAGTAGGAACAGTTCGAGGGCATGCAAGCACACACAGCCTTTTTTTCATGGGGAATTCAGGAAAATTTAACATCATACTGTGCAATAGAAGGAAGGTAAACTGTAGCCTAGTATCTTTTCTTTAAATGACTTAATGACATTATGTGTTTGGTCTACAGACAGCATGGGAAGTGCCACTGTTGACTGCTGAGGTGTACTGCTGATGTTTGTTAGCAGTTTGCCACTTACTACTCAGAATAAATAGGCAGAATGTTCCCTGAGGCCAGGACACAGACAACATAACCAAGAGACAAACAAGCATGTTGAATCTGAAGCAGTGGTTACACTTTATTAGATCTGTCAGTAGTTCTGTCACTCTGCAGGAGGCACCATCAGAGCTCGTGTAACCCAGCATCTCTGCCCCATTAATCCTACCTGGCAATTACGAGGTGATAGGTGTTAGTAACAAGAAACAAAATTACATATAAAAATTGACATTTAATAAACACTAGGCAGTTTATTCAGACACCCTCAAGGAAGGAACCTGGAGTCAACCAAAGGACGATAATCTTAAGAACTGCATCCTAAATGAGGCCTCACCCACAAAGGTAAGTAATTTCTGAAGAAGCACAGATGACTGTGTATACTCCAGTGCTTCTATGACAGAAATGGGAAATTTTCTTATATATCTTAGCAGGAAAATCATAATGGAAATACAGGCATTATAAAATAGTATAATGAAAAGATCTTAAGATTTTTTATTTGTAGCAATAATCATGACATTGCTGTTAGCCAACCAAGCAGAACAAAACTACAAAGTAAAAAAGCAAAAAAAAACCCAACCACCCCACCATCTATCTTCTTTTTTGGGTTTTAAATAGGGCAGCCTAAGGGCATGCAGAAAGAAATGAAAGAGATCTGCAAACATTTCAGATCGGTACTGTTTGATAGTATTTCTGCATTTCTGAAAAAAAGCCCAACATTAATTTCATAAGGGAAAATGTCCAACCAATCTTCAAACATCAGTTTTCCAATCTATCAAGAAAAGAAACAGACTTTATCACTACCTGTATGGCTTGCAACTAACATCACATAGCGTGCTATCAAATTTCAGAAAAAAAGGCTTCAGAAGAGGACCCTGTGCATCCATTCAACCTGCTTTTCTGTTCTCCTATCACAAGCCTAAAAGAGGTTAAAAAGAAACCCTCACAAAATCCTCCTTCTCACTATACAGGACATGAAAGAAATTCTTAGCAGCTTCTAAGAAAATTCTGTAAAATCCAACTTCTGCGTGTGCAGCCCTACACCACACAGGAGGAGCTGATGGTAGGATTCTCACCACAACCTATCTGCGTATAGAGCACAACCCCCCCGAAGAGCATTCATGGCTTATCAAGAACAGACTGACCAGCAACCAGAAACCATGCCTGAACCAGTGAACTGTCTGCATAGTATTGAATAAAGCTATTCACACATTACGTACATCCAGAGGGGCTGGAAGTGTCCTGTCGCGGCAAGGATGATGGTAACAAACGGAAGAGTCAGTGATGGAGCAAGCAGCACACAGCACAGAACCGCCTGCCAGCCCTGTATCGACTCGGAAGAAACAAATATTGAAAGATTCAAACCTGTGACCAGTTCTCTGATTTCCAAATCTGTAGTCTTGCGGAGTAACCGTACTAACGCAGGGATACCACCACAGTTTTTCAGAGCAATTTTGTTGTCATCGTTTGCCTTCCCATATACCAAGTTTCTCAAAGCTCCACAGGCACTACGGTGGACTTCTGTCATCCGATGGTCCAATAGGTCCACCAGTAACTGTATTCCGCCTTGTCTTCTTATCTGAAACAGGCCAAAGTAATAATCATAAAATTAGGGAATGAACACCAGTGTTATATATGCTACCCAATGTAAGTAAGGTGTGGATTACACAGGTGATGCTCCAGAGAAAGCTGGTAGCCCTGCAGAGCTGCTACGTTACACTGCTTTGATTCCTCGTATTTTTTCCGTGGCAACACAACTGTACAGGAACCTGAGCCTGTGTAAAATTAGTCAAAAGTTAGTCGTGAGCATTGGCTCAGCAAGATTTCTCAAGGTTCAGCAAAGTTTCCCTTGGCAAAGGTTTTTCCTGCGCTGGAGAAACATCTGCTTCAGACTGTGGCACATCATAAGCTAGAGGAAAAACCACAAGACTAAGGCAAACAAAAAAAAAGTACTTAATGCAATAAAGTTTTTAGGAGTCTCTCCTTTTATGTTTAATTACTCGGGATGTGAGCAGATACTGCAGCCTCTGTAAGGATGCCTTATCAACAAAACTGGGAAAAGCAAAGACGAAAAGAAGAGGAGGAAGCCTGTACAAATATCAGGACAAGGATGATGGATAAATCGTGGAAAGCATGCTCCTTTATAATTGAGGGAGAGCCTTAAGTGATGCTGGCAACAGAGGTCTTACCCATTCCTAAGGTGGCCTAAAATATAAATTTCTAATGGAATATCTTACATGAAATAACATTCTAGAAGAAACACAAAAATATTTGAGGCAAATGATTAGGAAGTTGAAGAATACTATGAAATGTTTATTATAAAATCTGTCTGCCACAAATCCATCATTCTTTTCTTTTGCACTATTTGCTCCTCAAACAGTAATCAGTCTTGGATCTAATTTTAGGAAGCTAGACTGATTCATAGCTAACATCTAAGCAGGACAATACTTAAGCTTCAAGGAAGTTATATAGACATCTCTGTCAAAAAAATTCTTCAGAAGTGTTGTTGACTAAGGTGCAAAGCAAGGCGGGCACTTCATCTGGCCATTTTACCACTTCTAGTAATATTTCCCCTAAAACATTAAAAGAGAGACAGCTGTAGAGTGCTTCCCAAAGTGCAGAGCAAGGCGAGACATTAGTTTTAGAATCAAAGTTTATGATGACAAAGTTTTGAAATCTCTCCGTAGTTGTTCTTGCATGGACATATGCATTCTTGAGGGACTTTGCTGGGTGGGAAGCTTGGGAGTAGGAAACAGTTCAAGGAAGCACACTAAAATTTATTAGAAATTTATGCTCTGTCTTCTAACTTGAAAAATATTGAAGTAAAATCAATGCATGGCATTTCATGAATCTAACATAAGCTTCGCTGCAAATAAAGACAGAAATGATTCAGCCTCTGAGGTTCCAAAATAGTGTAACAGAAAAGTACTCATTGATAAAACAGAAGTTCTCTTACTTCTACCATCTTATCTGGTATATACCTATTAATGGATAGACCCAGGAATAGATCAGTTTTGTGGTTAAAAAGTGTATATACCTAGATGCTACAGTATTAAAATCCTATAATGTGTATACAGTTACCACATGGCTTTGGGCTAAATGCCAAAGTCATAGTGTTTTTCTTTAAAATATTTTCAGTGTATCATGTGCAGCTTTCTGAGCAGTATAAAGCAGCCACAAGGTAAATATGTGAAAAGACATTGGTACAGTATATCAACTTCAGGTGAAAACGCTCATCCACGTCTTGGAGAGCCCATGCTTCTACTGCTCAGAGAAACCACAACATCTTTCATTTAGGAAACAGAAAAACAAATCAAAGAGAAAAGGTGCTGCAATACATCTCACTGGTCAAAACTCTACCCATGTGGACAGGCTGACTTGCAAAGAAACAATGCTCGCCTTTCCAAGCCAGGAAAAAAAATTACCAAGTTTATCTGGGAGGGTTAGGGTTGGCTTGTTTTTACAATCTATCACCATTTAATCTTCAGATTAAAACATGCCCACTTCCTCTACTAACCAGATTCTCAAAGCTAAGCATACTACGCGAAGAGCCACCTACATAACAAAACAGATGACATTTATTGAAACAGACCAAAAATTTATGCTTCAGCTCCACAAAAGGTGAACCCAACCACTGAGCTTCACACTTCAACCTCCAAAAAGAAACAAGATCTGATGGAAAAAAGACTGCAGTTAAAAAAATACACAAGTTGCTCTGGTGTGATGAGTAATATCAGGAACGACAGAATGAAGACACGCCTGCTGATCTTTGTGGTTTAGATTTTTTAAGGCACAATATGACGAGTATTTCAATCGCTTCACTGTTTAAAAAAAAAAGAAAGAGGAAAAAAAAAAGATTCTGAATGAGAAAAAAAAGTATTAACTTTGTAGGAAAAATCATTCTGAGCACTGTAATTCATCTGAAGACTGAAAGGGTTCTGTCTCCGTTCAGAGGTGTGCCGTGCCTGTGCTGCTTTCCCCACGCTCCCTCTTGGAAAAACAGAAACAGCATCTCAGGCTCCTTCCTATTTTCTCCTGTGGACACTCTCGGGTGAGAGGTTCTGCTGGCTTTTGTTCTTTCCTGAGGAAAAAAAGTCTGGTCCTGCCATGCTCAGCTCAGCATTCCAGAGTGGCATCTTCCCTTTGCGGCCACAGCATCTGACAGTATGCCAGTGTTCAGCTCATGCAGCTGACTGAAGTGATTCAAAGATACTTTCTTAAAAGCAAGGGCATTAAATATTCATCCAAAATGCCTTTCTGTCAGAAAAAAACCTAATATGGGCAATACAACAGAAATGAAATGGATGTTACATAACACGTTACCTAACTTGACAAAATTTCTTAAATTTCTACCAAAGAAAAGGCCTATTCTTACCTGGGGGAGACCAGGCTTACTCTGCTAACTCTCTCCGAATTTCTAGGCTCAAATACTTGGCACAGTGGCCGCACCAAGCAGACAGTTGGCTCTTCACAACCAGAAGCTCAGTTTCTGATGCTGTTCTTTATCTGGATTACGGTCTTGCTTTGGTTTTGTTCTTCCAACCGCCCCTTATTCACCAGCAGTCTCTCCATATCTTTGTGTTTCCATCCTACATCTAAGTAGCTTTCTAATATTACACTCTCCATCAGGTTTAACTATGCCTGACAAACTGTGAGACTGTGATGGATGTTACCAGAACCTATTTACATTTATGGAAACTGAGGCAAAGGAAATGCATTTCTTCCTTCGAGTCCTTTATGGAGTTAGATCTGTGGCTTGGAGGACAATTCTGACCTAGTGAGTCTCTGGGGCCAGACCTCAGCCGAGCTAAGTTGTGATGGCTCTAGTGAGTTAAGCAGCAGGGCTACTGCCAAACACCTCTGCCAAGAACACTGCAACGGGTGGATAAACTTCTATTTTCACCAAGAGGGCATCAAATCCCACTCCCCCAAAGGACTTTTCCTAGATACTTTTCTCTCTCTCCTGACTTTATATGAAGAGAACATTTCTTAATGTAATATTTATTGGCACGTCAGTGACTGCTGTCTTGCTACATGTAGGAGAAAATGGAAATAGAATACGCTAGAGTCTGCCTGCCTGCTGCAACCAAATAATCAGCACAGTACCAAGTTATCAGGAGATACAGGAGACCAACTCTATTCTCATTCAGATCGGTCCCAGAGTAGCCACTTCTGAAGTCCAAAGAATTGCCCGAAACTCTGCAGCACAACTGAGTTTGCTCAGACACATCACAAAGTTTATTCTTCCTGTCCTGAATGACTTGTCCGGTTTTCTTATGCCATCTCTTCTCAAAATTGAAAAAAGAAAAAGAGGATCGGACTAGAAGTATTAAAAATGCTGGGTGAATCTGTGTTGCAAGTTTCTAAACCATGGACATCATTAATTTGTGAATGTTCTTGCTTTTTTTCCCTCACTAAAAATATTTTGTGTCTTTGGAAGATGCTGTTAAGAGAGTTGCTAAATAAGTACATCAGGCTGGGATCTTTCACACACGGCATTAGGGAGTGTATGGCAAATCCTACCAGCACTGGGAATCCCAGCATGTGTAACTCCGAATTTATCCTGTTGGGCTTTCTTAACAACGACTCAGTGTAAACCTGTGCTGATCAAAGCAAAAACTAAAAGAATGGAGGTTACATGAATTTTGTAATGAAAATTTTTCCAGGGAAGAATGCACAAAGCAGACAAGTCATGTTTTCTTTTTCCAGTCATTTTTTTGAACATTAAAAGAAAACTCTGCTCTCCATCATTAACGTTACTGTCTACCTGCTGGTCAGAAAAACTTGCTCTGGTGAAGCCCTATGATATCATGACACAGAGAGGACAGGAAAAGGTGCCAGACTTTCTGGTCCATGGACAGGTAAGAGTGCACTTACATTAGCGTGATCCCAGAGTCTTCTCCTCTGGTATTGTATGAAATCTGGTTTTGCATCGCGTCTGAGTACATATCTGTATCCACAGTATGCAGATACTGTGAATTTGCAGATACGAAGTGAATTTGGGCTTAGAAGGAAGTGAGACCAGTGCTGGAGGCTGTGAAGATGTTAGCCATGTCCCAGTAAGGACAGCCAGATGTATCATGCCCAGAGCCTTTGAGAAATAAAATTGATCTGTTTCAAGGCTGCCTTTTGATTCAGTGGATTTGGCTTCAGTGGTCAAGAAGCCAAGACCACTTCAGAGTTGTATTTACCACAAATAATTTTCAATGTCGGTAGACTGTTAGATGTTTAATCTATCAGGAGTTACACATGACCAGCCTGAAGCACATGCATTCATAAAATAAGTCAATAACACATTGATGATACGTCTAAAACAATACAGACACACTTGATTACTTTATGATTTTAGCACATGAATTATGTGACAGCTTGATACAAGAGATTGGATGGATGTGCAGAAAGAAAAGAAATGTAGGTTGTGAAAGGTATGGAGGTACCCAGAATGTAAGGACACCTGTTTTGTGAGGACATTTTGTTAATGGTTGTCTAGGTTATTAACAGAGATGAGACAGGAAAAGTAATAAACTACACGTAAACATGCAAACCCTGCAGAAAAGGCAACACCAAAGACAGTCTGTGAAGTCACTAGTTGATGGGCTGCTGAAGGAACTTCTTAAAGGCTTGGAGACGTTCAACCTGAGCTTTGTGAGGCAGTAAAGCTGGGGGGACACACACACAGGGGGAATGCATGACAAGGTTATAATGGATCTTGTGGGAAATAGCATCCTTATGGGATGCTTCCAGGGAATTGTGCCAATGTGCAAAACTTACAGAATGTTTAGCAGAAGGGCAAAAGAAAAAGGGAGACATCCAAATGCAGGAGGGGAGGAACAACATGAGGAAATAGAAGAGTGTGATGAAAGATGCTTCTCATGTATAAGTAAACTGCGATTCAGTGTGCTTGCCTGGACAAACTCTGTGCCTGATTACTGCAGTCTGATTTATTTTCTCATTAAATCTAATTCCTAGCAAATTTTCTGGATGAGGATGGATTTCATTCCGGATTTACATAATGCCAGTGGACCTCAACCTGCAGTAGCTGATGAGTGAGATAGAAGATCTGTGAAGGAGCTATCACAGACACTGTACATATAGGGGATAAATACTGGTGAGACCAGGGTCTGAGGATGTCCTTTTGAGTGGAGCAAAGGTCTGAGCCAGTTGCCAAGGAAACCTTTGTGTCTGTGTGTGTGCGTGTGTTGAGACCTGCCAGCAAGCTTTGAGCCTGGTTAGCTGGACACTGCATGGTTAGCTGGACACTGAGGACCAGGTATGGCTGGCTGTCTGCCTCTACGTGACTGCTGCTTTGTGTGCATGGTGTGCTGCGCAGGCCCTGTTCTCACTGTTGTGCCAGTCTGTTGTGTGATCTAAGCTTCTTTAACACACACCCCTAAAAAAGTTAGTAGCAATGCTTTTGTTTCTGGGATGATCCATATCGGATTAATTCATTTATTGCGCTGGTTTTGTAGCTAGGTAATTTAGGTTAGTATATATCCTATGTGAGACCTGAAATTTTAACTGGGTTACATGCTCAGCCTTCTATCCTACTGAAAGACACGGAACAAGAGAAATCACGAGCTGGCTTGTTAAGCTAGTTTCACTGAGAAGGGCCCACCTTCTGGCTCAATGCCGTAAGACAACCTGCTCCACTTTCAAGCAGCAATTCGTGAGTTTGGTCCTCATCACTCCTAAGGCTAGTAACACTAATCCCACAGGTGGGAGGCGGGTGGTTCGTACAGCCCTCAAGCACTACTCTTAAAGGATACGTTGGAGTCAATGGGTCAAATACAGTTCTCTCAAAAAAAGTAAATTCAGAGACCTCTCCTGAGGTATGTTTAGCTCCCTTGGGGAAAGATGTCTGGATTGACAGCTCTCAGTATCTTCTCCCTGCTTTATATTACACCGGTCAACCACAACCTTTGCTCTTTTTGGGACGACTTTGGTCAAAGGGTACTTTCTGTGCTCTTAAGAAGAATCGACAAGGACAATTTGTGAACATGGGAACTCTCAGAAACAACAAAAAAACCCAGATTAAACTTTAAGTATTGTAGGAAACACTGCAGTCTTCCCATTTACCTTTTACTTTTCATGACAAATGCATGCCAAAGCTTGCACAAATCACAACACAGCTTGAAACGGAATTATTGTCAGATGTAAGCAGTAACAGCGTTACAGTCCATGACCTTAATTGACAAAACATGCTACCTGTCACTGATTCGGCACAGAAGCCATGCTGTTCCTCCGGGCTCTCTGTTTAAAGTCTAACAATCGGATGCGAAAACTTGACTGGCTTGCTTCCCTGGGGATGGGGAAGGCTTGTCCAGAAAGCAAGGATAACCAGGCTGTCAGACTGAGTGGAATTCATGCTTTGACTTACAATCAAAAAGATTATTTTTTCACATCTAGAAGGGCAGATAACTTCTCAAATGTGAATAAAATACAGGTGAGTGATCTTTCTTCGTATTAAAGTATCAGAAAACTGGCCTTAGAATCTAGCAGCTTATGGCTTTGCAGAAGCAACGTCAAATCCACCAGACATTACCTGCTTCTACTACAGTTTTGAACTCTATTTTGAAATCACAATGATGCTATTCCTCCCAGCAGCGACGAAGAGGAGCAAACCCCTTTCTGTTAATCACCATAATGGACATGGCCTCTTACAGCCCTTATGAGGCTGTAAAAAGCAGAGCTAGAGACACGAAAAAGGAAGAAAAGTGGAGCTTCAAGTTTTAAACAGTTTCGCTAAAGACTGTTAGATAATGAAGTATTCCAACAGAGCCTAAAAATACTGCTGTGATAGAAACCAAAACACCCTTCCTCCTCTATTTATATTCAGCAAGTGGGTATCTGAGATATTGTTCAAATTTTGCCAGTAGTTATAACTGGAACATCCTCTTCTGCATTTAATTCCAGCTACCCTACCTAACAAAATAAAATATAATGGAAACAGCAGAGGATTAAGGATAGGTGGCAAAATTTGTTAAGGGACTGACAGTGTTCTAAAACAACACAAACTCCTCTTCCCAATAAGACATGAAGTGTTCCACTTTTAACAGCTCCACAGTCCTAATTTGAAGATTAATTCATGGTGAAATGTTTATTTTCCACATCTTTCTTAGTAATAATTTTTAATAACTCGTCATGCAAAGGGGGTGAAGGAAATCTAACAACAATCAAGCTTTTTAGACATGATAGTTATTAATTGCCAGCTTAATTGACATAACGCACTGCATCATCCATCCACCACTTCTTCTGTGACATTTCAATTATTAAGAAAGCATACATCAAAATTCAAGTGTTTAAACACATGAGATTATTTTTAATGCCACTGTGTTACTTACGGAACAAGCCTAAAAATTAACTGACTGCTAGCACAGGTGATGGTACATATCCAATAAACTCTGCATGAAAAGAATGATTCCGTTTGAGTTTGCTTCTGGAAAGGTTTCAGAATAACTGGTTTTCATGTTCTCAGATGCCAGTTTTCTAACTAGCAGAGAAAGTACTTATTATTGCACATGAGAATAGATTCCCATCCATTCTGTTCCATGGGTGCAGGAAGGAGAAGCTACAAGTGAGCAGAACCAAACATCAAAACCATCTTTAAACACTGGTAAGGCAGCCTGGTGCTTCTGAGACACTCCTTGACTACAGCTGCCCTCCTCCTCCTCCTCACCATCGGAGCAGACTGGCGGACCCACACAGACCAGGGCAATCCAGGGACGTTTGAGGCCACTGCCCCCACAACTTAACCACACTGACCAGCTGACAGTATTAAAAATATATATATATAAATTAAATTTCTAGATTGATTTACTGGAATGAGATCTGTTACTGTGCCTGTTTTACATTACTATAATGACTTTCATCTCAGACGGAAAAAACAACTGAATTTTTGGAGGAGGGCAGCCTCATCGCTAGCTCTTTTCAGAGGGCTGATTCCTAAAACTCAGAATGGATATGAGGGGAAGAAAAGAAATCTCCATCAAACCAGAATATGGGAATAGTTTTTCGTGCAGTAGGTCTCTCAAGATAAATGTACCATTTCAAACCTTAACTCCTCTTCACTATTTCTTCTGATATGCCAGTGGAACAGCAGGCAGACAATACAAAACCCCTACATTGCAAACACACACGAGATTTATTACAGACAAATTTACCTGCAACATCATAGGGTAATTTAGTCTCATTAGCAAAGTAATTTGCTACAAGTTTTAAAAAGTGCTGAGCAATTTTAGCTTAAAATTGAGTGGAATGTTATGCAAATTGCTGCATTAGCTCTGAAGTCTAATTTGTTTAAGGAATCTAAATCAGGGTTTGGAGCTAGGTCCCATTTAGGAATGGTTTTGTAGAGCTGTCTTTAGGGTCTTGTTAGACCTGACACAAAGGCAACATAAAGCTGTGAACAGACATAACTTAAATTCAACCACTGGTAGATATACTGTGTTCTGCTTTAAGTAAAGCAAGAGTTGGTCTCTGTGTGCAAAACTGCAGCATGTGGAGATGGAAGGGGTTCTTTTCTCTGTGTCCATAGAAATCAGGTGTGTGTTTGGAGGAACGGCTGTGCAGCACCTGAGGACACACAACATGGGGGCAACTGTGAAAAGCTTTTTTTTTCTTCACCGTGCCTCTTAAGTGACCTCTTTAGATCCTAGCATCTATGTACCGTGTTAGCAGAGACTGGAAAACGTTCCTAACAGGAGACTCAAAAGCATGTCTGAGAATTGCCCTGAGAAGGTATGAATAAACATGCCACCTCCTGAGTCAGCAGCCCTTAATGTACTCTGGCTGTGACACATGTTGGTTTCCGCGCCTGGTGGGGAGGCTATGCCTACTGCAAACCAAGGTTGTAGCAAGATTTCAACTTCTCACTAAAAAAAAATATCTCTGGCTAGGTAGAAGGTACCTGTAATAGTAAAGCAGTTTACCCTAATGCTCTTAAAAAACATTAATTTGTAGGCAGACACAAGCATCCTGTTCCAAAGCTAAGCATCAAGCACTAATGGGATCACACAATTAACACTCCAAGCGGCAGGCTCTGTGCAGGCCTAAAGCCCTTGCCTGACTGTGAAGGGATCAGAAAAGCGATTTTCAATCCCACTGTTAAAAGCAGCATCTCCTAAAATGAACGGGGTCGGCACTGACCTGCATTAACCAGGCTTCTCAGGTTTTGGATCCCCCGGGCCTCAAACTAACACCGGGGAACACACACAAATTAGGAAAAATCCATGCAAGGCAAAGTTCTTAGCAGGTATTGTAATTAACTGATTTTAATTGGGGTGGTCTTTGCTTTTCAAAACAGTCCAAAAAGGCACAATAATAAGGAAAGTTCATTAATGTGCACCTTATAGATAATGCAATGGCAATATTAATTCAGGATGCAAAAGACATTGGCATTACTCAAGCACTGATCTAGTACTGGCTGAAGTTAAATGAAAAATGATGATTAACACCAAGAGTTTGGATCATTTACTTTCTGGTATTTAAGAAGAATTAAGCATCTATTTCAGAATGACAGATTCCATTTATTATCGGGGGGTGGAATCAACAACTAATACTTCACCTAAGAACAGCTTGGTTTTCCTATAACCAGATTTCTAGTTAAGTTAAACAAAATAGAGCAAATTCAACAATTTTTTTTTAGGTAAAGAAAAAGTAAGGTTTTTAGACAAATGCAGTAGGTCAGCACTTTGATTATTCCAAGTGGACATCAACTTAGTGTTAACTGAAATATTCTGTAGCCGTAGTTAACTATATTCAGTTGTATTAGTGGGATTTAGTCAATGTGAACACAAATACCACCTTGGAACAAGGTGATCAGCAGTAAGACCACAGAACAATCCCTTCTTTTCAGTCATTTAAGCCTGAACAACAGAACAACTCCATCTGATGCTTCAACTCTAACTGGAAATTCAAAAAGAACCTTTTTGGGGAATTACTGTAGCTATCTCAGACAGTTTGCCTCACAGAATTAACACACCACTTCTTCTCAGATTTTAATAATTTACAATTTATTAGATCAAGCATCTGAGTGCCCCCGATGACCTCTGCTCCCATGACTTTCTCTACTTTGATTTAAACAAGAGGTATTCTCTCTTTTTAACTGATGCATTGTCCTCCACAGAATCTCTGAGCCTCCACAGAATCTCTGAGCCACTTTCTGGCTTAAAGGTGAAGTATTTGGGGAGCCAGTTCCTGTCTCAAAAGCTAATGAATGCATTCTCGTAACACCCCTAATTTGGTAGGAAGCTTTGCTAATAGAAGCTCAGGCACAGAAAATCAAATTATTTACCTAAAATCACAAAGGCAGGCTGTGGCACAGCTACAACTGTGACTTGTGATTGAATAGTTCCAGTGCAAAACTGCACTGTGGAATCTTTTCTCCATCTCCCCGCTTATGTGAGTATTATAAATGGAGTAGAAGTCAGCACAAGTGAACCTGTCTGATGCCTGCCATACCTTGGAATACCCACAGTACAATCTCCAAAATTAAATACATACGTAAGAAAGTATGTATTATAAGTTTGTGTGTATACATGTACATATACACTTATACTGGTTTGAGTATTATTTGTTTTCCCTTTCACTAGCTCATGTTCTCTTTGCCTTCTAAAATCCACAACTTTCTGCTGTTTTTTTTTCTAAGTCTCTTACTCTTTGAAATAGGGGAGTACCAGAACTTCATGCAGCATCCAGGACATGGGTAGGATGGACTTGCAGAAGGCCCCAGGGATGTCCTCTGTTTCATTCTCTATTGCTTTCCAACACCTAACCTTCTATTTACTTGTTGGACTGCCAACGAGCTTCAGATGACACTTTCCAAAATCTGTCCAGCATAACTCCAGACCTCTCTTTTTCAATCATCAGAATACCAAAGAAGCATGCAGAGAAACAAGAAGCAAGCAAACTAACCACCAAAAATTGTGCCATCTCACTGCCAACGGGCTGATCTGCTTACTACTCTATAAACCTTGTGAGTTCCAGCAGTTTTTCAGTTGCTCCTGGATGTAAGAACAGCAAAGCAGTTTAAAAAGAAAAACAACAACCCCAACAACCAACCAACCCCAAAAAAACCCCTTCACCCTAAGCCCTGTAACACTCTGCATATGGAGTAAGGAGCGTGTCCCTTTCTTAAGGGCCTTGGTTGGTTAACCATGTGCCTGCAATATGTCCGGGGAAGCTGACAGCCAGGTCCATCAGTGCTGCTGACACTGGTGGGCAGAGCTACACCTGCTCTTCACTAACTGTGGCAGCAGCAACAGCTCAAACATAAAAGGCTGTTTTGGACCTACTGTGCCATTTATGATTTGTGCATGATCTATTTATGTATATATTTTAAACAATCCTTATAGAGGGCATTGCAAGCCCTACTTTTTATATAGATGAGTACCCAGGAACAAATCAAATCTCTCTGTGAAACTAAAAACCATTATTATATGCCAAATAATGTTTACAGCCATATATCACAGATCTTGCGTGTTTCCGTATCTGCCTGAACCAAGATACCAGCCTTAGAAATGTCAGCACTTTTCCAGGATGAGGGAAGGAGAGAACTTGGGCCATGACTGCTAAGAAATGTACAAAACTTCAGACTTTCAAAATGGATGTTAATATGTTGTTTGCTTTTTTGTTTTTTCTTTATTCCTCGTGTGGAATGAGTCATATGCTGATTTATATCAGTGTAAACCCTGGAAGAGGAGCACTGACTTCAGCAGCATTGGTCAAAGTTGATTCTGAGATTACATAATAGACCCCCTGGTACCAGAGACTTCAAGTATTTATCTGCAGTGGCTGGACAGACAGGTAAGCAGTTTAATTTTAGAGCCTTAGGTGTCCGTATGCCTCTACAAACCTGTCCCTTCTACTGCAACCATTCTTGGTAGCCTAGTAACAGCCACCTCTGTATTTTTAAACACATTTTGGAGACAAGCTGATGGTCTTTACTTTAGATGTTTCATTGTCATGCCCTTTTTGTCAAGACTACAGTTCACTTCATTGAAATAAGTTTGCTGCTAACCTTTTTACTAGAGATGTGTTGAGAAAGCATCAAATTAAAGATATTGATGTAAATCTAGGTTATTTTATTTCTATACATACTGTGCAAAGTCTTAGCATGCCCTGCTGGATGATGAGAACAGTAATAAAAATATGCTCTACAATGGGAAAGTAATCCCCTGCATTCACACATCTGCATAATAAATCAGAGAAGCAATTTGCAGAAGAGTTAGAAATAGAAAAAAAATCCATGGCACATAGAGTAAAACATTATCCTGCTTGAAAAAGTTCCAAATGTATTTATCACCCATTCAAAATATGGGAACATCACGTTATTTATGTCAAATGATGGTGTCTTTCAATGTGCATTACCTTTCCTTCCCTACTGCCTCATAATTCCAAACACAAAAGACACAGTTTTTACAAATGTTGTAATACAACCAAGACGTTTTTCACCCAGACCCACGGAGAGCGATTCACAGCACAACGTTCTTCCTGCATCCACCGCAGGCCCCAGAAAGCAGCACGGAGGCAGCACCTTGCCCATGTACCAGGAGTTATTTTCCTCTCCTCCTGACTGTGTGAAAAGTATTACCACCAGCTAATTGAATTTATTGCCTAAAATCCTCTTGTATGTGGCTATTCATTCAGAGGCAAACCCTGCCTGCCCAGGGCTGAAAAGGAAAGAAACCTGTAGCCAGCACTCTCACCCCCTGCGAGGCAGACGCTGCGGGAGCAAGTGCTAAACCCAGGTAAACAGGAGTCTGGACAGGTTTCATTCGAGACTTCACTGGCTCCCTTCACCTCAGAAGACCATCAGTGCTGGGCCCCTAAACAGCAGCAAAACAGAGGTCAGAGATGTTTGCAGCCACTGTGAACAGTCTGCAGTGCAGCACATAAACGGAGATGTTCAGAACAACAGCAGCAAAGCTCGGACAGTCGTTAGTAATTTAATAAGCAACAACAACAACAAATAATTTTGACTTTCTTTGGCTTTAATTAATCATTACTGGCTACTTATTAGCATTGTAGAAAAACGCATCTTAAAGAGGAACTTCTGAGAAGACTGGGCAAAACTTTGTGCATTTGGCTATTCCCTTGAAAGGGAATAAGGCGGGGGGGGGGGCAGGGGAGGAGAGACATGGGGACAGTGCAAAGCAGCATGTGGGAGAAAGGTATGGGTACATATTCTCAGTAATGCACCTACTATTTTGTAAAAAGTTTTCAGTCACTTTGTAAATTCATTTGATCCAGCCCCTCTGTGAGATGAAAATGATGCAACGTTATGACTGAAAACAAGAGGAATGCAGCAAGTGAAATGCCTATTTTTTGCTTATTGAATTACAGAATCACAAGGTTGGAAAAGACCTTTAAGATCATCAAGTCCAACTGTTCCCATCCTATGCTAAACCATATCCCTAAGTACCTCATCTACCCTTTTTTAAAGACATCCAGGGAAGGTGACTCAACCACCTCCCTGAGCATTAACTCAGAAAACACAACCACAAGTAGGGGTTCAATTAGGTTTAAGAAATAATACACACTTGTTTATTTTTTAAACATTGTCACTTCACAGGACTGACACTATTCACAGTTGAAGCTATTTTTCAAAAGAAAGAATTTTGAAATGTAGATGCAACAAACCCAAAGCATGAACCAAGACCTTAGCAGAGCAGGGGAGAAAAAGACAAGAACTGGCCCTTGCAACCTGCCACTACTTTGCTGTGCAGCCTTCAGTTAACATCCAAGCCCTTCTAGTTCTTCCCTTAATGTTACTCTGGTGGGGCTTGTCATTAATTCATGTATTTAACAACCGTAATATTTCCCTAGTCTTACACCAAGTGAAATATATTTGCCAGGTGCATAGTAAATCACTATTATCATTCTGGTGAAGTATCCTGACAGAGAAATCAAGAATGACCACGGTTAGATGACCACAGAGGGATCCCAGAGTTTAAGACAGCACTCTTCCTGTGATACCGACAGCACAGATTGTGGAGGCGCAGCGCAGCACTGGGTGACATCCATTAATACTCAGCCCTAAAGGCTGTGCACGAAACGGAGACACGCGCTCCATCGTCGGAAGACGTTAAGTGTCGGGAAACGAGAGCGCAGACATTAGGTGGTGAAACCGAGCGATGAACTGCACTCAGAAACGCTTCTGAAAGCAAGATCAGGAGTTCAAGATTTAATTCCTTAATAGAAGGTGGGCTTTTTCATTTATTTTTGGAAAAAAAAAAAAAGTGAAAAAGCCTATCATTTTATAATTAACCATTTTTTTCTGGAATTAATCAGCAGAGACAATTTATTAGAAAGAAAACAAAGAGGTCGATATACTGGTAAAAAGCGTTACTTAGTAACTCACTGTTGGCCTCTAGGTGGGGAGAGTAATGGAATTAAAACACTTTAATGCTAATGAATGAAAGTGTATTTTTTATTAGCATTATTTTAAATAATAATGTTTTAAGACCATTAAGAGCATAAGTGGTCTTAACAGCAGTCTTATCACAGACTATCATGTCAAGACCAATGCAGCCATCTCTTTTAGTTAGTATTAAAAAGGGAAAATGGTCCATAGAGAATGAGTTCGTGCTTCTCTGATTCTCCCAATTCAAACTAAAAGAGAGCAGGTATAATGGAGATAGCACAAAGGGACGTCCAAAGCAGACATATTAGATGTATCAGACTTGTGCTGTATTTACCGAAATGCTATCAAGTATACTCTCCTGCACACCTATCAGCAGAGGGCTTGAGTGCAGAAATCCTTGTTTTACTCTGGAGAAACAGAACATTTACATCAGCCTTACTTAACACAGAAATACATCTTGAGCCACTGCCCGCTGGAATGAATAAAACGGAAGGGAGCAGAGAGATTACAAGAAGTTATATGGGTCTGCAGGTGGGATAAAATGGGGATAATTTAAAAAAACCCCAAAACAACAAGAAATAACCAACAATAGCAGAAAACAAAGGTTGCTTCCAAAAACTCTCCTATGGAAGGAAAGCAAGACAAGCCACAGCGAGTATATCAGAGTGATGAGATCTTGATCATGGTGAAAAAAAGGACTTTGTTTCTCTACATCTAACAAAATAAAGGGTTCATCTGCTCTGTGTTTGTGTTCTATGAATCTTCCAATAAGATGAAGGAAAAGACATCTTCAGCCCCTATATCTCACTCTAAATGAATGCAGCTGCAAGAAAGCTGCAAGATCCACAGTGCCAGGCAAACTGGAGACAGAAAGATGACTGGGACACAGTCTTGCACCCTCCCTTCCCAGCCTGAGAGAAGCGAGAAAGTTGCCTGAAGGAGACAGTGGCAGTTTGTGGTCCACAGGGCTGGACACGTGATACGGGATCCTCACCAGTGACAGGCTCTTGTACGATACTGCTTTACTTCATCTGAGTAGTTTCTACCAGTAAAGACAGCACAGAAAGCATATTTGAAAGGGGCTGTGTGACATTCACTTGCACAGATGAATACAACCGCCCAGGGAGGTGGACCAAACCATCCTGCATGCAGTAATCTAAACAGAGGTAAGCAAAAGCATGAAACCAAAACAGTGCTGTGGTGTTGGGCATCAGGCGCAGGCAAGCAGCCCTTTGTATAAACAATCGCCCTTAAAATTGTAAATTCCTTGTGAAGCCATTTAGGGAAATATTTCTCATACACATATTTAGCATATGAAAACTATGGTTTTCCAAGTACTAATAAAATGTTTATAACTGAACAGGGAAGTATACTTTCTCCAAAAGTAGGCGATTCTTGTCTGCAATAAAATGCACGCTCAACAAATGTTTTAAGAGTCTCCCTGCAGTTTTTACAATGCTTTTCTGTATCACCTATGAGATGCTTCTTTCATTTAAATTAAATACCACACCTTTATCATCTTGCATGCAGAGATTAAAGGAATTTACATTATTTTTCAATTGAAAACTGACAGTATCATCAACAGACAAGCTAAATTTTAGCCTTTTAGTGAAGAGATTTTAGAAGAAAAACGGAGAGCAGGAGGGCTAGGACGGTGAATGAAAAACTGTGATTCTTGTTCAAATGCACAGGACAGAAAGATACTTTGTTTTCTCTGGGACTCCTTATGGAAACACAGGGGAATCTTGCAGAACAGTGTAGAAACAAAATCAAAGCTACCCTTCAAGGATTATGAGGGCATCTCCAAGCCTCCTTCTGAATCTTTCAAATGTTATGAAGAATTCTGTCAGCATTAGGCAGCAGGCCTAAAGCAGTATCATGGACTGGTTGTTCATCACCCCATACCAGGTGTAAATATTCCTTGAGACAAAGAGGTGCTAGAAACAGTTGCACATGAACACCACAGATCTAGCAGTGCTATGGACGACATCAAAGTTACAGCACCACTGTAATTATATGAATTTTTAATGTAAAAGAGACAGATGAGAAAAAACATATCGTGGAAGATAATGACAATCACTTACACAATATAACAACATATTTTTTCTTGTAAAGTTCATGTTCGTATTCCATTTCAATCACATGGGTTCGAGGATACTAAGGAAAGATGTATATTCAACAAGCCCTCACTGATAATAAGAAAGACCAATAGAAACATAAAAGTAATGAAAATAAACAAGAGGTTAGTATAGTCTGTGCATATGAAAGAGCAGTGATATTGTGTTGAAAGGTTTTCTGGACACATTCTAAAGAACTCACAGAAGAAGATGCAGAAACACTTTTAAGATTAATGACAAAATGAATGCGAGTGATGGTTTTGAGCAAGTTGGGAAAAGAATTGCTTTCAGTGTACAATCACTCATTTTTTTAGAACACTATGCCATAACATCTGGACTGATACTTTTTTTCTAAGACTGTGTGAAGTGAATATATGGGAATGATCTCCAAGATAAAGAGGAAACTTGTCTGATCCAGCGAAGGTTATTAAGGTTGCAAGGGAAAGCTTTGGGCAGGACAATGAAATAGTTACTGTTTTTTTTTTTTATTTGGCATCTTTGCACAATTTTCCTGAGATTAGAACCTCAAGGGCTGTGGTTTTGATGGCAAAAATTAATTTCCTAGCTTGCAGAAAGGAATCGCTGGTGCCAAAAACCCCAAGTGACCTGTTACACCTTTGCAGCTGATGGCAGGCTGCCATCTTCCATGAGAATAAAATGGTGTTGGCGTGTGAAACTGCACAATTCAATCCTTTTATATGGTGACCTCATACAAAGGAGTAAGCTGTGATTATAGGAAGAAAAATTGCTGTGGAAGAATGAATCCTGTGTTTAATAGAATGTGCTCTTTTAAAGAAATGTTCTCTGCCGAGTATTTTAAAATGCTTCTCTTTTCCTATATCCCCTGCCTGTTCCTTCCTGGCATCCAGGACCAGCTACTCTGGCTCTCTGCACAATCTCACCATTGTTGGTGTAAGAGCCCTCTCCTAAGGAGAAAACACCATCTGAAAGGGCCTTCTTGTGCTCTTCTGCCTGATCGACTTTTCATTTGCCTTGAAATAGCTGATCAAAACTTCTTTCCTCCTTTCCTTTTGCCTTTTAGTTGCATTCTTCATTGTCATCAATGAAAGAACAATTTATACAATGAATCACTAAAGTATTCTGAGATTCAGAATATCAGAATTATTATGCCTAATTGTAATAGGCTGCCTGGCAAAGCTGACAAACTTTAGCCTCCTGCCTCCCTATATGCCCCCTTTCACCTATGTGATATCTTCAGCAAAGATTGGTCACTGCTCAACAGGAGATGAAAAATCCAAACATCAGGCATTAGCAAAAATAATCCCACTTCTTCAAGTCCATTCTAGTATCTGCTGCGCCCTGTAAGCACCAAGCACAAGGAATACAGGTAGAGAATGAGAAGCACTTCTGACAGCATCTGTAGTGCTTGTCGTGCAGTCAGCAATGCTTAAGAAGACTCAGAAGTAGCACTCAAGGAAAACTTTGAGGTAAGAGCAGCATTTACAGTCATACTTTCAAACAAAGACTAGCACTGAACGCTTTTGAGCAGCAGGGAGATCAGTAACACCATCTTCAAAAAGCAGTAACATCACCTTCCTCAATGGTCAGTGTTGATTGCATTTACGTTATCGTTGTACTGGCACGCTCAGGGCTGGGAGGGGAAAAATAAACATGATACCAGAAATATAAAACCTAATTCAATCCTGATTTTTTTTTTTTTGAAAGAATAAATGACTTCTGACACCTTACTAGCCAGCCTGGAGCATCTTCACGTCAACAGTTACCGACTTTGAAAGTCCTGCAAGTTAGAGAAGGGCATTTGCGGACGTTACCGGTCTGAGACAATTCTACATGAAAGACTGAGCAGGGTGTTCACGCTTATGTAGCAATAAAGGTACATTTAGATGGATGTCATCAAGCTCAGATCAACACATGTTTCAGAAACAGCAAATACCATAAAGGACATGGTCATGAAGGGAAAAAGGTCTCGTTACCCTAGTCATGCTTCAAATGTTTTTGACTGAAGTTCTTTTTTCATAGTTGTCTTCCGTGGAGTATTTCCACCTCCTTTTCATGGGGAGGACAGAGGAAGCTGTTGAACACATCAGCCATAGAAATTAAATAATTTTAGAAAAGAAAAATGTGATGGGAGAACCATAAAAGGTGTTAGGAATCTCAAAAACACATACTGTCATAGCTGCCATTTTCTATGTAAATCTTCTGTCTAAATTTTAATTGAAATTGTTCTACTTAATAGGAATATAAAAGTCACTGTCATACCAAGTATGTGAGAAGAAATGTCATACAAATTCCCTGTTACTCTTATGAGAGTATGACAAGTTTACCGCTATACAAAAAGAAAACTGTGAGCCTGAAAGAATGGTCCAGATCAGAGGAAAGATCATTAACCACCTTTTTGGTAGGCAACACAGTATAAATCATGCCTAGAAGAATCCGAGAAAAAGTATTTCAGGACAGTTTTTTTTCCAGAAACTCCGGATAAAATAGCCATTAATTGTAGTGTAAGAATTAGCGATAAAGGCACATGGACATTATTTTTCCCTGTCAGATTACTCCAGAGTTAAAACTTCACCATGTCAAAGGCAATGCAACGAGTAGATTAACTAAAATGTTGCATAATATTATTCATTCTGTGTGTGCGTGTTCAAGTGCGCCTTACCCATTTACACTTAAAAAACTATGTAGTGAATTCAGTTTGCTTTTTCTTCAATGCCTATCAGGCATACAAAATATCAGCAGTTTTCTTAACTTACATATTCCTACAGTTTTCCTTCCTCCAGGGTTTGAAAGACCACCAAGACAATTTGCTTTCTTCAGTCCAAGTCATTTGCTACATGAAAGCTAAACATTTGCTAAGAGAGCACAGTTGTCTGTGCTTAAAAACAATTGGAATGTTTCAGCTTTGTAATCTCTAACTTGTAACTGGACTTCCAAAACTTGCAATTATGAATTTGACAAAAGGTTGCAAAGAAAAATGATAAATTAGGATGTGTCCTGGTGCTTCTTTTCCCTGCACCTTGTGTCCAAGTTGGTGGGCTTCCCTGCAACTGTGTGTGGCAGAACTACTGCTCTGCTTTCCAGGAAGAAGGTATCAGATACTAAATGTGATTCCTCTCAGACAGAGGAGAACTGGCCACAACACATCACTGCTACAAAAATACTTCGCCGAAGAAAGAATTTTGGTATCGGGTTCTATTATTTAGGTCTTAGTTCAGCTCATAATTCAGACACATCCTAAGAGTTGGCACATGAGTTGCCCCAGGTGGGTTCAACATCCACCAGTCAAGTTACTCTGGCTGAGCAACAGCCTACCAAGAATCTGGGATATATGCTGTGATATCCTCTTATCAACAGGAATTTTGAACTCCTCACACAAAAGGATCACAAAAAATTAGTATTATTCAGTGGAGAGGTCAAGCAGACCCTAAGCACGCTCCTGATTCCTTTAGGTAGATCCTGATTCCAACAAACAAACACAGGAGTTTTTAAGTGCTCTGCCGAATTGTGGCCTAAACACAACAGGAGGGAGAGAAGAGGGAAGGGAGAGAGGGCGAAAGGGTTTACTAATGTTGGACGTTCTAGACTAAAAAGCTCCAGAAAGCTTTAGAAAAGTAGGCAACACATCCCATTTGTTTGTCTTCTTCGAAAAATCCACAGTATTGTAAGTCTGAAAACATACTTCCAGGAGGACTGTTTAAATTAAATATATCTTGGCTTGTTTCCAAAGATAGTTTACATATTATAAAGTGAGAAATATATCAAAGCCCTGAATAAAAGCAAATGAAGGGGCAAAATCCTCATTTTATCTGTTACCCTTTTTCAGAGAGGAAGGTGAGACAGCTGCCTAGTGCTCTACTGTTTTATATACTTACCTTCCCCCTTCCAGCTTGTGAGCCTGAAGATTACAAAGGCTGATGTCCTAGTGGGATGGGTTAGATCAACAACAGTCAGTTTTCTTTTTCCCTAAATGGTTAGCAACCAAAATCAAACTATCTTCTCTCAAATGTGATAGCTACCTAAGGGCTCTCAATCTATGGCTAACAGGAGGAAGCATAGATTGTACAATGCATAAATTGCTCTAATCATTTAACTGCCTTTCTCAGAGATTAATCAATTCTTTTATTGAAAAAGTAATTTGTGAATAAGGATCAAAAAAGACTATGAGGAGACCGTGCAGTTAGAATTGTCAGCAATACCTGCGACAGGGTTCTCTTTTCCAGTGCACAAACATCCTTTGTTTTAACTTTCATGTAAATAATTATTTATTACTATTTCTAAGATGCTTGCAGAGACATACACAACCAGTGTGGTTCTGCTCGTGCCAGCAGACCACATACTTACTCACTTGGGAATTTCCTTAGCATGAACAAGCCTAGAAGGGAAAGCTGCTGTAGCTGCATAGTCCCACAGAGCGCTATGTGCTGAGGTTGAGGATAACGAAGCACTAGCAAACCAGCATCGCAGCGTGGTTCTGACAAATAAGCAATAGCAGATCCTGATCTCAGTTTACCTTTACATACCAGGCTAAAGGATGCTGGTACAGGCACAGATTTACGTGCACACTGCGTGTCCCTGATGAGCAGTATCTCTGAGAGGGCCAGGGGAGGCAGCTGGGGCTGCTAACAGCTTCACTCATTCAATTTTAATTGACTCCTGTGCGTCTGTAAGATCCCTCAGAGCTACCTTCCTTCTGTTTTAAGTTGTGCCAAGAGCTGAACTGGTCCCATTAACCACAGGGAACAAGCAAGCAAGAAGTACCAATCAGCTATGGGTACAGAACAGAGTCTGTATTTCTGTTTGAATTACATTTTTGATACAATCTGCACTGAATTTCAAGATCACAGGCGAACAATCACGGTTCAAGCTGCAAACCCAGTGATATTAAACACTATTCACACGATTACACATTGAACCAGGCTTTGATTCAGAATCCTTTAGCGTAATTTTCATCTTCTGTGCCTGTATTTAGAGTCCGAATATCTCTCTTTGAAAATCCTAAGGAAATGTCCATATGCTTCAGTGGGATCAAGACTACACCAACAGCTGTTTACTGAAAAACTACTGATAGAGTGTTTAAATGGTATGAGATTATTCTAAATATTCAAAACCAACCAACCAACCAACAAAAAGACTGTAATATTTAATGCAGTTTTTACTTCCTCTAATGGTAATGAATGACATCAGTGAAAGCTTCAGTAGGGTGGGTCCAGACCTATCCACATGACTTCTTTTGTAACTCTTTTTAAAGTACATACAGACTGTTGGTGCTGATAAATGGCAGAAAACACCACTACTGGGGGAAAAAAAAAGTTTATAAATCTTACCTCTGCTTTTATTTTATTGTCTCCGAAACAGAGGTGTTGTAAGTAGGCTGCAGCATTGGACTGTACTGAGGGAAATTGATGCTGTAACATCTGTATAACTTCTGGAAGCTCTGGATCTCGCCATCCAAACTCTCTGTGTGAAAACAAACCAGAAGGATTCATTTGAAATTCTGGTATTAGCAGATAGATGTGGCAAAGTTGAGACAACAAAGAAGAAAGACATGTCTAAGTACAATCTTGATTTTTTTCCTCCCATTATTTTCAAATCAAACATTAAATCACATATGAAGCTATTTTTCATTTTAAACTGTATCTCTTAGAGAAGGAAAAAAAAAGGTTATATACAGTACAATTACAGTAAATAACTTTCTGGAATTAGGTCTCTAGCTGATAAAAGTTTCCTAAATTAAAATGGATATAAGAAAGCAAAGAAGATACATGCTCATATAATTATACTTTCTCTATTAAAATTAAAATATTGAGGCTAGAGTCAGAACCGAAAATGGTTCGCTATGAAATGGTAGTTTGTCAAAATGTCCTTTCTGCTTACTACACCCTTTCTTTGATATAAATTGCCATCTTACAAAGGAAGCAATGACCTATTTTGTCATTTGGTTTATTGTTTCCTCATACAGCCCATGCTCAGTGTAAAACTGTTACACAGTTCTGGCCCAGCTTGGGCAGAGGTCTGGACCAGATGACCTCCAGAGGTCCCTGCCAACCTCAGCTCTTCTATGAGTCTGTAATTTTACCATTGTACAACACACTTTTACATATCGGATTACTTTGAAATCTTAATTCATACTTCTCAATCTAAAGCAGCTAGATAAATACAGAGACTTGGTCTCTACTCTTTTCTTTAACCCAACAAAGCATGAAACACCACTGGCACCGAAGGAAACAACGGAATCCAAGTGTGTGTTGAACAAATCTCAGCAGGTTTTATGCAGCTTCCAGAGCTGAACTTAAGATCAGTCTGTCACTTCAGGTTAATTTTTCCCCTCTGTGTTTAAGGGTAAAATCATTCATAAAAATAGCTTTGGACTCTGCATCCCAAGAGGCAGAGATGCACACAGCTACCTGCGTAAGATACTTAATTCTCACATGCCTTTTCCCTAAGAGCTAATTTTATGTGTCATAAATATTTCCACCATCTTCCAACTAACGCTACGTGTACAAGGTAACAGAGGGATATTTGGGAAAAGAGGTGTCGTGTGAGAAAGGCTGTAGGTTCTCTGCAGGTTCCCTGTTGCAGTTACTGTGATCACAAGGGAGTTCATTACCAGAAAACCCCACAAGAGCCGTGCAGAGTCCAGCTATAGTATTTGAAAAAATATTCCTGATCCTGAGTTTCCTTCCCAAATTACGGGGATTCTGCTGCACTGAGGCTAAGTGTAGGTATGTCACTGGGAATATTCACCTGCATTTGAGTAATGCTTACAGTAGTTCTGCAGCCTGTCTCAAGTAAACCCAGGCATCTCACTCTGCAAGCACAAGAGTTCTCCAAGACGCTTAATTGAAACAAGACTCATTTTACAATAATGAATTACTACAGGACAGAGGCATTGCCTGTTCTCCTCTCATACAGGATGTTTTTAAGACTGACAAATCGTTACAGCTGTAACTTTATGAAGAGCCAGAATATAGATAGATATGAAAAAATATGTTCTGAATTTCATTGGATATTTCAGACAAAACAGATGTTAACTCATGAACATTAAATTTCACATTAAGTGTTTAACAAAGAAGCCATGAAGATGTAATAACAGATCACATATGGACTATTCCAATGGATCCTGAGATGATAGAGACTCTGGGGAAGCTTGTACAAGAGACCTTTTGCCTAGATTCAGAAATATCTTAGCATTGAATTGATACCTGGAAAAGCCAGACAACATTGTAAAAGGTTACTGTGGAAGGGGATAGGCTTTGGTAGTAAAAGATGGAAAACATCCTAAATTGACAGATGTGATAGAAACAATGTTATTTGATGTTAGTTTTCTCTTGTACATGCTTTCTTATGGTTAACCATGATGACAAACTACCAGGTTCTTCAAACACATTAGACCTGCCTCCTAAATATATGATGCTCAGCAAACCAAAGGCATCTTCCAGAAAATAATTTAAAATAAAAATAAAAAACCCTCAAAAAACCAAAACCAAACCACAACCAACCCACCAACCTTACTGAGGAAAAATTAATTATCCTAGCTCCTCTTCCAAATTATTCTCATTTCCAATTCTAGATGCAAAGTGCAGGTGTTGCTACTTTGGAGAGGATGCAAAATACCAGAAGAAAACAGCCTGCATGACAAGACAACTAGTGGGAATGCTTGAAATGAGTTGTTTCACACCAAGTAACTATACTTTGAATTGCTGGAACTTCTATCACCAAATTCTCTCCCAGAGGAAATTTCCTCCTTCATAGTATGTGTATTACTTGAACTAAACCAACCAAAAGCCTGCTAAATGCTGTAGGACAGCATGGACCCTGACAACCAGCTCAGGTTCTTCTTCCTCTTGTCCTAGAATCCAGAGCAGAAGAGGCGATGAGGGTGCAAAAGGAAAAGAACCTTTCATCAATTGCTCTGAAGGCCATGCAGTCTTGCCATGGTATTTACATATATAAACAAGGCTGTGCTTACTTTTCTCCTCTGATCTCCCAGAAGAGTTAGCAAATAACTGGTGTAAGAATACTTGTTGGAAATGGTTGCGTGCACATTGGTCACAAGTAGAAAATTAATTCAGAAAAAAAACCCTTGGCATTGAATACTAAGTTTGCCATGTAACCAGTTTTAAGAGAGATAATGAACAAAGCAGGGAAAAAAATTTCAAA
The DNA here is from genome assembly GCA_027925045.1 of Hypotaenidia okinawae. Classification (NCBI taxonomy): domain Eukaryota; kingdom Metazoa; phylum Chordata; class Aves; order Gruiformes; family Rallidae; genus Hypotaenidia; species Hypotaenidia okinawae. The sequence continues at coordinate 86,410,099 of BSDF01000002.1, read as the reverse complement.
ATTTAGCCCTAGCCTGCACTGTCATTTCAAGCAGATGGTCTCTAAGATGATTATATTTTTAGTAGCTTCTAAATGAAATACAGTAGCTATATAAAACAAACAAAAACTTCTGTCAACATTGAAGGCTGCTTGAATAATTGTGATAATTTTAGCAGCCTTCAGGGCAAGAAGGACTAGTTTCCAGGGGTTTAAATTTTTCATTTGTTACTCTCTTATAGGTGGAAAGAAACAAACAAGTGAGCTAGAGAAAGAGAAGATTTTTTTTTAAAGAACAGCAAGCTTGCAGCTCTATTAACATTTGCTTGAAAAATTGTTTGGTTTTTTCTTTTTTTAATTTGGCTGAATTATGAAAAGTTAGGAAGGCTACTTAATGGAGTCAACTGGCAGAGGTCTGGAGAAGGGAGAATGCCTGGAATTTCTTGAGGACAAAGGAACAAAACTATTTGGAAGATTTTGCAGAGATGCGGGGGAACTTTCAGGACATGACTCCAAGCATACCTTCATGACAAGAAATTTATGTTAAATACATATTAAAATAGAGAGACAAACAAAAAGTAAGAGAAAACAACTAGTGGGGAAGGAAGGTGTGTTGTATCTGGAGCTGGCATAAACTGGGTTCTACCCAGAAATGAGATAACAAAATACCTTTTAGAGCCTACCAACAAAAAGCAGTAATGGGGTCAGTACTTGATGAACATAAGGATCAGATGAAAGGAAGGGAGAAGAATAATGAAAATAAAAGCTGATATTGTGCCACATGGAAATTACTTAAACTGACAACATATGAGGATCTAATCCCTAGTAAAATTATAAGGAAGAATTAAGCATAATTTGAAACTGTAGTGAATATCCTAAACAAAGACTCGCTAAGCCTGTGTCTTTCATTAACATCCCCACGCATACAAAATCTGAGTGAGGCGATGCACACAGCTGGAGAAACAAGCTATAAGGCTGGAGTAAATTTGAGGAGGTGTGTGGTATGCAATTTTTCAGAAGGTTATCACACTGTATCTGTGCAGCTGATCCAAAAATGAACACTAAGATAGCATCTGTTCATTGAAGATCTCCCACTATTTCCTCCATTTCCTTTGGAATACCAATGCTAAGATGTTCAGGTCAGCTAAAGGCCTCTGGTGGTGGTGTGGGTCTTTCCACAAGTCAATCATAGCTGTGCTAGAACTTCACAGCTTTGGCTGGAGAGCAGCATTTGCCACGCAGTCCAAATATTTCAATAGGTTGTAAAAATGAATTATTTCTTGGAAGTGTCCTCATCTGAGGAGACTGACCATAGCGTGCCAAGGTGTTCCACCTTCTTTCTTTGATGAAAACCATGCTCTCAGAATGTACGATTGATCTCATTCTGAATCCTGAAGAAGGTTTTAGCTTGAAGTGGCAACTAAGGCAGATGTTCTATGGATTACAGCAGGATACTGTTCCAGGGAGGCAAGAGGACCCAAAGAGGAATGCTGAGCTGTATGCAAGCTAGCAATATGTATGCCTAGACTATCACAGTAGCCTATATTTTATCTGTGAACAGCTGAAGAGAATCAGCAAGGAGTTGGACATGAGACATGACAAGTCTGAAAATTGAGCAGCAGATGCAGTAGCATTGAGAAATCCTGTCTGACTTGGGTACAGCAAGTATTGCCTTGAAACCAATTCCTGCTCCTGCCCTCACATCACATACACGTGTCAGAACGTAAAGGAGATGCAGCCTTACGCGAGATCGTTAGTAATGCAGCTGAGAGCTCTGGCTACATGGGGTCACTTACAGGTGCTGCTCAATACAGGGCGTGTACTGCATCCAAATATTTGCTTGAGTAATGGCAGGATTTTCCTTTTCTGCTACTGCAAATGCTGATGACACACAGAAAAGCAAAACCAAAATCCCTGTTACGTCTATATCCCCCCTGATCGTAAAATAGGCTACAACAGAAGTTTTGAAAGCACAGATCTCCAGTTGGTAACTAAGGATACTGACCACTCCTACCCAGCACTGGGTAGAAGGCATGATGGCTCCCTCCACTCCCCCACCTACTGGTCACAGCGAATCTCACGAGAGCCTGGATCCTTGTTTCTGATTTACGTTATCAGAGCAGATCTCATCTGATCAAGCAGTTGGCAGAGGCAAGCACTGACACCCAGAGCTATTCCCGTCTCAGCAGCATTCCCCAGGGGTCAGCGCTCGGAGGACGCCTGTTATGAAGAACCATATGCTTGACAAAGACTGATCTACCGCCAACTGTTTATTAAAGAAAGAGAATGCAGAATTTTTAGTATGTTCATTACAAAACTGTATGTTGAAACCAGACCTGTCCGTACGCGCCTGCCTGCCTCGAGACGCATGTGCATGGGGGAGACAGTCTTAGACTGGTGAAAGACAGGTTTTCATACACAATGTGGTGCTCAAAGGGAAAGACAACACAATCTGATGATCTTTCCTAGATTTCTGACTCATATACAGTGCAGCATTGCTAATGCCACTGTCTATAAGACTTTTTGCTGAACTTATGCCTACGGAGACATACCCTTCCTTCTGCCCCCTCCTCCTCCACCTCAAGAAATAAAACCTGAAAAATCTCTTTTGCTTCTTTTTCTGAGAGGACTGCTGTGAGAATGATTTTCTGGTAGTGCTAGGGAAAAACAAACTACACGTAGCTCAGGATCAAACACGAGGAGAACAATTCAAGAGCCAAGAGAAGATCAAAGAAAGAACTACCTCCCAGGCTTAAAGGGAGAAATTTACTTCTATTAAAAATATTTTATAGGGAATGTATCAGTACTACAGGAATCTCTCTCTAAGAACTTTATCTTAGTACAAGAAGAGCAAAGACAAGATGTTAAGCTTAATTAGTAAGAAAAAATTTCAAAAATACCTACACACAATCCACAAATAAGGATTGTTCCCTCGTTTTCTTTCTGTGAGTCTATAACAGTAACATACTTCACTATATGAAGCACATACATATATACAGCTCATCAGCCCAGCCTGAATGATCCGCTACAGCTTAAAAGGAGGCAGAACTACTGTATTTGCTTTGAAAATATAACACATTAATATAGGCTACTTTTAGCATGCAACTTTAGGAAATAAAATAAAGAGAAATCAAACTCTTTGGAACTCTCTCTTTCCACTTTGGAATCTCTTTCCACTTTGGAAAACCCTCAATACCCGTCACCGTATTGCCTTCTCTGGTCAAACTTAACCAAAGAAGTGTACAATGAACAACAATGATCATGTTCAGCCCCAGGCTAATACAAACAACACATACCTATGAGATGTAGTAACAGCAGGTTTGGGTCTAATATAAACCCCTTATGGCAGCAGTGAACCCTTAGCATCAAAGAGCTCCCTGTACTTTTGTCCTTTCAAGAAAGATAAACCAAACACAAACTACTGGAAAAGTTAGGAACACAATAATCTGATACAGTTTAGGCTAAATTTGGAAGCACCAGAAGTAAGGACAGAAGAGGCACCGTCTTCTATGAACAAAAATCTTAGCTGTAGTGGGACAAAGAAATCCATCTACATTATTGCTTCTTCCAGCATGAAAACGGCAGCCTGCGTGGGGTGCTCTGTAAAACTGACGCAAATGCATCCAGCATCACGCAGAGCAAATGTACACATCTCACCAAACCTTCATTTCTTGAATCTCACAGATCTTTGCCCTTTGTTTCTTCCTTTAATGGAGTTCTTAACACTTTCTGAAAAGCTGCCGTTGGGAGAGCACCGTGTTTTCCAACAGGTTTTGTAACATTAGAAAACCATCACAACAACCTCTTCGTCGCTGGGCTGCTTAACTTTTTTGTTAATATGTGCACAACTGTAAATTTGACTTGCAGGCAAAAACGTATACAGGTGGTACAATGGAATAACAAAGAGGAAGAAGCATTTCACTGCAGAGTCTAATGACGCTTGAGTTACAGGTAAAGTTGGTTTCAGATATGGTCAACACTTGAGAAAGTCAACATCAAAAAGCTGTACTTGGCCCAACAGCTACTGATTTTCATTTGAGTAACACACTGCATCTATTTACCTAGGTATACTGAGACCGGTTGGGATACATGGTGTTAGGATGCTGTCTGCTGTACCTGGACCCACTTCACCAGATCCACACTGATCTTTCGCAGATCACTGATGCAAATGGGCAACACTTTGAGTCCTGGCAATGTCCTGTTTAAATATTTAAGTGTGTAATACACAAGCAGTCAACAACATTTGGCTGCACTTGAATATATTCTTTATTGTCAGTAGCTTACGTCTTCCATAGAATTCAAATTTAGAGCAGCTGAATATAAAGCAGCTGTACTAACTTTTGGCAATCCTGCCAAAAACCTGGATGTTGCTCTCCAGTTAGGACATTTTCCTTGCTGTACATTTCCACGTGGCCTAAACTAGACCCACAATGCAGTAGTGCTTACTCAGATTCAGCACAAATGTGTTTTTTACAAGGTGTTTGCTTCTGCTAATGAGGTGCAGAGGAGCCTGCACTCTGGCAGGTGCACAGGATTCCTGCCCAGCTCTGCCATGCAGCAGTGGAGATGCTCAGCATGTCACGGGTCTTTAAAAGAACCAGAAACCAAAGGTCTCCGGGCTAATCCAGCACTTCAAAAAACCTCACTTCTCCAATACAGCAAGGGGCTAAAACTGCTTTGTACAATGGCAAATAGACCCTCCTGTGGCTCTGCCTTTGTATCCTTTATATGTTCTCCGATAAGGCATCACTTTTCTGTTTTCACATTACTACCTGTGATTTAGATTTTGAAATAAGGAAAGCCTAAGAAGTGAGCTTGTGAAGAGGCAAGATGAGAACTACTTCAACAGAACAAAAAACAGTCTGGAGCTGAACTGCCTGTAGATTTCTTGAATATTTTCATTTTAAGGACTAAGGATTTTTGAAAAGAGGAAAGGATTTTGAAGATGAGTAAAGAGAGTAAACGAGTAAAGATTATCTACTGACACTGGCCGACAAGGTACTATTTACAGCTCGAGGTTACTGCCTCCAATACAAAAAGATTACATTCAGTGTTACCTGCTCAAGATTACCCTGAATTCATTTTAAAAGTCTTTTTAATTGAAATGTATTTTTATGAACCTATATAAAATAATGTTTCGCGCTATCAGTACTGCTCTATAAACATTTAATTCCCTCACTGCCAGTGAGGGAGCTTTTAGGGAAAAAGTTGCCTATGTCCTGAGGTAGCCATTTCCTGCTGTAGCTGCTCTAATGTCATCTCTCCTCTAGGCTGCAGGGCTGGGAGCAGAGAAAAATGAGGGACTTCAGTGCTTTCGGATATCTTTAATTTTGCCATTTGTGTTGCTGTTTGGTTTGTTTAGTGGCTTGTTGTTGTTTGGTTGGGTTGGGTTTTTTTGTTAAAAAGTGGTGTTTGTCTTTTGGGGCTGCTGAGCTGAAACAGTCTGGAGAATCTTGTTTTATCTCTTCCTCTGCAGGCATTTGCATATACAGGGACTACTGCTGCAAAGGTGAGGAGACGACAAATTAGGTAAGCTACTTCAAGCTGCCTAATTTATCCTCTTTCTCCCTACAACACGTAACATTTTTCTGACCCCCCTACTACAGAAGGGTCCTACAGGAGCTTAATACACTGGAGTTGTGAAAATATGCCAAGTTAACCCTTCCTCAGGGGATCGGCTTATGCTCCCTCTCTCTGCGTACAGGAGGTCACACTTCTCAGGAAGATTTCAGAAGACTGTGAAATGTTGCTCGGCAGCAGAACAGCTGTTACAGATGTGGTTATGCCTTCCTCATAGATCAGAAAGGTGGAAACATAGACAGGAGATTAAAACAGTAGACAGACCTAAGGGATTCCAGCCTTGACTGTGTCATTGACTTACTTTGTCAGGCACAGCCATTTACTTTAATGTCTTTCTCCGAGGTTTGATAGATTCTCTGTCTCTGGAGACCTGTAAATCAAAATTGTCTCCTTTTCTAGAACGAGTGTTCCCATTCAGAGGCTCTCAAACCTTTCTCTATTTCAGCAACAGTGGAAAAAAGCTTTTGAGATCCTGCTCCTACCTGGCCATGTAGAAATGTATGCTTTCCAAAGAACAAATGTTACTCCACAAACCCCTGATTTTCCTATGGAAACGGGAAGAGCACTTTAGAGAGGAAGATATTTATTTTCTTTCCACATACACATTAAGTCACGTAATCATTGCAGATATATATACACACACACGAACAAAAAAGCAGCAGGAACAATTTAGCATTAGCCTAGGAGCATCAATATTAACAATTCAAACCACGCTCATCTGCAGGAGAGGAAGCTTGCAAACTCAACACTCCCTGAAAGTCTCAGAGCGTCCATATTTTTTGAAGTAACCACAACCACAAAGAGCTCCCAAAAGGTTTTGGGGTACTCCACCTCTCTCCAATCTAAGTCTTTAATGTCATGTTACAAAGCACAGTGAATTTCACAATAACTGGTGTGACAACACAGATCATCTCTCCCTGCTGCTCTTTGCTTGATCCAAGCTTCTGGCCCCAGCAGATCTCCTGAGTCACAGGGCAGTGAAAGCAGAACTGCTTCTACTCTTTTCCACCAGGGATGATGGAAACTCAAGCTTTTTCAGGTTTGGGGATATAAAAAAGCAATGAAACTAGATGTTTCCCTCCTAACTGCAAATAAAAAGCATGGGCAGATCGCCACCCAGGTAACCTGCAGGCTGCAATGGGAAAGGAGGGAGCACTACAACCAGAAAATGGGTATTTTCTCTGAGTGGAAGTAGCAGAGAATAGGACATTCCAACAGTGCACACAGTTTAGCACAGGCCTGGGGTGGGGGCAAGGAAAGGGTGTTCATCTGAAGTATTAGAAAGCATTAATCCTCAGTACCTTGAGCTATCTCATTTCTTAGCAATTACTCCATCAACTGCATTATTGGCTTGCTTTGTCACTGCATGGCAGCAACTCTCACCTTATCTCCACACATACATGCCTAAGCATTGTTCTTATCTACCCAACATTTTGCAGCACTCCCTGTCTTTCTGAGCACAGGAAACTCTTCAAAGTAGATGTTCTTTTGATGCTTAAATAATGAATATTAAACAATAAAACTGAAAGGCAACTCAATATATCATATAAATTGATAAGCCCCAGCATTTGCCCCAAAACCACTCAAACACTAAGTCTGGAAAATGAAGCTAAAGCCCCACATAAATTTCTAATACCAAATTTAAAATAAATAAATAAATAAATAAAAATCAAACAGCAAGCAGTTCTCATTTTCTTTTCTTACAGCTAGCCTCCTCTTCAATATTTTAGAGAAGCAGAAAAACTAATTCTGTTCATTAAACTTGCAAGCTGTACAATTCTACAAATGCACTTGAATTTGATCTTCTTGTCAGAGGGAAATACAGACTAATGGCTTTTCTTTGCTGCCTCTATTTCAGCTTTCATTAAGTTTTCATTTAAGCATGATAAAATGGGTCTCCTGCATGCTAGCTTCATGTATCCCAATGTGGAAGCACCAAAACAATGTAATAATGCAAGATACACTTGACACTCAGGAGAAGAAAGTTCATAGGATCAGTCACAGAAGAATCAAATTGTTAAAAAATTGCTCAAATTGAAAAGTGCTGGATGGAAGGAAAAACATCTGCCAGTGATGAGTAGTGACACTCAAATAGTATTGCTACTTCCCATTGCTTCCCTTTCATCTACTTCAAAGCACAGCAGAAATTCTAGGGAACTCTCCTAACGCAGTACATAGATACCATCATCTTCATGTCAGGCACGGGTAGAGAGAGACAGTGCTCACGCACCTCTCAGGGAAAAATAACAAAAACCCCTTGCAGAAGTTAGAAGAGACACTATTAAATCCTCAGCCCTAGTTTTCAACTCTCTGAACTGAATACACTGATTCACTGCTAGCTGTCTGCAAAAGGTTTTCAAGAACATAAAAATGCAGAGGATCTGGACACTATTTCAGGGGAGTGCAGGACAAGAAGAGACCTTCTGGGTCATCAAAGCCAATGTCTGGCTGCAAGTCTCCTGCTATTTGGCAAGTATACTGCAGCATGCATTGCTCAAGCGAAAGAAGGCCTCATGCAGGGAGACTTTGATCAGTCTCAGCTTTTGTTGACCTTAACAACAGTTTGTTTAAAAACAGGGAAAAAACAAATGATCCCTCATCTCCATTCAGAAGGGATGCTTTCCTGTTGCTGTTTCTAACAAGGCATTTCAATCTTGTCCTATTCTACTCAAAGCACCAACAAACCTAATACATATCCCACTTTTCAAAGTGCCAAATCAGAAACCAAGGCTGTACAGGGCTGCACTTGCAGGGGGACCACACGGAGAGATGATGGTTTCTAGCTGGGTATCTAGCATGCCAACATCTCTGTTCTCTGTTGGGGCCACAGGATAATGCAGAGTGTCTCCACAATGACACAAAAAGCCTGAAGAAGAATGATGAGCTCATCAATGGACAAATAGGATGAACACAAAGTATTACCAGTGCTCTACAACATCAGGAAAATCCATAAACCTCAATTGATGTGTCAGCATTGAAACCAGACCAAGAAAAGCATGTCTTACTTAGAAAGCATAATGCAAAAGCTGAATGAGAGAAAAATTGTTTTACATGGGCAATAAGCAGAATTTAGTGCTGAAGCAGGCTGTAGATTTTAAATAAACATAAAATAAGCATCCCACACATATATTTGATAGTTTTACCTGAGTAAAATGCAACTCACTGAAAAACACCCTTTGAAGGGGGAAAACCAGCTCCCCTCTCAGTTACCATCCTATCAGGTCACACCTGGGACATGACTCTTCCATCCTTTACAAACAGACCAAGGCTGCCGACTGTTCGGCACAGCTCTTCTGCAGAAGTGTTTCTAGCTGACCTATGAACCACTGTATATATCTAATAAATTCACCACAGAAAATAATCATGCTATTGATTCAGGACAATTGCCCTTATTAATGAATGAGAGAAATCTTGCTGAGGATCTGTCATTTAGAAATAAGAATCAATATCTTAAAGAGGTCTTTGAAACTGGAATATATTATGGGAAACTGTGTGCCACAAGCTATCAAAAATCTTTCCTCAGCCTGTGGAAGTACAGCTACCTACAGAAGAAGGATGGGTTACTCCTATGATACTTAGTTGCATTGTACTTATTTCCATGCACGTTCTCATTTCATCTGATATACTACATTACAGTGCCCATCACCTCAGCTGGTTTCAGAGTTTAGCTGATGTGTGATTCTTTGCAATATATTCTGCCGCCCACAAAACCTACAGACTGTAAATTGTACCTTTCCCTTGGCACCTCAGAGTTAATTCCTTTTCAGATGCTGGGTAAGCTTCTCCCCCTGCCTCAAACTTCCTGATTTAGGCTGAAAGGACAATGCAGCTCCCTTCGATTTTGAAACTGCCCCCTGCTCAGCTGACAATGTCGACTCCAGCTATAAAAACACACAGTGTTTACAGCCTATAGCTCTAACATGAATGATTGCCTCAGACTGCAGTGACTGAGCTCAGATCATGGTTACATACAACTAAGCAACTGACATGATAGTTGTTTATAAAATAGATTGCCAATATGTTTATAATTCAAAGCAGCTTAAAATACAGTTAAATACTTCAGCATTGATTATGCAGTATGTGCAAGTCACATTGCACGTGTACTCTATATGAATCTATTTGCTTTTGAGTAGATTATCACTTAAGAAATTAGATTTTGCTCTAAAACGCTCCCAAAAATGAACAGTGGGTTCATTTGCTAGACTGATGAAAACTAGAACAAGGGCTGGACAGCATAGCCTGCTCATCACACATCATACAGAAGAAGCCTTTAATTTCCCTTCCCTTCTCAAAAATATGTTTCTTACACATCCATAATTTTATGTGCTTGGTCATCTTAGGATGAGTACATACAATTCTGAAATTTTTATTTCAAATTTCTGCTGCAAATTTCCAATTCAAGTTCGAGCTCAACAAAGTTCAGAGATTTGCAGTCGTGTTGCTTGCACAAGGGGAGGTAGGGAGTGGGAAAAGTCTGAGACTTTTTAGGTCTGTGTCATTACTTGCTCTTCAGAAGTTTTCTTCTAATGGCAAATATGAAGTCACACAGAAGCTGGTGTTCTTAATATAAGTTGATAAAAATGAAACTGATAGGCAGTTTCATTAAAACTCAGTGTGGAAAAGCCATGGAACTGTTCTGCAGCAGAGGATATTATATTTGGCATTATTTATTTATTAGTAGAAAAATCTCTATATAGGCTATTGAATATTTTTTTTTTTTTTGCTTTTCATAAAAATATCTTGCTCTTCTACGCTTTTTCATTTGGGCATAAAGAAAGGTGCAGCAAAAGTGTAAAGGTAGAGCAAAGCTCTCTAAGCTGTGCTGCAGATGCAGTTCAGAGCACACCAAACATTTTAACCACTACTTTAATTTATACTGGGGTTTCTTTCTCTCCCAAATCCATGGAAGAAATATTACAGTCACATAGGGATTTACATGCACCAATGAAATTCATATACCAGCACTCCCCAGAAGCCGATGCTAATTTATATAGAGGAGAATGTTTTGCAGCTGCCTTTTCACACTCGTGAACGTCTAACACACATGGCAGACACAAGCAGTTTTGGAACACAACAATTTATATGTTTGTTGGCAAATTCCTCAAGACTTTCAGATGGGGCATGTATGTGCGTCAAGTAATTCTGCGTTCTTTGGTTTTCAGTATTTTATTGTGACCATGAACCTGCAATATTAGGAGTGATATTTAGTGCATGTGTCCAGCATCTAAGTGCTTAGTTCTTTCCTCCCTTAAAACAGAAGTTTCAGCTTGATGATGAATATAAAAATTAAAGTTAGATTCACACAGCTAATGAAGTCTCCACTTTCATTTGCTACATCATGAAATCCAAAATATTTTACCTTTTGTGGAGAGCACAAGATGCCCTGATTTTGTAATCACTTTGCTATTAATTACAGATGCATAACTGTCAAACTGACAATGATACATGTTACTTGTACAATACGTTTCAAATAGAAGTATGATATGTTAATCAGTTACTTGTGTCCATTGTAATTGCAGAATAGGAAAACTGAGAAAAATCAGCAAAACAACAATTAAAGCGAGATCCAGAGTATGCTTCCCATTGGCTTCGCAGTATATTCATGTCTCAAGCTTTTGTATAACTGATTACATCTTTTTTTTTAAACTTCTACAAGTAAATAGCAAAACTAATTAGCTGCACACTATTAAGTTAATGTACATTTATCTACAACAATTCAATTCTGACTGTGAAATAATCTTTCTAGCCCATAATTACACTCCAGCTTAAATAGCATAATTTCTGCAACACATTCTTCAATAAAGAAGCTGACATAAGGGTTGGACTTAAATACCAAGGATATTCTAGACAAGTAGAAAAAGGGAGAGAGGCAGAGCTGCATTAGACACCTATTACATTATCAAGGCAGTACAGGTACAACAGAACATGAATTCAACACTAACTGAACTATCGCACGTATCTGAAGATGCTTTTGCAGAAGATAAGGAAAAAAAACTCAAAGGCTTGAGATTTCCCTCAGCCATTTCACTAGAAGGGGTCCCACGACCCTCGCAGCTCCTTCATCCGACATCGCTGCATGTCATTCCCTCACCAAGGGCAGCCAGCAGGTTTCTCATGATCCCATTCAGTGTGTTACGCTTCCTTCAGAAAGAAAATGCATATGCTCTTGCATGTCTTACACTATTTAAGCATGGGCAGTCAATTCCCACTGAAGAGTTACTGCAGGTGAAAAGACAGATTGGTCCCCAGGCTCGTTTTGCCTCTGGTTTGCTGATGAGGATTTACCATCTGGGCCTCTGACAGACACATTATTCCCTGGTACTCAGGCTGACAACACTGAACTAGTCTAGTTTTCTATGGGCCAATGTGGACAACATGTATGCAGAGATATGTGACAATGTCACCTGAGTAATGCTGCACTTGATGTGAACAATATGTTTTATAGAATGGCCTCTGCCTCCCCTCAGCAGCCCTCTGGCTCAGCTTGTTCCTCTCCTGCCTAAGCCCATGATGCAGTGGGGGTCAGCATATATCAGATTTGTATGCATGGACTTTGAAATGTAACCTGTACTGCAACACAAGCACCCCAAGTCCCTCTTCACAGCAAAGAAATAAAATGAAAACCCACGCTTGTGTCTTCATCTAACTGTTTCTAAATACTGGTAGTTTAAAATGAACTGTTATCTGAAGTGCTCTTGGGTTCTGTGAAGGATTTTCACTAAACATATACGCTGTTGGCGATGATGTTCCTGTTCTCTTCTGTACTTACAAATGGTATAAAGAATTTCATCTGTGAAGGATTTCCATTTATTTTGTGAGACAATGAAAGACACTGAGTAAGACTTTCAGAATCACCAAGGTGATTGAAAGCCAAAATCCTATTTTCATGTAACATCATAAAGGATTTTAATTTAATTGGGCTTCCAAAGGGCCTAAGACTCTCCTGAAAATGTAGACTTCAGGTTTTAAATCACACAGGCACTTTAAATAACTTTACTCGCTCTAATTAACTTTTTATTTTCAGGTTAGCAGTGTTAAGGAAGACCAGGACCAACATGATCTCTGCGTACTAATCAGTCACTGACTGCTGTGGCCAAAATGTGACATGTGAGGAGATGTCCTAAAAATTCAACATGAATTCGGAGTAATGGAAATTGATAAATCAGATCTTGGGAGAAAAAGAAGCTGGCAATAACTATTTCAACTTACTGCTTTCTTAGCAGTGTGTACAACTAGGATAACTCTACTTGATTAGAATTTAAGATAAGGAAATACATCATAAATGAGGTTATATATTAACTTTTGTTTTTATTCAGACAAATAAATGATGCATCAACTACTGTCTCCAGACTATATAAACACAGCCGGTTCCAAAGGTTTCAAAAGCACAAGGAAAACTGAAGAAGATGCCCCAGGAAGCTGCTCTGCTGCTCAATCTGCCTTCTCTCCAGGAGTGATGCAAGCTGATTTTGAGTCAGACCCCCTTTAAGCAGAAGGTGGGTGGGTGAGGCAGCGAGGCCATGGCTAATTAGCTGTGCCCCTGCAAAAACCTGCTTGGCCTTTCAAACCCAGGGTTGCTTAGGAGGATGCTGTCAGGACAGGTATCTTGTTGCCTGTTCTGAACCAGTACCAGCCAGGTCTGCTTGTGGCCAGTTTTGCAGCTTCCATCACTTTGCAACACCAAGCCAGCAGCAGCTGAGCCTTTTGTTTCAAGCGACCCCTTGAACTGGAGTTAAACACGTCAGAAATGAAAAGCTAGCTTGTCAGAAGCCAAGCAATAACCTTTTCCAGAAGGTTAACTCTTCTTGTTATAGTTAAGACCAGAATAAACAAGCCATAAAATTACTCAATCATTTCCAGGAGACTTTAATTATCTTTTCTAATACAGTTTCATTTTAAAATCAGGTTATCTTAAAAAAAAAAATATTTGTAAGGAAGTTGAGATTATCAAAAGATGATAATGATTTTGGCCACCAAACTACAGAGGGCTGGCTGTATACAAGTCTCCTTTGTCAAATTGTGTACCCAAAATTACTGCACCTAAAATTACTAGCCAATTTGGAAAATCTTGGTCTGCTATGTTTGCCTTGTTCTTTCTCCTTGACAGCTATTCAGCTCTGCCAATTTTTCTTTCCAGAGCATCAGAGCACGGAGAAGAAAGAAATTCAGCTTCAGCCTTCAGTCCTGAAGCTTTGAGTCAGGAGATAAAGAGTTATGGCTCGAATACATGAGATAAAAGCAAAGCAATACACTCACATCCACAAACTCAATGAATTAAACTAAGAAAAAAAATCCTGTAGGTCAGGCAGAGATCATGCAGAGTAAGCACAGCGAGAGACAAGGAAATGGGAGGCATAAATGTATTGTTATCTTTTCCATGTCATTTCATCTCTCTATACATCTGTTTTGCTACCCATAAAAAAGGCCCTTCTGAAAGGCTCTTCCAAAAGGTTTTTTGAGAGCTTGCTGTAAAAATCACTAACTCCAGGGCAAAATATTATTTACGTGCTGCCATAGAGATGCAGAGTAGTCACTGAGACTTGAATGGTTTTAAAGAGGGTGAAGATCTAAGACAAAAGAACTATCAGGAGGCACATTACTGACTGCAGTTTGCTAAGCAAGCACGGTGCAAAAAGAACATGAGAGAAGCTTAGTAAAAGGCAATTTATTTCACATGCCTAAAGAGGATCTGTTTTTCATTTACTTGTCAGGTGTTTTCCTCTTGCCCTAAAAATTGAATTTTCTCAGAACAGGTTCCTCATCTCCCAGTACTGAGAAACGATGCTGACTGCAGAATACACAATACACATCTAAAAAGAGAAAGAGAGGCAAAAAAATGTCCTCATTTTATTAAAAATAATCACAGTATATGGAGCTGCAAGATTGGTCAATCACAAATACTCACTGAGGATAGCACTCCGTAAAATGACACCTTAAGCCAGCATTTTACCTGTTCTCTTATAGAGCTGCCAGCAAGGTATGTGAAAGCCTCTCACAGCTGAACACTTGGGGAGGTTTCATGAGTCTTTCATCAAGTTAGACCTCCTTTTGGTTTTTAATGTGATAATGGAATGACTCATCGATACTGAGATGGCAAAAGAAAGACTCATCTGCCTGAATAGCTGGGGTTTACCTTACATATTCTCAGGAGCAATTTTATGTCAAATCTTGAATGGATCTGGGATGTGCAAACAGTATAGCTGACTATTTATTTGGTATCACTCACCAGACCCACCAATACCTACCAGCCTTTATGATCATCTATTCATCTGTCTTGATAGTTTACCGACTGGTAAACATCTAAACATTACTCCTACCATCTTCCTTAAATACACTTTCACCACCCACTATAACCAGTTAAGTAGCTCACATTTCTGAAGAACAATTTCTTTCTGGATCAAAAAGGGATAACATTTTGAACTGTCAATATTTTAGTTATCAACGTGATTTCTGAGCACTAGCTTTACTTTTAAGACATCAATTTTCATATTGAAGCCAGATACTTACATGGCATGTTCTATTCTGTCCTAAGTGATAACAAAATAAAATTATCAGGGTTTCTTTTTTAACTGAAATTCATTGTAGTGTATTTCATTAGTTGCAATTTATGTGTTCAGAGTTTGACACTGCATTTTGTCCAATGTACTTTTTTCACAAACAGTATCTACAACCAGACAAAGCACACCATCAGACTCTCAGGGGCCTGCTTCATAAGGAAAGTACAATATAAAAGAGGGAGAACCAGGAACACAGTATGTACTTTTCCATTATCCTGGAGAAGACTTTTGAGAGTTGGAGATCAAATATACTGAATGTCTATTTCATGAGTAATTAAATGATCCTGGAAGGAGGACCCAAGTTTGATAGAAGTGCTCTGGGGTATTGATCAAGAAGTAACACTAAACTGAGAAATGGGTAACTGAAGTAATTAAGCTATTTTCGATCGTCTTTTATTCACAGTTTTGGTAAGTGATCATTAAGAACACATTTATTACCACAATAAACCTTCTCCTACGTCTTTCCCAGACTATCTTCAGTTAATTGTAAAACTCACGAGCCGAACAATGTTTCCTTAACTTCAAGAGTTTATTGATGCACTGCAGGTCTGTCTTCCTGCCTTCTATGCATTTCAGAATAAGTATTTTAAGGAAAAACTGCTCAAAAAATGCAGATTGTGAGGTCAAGTTATGAGCCCTGAACATTTAAAACATACCCACTTTCTGCTTTTTCGGTAGGTAGCCAAATGCCCATGATCTCCAGCTATGACTGGACTAATGGACAGGCAGTTCCCTACACATCAAAGTGTTTAAATAAAGAACTATACCACACTTAACTGTGATGACTCAGCATAATCTAAACCACCCAAAGCCCCATTTGAACTGAGGGGAAGGCAACACTCAGATAAATTAACCCCTATGACTACCACATGCTGTGCGAACCTCAGAGAAGCCCAAGCTGCTGAAGGTTTCCTGGAAGGAAACCTCCACGGGCTCACACAGACCATGACTGGGTCGAAAAAAACCTCCAACCAGCTATTATCCCCTCCACAGTCACAACGTAAAAACCTATATAATATAGGCCCCTGTGCCACGAATACTGTCCTACTACAGGGTAGCAATACATTTATGCAGAGCAGGAAGCGACCAGGTTTTAACTCTGTAAATCCACTGAGAGAAGCGGCAGTTAGCAGCAGAACACTGCAGCTCTGGGACAGCTTTATGAGCCATACAGGCAGAGGATGCCAAGGCAGCACCAGCAGCTTCTGAGACACAAGAAAGCGGTGGCATAAAACGTCCCTGAGAAGCGCTGGATTGTTCCATCGGCCTGGAGAAATGTGTGCTGCATTACATTTTCTTCTGTTAATCACTAGGATGTCCACATTTCCCTATAAACTTCTACTCCAGCTTTTTGCCTTGAAACAGAACATTTATTTCCCATATAGAAGTTCTCCTACTGCTTTTATTCCAGTAAAGGACAGGAAAGTAGTAGAGATGAGTTTTCTTCTCCTTTACATAGGTACAGATAACAGAAAACCGTAAAAAAAGTTAGTCACTTAATTTTCTTTCAAAAGTCTCTCCATACACACTGAAAATGACAATTAATATAGCTAAATTTTGCAGAAATATCAGTAGAGTAGAAGATAATGAGGTCCAACTCTCTAGTCAGGCACAAAAATAGGGAAAAAATACAGCATCACCAACTTTACCATCAATTAACTTAAAAAAACCCCACAAACCTGTACACTGGACATTAAGCAAAAGAAGAAGAAAACCAAAGATGACTTTCTGCACCAGCCAACCAGACCCTGAAGACATAAAGTCATTCTAGCATATATCGAACACACCTTTTCTATTTTATGGGGAAAACGGCTGTAAAAGCATTCTACGCTATGTATGACACTGGTGTTCAAACACTTCTCATCTTTCTAAGATAATTCAAGAACAGAATGCTGTCTGAAGCAGATAGAAGACTAGCATCTAGCACATTAACAATTGGTACATTTCTAAACACAGCCATTTAAACAATATCTTTGTGACAGGAGGTCAAAGTGATACCACCTCTGCCCAGAGCAGCTGTGTCCACGCAAAGTGTCCTAAGATGCACCACTGACACCCAGGAACAAGAGGGCTGTGTCCTGCTCTACAAAACAACCAAGTTGAGGACAATCGATTTTTGGAAGGATAACAGGGCTTTGCATTTGCAACATTTATTAGGGAGCGTTCTGAATTTGGAATTATACCAACTGTCTGTCATTGATACAGTACATACTGACCTGAGTTTTGTTCTTTCACTAAGAAAACAGGAGGGACAGTATATGCCGTTAACATTCCTACGTCCAAGTTTGTCTTTCAGACTGCACATACATGTCTGTGACCATGAATTCCACTCAGGTTTAAGACATTTGCATAGTGAGCTATTTAGCTTTTAGATGTTTCTGAGCCCTGGCTATATATGAAGCAAAAATGCTAACATTTACATTTCTCAGTAATAAAATGCAAAGTCTGCCTGTTAAATTTTTGGTTTCTCAGGGTAATAGAAATAATATGCAAAACTGACGCAATTAATACTTTAGTTCTTAAGGGAAAAAAAAAAAAAGGAGTAAGATTTTTAAAAAACATTGTCATTAAGTATAGCACAGAATATATCAGCCTGGGTTTATTTTGATCTGCGCAGTACAGACCACGTCAGCACGGAACCACCCAATGCGGCAGTTTTTAAGCTTCTGACAGGTCAGCAGGTATTTTTCTTAATGGAACTGCAGTTCAATTGTTTGGCCGCACAGCTCTTTCACCACCCAGTGCCAAGGAAAATTTGGGATCAGTGTATCGCACCAAAACCCGCGGTGGGGGTAGCTGCTGGCGTTTCAGCTCGACAGAGAAACGCGTGTATTGTAACCGCCAGAGCTGCCCAACCCTGAGCACACGCCATTTGTGTGCAACGACATTCTGTTAGCAAACTGCACTACTGAGCAATCCCAACTTTATTAGATTCTTAAATCCTAATTTGTTTCAGGTTGACATGACATAGTATGTTTCGGCTCCTGCTGTTAGTTGATATTGTTGCAGTGAAGAGAAAAAACCCATCTGTATCTTCCCACACAGTCAATGACTGTGAGAATCTGTGTGCTAATGGATTTTATTTTTTTTTTTGCTGCTCTGGAGTGTGAAGACATTAAAATTTCTCTCTACCACAAACAGCATGAATGACTATTTTGATTTTCAAGTAAGTCTTTTTCTTTTTTTAATTTTTTTGGTAGTGCTTTCATTGTGCTTACGTACATTTTATCTGCACAATCTTGCAATTATGTTATTTCCAAAATCTTTAGGCTTATCCTGCATTTAGAAATGTCAAACGCTGCTGTGGATCATGTAGCTGGGTCACTGTACTTGTTTTATATAAATCAAGTGTGTTAAGTTAGACTGGCCCTCTTGGTGCAGCATGGAAAATGGCAGCGGATCGTGGAGAATGATGTTGGTTAGCATCATTTAGGACTCCCACAGCAAAAGCTCAGGTGACAATACTTCCATGGAAGAAAGGACAGGATATGGTAAATCTTGATAATTTAATTTAACCAAGAAGGCCCAACTTTATGAGTGGAAGTAAGAAAATAGTATTCTCTCATTCTCTAGTAAGAAAATACAGCTTAACTGGCAGACTAGATTTCAAGAAGACTTTGTGAAGTATCTCATACGGACTAAAATCTTTACTACATCAGAGATTAAGACCCATAGTGTTGAAAACAGCTGTAGCAGAACAGGCACTTTCCAATTCTCCTGATACAAAAGATAAAAATTGGTTTATGTTTCTGAAATGAAGATGAAACATATAAATTAACTCACTAAGACTTCATCTCAGTCACTGCTTCCAAGTACCTCGTTTTTGTTGTTGTTACTCACCACCAATAGTCATTTTAATAGAGCAACTGTCATCACCACAAGACATTTGTCCTTGCCCCATATCAACTTTAAACACATCACTGCATACGTGAAGTCCGGATTTTTTCCACGTGCATCACTTTGTATTTATCCCAAATGCATGTAAGCTGGTTCTGGTGTGGAATCACAGGTTTTTTCACTGTCATTTCTATTAGTTTGATGCAAATGCAATAGAGATCTGAGCTGCTCAGATTAACTGTGAAGCCCTTTGAGAAGAGAGGCATCACTTTAGGTGTTTTCTAGGGGTTAAAAGAGAAAATGATTCTCACACTGTAGTCTATAGCTTGGCTACTTTGTTTCTGAACTCTTGGATGGTTATTATCTAGTCCTGGCCATTTGTGATTCCTAATTCAGTATTTTTTCCCCAAGTTTTGCCCCTGATAGCACATTTTGAGATAGACCAAATGATAAATTCATTTCTGCTTCCCTCAAAAAGGAGGGAAAGTTAAAACTTTTCACTTGCTCTTCAGATGTTTCAATGGAAATCACTGTGCTGGCAGGGAAATTCAGGGGGAAATAAATGTTCTTCCAGTGTAACAAACACTGTGATTCACAGGTTGAACTGACTACTGGCAAAATCCTCATGAGCAATCATATGCCGAAAGCATTCTCACTGAACCACTTCATGACGTTGTTCTCCACCCTACGTAAGCTCTTGCCATTTCTAAGCTTTGCCTAATTTGACTCCAGAATATCAGACACCAGAAACTTGTATTATTTTAACTGATCAGAACCAACATTTTCCAAGTCACAGGTCTGACTGTGGACTGAGAACTGGCATATATGTTTATGCCATTAAGAACTGGAGGAATTGGATCGGAGCCAGCGTGGGCTAGGGGAGCAACTAAGTCAACAGCTATCAATGACAGTGCCTAGAGTTTCTCACAGTCATGCTACCCAATGACAAGTCCCCTCTTAAGCAGCAAAGGAAACCTGAGAGTTTTCTTTGTAAGCAAGTCCAAGCATATGAAAGAATGGGAAACCTGGAAGCATTCAGATCAAGATCTCCCTCTCACTCCTTGCCACATGAAAAGGAGCTAAACGAAAGATCGAGAGGGATGCCATGGGTTGACTTGCAAATGTTTGTCCTGTTAAGGATGATATGATGTAAAGTCTCCTACTAGATTCAATGAATCTAGCAGGTTTAGTGCATGCTGTTGGGGACAATCCCTAAAATGTGCTTGGTTTTAAGTGATAGATATTATTTTAGTAAAGGTTAGGAATTGCTATCATGTCAGATTTTCCAGAGTGCTTTCATAAAAATAATTACTAATTTTAAAATTTTACAAATAAAAATTCTAAATTCTTATTATGTTCTATCTCCTCCACAAATGACAAACTACTTTGACATATGAATCAGTCTCACCTCTATTCATTAGACAGATTCACTTTGTGATTAATGATGTTTGAATGCTGCACTCACATCCTTCCTACTACTAAAAATTACCTAGTTATTAAAGTTGCAAAAAATCTTTTAAGAAGAAACAAAATCAGAGAAGACATCTCTGGTTTGGAATTTCATTGATAATTTGAGAAATACTTTGTATCCACTGGACAGTGGGCTGGGATTAAAGGAACTGATTTCCAGATTTGAGAATGCTGTTTTAATTTATGGCTCAGTGCATATCAAGGCAAAAAAAAAAAAAAAAAAAGAAGAAATGTAGCATGATGTCTCAAACACAAAAATTTTCAACATTTTAAAATAAAAAGTTTGAAATACAATTCCACTTTAATGGTTGAACAGTGAAGAACTTTTTAATTCTAAATATTGTGAATAAGAACTTCTTACTGGTCCTATCTTGTGTTTCTTCTCATAGAATTTGTAAAAAAAAAAAGTCTCAGTCAGACTGAGGCACTCTCATCATTCCAAGTTCTTCTGTTTCCTCAAGGAATGATGCAAATGCAGATCATGTTCAGCACATAAGTATCGACAAACCTTGCTGTCTCAAAAAGAAGCAGATTCTTTCCTGATGACACATATAATTCGGATTGACAACATGATGAAAAAACAGCTACCTAAACACAAGTACAACACCAAACATTACAGTAGTTTCTGGAACAATGTATTAAAAGACAAAATCTGATTTTTGGAGGAGCTATACTTTCAGTATTGAGCTGTGCAAGCATGCGGAGCTTCAGGGATTTAATTCCCTTCTAACATATTGCTCATCTCTGTTTACTAGTAGCTCACTTCTAATACACTGAACTTTGGCTTTGTTCTTCCTGCCTTGGTCTTTTCATTGATAAAAAGTGTCATAAACTGGATTGTGAAAAGTCAAACTGTAAAAGTAATTCCAATTATATATATTATTATTCATTTTAAGTTAATGAGAAACTTCATAAATTTCTTTCTAACAGCAACAAAGGTTTATGTGATCTGCTTCTCCATTATTTTCAGGTTTTGCAATTTGCTTCTTCAATGAAGAGTAAAAATTTGATTTAGATAAACACAATTATTTACATTCTTTCAGCAAATGTTTCTCAGATGAACTGGAAAACAATTACACTCTGGATACCCAAAGGAATAGCAAAATTCTTGCAAACAGCAATCCATACAGAAAATTTTAATTAGCTTTTGCTTTCCTGTGTTAAATTTAATGCACAGAGGGTGCCTGTCCATCTTCTGACCAATTCTTCAGAATATTTTCTTGCACATTATGCTTTTCAGCTTTCAAGTAATGCCTTTCTTTGCACATAAAAAGTCTTGCAAACTCAAATAGCATGCCTATAAAATATCTGATTTGCCATCTAGTATCATTCTTCATCATTACTTGTACACATTCTTTTCCAAACACATTATCAATTTGTATGTAAATATGAGTATTTTACTTACTGACTCTTCCATTTTCTTTTATATTTTCTTGTCTTGACTTTCTCTGGAAGTACTGCAAGGAAGGCTTCCAAACAAGTGTTGTGCGTGGCTTTCATCGTTATGCTTCCTCCCACCCTTCCTTTTTTTTTTTTAATAAATATCTCTCATTTAGAATGATCAGATGCAGACATGTCTTAAAAAAAAACCCACCTCTTTTTTTCCCCACAACCTAAAACACTTGCTTTAATAATTATGCCTAATTTAAAGCCTTTCAACAAGCTCTCGGAATAGATGACAATACTCAAACAGAAAATATGTGAATTAATTTGAGTCACACTTCATGAGGCACAGCATGAAACGCAAAACCTAATCCTAAGAGATTACCAATTTCATATAAATATATAAGCCCCCCAACACACTACTAAAATATTAAAATAGTTAGAGGATTTGAGGGCTAAGGAACACCATTATAGATCTGTGTTCGGTTTTCTGTAACACAAACACCAAAACAATCATAATGAAACAATGTTCATAGAAGATTTATGACTGCTGGAAATTTATCACAGAATCACAGAACAGTTTGGGTGGGAAGGGACCTTAAAGATCACCTAGTTCCAACCCCCTCTGCCATTTCTAATTAATAAGTCTGAGAAATTCCTTTAGGAAAACATCAGGCTACAAACGAATAAATATAGAAAGAAAAAACCATGGATAAGTAAATGAATCAATATTTTAAGTCTTGTGTATTGGAAAAAACTCATGTCATTTACACATCTATATGTCAAAGTCTGTTCTGTTGGAACACTGCTGAATCATTCAGTGTTCAGCAGCTACGTATCCTTCCTTACGCAAAACTCGTTCTGACACAAAATATCTTTGAAAACACAAGTCATCTATTCTGAGCAAAAGAAAACAGAATGATGTGCTGTTACACCGCGACCAAGCACGTATGTACCCGCAGTAACAGGAAATGAACCAGCAGAGAAAGCTCAGGAAGTTTCTGTGAATACCTGACGGACCACAATAGCTACTCACAACTTAGGATGCTTCGAGCCAACTGTGGAACTAACTCACAGACTCACTTTCAGTTAAATTGGGAGTTTCTTGGCCTAACTGGGTAAGACTGGACATGCACCTTGTTTACTTATGTAAAGGATGATGGACTTTTGCTTCCGTGTTCCCAAGTGGTTAGAGTTATTCAGTCCAGTGAAGCCGGAGTCACATTTTTTCGTAGCAATAAACTATCCACACAAAGAGCTAACATGGGACAGATGCATGCTGGCATGGTTGAGTCAACACCTTGATAAGTAATTTAAGAATTCTGGGCTTAGAGTTCAGGGGAGATAATGGTAAATGCCTAGGGAGCAAATCAGAGATGCCCCACAGAAGGTGACCCATGAAGTCATTTCAACTCCAAGAATACCCTCATAAATAGGGTGACTGTATATCAATGTGCACACTGTGGATAAGGGCAGCAAGACAATCTCAAGCTGTGGCCTGACTCTTACCTTTAGTGTGATTGTTTCCTCATCAGAGGACATAGCCGGTTTTGGTCTGATTTCCTTAAACTAGGGAAATAATGATCTATTTGGTTTTTTGTATTTTGTGTATTTTATAGTTGACACTTAAAGACAAGAAAATCTCTAATACAATTCCCCCTGTAAATTCCTTGTTTAAAGTGAAATCAAAACTGTCAGAAATTCTGTTATGGCTATGGTGTATTGTTTAATGCTCTTCCTATTTTCAAAAAACCAGAATCTATTTTTTCCCAGCAATTTAAAGCACGTTATGTGAATATATTACTTTGTGCAACATAAAATATTTACATGTTTTTGTTTTGTCCCTCTTGAATCAACAAAAATTGTTTTATCTCTGAATTCTGTGAGTAAGATCAAGGACAGAAACTCACTCAGGAAAGCAGTGGAGTGGCAGGAAGGAGGAAGTGAAGGAAGAGCTGAAAATCCAAAATAGGATTTTCAAGGGCAAGAAGTCCTTGCTGAAGCAAGGCAAGTCCTAACACAGAGTGAACAGAACTGTTGGAAACATAAATGGAACTCAGCTGAGAAGATAAATGGAAATTTGGATCCAGGGAGGATTTGGCAACACCTGGAAATTTTCCAGTCAGGTGAATCACTATGATACAGAAACCCTCTGAAAGAAACACTGTTACACATCCAGGCAGAAATATACATAGAGCTCCAGTGAGAACATATTTGTTGAACACCGCATTTCCAAACACCTGGCCCCTAGGAAAGCAGCCTGGATGCACCATGATGTGGAAAGGGCCTTTGTGAGCTTTTTTCCGGGGGTTGAACTGAAGGAACTCGGAGAAACACTGTCCGTGGGTCACAAGTGGCACTTTCAGAGACACTGGTGAGCACTCTGGACTCCAATTACAGAAACCCAGTCTTCTGAGGAAGAGGATTAGTGGGCTGGTAGAGGATCTTTTAAGGAACATCATAAAACAAGATGAAGGCCAGACTAAGACCCATAGCTTCATGTAGAAGGAAGGCGTGGCATTAGACCACTGATGGGATAATGACTGCAAGTGCTGAGGCCTCTCTAGCCAAACATGGCCATAAGCCCTCCTGTTCTGGAACCAGGGATCCATGATGATGGTTTAGAGGTGGGTTGTTACAGTGGGATTGGCACCTGGGAAACGGGTCAGGTGAATTTGCAGGACCATGCATGACCACACAGTTACTTGCTTGCCAAATGCAAAAGTCCTGCACAAAGGTCCTGGATCACCAGGTAAGGAGCATTGGGTTTGAGAAGCCTGCACTTTGTCTCTCATTGGTACCAGTAGCACAGGGAAAAGGCGGGAGAAAGGTTTGAGAGACAATATCTAGGACTCTGCAAGGGAAGCTGAAGATGCCACAGAGGACTGTAAACACACAGAAATGCAAAGATGCTTGGCTGAAAGTGAGGTTTCACATTCATTATGGAATGGACTCTTCTGTGTGAGACATCAGATGCTGGGAACAGGAAACCTGTACTGGAGGGATGGAGCTCATTTCAACCTTAAGCAATTCAAACATGAGTGAGTCTCCTACTGCTAAGTGCTAAGCTATTAATGAAGACAAAGAGATACCTAAAACTCCTGCTTAACGAGTCCATAACAGCAGGTGCAGCTGTTGATCTTGATGGCATGTGAGCTTTCAACTCTTGCAACTGAAGATGCGTTCTGTAAAGGACCAGC
Organism: Hypotaenidia okinawae; assembly: GCA_027925045.1. NCBI lineage: Eukaryota > Metazoa > Chordata > Aves > Gruiformes > Rallidae > Hypotaenidia > Hypotaenidia okinawae. Next base: position 86,385,096 of record BSDF01000002.1, on the reverse strand, counting down.
ATGTATTTTGGTTCAACATCCCTATGTAAGAAATGAAGGCCTGAGTACTGTCCACAGTCTCTCACTCAACTTCAGAGAAGGGAACTAGAGAAGAACAAAAAGACTATTTTTATAAAAAGGGTGGCTAGGATACTTAAGGCAGTATGAATTCTCCCTTAGGAAAGCACAATGGTAGTGCAAATCACCTATTAAAAACAGCCTGAAGAAAGGTAAAAAGGAGCTAAAAAGATGAGAAAAGTTAATTTTCAAGAAGTGCTTCTGAGATCTTTGAAATCTATTAATCTAAAAAGCACACAAGCTGGTGAAGTTGGAGAAAGAAGGAGAAATCAAGAGTGGGCTTAGATGATCAGCTCAAGATAGCCACAGTGAAATGATGTGATTCTAACTACAGGCAGACAGAATAGTAAAATCTTTCCCAACTATGGTGTAGTGAAGGGGAATTCAGGAGACATTTAAAGCACTGACTGCATCACATCCATGAGATGACTCAGTAATACAAGAACCATTTGCATAGAAGTGAAGGATAACAGCAACATCATATTTAAATTGTTGTGCAGTGGGCTAAGTCAGTAAGAATCTATGAATGGAGAGCTTTAGGAATTTCTGAGCATTTCTCAATTTGTTCCAAGAGCTGAAAATACTTTATAAACATCAGTTTACTGAGATGGATAAAATGGTATGGTTTAAGAATAAGGTGACATCTGAACTGGGGCTCAACAGTTACCTAAAGCAGTTTCCAAACGCTCATAAAGAGCACATCATTATTTCAGTGTAAGGCTAGAACAGACTTTGGAGATAGCTATTAATCTCAGAGAAGGAACAAATAAAGCCAGAGACTCCTAATGACTACAAGAGTCAAGGCTCTGGATTTTCTCTCTCTCTGCTGGCATTCCCTTGCCATCACTCTGGGCTCTGAATCAGAAGCTGACTCAAAAGGCAAAGCTCCCTCACCTGCTGCCAGTATCGTTCTTAGAAAGGCTGCATCTGAACATGCATCTGGCACATGCCTGCAAAAATGGTAAGAACTGAAGAGATGGAAGCATATGCTGGTAGAAGGAGAAAGCAGCACCACAAGTTAAAGCCAGAGTCACATTAAGAACGCTTTTGTTGAACAAACAGCCATTTTCTAATCTTTGCTGTGTAAAGATATACAGAGAACAGTAACAAACTCCCGGCAGTGGTTAAGGAATACTCCATGATTTGCTGCCCAAGCAGTAATAGTTAAATCTTTACAAACAAGTAATTTGCAAAAGCTGAAGACTATGACACCTTTAGAAAACAGCACTGCTGTGAAAAACAAAACAAGGAGAAAGGAACAAATGGAAGAGAAAAGAGTAGCAAGAAACTCTAAAGTAATAAACCAGCTAAGCCTCTTGGTGCTTTCCCTTTAGAGATTTTGCACGACTTGCCTGACCCCTAAACAGTTCAATAGTCAAAATGTCTCTCATTACTCAAGTAACAAAAAATCAGCATCTAAGGCAATCTGAAACTATTTTAAAAAGGAACTTGAGACACTTCTAAAAAACTTGATTTGAGCTTATTCTAACTAGTGACTGCATGTAGAAAAATGAGGCCACTGGCATATGGTAATCAGTGAATATAATTTAGAAGAAGGCAGGCTGAGGTAAAAATGTCTACTGACCATCATGAATGACTGTTAACAATCACAATGCTTTAGCTACTCTTTCAACCCTCTAGTACTTTTTATTGAACTCAAAACCATGTATTTTTGTTAAACTCAAACTAATGTTTCCAAAATACACTCATATTATATATTAACCCCAGCTGAATGCCCTTCCATACCTTGTATACAAATGAAGCCCCAAAAATCCTCTTCATTACTGAAGACATCATTAAAGTGCTATGATTACAACTGGGTGACCAGCTGAAATGCCAGACAAATTTCTGAGCTGTTTTTGTAGATTACCAGCACTGATGCTACCACCATAAAGTTGAAGTTCACCAACCTCAATTCAGAGTGAGATGAAAGAGATTGAGATAATAAAGTGACAACTTGAAACATGAAATCTCATGTACAGCAGCTGAGTTAACTTGGACAACATCTGGAACCCCCAGCACAGAGCTGGCACACATTTCTGAAATACCTTAACCTCTCTATTTTAAATGATTTTGACCTGTTTGATATGGTCCTATTTGATCTTCTGTATTTAGTGTACTTCAGTGAAGTATGTGGAAATATACTACACATATGTAAACAATTAAATTCAAGCTCTATTCTATTTTCAAGGCTTCCTATATATATTCTATGTTAAAACATATTTAATTTTACCCAAAGTAAATCACAACACACAGAAATCTTAGAAGTAATTCTAACTTGGGTCACTGCTTGAACTCTCATTGTTTCTTTTCTATGGAATCAGGCTGGTGTGGTCTCATGTGCAACATGGAGAGGAGACTCTTGTATACTACACAGAAAGTATAAAGACACAAAAATTCACCCATAAAAATACCACAGAGAACAGTAGGTCCCTGATATACTTTGGACTGTCTGAGGTTTTTAATCCTAAAAGGCAAAAATCTTACTGATGCTTTAACATTTTCATTGTGACTGAGCAGTTTTGGCTGGAGGAATCATCACATTTTGAGAAACCAGAGAGTTTATACAGAACGTCAAAATACAACACTGAAAGCTAGCACCTGCCAGGTAAATTTCTTAATCTGGCTGGAGAATAGGATTAGGGTTTTTTTAAGCTAGCCTCAAAACCTGTAAAATCAACTAAAAGAAATACCAAGATTATCTGGCTTACCCTTGTTAATAGATGCACATGAATCTCACCTTTCCAGTAATTATTTGTCTATTGTTATACAAGCCAATCGATTTCTTTCACTTAATTACTATGGTGCTGGATTTTCAAAGTACATTTTCCAACTTGCTCATGTGTTACTCCCACTCAGACATAATCACAGTGAGATGTTTTAAGATGCTAAGCGACAGTTCCTCAAACAGCAGCTCCATGATTTCAAGTAGCAGAAAGGTGGAAATGAAATCGCACCAGAATGTAATGTGAAGGTAATCTGCTACACATACACTCCTGAATCTGGAATTGTATACAGTGTGAAGTAAAACAATTCAAGTGCATGACTTGAATTTTTCTGGAGCAATCCCTACAGGAAATAACTCATGGAAAAGCTATGTTACATATGCTATATAAAAAGTTGTCCAGCTTACTGGGTAATGATTGTTCCCTTAAAACAAACAAAAAGTCTTCAGAAGAAATTGTGACAGGAACACAGCATGCAATGGCTGTTGAACTTTCCTGTGGTATTCACTTGAAATAGAAATACAATTTGCTATCAACAATCTCATATCTTCATTTTCTGGATTTGTATTTATTATTATTAATTTAACATTTAATGAACTCATACTTATTAAAGATTAAGCTAACGTTAGTTGCTAAACACTAAGAATCGTTTGTTCAATATATTACAGAAACAAAGTTTTGAGATGCTACAGGGAATAAAACCAGCAAGATAGACTAGAAAATATCAAGCAAATGTCAAGTATAACCCCTAATGCAGCTGAGAGGTTATTATTTAATTACTCCTACTCACTGTTTGAACAAAAGTTTTAAAAGAAGTATATTAAAACGGGTGAGGAAAGCAGAACACAGATTTTAAACTCTGAAATTATTCCATTGGATTACTGGGAAATTCCGGCCTCTGTCTATCCCCCAGATTCATTCACCACAGTGTTGGCAGGCCTGAAAGAATATCACTTGGCATTCTGAGCCACTGTGAAACAGCTCCAGTTACTCTGCTAGCTAGCTTCGTGCTGATGAACTGCTGCGTGACTTATCTTTCCGTTTTGCTCTTAACTGCTGCTTACGCTTTTAAGTGTGTTCAGAGGCCACTTCACATTGCAAAAATGATCAAGTTCAGTGGCTGCCTGTACCCTCTGCTCTGCTTAAGACTCCAGAACACCTTAACCATGCTCCTACCTTTCCAGAACATGTTTAGAGCAGGGAGAGATTAAACCATGTGCTGGATTTCTTTTTTTCCCCCATGATATTTTAACACAGCCCTTGAACTATGATTTGTTTAAGCGCAGGGGATCAGATTACTAACATTACAAATCAGTAAAAGCAGAAAGTCTACTATCACTCAAAACTGAAAGCCTACTATCACTCCAAACTGTGTCAGAGTCTACTAGTCTTCCTTAAATCCCATCTTGACCCGTTTCCCCCTTTCTGCAAAACAACCACACCTCTGTGCAGGAAAGAGCAGCTCCTTCTCCCTACATCTGTGAGCAGATGGCTCTGGAAAGTAGCTCTCTATGCTCCCGTCCTGCAGTGCTAGAGAAGGAATCCCAAGGGTCTCTTCTAGTACCGCTATTTCCTATTTGAATGTCTCTGTCTTTAAATAAATTAATTTGGCTCATTTCCCCCTAATTACATTAGTCTGTAATTTTAAAGTAAAATACTATTTTTTTTTGTTTGGTTTTTTAAAATAAAAAAATAATTGTGTCCTACATCCTTGTTGGTAACTACAAGATTCTTCAATCTGTAAGATTCCATCTATGCAAAACAAACATAAAATTAAAGTTAGCATATGTTTGCGCTCTCTCCAGATTAATAATGAAGACAGAGAGTGGGACTATTCCCGGCATCAAGCTCCTGGCACCATATGCTTTGCTGTCTATTCCTACATTGCTGTCTTATCTTTTATTCTTTAAACAGTACTTAGATAATTTTTTTCACTATGAGTTCAAGTCTTTATTTCAGCTACTGTGAATTCATGACAGACAGTATCAAATGCTACACGGACACACAAAGGCTACACCTCCTCTATCTAATTTCTTCCAGATAGGCCATATTTTTCTCATTTTTCTCAGGTTTGAAGAGTATCGTTGAAAGAGTCTTCAATTTTTCAGTACATGAATGTACAGGCCTGAGTGTTACACAAAAAACCAAAGCATGAGTGAGGTTATCACTGAAAAACTGGTTCAAGCTCCTCAGAAAATTCCAGACATATGTCCTTATTAGTACACATTTATATATAAAACTAATTTAAACAAGGAGAATGAAGGCTAACCAACTGAATTATTGGTGGCATTTTATCCTCAGCTTATGTCACAGGGCAATAGTTTAAACAACCAGAAACAAACCTCAACTTTCAATAGCTAACAGGCCATAAATCAAGATTATTTGTGTTACTGTGCCAAGTAAAAAGCTTGACAATCTTACCACTGACCTACGCTGCAACAAGGATGAGTAACTGAGATGGAAGTGAGGACAGGCTATGGAAGGAGGAATGAGGAAAGACTGTCTTGACATGCATGGGTGCTGTTAGGAAAGCTAAAGATGAATTTGGGTTGAGATGGGCAAGCAATGTCAAAGGCAATGGGAACAGCTCCTATTGCTACATTAACAGTAAAAGGATGGACAAGGAAGATGCCAGCTCATGGCTGAATTGGTCATCACAGGCACAGATAAAGTTGAGGTACACGATACCTTCTTTGTCTTAGTCTTCATCAGCAAGGTATCCCAGAGTTCTATGTCTGGGGCAAGGGTTCCAGGAAGAGAGAAACTATTAGCAGCAGAGGAGGATCAATTCAGGGATTTCCTTACAAATTTAAACTCATATAAGCCCATGTGACTAGAGAGAATATATGTGATGGTGCTGAGAGCTTACTGATGACACTGAAATGCTGCTCTTTGACACTGCATGGAGATTGGCTGAGGTTGTCAGTAACTGGAAACAAGAAAATATTACACTCATATTTGAAAAATGGCAAGCCAACAAGGCTAGTCAGCCTTTCTTTGGCACCTGGAAAAAACATGGAGAAAATTGCCTTGAAAACCACTGCCAGGTACATGAATGCGAAGTAGTTTATTTGGAATCAACAAGCCAAGGGTAATCATGTTTGACATCGCCATTACCTTCTGTGATGAAATGACTAGGTCTGTAAATGAAGAAAGCTGTGAATATTATCCACCTTGATTTTATCAAGGATTTGACATGCTGTCCCATAGCATCCTTGTATCCAAGCCAGGATGTTATCTAGCACGTGAACTTAATTTGTACTCAAGCTGAAAATTTGTTACAAGTGGAACTTCTCAGGGTTCTGGGACCCATCCTTTTTAATATCTTTGTTAAACAGAAAACAAAAGGCACCACCAAGTCTGTGAACAACATGAAACTGGGGAAGAACAGTCACAGAAAGACAGAAGATTTTTAAGTTGGAAGGAGCCTTGGTAAGTCATTTAGCACAAGCCCCTCTCAAGGCCTAGTTGGCTCAGGCTCTGCAGGAGCTTATCCAGCTGAGTTTGGATATCTCCAAAGATGGTGATTTCACAGATTCTGTGGTTGTGTTCCAATACTTGAACTGCATGACAGATACACAGATCTTTGTATTGTATCCAAACGCCCTGTGTTCCAACTAGGGCCTGCTGCCTTTTATCCTATGCCTGAGGGCAGGTATGTTATTCAGAAGGACCCAGACTGGAGAAATGGGCCAGTGGGAACCTTATGACACACAAAGTGAAAAAATTTTTAGTCCTGTTTCTAGGAATAAACAACTGCAATGGTATCATCTAGGAAATAACTCTCTTGGGATCAGAGACCTGTGGTTCATGGTACAGAGCAAACTGAGCATGAGTTAGTAGCATGCCCTGGCAGCAAATAAGCCTAACAACTTCCTGGGCTGTATCAACAGGAGTGTAGTTAGTACATGAAGAAAAGGGATTGTTCTCATTGGATTGCATTTGGAATGTTGCATCCAGGTTTCGACATCAAGAATGTAAGATCTGATAAACCAGGAGGAGCAGGGCTACCAGCACAAAGTAAAAAGCTGACACAGAGTATGAGGTGAGGCTGAGGGAACTGGGCTTCTTTAATCTGAAGAAGAGATCACTTAGAAAGGATGTCGGATCTAATAGAAACCTTCCTTTATCAAAGAGAAGGTCAAACAGAAGGTTGATCTAGGTCTGAGGTTGACCTTACTGAGGTCTACTGCTAGAGGATGAAAGGCAGTGGTCAAAATGAAAATAAAGGAGGCTCTGACTTGACATAGAGAAAAAAAAAATCAATGAGGAGAATTAAGCACTGTAAGAAGTTCTTTAGGGAGACAACAGAATCCCTGTTAATGGAGATTTGCAAGGTACACTTAAGACAAAGCCCTGAGCAACCTGGTATAAATACAGTGTTGACCTTGTACTGAGAAGATAGTTGGACTGGGACCTTCTGGAGGTCCCATCCAAGTGAAATAATACTATGATACTATTTTTAAGAAAGCATTAAACTTGACAAACTAAAGCACTAAACACTAATTACAACCAAACAACAACAACAATACAGAACAACAATAAAAAACCCCACTAGTGTCATGGTTTAACTCAGTAGGCGGTTAAAACAAAGACACAGCTGTTTGCCCAGTGGGATGGGGGAAGAGAACTGGAAAGAAAAAAAAAGTAAAATTCATGGGTTGAGATAAAGACAGTTTAATACAACACAAATAAATAAATAAGTATAATAATAAAAATAATAACATAAAGAAGTGATGCATAACTGCTCACCACCCAAAGACAATGCTCAGGCAGCTCCCAACCCAAGCTGCTTCTCAGCCAACTTCCAGTTATACACTGGGCGTGATGTCATATAGTACAGAATCCCTCTTTGGCCATTTTGGGTCAGCTGTCCAGGCTGTGTCCCTTCACAGCTTCCTGCCACCCCTTCTCATTGGCAGGCCAAACTGAGAAGCTGAAAAGTCCTTGACTGCTTGGCAACTAATAAAATACCAGAGTGTTAACACTGTTCTCATCCCAAATCCAAAACACAGCACTACACCAGCTGCTAGGAAGAACGTTAATTCTATCCCAATTGAAACCAGGGCAGATAATCATCTTCCATTTGGCATATACAAAGTTTCCATAGCTAGAATTAACATTGCTTATCAGCCTTAGTGCTCATGTACTGCAGAACTATTAAAACAATACTAAAATGTTTCCACTGTAATGATTGAAGAATTTAATAATGTTTACTCCATAAGATATAAAATATTAATTCCTTTCTATGATGGCACATAATTCCTGCAGCAACATACAAGTAACAAATTCAGTTCCTCATCCTTTAGAGGTAAACATGGTGGGAATCATGCCATCCTTCTGCTTAACAGAACAGCTGAAAAAGGACTTAATTTTTTTTTTTTTTTGGAAAGAGAGGAGGAAAGATTTTATTACTGTAGATGGCCTATCTAACCATATCATGTAGCATCATAGATTAGTTTGGGCTGGAAGGGACATACAAGCTTCTAAGTTTCTTAGCCAGCAACGGTAGAGAAATAAAACTCACCAGATGTATTGAATTTACCTTTCTTTTTGGAGAAATATATGCACTGATCTCAAAGTTCTCTTGAACTGCTAACGACTAGGTGTGTGAGAAAGGACTGTTCACATGGGAAAGGAACACCAAATACTTCCCATCTCAAATGTTTCACTTTAAGATGTATATTTATTGTGTTTTCTGGTGATGATCGAACAGGCAAATATCTAATGTGAATTTATTTTTATAATTAAGCAATAGGCAAAGCAATACAAATTGTTACTTTCTACTAAAAAAAAAGTAACCACTAAAGCTACTCGGAAGCTCTGTTTAATCTCAACCATTTAGAGCACTAAGGTGACTTGCACAATGGGATTACAGGGGCAAGTGGAAGCACTCAGTGATTCAAAACATTTTTGTCATAACCAGCTCTTCACTCTTAAGAATTCTCTGGCCTACTGAAAAAAATTGTTTCAGCAGTGATTAATGTTTTCCTATTCTCACAAAAATAGGAAGGAATACAAGATATACTCGATGCGTAAGTCTCTCATTAATAATATTTAATTCCTGAAGTATTTATAAAACAACCTGTGTTTATGCTATTAAAAAAAAAGTAAGAGTTTTATTCCAAATTATGCAAAATTTCTATTAATTTTTTTCTTTGACCACTACCAGCAGGAATATGCAGGACAAAAAATTATGCATAAACTCAATTATATTTCCATAATAAATTACTACAAGTAGTTGATTTAATAAACTTATAATGCACATTCAACATTAAATTAAATCAACTATGTAAATTGATTATTTAATTTTCCTTGCTCCCTGCCCCATCCCCTGCCCAGTAACCAGAAGGTTATTCAGAGGTTTCCCATGACAGAACTACAGGTTTTCAGCCCCTGAGGCTAAAACATATGCTGTAGGGACAGACATATACCCAATACTTCAATTTAAAATGTATATTTAGTAGTGTTCCCCCTTTTAAAATGGAAGACCACTGATTTTTTTTAACATCATATTTACCATTTAATTACTAATTCCCTTATAAGATATTGAGATGCTTTAAACATTATGCCCTTGTTATGCCAGTAAAAAAGAATTCAGTATGGTTTTCCTAAACCATGGACAAATGTTTGCGTCAGAACTGTGTGACCTTCTTCATCATAAACTCCTGTGGCAGTGGAACAGGATGTGAATTATGGAATTATGGTACCTGACAAACAGGTCTGGAGCTGTACTTTTCAGTATCTGTTAATATCTTATATGTATTCCTTGGTTTGGTTCTTAGAGATAATATAGATTATTGAGGATTTGCAATACTGTAACTTTAGTTGCCAAAAAAAAATCTTTCTTTGTTCTTTTGATCCCTTAACAACACTATGAGTATTTCAGAACCAACATCTAGAAATGCTAAAGAAGATTATTAGTAAAAGGATAACAATACTATGAGCTTCTTGCCAAGTCTAAAGAGTAACTTCACAGCATCAGTCTTGCTGGGAAAAAACATATATAATGTATAAAAAAATATGTGTATATAGTTACCGTATTTATATTAAAAGATATGTATACAGCTATGTGTATATATGCACGTGCATAACTACATACAACTTCTTCCAGTAGCATGCATTACAGGGAGCAGAGCCATCAAACTATGTGGTATTCCTGCATCTGTGAACTCTGCTAACATGTAAAAACTTCCCCTGGGTGCTGGACTAGATCCCTTCCTTTAACACACCATTCTTACAAAAGCAAGATGTTCAACAGGTGACTAGTATCTACCACAATCCATAAGTGGGGGAAAGCCTAAGCCCACAATGAGGAAAGAAACGTGTTTTGACACAATCCATAGTATACACCAGCTTTTGAAACGTTCTGAGATTTGGCCTGACCATCATAATGAGCTTGCATCATAGTCAATCAAGTATAATTAAAAACTCCACTACTGAGGAAAACCACGTACTGTGATCCTAGAGGAAGGTAACACTTCTCTAGCTGAAACTGCACAAAGGTTTGTTGTATCTTCGCTTGAAGTGCTGATCACAGCTGCTGGGACTCGATTTGCATCAAACACACAAGTCATTTAGGCTGGATGACAAAAGCCTATTGGGTTATCTTCTACAAGATTAAACACTACAGCAAGTAGTGATTAATGCTGGCAGAAATACTTTGATAGTAATTTTGTTCAGAGGGGACTATGTAACCTCAGATTCAGCATTATTTGTTCAATAGTCATGTTCCTCTTATTCAAGGAAAACTGTTAGCAACAAATCCAGACTGAATACGTTCTTTCACTGATGTTAAATTAAACTTCTAATACTTCAAAAAATGAAATTAGAAGATGTAATTGCTCTTAAGTGATACTATGTTGTGAAATAACTATCATAAACTATTAGGTTCACACTCTGAATGGGCCCTCAAACTGACTGGTCAGTTACATATGAGACTAACAAATCCTGAAAGACATCCATAACAGTGCATTAAATCTCAGATAACCTTAATTCTGGAGGTCTGAATGAAGATTTTCCTTTTTCAGTTAATGTCTGCACAGAACGGAATCTACCTTTCATTTTCAAAAGTGTCAGCTGATTCGCTAACCTTTTTGGTGATCCTTTGGACCCTGGGACAGATGGCAGAGTGGCAGGTCTGTGTGGTGAAATTCTCTCCAAGATAAGGGGAAAAAATTGTCTCTGGTCTCCCACAGATGATCTGGAGGAATCAAGTCTACAGCTCAGAATCCAGATCCAGTCAAATCTGGAAGTTTTCCTGTCCATCAGTCTGAAGCATGCTGCAATACTGTGTCTGGAAATTAATACCTATTCTATGGTCCTAAGACTACTCAACCACCTGGAAAGTAGCTGTGATTCTTGACATTAAACAGCAGACTCCATACCTCAACCAGCAAGTAAGCAGAAACCATAGCACTGTTGCTGTCAGTTACCCATCAGCTCAAGAGCTAGAGCTTGGCTGTATATTCAAGAAGTCCACACACTGATGGAAATTCCTGTCAAGGGATATTATGACTCCCTTTGACAGAAGTCCTCTCCTCTCCCTGAAAACAATAAAGACAAGCCTTTAGAAAAGATAACACCACAAATTATTTCACTGAAAAGCATGCCATAGTCTGTATGCAAACAACCAGATGGGGAAAGGAGGCAACTTGCATTTGCATAACAACTTTAACTGGAAATGCTTTGCAAACACAGCATTAACAGCATGTAATATATAATTGTTACTACAGTGGCATCCCCAAATAGCACCGATGGGACCTCGGCCTCGTTATAAGATGTACTCTATAAATGTATATGCAGAGACATAAACAATACTTAAAAAAAACCCTTTTTACCAGTTACAGAATATCATCTACCCCAACTGACTAGAACACAAGGAAAGAGAACAGATGGCTGGGATGGCATCTGTAAACAAATTTTACAGATAGCTATACTGCTCTTAATTATATCAGTTTTGAGATCTCCTGTCACACCTTCATAATTTATAGTACGTAGCCCCCTTAACCTCCCTGTAAAAATATCTATGGACTCCTTTGCTTTCAGTCCAACAACTTTTTTATCGACTGAAGCTTTATCCTTACACTCTCTATTCTTCCAGAAGGTATGGGAAAGGGTTTTGTTTAGCTACTGCACAAACTAGGAAAGTCCAGACAAAACAGCAGCTAAAGTAAAATTCACAGTAGGCTTAAGGTAATGTTTCTCTGTGGTCTTGCCTTAACACTGCTTCCTTGTGCAACAGTGCCTGACAAAAGTCTTGACTAGCCTCTCAAAGAGCCAAGAAACTGGGACTTCTGAAGGTTACTGACTCAGGGCTCCTGCCATGAGTAAAAGTAGCGGGACAGCACCTGAGTGTTGCTGCCCTCCTGCCTCCTCATTAGGATGCCATTGTTCACATAACTAACAACATTTTGTTTCCTAGACTCTCTAAAAAACGTTGATTAATATACATCAAGTTCTTCATATACATATATATGTGTGTGTGTATACATAGAAACACAAACACACAAACATACATATTTTTTTCCTGAAACATCAGTCTGGTCAAATACTGACAAGGAAGATTGGAGTCATCATCAGCGTTGGACAGTTGGACTAGATGATCTTGGAGGTCTCTTCCAACCTTAATGATTCTGTGATTCTGTCAGATGAGTCTGCAAGCCAGCTTCAACTCAGAAGAAAATTTAGTCTTGAAGCAACATCAGAAGATTATCTAGTCCCACCTCCCGTTCAAAGCAGGGGGAACTTCAATCTAAGTGGCCCAGGGCAAACGTAACATGTCTTGAAAATTGCTAAGGATGGAAACTGCAGCAGCTCTGGGAAACCTGTTCCACTGCTTAAGTCTCCTTGTGGTAAAAAAAGCTTTTCCTACATCAGGCTTGCACCCCTCCTGACTAGGTCCCTCTGGATGGCAAGAGTATCAACTGGTCACCCTGTTTGGTGTCACCTGCAAATCTGAGTAGCGTGTTCTCTGTTAACTTAAACCAAGTTATTGATAAAGACTTGAAGCAGGACAGGTCCACTTTCCACTGGCTTTCACGTATAGTATGTAGTTTAATCACAACCCTCTGAGCCTGATCATAAACCCAGTTTTATTTCTATTGAGCTCTCCTCCCATCCAGACTATGGTGTGGATAAAAGAATACTGTGGGAGACAGCATTGCAAGCCCTGCTAAAGTCAGTGACGTGCACTGTTACTCTCCCATTCTCAAACCTGGTCAGGTTATCAGAGAAGCCAACCACACTGGTCAAACTTGATTTACTCTTAGCTTGATGACTGTTTCCAATCACCTTTTGCTTCACATGCCCATAACTTATACCAGAAAGGCCCACCACACCAGACAGGTCACTTTACAGTTCTGTTTCATTAACTCCATGCACACAGAATTTTTAAAATTCCCCCCTTTAAAAAAAATAATATATATATTTTGATGTCAATAGATGTTCTGTGTGGTGAATACTCACTCCAAACCAATCCGCCATCACTAATTAACTTATTTCTCAAGTTTCTAAGGTAACACAAAACTCTTCTGTGAAAAAAGCAGGCAATATAAGAATGTATCCTACAGGCATAGAAAATGGGCCTCAAAGTTCTGTAAATTCACTAAAAGCCAAGGAAATATAACATGTGAAAATGAAGTATTTGTCCTGTCCTCTATTTATTTACAGAAAGTAAACACAACACAATATTTCTCACATGAACAATCCAAAGAAGTTGTACAGGCTGGAATTCTCAGCCTCTGATTCCTGTTAATATTTTATTTATAAACATATATTCATCAAATAGATTTCAGTAATGGAAATACCAAGATATGCTGTTTCTTTGGTCCTTCCATGTGACATAGAATTAACATTAAGCAATACTGATCTTTGAAATTTACATAGCATTCAGACAAGCCCCTTCCCTATGACGCCCAGAGAAACAGCATGGCTCTACTTATCTGTTGAAGGCAGGCTAGACTCAGACCAACCTAAAAAACTATGTCAAGCAGTGATGTAAAACCACAGGAACTGAAACTTGAAGCCCAGACAGGATAGGTGCACTGTTAGGACTACACTACCAGTCACCAGCTGGAAAAGTGACAGGAACTGTGGCAAACACAAGAAATCCTGAAACAAAGCCCACACTCCCAAAAATGTACACCCTGACCACTGAAAGGGGGAAGGCGATGCTAACATTAATTTTTAGACATTGGTAAAGTTATTGCATGGCAAGGCTAGTCTTCGCTAATCAGTGTAGGCAGTGTGATGTCTCTGTGGGGCCTCACTTCCACAGAGGTCTAGTCCGCAATATTGCGATCAATAAGCCATCCACCAAGACATCATAAAGTATACGCAGATTAAACATCTTTGGAGGGCCAAATCCCTGAAGAAATCACTACAGCTGGGTTTGACTTCAAGGAAAGGAATCGCATTAGAATGACGCAGCTTGCTAAAAAGAGGTTAAGAAGAGCAGCTAATGGTCTCTACCATCTGTCAAGATTTAGCGCTGTTTAGTACACTAAATTGAAGTTTGAGATGAATACAAACTACAAAAGTTGTATGGCTAAACAGCAGGGGAAAAGGCATAATTACACTGCTTTTAGAAAGCAGTCTTCAGAAAACTTGGAATTGTGTTTAAATGAGGAAGAGAAAAATACCATCAACTAACAGGTCAAACATAGAAAATAAGGCAAGTCCAAATGGTGGCCAAAATAGTAGCTCAAGAAGAACTTTCAAAAGGTATAAAAGCCAGTGAAGAATCCTTTTTTAAGCACACAGCAAGAGTGGAAAACACTTGTGAGGAGTGTGTGTCCAAAATGCAAGGTATAAAAATAACGTTCGTGAAGACGAAGGCAAGAGCAAAGGAACTGCACATATTATTTCTGTGTTCAATGGGGAAAAGTTCAACAAGATCTTTCCAAGGAACTCATTAAGAAAGCAGTCTCAAATTCAGAAAAGGGGATGGAGCAACTGGATGAAATACAGAACAACAGAAGTGCCAGGTCCAACCGTTCAAGGAGTTGGTCAATAGTACACCCAGGGAAACTGCCCTCAGGGACAAGAGAGCAGAATAGTGCTGGCAGGTCTTTAAGGACACTTCCCAGAGAGCGCAAGAGCTCTCAATCCCCAGGTGTAAGAAATCTGCAAAGGAAAGAAAGACACTGGCATGGATGATTCAAGGCCTTAAAGGGCCAGAAGGAAAGCACAGGCAGTGGGAGCAGGCACAGGTAACCTGGGAAGAATACACAGACACTGCCCATTTGTGTAGGGATGGGGATGGGAAGGCCAAGGTGCAGATGGAGCTCAACTTGTCAAGGGACGCAAAGATAACTAAGGCACTCTACAGGTATGTCAGCCAGGAAAGGAAGGTCAGAGAAGACTTTGCCTCAGTCTTCGCTGGCAATCTCTCTCTCTACTCCTTTTGTGTGATGAACTTCAAGAAAGGTGAGAGGATGAGGGGCAATGGTTTTAAAGTAGAGGAAGGTAGGTTTAGATTACACATTAGGAAGAAGTTCTTCACTATGAGGGTGGTGAGACACTGGCATGGAAAAGGGGAATATAGATCTATTTTTTTTACAGCTATGTTCAGTACAAGAACTGAGGGAATGAAACTATCAAGTGGAAGTTTCCAAAGAAATCTTCAAATGACGTACATACAAAATCCCTTTTTCCCTGTCACATGACAGATGCTAAAGCTTACCTGTCTTTATAGAGACATTAGGCATGTTCAGAAATCACAAGTTCATAAAGGAGTACTAAGTGTAAAGCTGACCAGCTCCTGGCTTATGATTTTTGGTGAGGACTGTAAAAGCATTCTGTGCAACACGCGCAGGCTTGCTCTGGTCTCTTCCTCAGGCTTCTTCATGTTGGCCTCTGTCAGAGGGGGATACAGGGCTCAACAGACCTTCGATTTAACTTAGAGTTATAATTCTGACATCATGTTACTTTCTCTTTCATAACAACACAAATGTACAGACCACATTTAAAATTTCAGGTAAAATTCAACAGCAGTTTGAGAGGAGGAGGAAAAGAAAAAAGTATCTCTCCTGCATGTTTAATAGTGGTATAAAAAGCAGCCACTAAGCTGCCACTGTGTAACCGATGGACATATATTCACTGTAACAATACTGCTTTGGGTACTGTCATTACACACCCATTCTTATAATCTCAGCTGTCCTTGCACCCTGTGATAAAGGCAAATCATGTTGTATCATCAGGCACATTTGAAACCTGATGAAAACAATCTTTGTTTAATAATAAAGGTTGTATAAAAAATCTACAATGGAAAACACGTGAGCACAACATTGAATTGTCCACTTCTTAGGTTTAGTTTGCCTATCAGTACCTTCTGTTAAAGAGTCTCTAAGTTAGTTTCTCTCTCAGCCCTTAAGCAGCAACTGATTGTAATATCAGCATTAGTAAATTCAAAGCCTTGAAGACCATGATGACACTCTTCCTTGGCTATAGTTACAACTTTTGCCAGTCGAAAGAAATGCCTGCAAGAAGACCTTCTCAGTGAAAGATGAAAAAGGAATAACTAAAATTTGCTCACTATTTTTTAAGCATCAGTTATTAATGCAAAATTTTATGTGGTTTAAAAATTATTCTTCTAAAGAAATGGCCTGGATCAAACCAGATGCCATTTTTAAAAGCCTTCATGGTACCTGATTACATTCACTCTGAACACTGATTAGAGTAATTGTCCAAGATTCTCACTTTCAGTGAGACCTCCAAGACCATCTAGTCCAACTGTCCCCCTACCACTTATATTACTTACTAAGCCACATTCCTAAGTATCTCATCCAACCTTTCCTTGAACTTCCTGAGGGTATCACAGTGACTCCACCACCTCCCTGGGCAACTTGTTCCAATGCCTGACCACTCTTTCTGAGAAGAAATTTCTCCTAATTTCTAACCTGAAAGGGGGCATACCTTGACACAACCTGCAGCCATTCCCTCCTGTCCTATCGCTACTTATCTGACTGAAGAGGCTGACCCCCAGCTCACCACAACTTCCTTTCAGGTAGCTGTAGAAAGCAATAAGGTCTCCCCTGAGCCTCCTCTTCTCCAGGCTTAACAGTCCCAGTTCCCTCAGTGGCTCCTCATAAGACTTGTTTTGTAGCCCCTTCATCAGCCTGGTTGCCCTTCTCTGGACACACTCCAGGGCCTTGATGTCTTTCTTGTTGTGAGGGGCCCAAAACTGAACACAGTATTCAAGGTGCAGCCTCACCAGAGTTGAATAGAGGGGGGTGATCTCCCCCGCCCCGGTCCTGCACAATAATCAATATCAACAATAATTTTATAGGGAAAGCAAAGAAACTGCTAATGTCTGATGTGAATACGCAAATAATATTCTGTCAGGCCCCTGGCATCAGCTGACCTTTTTAGGACACTGTGCCAGCATGAGATGCCAAAGCTTTCCTCATTAGCTCAATCAACCTCTCAAGCAAGCTCTGCGGTCCTCGTCTATTTCTTACACACGTTTGTCTGCATGCACACATGTAAATGAGGGAAGGAACTAGAGCCCTGAACGTTCTCCTTGTAGCCGATCTGTAACTTTTTCTAACAGCTAAGGGGATATCTCCATAATGGCAAACTAGTGTTCCTTGGCACCTCTCTAGACATAAAAAAAAACAGTGTATGGCAACTTCAGAAAACAGGCTGAGATACCTCCTTTGCAGAAGTGTCACCCCTTAAGGTCAGAAATTGGACATTGAGCTACCTAAGGGACCTGATGATACGACCTTGTTTCTGACAGACACTAGCCCGTGCGGACAGGCTCATCACTTACCCATTGCTAAGTAACTTTCTCTTTAATCAGTAATACCCTTCCTTCACTACATTATAAAAGCACAGGGAGAACTGCCTTTGTATAAAAATGTTGTGTATAGTTCAATTATCACTGTTTCCCTGAACTGAAGGAAATGACAGATTCTGTGGCTGTGGAAAAACAGACTTGAAGAAAATGCACTAACTTCAAAGCCCTAATTTTTTTCATTTTTATTAACTCTTAACAATGTTACAAACCTAGGCTTCAACAAGTTGCAATGTCCACCATTTCTTGACTAGCCTTTTATTCTTTAGTGACAGTGGCATTTCTGACAGCAGGTGGACTCCAGGGACAAGGACTGTTTTGGACTTTGAACAAAAGATCTTATAATGACATTATTCCACTCTTCTATTTTTATCTGTATAAATCTTCTGGATATCTTTGGAATAGTTGTAATTGTAGAAATAAAAACATCCTCAGAATGTTTGGCATAAGAATTATGTTTTTAAATCTAAGTGGTCACTTTTGTCACAGAAAACGATGTGAATTTACAAAAGGAAGTAGTATTTTAAGGTAGATGCTTTTAGCATACTTTTCATGCCTCCTTCCTCTTTTACTACTTACAGATCTCAGAAAATCAGCTTTTTTTTTTAACATTCCATCCTCAGATTTACTCCTTTTCATCATCTGATGGTCTCAGTGTCATAGTAGTTCAGACTGAAGCAACCAAACAGCCAAACTTCTTTATCAGTCTTTACAAAGAATATCCTTTGTAAAAAGTCAAAGAGATATTATGCCACCTAATTTCCCATTATGCACCCAAATTCAAGCCTGGAGATAAAATTATAGAATCATAGAATTGTTTAGGTTGGAAAAGACCTTTGAGATCATCAGGTCCAACCATTAACCTAGCATTGCCAAGTCCAACCACTAAACCATGTCTCTAACCACCACATCTACATGGCTTTCAACTACCTCCAGGGATGGGGACTCAGTCCCTGGGTGGGCTGTTCCGGTGCTTGGCAACCCTTTCACAGTGAAGAAGTTTTTCTTAATACCCAATGTAAACCTGACATAATTATGTCAATTGAAGCTGAGTGGCAGCAGGCATAACGGGAACATATTTTGACTGCGACTAAGGGGGTGCAACCTGCCAGTGTAGCTCAAATCCTCGGGTCATCTGGACTTTAGCCAGTCCCCATGCCAGTGAACCAAGTGGTGTTGACTCAGGGGCAGTTTCAGTTGTCAGGGCTGAACTCCTTGTGCTGATTTTGTCAGAGTAACACTACGGTTTCTAGCACTGCACCTATTTCCTCTCCTTACGACAAAACAGCTTCTGTGGCCGCGATCTTGTAGATCAGTCATGCTGTTATTAAAGGATGCAGTTGAGATGGGCAATCTAGACAAAAAACTCTGAAGAATAACATACTAGAAAAAGCCTGAAGTAATCTTAAGAAGATTTGCCTAGTAACATCTTGTAATAAATAGGCAGGAGGCCATGTAGCTATCAAGCATTATCAGTCTAAAAACCTTGACACACTATTATTTTCCATGTTGTATATATGATAACAGAAATAATTAATGTTCTGGAAGCTGTCAACAGAAGCTTATAAACTACTTTAACCTATAGAAGGTAAGAAATGCTCAGATTTGACACAAGCCATTTTCCCTTTTGGAATTTATACCAGCAAGGTCTATAAGCAGGGTATAAAAAGTACTGTGGTGGAAATGTGTAAAAGAGACAGATGATGGGGAAGCTCCCTCTGGAAATTGATTTTAATACAGATCTTGCACCGTACTTCAGAGTATCATGTTGTTAGAAAAAATGAGTACATTGTTTTACCATCTAAAAATCCAGATGGCCACCAAAGAACAGTTGTTCAGGATAAACTCTAGTATCCCACAGGATTTTCCGTTTAATAATACGAAGCCAATTATAAATCTGAAAAACTAAGCCAACACTTTTTTTGATCTGAAATCTAGTTCATCTTTTTCAGTGTATGGAGAGAGCGAGATATGGGTATGAGATGAAATTAACTTGCTACAACAACTACAATAAATGGTTAATTTTCAGTGTGCTGTATGACAAACCTGTAAGTGTGACCGTGTCTACTTTTCAAATGAGATGATATTCCCATCCTGGATGGCAAAAGTTTTCAAACATCAGAACTTGTAATAGGAACACAGTTAAAACTGATACTTTTTAAAAAAATATAAATTCAAATAGCAGTGTTTAACCTTTTCATCCTTACATTTTAATTTTTTTAAATTGTTTTTTGTTACTAGCAATATACTACCTGATTGTCTGCATTTAACCTGTGGCCAAAATGACAGGTCCATAGCATGAACCTATTTGGTTTTTTAAAGCAGCTGTACAACAAGAATTCATATGCAGAAAGTTTGTTGGTTTTTTTCTCCACCAGATCTTATAATCATAACAATGCAACTTAAATTCAGAATTAATTTGTACCAAAGACAGTATCACTATTCCCAAAGGTCTATGGAGACATAAAGCAAATCTTTAACCACCATACAGAAAAGCAGATGGCACAATTTATAATAAAATTACAAATTCAGGCAATCTAAAAATTTTAAAAACAACCCCCAAACCAGTCAAAAAAATACCCTTAAAGAAGGTACTTTCAAGCAGTGAAAATAAATCCCAAGCAAAATATTCTAGGTTAACTCCTTATCCTGCTCCTCAAAAACACTGTCAACAATTATAGGACAAGTCCATCCTGAGGCATCTCTCTAGTAAAGTTCTGTTTCTGAACTAAAAGCATAAAATAGTATCAATTCCTACCTGTTACAATGAATTAAGATAGTATTACCTCAAGAAATTTCCAAGGAATTTTCCAATTAAGAGATAAGGGGATTAAAGAGAACAGGTAAATATCACTGGGCCTGAAGCAACTGGGGACAATAAAAACAACGTGGATCACGGGTATGTCTGTATTATAACTAACAAGAACACAGGAAAAGGATCGCGCAAAAGGTAGGACTTAGCTCAAAGTACTGGAAATAGACCTGCAATCTATACCAAAAGTTAGCATTTTTTACAATCAGAAAAGTGGTATTTTGGTTCATGGATATGGTTTAAACAGGAAAGTATCTGAACAAGAACTTACCAAACTGAACAAGAACATACCAAATTGTCCCTGACCATGCCAGGGGGTTGGAAACGGTCCCTTCCAACACAAGGCAGTGGAATCTGTGATTCCATTGTAAATCATGAATGGTTTTCTATGAGCCATACTCGATCAACAAATGCTGGGACTGCCCAGCAGCATGGCAGGCATCCTGTGACATGACATAGGCTGAGCTCTGTGCTAGACAGAGTCTGTTTCCGTGATACACATGCATATACGTGCCCACACACGCACAGGCATTGCTTCCCTTAGTACGATCAGTCTGCTGCTGAAGACAACAGTAGAGAGTAAGGCTGACAAAACATGCAGAATCAAAATCAACCCACGCTAGACATAAACAGACTAGACTCTGTAAACAGAGTCAGGTATTCAAATACTACCCCCAGAAGTCCCAGAGACAGGTATCTTTCTTTCACATACAGCAAATACATTTGCTTGACAATCAATGACAATTTTCATTGGAGAATTCAATAATTTCAGAGTATGCACAAGATAGAGTTTATACCAACAGTTCCAACTTCAGCTTTCAGCTGTACCTACCTCACCTACCCACCGAGGCAGCAACCAACAGACTTGTTTTCTGCTGAACAATCTTGGTTCTGCACAGTTGTTATCAAAACCCAGGCTGTCTGGCTCTGGGTTGCAGTATTAGTTATGCTGCCCATGCAACAGTAGCAGTACTGTATGCTTACCTTTAGTGACAAGTGGCATCCTCTTCAACACTAGAAGCTTGGGACGTTGAGGAGAAGGACTTGGGGGTGCTGATTGATGACAAGCTCAACATGAGCTGGCAGCATGTGCTAGCAGCTCAGAAGGCCAACTGTGTCCTGGGCTGCATCAAGAACAGCCTGGCCAGAATGACTCTGCCCCTCTACACTGCTATTGTGAGACCCCATCTGGAGTACTGTGTCCAGCTCTTGGGTCCCCAGTACAGGGAAGACATGGAGCTGTTGGAAGTGTAGTGATAGGACAAGGGATAATGGCTTCAAGCTGAGAGAGGGTAGGTTTAGATTAGATGTTAAGAAGAAATTCTTTACTATGAGAGTAGTGAGGCGATGGCACAGGGTGCCCAGAGAGATTGTGGAAGCCCCATCCCTGGAAGCATTTAAGGCCAGGTTGGATGGGATTTTGGGCAACCTGGTCTAATGGAGGTTGTCCCTGCACATGGCAGGAGGGTTGGAACCTTCCAACCCAAAGCATTCTATGATTCTGTGATTTCTATTCTGTTTTTCACTGTAGGCCAGTAAACTTTAGAGCATTTTTTGTGAATAGGATACTGTAACTTCTGTTACGGATGAGTTACAATCAAATATTCAAACATAAAAGTAAATTTTCTAAATAAAATAGACATCTCGAGGCCTGTGAAACAGTCAGGTATTTATACAATCTAATCTCTCTTTAAAAAACTCTGTATAAATTAACTTCATTTAAATATACTGCTATGAACCAATTTTAGTAGGTACATAATTACACCACATAAAGTAATTCATTTCTAATCAATACAGGTTGCTCTGATAAGAACTTACTCAACAGTACATAAACCCTGGTTTTGCAGCTTTGGTATCATGAGTACTCATGATACTCAAACTCTTTACATCAGTATGATCAACTTGATATAAAAACCAAAAAACCAAAAAACCCTACAAACAACGTTAAGTGACTGCAAGCAGAGGTTATTTTTTCCTTCAAAAAGATGTCAGATGTGGTTTGTTACTGTGTCACTCTTCCCTCCTACACCAATCAGGTTCCATCAAAACGAACAACCGGTTTTCAGAAACTGTAAGGATTTGGGGGTTTTCTCTCTATTTTGCCTATTATATTTACTGGAAACAAAACTTTGGCAAACAGCCAATGGATGAAATTTCTTGTCAAGTTAGTAGCTACTAACACAGAAGAGTGTGAACTGTCATCAAAACAAACAACAAAGTCGAAATGATACAGTAAATCAACTTGTGAAGAAAGCCATTCTATGTGAAAGTACTAAAAAACTCCTCTTTTATACTTCGGATACTCCCCAGAGTAGGCAAATTCTATTAGATGAAAACTTTGTTTATGTATTTGAAAGCATAGCTTAATATTTTAAGAATGCAATGACTGAAATGCAATTGTATTACTCCTCTTTTAGTCATAAAGCTGTAGAAAGGCACATTCTATACTGAATGCATCTGTGTGCTTCAGCTGTATAAAAAACAAAGAACGAAGTGGGATTTTTCAAAAATAATCTAGAATATTCCAATTGTTTTGCAAATTCAGAATGAAGATGCAAAGACAACCTCAGAACACACTAAAATAACTTTAAACCAGCACTCAGTAATTCCATATTTTAATAATTAATGGTTTTATATTATCTTCAATTACTAGTCTACTGCAGCGAAATCCCTCAGACCCCACGGTGAGTGCCATTCCATGGGGAAAGGCAGACTTCCTCCCTTCTTGCTGGTTTTTTTTTTTTGAAGCACGGAATTTTTCTGCAGGACTTCAAAAGTTACTGAGACTGTCAGCATACTGTAACCTGAAGTAACTGCAACATCAAGCCATTGCTTTCCGGTCAGCCTTAATTCTGAAAATATTCATTAGCTTTCCATGACAGAAGATTCCTGATCCCTGGTTATTTTTTTTTTCCTTCCATATGGTATTCCATATGGCATACCATAAATTGCACATCTCTCCAATTCTGCTCCAGTCTTACTACAATTTGTAGAGTAGACAGGGGAAAGGAGAAAAGCAAAAAAAGGCATTCTGCCCCCTCGAGCAGCCCTGGCTCCTTTAAACACCAAATAACCCAAGATGAAAATATTTCTTTCCTACCTATAAAACACTAACCATGTTATAATCAGGTTCTGTGCACATTTTGTTATCAGTATAATACACCTATACTCACCAAACTAAGGAGGTTTTTTTAAACTATATAATATACATTCCCTAACTTTGATAAATGAAATCCAGCCATCATTGCAGTGTTGTTTCCCAGAACTCTGATACACACAAACAGTTCCTATCATTAACTAATCCTAATTTCTCAACAGCAGTTTACTGTCAACACTTACAGCTTCTTCTACCAACTCCAGCATGGTTGCCTGTTTGACCTGCTCCTGAAAACTTCAGGCTCTGCCATCTAGAGAAAAGCCAGCATGGAAAATTCAAATAAATTTGGGACCAAAGTTTGATATAACAAAGGCCTACTGCGTGTAGCGTAACAAGGAGTATGCCCCATGGCACATAGATCTCTCTCTCTCCCAGTACCAAAGTTAAATTGTGATTTGCCCTACGAATCAATCTGAATGATGAGGCATTAAAGCCTTACACTTCACAGGTGAAGCATCATCACACTGCCTCTTCCACCCTTCCTTGCAGGTAGGCAAATAAGAGTTCAGCTTCATGCTGAGCTACTCACAGCACTTTAAGCAGCCATAATGGAATTCTGCTCTGAATTCCTCCTCTTTCAGCAGAGAGGTTAGCAGCTATCCCAAGAAAAATAATTTTGCATCCTGCTTTGTGAATAATAATAATAATAATAAAAAAAAGCTTGCAGATGATCAAGGGGACGGGACTCCCATTTGAAGTAGCAAATGCTTTCACAGTCAAAATCCATGGCTGTACACCTGGGCACACCAGCACAGTCCTAGAGGCTCTAGAAATGAGAAGAAAGGGGAAATAAAGGCAGACACCAATTGCCATTACAAGGAAGTGTTATTTCACAGGACATGGGCATGCTACAATTCACCCAAATGTTAGACAGAAAATTCACTGTCCTGCAGGTCACACTTCCAATCTGAAGGGCTTAGAAGCCTACAAACCAGAAATACCTCTCAGGATGAAAATATCAGGAAGCAAATTTACAACAAGGAATTTTAGTTTTGGAGTTCACATTCAAGTCTGCTTTACTGTAGGTCTTCAGCGTTTTTCTGCTCTTCCCTTTGACAAATTTAGAAGATACATTTCCATGTCAATCTTATGGCCATTTTAATTCATACTAGTTTTATATCTGTCACTCCTCCAGATATTTTTAGTTACTCGTTAAAGATCACTCAACTACATCGAGTTAAAGTGTCAAACAAGTGCATATGACAGGAAAGAAAGTATCTATTCTAAGGATTTTAGAGACTTAAGTCTTTCATTTGCAGGTGGAGTAACACGAGAGAGATTCTTCACTTGACTCTTAGTAGTTCTTTATTATTACAGGGTTTTTTGATATTCCCTATTATTAAAAAATAAAAAACACAAAATAGTTTTATTACTTCCCTTAGTTTCTCAAGCTTCCATGGAGAGTAGCCTTATCTACAGGCTATAAAACATAAATCTCCGTTAAGCATGTTGGGGGAAAGAAAGGAGCATCTTCTTACATGATGCAATATGCAATCATTTAAAATTATTGCACAACTCAGCAAAAGGGATCTTAACCCTTTAATTAGGATTAATTGTCCTCAAAAAGAATAGTTTGTGTCAATTCATACATAAAACCAAAGCCCACATGAAACACTATCAGCCAAATATGAAACTTCATTTGCAGACCTATATGGCAAACTGCTGTTTTCCCAAGGAAAGATCTGGTCACATATACATATGTATATTTAACACAAAGAATGTTTGTGTTAATTAAAAAAAACCCAACAAAACACACCTCATTTAAGTATAAATAGTCTTTAGAGTTTAGGCAAGTTCAGGTCTCATTTGTAGATCTTCCAAGAGCAGCAACATCTGCTAGCAAGCAAATTCGCTAGGAATAAGCCCAAACCTATTTACTCTCTTACCTCTTTTAAAATGGAAAGCTACTTACTTTATCATAAGCTCAGTTATGAAACAAAGATAGAGAACTTCAATCTTACACATTGGCTGTACCGGGGTTAAGCTTCCAAATATCACATCTTCATTAAGAGGCCAGGCTTTCTTAGACATAGCAGGTGACATAAACCAAGTCAGAAGAGTCCTTGTCACTCTCATTCTTATCCCATATATTGGTTCTTCATACAATATGCATGCAGAAGTGATTTGGTGCAGCATGTGTCAGTGTGGTTGGTCACTGAACTGGATTTGTGTTACTGTATGCAGTGTCCAAGGTAAAGTATTAGGCTACAGCAACTCAATAATATGAACCCAGGGCAATAACAGTATTCTCTTTTAAATAGTCACATTACTTTTATTTCTTTTAAACAAAGCATCTGTATTGTATCTGAAACCATGGAAAAAATGTGAAACTATCTCCAACTTGTCTTCTACCCAAATACTGAACAGGAACCTGTCTGCTCATTGAGGTGTCTGTCAGCAAAAGGTAACACAAATGCAACCAAATTAAAATGATATTGCAGTTTCCACTTTCAAACAGAAAAGATCCCAATGGCACCAACAGAGCTGACTGCTGCAATTGGGTATGTAAAATTCAGGGCTCCTGAGGGTGTAATTTCAAAGAAGACAGAGTAGCTACTTTGGGCTGACCAAGTACAAAGAATGACTATCTGAAGTAGAGAACACGAATAACAGACACGTATCCTCTCTGAAGACAACACTGAGAAGACTATGTCCTTTGAACCTGAAATTTGTCTGAAAGATGTTGGAGAAGCTGAGGTCTACAGAAAGCAAAGTGCTTATCAACATTAACACATGTTTCTGTGGCAGCCAGAGGCATTTTAGCAAGGAGATTCCACTCTTGCTGCACCTATCCTACTGTTTCTTATAAAACAAAGACATCCAACATGCTTCTGAACAAAAATCACACCCTCCTCCTCGGCCCCATATCCCCACCTAAACACACAGGCTGCCAGCATACAGCTCCATGCCATGTATGCATGGATTGTGGATTCTGTACATGTATACATACCGTATGCCATTTATTTTGTGTATATGTGCATAGTTTGTATTTCTACTGCATACATAAAGACTACGTTCCCTACAAACTGTATATTGGTCATAGGCTGGGAAGCAGCAGGTCTTCCAGTGTCCTGTCACTGTGGAAAATCCTATGCTCTGTGCTTCCACTTCCCAGGATGTTCCATGGCCAACATGCTCTCAACCTTACAGCCCTTCTTAATACTACATACATACATACATACATGTATATTTATATGTATATAAAGCAAGCTAAGCTTAGCAAATGCTAAGCGGGAGTGATGTATATTTTCTGAGCTGGCTGACCAGGCTCAATACTTGAGCATTTAGACTGTCAGCCCATTTGAAAGACGTGAGGTTTTGTTGTTCCAGCAGCCAAGATTTCCCAGCAGTTCTGACTTTTACAAGACGACAGCATGAGATTGCTGCGTGTAGTTGGCTCCTTTTTCCACACAGTTTTCAGAGACGTCCAAGGTCCTCTGCAGTTCTGCCCTTTGCTGCACCCTTCGAAATGCTCTTTTAACACCAACCTTGTCCACGTCTTCCAAAAGATCTGCAGTTTTCACACAGCATCCTTCCTAGAGGCTTTCATGTCTCACCTATGCAGAAAGAAACTACCCCTTTCCTTAATCCTTGGGTTTTCTACCAAGACGTGCTTATCAGAGTAACAGTGAAACGTGACTACATTAAAAGCAGCCCAGGGATACCAGTAATTTTTGTGAAGAATAAAAGCTTTTACGTGATTCATAGAACTGAATCAATTGACATAATTAAAAAAAAAAATTAAACTGCTTTTATTTTTAACCCTGACTTTTTTACTTTCTCTTGTTTATCAGTCCCCCCTTTCTACATTTCATTTCAAATTGGATATGAGTTTTTTGGAACAGACGTGCGATTTTATGTAACATATAGCAATATTATGCATGTAGAGCAGAATGAAACCACTGGACTATTTAAATACTAGCAAGAGATGCAGAAACAGCAGCACAAATCCATGCCTTTACCTTTGTTTTACATATTTAAAAAGTAATGCATGCTGGTAGTTGACTGAGCACTTTTCACAGCCTTTGTTCCAAGTTGCATCTTCTCACAGGAGTTGCAATGTTACCACTATCACATGCATATATTGAGAGAAATAGATAAATCTTCACACCAGTCTCCTTTTCAATGGAATCCTGAGAGAATTCAGCATTACAAAGCCTAAATTTTACATGGGTTTGGGGAGAACGAGGAAGCAAATGTTCTTTCCCAAAATGTTCTTTCCCTCAGGTAAAAGAAACGAAGTCAGGGATAATTTTTTTACAACACTACAACACTCAGCTGAAAGCAGCCATCCTTCTTCCCTCTGAGCTTTCTGAACACTCAATAACTCTCTGAATTCCCACAAAACTCAAAAGCTACATTTATTCTGTTTAGCTTTCCTTCTTTTTGCTGGCTTTCATTTCAAAAGAGCATTATTATTTTTCTGAAGTTACTAACCCAAACCAAATGCCAGTATAAGAAAACTACTACTCGCTCTACCAAAAGTTTATTTGCATTTCTTTTTTACCATCAAGAAATGAGTTCAAACTTCGGTCTTACTAAAAAAAAGAAAAATATAATCTAAAACATGTTTCTATCTAGGTTTAATTAAAATTTTTAATGCTGGATCTATGGCATCCAGATTGAAACAAAATCCTTACTCTACAGAGATGTTGGCAGTGGAAAATGCTTTTCTTGTTAGGTTGACATCTCAACATTTGAGTGATAAGTTATTTTAATAGACAGTTATTATCCAAGAAATGTTACTTTCTTGTTTGAATCAAGCAGTTTCAGCTGTCTGAAAGTAGAAAAAAAACCCCAACCTGAACTGCTTCTAGCTGTTGTGAACAGGCACACAGGTGTACAGGGGATCTCCAAGAGCATTTTAGAGGAAGCAGGCTGAGAAGGCTTTTGCTGTGTATTTCTCATGACACTTATTTTGTGAACTTGACAACAACACATTTTAAACATTTTTCCTCCTGCACAGGCAGTTTCACAAAGTGGGGAAAAACACACTGGTAAAAACCCAGTCTCTGCCTGTACTGAGAACAGATGTTGAACCTGAAACTACAGCCAATGAGTTTCTGAAATTCACTTTTCATCTTGATCTACTAAAATGCCACACAAAAGTTCTATTTTATTAATTTTCTTGTGAAAACAGAGCTCAGAAAAAACCCCCAAATAAACCCAAAACCAACAAAATTTGCCTCTTAACTATTGCTGATGAAGAGTCACTGTTGAATTTTCATTTAGAAGCTTCTTTGCATTGCTGCATTTACTTCCTTCAAAAGTTATGTTGCAAAGTAAATGGAGTTTCCTCTTTGGAAAGACTGCAAGATTTAGCCCGCATTGCTTATATTCAGCACAAACAGGAGCACCAGGACCTTACCTTTCCCAAGAAGCCTGCGATACCAAGAAACTAAATAAATACCACACAAAGAGAATTTCACTTTCCAAAGAAGTTAAAGGTGTTAAAGAAGTGAGCTCATAAATAGTTTATTTAAAAACATTTCTGAAATCTATTTTGCACATTTCATTATCCTTCAGGCTACGCTGAAGCTGTCAACAACACAAGCATGACAGGCTATCCTCACTGTTTTGTGTGTCTTTGCTGTCACCTACCAGCTCTGTCATTCCACCACCATCTATTCTAGTCCTAATTGTATAGAAACAATAGAAATGATGCACTGAAATTTTAGAGATTGACGCATAGATGGTTGTTGTTCTCTCTAGGAGGGTGTGTGTGTGGAATTGGAGGGGAAAGGGAGGAAAAAGAAACTTTAAAACCCCCCAAACCTCATGGTTGGGATAAGGATAGTTTACTGGGACAGCAGAGAGAGAGAGAGAGAGAGATAACAATAATAGGACTTTATAGCAAAATATAGAAAACTGGTGATGCACTGTTTTTTCCTGATTTTTTCCCCCATAAACACTTTGCTGAAGAAAAGCAGCTCTATCAGTTCTTCCCTCCGCCCTTCACAAACATTTTTTATTCCTTTAGCAATTAATTGCTGACTTTTCTCATCATGAATTCTTGAAAAACAGTTCAGAAGCTCATGATTCCTATCCCATGCTTACAGTTAATTAAAAAAAAAATAACACAAACACTTCAGGAAGACTGAGTAAAATTAAGCCATGGTTAATGTGACTAAAAAGAAAAATCTAAGCCAAATTCCAGTTTTATTTTAAAATAACAAAAAGAAACAAGATCCGAGTTCAGTAACAGACCCATCTTTGTGTCAATGAATATGCAACAGGAAAAGATAAAGGCTTCTGCATTTACAGTTAAAGTTATTCTGAGCAGCTCTTCGTTTTATTATTATGAGGCAAGTCTGCCCGAGTAATAAACCTGCTGGGGATCAGAAACTATTAGGCTGTTTCACTGTACCCATGTGTACAACCAGTATGATTACAGGCATATAGGGGGTGATAAACAGGCGCCACAGTGAAAGCATTTCCACCCAGACACTTTGAAAACTGAAGCGTCGAGCACCTGTAATTGGAAAGGAAAAGATGGAGAGGCGTTCAGTGTGCATTCTGAGGCATCAGCTCCTCAGCTGCTCGGGGGAATAGCCACACACACGCACATTTGAATGAGATGATGTCACAAGCTGACAGAACAGCCAAACCTGAATGCAGCTCCCACTCTTCTCTCAAACCTATCCTCCTCCTGGAAGGCACCTTTAGCATAAACATAAGTTAAGGTAATTGAAAGAATAGTTTCATTGCCCTTTGCATTTGCCTTTAGAAAACACACAGCCACCGACAGAGGCGCAAGTGCAGGAGGCTTTGTAGGTTTGTTGTCAGTAAGTACCAAGAGGAGATTTCGCTGAGGAAGATGCCCTCGTGAAAACCCTACAGAGCATAACCAAACTGCTTTACCAAAGTAAAGTTTCTCTTACCATATGCCCAAGAACTGAACCCACATTTTTACTGAAATAATTTATGTATCTACAAAGTCTTACATACTTCAGAAGGAAAACCTTTTGTGTGGTATTCCTCTGCTGTTTCATTTATTTGTTTTGTGGGTTTCTTTGCTATGTGGTTTTGGTTGGTGCTTGGTGTTTTGTGGTTTGGTGTTTTTCTTTTTTAAGGGGGAGATTCTTATGTGTAAGTTGTGCAGAAGCAGAAAGGTAACAGATGGTTGCTGGAGTCTTGCCGCAGAAAATGCAGCAGCTGACTGGATCTGTTATTCCTTAGCAGCTGCAGATAAAACCTTTACAGTTTAGGATAAAATTTCATTTAAAAAATATAGCTGCTGACAAATGAAAAACACACATCCACTGGAGAAGCCTATGCAAAGAAGATTTCATCCTGCAGAGATCTTATGTATTTCAAAGGATTTTTACAAGAGATGAAAAGCTTTGCCTGAACAGAGACTTCACAATGTGGCTACCCATGGCAAACTCCACTCTCAGGTAGGGTGGTAAAGCCACGGGAGAAATCAAATGCCCTTCTCCCACTTTTCCTGAAAAAAAGCTATCCAACATCAACACACCTAAAGAATCCTCTGTGCATAGATTTGTGTGCAGCCAGAGATCCATAAGACATTTGGCAACTACTCCGGTGCAAAAAAATGTCAAGCCTTCCCTATCAAAAGCTACTGGAAAGATTCACTCACACAACTACACAGACAACTCAAAAAAAGTGTAAAAGGCGTAACCCATTAACAAAAACCCAGCTTCTTCTGGTGGGGATTAAAAAATAATTGCTGTTCATTCTAAGGCCATTCAGGACCATAAATTTAGGCCCAGCGATGCAAACACCTGCGTTGTTGAAGGGTCACATCACTGAACAAGAGGCAGCTTTTATTTGTGAATCACTGGATGCAAATCACAACTGATAGAGTTTCAACATTTTGTCTTCAACTATAAAAACTTAGTAAACTTTGCTTACAGCAAAATATCAGTTGTGAGTTGGCCCAGGTACCCTGACTCTCTGCAGGCAAATAACGAACCATGCACTCACATTTCAGAGTTGCTTGTTTCAAAATACTGAGCCAGCAAAGGGACAGCAGCAATACAAGTCAGCCAATGAGGGAAGCATCAATTGCAAAGAAATAAAAAATCCTGAAGGTTGCTCCAGGCTCAATCTCTACCCAGAAATCCTTGCAGGTATCTCTTAAGCTTCACTGCCGTGGCTCCTGTGGGTCCTCCTTGCAATGCAGAAGCAGATCTATTCTCTGTTGCTGACAAGTGAGGCCAGCACACGCATCACCACTCGGGTCTGGCTGTCCCTGGCTGCATGAGCAGTACTGCTCTACTCTTAACACAAAGGGCATGGGAGCTGCAGGTCTCCAGTCAGGACCATTTCCCTCCTGCACAGGCAGTCGCATGGGTAGGTCCCTTCCAATGAGCAGGCTGATGGGCACCTTGCTGCTGAGGCAAAGTCCTGTGGTGATTTTCTGTCCATGTCAGTGCCTTGCTATTACGAAAATCCCAGCTCATGAACATTACACTTAACATCTCATCATCTTGGGACTTAGGCCAGAGGAATCTTCCCCTGCAACACCTTCCTGTTTTGAGATGTGTTAAGAAACAAAATAGAAAAACACCTTCTTTCTGTTTTGTTTTCATTGTTCTGAAACAGGTAGTTTAAGGCCAGATCTTTGGAAGAGATTCTTTGACACGTGAAGGTCACATGATATTCTGCACTTCAATCATCTATAAATCAAAAATAAGAGAATCCCATTCTGCAAAATAATGTGGAAATAACCTTGGTGATTTCTGGAGGCAAACAGAAGTCCCTGGTAGGAATCATTCTGGTGGTTTTGTCAAGGGATAGTCAGGATTATGGAACTGCAAACACTGAGATATTTTGCAGTGGTTTGAGAGAAGTTATTGAGCATGAATATTTTAAGGACAATGAAGTGAGATAAAAAGCAGCCATAGGGCATTTAGTTTCTGAACCTTTCCAGGACTTGGAGGGACTCTAGAAGAGGGACCACTTTTCATAATAGTAACAAGAGCTGGAACAAGTGAGGCTGGCTGATCAACACAGTTTCTGTGAGGGGTAACACAGAAACACAACATGATCCTGACTAACAGAAAGGTAAGAGAGTCACATTTACTGAGGAACAGTTTTACACCTGCATTGTCAGTATTCATTCCTCCTACTTCCACCAACACACACACACACACGCGCTATCACTTCTCTTCAGCCTCATGAGCTATCGGGGCCAAACTTTCAAACTAAATTTTTACATTCAAGATGCTCAAATTCAGGTAGGTGGAAGGGAAAACATAGCATCAAACAGCATAAAAACAAAAATAAGCCCTCATCTCTGAAATATAGCATATGAACCAAATACATCATATCCTGCTATGGAAATAAAAGGATTTTCAAGCAAACTTCAAATGATTTTTAAAGAGTAAAAAGAGTAAATGCAAATACTTTATTCCTTAAACATGCATAGATATTGCTCATTTCCTGAAATAAATTACTTGTTTTACCTTGGGAAAGAGTTTGCACAGCTTCCCCCTTTCCCTCAGATCCCTCCACTTCATTGCCTGGAGAAGGATAAATGTGACCCCCCGAATTTTTAGATGCTAAGCAGTAAACCATGCCAATGTTGCTGCAGTGGCTTAAGAAACCCAAGTAAGAAGATCAAATATTTCACAAGAAGTGTAGAGACTTGGGAGTTTCCCTGCAACAAAGGCTACAGGACTTGTATGGGATCAGCAGTGGCTCTGGCTTCCCAGGAAACCACTTGCTTAATCCTAAGAACCATGATGCCTCTGGAGTGGGGCGGTGGAGCCGAGTGAGAAAGGAAGATCTAGGTGAAGGTGGTGGAGGCTGTCAGAGGAACAGCGATGCACTGGAGAAGGAATGGCACATTAGGCTCTGATCTTGAGTGAGCTGGCAGAGGTTAGTCTATTCCCATCCAACGTACTTAATCTACACAGAGCTACAAGTCTTAAAATCAGGCTCTTAATTTATAAATGCTATGAAGTGCTGCTAGAAATGAAGAAAAGTTGTTGATCATTCTGTCCCTTCATTTTTAGCCAAACTCCACACTAGAAACATTATTTCAGCCAACTCTTGGTGTTACTCTTCTACAGAAATACTGCACTCTCAGTGACACATTTTGTGTAACAGCCACAAAATTAGCTGGCTTTTGTCTCCTGCTTAGAAAATTGTTGTGCAACATCACACAAAGGTCCAGCTTCAGAGACTAACAATCTCTGCAAAGCAATTTGTGTGTCAGCACTGAGCACTGTCTTTTTTAACAAGACAATCTCAGACTATTTGTCCTGATTTTAGCAAGCTCCTTCAAAATTTTCTGCATTCATCCTCTCTACCTGATACATTTCCCTTTCCTCCCTCCCATCATGTTTCGCATGGAAGTAAGAGCAATATTATCCTTTGAACTTCAAAGTACCTTAGAAATTTAACTTACTCTCAACATCCCTGTAAGCAGTAAGATCATTATTATTCATTTGGCTGATGAGATGCCCAAGAGTTACTACTGAGAAGCTTCTTATGTGGCTCATCTTGCCAGGAGATCGTAACAGCTTACATGAGCCCAGTAAAGCCTGAAAGTACGGTTCTTCCCCATGTTTTTAATGTCTGGTTGGAAAATACACTTACAACGTTTCTGGCTCTTACAGTCTGTCATCGCAAAAAGGCACCACACAGATTTTGCATCTGTCAAAGTTTGCAAATGAGCCACAGGATACTGAGCAATGGGTGGCAAACAAAGGCAGAAACTGCATTGCAATGTATATTCACCACTGCAAGCTCAGTAATGCCATTCGAGAACCAGGAATGAGCAATGGATGGAAAAAGGATGTGGTACACTGTTCACCTGCTTCTTCCTGGATGAATTAAGCAATTAAAATGTGCAACAGAATAAGAGAGAAACAGTGGAAAGGGCTTGCTGTTATTTAAGAGGTAGACCATCATTATTGTACCAAGGACCCCAGAGCTGGATGCAGTACTCCGGGTGGGATCTCTCAAGAGCAGAACAGTATTGATACTGGAGACTGCCCTGAGTGCAGGTCCTTGCACTTGGTCTTGAGAACCTCATGAAGCTTACATGGGCCCACTTCTCAAGTCTGTCTAGGTCCCCCTGGGTGGCTCGGGAGTGTCAACTACACCACTTGGCTTCACGTTGTGTGCAAACTTGCTGAGGGGGCACCTGATCCTCTGAGGGACACCACTCACCACGCAGCTCCATCTGGACATTGAGCTCTTGACCACTACCCCTCTGGACATGACCATCCAGCCACTTCCTCACCCACTGAACACCCATCAAAACCACTTCCCTCACTCTAGCACAAAGGGAAATAATTACATTGTGGTGGAGGTAGAGGAGATTTTAGGAGCTAAACTTTTAGATCAAAACAAGAGATGAGACATCGCCTCTCCCAGAATTATACCCTGTACACCACATAAATAACCTACCAATTAAAATGGTTACATATAACCTGCTCTACTCTGCTGATGGTTTAGGAACTGTAATCCCTTCTGGACAGATTCATTAGCCAGACTACATGGACTAACACTGTCCATATTACTGCGATACACTGAGATTGTGATGTTCTGTGATTACAGTAGGGCATGTTTGTTAATGTTAGGCTCAGGTTTCTTTAAAGATAGGATGGCAACAAAATGGAGTGGCCTCCTGTGCTGTCAATAAAAGTGTTAGTCATAGAGGAGAGAAAGTGGGTACTAGTGCTTCCTGAGCTAAAAGCACAGGCACTTTATTCCTGGGGAGTACACTTCAGCTTGCTGTTTGGTGTGTTGGGATTTTTTTCCCCCCAAAGCACTTCCCAGAGGAAGGAGGCTGATAAACAACATGGGGCAAATTCTAGAGAGAAAAAACAGCAAATAGAGGTAGTGCGTCCGCGCATCCTGAATCTTATTTGCTGCACCCCAGCAGAAGCACTGGAAGGTCAGACTGTTGGCATACACAGGAATGTGTTCACACACACAGTAAGTTAGGTTTTCCAAGCTCTGGGTGCTGCTTTTCCATGTCATCACTATCTGGTACTTGACTGGACATCTTAGCACCTTGTTTCTTTTGCCATGCTGGGGCTGGAACTAAACATCACCTATGGAAGCCTTTTCCAACCAAGGTTTCCATCTAAGTAGATCTCCTGAAATCCCAAATTAACAGAATGTAGGATAGTCTATGAACACCATCTCACTTATGTTAAGGAAGCAGGCTTCATCTTTAGTTAGCTGCAGCAAGAAGGGGAAACAGAGTTCTGTTTATCATATCTGCCATGTTTTCTCAAAACTGTTTTGTGCTAAGTAAAAATTTATGTCTCTATCCAGAAAGATCTGTATGAGGAATTACAGTTTGCTCTGGACTTGATAATTTTGAGTTGGGTATATTTTTGTGCTGTTTAAGACTGTTCAATTTTAGGGTCAATTTTTCATTCTCTGCATTAAGAGTACACACTAAGGCCTGGGAGACTGTACAGTTTCTATGTAGGAAAATAAATCAGGTATTTCCTTGCTGAATGAAAGATACATGTAAAACAGAACTACAAAGTGAGCACTACAACAGCGTCCACTTGGTTCTACCAATAAAATGGCCTGACCCATGTACATTTTATGCTAAAAATTCTTAGCATAAAAAATTCTTAGGTTTTTAGTAGGGCCTAGGAAATTGAACCGTTACTTCTGGGGGTAAGTCTACATTACCAAACATTTACATGCCCAGATACACTACAAGTATATTCCCCTGGCTTCCTCAACACCACCACCTTTGCAGAATCATATCCCACTCTACTTTACCCTTAATTTCAGATAAGGATAAAAGGGATCTTTGACAACAGGAAAAGAAGAGCTGCCTATCACACACTGTGTCGTATAAAAAGGGGGTGGGGTGGGGGTGAGGTACATCTCCAAGCCCTGTTATGTCTCATTCAGACCAGGAAAATGAACTTCACTCCTCTACTGCTTGGCTTAGAGAGTTATGGCAGAGACGCACCAACATCACCCACCACCCCTCTGGATTCTGAAAACCCAAGCTCTTACCTCAGGACTCTCCAGAGCAGTGCTGCGAAGCGTTGCCCCCAGCTGTACCGTAATCACAGCGAGGCCTTCTACCTCACCACGAGTTCCGTTCTGAAGGTGATGATTCTTCCCAAAGACGTCACCAGACACGTTTCCACAAAGATGCCCAACCTCCCACACATGCAGGTTTACACTGCTATTTTCTTACCTTGCTACGCTGCTGGAGTGCCTGGCTCCTTTTCAGGTTTACAGTAGACTAACGATATGAACGCTAAGACAATCCTCAGAACAAAGCAATACTAAATATACAGTGACGACTCCTGCAGAAACATTTATCTCTTAACAGCCCACGTTCCACACTCTGTCTGCTAATCTCATAAGCAGTTTTACTGGAACACAGAAACTGAAGTGGAGTTTATTTTACTTTATCACTTTTCCTACAGAAAAGCAAAGCTCTCTAGCTTGTGATTTAAAAACGAAGCTTGTTTTTGGAAAAAAAATAAATTTGAAACGTACTTTTCACACAAATGTTCTGATCTAATTTACTTCCTTTCATAAGTGGAAAGAAAGCCAATTTGAAAGTTTAGAAGATAGACAGACAGCACTGTCATCTTCTGCTTAGCAGGAAATTAAGGGCAGCCAAGGTAATGAAATGGAAAGTTGACTCTGAAAGTGCAGAACAGAACAGAAACATCTCAGGGGATTACAGTTAAATCATGCAATACCTGGAAAACTCTGTCTCTGTGTTGACCTATAACCAGACAGTTCTAAAGGTGAGAACCACTACGAAACAGCTTGATTGAAAAATGTTGTTTTCTTGTAAAGTTGCAACATGATTCTATTGCTAGTGGGGTTTGGAATTTTTTTTTTTTTTTTTTTTTAACAAGAGCCAAATCATTACTGCAGTCCACTCTATAATGAAGAATGAATGCTCCACAGCTTCGTTCACCAACTTACACCATTTCTTCTTAATAAATAGTTTTAATGGTTCTGAAACACGATGTGGGTGGAAGAGGATGCCTGAAAGGAAAACTGCAGTTCTAGATCAATCTAATTCAATGCAATGTGAAAACGGACTTTTGAACTCTGAAGTGCATTTTGATGGCCTTAGTGGATTGTATTCCATGTAATTCTTGCTGTTAACTCGGCTCTGCAGGAGGAGGAGATGTGCATGTTCAAGTTTGCAAATAAATACCAGGTAAGAATGGAAGTCATGAAACAGTGAAGGAAACACGTTGACTGCACCCATCAAACCAGACAGAGTGCGTCTATAAACAAGCCAAACCCTTGTGACTGCAAAACTTCATTGGTATGACTTCAACTGAAAGATGTGAAGATTATGCATTATTCATCTGTTACGTAGCAAGTGTGATTTGCACATGGACATCGTGTCTTTGCTGGTTAAAAAGTAAAAAACTAAGTAATCTACACACATTTGCAAGGTTTGTATTGTGGAGTAAAAACTGGAAGGCACACAAACTGACAAATGGATACCAGCATTTCTATTTCTAGGGTTCCCCAGTTCCCATAAAGTCTAGGAAGGGACTAACCTCGGATAATTTGCTGGTGCCAATAGACAGAATAATCTTTCTTAAATGAAAGTGGGCTGGAAAATATCACACAGACGTGTATTTCTGATACTTCAAAACACTCATAACTTCTCTCATTCACAGTCCACTAGGACCCAAAACTAAGACAATCAGAAAATAAATACTGCATTCTTTCCCTCCCTATGCCACTTTTTCACATAAGAGATTACAGCATAAAACAGTTTATATCACAACCCCATTGCATGTCTCTGCCTTTTTTGACATGAAGTAAACTGTTCTGCAGACTCAATCTGTAAGTAATCTTTGGTATTTAACTTTCCTGTTTTCCATATACAGAACTAGTTTTATTTCTAAAGGGTGACCAGGGGCTTCCTTTCTTTTCAAATAACAAAGCCTCAGACTCTCCAACAGTATGGATGTATACAGTCTTTACTACCTGTTACATGGGCTTGTATCAGCTAACAGTCTACCTGCATAAATGAAAAATCACCCCACCACAAACCGTTACTAAAGTTCTTGATACTTTTTAAAAAATAGGTTTTGTCCTAAACTTCAAGTTAGTGAACATTGAAATTACATTTTATGACAGTTGGATGATGTAGAACAGATGTTGAGCTAAAATTTTATTTACCAAATGTCAGCTCAGAACACGTATGTAAAACTGGAGTATTAGTAATCCAAACTACACAGTGAAAACAATGGGAAAAAATTGTCAAGTACATCGGTGCCTGCCAACCATTTGTCTGGGACTTCAGATGGAAATTCTGCCTGAACTCAAGATTCCAGAAAATAATGTTCAGTTTTAGGCAGTCTAATTCCTTATTAGGATGAGTATGTTCTCTTCTGGGTATCTATTTCTCATCTTGAGCTGACTGACATAGAGCAAATTCTCAGCAAAACCCTGCAATTAGTATGCCTTTGTCTTGCTGTTTTTTCCCTGCCAGTGAGCCTTTATTTGGACCTCTGGTTGGATAGGTAGGCTCAGTGTCAGAAAATGATGCCTGCCATTCCTCTCCATGATTCATGTCACTCACAAACACCCAACCAACCACAGCAGCGATAGATCTGCAAGGAAACCCAAAACTTACTGGGTGACAAAGCCCATCCACTCACCAACATGTCGATTTTTTTTCTTGCTGTGTAAGGTACAAATGATAACCCTTTGAGGATTGCAATGTAACTTGTACATTGAAAGTCTTTCTCATATTTAAACCATCTTTTCCTTTTCCTAATTAAAGCTTGTACTTCTAATTATACCTCACATGGGCTACCCTAATTAATTTTTGGCCCTTTATAATATTTTTTCAAGCATCTGGAAAGTCTTCTGCCCCCTCCTTTCCACACTTGTCACTTATCCACAATTTTGTAGTCTTATCCATAGAATTGAACGAGTTACAGGCAGCCTTACAGTTTTTCAATGTCTTTCCAATGGCTGAATGATCACCATGTACCATAGGCCACAGGTAGTTTCACAAACCAGCCTGCCTTGGTGGACTACAGCTTCTGGGTACTAAGGGACAACATAATCAAGACTGCTCATGACACTGCTTTAGAAGAATTATTTCAACCAAGAAAGGGCAGCAATGCTAAATAAGAGACACCACACACAATTTATGGATAAAAAAAATTGAGATAAACAGTACTGCAAACCTCTTTTACAAAAGTTATTTTGTGAAAAATCCCAATCTAATAGTAATTAGTAACAATATTCAGTGACTTTCTCTAAAGAGTTTATCAAGTTCAATTTATACCTGGGTGCTTCCTCACTCCTATTTTACCTACAGAAATCAATACTCAGGAACTCACAAGTGGTATCAGAAGAACAGAAAGAACCCAAAAACAGGCAAACAAAAAACTTGCAAGAAATCTTTTACAAGCACATTTCCTATACAGGAGCTGACTAACAGTTGTGAAGTGATAGTAGAGCAACCAAAGATAACTTTCTTTTAAAAAGATACTGTGTCTAGCACCTGTAGAGGTACTGCAAATATGTTTCTGGGCTCTCCTATCATGAAATTACATGTAACAAGAATAAAGAAATAAATCACACCCACTGCCACAGAAAAACCTTGGGTAAGTTTAAACTCGCTGAAAGTTGATATAAGTTCAAAATAAACTTGCTTTCTTTTCCATTATAAAATTAAACAAAATCAGTAAGTGCACTGAAGATTACAGTCAGCACATTGCTTTTATAGCAAGAGTCAAATAATTTTCCAGAAAACCCTCTCTCCTCCGATCCACCTGCCTGCTGGGCATGTATGGCTATAGTTTCGTCCTCACACCCTCCCTGGGTATGTGAGGATGATCACACCTCCCAGCAACATGAAAAGTTTTGCTATATATTTACAAGGCAGGCCAAGTAGCGACCATTTCTGCCAAGTCTGGTGCACACATTCTGCTCCCAGGTACTGGCATTGGAAGCCTGACAGAGGGGCTGGAAGCGTAAGCTGGATGATGTGTTGCTTCCACATGGCTCAGTCTCACTGCCCGGCACCAGAACATCCTTTTCCACAGGTTTTATGAGTATTAACTGCAGACAAACCAACAACTGTAACAACTTCTGCCCAAGGAGCAACCTGAAAATTCAATCCACCATGGTTACAGAGTCAAAACAGTGATACCACCCCCCTGTTTTCAGAGAAATCACTTTTCTGTAAGCTTTCAAGGGCTGGCACTACTGAAAACAGGCTAAACACACATATTCAAGAGCACACCTATGATTCTGTTTCACAGAAGGGCTCATGAGAGCTTTCCAAGGCAAGGCAAGGACAAAGCACTGTTATGCAAACAAAATCTTTCATGTACAAACATGGTCTTGTTTTTTTTGTTTTTTTCTTTTCTATATTCAACATCAGAAACACACAAAGCAAACCACGATTACAAACCTCTGCATGAGCAAGAAATAGTAGACAATGAAGGTTTCACCCACCTGGGATCTTTCTGTATGCTATCAATGGAAGGTGACCTAGCCAAGGTCCCTTCAGGTGGGATGGCTGGCCCAGATTTGCTGTATGGTGATTCAACAGAAGGACAATACTGCAGCTGTCGGTAGGGGTCTGCGTAATTGGAGGCTGGGCCGGCCGCATAGCTGGCCCTCTGGAAGGTCGCTGTTGCGTTCTGTGTGCCGTGTTGACTGCCTGTGCGCTGTAAGGGTACGGAGTCGACACCAGGGGAAGATGGGGCTACGACAGGAAAGTAGGGACAAAGTAAAAAATTGAGGACCTGTTCACAGAAATGGTTAACCAGGTCTAGGCAAAAAAAAAAAAAAAAAAACCAAACAAAAAAACCACACACATATAAAACAGGGGTTCAAAAAGAATGAGAAAAAAACACAAACAAACAACATCGTCATTTTCAAAACCATTGAAGTAAATAACCGTCAAATGAATTTCTAAATGACATGTCACTTCTGGACTAGAAGACCTTTACACCAGTTAAACAGACCGTAGCAGTGCTTTTCACTTGGGGCTTTAACTGCACTAAGCTGAAATGAAGAAAAGCACGAAAGCAGCGTGGGACCAGTCAAACTGAGCTTCACAACCACCACGGAGTGAGGCCTTTGCAGTCCTTACACGGTGGAGGTCAATCAGATCCACCAGCAGAAGGAAGGTCAAACCAGGCTCAAGACTCCAAACTGAGACAGATGGCTGTATGGCAAAAGAAGCAGACAGCCACAGCCATCCCAAATTCACAGTCCTGGCAACCATAAAGCAGGTAAAACCAGACACCTGCTACCCAGAGTCACCGCATATGCTTTGTTAACCGATCTTCTGCGCATCTCACCTTCAGTAAGGCTTAGGGGGCTACTACTGCTGGGTCTGAAAGAGAGCTAAGCCTGAAAGAGAGCTAAGCCCAAGGTGATCACGGAGATGTCTTAATGCAGGCCAACAACGGCTGTGCTCACACACCGCAGCTCGAGATTAATGCATTAGCAGTGTTGAGCTGCTTAACCAATGGATTTAAACTGACTTAATGCTTTTGCGACTCAAAAATCTTATTAATCTCTCTTGTAGCCCATTATCTGCCTGCTCCAGCACCGTGCACTAGAGATCCAGTCTGCAGGATCTTTTTTAACCAAAGTCCAGTTAATGGAAAGTGGATTCTCACTGTAGGGGCCAGAGGACCAATGTCCACATGATCTCTGGCCTGGAAATGAGTATGAATTAAATGTTGGAGCTGCTCCGAAGGAAATTTGGACTGTCTGAAGTGGCATGTGAGCTCACTGTGGCTCCCATTTCCCCCTGGCCCAAGACAAGAAGAATACTTTCGCCGACAGGAGTGGGCCCAGGTGCAGGACTATTTTTAGCTGGGTCAAATTCCTATGCAAAACTGTAGTCAAAACCATATAATCAAGAGACAGGTTTTCATAACAGACTTCCCAATCATTTCTCGTTAGCATGCACATTTTCATTTTAAGAAAACAGATTTTTTAATATATTATAGGACCATGAAAGGGACTTAAAGCAATTATCTCAGCATCAACAAATTAAATATAGTGAGCTTTAAATAAAGCTACAGCAGTTTGACCCAGTACTCTTCAAAGTTACACTACCTGAGAAGTTGAGGCTTGTTGAAGATTTTTGCCTTATTTTTCTTATGGTTCTAAAGTATGTAATTTTACAATGGCAAGTATTATCTAATATATTTTTTTTTATAAAATCACCCATTTATCGACTGCTCCATTGTTGGGAGTGTTCAGTGCCAGGTTGGATGAGGCTCTGAACAACCTCATCAAGTTGAAGACGTCCCTGCTCTGGCAGGGGGTTGGACTAGATCATCTTTAAAGATTCCTTCCAACCCAAACTATTCCGTGACGCTAACTTACATATATAACAACATTTTAAAAATATTGCTTTTAATTTCTGGTATATATTTCATTAAGAAATAAGGTAATAAACACATACAGACCTTTTTTTTTTTTTTGTAAACCAGCATCATTTAAAATGCAGTAACAGTATTAGCACACTGAAACATCCCATGCACAAATCATGCTAAATTCAGCGTTAGGAAGACACAAAGA
This sequence comes from Hypotaenidia okinawae, assembly GCA_027925045.1. Lineage (NCBI taxonomy): Eukaryota > Metazoa > Chordata > Aves > Gruiformes > Rallidae > Hypotaenidia > Hypotaenidia okinawae. The sequence continues at coordinate 86,342,026 of BSDF01000002.1, read as the reverse complement.
AAACATCACAGAAAATACACACAGTTCAAAACCAAAATGTGTTGCCTTGTGGGAAAAAGAGCAAAAAAAAAACCAAGTTAGAGAAAATACTGGAAATATTTTCAAGTGAAAAAGCAAAAATGTAATTATATACTGACATAGAACACTCTTAAGTACTGTCACTGTGCAGAACACGCTGATAGCTTTTGACACAGTATATGGGGAATTGCAAAAAGCCCTACAACACTAACACTGCCAAAACCAAGAACTTCATTGTAATGCAGATTGCTTTGCAAAATATTCCACTGTGTTTCCCTTCCTCTCCTCTGCAAGACAGTTCAATGGAAATTGTGTTTGGTTTTAAATTCTTTGAAAACTTTTCTTTCTATTTCCTCCTTTGTCTTGTTATCAAAATAGGTATTTATATGAAGTGAAACTAGCTGTCACCCTAACACCTACATGCTTTTTGAGTCACTCTGATTCATTTCTCAAATTATCTTCCTAGCAGACTGTTACTTCCTTTTGAATTTTATCACAATGAACACAGAAGTGCCATAGTGTCAGAATACGAGCATGAGACATCTGTGACATTAGCTGGCACATGTGATGCCCATCTACGAGAAGGGCCGGAAGGAAGACCCGGGGAACTACAGGCCTGTCAGCCTGACCTCGGTGCTGGGGAAGGGGATGGAACAAATCATCTTGAGTACCATCATGCAACACATGCAGGACATTCAAGCGATCAGGCCCAGTCAGCATGGGTTTAAGAAAGGTATATCATGCTTGGACCAACCTGATCTCCTTCTATGACAAGGTGACCTGCTTAGTGGATGAGGGGAAGGCTGTGGATGTTGTCTACCTGGACTTCAGTAAAGCCTTCAACACTGTTTCCCACAGCATCCTCCTGGAGAAACTAGTCACTAATGGATTAGATGGGTGTACTCTTTGACGGGTTAAAAACTAGCTGCAGAGAGTTGTGGTGAACAGAGTTAAATCCAGTTGGCAGCAGGTTGCAAGTGGTGTTCCCCAGGGCTCAGTGCTGGGGCTGGTCCTGTTTAACATCTTTATTAATGATATGGATGAGGGGATCGAGTGGACCCTCAGTAAGTTTGCAGATGACACCAAATTGTGTGGGAGTGTTGATCTGCTGGAAGGCAGGAAGGCTCTGCCTTCTGCAGGAAGGCTGTGCAGAGGGACCTGGAAAGGCTGGATCAATGGGCAGAGGCCAACTTCATGGGGTTCAACAAGGTCAAGTGCTGGGTCCTGCACTTTGGTCACAATAACCCCAGGTAATGCTACAGGCTTGGGGCAGAGTGGCTGGAGAGCTCCTTGGAGGAGAAGGACCTGGGGGTGTTAGTGGACAGCTGGCTGAACATGAGCCAGCAGTGTTCCTAGGTGGCCAAGAAGGCCAACAGCATCCTGGCTTGTATCAGGAATCATGTGACAGCAGGACCAGGGAAGTGATAGTTCCATTATACTCAGCTCTGGTGAGGCCGCACCTTGAGTGCTGAGCTCAGTTTTGGGCCCCTCACTAAAGAATGATGTTGAGATTCTGGAGCAGAGAAGGGCAACAAAGCTGGTAAAGGGTTTGGAGCACAAGTCCTGTGAAGAGTGGCTAAGGGACCTGGGGCTTGTTAGTCTTAAGTAGGCTGAGGGGACACGTTATCGCTCTCTACAATTACCTGAAGGACAGTGTAGAGTGATGGAGGTCGCGTCTCTTCTCTCTAGTGACAAGCAATAGGATGAGAGGGAATGGCTTGAAATTGCACCAGGGGAGATTTAGGTCAGATATCAGGAAGAATTTCTTTACTGAAAGGGCTGTCAGGCATTGGAGCAGGCTGCCCAGGGAGGTGGTGGAGTCACCGACCCTGGAGGTATTTAAAAGGCGTGTGCTTGGGGACATGGTCTAGAGGTAGACTAGGCAGGGTTAGGCTGTGGTTGGACTTGATCTTAAAGGTCTGTTCCAGCCTAAGTATTTCTACAATTCTATGACTTAAATGTTCACAAATAAGCTTCAGTATTAGCCAGATCAATTAAAAGAAAAACAAGAAAATCCCAAACAACCAACACTTTAGACTAACTTCTACATCTGACTTGACTACTGCCACCTTTATGGACTGTAAAAAGGTTAAGTTTTAGCAGATGTTTTTACACAATTTCACATAAAACTGAAGCAAAGATGCCTCCCACCAATATATGACCCTTGCTCAAATAAACCCGTTTGGCAGCCAGATCTACTGAATGAGTGTGGCTCTTCAGGCTGCAGCAAACTTTGCGTATTGAGATCTCCCTTCTACTTAGCTATTTAAAAAGCAAAGCTGTAGAGATTCTGTCTATTAAAATAAATAAATTCAGAAGTCCATCTACCTCAACCAGCAACTGCAAATCTTCAGCGAACAGAGGGACATCAATAAGACACATGCTTGGAGCAGACCAGAAAGCACTGATGTACCAGCTATGTCTGCAGGTGGTCATGCAACCTTTTCACTGTCTTTAAATTACCCCTTCCTCTAACTTTTGGATTTGATTTCTCTCCTCTCAAATCCAAGCCAGCTACCCATCAACCAGAATCAGGTGAGCGCAGCTATGACACAATACTACTTTGACAGGGATCAGGGGTTCACTCCAGCAAGTGAAGAGAGGGGTGAGAAGGAGTTGTGACAGAATTTCTGGAGAAATGGGCTGCTTTCCCACTTCCCCGTACTAGCCACCATCCCAGCCTTCCTGTGACCTGGCCTAGCTGAAGGAGGATCATGGATAAATCACGTTGTTGCTGGGGGTCTACAGCAGACCCTATTCTGGCTCTGCATAAAGGCAAACCCAGAAGTCCTGATCAGACTGTGGAGAAGCATGTGTAGTTTTGAGGACACCTTGACACCTCATTGATTTAAAAAGCATCTTGGAGGTTAAGGTGTCCACAAAACTAGACCTGTGTCCGGTCTTCAACAGTCCCAAAGCCAACAGGGAAATCAAGATTAAAATAAAAGGAAAGGCCCCAAAACCTTTTTTCTCCTGTATCTTGCTTTACCTAAGGGATGACCCATGAAAGCACTGTTTTTAAACTAGTGAGTGCTGCCCCCAACTTTTAAAAAACTTACATGGAAATTCAGTGGTTGATGTTTGATAAGGAAGTTCTGCTCCCTTGGCACCGGTCAGCCTACCTGTGGCTCCTTTTCAGGACCGCAGGGAACAGCGGCCTTGCACAGACACGGGGAGAGGGCAGCTGGCACCCGGCTGCCCCTTCCAAGGGCCCCAGTCCATGCACACCAGCTGGGCTCATATGGACAACATCTGCAATGTGGGGGGCTGGCTCACATGGGCTGCAGGGTCCCAGCACCCACTCTCTGCTGCAGCTAGCAGCTACTGGGTACACCAAACAACAGGCTCAGGGGGAGCCCAGTAAATCTCCATGCACGCACGAAATTTTAAACTTCAATATACGAACCATACTTGAGGAGAATTTTAATTCTGGGCTGAGAAAAGAGTTTAACTGAGAATTTCCAAGTGTGACAATCAAGAACTATGATCTCAGCAAAGATATTTCAGTTAGCCACCTAAAGATTTTAAGATCTTGTTTTAATTTGGCGTGTTGTTAATACCTTAAAAATACTGTATCATCTCAGCCCTTCACTACTGCAGCACCGAAATCACATCCCCAGAAAACTGACCATCTTGGGTACCATGTAAACATTTAGTGTGTTCTTACAAATCCTTGCCAAAGAGAACAAAAAGCCCCTTTTAACTGTTGTGAAAAGCCTCCAAAGACCTGATGCTCTGGTTATGGTTGCCTTGATTGCAGAAATATCATATAGAAAAGCCAGCCTTTGTAATTTTCTACAGTTTTTGTAAAGTATCAACAAAGATATAGCAACTTTAGTATTAATGTTGGAAATATAGGCATATCTCTGAATGTGATCACAGGCTCATAATGAGATATTCAATTCAGAAATTCACTTCCGGATTTTGTATCTTATTTTCAAATCTATGCCATCTCTAGACACAACCATCAAATCCCAAAAAGCAAGAACTCATTGATTGAGGCAGGGATACTACTCCACCGTACCCAGGTCCCTTAGGGAGACCAAACTCACGTAAGAACTGCTAAGAAGTTCAGACTTTCTAAAAGTCAGAGGGCATTTTGCCCAGTTAACATACGTAGGATCAGACCTTCCAAAAGGATAAACTCATTTATGAGACTTATCTTATTACACCTTCTTGCTGAAAATTACTTGGTTAATGCTGCTGTTTGACTTGTGGAAATTACCCTGTAAAATTCTCCTCTTATTATTCTCTACTAGACATTTAGCTCCTGTGTTAACCTTTTCCTTGAGCCTTTCATTCAGATTTCACAATTCTCTGGGCTTTTTTCCCTTTTTTTTTCCCCACTGATTTGCACCTCCAGTTGATTCCTACTCTTATGTGAAAGTTGCAAATTGGATCCCAATAAGATATCCTTTCATGGCAAGGTACGTCCACCATCCCTCCATGAGTTCATAAATTAGGCAAATGCAGTGCATTCTGTTGGCAGCAAATCCATAGGAGGACTTAGAAAACAGATCCTTTTCCTATCTAATACACCATAAAAATAACATAGTGCATTCTCTGTCAATTAGGAAACAGAATTCATTGAGTTTGAGGGATATGAACACTATTTATCCCTAAATATTAAGTGAGTGTTTTGGAGCACGTAACAGTTTTTCTTTGCAACAGTAGTTTAACCAAATAGATTCTAATCAGACTAGGAGCAAATCAGCAATCCAAAGTAACAAGTACAAGCAGCCAAGTTTAATGCTATTCAAGGTGTACAGTTAATAATAATATTTGGTTAAAAGTTACTGTTAGGAGCATTTTTGCATGCTGTTGAAAGAATCTGGAAATATTTACTAAAAGGGGGTGGGGTGGGGAAACCAAACATGTTGAAATTAGCAATTACCTCTAAGGTAGTTCAGATTTTATGAAGGCACTAGCATATCCTCTATGAAACATACACATGCATAAAGAATTTAGTACTTCAAACAACCCAACTGAGCAAACCCAAAACTCACTGAAGGGTTTCAGAATAGGTTTGCAGGACCTTAGGCAAATAACACTGCCACAAAAGTACTATGTAGCTTGCAAACTTTGCTACATAATTTCGTACACTGGATGCTACTGAAACTTTCTACCCCTCTTCCATTTTCTTCCCCTCCACTTCCTTGCACTATTTTGTCTATTTAGTTGCTCATCTTGCAAACAAAACTCCAGTTTCTCTCAGCCAGAGAGAAATAAAAAGAACCTGTAAGCAAACCTTGCCTGGCACCCTCACACAGGCCTGGCACCCTCACGCAGGCCTGTCTCCATCCAGCCTGCCTTTGCTCTAAATGCATCAGCCTTTTAGAGCTTACAGGCTTGCATCAAAGTCCACAGAGACAACTGGAAAAGCCTCTTCCCTTCCATCACCTCCATGTCCTCTCCCTGTCTCAAGGATTTCTGGTTATGCTTCAAAGACTCAGATAGTCTTGCTCCCCTAGATCTTTTCCTACAGGCTCTGCCTTTCTCCAGATATACAAAATTCCTTCCCTCCAGTCAGCTTCACCACACTCAGCTCAGTGCCTTCAACAGCCAGCCACGGCAAACAATCCGTCTCTCTGCTGTATCAGGTATGTCTTCTTAAGGGAACACAAGATAATACAAGCAAACAAAAGAAACAGACACTGAACAGCATGGGACTTGGCAGTGAAGGTCTCCTCCACCCACAGACATGTTAGTCACAATTTCCTCAGGTACTGGTTATACCTGGCTGTCACACCTACTAGCAATTAGCGTGTCTCCATGTTGTTGCAAGCACATATTCAGTAGTATTTTTATCATTGCAGCAACAGCCACATCCCTTCCAGATGGCAGCACAGGAGATTGACGTTCATACTTTCCCATCCCATGTTCAAAACCAGGGGTAGCTGTTTAGCAACTGCGCTGCTACTGCTATGGGAAACGCTCGCTGCGTTTCTGAATTAGTTACCAGGTTCGTCCCCAGTGCTGGCAGCTGCAGAATACTAAGCTTAATGAAGATCATAAACACACCCAAAGTGACTGTATGTTCCAGTAATGGATTATTGCCCATTTGCTATCTCATTCTTTCAAAAATTCTAAACTCATCTCCTGACCATCACTGCATTTACATGCCACTGTTCTGTGGGAGAACAGCTCCTTGCTTTGTAGGAACCAAGGAAACATCACTTGTGTTCTGCAAATTGTCATGTTTAATAAACCTCCTACCAATGCAAAAACCAACAATCTTTCAGGACTGCAGAACTGAAGCTGCCACTGCACCGATGCATCCTTTCACTTCAACTCTCCAAGAGCACTCTCTACATCTGACACGAATTGTTACACTAAGGCTGAATGTTCTTCTGCTTAGAAACTGATGTGTAAAGAATCGGTGAGAGGAAAAACTACTTCTCAGTTTCTGAGCTAGCCCTCTGGTCTACCTCCAGCTGCTACCTGGTTGCTTTGAAAGCTCCTTTTGTCTATATTGTTCCACTTCACTTTCCACATTCTCACACTGACTGTCTTTTAGTTTCCTTTTCAGGATTACTTTTTCTCTAAACTACACGTTGGGTTTTTTTCCTTCTATTGAGCAGTTCCACTGGGGGAGGACATATAATTGCCATTGCCTAACCCTCAGCATATGGAATAACTTAATCACCAATTTGGACTCAGCATTTCTTTACTAGTAATTGTTTTATTTATGGGTTCAAATATGTGATTAGCTGTTATCAGCCTAAAATCACCTAGTTCCATGAGGGTTAGCAATGGTAGCAAAAACATGAATAAAGTCATCTATAAGGATTTTGTTACTTCTAAAGCAAATTTTAATGAAGAATAGGTAGACAAGTAATTCAATGAGCAGCATCAGTGACAAGAGTTTGTATCTTAGCAAATTTTATTTCCAAATATTGTATAGTTGTGACGCCTGAGATGAATGAATTCTAATCAAAACTGATTTGCAGCTGTGTTTCATGTAACTTTGGTAAAACATGAAGTCAAAACTTGAATGCAGCCTCTTCCTTGGCCACGTCTTACAAAGTTTCACTGCAGTGTCCAATCTCATGGCCCCACACCCACAACCTTCTCAATTTCTACACCCTTCTCTCCAGTTGTCCTTCACCATGAGGTTCCAGAGTTGCAGGGTGTCCATCACGATAATACAGCCTGTGTCTCCAAAGCATATGGCTAAAGCATCATTTTGAAATCCATGTAGTCTGAGGGGACACCAAGGTTTTATGCAGATTCCACAAGAACCTACAGAGTTTTAATTACTTCAGATTCCCAGCTCTGACTCAAGGCAGGGGTGACTTTCTTCCTTTAAACCAAACAGGGCAGAAGTCATGTTTTTTCAAGTTTTCAGTATTCAAAAAATGTATTAGTCCTTCCCACTTCCAGGAACGGACTGCATTTTAAGTCTGCCTGATTTTAATCTCCACTAATAAATGCAATTGCCATTCTCCAACTGAGCTCCTAGCATGTTTCATTGATGCTGCTCTGCACAAAATTTGGTGCATCTGCTTCACATGATAAACAGATACCAACTTTGTCTGCCAAGGGTGTTGCGCCAAGACCTTTCTCAGATTTTCTCTTGTCTCTTTGGGTTGCATCCCTCAATTTGGGGGGGAACATAACAGTTGAATTAATTTATTACATGGCCATTTAAACAGAAAAAGTTAAGCAACTGCCAAGATCCTTAAAAGCTGCTGCCCTTTCAAATCCGAGATGCTGCAATTCACACCAGTTCCCTCAGGGGAGATGAAATACAACCCTGAGCAGTGGTACTATACAGACATACACCAAGGCCAGGCTGGATGGGGCCCTGGGCAACCTTGTGTAGATCCAGGCCTGGAGGTTGGTGGCCCTGCCTATGGCAGGGGCGTTGGAACTCTATGATCCTTGGGGTCCCTTCCAACCCAGACCATTCCATGATACACGCCACTTTCCTCCTCTCTGTCTCACTACGTGGTTTCACATCATGCCCACAGGGCACAGTGAACGTAACTACTATAAAGCCCAGTCACAGCAAAGCCACACCAACCATACCACTGTGCATAGGCCTGGCCTGCTGTACTTCAATTTCTGGCTTTGGTCTAATTTCATGTTCTCTCAAAAACCCTCTGGTAGAAGTTTCCTGCCCAGCTGGCTGACATAAAGGAGAACACACGGATAGAAGTCACAATTGTTTAAAAAAAAAAAGACAAAAAAAAGCAGCATATAAACATTAAGAGACGATCAGAGATTAACAGCCTGCACTGCATCATCCTACAGCCACTAAGGACATGCATTTCTCCTTCAGATTTTGACTTCTCCCTCTTTAGCACACTATAATCCTTAGTAATAAAACGACTGCTAACTGGTATTATTTTAGAACACCTTACTGACCTTCTGCTATTACACTGTAGTTTCCACTTTGGAATAGACAGCTCTTTTACTATTAAGTTAGCCACATTTGTATGTGAGTGCCAGCCCATGTGATATGTACTCCTTAAATATTAACCTAACTTCTACAAATGGTAGTTTTAAAAGTTGCTGGACCCATTACAGTAATAACTAACATTTCTGAATATTTGCTGTACTCATAACATCTCCAATCCTACATGTAAACTGCTGAAATTATGACAGAGACTACCTCTAAAAGTTGACAGACTTAGATTAGGGAAAAAAAAAAAGTATTACAGTTAAAGTTATAAAAAACCCTAAAAAACAGTCTGGCTTTAAAATTGCCTTTAAATATAATGCTGTGGAAAGAATGATCCCCTAACAAAAGCATTAATCTCTTTGAAGACATTACTGGGTAGTTACCTCAGGCACAGCAGTGTGGTTTTGTTCAGCAAAGATTTACAAGAAGGAGATTTATGAAAGGTGTTGGAATTGCTTCTTATTTCATGAATGACAGCCTTGTATTTCTACACAACGCTGAAGTAACTAAAAGAGAATGGACATTGTCCTGCATCACGCCGGTCTAATGTGACCACACTTTAACCTGAGACTACACCTTACAGTAAATAGATAATAAACACACAGACAGTTTCTGGCACAGAGCAGACACTGTTTTTTCTCAGCAGTGGCAGATGAGAGATTTACAGGGTATGTACTTCCCTGACCAAGATTTTATAATCACACTTCTCCCTCAATAGGTGGCGAAAGTCAAGGGACACCTGAGAAGCTCAGACTCGCTCTAAGTCATCCTTTCCATTAAAAAAAAAAAAAAGTAGGGAGAAGAATTAGTAAATGCACAGGGCAAACCACACGCCTCTGGAGGTATCCTGCTTGTGGGACAGAGGAAGGAGGCTGTGGATACCAGCCATTTAAAAGGTTTCTATTCTGAGTAATGGTGAAGTCTGGGCTGCCTTCAGATGGGTACAATTCCTCTGTGGAACCCAACTATGGGCAAAAGACTTTGAAGTCACAAATATGTTAATTGGAGAAATGCTTCTCTGCTGTAAGGGAGGATACTGCTCACAGATTATTACAAAGGTGGTTCTGCAGGGTTCTCTCCTCCTGCCACTTCCCTCTCTTTCTCATTGCTCTTGACCACAGCTTTACAGCAATCACTGCATACCACTGAAGTGGAAAAAAAGAGATGTTTTTATACTCCTGACAAAATTTTAATAGGAAGAAAACTTTTTTTAAAAAAAATTATTTTTTCTCAGAGGAGATGCCACTGTACCTGGAGAAAGACTCACCCAAAACCATATATGTAACACTATAACACAAATAAGGCTACACCAGACACCCCGGAACTGTCAAATGAAACGGGATTATGACTGCATTGCTCTGAGGTGATTTGTTATTCACTATGCAGACCACTAAGGTATTTTGTGCTCAATTTACTTTGTACTGAAGATTTGTTCCCCGCTTGTTTCCTATAATTCTCTCTCCCAAAGCGATGTTATCAAGTGGATGTCAGTTAGGAATACAGGTCTATTATCACAACATTACCAAACTAATAGAGATGCAGTGGTAGGAATAATTTTTCTTTTTAATTTTCCTGAAAACATGATGTCCTATAGCCAGAACTCCATGCTGTGTGATTTACCAGCATGATCCTCAATTAATCTGCAGCTGTGGCATCACAGTATGCCGCTGCACAGCACATCAGCTTGTGACAAAACCAAAAAAAAACCCTACCAACCTGTCCTCCAACCAGAAAACAAAACAAAACAAAACAAAAACCCACAACCTAAGCAGAAAGAAGTGATATTTGGTGTTTATAACCTAACTATTACACTGCAGGACCTAAAAAAAAAAAAGAAAAACAGATTTGAGCAGCAGTATAATGGACAAATAGTTTAATCCAAATGGGGCAAGTGAAAGCTGGTTTTCCAATGCTCCTCCTGACATTGATCAAATTGAACAATTTTAAACTCAAAGAAAGAAAAATATATTTGAAACCAAAGTTCCCTTTCTACTTTCAAATGAAGTATTTTTAATACAGGAACTACCATGGTACAGGTAGCTTTTCATTCATAGGTAGATGCTGCTCTAAATGCAAAGTAAACTTGCATTAGTGTGCTCACTGATGCTCACTGTAAGAATCAGAACACACCTAACTGCACGTCTATAGGGATTATCTACTCCTCCCCCACCCGCCCAGTCCCTTTACAATGTCTTTTTAAGGATTCCTTCATTAAACTGAAGTCTGTGCAATCACAAGTGATACATCTGGTTAACTAAATTCCAGTTCTGTGCTGAGAAGCAACAGTAACACAACCCAGGCAGAGATGCCCGGGCTGCAGGGCAGCTGGGACGGTGGCCTACTGAACCTGACACCAGTGACGTGCCAGGCTCTAGCTCGGGGCCTGGTTCCCACAACTGAAGTTACCTCTCCCTGCCTCGTGGGTGTAGAGAGCTGTGAACCAAGCCCTCTATATTATGGGATGCATCATGTCATTAAAATAGAGGAGTCCCACAATGTCACTTTTACACAGCCTCATTTCAGCACAAGGATGCTGTGTTGATTCCCTAAATTCCTTTCAGCATATTTAAGTCCCAGAAAATGACAGTGATTTGAAATAGCTAAAGAGAACTGCTTCAGGGATTGCTTGCTCAAAGGTGTTGTGAAGGACTACCAAAAAAAAATAATCTCTCTCAAAGCAAAGTTTAAAACCCCCCAACAACCCAAAACACTCATATTTGTTTCAGACATCATCTGAATACTGAAATCCAAGCTCAAGGTCCTGAACCTGGGTTGGGGCAATCCCTGGTATCAATATAGGCTGTGGGGGTGAGAGCAGCTCTGCAGAGAAGGACTTGAGGATACTGGTGAACAGAAACCTGAATAGGAGGCAGCAATGGGTACCTGCAGCCCAGAAAGCCAACCGTATCCTGGGCTGCATCAGAAGAAGCATGACCAGCAGGTTAAGGGAGGTGATTCTGCTTCTCTGCTCTTGTGAGACCCCACCTTGAGTAGTGTCCAGCTCTAGGGTCCTCAACATAAGAAAGACATGGACCTGTTGGAGCAGGTCCAAAGGAGGGCCACAAAGATGATCACAGGGCTGGAGCACCTCTCCTTTGAAGACAGGCTGAGAGTTGTGCTTGTTCAGCCTGGAGAAGAGAAGGCTCCAGGGAGACCTTACAGCAGCCTTCCAGTGCCTGAAGGGGCCTGCGGGAAAGATGGACATGGATTGTTTACAAGGGCAGGTAGTGACAGAGTAAGTGGCAACAGCTTTAAATTAAAAGAGGATAGATTCAGACTAGCTGTAAGGAAAAAAAAAAAAGATGACAGTGGTGAAAGACTGGAACAGGTTGCCCAGAGAGGTGGTAGACGTTCCATCCCAGGAAGTATGTTCAAGGTCAGATTGGACAGGACTCTGAGCAACCTGATCTAGTTGAAGATGTCCCTGCTCATTGCAGAGGTTGGACTAGATCATCTTTAGAGGTCCTAAACCAAGCTAAAAGGTTCAACTTTAAAAGGTTCAAAGTTTAATGTTACAAAAATCACTGAGGTAAATCTCACTTTGAACCCACATGAGTCTCCACAGCTCTCCTGCCAGCACTCTCCCTTCACACAGAAAGCCAGCTTGCATAAAGCCGCAGCTCTGTTTTTCTCCTCCCATCACAAATGCTGCAGGCCTCTTCTCGTGGATCAGCACCCTCCACCACGGCACCTAGAAGCGGTGCAGCCCACGGCAGCACAGCTTTTGGTAACAGCCACAGCTTCAGAGGTGGTGGTGTACTGGTGGAACCAAGCAAGCATCAGTAGGAAGAACCCTGAGGGGACCTGGCCTGAAGTAGAGATGAGGCCATCAGAGAAGCTGCAAAGCTCTGCATCCTGAAGAAATCCTTAAACTTTCTTCAAAGGCTGCCAAGGCTCCCCGCATGCCAGTGAGATGTGTGTATCATTCACAGACCTGAAGAGGACCCTGCAATGTAATTGCTCCTTCATCCTTGTCATCTGCATGAGGTTGGGGACAAAGCTTCTGGCCTGCAGCCCCTGAAACCAGTGAGTGCTCTTGAAGTGTGAGTGCTCTCGGGTTCTGAAGTCTAAATGTCCACAGCTCACCATCACCACTGCTTCCAAGCAGCAGCGTTTCTTTCACCTGATAAAGCCCCAGTTTGTAGAGGAATAAGCACAGACCCACCATTTCCCACCCCTCCCAGACCACTGGGGACAGCACTCTTTCAAGGCTTTTAATAACTTTATCTGTACATCACGTGCTTTTTACAGGAGAGGGCCCATCTCTTTCACTGAGGGACCACAATGAGCGCAAGTGTTCTTAGGAGCTTCCAGAGTGCTGTCAGCCTCCGAGGGTGAGGGCAACCAGTCCCACAGACCCCACTGCTGTGGGAGCCACGCTCCCCCACCACAGCTCGGCACCGACAGCCCAGAACCTGATCAGCAAAGCTGCTTCCTTCTCAAGGCAGCTACAGAAGTCCCAGGCTTGCAAAACAGAGATGTCATGTTGCCTGCTTGGGCTTGGTTCATGTTTAACATGAATTAAACACAGATAGCTGTGGACTAAATCCCTAGTTGAAACTTGTAATTCTGCAAATAAGTGATTGATTTCCAATTCTGTGCCCTGCTCTGGCTGAAAGGCAATCCTTCCCCACTATAAAGCAACAGTCCTCTGCCAATTCCGGCATGTTCATGTAAACATCCCATCAAATAAGCTTCTCTCTGCTGTTATTAACTTATTGTTTAAATTAATAACACAAGGCCTTTAGGCTTATAAGAAAAATAAAGAATGCACCTGCCTGGACAAAAATTATTAGTGTTACTTGGTTGGGTTACAAATACAAGTTGTAAGTGGCTATTTAGTAAGTAAATGAATTCATTATTTGTATTACGTCTGAGTACTCCCTCCAAGCACATCACTTGTGAATTTCCATTTCAAAAGTACAATTTCCCATTTATTGCAACTTCTGGCAAAAAAGTTTGGGCTGGTACTTTTTATATGACAGAAGGCCCTTTGAAGACCAAAAAGGATGCTTAAGTAAAAGCCATGGACCAAAAAAAGCCTATGCAGCTACTGCTGTCAAGTTGGAAAGATTATGCTTAGCTTAGACAGCATGACAGTAACACACACGGTCATAATTTAAACCACAAACTGATAAGGAATTTATTCTGCCCCTATCTAAAATTATGTTAGGAAGGAAGAGATTCAGTAAGGGCCTACTAGTTTGTCCATCCTGCAGTAAGGGCCCTTAGAGCACAACTGTTGTTGTGTATTTCATTCACAAGAGAAATAAGGAAACTACCTAAACTGAGGAGAAAAAAAAAACCAACAAAAAACCCACCCAAAATCCCCAAAAAACCCACCCAAAAATTAAAAAAAGTAAATAGAACAAACTCAATTTATCATACCCTGTTTTAGTTTACTGAATTCTACTCACTGACTGTTGATTCACCTAAAAGATGAAAAACTGAGTGGGCTTTATCCTTAGTTGTGTATTTAAGTGCTCACAAAAGACAAAGAAGCAATGTCTTTATTTAAAAAGAAAAAAAAGTTCCCATTCTATGAGTCACTTTATCTTCCAGATTAAGTGGAATTTTCAAATTCAGGAAGCATGTTCTCTTTAGAAAAAAAAACACACCACCACACCGAAACAGGAAACAAATAAAACACAAAAGTAACTTGTTTTCAACTATAATTAGCATTAATTTTTGTTTCTAATGGTTAATGTTAACTGCAGAGAAAAAAAATCCATGTTTTGGACAAAGCCTTTAAGATTAAGTTTGCCTTTCTTTTCTTCTCCATCAGATGTGGAAAAGCATGCACCATCTTCATGATTAAAAGCACTGGTGTAATAGACAAAAGACTGTGAACTATGGTCTATAAAGGAGCACGTTGAAGTCTTAAATTTTCACACACCCCTCCCACCTCAGTGCAATTCATGCATGCAGAAGACACAGGTCATGAATCCTTGGCACATATCTTCAAGGAGTACATAGCATTCTACATCCCTCATGACTATTTTGTATAAGATAAATTAAGCCAAATAGCTATTCAGTCCTACAATAAAAACCACCTAAGACAGCCCAGTGAAGAAATATAATGTTGTATGTGGCAAACTTCAGTGGTGGAGGCAAGGAGGAGTCCGGGAGTTGATCTGATTGATCTGATCTGATACAGCCCAAAAGTCCCTCTGAGCACCGACAGCTCTTCAGCCTGATTGCATCAAAGGCTGACAGCATCTGCAGCTAACAGCTATCGGCAGAGCAACAGAATAATTGGCCTGGCACGTATCCCCCTGCTTTTATTCCCCCTGACCCTGACGATAGGGGTGGAGGGGGAAAGCAAGGGAGGATCAACCCAGCACAAAGCTGGACTGATGAGGTCGTTCTTCAGAATGAACCTGGAGCAATGTTCAAATTCATATCCCAAACAGTAAAACAAAATTCACCTCTACAGGGCCTATTTCTGCTACCCCAACCAGCCTTCCTTTTTTTTTCTTTTTTTCCTCCTTTTCTTTTCCTCTTTTCTTCTGAGGACCCATCTTCAGGTATTACCGACTCACATCCTGCACCCCATTTTCATTCGCTATAATCATGACCTATGTTGACAGGGTTTCCTTCCTTACAGAGGTGTTGGAGATTTCAGTCATAAGACAGCTTGCCACTTCAGCCCAGAGAGCCAAGGGACAATTAGGGAAGTTAAACAGGAAAGCCTCTTCAGGGCATGAATGGGAGAGCATCATATAGGAAATATGAGGTGGCCACACGTGGAACATAGGGCTTAAAGTTCAATATAAATAGTTGCTTCCATCACTACCACTGCCTCTGTTGCCCGGTGATTCAGGCAGAGGAGTTGTCCTCTTCGTGCAAAAAAAATAGTAATCTCTTCTCATATACACATAACATGCCAAAAAACCGTAAACTGTGGTAATACGATGTAATGGTGTTCTTCAAATGTATAAAGCTGTTACAGGCTTTTTATCTAACTAGAGAATTCTGTGGTAAAACTTCTTTTTAAAAGATCCTTAAGGATTTTCTCCCATACTCTGAACATCTAAAACATATGTAAAGTAACAAATTTTTGGACATGCCAAACCTGCCAACTCTGCCCTTGGAGGGATGGGTTTTAAGAAAATAAAAAATTAAAAGTTTTAAAAGAAAGCAAAGTATCTTGCTCCAAAAAGTATACTTAACTTTTTCTTGATGAAAATGGGAGTGATCTGAGAATGGACATAATTTTCCCTCTTTGATAAACACAGCAATGATGAAACACCAGAAATACAATTCCTAAGGCAAGTTCTTTCTACATCTGCTTTAGGCTATTTTGGCTGTAGCATTTATGTACTCTAATTATTTTGTGCATTAAATACCATAAATATCCCTGTTGATTTGTGATCTATTTGTGGGTTCCAACATACAGCTGTATTTCATTTGGCTGAGAGGACACTCTGCAAGTAGGGCTTGTACACCAATGCATTTTATAGGCAATCATTATTATTTATGGATAAAGAAGCGATACTAACAGCTGTTTTCTATGCCATAGTTCAATTTTATGTCTGTGTACCTATACCTAAGCGTACCTCTGTAGGAGAGAGGAAGAACATTTACATATGATTCACTTTAAAAGCAAGGGAACAATCCTTTGACTTCACGTGGAAGGAACTTTGCAGTCCCTCTGCCACACACTCGTTACATTTGCAAGCAAAAGAACCTAGCAATTTCTTCAGGGCCAACAGGTTTTTCTCAAAGACAACACACATGATGATTAAAAAAAATATTCTCTGTCTTCTTATGAGTAACCCCCTTCCCTGAATTAGCTTAGCCTAATCTATATATATATCACAACATTAAGTCTTTCTCTGCCTTGCACATGCCTTCGGGGCTCTATTGGGAGCTGCCATCTGCACAAGGTATTTTATTTGACTGGCATGCACATAATACATTTTATTTAGCACGTCAGAAAGAGAAGAAAAATTAGTACTGAAGAATAAGGTGTATCATCTCATCACAATCATGCAAGTTACATCCACCTACCTGTACTAGTGCGGTATGTGCCTGTGTGTGCTGGTTGCAGAGGGTCCCCCTGACTCTGGCTGAGACTCCTCATAGGGGGCTTCTGATAAACTCTGTCTTCGTAAATAGGATCTATATGATGCTCTGGAGACTGCAGTGCCCTTAACTCGGAGCCAAGGTGGCTATGCTGGCTGCTGTAAGATGCCCGAGACCCAGCTGCAAATAGATTTATAGGAGACATTTAAGAGAGAGAAAAAAAAAAAGTGACAAATACAGGATCTGACTTTATTAAAAGCTTACTTGAAAGTAGCACTTAAACACACACACAAAAAAATCCCAGACAAAGCAAAGAAATAAATGTTTTCAACATACAAACAGAAACAATATGCAAGGGCAGCAACAACTCCAGTTAATCAGTTTAGTTACATTATCCAGATATGTGCATCTACTCCAAAACCTCATTTCTTCCAACTACGTATTCTGGAGAGATAGGTATTATGGTACCATCTCTTCCTAAACAACGAACAAAAAACCCAACCCCTCTCAGAAAAGAAAAATAAAAAAAGGAAAAGAAATTAAAATATTATCCTGCCCAATCCAGGAATGCCAAAACAATGGGGTCCACAGAAGAACCAGGAATGGGGGAGAAGAAAGGAGCAGCTGTCAGAACTGGTTTCACATGTTACGCCCATATCTTAAGATCTACAAATAAATAGGCTAAAGTGGATGAATAGATGCAATTATATGACGGCTGATCTTATCACCGCTTCACTGAAGTACAATAGAGCAGTTGTGCCCTGTCAACATCCTACCCAACCAAACAAAAAAAAAAAAAAAACAAAACACATTGCTACGACTTTCTACAACTTAAATATCCTCTGAAGATTTATAAATTAAACATACCCCCAGGAAAAACTATTTTAAGGATACAGTTTTGGGGGGTTGGTTTTTTTTTTTTTAAGAAGTAACAAGATCAGCTGGGAATGTATTTTCTTATTCTACTACAATTAATATTTTCTGTCATGATATTTAAAAAAAAAAAAGGCTTGTATATTTCCAGCTGCAATTACTTTTGTCACTTGAACCCCTCTGTCACTTTGGTACTTCAGTCCTGTAGTCCCTTAGCACAGTTCCCAGGGAGTGATGGGGAAGCCATACAAATATTACGCATCTCGAAGGCAAGAGCTGAGCAAGTGCACCAGCAACGCCTGACACAGGCTGTAACACGCTGCTCAGAAAAGCAAATCAAAGGCACAGGTACTACACCCCTTGCTGACGCTCCTGTGAAGTTAAAATCCTGGGTGAGGGCGATGTCCTACCAGCTCAGCCTGTACCACTCAGACCATCGTGTAGCCATTCCGGCCAAAAACCTCTGCCACATCCATTGTGTGGCCAGCGGTTCCAATGCATGAACGAACAGTGAATGAATGTCCTTAGCGTGCAAAGCAGGGGTACCAAGTGGTGTATGACAGTAACAGGGGTAGAAGGGGAGATACACACACAGATACGGTGTTACGGAAGCTTTGATACAAGTTGTCCAGAGGACAGGAATCACTTATTCCATGTCCTTCTCTCTATTCAGTTCGTGCCATATACCTATTTTCCTCCACATTTTTCAGTGTCTGTGCGTGTTGTCAGTAGATTTACCCTGTTTGCATCTTTTTCCCCTCATACATTTTTCAGACCGACTTGCCATAAGCTCACCACTGAAAGCAACTCTCTTGTTCCTCTTACTAGACAGTCTGCCAAGAAACCCAAAGACATCTTTTACCTCTATCTCCCACAATTACCCATGAAGTTGATATTACTACTACAGAACTAAATTCTTCACGGTCCCAATTTTCAACGCCCTCTTTAACGCTGCACCTCTGAGACTGATTCTCAGAACGGCCCCACCAAAATCTAGCATCCTTCTGAATGGCCTAAAATACAGCCTGCTCTGATGATGTCATAATTCCACTGTGCATTTGGTTCAATCTGTATTCAGGGAATTGAGAAAAAAAAATACAGAGAGAGATCGAGGGCAACATTTCAGAGGTTCAGTGCCGCACCAACAAAACAGAGTTCCCACAGAGCAAGGAATTATACCCCCTTCTGTAAGTACTACAGACCTCTCGTCCATTCACAAACTAACAATGCTCTTTGGAGCAGATATTCTTCTTAACCTTGCTGCAGTGAACCAAAAAGACTTTCCTCATTGAATTTCGCGTCGCTGTAACCCACATACTAACAGGTTTTCAAATGGTTGTGCCAGTCTTCTGGTGAGGTGGGCTTAAGTCAACCTCCTTTATACTCTACCAACAGTTCTGCATCTGCCAAGTGCCAATACTAGTCTAATTCTAAACACTAGTATTAGTTTATTATGCTAATATTAAACAGAGGTTTATTCACAAGCTGCACATGGAATTAAGGCTGTAACATGACACTGCTGAAGTGTAAACATAGGTATAACCAGAGAAATTTGTCTAAAAGGCACTGCAGTTCAAGAAAGTAAGGAAGATGTGACAAACAATACAGGAAAAACACTTAGATAACAAGACTATGGGTAAACACCTCAAAAAAAAAAAAGAAAAAAAGAAAAAAAATAGTTTAAGAGTTAAAACTCTGACGGGGGTAACGGCTGCTATTCCTCTAGTGTCCCAATGACACAAAGACTTCACCAGATAACTGAAATAATTTCATTTTAAAAACATAAGCACTCTCAAATCTCAGAAATTAAGGCCATGAGAACATGAATATACTTTTTAAAGCATGTCTCAACCACCTTTAGTTTCAAGCAAAACTGACACTACGGACCTCAACATGCAATTTTAGTACACTAAATATTGATATCTGATGATTTTGAAATAAACACAAAATACTAGCACCCTTCAAAATTCTTAAATCTAGTTTTAAAAGAAATTATCAAAAACTGGAACAATACCATAATTTTTAGTCTTTCTATTCAGTTAGCATTTCAAAAACTGGTATAGCAAGCTCTGTTTTCAATTAAAATCTCTTTCCCATCACTCTTAAAATTCTGACATCTGTTGATTTATTCAAGTCTCAACTTAGGAGCAACATGGTTTTATTGAATGTTTTATTTAAATATAAAATCAACTAACCAATAGCTATTATACCAAGTTATCTTTGTTGCCACGTGCTGTATCATCTCCAGCAAAGCTCACACTGATAACTTTCAGAAAAACTAACTACAACTACAGCTGAAGTCAGCAAAAGACTTGTAGATTTTTATATCTAAAAAAGGGGGTGGGGTGGGAAGAGTGATGGATTTCAGACAACTGCATCCTACCTCATCTGCACACTCAGCCCCTCCACCATATTCTGCTGCTATTTTGGAAGACACTGGGAAGATAGTTAAAATAATCAATCAAAACAAAGACCGTGAAAGCAAATTGATGCCGCTGAGAAAGAGGGAGGTATAACATGTCTCCTGCCTGCATCTTGGGTTTGCTTTACTACCTGAAGCTGCAAGCTGATCCATATTGTCTGCTTCAAAAAACCAAGCTTGCCTTAATGCAGTCTAAAGCTCACAGAGGTTGGAAAAACAACAAGGTCAGAATGAAAAGGCAGCAATCAATATACTAGCAGGAAGCAATAAAACATCGCATTACAAAGGTCCATTAGCATTCTTGCGTTGGAGGTGGCTCATCACCCTCAGAAGTGGTTTCCCTAAACCTAGATGCATCACCCCAACCTGTGCTTGTCCCAAACCTTGTTCTCAACCAGCTGCCATCCCTTCACCCTGCTAACAACGCTGCACCGCTTCGGGTTGCTGGAAACCAAAGTGGTGATGCGTGTCAAGGCCGCACACAGTTCCCCTTCCTGTGCTTTCTGAAAATGGATTCACCCCCTCCCTGGCTGCAATGCTGATTCTCCCCTGGGGACGTATAAAGCATCAAACCCCTTCAGAGACAGGTTGACATACAAGTTCAAAGACAACTCATTATCAGGTTGACCGTTCTGCAAGCTGTTAATTACAGATGATGTATAGATGTTAATTACAGATGATCAGGGCAGGCACAGAACTCTTACGACCATGGTTATGAAAGAGTTGGTTGTTCTTCTCCTTTCTAGATTAAAACCAAACAAAACCCAACAAAAAACTGAGCAGAAAACATTGAGCAGAGCTAAACCATTATGTGGGGGCTGAAGAAACCACGTGATAATTAATTCCTCAAATGGTCCAATATTTAGTTTGATGAAATTATTGAATTATTTTATTGCCACACTGGAGATGCATCACAACAGAAAGTATAGAAAAGACTAAAATACTCTAAAATAGCTGTAAGAGGCTTCAAAAGTGAGGCAGATAAGTAAAAAAAAAACCCACCAAAACCACACATTCAAAATAGGGTACACTTATTCATTTAAGCAAAAACTGATTAAGAACAAAGCATACAGAAGAGTCTTCTCTCTCTTCTGAAGTCTCCAAAACTGAAACCTGACAGAAAGTGGAATGCCCTCCTTCTTCAGCATCTCCGTGTTCAGAAAAGTAGACTGCGGTCAGGCTCCAACAATGACCCCCAAGCCAAGTGATTCAGAACCTAGAACCAGCCAGAAGTTCTACCAGACAAAGTTACCACATTACCATCACCTTTGCTATCCTTCCACATTCAAGAGAGACAATAGAAAGAACCCAGAAAGGGCACAGTACTACCTAACTGAATTAAAAAGACAATCTGCACTCCTTAGATTTAAAAAAAAAAACCCAATCAAACAAACCCTGCTAGCTGAGGGTTTCTAAATTATTCCAGTATGTTCCTAAGTAGTATAAGAAAACAGTTGTTTCCTAGGAAAATGCACTTTTTTGACAAAGTCTCACTTTCCACAGGAAGAAAAATATTGCAATCAGACAAGTGTAACGTGAGAGAAATACACAAAATAATCCCTAATTGCTCTTCAGAGCTTGTGCCGGCTGTCATGGGAATAAGTACAACAGACACGTTTGAATGACACTGCTAATCTGACAGTTTAGGTCAACAAAGTAAACCACTATATTGGCAGCATCTTTCATTTCAAGGAACTGAAGACATTAAATCCATTAAAATGAATGGATACGCAAGCATTTGCATATCCTTTAATAAAGCCTGATGAGGGGGAGCAAAGGGGCAGGCGCTGATCTCCTCTCTTTGGTGACCAGCAATAGAACCTGAGAGCTATGAAGCTGAGACAGGGGAGGTTTAGGTTGGACTTTAGGAAGAGGTTCTGTACTGAGAGGGTGTTCAGGCACTGGAACAGGGTCCCCAGGGAAGGGGTCACAGCACCGAGCTTGGCTGAGTTCAAGAAGCGTCTGGACGATGCGCTCAGTCACACGCTCTGACTGGGCTGGCCCTGTGTGGAGCCAGGAGTTGGACTCGATGACCCTTATGGGTCCCTTCCCACTCAGGATATTCTGTGATTCTGTGAGTTTTTAATTGTGTCTCTTGTGAAAGCCTTTACAACCAGTCTTCCTCTTTTCCTGCAGCCCTAAGAAGGAGTCCTACAAATACATAATACTCTCCAAACATCTCTAATAGACAGAACATATGGTACTGCCCATCTCTCCAGAATTTAAGAGCTCACTGGAAATGTGAAATGTGCAAGTGATCATCTCAACATGAAGAAAAAGATCCAGCTTTGTCCAGATAAACCATTCACCGCTCATTTAGAAATCCTCCATCATGAAATAGATTCATCAAGAGTCCTGTTAAGCAGTTTCCTTATGTTCCATTGAAGAACATCATTAGTGAGATGAGAGCTGAGGATGAAGCCCAACAACCACCACATTGCCACTCAGTGGTAATGTGTTTGCACCATTTAACGTCACTTGGTTGCAACCCCACACATTTCAAGACACAGTGTATCTCTGGCTACTTGAAGCTCTATAAAACTCAGACTCTGAACACACTACCATGCGTTGCACTTGGGAAATTTGGTTCTCTAACGAAGACGATTGACCATCCGCAACTGGCTGTATAGATCTTCAATTTAAAGCATGACAACAACATTGCTCATGCGTTTTGCACTGATTTTTTTCTTAGATTACGAGTTAAAACAAGAAAACAAAACAACCCATCACCAACCAACCCCACGTGATGGTAAAACTGCAATAAGCCCATCAGTGAGCTAAGAGACTGCAGGGCAGAGAAACTAACAAAAGAATCACAGTGATTCTGAAGCTTTGGTACACTCCATGTTTTTCCAAGGTCTGAAAGAACTTTTTGATTTAAATGGCACATCAGGGCTGAAAACCTTTTTTGATGCAAGTTTCTCTTATGTTGCTTGCCCTGAAATTCTACTGTCCTTATAAAAAAAATAAAAATAAAAATAAGTATAACAGGTCATAGCTTCATTGTACTTCTGAAAAAGGAACATATAAGAGGATAGAAATAGTAGTATTTTTACTCAGAACTCGTATGTAATGAAACCAATTTTGCAGACACTAACCTAGGTTACATAGTAAAGAAGCTGATGCGAACCCGAATGCAGAATTAGAAGTGAGCAGCGTGAAGAAGGACAATTAAGTCAAACACTCATAACTAGATTTTTGATACTGACATTTTTTCCCCAGAAATTTATGCAGAAATCTCTCTAAAATGCATCTTCTATTCACAACTCTAGAAAACGACAGCATGATCTACACCAAATGTTACTATAAATAAAACTCATAAAACTCACATAATGGGAATTTATCAGCACTGTGTGATGAAAGGTATGGTAGCAAAGAGAAGAAAATGTCTCTAACCCATGTACTGAAAGCAAATACAAACTGTTAAGACCCGACAGATGGTTAAATTAACCAGTAAGACACGAGAGGCCATATGGCAGTACCAGCTAATGCACACCTTGAGTATGTCAGCTTGCACCTCCAGCATACCAACGATCTGCAGTCACCAGAACCAAAACACAGCCCGGGGTGAATTCCTTTTAATTGGGTTTAGATTATTTCAACACAGGTTTCTCACCTGGTTAGATTTCACAGACACACACAGTTTGGGTCTGAGGTTTCCCTTTCCCCCAATATTGAAATTAAAGAATAACCAATGTAAGTTCAGAATTAAACTAATTTTTCTCATTATGCTCTTTTTTTCGCTCTCACTGCACTATTCTGTCTGTGGCTCAGTACTAGTTGTAGAAATAAAGAAGGAAATAGTGCCCTCACCAATTTGATGATTACACGTGATGCCTTTCAACTCATGTCAAGCTCTGGACATCCGGATGAAACATGAACGTGCTACTTTGGCATCCCCGGTCCACACCGAAGCGGGTCACCACAAAAAAGGTAGGTGCTCAGCATGCAACCTCCTGAACTGAATAGATGGACTTGCCTCAACTGTCAGTACCTTAGACTGCTTTTCCTCAGGTTTTCTACTTAGGAGATTAAAGCATAGCACGCTGCACAGCCTGGAGTGTGTCTTGTAAAGTATCAGTGCGCCGCCGAAGCTATTAGCAGCTTCACTGCCAGGATACCGTCACGTACAGCGGTATGGCTCACACTGTCCAACTTCCCAGGCATAATTTGCCCATTAATCAGATTACTTAATCTTAGGAAAGTCTCCTCAAAACAGATTGGCTTTGGCTGCTTAAGGAACACTGCAAAACCAGCCTCTGACCTCGGGTTGGCACTTTTCACATCAGTGCTAAAAATAAAGGAAGGCACAGAAAAAAATAAAAATAAAAATTGGCACTTTCTAAAGTGCAATGAATGAGCCCCAAATAAACTTTGTAAG
Source organism: Hypotaenidia okinawae (assembly GCA_027925045.1). Lineage (NCBI taxonomy): Eukaryota > Metazoa > Chordata > Aves > Gruiformes > Rallidae > Hypotaenidia > Hypotaenidia okinawae. Next base: position 86,317,897 of record BSDF01000002.1, on the reverse strand, counting down.
TTTTCTCAAACGATTTTTAGAGTATAAAGTCTTATGGGGAATTTTTATACCATTTAAACTATTTTTTTAACAAATATTGAAATTAATTACACTCCTAAGTATACTTCAAAGATAAATAAAACTAAAAATATTTTCTTCTGTTCTCTATATTTACTCTTTAGTCATGCAATGGTGACTTTACTGCAAAGTGTTGTAATTGTTATTTTAACCCTACAAATCTAGGAAAAAAACCAAAACAAAAAACCCAGATCATAAATCTGTTTCCTCAGAAGCGTGGTTGTTTTCTGCTACTGCTCTCCTTCTGGTGAAAAGCATTCACCTGGTGAAAGCCTTTTACAAAAAAAAAAAAAAAAAGAGAAAGTTAGTGGCAGAAGAGAAGTGTGACTAGGAGCAAAGAGATAAGAAGCAAAGATAGCCAGGAAGAAACAGCAGATTAAATGTGACAGACAAGTTCAGGGAGATAATTCCCATTTCATTTCTGATCTAGGAAACTGTCACTGAAGAAAGAACCAAAACCAAAAGCTCCCCCAAACCAGCTGCTATCATAGAAGCAGCAACTTGCCTTCAGCAAGGCAGAACATTATAGATAATTTATAGTTTTTTATTATTATTTTCGAACTATTAACTGTATAATCACACTGGGTACGTTTGGTTGGGTTGGGGTTTTTTTCTTCCTTCCCATAAGCTGTGCCTCTCCCCGTCAAGCCTGCCAATTTTATGCAAAAGGGGAGAGAAGTCCTACGCCCGAATGGGAACAGGTACCGCTCTCCAGCCAGAGGAATCCCCGTTTCTAACTTTGCTGCTCAGTAACCGTGCCGCGCGCGGGTGCCAGCGCCTGGGCAGTAGGGTGATGTTGCTAAGCAACACCGCCGAGCGGCCGCGCATGTGCCATTCGGGTAGCTCAGCACAGCGCCGCGACAAGCGCAATGGTACCGAGGCTTCTGTCTGCGGCACAAGAGATCTGCTTTGAAGTTGGGCTGAACACCTCCGCCTCGGAGAAGGTAAAAGTTTGTTATTCTGAACTGCAGAAGCTTGCGCTGCACCATGGGCTTCTATGCTAAAGCAGGCCAAGATCTTCAATCGGGCAAGTAAAGCAAGAGAAATGCCCACGGATTTGGTGAGACATGCCCCGAAGGGAAATATCTAGGGGGAGAAAAAAACAACCAAACAAAAACAGTGAGTCCTTCTGTGGGGTATTTTGCAAAAACCCTACAGTCCCACAGTTCAGACTTCTCTGACAAGGACTGCAAATCAAAAGAACAGCACATCTCCACCTTCCCAAAGCTGGCTCTTCCTTCTTCCCCAGGGCACAAGGCCATACCAAGGCAGACGTGGGGACCCAATTTTTGCCTGCTACGCCACAGCGTATGCTGAATGTCCCAGACCCCAAAGATCTCTGTAGGGCTAGAAGCCGCTTCCAGCGGCACAAGTGATTTGCTAAAAAGCAGTGCTGCCTCCAGCAAAACCAGTCAGGTACTGTTCCACTGACACCCACCAGTGAAACCTTAACTTTCTGATTGTGTTTAACACCGTAGAAAAGCACAGCACCTACAAAAACCCAAAACTCACAACCCTTCCCCCAAACCCAACATCAGCTCAGTCAACATTAAATGCAGCAAGTTCTCACAGCAGCTCTGGTGCAGGGGGAAGGGGACAGCCTTTCCACATCGACTGCTCTCTGCATGGGGAACAGAAATCCAACGCAGATGAAATCCAACTGGAAGTGAGTCTTAGGACTGGCACAGAAAAATTAAGTTAACAAACATGGTCTGTGGAATGGTGGTTCCCAAAGGGAAAACAGTCACTGTGCAACACTGTGGGAAGGGTAACACCAGAAAACGAAACTCACTTGGGTAATGAAGTGTCACATCTGTCTGACTACAGTATTCCCCAGGTGGCTTTTGCTGGGCAACCTGAATTTTTGATGTAATCGTACTGTTGTTCCTGGGAGCGCTTGGATCCAACAGGTGGTTTTGCATGCTAACACCGCAAACCCAGGTTGCTCCCACGAATTCTGGCCACGTGCACCTCTTTTAAAAAGCGTTCATTTAGGATGAGTATCGTGCATACTTCCTTGGCAAGGCTGCATTCCATTCCCCGATACACGCGGTTGGAATCCGAGCCACCACACCTGGGGTCTGCTCACAGAAGAGTGTCTGCACCTTATCCTGTGTAATTCCTTTTACAATGAGACCGTGTATCATTAGACATGAGAACAATATTAACTTTTGGAGATTTTATCTGTAACACTTTGTACTCAAACTTGCATTTCGCTGAAAGAATGGAGAAAAGCATCAGATAGCATTTGTTCTTTTATGTTAAGTCATCTCTGATAGAATATTAAATGCTTTCTCCTCCCAATGGCTTTCTCCTCCTCAGTAAGCATTTGCTTGCAATCCCTGGTTTCTAGAATTCACCAAGACCCAAGATAAGTTTATGATATTCTGAAGGGTGGGAGGGCGGGCTGGGGAAAGGGTTTCATTACTTTTGTCATTCTTTCAAAGCCACATTCAAGAAAGGGAAGATGTCTCTGGATATCCCGTGTATTACTGATCAAGTTTTCATTATCCATTTGAGACTCACTGTCTTTAAAATACAAGAGTGAAAACATGGAGCCTGTATAAAATGTCTACATAATCAATTTGAATAATACCTAACTAAATAATTTAGTTATGCCTGTAAAAAAATTTAGACCAGCAATTATCCACTTTTACAATTACATTCAATAGATTATCACAGCATTACTCAAGCTGGTTTAGGGTTGTTCCCATTACATATATCTCTCAAGGAACACTTAAAATAAATAATCTGTTACTAAATCATTATAGTCTAAAGCAATCCTAACAGGATTCCCTAAATAAATAAAAAAAAAAAGAAATGCCAAATGTAGAGACAAGAAAAAGGACTGTGATTGTGAAGATCTTAAGGTTTTAATCCAAGTTTATGATGGAGAAATCCCTGTATCCCTAAAACAAAAACGTTTATCTTTCAATTCATTATGCTTTCTCTTTAAAGTCATTATGCTTACACAATAGTAAACATGGAGCATCCAACTTCCAAAAACTCAGAAAACTGTCTTGTATAAATCCTTCCACAATAAGCAGCAAGCAAAAGAGGAAATGGATGACTACAGATCTTTTCAATGAACTTAAAGAAAAAAAAAAACCCAAACCACAACAAAACACACCAAACAAAACAAAAACCCCACCCCACTCCACCCAAAACAACACCACAAGAAAAGATAGGAAACAAATCCAGCACAACAGACTTTGCAATGTGCCATTAATCTCTCAAATTCAGATTATCCTTGAAAAGCACAGCAAGCAAAAGATTGTAAACTGAAAGAGCCCTCTCACTTGAGCAGAGAGTCCATGCTAAATAGAAACAGCCAGGACAAATACTGTGAGAGACAAATGGTGACCAGAAGGTCACTGGCAAAAGGAAAGCAGACCTAAGAAGCTAAGATAAGAAGCATAAGCAACGTGTTCACAGTAGTTTGCAATAACCCACTGGAAGGCTACAGCTTCAAGAAGGGCCTTAACACAGCTTTCAATTAGAAGGATGGGATGAATGTTAGTCCAAAGGTGACAAACACTTGAGGGATTCTGAACTGCCCCACAATTAGTTACTGTTTATTCATAAATGCAAACTGACATCATTTGCATGTTAAACGGGCGCCACACCTGTGAAAACAACACTTCTGTGATCACATGGCTGGCTGAAGACATTTGCATGGAGTGTTGCCTGATTTTACAAAAGCACTCTGAAATCCACTGCAGACTGAGAAAAGCAGTGACATGCAATCCATCACAGCCTTGATAAACTTCAGAGAAAAAGAGCTTCTCAGCCCAGACACTTCATCCTCGAAATTCGCAGACTCACACGATAGGATCTTAAGCAGGGCAGAACACAAATTAGATCACTTTGAAGAAGACTGATCAGCATTAGCTTCAGATTCTTGCCAAAAGCAGCTCAACGTGCAACACAGACAAGGGTGATGTGAGCTAGGCAGCAACTCCAATTTCAGACTGAAAGAAATGCAAAATTTTGATGATTAAGCCTTGAAAACTTTGAAGCTTGGTTAGGGGCCAGACAAAGCGCAACCACAGCTCAAGAGTCGCTGGCTTTACCTCTAATACTGCTACCAGTGTCAATTCTTTGAGGGAAAACTTAAAAGCAGTAGTTACCACAAAATTCCTCCGTACAAGCCAAAGACCTCATGTCTGGTTAGTCAAAGCCCTGAAAGCAAAACCTGCTGGCGAAAACAAGCAGCTCATGTGCCATCTTTTACCCTCACTCCCTCCTTGGCCAAATGCTACCATCCTAAATGTTACCAGGGACTTGACTGATCTTGTCTTTGAGAAAAGGTTGGCAGATCCTTCATCAAATGACTTATTCTTACCAAGATCCAGCAGTCTTGATGTGTAACCTCTGTTTATTAAGAGCAGCTAGGTAAGCTAGCAGGTGTTCCTGGGTCGAGAGAAGAGGGAAACGCACTAAGTCAGGTCTGTGTACACCAGGCAGCCTAATTTCATGATCACCCAGGCAGAGCAGTTCAGAAGAGAAGAGGGCCTGCAGAGGGTCATGCCTGTACACAGTTCCCCAGATGAAGTCCTAACCGTGCGTAACATTCCCAAGTTTCACTTGTTATGTGATTAGGCTGTGAAATACTCTATTATGTTCCTAATATAGGTGGCTGAGACTTACTGTAGTCAAGCAGGTCACACAGGTCTTTTCCTACTCTTGTTTTCAGCCAAAGATCCCTAATTTGTAGCTAGCTATTAGGTGTGTTATTAGCTGAGCTCCAACGCTATTCTCTCCCTCTGATCTGCAAAATTCTTTCTACACAGGATTTATCTTCCTTTCTTCAGAAAATGCCTCCTAATATTCCTCTATCAAAAAGTCTCCTTGGCATATTTCAGGGTTTAGTACCTAGATAATAAAATGAACAAGCCATTTTCAAGTGGCCAGTAGAGTTCTTCTTGTGGGGCTTTATTAGTAACATCTTTCCTTTCCATTAATTTCATTCTCAAAATGACAAACTGACAATGCCGCTGTGCCCAGGTCCTTTCCCAACAACACTTTTGCAAGAATATCCATCTTCTCTAGCTTAACTAAACATTTCTCAAGTGGCACTGCAGAAACTGTGTGCTCAGAGCCCTGATAGGAAACAAAGGCATGAGATACAATCTAAGAAAAGGTCAGTAAAAGCAGGCTATTCCAGCACAATCTGATTTTGGTGAATTTATGTGGCAAATTATCCCATTAACCATTTACCACCTTCACATCTTGCATTACCCTTTCTATCAGCTTTTGTTGCAATGGCTGACAAAGCCCTGCCATTAGCTGGTCTGTGATTCTTTCTTTTACTCGGTCCTCCCTTTCTTCAGGGTGTATCAGTCCCAAACACGCAAAGGGCTGTCTTCCTGTCCCCCTCATGAAGATCTGAAAGAGCCCAACTCACCCCCTTTGCAGATCACCTCCCAGGACTTTCATGCAAAGCCTTTTGAAGACTTTACAGCACCTTTTGGTGAGCAAACATAAACATGACTCTATCCCTGCAGAACTGGGATGCTCAGGGAAGGGCGCCACAGAGAGAAGTCCTTTTGCTCTCCAGCTGCAGGAAAGCTACTCCAGCATCAGAGGGCCACAGCTCTTCCTCCACCCCTGCTTCCCTCCCAGGCAACACTCTTTAAACCCAGGGAAAGATTTAGTCCTGTGATCAAAAGGTTTTACTACCCAAAAGCAGCACAGCTGGCTAGTAGATAAAAGGGCTGTTTCACACCTGGCTCAGAGAGGGGGTGAGGGGACGAAAGGCAAGATACCCTACGGAAGAGATGCATCTATAAAAGCTTATGTGAAAAATTCCTCAGAAAGGTGCCGGAGCTTTAAGACCACTTGCAGTCAAAATAATACTGCACTTTTCTATTCTTCCCTTACACACTACAAGTTGCAACTTGATGTACTTATTAAAAATCTATGTCATCCAACTGGCAGCTTCATATGCCATGCTTTATAATTGTAAGATTAGTCATCACTTGGTCCTTCTCATTTCAGTATATTAAATTCTGACTTTTGCTTCTACCCACTTATGATAATACCCAGTTCCATGAATTCATTATCATTAGGCAGTATCTCTCTGCCCTCCGTAATACCACTTTTTATAAAAACAAGAAGCATTCTGCCTGTTCTGGGTCCATCCCTAGGTCATCTTCAAGTCTGACCCCACAATTAAAAAAAATTGCCTCCCTTAGCTCCCATGATTGCTCATAGAGCACGTCTGGCGCAGCGTAGTTTCTGGCGGTCACTGCAGAGGGCTAACGTATTTTACCTGAGAGCACCTTGCCTGTCAGCATGGGAAGCCTCAGGCACCTCCCTGCCCAAGTTCTTGCCTTAAATAAAGGCAGCCTTCCTCAACTCCCCAGCTCGCCACCTTCTTCCTGCCACAGTTAAGTCACTTTAAGTGTGATCAGAGGTACCCGTGCTGCTTTAAAGCTGGTGTGTGCATACAGCCACCAAAAAGGTGTTAGACATTCCCAATGCTTATGTTGCTGCTGAGAAGTGTGCTGACTTCCTGGATCTCAGCTATGGCATCTACTGTGAACAGTTTGTGTGCCACAGTGAGAAGAAAGCAGGAAGCTTTCCCCCACAGTAAAAACTTGGGGCATGTTCTCCCTTCTCTCAAACACCCGAAGACCATGAGGGATGAAAGATTTGTCACTATTTACTGAGACTTTTGTGACAAACATTTCCAGGCTCTTGGATAAGGCCTTGCAATGGATTTTCAGACCCTGAGGAGGCTGCAGCTTCCACATGCAGATCCACAAGCAAAACAAACATGGTCATCCCAATTTAGATCACACAGCACAAGCAAATATTTTCACTGATGCCACAAAAGCCTGACTAGCAGACATTTGAGTTGTTGAAGGGGACTTTCCCTTACCTAATATTCCCTATCCCATATAACAACACTCCCTTCTGCTCTGAATAAGTAAATTCAAGGACAAAGATGTTCAGGAGGACCCAGAATCACGCTCCTGGCCACTGAAGATCTTAAAAGGACAACAGGTATGTCAGGACACTGTTCAGACCTGAGGGTACAAGGAGTGGTAATAGGCACAGGCACGACTCAGTCTCACTGGCATGCTGTCAAGTCCCAAAAGCTAAGACATATCATAGTTACAGGAAGAGGCTGAGGCCTCATGAATCCCTTACACTAAAAATACAAATAAACATACATAAGACACAGCCCTAAGAACTGGAGTGCCAACACTGGTTAATGCACTCCCACTGCTCCATACAAAAGTTCCCAAAAGTTAGGTTGTCAAGCACTGCTCTTCAACTTCACATTTCATTGGATTTCACTAGCCAAGTAAAACTGACAGAAGAATTCCAGCTGCTTGGATTAGCCACATTTCAGTACAGGCACTGACTCTCCTAGCTTTTTGCCAACTTTGACTCCTTCTCATGCTTCTTTCTAGCAGGTACATAAGTACAGACTCCCTAACCTCTTGCTCTGATGCTTAAGAAATTATTTCCAGTGGCTTGCATGCTTTCATTTGAATCCTGCCTCTCTTCAGGGCGCTGCCAAAGTCAAAGACCAGAGGCAAGAAATTGCACCCTAGGCTGTGCGGTTAGAAGCAACACCACAGGCTTCAGTACTAACCAGAAGCATACTGACTGTGTCAGCTACCCAAAAGCCCAGCAACAGCCACTGCCACTCAGTTTCCCACATTCAGTTGAAACTGTTGCAGCTCCAGTCCAATCTTTTTTCAGGAATGCTGAAGACAGGTTTGCTTTGCCTAAGAGCTTGCTATTTGACAATGTGATTTGATTTCATACTGCTCTGAAAGATAATCAGGAGGATGAGTCAATTGATGTCCTGTATCAAGAACAGGAAGCAAAGGGAAATGTTATGGTCAGTACAAGAACACAACTCAAGCTGAAGTATAGAGGGTCTTTGAATTCAAAGACTTCAACTGTACAGCCAATTCCTTACCCTCTATATTTCAGCTGGAGTTGTGCAGCTCCATGTCCAAATGGAGACCAGTGACAACTGGTGTTCCTCGGCAGTTGGCACTGGGATGCACAGTGTTTAACATCTTTGTCAGTGACTTGAGAGGTGGGTGTGTGTTAACCATCTGAAGCAATATATAAAGGACACGAAGCTGTTGAGGCAAGTCCAGAGGAGGCACACTCTGATGATCAGAGGGCTGGAGCACCCCTTCTATGAACAGGCTCAGAGAGTTGGGTTTGTTTGGCCTAGAGAAGGCTCCGGGGAGACCTTACAGTAGCCTTCTAGTACCTGGGGGGCTTACAGGAAAGCTGGAGAGGGACAGGTTACAAGGGCATTTTAGATACCCTGTCGCAGGGAGTGACAGCACAAGGGGTAATGGATTTCAGCTGAAGAAGGGTAGATTTAGATGAGATATTAGGAAAAATTTCTTCCCAGTGAGGCTGGTGAGGCACTGGCACAGGCTGCCCAGAGAAGCTGTGTCTGCCCCCTCCCTGGCACTGTTCAAGGCCAGGCTGGATGGGGCTTTGGGCAACCTGGGCTAGTGGAGGGTATCCCTGCCTATGGCAAGGGGGTTGGAACTTTCTGAACCTTAGGGACTCTTCCAACCCAAACCGTTCTGTGATTCTGTGATATTTGTAGCATTTCCTCATGCAAGATGTCAAAGCTCAAGTTTGTTAGTTCAAAGACATAGCCTCCTACATGGGGCCTTCCTTGTCAATAATCCCTCTCCCACAGGTAAACTAATTTCATGTAAGCTAGATTTGAAAGATGCAAGAAGAAAAATCACAGCAATAAGAAGATATTCCAAAGATGTCCATATTAGTCCTCCTATTTTTATTCCTGTGGACTGTCCATTTTGGATACCTTGTCCAAGTTGGAATTGAGCACTACTGTAAATGTTTCACTTGTAACAATAACATAATTATCGCTGAAGGAATTGGTAGAAGTAGAACCAGCATCAAAGAAAAGCAAAGTGCACATCCCATGGCGTGCTTTTATCAGCTCCATGACCAACACCAGAACTACTCATCTCCAGGTTACAAAGCAACTTAGATTAGAAAGACAAGAAGTAACTTGTCAGAAAGAAACAAGTAACTTAGATTAGAAAGACAGCCATTTATAAGTCCCTGATTAATATCTGAAATATTACTAGATGCCTCAAAATATTTTGGTTTGCCTTCTTTCTTTCAGAAAGAGTCTCAAAACAAACAAATAGAAATAAAAAATAAAACCCTATAACTACACTGTCTGTCCCAGAAAAAAAAAAGGGCATTAAAGATGCTCTCATGTGGAAAGGCTCTGACTGGAGATGAAGGAATATCTAGCTAATAAAAACAAACCCAAACCTTAGAAAAATCTATAGAAAACTATTTTTGGTTAAAATTAATGAAGCAATTTTGTTCTCCCTATAAAAGAAATACAGGATTCTGTAAAAATACGAGAAAAATAGCTAATGGAAACAACTGAATGTCCTCTTAGTTATGATCAATCATATTGATAGTCCGAGTCCCACAGCTCATCTTAAAGCCAAAAAATCCAAAGACTTTACATTCCTTCCTTACCCATCCAAAGAAGTACAACTACACACCGAGTCCAGGCTGCTTTATTAGCTCAGCCCTGTGTCTCAGGTGGGGATTTTAAGAGAGCTTTAAATTCTGGGGTGATTTAGATCCTCTTTGGCTGTGGGTTAAAGCTTTGCTCGTACCTTCGTTATTTATAAAAAGGCCCCCAGCAACAAAGGGAGAAGAGCGAGACAACACAGGTGAAGGAGCAGAAGGAACCAGTTAATCACAGAATCACAGAATGGCATGGGTTGGAAGGGAACCCAAGGATCATAGAGCTCCAACCCCCCGCCACAGGCAGGGACACCAACCTCACGCTGGATCTACACAAGGTTGCCCAGGGCCCCATCCAACCTGGCCTTGAACACCTCCAGGGACAGGGCATCCACCACCTCTCTGGGCACAGTACTCCAGATGGGGCCTCACGAGAGCAGAATAGAGAGGGACAATCACCTCCTTCTCCCTGCTGATGGAGCCCAGGATACCATTGGCCTTCCAAGCCGCATGAGCACACTGCTGGCTCATGTTAAGTTTCTCGTCTACCAGAATCCCCAAGTCCCTCTCAGCAGGGCTACTCTCAAGGAGCTCTTCTCCCACTCTGTATCTATTTCTGGGATTCCTCTGGTCCAAGTGCAACACCTGACACTTGGCAGTGTTGAACCTCATTAGGTTCACCCGGGCCCACCTTTCCAGCCTGTCAACATCCCTCTGGATGGCTTCCTTTCCTTCTGTGGTGTCAACCACACCACTCAGCTTGGTGTCATCCGCAAACTTGCTGAGGGTGCACTCACTTCCATCATCGATGTCATTGATAAAGATGTTGAAGAGCACCGGTCCCAAGACAGACCCCTGGGGGACCTGCTTGTCACCGGCCTCCACCTGGACATAGAGCCATTGACCACCACCCTTTGTCTACGTTCAGTCAACCAGTTTCTTATCCACTGGATGGTCCACCCATCAAATCCACGTCTCTCCAATTTAGAGATAAGGATGTGGTGGGGGACTGTGTCAAAGGCCTTGCACAAGTCCAGGTAAATGACATCGGTTGCCTTCCCTTTGTCTACCGATGCTGTCACTCCATCATAGAAGGTCACCAGATTGGTGAGGCACGACCTTCCCTTGGTGAAGCTGTGCTGGCTGTCCTGGATCAGGCGCTCATTCCTCATGTGCTCCAGTTAAGAACCTGATGAACTCATAACTCTCTTTTGGTAGTCATATTACACAGGCATCTGAACAGTTGTACCTCAGAAAGTACAAACTCCTTGTCTTTTTGACTGTGTTTGCAAACACGAGGCTGAGCATGGAAGTTTCCAGGGGTGGCACAGGAGCAGTCTGAGGGATACTGCAGCTCTTGTTTCAGTGGAACGTGTCACCACCAGATGAAGAACAAGCACATAATCTTCTTTCCACCTAACATTAACCAAACTGATTCATAGCAACACTCATTTCTTCAACCATACCTTTACGTACAGCTGATGGAGCATGATGCAATGTTCAAACATTTAAACTTTCTTTTAACAAATCAATGCATAAAGCTACCTGCCATTCTCTTACATGTTCCTGGTCCTCCCTAAGCCTGGGTGAAGAGGCAGGAGTGGTTCTGCAATGCCCTGCCTGCTCCCCTGTCACATAACCCCAGGTACAAACTGCCACAAGAGCTGCCCTTCACTCTCTCCTCTCCCTTTGCTCCTCAGCAAAACCACTACTCCCTTGCTGTCCTCTGAGTGATTCTGGCCTGCAAGAGACACTTCAGAGGACCACAAAGAGTGGGGACCTGTATGATGACCTGCCTCCAGAAGGGCTTTTCCCATATTCCTGATGCCTGCTGTCCTACACATTCCTCCTTTGAGGCAAAACGGGCTGCTTTGGTGATTTTGGCTCCTAGCAGCACTCTGCAGCTTGGTCCAGGTGTGGAAGCTGGAAGAAGGTCTTTACATACTGCACTTTCTGGATTCAGATTGCTGCTTGAAGAGACAGTCAGTACTCTGGAGCAATGCAGACTGGAAAAACCACTTCCAAAACTGTAATCGCAGATCACAGCAGCAAAGGAGCGAGACCCAGAATAAGCACTGCAAGAGTACGCACACAGGAACCACTACATACACACGCACACACACACCCATACACCCAGTTCAAGTATAACTAGACTAAAACCCATCTCTGCAGACGTTTCTAAGGTTACTGGGTTAAAACTGAGTCACTGCATGCTGTTGCACGTCTCATTTTAAATTCAGGATGCAGTCTAAGAATCGCTGGTTTTATCACTTCGAGTTGTTTCATAACCGAGTTTGCAGGAAATTATTATAAATAATGCCATCTCTTCAGTTAAGTCTTACACAGGTTTACTTCTGGGCAGCCTGTGTTTATACTGCACACTTTCAATTACAATTTTTTTTTAAAAAATGCTCATCATATCTGAAGGTCTTTGCTTTTAAACATCTAACCCTGGTACTGGTACCACTTGGTATGTTTAGCACATGGAGACCCAATAGGGTACATGAACTAAATAGCTCCTGTATAAATTTCTACTATCATGCAAAAAAATAATAAAACAAATGCATTATTTATATCCTTGGTAATTATTTTTAAAAAAATTTTTTTTCTTCCCAGAGATATAAAAAAGATTGCTTTGAGTAACATCATCCCTGTGATGACACATACATACCAATGCAACTTCACATTAATCATGGTAGGTAAACCATCAATCAGTGCAATGTGACAACTATTCTCCACTCCTCCTCCTCTTCTCTTGAGGAAAAAAAAAAAAACAAACCCAAACAAAACCGACTAACCAATCTTTGGATGTTGTGAACAAGAAGCAAAACTCTCATTTATCCAACTTTCCAACACACAATTGCTTGCTCTCCTTCTCAATAGGTCTGATTTCTAACACAACAACTGCAGAACTCTTGCAATAATATAATGCCATATACTTGCAGCTCAAATACCAGACCTATCCTGAGCAAAAATGTCTATAGAAATTAAAAAAAAAAAAGGGGGAGGGAATATGTTGCCTTGGTAGTATCCATTACATCTAAAGAATACGTTAATTTTAAGCTTCTGTGTAGTCCATTGGCTTCAGTGAATCCAGTGAAAGTCTAGAAGATTAGTGAGGCACTTAACACCGTTAGCAAATGTGTAACTCCGGGATGGCTGGAGGCCATGAGGAACAGGCTACAGAATGGCAATGGAAAATAAGGGGTGGGAGCACACAATAGGGAACTTCTGAAAAAGAAGGGGTCATGTGATAGAGCTCTTTTCAAGGGCTACTTGAAAGGCTTGTCACCACCCTGGAGGGGAGGTAAGTATTTACTAACAAGCTGTTGCTTCCACTTTAGCATATTTTTTAAAGTAGCAATAGCATCTCCGCAGCCTGTCACCTAACAGTCAAGTCGCAGGATTTTCCGTTTGTTACAAAACAAGACATGGAGATTATTTTGCACATCTCAGAAGCAAATCCCTCCGAGACAAAGCAACTCAGAAGGCGGCTGTGTTTGTTCCGAACGGCACAGCAGTTGGAAAAGTTATAGTGCTGCTTTACCAGTTCTTACAAACTTAACAGCAAGTTCAAATAATCAATCGCTATTCCTCTACAAAGCTAAAATCCACACAAAATACACCGGGCATTTCTTCAATGCACGTGTGTATCGGCTTTTCTTTCACTGGAGCCATATGCTAGTGGCAAGCAACTCTTCACAGAGAGTCCTGAAAAGAGGCAGAGGGGAAGTACCTATGTCACCCAAGAGATAGAAGTCATCTTACCAAAAGCTTTTAAGTCAAAGTAATCCAAGAACACGAACGTCAGTTCACCCTTTATTCAAATCAAAGCAGAAAACCGAACTAGGAATGCCTGTACGATCACTACTGGCCAAAAAGCCCCCTCAGAAGTCCAAATCCACGCTGCAACCTGGGGCTAGTGTAGGACAAATCTGATCTCAGAAGCAGCAGCTGCCCCTTCTCACTGTAGCACTTCAGAGTCATTACGATGGGCCTGAAGCCCTACAGAACTCGTTTTGACTAAGCTATACCGTCACAGCTGTAATGCTGCGGTGCTATGAAAGATGCCTTCTTCATAAAACAAAACCCCAGTCCGACACAAATTCCAGTGCTAAAAGTACATAAAAAGAAATAAGGACCATGCCTGTTAGAAACTTCATGAAGCAAAGACTTCTATCCTAGAACAAAGTAAAGGAAAAAGATCAGGGAAACACTGGTAGCTGGTACCCATGGGGAGATAAGCTTTAAACTGAATTATCCTCTGTTCCTTTGATGCTGACAGTTCCCTCCATGCCTATTTGGACTCCTGCTACATGATACAGTTGCAAAACTCCCTAAAATCTGAAGTCTGTGGCAATTCTACTTTTCCACTTTACAAAGGCAGTTTAATACTTTCTCCCCGATGTAGTCCAACACACTGTTTGCTACAGGTATTAATTATTATACTAAAACAACTGCAAAATAAACCACTTTGTCATTTGAGGCTGAGTATGTGACAACAGGATTGATACAAGTGTCCCGAGATCTCGATCCTGACATCATTTAGGGGTCCACATTCTGAACTTCAAAAATGGTATTACATAAGCAAAACAAAGTTTTCAAATCCCCACCCTTTCCAATGGGAAAGAACCCAAACTCCACCCAACAGTTCTTACAAGGATCCATCGGCATTGTATTTCATTATCAGTTAATTTAATCTGCATGTTTAGACACAGTGGAATTACACAGGATGCGAACAACTGCTGGAGCGGGGGAGGGGAGATGGGCAAGAGGCGAAAGGGGGACGAGAAGAGGTTTTTAACTCCGGTAAGAAACTTGTGTACCTGCCTGATAAACGCAGCCAGACCTCTTTATGTATCCTATTTATCTTCAAATCTATTTATGTCACACAAGAGAACATATGAGCATAGCAGCTGTTACTATAGCAATGAAACTGGAAATTTTGAGAACACACACACACGAAAAAACCCACCCCACCCCTGAAGGATGCTCAGTTTAGCAGAGAGCTGGGTTACAGAACGGCGCACCAGTATCTATCTCACTCCCCGGCTCTGTTCGAAGCCCGCAGTTACAGGGACGCTGTGTCAGGTGCAACAGCCCGTTCCCTGCCGAGCGTTCGGAGCCACACAGGCGCTACCTATTCCTCGGTGCGCCGGGAGTTCCCGCCAAGTAACCCCAAACTTGCCAAGTTACCCCAGAACCGCCTGTCAAACCACGGGAGGACGATTCTCTGCCAGAGGCTCGCGGTTCTGATCGCGGCAGAGAAGGGATTCACCATAGTAACACGCTTCCCCGCCCGAACCGTGGGTAAGGGCAAAGGAGCCGAGCGCCCAGCGCTGCGAGCCCCGCACCCTCCCGCTACCACGCACACCTGCCCGGCACCGGGAGGATGGGACGAGCCGGGAGATGCGAGGTACTTTTTTTAAAGACTGCCTCTCCCCACTTACCGCCGCCGGAATGGAAACCGCAATTCACCCCCACCCACCCACCCTTCTCCGCTCCTCACCGCCCCCCACCCGGTTTTCCGTCAGACCCACCCCGCTCCCTCCTCTCCCCGGCCGGCAGCCGTGCCACCCCGCCCCGGGAGTCGCCGCGGCTCGGCGGGACGCTGCCGCCCGGGGGCCGGCGGGGCTGGCGGGGGCGCCGTTCCCCCTCCTTCCCTCCCCCCGCCCCTTCCCTCCGCGGGCGCGGCGGCACCGAGCATTCCCCCCACCACCACCCTCGCCCCCCGCAGCCGCGGACCCAAGGCGCTGCCGGCCGCGATTTACCTGCGAGGGAGCCGGGTCTCTGCAGGGTGGCGGTGGCGTACAGCTCCTGGGAGTGCTTGCTGTACTGATCGGCAGCGTGAACCAGCCGCTTGGTAGGCGACAGGGTGGCGTAAGTGCCGATGGTGGAGCTTAACTGGTGGATAGGAGAGGAGGAAATGTTAGACTGGACGGTGGGCGGGGAGGTCACTCGGATGGGGGACGGCGACAGTCCCGCCGAGGAGACGACGATGTTGATGGGCGAGCTGGTGCTGTAGGACTTGGCCAGGCGGCTGGGGGACTGCTTCGGGGAGGAGAGGCGCTGCGCGGTGGCGTAGGCGGCGCCCTCGGCGGCGGAGCCGGCCCGCGGCAGCTTGGTGGGGGAGCCGCCGGGCTGGGCGGGCAGCGGGGAGCTCACCCGCTGCGCCGGCAGCGTGGAGCTGGCGTAGTAGAGCGCGGCGGCGTGCTGGGGCTCGGGCAGGTGGAAGGCGCTGCCGTGGCTGGGCGCGAAGGGCTCCCGCGGCTGCGGGGCGGCGGGCGGCGGCGGCGGCGGCTCCGGGCCGCCCGGGTGGGCGCCGCGGCCCCCGGGCCCTGCTGCGGGAAGGAAAGGCAGAGCTGTCAGCGGGGTCGGCGGCGGGGGGCGCCCGGCTCTCCCGGCCCTGCTCGGGGCGGGGCGAGGGGGCTCGCTCACGGGAGGACACCCGCCCCCCCCCCGAGCCGCAAGCAGCCCGCTCTTTGACCTGAAAGCAGCCCGGCACCCAGCGCCCTCGGGATTACGGGAGTCGCTAATCTGCTAAAGCGTTTCCAGCCTTTGAGGGAAAACCGACCGCCGGGCCGGGCTGAGCGGCGTAAAAACTCCGCGTCACGCCTGAGGTCAGCACCCGGCAGCCGAGGCTCCCGCTCTGAGACGCGCTCGCAGACCTGCCCTTAAACCAGGCATAGATTGGCCCGAGTTTGACTGAAATAAGCATCAACCCCAAACTTTGGTCCTGCAGACGTCAGAAAGGAGCGGGTGACGCCACGGGAAGGGCTTTTCATGGGGTAACTTCCCTCGCAAAGCAGCCACCGGTGTCCGTACGCGGAGCGGCACCGCGCCGCACTGACACCGACCCCGGGTTTCGCTGCTGCTGCCGCTGGCGGCGCGATAGGGCGCGACAGGCCCCGACAGGCCCCTCCGGCGGCAAAGCCGAGGCGCTCGCCTCAGCCCCGTCCTGGCGCGAAGACGCGGAGGGGAGAAGCATCAGCCCCCCGGCCGCGGGGGAAGCCCGGGCCGCCTTAGGCCGAGCGCCGGCGCGGCTGCACGGCAGCCGGTCGCCTCGTATCTATTCCCGCGGCACGAAAGGGCAGGAGGGCACGGGAGGAGCTGCCGGGGACGGGCCCTCCACCGGGCGGCCAACAGCGGGGTATCCGCATCGGGATGGAGGGAGCGCCCCGCACCACTCCCTCCCCAGCGCCGCCGGCCTCGGGGCCCGCCAGCGTAAAGTTCCCCTTGAGCCCGGTAGCTGGGGGGAGAAGGAGGGAGCGAGGGAAAACCCCCAGCGGCAGACGCTGCCTATGGGAAATGACAGCGGTGTGCTTGAGCCGCCCCGGGAGCAGCAAAGGATGGAGCTCGCCCTTGAGCACAGGCGGCTCCCCCCTTTTTTTATATCGGGGATCTTAGGCTCAAGGGATCATCTGCGAATCTGGTAACGTTAAAAATCCTCTAATAACTGGACCCCGCAGCGAGCGAGAGCCCAGCGCTCCGTGGGAAGGCACACTCTCGCTTCAGATACTTTATTTTTCCTGGCGATGCCGGGGATTTACTTGAAACCCCCAACGGGCTCCAGCTCCCGGGAGCCGGCAGTGCAGTCCGAATCCGTCGTACCAGTGCTTTGCCCAAACACACTCCCCCGCCCTCCACCCGCCTTGGCTACTGGTTTCCTTAGGGAGAAAAGCCTTTAAAATGTGAACAGTGAATTATGTGGCTCAGATCAAAGAGGTCTGAGTGACGACAGTGGCCTTGTTTCACGTTTAAGTAGCATTGTGGGGTTTTCCCTACCAGGGAAAAAAAACTCCAAGTAAACAGAAGCACCGTGTTCCTGGTATGAAACTTGATTTATTTTCACTAGGATACCCAATAAAGGATTTGATCAGGAACTGAGAATGAGATAAAACTACTAATTGGAGCGAAGAATAAATGAGGTTTGAAATGCCAGAAATGAGTGCTGCCCAGTGGACATGTTTCTGTCTTTTTTTTTTTTACTTTTGGAGCCCCATCCCTCATCTTAAACGCTCTGCATCTGGGGGAAGAACATGTACTTTTTTAGATGCGGGCAAGAAATCAGGGTTTGGAGGAGCTGCTCCTGGTGCTTTGCTTCCAGTTGTTAGCAGCATGGGAGCTACCAGCACTCGCAGCGTTCAGGTGTGTCGAGGGAGCACTGCCAGACCCAAACCTTGCTGGCTCTGTGAGGTTTTGCACCCCGAAGATAAGATAAATGTAAAGTGTTCCCTCCAGCTCTTCTGTATGGTAAGCCCTGGGCGGGCAAGGAGATCACAAGATGTAAGTAGCTTGCTTGCTGTTGAGTCGGACTGTTCTGATTGTGGCTGCGACTTGGAAACACCACAGCGTCAAGTAGGAGACTTGAAACTGTCATAAATGGCCCACAAGCTCAAGATGCTCTTTTTGAAAGACTGACAAAACCCAGTTAGGCAGACTCTGGGAACATCAGGGAACTTTTAAAAGCTACTTTCCTGCTGAGCTACTTACCGTTTCTGCTTTAAACTGGAAAGAAAGGCTAATCTGCAACTGACTGCCCAGTGATGTACTTGACAGGAGCACAGCTTTCGTTTTCCACGTTTAAACTACACAGTAACACCTTTTGTAAAACAAGAGCAGGCTGGCAAGGTTTGAGACAACATGGACAGAGCAAGCTTTGCACATGATGAAAGGTCATTCGAACGGGCTACATTATCAAGCGATATCTGGTAATGACTTTACTTTCTGGACTGTGAAGTGACAATACAATCGTGTATTTGGTAATATCCAACTTTGCTCCAAAGCACAGTCTTCTGCAACGTTATCAGTGTCTTTAGCAACACACTGCTGACGCACTGGACAGTTTGCCATCGATGGTAAGGATTTCTAGGCAAGCACTGGCACCATGTATACAAACTTTCTTTCTCTAATCTACACCACTTGATGTGTCAAGAACTTGGAGTCATTGATTTCAAGTAAACCAATACTATCCCATATTCCTAATAAATCTTGATAAAGCTGCAGGCATTCTGCAAGTACAAATTCAAAACCAACCAAACAAAAAAATCCCTCTGCATTATTGCCTGTTACAGGGAAGAAGGTGTACACAAAAATTAAATGCTTAATTAATGTATAGCACTTCCTAAAAAGCTAAGCATTTGCTCTGTGTGAAAGGAGAGAACTTTTGGAGGAACAGATTGCAATGAAAACATTAGCATGCAGTATTTTTGAGGATGTGACTAATCTCAGACCTGTCTTCAACTTACTGCGAGGTTCTTAGTTGTTTTTTTCAAAGGGCCAAACAAGCACACAGTCACATTCTCCACTCCTGTTTTCAGAGGCAAAATGGGGTTTAGTTTCTCCCTGCCTGTCGCTTAAGACAACCAACCGTACAGCCATGTCACTGTTCATCCTGCAGTGTGACTTCTTATGGAAAAATGAAATAACAATGGTATTTCCCCCTTATTTTTCCATTATTGTTGACAACCTAATAGTGAAACTCTATTTAATACCTCAAGAGCAAATTTGCTTTCCAGTTGTTGTATCCTCCTGCATCAAACTACTTCATGGATGGGAATAAAAATCAAGGGCTTTCCAACTACAGCCCTACAAATACCTATTCTAAGACTGAGAGATTTATTTATTTTTTCTGGTATCCCAAGAACAGAAGCCTGATTTGCTTATTTGGATTCAATATATGGATTCTGATAGATCCTTTCTAACAGCAGATACAGGTGAAAAAAAATGAGACCATTAATAGAGCTATGAAAATATTTTCTTTCCTGTTTAATCTTACTGGAAACATCGTTCTCTGCTGATATGGACACAATGAGATCTGCAGAGCTCTATATACAAGATCACTAAGGATGTCCAGTTAGGTTAGAGTAGACTGGAGAACAGTCTAACCATTGTTTGCCCCCTGTAATTCAGGCATTCAGTGCAGTAAATTTCAGGAAATCAGCATTTATTTTGTTTGATTTTGTTTTTCCTTTTGGAATTCCAATTGAAAATTTAAATCAGAACTTTAACTAAAACAAGTTTTAATGAAATACCACAATACTGGATTCATGGTTGAAGAAGTGGAACTGGGTGGAGGGGGAATAACTGTATTGTCTTCTTGGGCATCCCAAAACATGCTTTGTAATTCACAGGTGCTAAGGAACCCAGCTTCTGTCAATGCCACTGCCTTAGTCTTTGAAACAGAACTAAGAACAGAAAAGGCTTCCTAATAATTTTTTGGGAATGAGATAATGATAAGATTATCAGGAAAATGCTGGAAAATTTGAATCATGGTACCAGTTACCCTTAAGAAATTACAATTTGCACTCGATGTCCTATACAGTTCTGAGACAGGTAACAGAAGAAACCCCAAAGTTATGTTACATTTCAGTACATGGGCATGCCCATCTTAGGTCTGGAAGAACTTGGATACTCAAGCATTTTTAGTTTAGCATTAAATGCCAGCAGCAGTTTTCAGCTCACTTTTCTCTCTGGAACTCCCAGGCATCTCTTGGCCCTTAAAATATCAAACAAGGTCTCATCTGTTGAATATGAATACAGTTGCATGTGGTAGGTACACTGCTGCCCATGAGAAGATCCTTCCTCTTGATTCTCGGGAGCATTTTCCAATGGGATGCTGAAGCTGTGTTGAAGGCATCACTCCAGGCTGCTATGGCTTACTGAGTAGCTGTGGGTGTTGCTAGCTTTGGGCAGCAAACTGGATCACCCTTACTAGGGGTTTTTGAGAGACACTGGTGGTCTCTTAAGGACCCAGCTCTGTTTCAGAATCTCAGTGATGCTCTGTGCTCTCCCAGTGACTGCAGGGTTTCACACTGTATTGAGGGCTATTTTTTTTCTGTCATAACCTTCACTTGAGAAACCATGCCTCTCTGGTCCAATGCCTCTATCACACAAAGGGCAGAAGAGAGTTTGGGAAGTGCTTAACATTCTCTAGTCTTTGGTGTGCAGACTTCAGTCCTTGGGCAGAACCTGTGGAAGGGTCTTTCTTCTACTGCCATTTGTAAATTCCTGACCTCACTGGGAAGATGCTACCTGTGTTCAAATGCAGTTACATGGTAACAGGTGCCAGGCTGTATCTCTGAGTCTCTCGTGTTATGTGTTTCCCCCAATTTTATCACAAAGGCCATGGCTGCACTGTTTTTGCCCTGACACCAGTGGTAAAACTTGTCAGCCTACCTGATCCTAATCTCAAAGGCCATACATACAGATGCAGGTAGGTAATACCATCGTAGTCTTCTACATCCACAAACAGAACGGTGTGAGATCCTTCCAGAGATGGTCAAAGCAGCAACAAAAGCTGCAATCATTACCTACTGCAGGCTCAAACCAGCATTATGCACATCAATTCTTCACTCCTGTAAACTATACTAGTGAATTGTTCTCTGTGAGTGTGGTAATGAGTAATCGGCCTTAAGATTGCATCTGCTTCCTTTAATGACAGAAAAACTCTCGTGTTCATATTTGGAATCCAGTTTTAAACACATCATCGTCTGCCATGTCCTACCAGAAGTGAAGTCCTTAGTTTAGATTTTGTCTGGGTAGATAATGAAGCAGCCTGTCACACGGCGGCACAGATGACTGATGGTGGGATGAGCCATGACTCTTAACTGGAGAACGCCAGCGAACACCTTCTCACACTCATTTCCTAACATTCCAAATAGGCCTAGTGGGGTGTGGTGGTCTGACCAATGACAACCTTATCACTTGTTTAGAGGTAAAAAGAGACAAGTTAGAAAACTAACTGTTAAATGATTTTTCAAGGTGGTTTTTTTAATTTATTTTAGTTTCTGTTTGGTTTGGTTTTTAAGTTGTTATTACATTTATTTTCCATCTACTTTTTGTGTTCGAGAGTTTTCAAATTATGTACCAGCCTATTCAGGCCAGAAGCTCCAGGAGCATATGATAATATGCACTAGGGATTTACCTGTTGCTGTCTCAGCCTCTGAAAAGACGGCACCATCACCAGAAGCTAAAAAAGTCCTCACCCACAAATGCAAACTAGTTTCACTTCCTTTCCCATCCCCTTTCAAATACATGGCAGAGCATGTGGGAAACCACTACTTTCAGTACATCCCGTGCTTTTATATTCCTACGATATCTACAAGGTAAGCTGATCATCCTGAAGATGACAGTAAGCCCAGTCAATCAGTTGTTCACAAATTACTTTGTCCAAATAGAAGAAAGAGTCACTCTTGAGTCTCTCATCTGCAAAACCTACTACTTTTTGTAGTGAGAGCTCTGACTCTTCACAAATAACCATAATCAGGTAATACAGGATGTATCAGGATCTGCATGCCAAGTTTGAAAAGCTGTTTTCAGTGGGGGAACACAGTAGTTCCCTGCCAGAGGAGCAGTGGTTGCTAAGAAATCCTATTCCAGTAGCATTTAGAAGATAAAAGTTCTGTGTTCTGAAGTACTTAAAACAGTGAAAAAAACTCTGTGATCTATAATGAAGTCCTCCAAATTGACAAAAATGTTAGATTGCACTTGCAGCACTACACAGGAAGTCCCAAGACTAATTAGTTTCTCTTTTTTGTACAATTGCATTTTCAGAAATTGCTCTTGCTGTCACAGCTGGCCTTGGGACTATTTACATGGCTTTTCCACGCATTTGGGCCATCATTCACGTTCAGAGAGAGCTATATTCCTCGCACACAAATACCAAAGGAAATTATCACAATCTGAGCAGTTTTGACTCCTGAGGCTTATTTTAATTATAATTAGAGATAGCAAAACAATTCCAAGGATTGACTTTTTTTTTCCTCCTTAATTGTGGGATCAGAAATGGTCACATTCAGAACTTTTGATTTTTACTTTTGACTCTTCCCCTTCTTGTTTGCCTCTTTTAAAACCCCCTTTACATGCTTTTTAATGGTATTAATTCATAGTTTACATGGCAGTTTGTTAATATTTTCAAGATACTTTTTAATTGACCTGAAGTTATCAAGGGTCCTTTGCAGGGTGATGGTGTGAAAAATTATTATGTTCTGTGAATTATTCTCCTGCAGGAACGTCTACCATACAATCTGGTGGTACACAGGGAGAAAACCTATTTTCTGGTATCTCACACCAAGAAAAAAAGAAAAGGGATAGGAGAGGTTGCCTTAACTAACTTACCAGTTACCTTTCTGAAGGTAACCAGTTCTCTATGCAGTAGATGGTTTAGGAGAGCTTTTCAGAGCCTAGAAATGGCTGTTCAGTGTCATTTCAAGGAAAGAAGCCTAGGTGATTATTTTTTCCCTCCCTCTCCATAAATGTATCCTTTTCTGTCAGCAGGTATGATGAAATGTAATGAAAAATATCACCATATCACCACTTCTGACTCCTAGATGAATGTACACTTCCTGCCCTTTTTTTTTTTTTCTTCAAGAGTCCTTCCCCTTCCTTTATTTACTGGACAAGGAGCTTTGCTCTTGCTCTCATAACCTGCTCCTTTTCCACTGTCTTAATTTTTTCCTCTAGCCTCCTTGAAGAATGCACCACACCCTTTCAGGCTAACCCCAGGGTACAATGCTTTTCACAAAGCACAACTCCCAGTGACATCTTCCCAGGCTACAACTGGATATTATAGCTTCCTTTTTCTTTCCACCTAGAATCCTGCTCTCCTGCTGGCTCCAATCCCAAAGAACATCAGGGAGGTCCTCTTTGGTAAGCACAGAAAACCCCTGAGGCCTTACTACTATGCAGGCTCATTTTAAACCCTTTATAGGAGGGGAAAAAAGTACCTACCCAATTTGAAATGAAATTTAGCCGTGCTTTATTTAATTTTTTACTCTTATAGGATAGGGAGCTTTTCTGAGCAAATTGAGAGAATAGAATATTGTATGTCTCTCGGTATCCCACAAGCTGTGCAATGACTATATAATACCTGAAATCTCGTAGCAATTTGGGGTTTTGAAATTCAAATACTATTCACTTCTACAGAATCCTGAATTATAAAGTGTCCCAGTGTCACACTGAAATGGCCTGCTTTGCTGGGGTGGGTTAACATCTCCACGGAGAAAATAACCTGAGCTGACCAGCAAAGCCCAGTCAGACTTTGTTTATGTACATAAGCGGGAAAGCTTCTGGAAATTTCTTGTCTAAACTGCAGCTTAACTTCCCAGTGAGAGGCTTTGATGTTGCAGTGAAAAGCACAGGAGGTGAGAGGGTTACACGTCAAAGCCGGGAGGGATGGTTTGGATAGGAAAAAGAGATTAATAAAGTTTTCATGAGTATCTGAAACAATCTTTCAAAATGTTTGAAAAGTACAGGGGGATGTCTGGCAAGTTGCTTGTCTTACAATATGGCGGGGGGGGGGGAGAAAGGCAAAAAATTATTCCTACGCTTGGGATTAGGCCACAGCACTCGGCGATGCGTGGTATCCCAAGCAGGTTTTGCACCTGGTGTCAGCCTGGCTTTGGTTTTGTTTGCTGGCACTTACTGCTTTCAGTAAAACTCTGATACCAATGCAGGGCGGTCCTAGGCCTTAGGGCTCCTAATCAGCACAGTCCCAGAAATTTTCAAACTTAAACGCTTAAACATGCTATCACCAACATATATACGTGAATAAGTAAAAATGGTATGTAAATATCCTTTTTAATCAGGATTATTTTAGTACTATGCAAGTCAACCCACTGTACAGGGATGAAAATCTCCTCCACCCTGTTGCAGGTATGTTGAACAAGACAGAAAGTAAAGGCAGGCCTTTTTCTGCTGGCAGGCACCGAACAGCTCTGAGTGCTGGGAGCTGCCCCACAGGATTTCAGGAGTGAGAGACCCGGGACGCTAAGGGCACATACCTGGCTGTAGCTCTGGATGGCACCTCTGGCCTGGCTGCTGCGAGGTGGGAGCTGGGCGGTCGCTGTTTCGCCCAGGGCGAGGGTCTGGTTGCTGTGGTAGCTGGCCGAGTACTGGAAGGATCCTTCAGGTTTGGAGTTGAGCTGGAGCGCGCTCTGGGAAAGGAGGCTGGGCCCTGCGGGGACAGGGTTTCAAGGCAGTCAGAAAGTCTCAGTGGATGAGCGTACTTGTTTTATCTGTCTTAATGAGCCTCAAAACTACCACATGTATGTGGCTTGAGCTTTTCACAGCTTGGCTTTTCAGTAATAAAAATCACAGACGTTGAATTGTTTCTTCACCACCCTGTCATCATCATCATTGTGTTCCAGCCACAGACCACATTGCTTGCTTTGCAAAAACACATACGGTTTTGACCAGTGAAGAAATTCTAAGCCTAAACAAACCCAACTGTACTATTTGCTAAACAAGTCTTGTTCTCAGCTCAGAATAGTTGATGAGTTTTTTTTCTGAAGATAAGCCTTGCTTGTTTCACTTAATTATATCCAGTCGCTCCGCGTGGGAAATGCTCACTTGTCCCTCCCTGGGCCCCCAGCACATTAGATCTATCGATTACTGCCACTCTGTCCTGTACACATGATGATGTAATACTTTGGTGCCTGTAGGGATGGATGGCAGCCTATAAAATATTAATAGCTCCTCTCATCATGTAGGACTCACCCTAATCTCAGTGAATCTTTGATGACTGTTTTGTCAGCCTATCTTACCTTCCCCATCACAGCACTGTGCAGTAGGAGAACGGAGTGCAGGCGGTGAGCTGAAATTGGGGCTGCCCCATGAAGGGCATGTCGGGAGCACGAACAGTGTCATTTTCCACAGTTATTTAGTTGTTCTGTGAAACTAAAACATGTTCTAATATTCCTTAGGTTAACGTAGAAGTGATTTAGCTTAACCCTTACCCACAAGAATTTCCCCAGCTTTTGCCCTGAGAGTGTGTATCAGGCAGGGAAGGGCTCTTCCTGCACCCTGCTGTCACGTGGTTTAGGCATGACCTCCCACGACCGCTGTTAATGGTGAACTCATTCTGTCTCTGTACACGAAGAGCTACATTAAAGAATACCCACCTAATCCTTCCCTCTGCCTTCACTGATTTTAGTCTCTTCTAATTTTCAATAAATGAGCTTATTCTTCCCCTGTTTCTTGGCACAGCGAGCAAAATACAACAGGAGAGAAAAGAGGAGGGTTATGCCTTGGCCACTGCACGAGCTACAAAGGAGTCTACCTTCAGCCCAACAGCTACCATCTGTAACGTACTCGGCGGCTGCACGGGGATGATAGGTTCATCTTCCGGTCAGCACTAACAAGCTCACGAGAGCACAGGAGGTGACACAAACCTTAAGGGATGCGAAATGATTATGTTGATTTTGCTCCTAAGGAACATGTGAAAAGTTCAGTTTTAGAAAGACAATGGCAAAATTCCAAGGAATTTTACCAGAAATAGCTCCCAGTAAAGGCCAAATTTTACGACCTTTAAGTCTTTGCTACGAGGAGGTACAGCTGCTCCAAAAAGATTTATACTTGGAAAAAGCACAAACAATCCCACCCCCAAATTAACAGGTGGAGAATTTTTCCCCCTAGCCTGTTTCTCAGTAATGGCAGAACTATGATAACTGGTATTTTCCAAACCCCAACCCGAACCACTCATACTATAAACAAATCCTAGTAGGCTATGTGAAGTGGAAGTGTTCACATCTAAGTGCGGACTGGGATTATGACACTATTTTACCTATCAACACAATTTGTACTGCAAAGTCAGTTGCATTGATCAGAATATTCCAGATAAAGGAGAAATTTGGAAAGTGAGTTCTGGTCCTTTTTATTTTCCCTACATATACAGAAGGAGCAGGGCTCCATGTATGCTGTGAGGTTATTAAAAATGTATCACATGCATAGGAGAGCTGAATTTAATCCTGCACGGGGGCTTATAAATCCAGCATTTCATAACTTTCCATTCCCCGACTCTGCAAATAGGGTTTACTAACCATTTTCCATTTAACTGGTTTTGTTGCAAATTTTGTTCTTCAACGAAAGAAATCTTTTCATGGATTTTTCTTTTTAAATAACAGAAAGAAAATAGAGGCTTGGTTTTAAAATAAATCTGTAAGATTCGTTTTAATCCTTTGGATCGTGAATTTTCACAGAAAATTTGCCTGCGATCAAGTGACACGATTAAGCTTAGAAAATTCACAAAAACAGATCTTTCCCAGGAGGGGCAAAAGTTGCAGCAAGAAAGCAATTTTTGTGCATGAATGTGTTTGCACTCATTCTGAAAGTAATTATGCTGTGACATTTCTAAAGCTTAAATAATGATTAAACTATCACATGCTATGAACTCAATATGTTTAAATTTTCATTGCATCTGGCTTTCAAGTGTTCCTTTCATATTGCTGTGGCTCGCTAGGGGATTTACATAGCCAGCTAGAATCACATATGCGGGTTCCCTGCACCATTTAGCCTAAACTCTTCCATGCACATCAAGAAACTTCTCCTCACCGTAGGGGAAAAAAATAGTAAAAAGTTTGGAGCACATGGTTTTAAGCTCACTAACTAAAGCAGTTTTGATTCGGTACCTTAACGAGCGGTAACGAACAATTAAAACGTACCTACATTTCAATAAAGTAATTACAAAGCCAGTTGAGAGACTGCAGCCAGGTAGATATTTAAATTTTAAATAACCCCACATCCCTCAAGCAAATGGAGAATAGAGTTATGGCTGCTCACCTGTGAACAACTGAATCTAAACTGGGCATACAAACTACAAGATACAGTTGAGATCAATCAGTGTGATCTTGAAACAAGTTTTTCTTTCAGGTTTAGGGACTACAAACAGTCCTGTCTTGTCTGACAGGGAAAAGATGGGATTGCTTTTCTCATTAACATTCTTGGGATTTCAGTCTGAAGGCAAAACCAAACCTTCTGAAGAGCCTGCAGCTCACATGGAAAAGAAAGTGGTTTGTTTACTCCCATACACCAATGGCTCTTGTCAACAAACTGTTTCTTCCTAAAAGAAATTTAAACTCAGTTGTGTCGATATAAGACGGTGTCCACACAACTATTTTTCATTTGTTTTCAGAGATGTTAAGGCAGCTGGGATTTCTCTATTTTCACTTGGGCACTGGAAAGGACTAGTTAACTACTGGGACAATTTGGTCCTGTTTGTTCCCTTAATGCTACATAATTTAAGCTTGAAAACAAACACTTCCAGCTTCATAAGGTTCAGTTTAGCAAATTCCAAGGATTTGCAGTATTGCTTAAAAATTGTATAGCACATTTTACATCTGCCCTTTCTCTGGCAACGCCCAAGCCTTGACAGCATCTCCCAAGAGAGCTGGTGTATTTCTCCACAATGCTGGCATTTCCCTGCCTCGAGAAACCCACTGTGTGCCAAGGCCTGCCCCTCTGCTGTGGGTCAGGCCAGCACTGGAGCACCTCCCCTTGGAGACTGGATGATGGGATCAAGTGCACTCTCATGAAGTCTTTGGATGATACCAAACTGAGTGGGGAAGCAGCACTTTGGCAGGAGCACGTAGAGATGCTGGAAGAGTGGCTAACGACAACATTTTCAAGTACAACAGGGAGAAATGTAAAGTCTGGCACCTGGGAAAACATAATCCACAGATTGGGATACACCTGGCTGGGGAGCAGCCCTGTGGAACGGAACCAGGGGTCCTGGTGTACAGCATGCTCAGTATGAGTGAAGAATGTGCTGCAGCAGCAAAAAATCCAAAAGGGAGCTGGGTTGCATCACAGCCAACAGGGTGCTGAGTTGCATCAAGGGCATCACCAGCAGAGATAAAGAAGTCATTGTCCCACTCTACTCATCACTTGTCTGACCACATCTGGAATACTGTCCTCAGTTTTGGTCTCTGTTATACAAAAAAAAATTTGGACAGGTTAGAGAGGGTCCAGAGGAGAGCCACTGGGGTGATCAAAGGACTGGGAAGCTTGCCATTTGTTCAGCCTTGAGAAAAGAAGGCTTAGGAGACACCTTATCACCAGTACTTCAGGGGTGGCTACAAAGAAGATGGAGACTCACCTTTTACAGGGAGTCACATGGAAAAGATAAAGGGTAACAAGTGCAAGTAACTTCTGGATTCCCCAGCATCGGATAATTCTATGGTTCATCTGGGCCATCTTATGTGTTTGTCTAGATGGTGCTTTTGCAAAGAATGGTTGGACCAGATGATCCTGGTGTTCCCTTCCAACCTGGTATTCTGTGAGTTTGTTTCTCTCTGGGGCATGGGGAAGCTATAACTACCTGTTTCCCCCTATGCTTTTTCACCACATTAAAAAAAAAAAAAACTATTTGCCTTGTAAACGAATATTAGTGCTGGATTATTTACAGTGGGTAGTACCAAATATTCACTGATTCAGTCAGTGCTACTTTCCTCCTGGACTAAAATAGAACAGATACAAGTAGAAATTTGGGAAACTAAGTCGGAGCCATCACATAGCAAGCGATGCCACTGTGGAATAACTCCAAAAGATGGAGCAGCACACTGTAATAAGCTCTTCCATTTGTGTCCAGTTTGGCAGACACACACTGCAGACAATACCTTCCTTTTAGCCTCAAGCAGAGCAGTGTGGAAGGATCCCCATCTTCCTCACCTTGGCTGCTGTAACCTGGCTCAGTAAGGAGCTCAGAGGGGAGGGTGCACATCTTTCTTGGGACACAAAGTGCGCTTGCACTGGGGAAAGCTCCCAGAGCACAGAAAGGACCAGGTAAGAAGAGAACACAGAAGAAGATGAAGGACACAGGTACATCAGGGAGCCAACCCACAATGACGCTTCAGAGGTGGAGAGCAGAGGACTTATCTAGGAACCAGAGAAGGGAAACAGGAGTTCCCTTTGCAGTCTGGAGACAGAGATGCTGGCAGGCGCAGGGGAGTTACCCATTCACCCAGTGAGGGGAGTGGGAAGGCTTCCTGTGAAGTCCTTTTAATTGGTTTATATTACCCACCTCCCTTACTGGCAGTTACCTCGGCTGTTGCATGGTTAGTATTTTTCTCTTTCAAAACCCCAATAGTTCAAGAGATTTGTAGCCCCTGAGAGAACCTGGTGCCCTTACTTTCAAGCAAAGCAGGGAAGAGGAGCAGGAGCAGTGCAGGACTCAGCCCGACCCCGAGTCCTATCACCAAAGCGAGCAGCGCTGCAGCCCACACTTGCTGCCTTCCCACCACACTGCATCCAACAAAACCAGCATAGCCTGGCATTACGCTGAGCAGGCTGCTTCCTGGCATTTAGTACGTCTCATATGGCCACAGATGTAAACTGGTGAGTTACAGACTCCTCCACAAGCCGTAGCAGGAGGAGAGCTTCCACAGCTTCTACCTGCTTCAGTCAGGCTGGGAGAGGCAGGGAGGCAGGAGGCGAAGGCTGCAGATTGAGCCCCGCCGCGCATAGTTGGGGCTATTCCTGTGCCCCTCACCTGTGAGGCACAGCGGACTGCATGGGCAGTATTTCTTCCTGGGTCACCGTTTTTCTTGTGGAAGAACAATACAACGGGCAATGCGGCAATACAGAGCAGTGTAGCTATTTAAAAACCAAACCAAGGAAGTGAGTGCTCCTAAATGATGAGATTATTAATTCAAGAACGTCGCAGTAACAAGTTGATTACAGGAAACCAAAACAACAGAAAGAAACCAGGTTCCTATTAGTACCTATGGCTGGGTCAAAAACTGAAATTACAAAAATGTGTCCTTTTATTTTCAAGAGCAGTATTTTCTTTGGAAATAAAATCTTTTGCCTGCCTTTTCTGCTCACTTCCTTTGGGGTAAAAAAAAACCAACCCAAAAACCAACTAAGGAAAAACTGTCCAAGACTTTAATTTTGATTCTTTAGTTTTTAATTTCTTCTGGAAAAGTGAGTGTTTGCATGAAGAAATACTTTATATGGCTGTTTCAGAACAGCAGAATATTAGGGTACTTCTCAGTACCTGAATGTATTGTTCTAGCTCTACAAGCTTAGGCAACAAACAATTAGTTACAAGTATAGAACATAAACTTCTAATTATTCTACTTCTTATACTAGAAGTGAAAAGATACTACAGACCAATAAATAAAAAAAAAAAACAAACCCAAAACAAACCAAAAGAACAGTAATACAAGAATAAAATCCCACCAGTATATTTTATCATATATTTTACCATATTTCTCTATTTAGAGAGAATCATCCCTTATATTTCCTGTGTTTCAAACCACACTTTGAAGCATACTTTAAACAGGATAAAAGAAGCTTTGCATTGTGTGTAAGGAGTGTATTTTGCTTTTACATAATATCCTGTTCCTCAGCATAAATATTTCTATTCACTTTATACCTACATTTCATCAGAATGGTCCAACTTATACATTGAAGAAAAGTCCAAACTGTCCATTTTTATATGCTCAGAAACTGCTGAGGGCTAAGGGTACGATATTCAAATCCATCACCAACTTCAGTAAGAGTCAAATCAGTTTTTAAGATATTCTACGTGTATTCAGGTGGTGCATGCTATCAGAGAAAATATACCAACTGGAAGTACAGTATAAAATCAATTTTTAACAAATAAGATGCTGGTAAAAGAGTAGCTGTATTACTAGAAAAGTTGAGCAGACCAACCATGTTGGCACTACTGCTTCAAATTTTAAAAACACATTGCTTTCTGCTAGTCCTCCTGTGACAAGAGGGGATTCAGCACTCCCTGGCATTGCCAGACTCCAGGAGTACAGCACGTGGCTTTCTTTTCTTCACTTGCTTGGAAGCAAATCCCAAGAGAAACTGCGTGATCCGTTGCCCACCAGGACCCTCAGCCCTGGGCGGCGTGATGCCCAAATTAAGCAGGGAAAGGATTATATTAGAGAGAAGAAAAAGGAAAGAAGAAAACAAGAAACAAAGACCAAAGCGCATGAGCACAATACCAAATCTTGATTCAAGAGTCATTAATGCTGACTGGAGTTTCAGTGAGAGATAACAAATAATAGGCATCAGCACTGGTGGTTGTTGGAAAGCCAGGGAGCTTGTTTGGGAATCAGAGCTGGGAATCATATGTTTTCTTCCCTTTCTCAGAGGGTAGAGCCTTGGCTGGTGACCATGCAAGTAGCAGAGCTCACCCACATCATATCCCACAGTAGTCATAATCAGATGAGTGTCTCACCTAAGAAACCCAGTAGGAACTTGGCCTCTAAGTAGCTTACCAGTGTGAGAAGTTAAGCAGTTTTCTAAGTGCTGAGAGACTGTTCCAGTGCCCTCATGCTGATAAGAGATGGGAGGCAAAAGAAGCACATCCTATAAATTTTCCTATTTGTAATATTACTAGATCATGAGTGAGGATTTAAGAACAACCCATAATATAAAGTCTGATAAGGTTTAAGTGCAGTCAGCATTTGTGATATGCATTTTTACACACAAGACACCAAGTTAAGGTACTAAGAATCTGTGGATTAACTCCATTACAAACTCAGAGGACTTTTTATTTTTCCTATCTTATACTGTAGTACCATCGCTGGGTCACAGTGCTAAACTAGCCAGATCAAAGTGGGATTCTTATAAAGGAGGAACTTACGAAAAGAAACCAAAGAAATTGTTCCCTGGGGGAGGATATCAATGGCAACCTATCCCCAGTGCCCACCAGTCAAACATCT
Source organism: Hypotaenidia okinawae (assembly GCA_027925045.1). Lineage (NCBI taxonomy): Eukaryota > Metazoa > Chordata > Aves > Gruiformes > Rallidae > Hypotaenidia > Hypotaenidia okinawae. The sequence continues at coordinate 86,285,867 of BSDF01000002.1, read as the reverse complement.
GAAAAGTTACTCATGTTCCCTAAATCCTTAGACTTCCCTAATGCTTAGACTGCAGTATTTCATGGATGCTTCACAACCCGTAGCTTCACAGTATGCAACAAATCAAGATGATACTATAGCAATAGTATGGTCGATCTTCAAAACAAAGAAGAAAGGCTCAAGTATAAAACAGGACTAATATATTACAGTGAAAAGCAGAATTTATCATGGAACAAGTAGTCAATAGCTAGTTGTTCAATTATAAAATAATTACCATATAATGGGAAGTTACATACATTACTATATTATTACAAGCCAAGGGCATGATTCAGTATTCTAAATCTATGCAATAATTACTTCTGAATTGGCTAAAATAATTACACTACATGCTACAGAAACATACTCCCAGTTGGCCTCCATGAGTTAACTGCATGCTTCTTACATAGTTTTTCATGCAAAGTTCCCAGCAAAAAAAACCATGCAAGTCTAAGGAGAAGATTGTTTCCCTCTCTTTAAGATTCGAAGCCGGTTGGCTTACTGGGGCACATTTTCTCCTCCAAGTGAGTAGTAAAGTGGAACACTACTACTGTACTATACATTTCCATTTGGTCAGTCATCTATTGCAATGCCAGTTCTAATTGACAAAGGAAATAGACCAAAACGTGCTCAAATGAACAGTTAATTAGCTCCCATACCAATTATAAACAACACTTCACTCACCTTCGATCAACTGACAGTACTAGTAATGATAAATTATAGAGTAAGTGTAAATAAAGTGTTTTTAATTAGTGTAATTAATCACTTCACACATTCTTCAACCTGCTTTGCTCATTTGGGTAACAGCTGCAAGAAAGCAGTAGCAAAACTCCTTTAACATCCTTTAAACATTCATTTGCAGAGTTAATAGTTTGAAGTACCTCACATCCCAGCTAGAGGAACCACCTCCTAACTGTTACTATACACCTAATTAAGGACTTCACATACCAAAAAGTCATCACTTATTGTTTCTTCTGCCTCTCAGGGCGTATAGTTTAAGCGTGAAATATTGATTCCTACCCTACAACCTACTTTTATTGTTAGTTCATTATAGGTGTGTGCACTCATGGTAAGCAGTCACTAACTGCTCCTAAAGCTGGGTTGTATCTGTTGCCCAGTTTTGCAAAGGAATGAACAATTAAAAAAAGAGTTAGCAAAAGATACAGAAAGGGATGTGTAAGGTAGGCATCAATTTCTGAGTGTTCAACCGCATTTGGGGTGCTGGGGGAGTCCTGGGGCTAGACTGAAAGAATGATAAAAGCAGGGATTGCTCTTGATGGCAATCTGCTGGTGTCCTTCCACAGCATCTGACAGTAAAGAAGAGGGGGTGACGGTTAAAGACAAGGTGGCTGGACCTGTTTCTGGTGATACTAAATTCTTCAGCATCTCACTGGTATGTCCCGTTTTCCAAGCGGGGAAAAAAACCTGGGAACTAGATTCCTTGGGAATCCTGGGAACTAAATTGTGGCTGTTGGGAAAATAAAATGTTTTCTTAATTACAGGTAGAATAAGGAGAAATTAAACCACGGCAAAATTTAGCATCTAAAGGCAAAACCAAATCCTGTCAGCTACAACTGGTCAAACAGATTCTGTAGGAAAAGAAGGACTTTAAACCCAATTGTTAGTCCGATATCAAGCGGAAGATAACAAGTAGCTGTAACATAACAAGAGCAATAAGCATTGCCACCATTCCCCCTGCAAATCCAGGACTAGTACAAAAATAGTACTAGGAAAATATTTCAACATCTACGGTCTAGCTGATATTAAATATTAAAAATATTAGTACCTTTATAGTACAAGAAAAAATGACAAGGCTGCAATATAACAAAGATCCCATACCCTGGTAATGAAGCAAGTTGAAAAAAAAAAGGGTCTGTGTGTGTGTGTGTGAGAATGCATAGTTAAAAGTAAGAAATAAATGATAATACTTTGTATACTAAATCCCATGCAGCTCCCTTGTTATGAAACAAATACATCTCTTTGGATGAGCAGCAACTGTTAAATGAGTACGCTGAAAACAAACTTCTTTCACAAAAAAGTAATTTATATGCAATACCATGCTCTACCAGCATTAAGAGAGCTATGTTCTACCTACGGAGACAGAAAAGGGCTTTAGTGTTGCTACAGAACCTATTCTTAGGTACTGGAAAAAGGGATTTGATGGAAAGCATTCAGAAATGTAGAGTAAGTTAATTTTCAGCCAAGGATTCTATAAATGATATGTATCTGAAGAAATGATGCAAAAACTAGGCTGATACCATTATGTAAGTGAACAATACAAAGATATCCCTTCTAACTCTCTTTCTGACCTAATTACTATTGGAATGGAAGATGAAGAACACTTTATTTCAAGAGTAAGTGAACTGGGAATAGAAAATAGTTTCACTTGATGCTGATTATCTTATGCTTTTTACACAAGATAAAAACCCTGCTATTATTGTAAGAGGAAAAAAGAGGTGTTGGTTAGGCTTTGAAATAATAAATCACTAGTCTAAGGGATAGCCAAGCACCACAAATGTCCACAAGAAGTAGTAGAGAAATGTAAGACCTGGAGCACATAGATAAAAGTAAGGCCTACATCCCATCTCAAGAGTAAACGGTTCTTTTTTGGTCACTGAAAGGCTGTGGTTTTGATGGTCATACAGATATCCCAGAGCCTGGGCAAGGGGGATACACCAAGGTCACCAGACACCATCAGGTTTCCAGCTACTGTGTTACGCTAATGAAGTGTCTCCAAGTAAGAGAAACCCTGTGTCATTAAACCAGGACTGCAGAGTGGCAAGTACAGTCTTCTCTTAGTGTTTGGTAGAATCATATTTCAAAACGGTTAAAATTTGCCAGCTGTGCACCTGTGAGGGAAAGGAAGAAAACCAGAGAGAAATAAGTAGGTCTTCAATAGCTGGGCTTAGTAAGGAGGCATTTAACGAGGAAGAATTTCTTCAGGGACAGGTAACTTTTATGGCAAAAATTTGTGGGCAATATAATGTAAAGACAATAGAATTGCCAGTGAGTTTACATAAAAGTCTTCTGGAAGTTTGGAAACGTGTTGCAAATATGAAATGTTAGCAGACCTGTGGAACAAGGTAAAATAGCAAAGCCTGAGCAATCCTGACATAATAGGTAACTTGAGTAGTATTTACTCAGATAGCATGTTTTTCTCTCTCAACCACACAAAGCATCACTCCAGATGCTTGTATGAAATATAATACAGCCAGATCTTCTTTCATAAGCAATCCTTGGTACTGCTGTTTGACAGAAGGACAAATCCTGGAGTTCCATTACTAATGAGAGAAATTACTGAGCAAGACCTAAAGACATATTTAAGCCTAGCATACAGAAGTTGTCCATGTCTCAGGTTTTTAAAAGAAAAAGCTATCCTAAATCTAGATTAAAAACAAGGATAACCAACTACTGCAAATTTTTAAATGACCCCAATATTAAACAACTTCTTTTGCGGAAGATTAATCATATTTTATGAAATCTCTTGCTAAACCCTGCAGATATCAAAATCAGATAGTCTCTGGAAGAGATAATTTATCATCAGCCATTAAGATGACCTGCTTTATAGGAACAGTAGATAGAAACAACACAGGAACAAGATGGGCAGCAAGGATAATAACTAAATTACATTTCTGCACTGCGGCGTACACCAAGAGGAAGAATAATATCCCCCAGCCTTCCATCCAGGGATTTCTAAGGATGATCTGGAGTGATTTCAGCAGTAAAATTTCTGCTGGTTCTTGCTAGACCTCCACCAGAGGACCTCCACAGTGTAAATGAACTACGCAAAGAATATAAATGGCTTCTTTCCACAAACATCATGATTTGCTGATGGTGACAATGTTACTTCTGTGAAACTCTGCAGGTGGTACACCATGCAGGGAGTGCCAGAAGTCACACAGTATTTCACTGTAACAGTGGTTTGGTATCAGATTGTGGAACCATGGGAGAATGGTACCTGAACTGGGCTTCTGGATGGGATTTAGATACACCTCTGACCGTGACCACAAGAAGACACTTGCCTGCAGGAGGAGGCACTGCATACAGCAACGCAGACTGCAAGCTCCAACTCAGAACTGTCATGCCTCCATTTGGGAGTCTCCCATTTTGCAAAGAATAACTACATTTAAAATGGAGTGTGTGCTTTGTGAACAGAAAAAAACCCCAAACAATTAGTAAATTAAGGACATATTTTGCATGATTAAATTCTCATTTTTTGGAAGCATTTATTACCTTTGAAGACCAACTCTGAATATCAAGTGTTCGTAGTTGCCCTCTGTGCCTAGCACAGCCTAAATCTGCTATTGATAGTATTAAACTAATATGTTCCTTTTTTACTTCTAGGAAATAAGATCAGATGGTTATAGACATCACACAAACATGACTCACATGGAAACTGTAAGCATTATCAGAAATTAAAAAAAAAATAAATTAGTCAAATCTCTTCTGATAGACCAAAATGAGACTGTTGAAAAATAATAGCAATTTAAAAAAAAAGCACCTACCAGCTTTCCTGACCATTAAGGATGTAAAACTACTGTTCTGGTTGCAACAGGGATAGACTTAATTTTCTACCTAGTAGCAGGTATAGTGCTGTCCTTCGGATTTAGGATGAGAATAAAGCCAATAACACACTGACCTTTTTAGTCGTTGCCAAGCAGTCAAGGACTTTTCAGCTTCTCATACCGCCCCACCAGTGAGAAGGTGGGGAGCCCCCAAGAAGCTGGTCAGCCAGGACAGCTGCCCCAAACTGGTCAGAGGGATATTCTATACTGTATGAAATCAAGCTCAGTATGGGGGAAACTGTCTGAGGGTTTAGACCATGGCTCGGGAACTAGCTGGGCATTGATGGTCTGAAGGTGGTAGGCAATTGTGCTGTGCATCATCACTTGTTTTATGTATTCGCCATCATGTATTGTCACCAACATCATCATCTTCCTTTTCTGCCATATTGAACTGTTCTTATCTCAACCCAAGTTTTACTTTTTTTCCTGATTCTCTCCCCCATCCCACTGAAAGGGGTAGGGTGGGGGTAGGGTGGTGAGTGAATAGCTGTGTGATTGTTCTAGCTGCTGGCTGGGTGAAACCACAACTACTCAGAGATATATGGATCTGATGCAAAAGGCATCAGTAGATCTATTATGCTGTTATGTTGTTCTTTGAACTTAAGTAGTAGCACAAAACAGGTTTCCTCTTCTCGTGCAAAGCAGAACTCCATTTTCCCCTGACCTTTGGCAGGCTTAAATCTCGAATCTTTTCTGTCCACAAATGAAAATGGCTATTTGGTCTCTGAGGCCAGCCAGCTCAGGGCATGTTCAGCACTGTCTCAAGAAGTCAATTAAGAAATAGGCCAAAAAGGTCAAAATTTTATGTCAATCTTTTTCATCTGCCAAAAAACCTCCTCTGCCATAAAACAGAAAGTACAGCCTTTTGCCTCTGCTTTTTCTTCCTGTGCCCGTGCTCTCTGTGCACCACTCCCCACTCCCATGCTGCACTCTCATTCATAAGGCTGGGACAGAAAAAACAGAGGCAACTCCCTACTCTGTGTTATCACCCGAGTCACTACAGTCCTACTTTATTGAGAGCTATGTAAATTGCACATAGCACAAAAGAAATCCAATCCAAACCCATACCTGCCAAAATGTTCTGCTCCATATACATCATTTTACGCAGGCTAACAAGCCAACTGCCTCTATTTCAGGGCTGCATCTCCACACTGCTTATGCTCCCAAGCTGGCACCGGCAGATCCCAGACCGATGCGGCTCTTGGCACTGCTGACTGTGCTGAGCGTGCGGGCACCAGCATGCCACTAAGGCATGAGTAGGGTGAGTGGTTTATCAGTCTGTTGTAAGGATGTGGGTGCATTTGTTTCCTGGCCTGTACAACAGACACAATATTTACTAATGTTCTTTTGCGTTGTAGGTTCAGATGCCAAAAGTCTTTCTTTGTTCTGCTCCTACAGATGCTACCATAAGTCACTGTCACTTTCTAATGAGTTTCAGTAACTGCTTCCTGCGGTGGATGAGGGAACACCTGGTTGCCTGTGCAGGATTTGTGTTTGCCACAGGCTAAGCATTACAAGCTGATCACTACCTTCTTTCCATCTTTAATGTTGCTACTAATTGTTCCTGCTTTCCTGGCTCGGCTCTCACCTTTCCATTTTCCCCCTCCATATATATTTTACCTGCTGTTACTGCTGCTGTGTTAATCTGATATTCATATTCTGTACTACAGTAATAAAGCTAGATTGTGAGGGGCTGTTTTCTTTAGGCAAGGATTTTAAGTTAGTTGCACAGCATAATAATGACAGCGGGTACCAACGTCAGGCTCATCTCAGGACAAGCAAGCTCAGAGGTACAAAGTAATACCGTAATATCACTATGGAATTTATAAATAAAAGTCCATATCATCACATAGGCATAACCAGAAATATGAAACATGCTGCAGGTGACAGCACATTGAAACAAAAGATCAGCCTACTGGCTGCTGTACAGAAGTGGAGGGAAACTAGAAATGACTTAGTTGCAATGTTGTCATCGTGTTACTTCTGGATTCCCAACATGACACACCGATCAGATGTGTGGATTCACTTCAAGTTACATAAGCATGTTAAGAGTGAAGATAGCAAGGCCACTTTTACATAGGAAAATTTGGTTGTTTTGGTTTTTTGCCTCTGAGGATGAATCATCCTCTGTTTTGGGGACAAGACACTAAGGCTTTATTTCATGATGTGTGAGAGCATAAAAGATGAACTGGAAAAAGAAAAGATGGGATTGAAAGAAGGTAAGCACCAGACATAAGGATATGATAAGACAGTACTGGATAGTTTAGGGAAAGATGGGAGAGCAAGAAAAGGTGAGAGAGCACAGGAAAGGAGAGGGGAGGAGAGATACTAAGATGGCAGGGGTGTCTCTGGCTGGAGATTTCTTCCCGAGGAGAGGAAATTGCAAGAGGCAGACTGCGGCAGTTTACATCCAACAGTAATGGCACACACTGGACTGTCACGGTTTGAACAGTACTTCTGCCAGTGACTTCTGGCTCTTTCTCTCTGAGAAGCCTACAACCCCTCCCCAAACACTACTGCAGAAGAACTGAGGCAGTGGAAGCCCTGCACAGGAAGGTGCCCACAGCAACCCTGGTACCAACCCTGAGGAACCAGGGAAAGCAGATGCTGCTTCTCTGAGCAGTGATGGTTTCTTCAGCCTTCACCAGGCCTCCTGCTTGTTAAAAATCACACATGAACATGAAGACAGGCAGTGAACCAAAGCAGAATGAGATCAGCTGGACCCAAGTCATGGTTCCGAACACCACACTGTCCGACACCCATGGTAGGCCATCGCTAGTGAAGCAGGTACCAAAGCTTGCCAGGAATCCTGGTGGTGAGGGCCCATACTGTGGCTCCGCTCCTGTGTGTGACTCTTGGCAGCAGTCTCCTCCTGCCTGTACCTTTTCATCTCACGCTATTCTCAATATCTTTGAACTCTGCCTCCACAGAGGGTGAACACACTAAAGTCCAAGCTCAGAAACGCTCAGTGCTGATGGGGCATTTCCTGAGGCAACACTGGCTGTAAACACTGATGCTGACATGTTAAGAGCTGGCCCTCGGGTCAGCACTGGAGCCTGCTTCATATTATCAAACCTTAATGTCTTAGCAGGCTCTAGCGATGAATCTACAGAAACTTTGCATGGTTAGCTTTTCTGTAATGGCATTAGTTTCCTGCTGAGGGCTGCCCCTGGAAGCAGGTCTCTCTGCTACCAGACAGTGACTACTGCAAGGTTACATGGTAATTATTTCATGCTCACACTTAGGGTGACTAGGACCAGAAAGGGGAGGTGGATAAAGGAAACAACATCTTATCCCAATTTAACAACTACTTACAAAGACTGAACGTGACCCACATTTGAGACAGTTTCTGTACAACTTGCTCTGTGAGAACATACAATGGATAACCACAAGATCACCCTTTAACAATAGGTGTCCACCTTTCAGAAGATTTACCCCATTACAAATGGGGCAAAGAAGACTTTGAAACCCCAAAGTGTTGAAGCCAAGATATTGAAAAGACTTCTATTAGAAGAGGAGGGTGGAATAGGCAGAGGCATCCGAAATGCCTGCCCTGAATACATTATAGTGCTGACAGACGTTTCATCAATAAGGCAAAATTTCCTCAGAGCTCATACTCCGAGAGATTCATCGGGAGCCAAGAACTGTTGACTCAGACAAGTGCCAAGTTTGCATTAATGCAGCAGAAAGAAAGGTGATGTGACCCGTGTTACGCGCTTCTGCTACTCCTACTCCAAAGACTCCAACCCTAAAATGAAAGAGGGCCAGGCACAGTTCCCCGGTGTTTTTCAAGTCTGAAATGCACTGAAAGAGCACGTGACTGTATCAGTGTGTATGCTCTCTGGGAGCTCCCACAAGAACACCTCCTTTGTGTGCCCAAAGAATGACTCAGCTGGATCGCCCAGGCTCTCAGAGCAGATAATGAAATGGAAATAACTCCATCTATCAACACATTGTGAGGTCCACTGATGCCAAATTTCATCTCATTGAGCATGTCAGCCATCTGACAGGTGGCAGTTTCACAAAGCAAGTGCTATGGGATGGAAAACACATAAACACACATCCTTTTACACATCCATTGTGTAAATAGTGCCTTTTTGTTTCAATCCATTTTCAAATCTATGAGTAAAGCAGCTTGTAAAAGATGAAAATCATAAAGGTCGAACAAGGAGTGCTCTTTCAAACTGGGACATCTGCTTTCACACTGAGTAAGGAGGATCCCTTTTATTGTAAAAAATTGCCGAAACAAAACTGAATTAAGAGAATAAAAGAAGAGCTTAGCCCATCTTTTTAGCCTCAGAATTAGGTTATTTCAGTGAAAATCACATCTGTCTAATACAACAGCTATATATCATTTCATGTGATTAAAATAGTCTGTTCTTATAACACAAACTGTTCTTCAGAAAAAAAAAAATCAACATCTAAATGGTACTGCTACCCATTTGTGCTGCATTTTGGTCAAATAGTTGCAAGTGACTAAGAGTTAATATGTTGTGGGACTGAGTTCTCAGTGGTAAGCCATGTTTCTTCTTCCCCAGAAGGACTGAGATATCCTTAACTGCCTGCATTTCTGTCAACATTTAGCCTCAGTGAAGTGCACTCTGAAAGGGCATTAGCCAAGGAAACAGTGTCACTTCATCTACATTGCACTGATCCCCTTATCAGTGTGCTGAATTCTGCAATTAATCCTGAGCACCAGTGTAAAGATCTCTGAGTCACAGATATAAGTAAAATATATTCAGAAAATGTGGGGGAAAAAAAAAAGTCCTGGCAACTCCAATTCCAATATAAATAACTTATTTTTAAATTGAAATTTAAAATGTAGCATTTAGGAAATATCAGACAATTGGAAGACTGATCGAAGAGGTTTGCTGATCCATGTCAACAAGAACTCTGTGGCTGCAGTCTGTGATATCGATTTAGAGAGCAAAGAAGAAGGGTTGCCCCATGAAGTGATTAAGCAAGTGAAACCTAGTGAAATGATTCTGTTTCAGTTAGAAACTTAAATGCTAAAAGCTCCAGAAATCTGCCCCATAATCCCTTTAAGACTGGTCTTTTGCTCATTTTGTGGAGACCGATGCAAAGGAAATAGCATGGCAGATTTAAATATAGATACCTTAAATTAAAATTAGAGACTTCTGGATTAGGAGACATTTGAGCCCGTGGTTTAAGTTAGGAAGAAAGTGCCAATGGATTTGCTCAGTAATCTCAGCAGTCTGTCTAACCCTTACTTTGCTAATACCATGACAGAGGGAGTAACTGCAGCCTGCCTCCATTGCTGTAGCCTGTAAGGCTTCAAGGTAGGAATCTGCAAGGATTCAATGAGCTTTAGCTAATTATCTCAGAAATGGTTTTGATGCCGGTATCATGTCAGCCCTCTGATGTGGTGTGCTCAAGACCCACAGGGATAAGGGTACAGGGGAACTAGTGGGACAGAAAGAAACACAGGACTAATATATTCCTCTCATTCCACATTTATCTCAGTTTACCCATCTGTAAAATGCAAATTCACAAACATTGCCAGGAACAGGTAGTTTGGTCCTTTACTATTGCTCAGAGGCCTCCAGTTTCTCTGTGCAACAGAGGATGGATATCTGGAGGCCTCAGGCGGTTCATAAGACCTTTCCCACTTATCTGCAGGCCAGACTGTGAGCTTATCAAGCCTTAATGGCAAACATCCTCAGCGACCACCCTTCTTCACTCAGCCTTATGTATCTGTGTTTATTCTCCTTCTTTCCATGAAGCTTTCTACCTTTTCAATTGTTCTTACCATGTAGTGGCGGGGGGGGGGGAGGGGGGGGGAGGTGGGGAGGGGGAGAGGGGGAGGGGAAGAAGAACAACACAAAAGAAAACAAAACTAAGGAGGTGTACTGAGTAGGCAGCAACAGGAATGACTCTGAAGTAGGTGTGTGATTTTGAGACAGTGGTGCAGTGATGGGAAGGGGAGGGAAAAAATGCCTTGCTTCCTGCATCCTTCCAAGCATCCTAACCTGAATATATTAATTTTTCAGTCTCCACAATACAGAGTCAGCCCTCACAAAATGTTTTTGGTTTTTTTTTTCCACATGTCTTCTCCTACTAAATTAGCCAATTTTGCCATGGCAATGCACTTACTGAGCTCCAGTCACTATTCAGCACTCCTGTGGCTTACGTCTGTCTGAGGCATCCCCAGTATTATCTGTGTTCTGAACTAAATTTTGCTTCCCTGCATGCTTCTTTCCCCAGTGATTTCAGGTCCTACGCTTACTGTGCATTCCCATCCCTCTCCCGTGACTCAGCTCCAGTGTCTTACATGCAATTAGCTGGGCTCTCAGGCGTCTGGTCTTTCTCCTGATCCTATTTAAAGTGACAGTTATTTATCTTCTTGTGCAACAGCAATACTTCTGAGTTCCCATTAGACAGAGGTAATGGTGGAGGGAAGAAATAGCTTCAGAGGGAAGCAGCCAGCTCTGCAGTCAGCTCCACGCTGCCATGCTGTGTGTTACAGAGATCTACAGCAGGGAGAATGATGGATTGAGTGCCCTTACAGTGGCATTGAGGGACCAGGCTGGTGCCTACGACACATGGCAGCTGATGTCTACCACCACCAGCACCAGCACATACCTGTTCAACATCAGGGACTGAGGGTATGTGTGGACCACCATCATTCTGCTGGTGACATCCCCACAAACACTTAGGACAGGCTGAACTCCCCACTGACTCCACAAAAGTTCTGTCAGATCATCTTTGATGTAAACTGTTGTGACGTGGTGGTGACAGATCTATAGGTACATAAAGCTAAAGACAAACCTCTGCAGTACAGGGAAATGGACCACGGAGAAGTCGCTCCAGGTCTTAACTCAGCTGCAGCTTCTTGTGTAATTCTGGAAGTTTCCTTACTTTTTCTTTGTTCCCTTGTGACTAGATACACATGGGTTTGGGGAGTAAATTTATATTCAGCTGGGACAGAAGAAAGAGATGGGCAGCAATGCAGGAGGTCCCCTCTGATGCTTATGGCCTTGTCCCAGGGTCAGTGCAACTATGAAAACGTTTATGACAGCTCTCAGGCTGACTCTGCGGAGAGCATTTCCAGCCTGCCATGGCAGTAATGAATCTGCTCACCTTTGTCTGGTAATTATTACTTTGGAAACAGTGATCACTCCACTTGTATTTCACCAAATTAATAAAAACTTTACATATTTGTATTATTTTTATTTTTTGATTCTCAAGAATCAAGATGAAGATAATTAGCAAGCATCTCTATTAGCAATACAGAACCCCTCTGATACAAGCTCCTTTGACGTGACTTGTCCCATTAGCCTTTTTTTTTAACGTCTTTTTATTTGCTACTAAAGGAATAGCACAGGTGAAGTGATGTTTGGGATTTAGGGTATTACAACGGCTGCCTGCTCTGTGACGACTTTGTAAAACTAATTCTGAGAAAATCACGGTGCGCGAAGCTAAACCGTAAAGATCCTGAGTACAGGCACACTAATCCTCTACAAAGGCAAAGCTACCGATAGATTACCTCGTTAGAGTAGGTGCACACAGTTCAGAAAAAGAAGCTATGGTCACATCCCTGGGCAGGCTTTCACATGGTGATTTTAAAAATCTCTCTCAACTAGACTCGAACTGCCGTGGCAGGATAGAAATGACTCTCCTCAGAGTCAGCCTTCATATCTAAAATACAGCGATGCAGCAGAAAACTGTAAAGCTAACAGCTCAGAAGTTAGGAAAAGGCAGGCTAAGTTGCCTTTTATTCTGTGACACTCTATGTTTACACCAAATGCAGAGCAAATAATGATTTTTGGAATACTTGTGTAGTGAGACAGATAGATAGATAGATAGATAGATAGATAGATAGATCAATCAATCTCACTTCCTCTTGAGAGATTGAAGGAATTAGGACCAAACGTGTCCATGAAAGACAAATGCTGTATGTGAGACACTTAGGAGTGAGTTTTAAACTTCCTTCTATATCACACTTCATGTATTTGAGACTGCAATTCCACCATGTCCAGGCACAGTGGTTCCTTCCCAGCACACCTGCAAACTAACGGGGAACACCTAAAACTGTCAGTAGAAGACACCTTGAATGATTTCACAATTGTAACATCAGAACTTGGGGACATGAAGGAGGAGTACAATCAAATTTAGAGTGCAAAGCTGAGCAGTCAAATATGTGATGTTTGTTTTCATTTAGTATGGGTATGCTACTCATTGCTTAAGAGAAGTCAGAAGTGCTCCAGATGAAATCCCCCTCTAGTATGCTGCATGATCGGAGCCTTAGCTTTGGGGTAAATGAGGCATGGACAGAAAATCTACAAAACAGGGCATGGTAATAATTGTTTTATAATGCAGTCATAAGAAATTCCAATTACGTTGTGCAGGCAGCCTTGATTTGGGTACTTTTGACTCTGCCAACACAGTAAAAATTTAACTGTTTGATGTGTTTGTGATATTTTACTCCAAATTGAAAAAAGACCCCCAAACCAAAAAAAGAAAATCCAGTATATGCCATCCTAATTGCATTTGTGAGGGATTAGCAGAGCTGCAACTGCTAGCTTTGGCACATATATCTGATTCTTCATTAAAGCCGTAATAGCAAACAGCAATAGAGTTTCAGCAATCTAGGAGCAGAGAGTATAGGGCACTGTGACACAGGACTTCACAAATATTTCCCAACAATGAAGGAGATCAAGCTTGCAGCTCTCTGGGGGAGCCTGCTCCCTTGTGAGTGAATTCACCTACCTCTTCTCTCCAAACCTATCTTTCTTTGGGACAGTTATAGTCCTGTCCATAACTCTATTGCTATTTCCTCTCTCAAATGTCATTCTCATCACCCTTTTGTTCCTTCTCTTTGCACCTAATTCCCAATCCTACAAATAAATCATCCATCCAAGGAAGTTCAGCTCTCAACTTTCTGACTGGACCTTCTGCTGCAACAAAGCTCAGTTCTTTCCCCTGACGGCCCCAGACACAATCCGTCTCTGTTGCTCCCCTTCCCAGCACTGTTTTTTCTTATTCCTTGCATTCCTTATTCTCTTTCCTGTCTGCCTGCATTCCTCTTTGTGTCTTATCATTTTGTCATACTCTCCAGAAATTTGCTTTAGTACTAGTTTCCTTCACACATACTGACTCCTCTCCATCTACTATCTTCATTTAGTTTCCACCTCTTCATCCTGTTTCTGCCAGTTTCCTGTCCAAAGTAGCCCCTCTCTGCTCCCACTCTCCTATATTGCCATCTATCCAGTTTTTTTTCTTCTATTGAATCACATTTTGAAGGCAATCCTTATGCTAGTCATTTAATCTGTTTCTCCTCACTCCTAAATGAAGAAAAAAATCAGGACAAACCAGACCAAGCAACATCTTGATCATACAGACTGTGTTCACATCAAGCAACATTTTATCAGAAGTGTTAGTGACCTTGTTGGCCCAGAATTCTCACACATGAAAAGTGAAAAAAAATTCTAAGTCCCAGGATAATCAGCTGTGAATTTTACTGCAAATATTGCTTTAAAATAATGAAAAATGTTCAGAAAAATGATAATTCTGCATTTAATTTGCAAGGCCTTCCTTTCGTCAAATGATGACTGCACTTCAGGTGATGACTCATCATTGCCAGAGATGCTTTGCAGAAGTGGCTGTCACATTCCATTAGCCTTTCCAAATGAAGGGGAGATCATCCCCTTTCATTTTGGGAAAGCTGAATTTGGGCAGCCACCTTGAAAGACTTGACTTGGTTAGAGGGTACTACGCAGCAAAGGATTAAAAAAGACAAAAATGTGTCAACTGAGCAGAGGGAAGGAGATATGGAGAAATACAAGAGAAAATTGAAAAGCCAAGGTAGTGTCAGAAGCTGCAGTAGGAGTGAAGTTAAAGTGGGTACACACTGTGGCAGAGTATGAGACAGGAGACCTGCTTTTTCACTATCTAATGCTATATCCAATAGAAGACCTGTTAACCTGCTGGAAAACTTTGTCTCTGGATGTGACTCACGAGCACAAGCATTTGCAGCCATCTGCTCTACAAACACCCTGACCAGCATGTCGCTCGCTGGCTTTCTCTGCTGTTTAGCCTCGATTCGCTTCCCCAGCGGCCGGTCCAACAGAGAACCTGTCCACCCACTGCACATCTCCGTGAGCAGAAGGGCTGCTAAACGACCAGTGCAGTGAGCCAACCTTTGAGAAAAGACTTCAGCCTTCTTTCTACAGCTGCCATTCCCTGAGACATCTTAGAAAAGTTCACCTAACTATTGCTGACTCTGTATCCATTTCAAAATTTGAGTCTTAGGGAGGATGGGCGACCTGGCCAAGCGGTTCCAAAGAGACACCAGAATTACTTCACGGCCCCACACTATGTTTCCCTCTATTACTTTTGCACACAGAAAAAGGGCTGTTTCAAAGTTACTTTTGCAGTGGTGATACTGTGACATGACCTTATAGTACAGCACTACTGCTATTAATTACAAAGTAATTTCCTTAAAGTATATTCCTCTGTTTATTCCCCCTGCCCCAAACTAGCAATGAGATTTTAACAAAATCAAGACTTAGCTGGCAAAGGCAAGGAGACAATTTGCCTGCTTGCAACTGCATTGTCTTCTGCCCGTATCAGAAAGAAATCAAGGAAAACACTGTAAGATATGCATTTGATTTTAAGTCATGAGATGTTACAAATATGTCTGGGTTATAGAAAACACATTTCTAGCAACTTACTTTCACTGGCTGAGTAGTCCTGTGGATCGAGTATCCCTGATTCCTGAAGTGATCTAATACAGGAGTCCACCAGCTCCAGACCAGTGGTGAGCTCATCTTCTATATCCTTCTGACCATCTGCAATAAAACCAACAACACAGAAATGTAAGAGAAAGGCAAAAGGTAAAACCACCTACATGTGACTAAGCATTCCCCGCTGATGAAGGAATGGGGAACACACCACAATCAGATAATCAGAGGAGGCTGGCTGCCTTGAAAATTATCACAGAATCACAAGGTTGGAAAAGACCTTTAAGATCATCAAGTCCAACCGTTCCCGTTCTATGCTAAACCATATCCCTAAGTACCTCATCTACCCTTTTTTAAAGACATCCAGGGAAGGTGACTCAACCCCATCCCTGGGCAGCCTCTTCCAGGCCCCAACAACTCTTTCAGTAAAAGATTTTTTTCCTAACATCTAATCTAAACCTGCCCTGGTGCAGCTTAAGGCCATTTCCCCTTTTCCTGTCTCCTGTCACCTGGCTGAAGAGACCATCACCCACCTCACTACAACCTCCTTTCAGGTAATTGTAGGTGGTGATAAGGTCTCCCTTCAGCCTCCTCTTCTCCAGGCTAAACAGCCCCAGCTCCCTCAGCCGTTCCTCATATGATTTGCCCTCCAGTCCCTTCACCAGCCTGGTTGCTCTTCTCTGGACTCACTTGAGGACCTCAATGTCCTTCTTGTAGTGAGGGGCCCAAAATTGGACACAGCACTTGAGGTGCAGCCTCATCAATGCTGATTATGCCATCCTTTGAAAGTGTGGCCTTGGATTAATAAAAGCAGATCAAGGAAGTTCAGGTCTAACATTAGAAAAAGTTATAGACATGGTTTAGAAATGCCTCCTCTCAAAACTTTGTCAACCCTAACAACTTTTGCCAAATTTTTCCAGGTATAAGGAATTTCATATGCTAAAAATGGGACACCCCTCCCCGTCCCAACCCTCCTCCCCCATAAATAAATGTTTTGCATTCCATTTTCTTAAGGTAATATGATCATTCTGGGAGATAATATATATAATGAATATATATAGATAAGTACATTACCTTGTGTTTGCCAGTGAAACTGCTCTTCTGTTGAACTGCAAAGAGGAAAAAAAGCACGTTAGGTCCTTTGAAAGGATTCAGTAGTGTGCCACCAATACGCAGATCTAAATCTATTCTGGTGGTTAAAGAATAAGGGAACCCACTTAAGAAAAAATAGCATACTTAAAATATAGCAAATATTTTTTTTACATAATTTTTTAATGAATGCTTTGCACAGCATTCATTCAACAGATGGGACGAATAGTCAGTTCTTAAGTAATTCAAAAAATACACATAGAAACTCTCCTCTTTGTCTTGAAATACAAATTATGCTATTTCAAAGCAAAACTGTAGAATGATAGAATTGTTTTGGTTGGAAAAGACCTTTAAGATCAAGTCCAACCACTAACCCAGCACTGCCAAGTCCACCAGTAAACCCCATCCCCAAGCACCACAGCTACTTTAACTTTTTTACAACTTTGTTTGATCCTTCTATTTGTCTGCTTTTCCATTTTAATAGATAAAGTTATATATTGCTTTCTCAAGTGAACAGTCTTCTAAAAGGAATAATGAGAATGATTACTGGTTCTACTAATCATTATGTACATTTTTATGTTATTCAAATGTGCAGCTAAGTTATTTCAATTGGCCTACACAAGAGAGTAAATTTAGATGTGTTTGTGCTTCTAGGTACAAGCCGCTAAGCAATGGAAGGTCTTAATTTTAAAACAATTAGCATGCACACTAGATGATGTATTAGGTAAGGGTTGGCTTGGGTTTTTTTTCTATAAAATGAATGATATATTCAAATGAATGATAAAATGGATGATATATTCAATTAGACAATGAGTACACTTTCCTCAAAGGCATGGCATGTTTATGCTCCAGTATAGGTCTTTCTCACACACCAACAATACAGAAAGGATTTAAGATACTCTGTAATAATCATTCTTTTCTCAATAGTTATTATTTTATCACAGTCATGTTTAAAACATTTTTTCTGTACATTTTTACAAGACACTTTTTGGGGAGAACAAAAGAATCTGTTACATCCACCAGTAAAAAAGAAAAAAGGCATTATTTAAATTTTTGAACTAGATATTTATTTCTTCCTGTTGTTGAGAATAAATGCTTTTTAATGAGCAAATGGATTTTAAATCTTCACTTTTTTCTTAGAATTTTCCCTTTTCCAACAGATGCTGGATGTCTTATCAATATGTGAATATAGCTCTTGGTAACTGTGTTCTGAACAAGGTCAATGAAATTAAATGCTTCTTTTTTGAGGCCTCTTTTTACAGTAAAAGAACTTGCATTAATTATTGATCAGATTTGATAGTGTTTAAAAAAATCGGATAATTGCCAAGTTTACATGTTTTTAATTTCTAGATGGCATCAAAAGTGTTAATCTGACAAGCTCAAATCTATACATCATCATCCTGTTCAGATATCTACTATGTGTGGTTTATATTGACATACTATCATGAGATTTCACAGTTAAAGAAGCTAGCCCTTCGATGAGACGCTCAACTCAAATGCTTGCATTAGAGTCCACTGAAGTTAATAACACTGAAGATAAACACAGCCAGAGTCCTCTGGCAAATTAGAATCGAAAAGTGCTAAACTGGAAGAAATTAATTTAAATTACCTTTCAATAGAAGCACAGAATCACTAGTTTGGAAAAGACCTTTGAGATCATCAAGTCCAGCCACACCTGTCCTCTACTAAACCATATCCCTGAGCACCTCATCTACCCACCTTTTAAATACATCCAGGGAAGGTGACTCATTGCCCTCCCTGGGCAGTCTGTTCCAATGCCTGACAACCCATTCACTGAAGATCTTTTTCCTAATGCCTAATCTGAACCTGCCCTGGTGCAGCTTAAGGCCATTCCCCCTTATCCTATCACCTGTCACTTGGCTGAAGAGACCAGCACCCACCTCTCTACAACCTCCTTTCAGGTAACTGTAGGTGGTGATAAGGTCTCCACTCAGCCTCCTCTTCTCCAGGCTAAACATCTCCAGCTCCCTCAGCCACTCCTCATAAGATTTGCTCTCCAGCCCCTTCACCACCCTGGTTGCCCTTCTCTGGACTCGCTCAATGTCCTTCTTATGGTGAGGGGCCCAAAACTGGACACAATACTCGATGTGCGGGCTCACCAATGCTGAGTACAGGGGCACAGTCACTTCCCTGGACCTGCTGGCCACACTGTTCCTGATACAAGCCAAGATGCCATTGGCCTTCTTGGCCACCTGGGCACACTGCTGGCTCATATTCAGCCTGCAGTCAACCAACAGCCCCAGATCCTTCTCTGCCTGACAGCTCTCCAGCCACTCTTCCCCAGGCCTGTAGTGCTGCATGTGTGTCCCATGTGCAGCACTCTACACTTGGCCTTGTTGAACCTCATCCTGTTGGTCTCAGCCCATCGATCCAGCCTGTTCAGATCCCTCTGAAGAGCCTTCCTACCCTCAGACAGATCAACACTTCCTCCCAGCTTATTGTCTGCAAACTTACTAAGAGAACATTCAATCCTTTTACCCAGGTCACTGATAAAGATAATGAGCTGGACTGGACCCAGGACTGAGCCCTGGGGAAAACCACTTGTGACCAGGAATGGAGCCCTAGTGGGAGGGGGCTAGGAATAGGGGCTTCTTTTGAAATACTATTTTTTCCAAATTTAAATTACTTTTACCTGATTCTCCACACCCACTAAACAACCGCAGCTTCAGCTGACACCTTGGGACTTGAGAGTGATCCTTAATTCTGGAAGTTGTACCATCCATAATAAGCAATATATTACTTTCCACTATACAGTCCCTGTTCCAGTATCCAGATTCTATGTGATAGATGCCACCTCAAAAGGCAGGAAAAAAAGCAGTAGCTCAGGTGGCTTTTTCTTGCTGGCAGAGCGAATTACTAAATATGGCTGGCAAGAACACGGTGATGTGAAAGACTGCACTACCTCATCCAAATCAGTGAGAAAAGAAAATCAAGTCTGTGCATAAAGAGTGTATTAGCATATGCAGGAATTCCTTTTTAAGCAACAAATTCATATAAAATGTAGAAGTTCATTATTGGCATAGTAAAGAGAGTATTAAATGAATCACTAGTGGCTGATCAGTAGGGATCCTTAATATCAATAGTCTGACTTCCCTAGAAACATTTTAATGTATTCACCTTAATAAATCTTTGATGGGAAGGTCTGAAAAAGGATTGCAAAGATTCCTGACTGTATTTTGGCTTTTCCAGTTTGAATCAGGCATCTCCTCACGACTACTGCAAATGGTCTTTGAATAAATACTGGAAGTTTTATAGTCAAGGTAACAGGTTCACAATGAAAACCTTTATCCTAAAGCTACTTTCTCATTCAATATACCAAATATGGAACCAGCTGCCCAGAGAAGCAGTTGAGTCCCCATCCCTGGAGGTATTTTAAAGCAGCATAGATGTGGTGCTTAGGGACAAGGTTTAGTGGTGGACTTGGCAGTGCTGGGTTTGTGGTTGGACTTGATGATCTTAAGGGTGTTTTCCTAACTAAATGATTCTGTGATTCGATGAGTCTCCATTAGAAGTGTATTTGCTCCTACACAGGGATATCAAGATGTTCTGTTATGAAAAACAAGCTGCTTTCCCCAGTAAAACCCATGCTTTTTAGCTTCTGAGTGGTCCAATATAGCTGCACATTACCATTGCCATTCCTGCATTACAAACAGATGCCTTACTCTTGCAGACAAACACATAAAGGGTTTCCCTAGAAAAATCTTTGGAATTTGACATAGTTTAAATTTAGATACCTGGTGCTTTTTTTGTTTTAAACAAACAAACAAAAAAACTAAACCTTTTTTTTTTGTTTTGTTTAAATGAGCTTTTCTTGCTTTTGGCCTGAAAAGGATTCCTGACTGAAGGAACCTGACATGTCTGTACAGGGAGCCTTTAGGCTGTCACACAGCTCTGCCAAATCTGCTGGAGTGAATAAAAGGGCCTTTTTTTTTTTTTTGGTGCTTTTCTTGTAGGTGTTTTCCAGCTTCACAAGAGATCAGTTCAATTGACTGTATGCTCACATCAAATACAAGAAAAGACAAAACCAAAAAAAAACCCAACTCCACAGAAGTATTCCCCCTAATAAAATTTTCAGCATGCTCAGCAAATTAAAGCTTTCTGCTTTATAGTTTTTCTAAAAGAAAGATTTTACATTCATTATCAACCACTTTTCTGCATATTCCAATGCCTCATGGTATGTTGGCAAACTTTACTGACTTCAAGTGAGGAAGCTGAGCAATAACATATTTTATTGGGAAGTTCTGAACTATGGAAACCAGCACCAACCTTAAAGAGTTGGAGGAGGGTGATTTTAAGCAGAATTATGTTACTATACCATTAGAAAATAATGACATAAAATATTAATAAGCTGAGAACTCAGGTAAGCATAATTATTACCCTCCCTTAACCCAAAACCAGAAGAATGACTATGGTTTATTTGCTGCATTCCACCTTCACTACTAGTACTTACTGCATCCTTTATCTACTTCAGATGTTCTAGTACAAATACCATGATTGTTCTACTTGTATCCAAGTGATACAATGAAATCCGTTTCACCACTCGATTGTACAAAACTTCAATTCCTTTATAGCTTTATTGCCTTTAGAAAGCTGGGCTTATTGAAGGAAAATCCCAGGGTAGCAGAGTAATTTAAGAATAAGAAGATTATGCTAAAAAAACCCCAAACAAACAACAAAAAAATAGTGCTATATGTTTAGTTGGGGGTGTTCATCTTGAAGCTAATTCATCTTGAAGCCGATGAGCCTATCTTCTGTAAGGAGGCACCACACTGTGCCTATAACTTTACCTTCAATAACCACCTATGCAAGGAAATATTCCAGTAAAAGGTGTTTTACCTCCCCAGGCAAGAGTGAACAAAACACATAACCACAGAGTGGTCATCCTGATTCCAGCTGAACTCACATGTTCCCATTTCTGCACGCGTGTAATAATAGCACCGAGGTAGCAAGAAACCTTCTCTGTGTGACCTTGCCTGCTTAGGAGGACAAAGAGCAAATGAGCACAGCCCACTGCAGGGAGCTTGTTTGGGGGAACATCACACAAACAGAGCCATCAGGGAGCTCTACCTGTCTGTGCACAGCGTGGAGAGACCAGAGGCACCGAGGTCTCCAAAAATTCAGAGTTTCTACGGTCAGCAAAGGATGTCTATTGCCAGCAATCTGTTTAAATAAAATTTATTTCTTTTCAGGACAGAAGAATCCTGGTCTGAGCTACAATATGTCCATAAACAAGCAACGAATCAGGCCTTTGGGAGACTTCTTTTTTTTTTCCTGCACCCCAAGTAAAGCTAAGGGAGGAGTGGGTGTCCTGTTCAAGATGGACTTGAAGATAGGATAGGAACCCAGCATGACAAAATGGGCTCTGTGGAGACAATGGTACTGCCCCACCACAGCCAGCACCAGCGGAACAAGGACGAGCTATGTATCACCATCAAACACCTCTCCCCACAATTTACAGGAGTCAAAAGCAGTTTTGGTGAGTGCCCAAAGTGACACCAAAACACTGCCTTCCTGGACCATGCTCATGAGCTACATTTCTATGACAGTAACCAGAATGCTCACAGGAAGTATCCTGGAGGTGGGGAAGGCTGTTGAGCAATTTGGTAGAAGGAAAACTGCCTGAGATACCCTCGACAAAGTTGCCATCGGGCCTGTACAAACACCTCAGATTCACTCTCAAAACAGGTGCCGGGCATCAGCAAGGACACCCTGGACTCAGCTGAGCTCTTAGAAATCAGGAGTGTGCCCGTGGCCCTGGCAGCCAGGACAGCAGAGGGGCAAAGGCGTCTTACATCAAATCCCCAGCACAGGCATTTTCAACACCGCCTCGTCACAGCGGTGCTTGAGGAATCGCTTGGGGTTAGTTTTAGAGGTAACATGACCTGATGTGAGACCTGGCTCCCTTCAGGAGAATGCCTCTTGATCGCTTCTAGACCATCCCGTGCAAGAAGGGGGTCCAGTGCACTATCTGTGCCAGCACACTTCTACTGGCACAATATTTATTATGCAGCCTGTGGAAATGATTTTTTCTTATCCTGTGCCCCAACACACATCAATGCACATGCACACCGGGCCATGTGATTTGGTTATTCAAATGTGCATTACTACTCTTTGGAAGAACACTGTAGGCAAGGAACTCAGTTCCTGCTGGGAAGAGATGTAGGTCTGCTTTCCTTCACTCTTCCTGGCACACCTCTTGATTTCTCATGGAGACTGCATGCAGACTGCCAGGGTAAACTCATACTTCTGTATTTCTTTAATTATCCAACAAAAGTTTGTGTGCCTCTTCTCTGTGTGAAGTTACTCAGTTTACAGTTGTCACTCATTTTTGGAGAAAGTGATATAACTGCCTGCTACACAGAAGTATTTCTTCTAATTGTTTTCTAAAACAATTCATGAAATTATATCTAATACTACTATAGAAGAGCTATGAAAAGATGTTTGCATCAGGGGAAGTTTAGGTTGGATATTTGGGAAAATTTCTTTACTGAAAAGTTTGTTAGATATTGGAACAGGCTGCCCAGGGAAGTGGTTGAGTCACCATTCCTGGAGGTGTTTAAAAGAAGAGTAGATGTTGTACTTGGTGACGTGGTCTAGTGTTGGACCTAGAAGGGCTGAATAGATGGTTGGACCCGATGATCTTGAAGGTCTTTTCCAACCGAAACCATTCTATGATTATTACAAGGAGTTGTATCAGCACATGATCTTTCAATTATCTCTACAGTGGAGGCACACAAGCCTCGCCGTATATAATTACAAGCAGATACAGTCTCCCTGGTTTTTAAATTGCTATTCTGGATATGCAAGGTGGAAGAAAAAGAATTTGGAAGTATTTCACAAAAAGCATGGAAGTTAAACAGCTAATATTCAAACCAAGGCAAAGGAGAAGCAGATTTTAAACAAGTATTCCAGGTTATTTGGAAAATACTGAACAATCTTCAGTATCAACTATCTGGGAGAAAACAAATCTAAAATAAATTTAATATTAAATAGTCCTGTGAAAATGTACCAACCCTTCAATATGTTACCACAGAAAAGATCAATGCCCAAGTGCAACTTTTTCTCTTGTCCAATTTAAAATTACACCAAACTCTCTGACTTTGGTAGTCATCTCTTTAGATGTGATGCAGTAACCTCTCTCAAATCTCTACTCAGGCTCTGTAAGTCAGCTGTGGTATCAACTCGGCTACTGTATCAAGAAGTGCTTTAGATGTTCCAGGAAACCTAATCCAATCACCTAAAATGACTCTGAAAAATGTAAAAAAACCCTCCAACAAGCCAAATAAGAAACAACCCCCTCACCCCCACAAGTCCACACATATTTTACTGATGGCTGGTCTATCGTACCCTGTGAATTTCAAACTGACTGCTCAAATTATTACAAAGTTCTTCTTAGCTGTAGATGCCAGAAAACCATTCAACTGGTTAATTCTCACCTTTATTAGAAAGGCCTTGCTGCAAGTTCCTGCAGGGAAAGAGAACAGTCTATTTTCTTTCCCAGACAAATTATTCCCTAGGCTTTACAAAATCAATAGCAGAACTTTGTGGCTGTGCTATCAATGTTTTGTAGTTCTTTCCAAGGATGCAGGGAAATATTCACAGTTAATTTTCAAAAAGGTCCCACAATCAATGCTTCCCTCCTCATTTGATACTTGCAGAGGTTTGCAGACATGATTATCCTTTAGAAGCAACTTTTTAACTTCTCCAGTCCTACTTTATATCCTACTTACACAGGATACTTTCCTATACTGATTGTGCTTAGTAAGAACTGTTCTATTTTTGGTCATTTATATGCAATTTAGGGTTCAGTGTGCTACACTGAACGGCGCTGTTTGAGCACAGAACATGCACAGAAAACCAGCAGTGGTCTTGCAGTCCACCAAGTATGCTGCTCAGGTGCTTGCAAAGCGGGCAGCAAAGGCTGCTTATTCAAAGGACACAGAGAATAATAACACACCTCTTTCCCTCCAGTTTTTGACGATCACTCCTGAAATGGGCAACCTGAGTAATGATTATAGTAAGGATTTTTTTTTGTTTGGTTTTTTTTTTGGACCGCATTTATTTCACACATACCAGCCCCCCTCCCCCAAAACATTCACTGAAGCTTTGACTGAACTTGGCCACCTAGAAACAAAACACTTGCTACTTAGCTTGCAGTACCAGCCAGTTTCCTTTATTTTCACTCTGCAGATAGTTACTGGTGTGACAGCAGAGACAGAGAATCCTTTCACAGTGGAAGCCTGCAAAGGTTACTATTCCAAGGAGAAGGATTTTCAAGGCAACACATGCAAATAGAACCATAAATACTCGTTATACTTCATTTAACTTTAAACTTGAAAGCAATGACAACAACAGGGAGACAAGTATTACAGGACTTCCCTATTCTCACTCTTCCCTCAGTGTCCACTCCTGGCCCCTGTGTATCCCAAACAGGATTCTGGGCTAGACAGACCCTAACTGAATCAGCACAACCACCCTTATATTCTAACTTAGAGAAGCTAAAATCAAATCAAATTACTTCATTTGGTAATTTCCCTTCATTAATTAATTAAAAAAAAAAAAGAAAAAAAAAGAAAAAAAAGATGGTGGTTTACAAAAAAGAAGGAATTAGCTCAGGAATGGATTTCTGTTCAAATTATGTTAGTTCTTCCTGTTTGCTTCAAACCTAATTTTTATTTGAGAAAAGAGCTCACTTTCAAAACTCAACTACCTCAAAATGAGCACATTTAGAATAGCATAGCATAGTGCAGAGTAGAATAGAATAGGATTAGAATAGAATAGACCTAGAATGACTTCTTAGTCCAATCGCCCAACTATTTCAGTGATTTGCAGACACGATTTTCCTTTAAAAGCAACTTTTTAACTACTCCAGTCCTATTTATATCCATTTTATATTATCCTACTTTATCCAGCTGACTAAAAGTTAAAGCATGTTAAGGGCATTGTCCAAATGCCTCTTAAACACTGACAGGTTTGGGGCATCACCACCTCTCTCAGAAGCCTGTTTTAGTGTTTGACTACCCTCTCAGTAAAGAAATGCTTCCTAATGTCCAGTCTGAACCTCCCCTGGTGTAGCTTTGGACCGTTCCCACGTGTTCTATCACCAGATAGCAAAGAGAAGAGCTCAGCACTTCCCTCCTCTTCCCCTTCTCCAGAAGCTGTAGAGACCAAAGAGATGACCTCCTTTAAATTTAAAATTTTTGCCACTTTTCCATAGCATAGCAGTTTAGATAGCAGTGTACTATCATATTTCTTCAGCCCCAGTGGTGATATCTGGATTCGATCCAAACCAAACAAGCATCTAAAATAGTATTTGGAAGGAACTTAAGTGCTCAAAAAATAAATCAGAAATTGCAAATTAGAGAAATGTGATAGTGGAGAGGTAAAATTGTCTCTGCCTTGAGGTAACTGGGCAGTTTAGTGCCTAAATCACAATGCAGCCTATCGGTACTTGGAAAACCATATTCTTCAAGCACACCTTCCAGACAGGATTGCTCAGAAAATACAGTAACAGTTGTCATGCTTTAAAGAAAACAACACAATGCCTGAAGGATAAAATGAGGTCCTGTTTATTCTTTCCCTTCTCCCTCTTCCCCAGCAGTTGAGTTCTTAAAGCACTTCTGCAGAATGTGGTACGTATGGGAAGAATGACTGACATCAGCTACCTAGACTTGTGCAAAACATTCGGCGCTGCCCCTCTCTAAATTGGAGAGACATGGATTTGATGGATGGACCACTTGGTACACAAGGAATTGTCTGGACAGTCACACTCAAAGTCAATGGCTCAATGTCAAAGTAGACCAGTGACAAGTTGTGTTCCTCAGGGCTCAGGATGGGGATCGGTGCTGTTTAACAACTTTGTTGACACCATGAAGAGTGGGATCAAGTGCACCCTCAGTGAGTCTGCTGACAACACCAAGCTGTGTGGTGTGGTTGACATGCTAGAAGAAAACAATGCCAGGCAGAGGGACCTTGACCAGCTTGAGAAGTGGGCCTGGGTAAACTGCATGAAGTTCAACAAGGCCAAGAGCGAGGTCCCTGCACACAGGTTGGCACAATCCCAAGCATAACTACAGGATGGGAGGAAAAGGAGATTGAGAGCAGCCCTGAGAAGAAGGACTTCAGGGTGTTGGTGGATGAGAAGCTCAACATGAGCCAGCAATTTGCCCTTGCTGTATCCTGGGCCAACTGTATGTAGGGATGCATCAAAAGAAGTGGGACCAGCAGGTTGAGGGATGTGATTCTGCCCTTCTGTTCCACTCTTGTTGAGACCCCACTTAGACTACTGCATTCAGCTCTGGGAACCACAACATAAGAAGGACATGGAAGTGTTAGAGCAAGTTCAAAGATGATCAGAGGAGGGAGGGCTGTTTATCAGGGCATGTAGTGATAGGACAAGGGGTAGTGGCTTTAAACTAAGGTAGATTTATGAGGAAGAAATTCTTCCCTGTGAGGCCTGTGAGGCCCTGGCACAGGCTGCCCAGAGACGCTGTGGCTGCCTCCTCCCTGGCAGTGTTCAAGGCCAGGTTGGATGGGGCTTTGGGCAACCTGATCTACTGGAGGATGTCTCTGCCCACAACAGGAGGGTGGGAACTAGGTATTTGAGGTGTCTTCCAACCCAAACCATCCTGTGATCATTTTGGTTCGATGACAATCCTCTTTTATTCATTGTGAGAAATCAAAGAAATCTCTAGTGTAAGCATCAGGCTATTCTCAATCTTTCCTGTGAAACCTCAAACCTGTATAGAAAACAACACAGTATTTTAGTTAAGGTGCTCCATTATAAAGGATGCCAGTACAGCTACCTTCTCTTCACAAAATGTTTTTAAGGATGACTTCAGAGAAAGAGTGCTTCAAGACTGCAGTACTCACAAGAGGAAAGACAGCTTCCTGGTGGAGCAAAAAAGGGTCCTGAAGATCCAGAGGTGACACTGAATTTCTTGTAAGGTACCTGCCCAACATTCTGACTATAAGGAAAGAAAATTCAGTGACTTGAGGTCGATTCTATACTGAAGCACATGGTCTCTAGGTGCTGTATAAACACTGTGGAACTCCACCCAAATAATGGGTGCGTGAAGACAGTCATCTAAAAATAAACCTTACAACACACTTTCTTGGTACTTTTTAGTCCTGATCTTTGGTGCCACAGTTTCTATAGAAACATGGTGCAACATAAACAAAACTCCTTTAAGGAAATCTGCTTCTGCATGTAAAGATGCTGCAGTATTTCTTCCTGGGATAGCTAACTGCTAGAGCAGGTAAAACCCCACCAGTAGCATGAAGCTCCTCGTTTCCTCACTTCAGATGAATGGCAGGAGGGTACTTCTTCTGCACAAGACTCAATCCTTAGATCATTTGGACTGTTTGAGGTAAAATACTTTAAGTGTGACCACACTTTTACATAAGTTTTTCTGCCACATTATTGGTTCTGTGTTGCCCTTGAGAACTAATAAGGAAGTGATTTTCTCTAGATTTTGGGGGATGATTCATTTGGAGTTCAGCACTTCCTTAGGGAAATGATGCAGACAGAAGTCAGACGGCCTCTACCTTGAAGAAAGCACATTCCATGCAGGAAGCTCCCAACATACACATAGCCTGTCACTGTGTGAAATCGCACATCACGGCCCTTCCTGGTTCCTCTCCCCTACAGCCTCTTCAAATTAGCTTCACTCAGCTCCTTCCAGGAGACCCCTTCAGGGCTCCTCACCTTTGCTTCTTTCCATGTAAACAACCCTCTCCTTTCCTTTCAGTTCCTTCTCCCCTACTACAGAAGAAAACACAGAGCCAGGATGTTTCTTCCTTTTTCTCAGCTGATGATTTTGCTATTCCCTTTCCTGCAGCTTCTGCCTGTTTGGGCAAGCAGCAAACTCCTACTGTGCCAACACAGTGGCAGGAAGTCCCCTGTAACCAACAAAGAATATTCTTGATTTGAATAGATGGTCTGAATTTTGACATAGAGCATCCTGCACGGTAGTCATCTCTACCTTACACATTGTCTTTTATTTCTGTATTCTCCACCACGTGCGTGGACATGAAACACTGCCATGAAACAGAGGATTCTGTGAGGAGCTGGAAAGATTCTTTTTAAAGGAAGATTAAGTACAGGATTTGAGGTGTATCTTTAAAAAGCCAAGTTTAATAGATGTGTTGAACAAATTATTTTCTGTTGAGATGAAGGGGGAATAGTCAAAAAACAATTTAGGCTTGAATGCCTTCTGGGCATCATTTGGTTCAGTCAACACATAGAGATGGGCTAACTTCAAAATACTGTCCTGGACATAACATTGTCCCAAGGCATGTGGGAGACTCCTTCAGGATTCTGTTCTTCCCACTTTTTTTTTTAGTTAATTCTCATGTTTTAAGGGATAAAATAAAAACTGATGAAACATAAAACAGTTTGGTGACTTTATATGAGACAACTCAAGTCTGAGAAGAGAGCACAACTGGATTTTATAAGGCTAAATAACCATAGAAAAAGATAAAATTGGAGAAAACATAGAGGTGGGACAACAAAATTTGGGTTCAAACTGGGTATTGAAACTTTTGCTGGAAATCTAATGAAGGTACTGTAGTTTTGCGTGGCTGAGTTTGGAGGCAGGGGTGGGGATGGCAAGGTTGCAGGGGGCTTCTGGAAGTAGCAGCCAGAAGCTCTTTGCAGGCTCCACAGAGAAAACACCAGCCAGACTCAAGGCCAGAGTCGTTGCTGACCAAGGCCGAGCCCATCAGCAATGGTCACAGTGCCTCTGGGAATCACATTTAGGAGAAAAAAATGCAAACAGCTGCTTTATGCCCCCAGAGAAGGGAGTGAGAAGAGGTAAGAAACTGTGCAGACACCAAGGCCGGGGAGGGGGTGAGGAGGTGCCAGAGAGAATGATGCCCCTGCAGCCCGTGGAGAAACCCATGGTGGAGCGGGTGTCCCCCCACAGCCCATGGAAAAGGCTGAGACCCCACCTGGAAAGGCCCCACGCTGGAGCAGGTGGAGACACACAGAAGACAGTGTGACCTGCGGTGGAGCAAGCCTCTGCCAGTGCTTGTAGCGTGGGAGAGAGACAGAGGCAGAGAGATGAGCGAGAGAGAGATCCATGCCAGAGCAGGTTTGCTGGGGGTACTTGTGACTCCGTGGGGAACCAGGCTGGAGCAGTCTGGGTCTGAGAGACTGAGAGACATTCTGTGATTTATGACTGCACCCCACAGAAGTGACCCATGCTGGGACAGCTGGTGAAGAGCTGAAGCCTTGTGGGAAAGGACTCATGTTGGAGAAGTTCGTGGAGGACTGTGTCCTGTGGGTGGGACCCCATGGTGCAGCAGGGGAGGGGTGTGAGGAATGCCCTCCTCCCCAGCTAAGAAGGAAAACAACTTCTGAGGAACTGACCAAAACCCCCATTCCTCCAGTCCCTGCCCCTCCCTGTGCCACAATGGGAGGAAGAAGGGAGCGAAATCATGACTAAAGTGAAGTCTGCTAAGAAGGGAGGGGTGGGGGAAGGTGTTTTAAGATCTGGCCGCACTTCTCATTACCCGACTCTGGTGTCACTGGGTGTGCAGTGCAGTGTCATGAATTGGAGAGTTTTCTTTCCTTTGTTCTGTGCTGAGTCTGTTTTGCCCGTGACGCTGATTGTGGAATCATCTCTCCCTGTCCTTATCTCGACTCCTGAGCCTCTCAACAGATATTTTCTCCCCTGTCAAGCTGAAAAGGGGAGTGACAGAGCAGCTTTGGTAGGAGTCTGGACTCCAGCCAGGGCCAAACCACAACAGGTACTAAAACATCATGGAAGCAGCCATTCTGTCACTCCCCTCCTCAGCTGGACAGGGGAAAGAAAATATAACAAAAGGCTCCTGGGTTGAGATAAGGATAGGGAGAGATCAGTTACCATCATGGGCAAAACAGACTGAACTTAGGAAAAATTAATGTATTACCAAGCAAAACAGACTAGAGCAATGAGAAATAAAACTGTTCAATCACATCCTCTCACCCCTCCCTTCTTCCCAGGCTTAACTTCACTCCCAATTTCTCTCCCTCCTCCCCCTCAAATGCACAGGGGGACAGGGAATGGGGGTTGTGGTCAGTTCATCACAGTGTCCCTGCTTTTCCTTCCTCCTCAGGGGGAGGACTCCTCACACTCTCCCCCTGCTCCAGCATGGGGTCTTTCCCATTGGAAACAGTCCTCCATGAACTTCTCCAACATGAGTCCTTCCCATGGGTTGCAGTTCTTCAAAAACTGTTGCAGCATGGGCCCCTCTCATGGGGGGCAGTCCTTCAGAAACTGAAGGTGGGCTCCAGCCTGGTCGGCCACAGGGATACAAGTCCCCCCAGCAAACAGGTCCTGCCAGGAGCTTACTCCAGTGAAGGGTTCCCACTGGGTCACAGCCTCCTTCAGGCGCCTCCACCTGCTCCAGCATGGGGTCCTCCAAGGGCTTCAGCTGGGGTCTCTGTTCCCCATCATCTTCCATGGGCTGCAGGGAGACAAACTGCTTCACTACGGTCTTCACAGGCTGCAGGGGAATCTCTGCTCTGGTGCCTGGAACACCTCTGGCCCCTCCTTCTATACTGACTTTCGTGTCCACAGAGCTTCTTACATCTTCTCACTCCCTTCTCTGGCTAAAAAACCCTTCCCCCCACCCCCTCCAAATCTTCCTCTGTTACCGCAGGGGTGCTACCACTGTCACTGATGTTCTCAGCCTTGGTCAGTGGCACATCCGTCCTTGAGCCGGCTGGTATTGGCTCCGTAGTACCTCAAGGAAGCTTCTAATAGCTTCTTGCAGAAGTCAGCCCTGCAGCCTGTCTGTTACCAAAACCTTGCCACGCAAGCCCAAAACAATGTCAAGGTAATCTGACCTATTAGGTGGGTGATAAGCAGCTGGATCAACCCCTGAACAATTATGTTGATGTATGATTTTAACCATGGGAGTGAAAATTCTTATTTGTAAACTGTCTCTCTGTATACGGAGTTGACAAATTGTCCAAGTAACTAAAATGGCACCTGGTAATAACAGCTATTTAGCTGTATGGCTAACCTTTAATCACAGATTCATTACTGAAAATGACTAAAATTGTATTAATATGATCTGACAAAAAATAAATGTAACCTTGAGACAGATTTGGAGCATTTCTGTAAGCACACGGTCTTCTAATTCTTTTTCCACCACTAAGGCTCAGAGGGGAAAATGAGAATCAGTTCCTTGAGTAAACATTTGTTCCATTATTCATTGCCTACCAGTGTCTAAAGAAATACAGCACAGGTAACGCTATACATGTGAAACCATGCTCTGAAGTCCGACCTTTGGTATAAAACAGATGTAAGAAACACATTATAATTCTATTTTTAAAACTGCATGTAGATATTAAAGGGAATACTCCTAAGGAGTAAAAGGATCTCTTCCAGGTATTGTATTAGTAATACTGGGAACAATAATATTTTGAATCATCTTTATTCTTAGCAGAATATACAACATAAAATGTGAAAGTTACTTGACAATAAAAACAACCCTTTGAAATTTTGTTTTGGGAACAAAAGGATGAAATCACCTTTCTATGTAAATACAGTCCACATCCAAAACACGAAGCTTCACAAGACAGTTCAAAACTGAACCTTTCCTTCTTGGTATATGTACATCATCTACTCATTTCAACGCTGAGTTCAAACTTTGCAAGAGAACTTTGGCAATGTGATTCCCTGATCCTGTCTGCACCAATTTGTACTTGACATTAGCCTGCCAGCCTGGCAAGCCATGAAGGGCTGCATTAGTCACAAGAGTCAGACTGAAAATCGTATCAAATGAAAAGCACTCAGCTAATCTTGGGAGTGCACCTCCTGACTGCTTGCTGCTGTTTGGCTTTTACATAACCTATCTGTCGCTCCCTGCACAGCAAAACAAGTACCAAATTCTTTGCCTGCACCTAGCATCATGCGGCTGATTTTGTTACAGCTGAATGGCAAATTTGTTTCCTAAATCCTGTGTACTTCAGCTCTCTCACTCCTGTTTCAGGCAATCCCACTAATAATTGTGAAAAACAAAATCATGCCCCCGATGTTCCATATTATCGTTCCTTAAAGCTCTCCAAAAGAACATCTTCCACACCACAAATTGGGGAAACCAAAGCAGAGAGTAAAATGGACTACTGGGGAAAGCTTTTTTATTAATTATCACAAAATTTTCCAATGCAAATCTGACTTCACAAATACTACAGGTTCGCAAGTTACATAAAAAACCCCAAACAAACAAAAAAAACCCCAAACCAACCAAACAAAAAAAACCCAACCCCCAAAACCAGGAGGCTTGGATATGTGCTTTTACCACTTGTGAACAATTAAGAGACCAGTTAGTCTACCACTTGTGGTAGCACCAAGGTCGTATCTCAGAACCTCTCAATGTAAGAATTCAACTGCTGAGACGGTTTGCTTGATAAAATTGAATTCTACCTCCTGCAATCCTGAAAGCACTTCAAATTAGAAAAGTTGCAATACTTTCAAGTGTTAGGATAGGGCACTGACCCTCACTCTGCTCAAGGGGCCATCTAGAACTTTCTGGCAAGTCTGTATAATGATGCAGAAAAGTGCTAAACTTTACTAGGTTAAGTAAAAGCACTAATTTTCTCTGCTGACTCTTCTAAAAGGCGGACAAGGGAAATGAAACACAGATCTCAAGTAGCTAGCTGAGTTTTAAATTGGCAGATAAGAATTTTTAAGAGGCCTTTGTTTTAGTGAAAAGGTTCCTGAACCATAGGAAAATCAAGTTCTTGGCCACCTGTCCAAATCCCCCTAGGGTGCCTTGACATCACTTGTTCAAAACCAGTCATTAAGATCCTTTCTATCCCAGGGTTGGTAGATACTTAACTGCTAGAAAAGTTACACTTTTCTCTCCGTGCACACACAATCACATGTTCTGTTATCAGATTTAATGCTTATACATATCAGTGGCTAACTTTGCATTTGTTTTTTCTTTCTTTTTCACTTTACTAACTCTGAAATTTCCTTCTCTTTACATATCTTAATGTAGGTTTAAAAGCCAATGGTGAGATTGAGAACTTCCTATTACTCGTACAGTGCAGCTCAGACACAGTCCAATCAAAAAAGCTAAATCTGTTTTCTCTGGCAAAACAGAGCTAATATGAAAAAGAGGAGACTGGTTAGTTTTGTGGTTTTTTTTTACCTCCCTTAAAATGAATCACATAAAATCTGTTCTGGATTTGATAAATTTCTCACAGTATTGAAATGCTAAAGCTCATAGTTAAAAACAATTAAGAAAGCAATCTGTTCTGCGGCCACTCTGAGGGAGAACAGTATTTGTGAGTTAGCTCAAGGGCTGTCAGTGTCAAAAGCTGAGACGGCCTTCTGCCCCCCATCACCTAGCTCATATATCCCCCCGCTCAAGGCGGGGTCAGGAAACGCTCATTGGAGGGTGTCACCAGCCTTCCACTGTTAAAAACTGTGTCCAGATCATAATGTTTTTCCATTTTTAACAAATGTAATGAGTAAGGAAAAAGTATATAAAGAAAGCATGAAGAGACCCACTGAGAACATTTTAAGAATCTCTAGTGGTCAAACAATTTCAGCAATCTTTTGTTTTGAGCAGTGCAGCTCACAAATCTGTACAGGACACCCGTATAATTTTGACTCCTGTACAGGACAACTAGGCAGTTAGGATGGGACTGGAATAAAGGCGATCTCTGTAGAGCCAAAATTACATCTCCTGGTAAGAAGAATTCAAAGAATACAGTATACCCTATATCTCACAACGAACTATAGAATCTCTAGTTCAAAACTGAAATAATTATGATAATTACAGATTTTATTTATCTGTCAAGATGGGGAAGGCGCCTTTGAAACAGACATTACGAAGTATTGTACCTATTTAAGAAGAAGGGAAAGAAACTAAACAAACCATGAGTCAACCCTAGGCTGACCTCCAAAATTAAAAAAAAATTGTTAATACTTCAAATTTTAATGGTCAACAGGAAAAGGAATGATGCACTTCATTTTTTTTTTAAAGTTTCACACAGCACAGAAAATGGTAAACTTCTCTCAAAGAGTTAAAAAAAGAAATGTAGATCTAACATATCTGAAATTCCATCAGACATTTAACCCATTATCAGTTAATACTGCCAAGTATTACAATAAAGAAGGAAACAGTACAAGATTTCAACAGTGGATATAAAAAAGTCCAGAAAAGCAAGAGACAGTGGTGTTAAAAGGAAGATGAAGTAAAGGGAAATGACACAGAATTACTCAAAAAATCAGTCTTGGGAAATACAGTTTTCCACAAGAATGTGTAAGAGAAATTCAGCTAGTTTGAAGATGAGGCAAGATCAGTACCTAAAATGTATTAAAGCAGTTATCTGATATCAGATAAGATTGGACTTTTTGTTCCTTAGCTTAATTCCAACTTCATCTTACCATGGCTTGGATTCAATTTTTTTCAGGAAACTAAAACTGAAAATTGTTTTTTTCTCCTTGAACAAGTAGATTTTTTGGTTTTTGGGGTTTTTTTATTTCCCATAATGAAAAAGAAGAGATTTTTTTTTAACAAGTTGTGGAAATAAATTGGGAATTCTGAAAATACTTTATGGTCATCTATAAAACAGAGATACAAATTCTATTACTTATAAACAGGTCTTTAAGAAACTATGCAAATATAGTGCCAAAAATATGGATAGTCAAATAGAGAGACATTGAGAAAACCAAGGTTTACTGTAATTACCACTGCATGCATAAAAGAGAAGGTTAAAACGTTATTTGGTCAAATAATTTTATTAAGTTTTTATTCAATATGGAAGCAGAGCCTGTTATTGAAGAGAAAAAAGCATAGGGCAGCAAAGAATGAACACAAAGCTCTATTAGAAGCACAACTATAAGTATCCATATGCACCACAGTATATGCACATGTTCCATCTGCACGCTGCAGCTTATTTTCATCTTCCACGATGACAAATAGAAGTTAGTTTAATTCCAGGAGTCAAGGAAAACAGATGCCTCTAGTTTTGGAGAAAGCAACGTTTCAGCTATGCGTCCATATATATGCATACACACATGTAGGTATACAGACAGAACACTGACCTGAGTACTTGAGACTCATCTCTCTCTGTATGAATCTGTATATTAAATCTAATATTTCTAATATCTAAAGAGCCTGAAACAAAATTTATAATTATAAAAAAATTCAATTAATTCCCTAACATAGTTATTTACAAAAATCAACATTTTAAATATCATGATGTCATTATCTTGCAGCTATTTATAGAAACCTGTATCTAAACCCAAAAACTGTTAGGCAAATTGCATGTGAAGTTTAGGTGATGCACACTAGCGATGGATAAAAGTTTTCTGTCCTATTTTTCCTTAAGTCATTGTTTTTTCACTACTGACAGATTAAATTTTAAAGCATGTTCTTCTGCAGCACTGTGAGCCTGAAACACCTTTAATGTTTCCATACTACAAGGAGAAACCGTCTCCTCAAGACTCACGTGCACTACAAAGTCTGCTTTAGAATAGCAGAAGTGCTTTGAAGAATTAATGTATAATTAAGTAAAAAGTAAAAAAAAAAAAAAAGTAGCCTGCAGAAGAAAACAGGTACTGCTCCATCACAGACTCACTCCTCTGAATGCCAGGCAGCTGCAGAGCACAGAGCTGGAGACCCTGACCAGACGTGCCCGCAGCATGACTGCCAGCACCCCTGCCTGCCTTGCTAACAGGGTAAGCTGAGTTGGTGTTGGGGGCAAATCCAGAAACACCCAAGCACACAAGTGAGCACATCATCTGTACTAGGGTAGAACGATCAAGGAGGATTTCCCAGTAAATCTACATGAGGAAAACTATCCTACAGCGGATGGCATTTGTAAAAATGGTGTCTTGAATGCCTAGTTCATTCCTGCACCTTGCACCTCCCCCAACCCAAAGCAGTAGGGTCTTCTGACAGGATGTTTTTAGGGTTTTTTAAAGATTTTTTTAATTCCCCTGGTTCTTTAGAACTACTCTCCTCACATCTTCTGCCAATTACAAAACATTAAGGGAGTGTGTGACAAGAATGAGGCCACTGGAATCCCAAACATTTTTATCCAGTGAATATTTACCTCAAACAATTAGTGGATCCTTTAATTTCTCCCCAAGCAGTTCAGATTTCACTCAAATCAGTAGGAGGTAAAGAAGGTAGATTACTATGCAAGTGAGGTTGCCCATAAAACATGACAATATAGTGATTTATTAAGTAACTTGATTCCAAATATATGAAGAAGGTAAGTTTTAAGCATGTCAGTACCTACATCAGACACATAAATTTAACTTCTGTGAATACTGAGCCAAGGCAGCTTGAAAAAAAAAAGGTTGCTTGTTCTGGCTTGTACAGCATGCTCAGCATTACTGCTGGTGTCCTCCTAACCAGGCCAAGAAGCCTGTGTGTGTTTAAGATCCAGCCTGAAGTTGCATTTCAGGCAGGAGAAAGAGAATCGAAAATGTAACCCCTGTTTTTATTTCTAAGCTGAAAATATAACCTGGAATCACCGGGGCAGCAGAAGCAGCAGCCCGTGATACCATCTTCTCTGGGCTGAACTACATTTTCGACAACGCATTTGATTGGAAAGGATTGTTTCAATTTGCTCCTCAGCAGAGGGCAACAAGACATACGTGGCATCACCTGAAAAACAACTTAAACTCAGCAACAACCCTGCCTTCACCGCAATTCACTCATTAGAGCTCTGACACAAGGTACTCATGTGACAGATAGGGCAACCTCTCTCACGGCTGCAGAGGAACAACCTGCCAAGAACAAATGGGGTGTTATCTAAAGCGTAGGGCTAACTGACAGAAGATGGACTCCTTTCCCTCTTTCCTTCAAGTTTATATTAGAGCAAAGAATAACTTAAAAGACTTGTGTTTGGGAAAAAAAAAAGAAAAAAGAAAAGAAAAAAAGAAAAAAGTTACCCTGTGTTAGGGATTCACCTTCACAGGGGCTGCTTACTGCAGACTGACTCCATGGTTTTTGGTTTTTTCCAGGGTGCTGAAGCTTCTCTGTTTACACAAACAAATCTGTGACACCTGCCCTATAACTGCATGAAAGCACTGACCACTTGAAACTGAACCGAGTCCGTAGAGAGCCATGCCCTACCATAACATGGATGGTACCTGCCCTGAATTGACCCTTCTTTCCTTCCATATCCCCGATTGCCCCAATCCTATTTTGCATCACACGCGCCCCTGGCAGGAACCCCGCAGTTTCCACTGTCAGAGTCCATATTGCTCTGCTGCCTCGAACGTTACCTGGCTCTGCATCTGAACGTATCGTATCAGAACAAAAGCAAAGTCATACATTATGCAAACATCTTTCAAAGGAAAGCTCTTTTTGCAGTGTACGCTGTTATTTGTCATATAACTACCTCTGTTTTATGCAGGGAAAGTCACTACATATCAGAGGGAATTAATTATGATCCGGCTTTATTGCATGACCTTGCTGACAGCTTTTTGTAGAGAAACATGGAAGTATGTGACTAATTTGGGATTATACATATGCCTGCTACACAGAAAAGTAAGTTAGAATCAAATGAAGCTGGAACTCTGGACAAGATCCACGAGAGCTGTTTTGACACTCTCATAACTATGCGCTTCTGAGGAGCACGCAGGTCTCACAAGTCACCATTGGGAAAACGGAGAGGTCCAGCAGCCCAGCAGAAAGAGTGCAGCATTTCCTCACAGCTCAAAGAAGAGAGCTCTGCCAGAGACCTGCAAGAGCAGGCTCCTCTGTCAGCACAGCTGAGCCATCAGCCAAGGGTAACCACAGCGCAGATGCTTCGCTACGGCAAATACTTTGCTGAGCCTACCACACTTACCTTCAGTGCGTTTCCAACTCCTTCCTGTTCAGTGACAAACTGACTGTGGGGACAGTGCTCTTCACTGGAGTGACAAATAACAGCCTCTTCCTTATCAGCATGATCTTCTCTTGACTTCTAAGGCACATACACCAGCAAGGGTCAGCACACCTCGCTGGTCCCGCTCTCGTGCCTGATGTGCCAGCAGCTAGTCTAGCTGACAGTCATGCTCTTTGGATATGGAAGTCAGAGGCTACTAAACCTACTGCAAAACTATCTTGTCAACAAATTGGCCAAATCTATGCAGCGAGTTGTACATACATTTACAGCAGGAAAAATAATTGAATAATTCTATAGGATTAGAATATGGCCCAATCAGTAGCAAAGAGGGTTTGGGGATTTTTAATAATTTTATTTCTGAAGCTACCATCACTCTATACTTCACAGTGTGAAGCATATTTAAATTGAATTTAACCTTATAAATATTCCAGTCATAAACATTTTTCCTCTCCCTCCCTCTGACTTCCAGGTTTAAATTTTAGTCTAGTTTTATCAATTCCCAGCTTTAAGGTAGTGACTAATACTTTGATTTTTATACAAAGGGATTACTGGATCCATAGTTGTCAGTACAATTATGGCCAAGACCTTTGTAGCCTGAACCAAGCTGCTGAAACATTTAAATAGAGCCTACTAAAACGAATAACCAATAAATTCATATTTTTGACCAAAATAATGTATGTCCAAGAAGATGGTTATTTAATAGGCTTTTATTGTTCATTAAGTATGAACTCTTCAGTTGTGAGCTCATGTGTATTGGCAGACAGAGGATACAGTTCAAGCACAGCAGCAGTAATTTCAAGCTACAAGCATTTCCTAAAATTCCTCTACAGCCATGCATAGAAGAACATTTAAACAGAACGAGCTACACAATTCATTTCAGAATCCAATGAAAAGAGTAAATTTAAGTGAGGTTACATGCGTGAGGTACAAGGGGCATATAGTGGAAACCAGAAACACATGCTGGAGGGTATTTCCTTTTCAGTGAGCCAGATCCAAAACTAATAAGTTTGGTGGTCAGAATGATGAGACCCTGAATCTGAAAATCTTACAATTATATATGTGCTCGTAACTAGTTTCACCTAAGTTTCCAAGTCTGATACCTATTTCATCTTAACTGCTGTTCAGGACCCCTTCTCAGACTATAGGAAATTGGAACTACTCTTCAATTGTTTGTGTGCAGCACATCTATCCCCTCTCTTCATTAGCTCAATGGAAAGGCTGCTGGGTGAAAATACTGCATGGATCAGTGCCAGTGTGGAGATGAGCATTTTGGCCATCATAATTCAGTTAAGTAGGTGACAGGACAGATTGCAGCCTCAGCAACTTTAGAGATAATGCTATATTGTGAAGAGTGTTTGAGAGACTGGAGGTTTGTGCTGCCATTCAAAGTGACTTCAATAGACTAAAGAAATGGGCTGGCAGAAATCTCATTAAATTCACCAAGGGGTGTGCTGTGTCCAACACCTGGGGAGGAACGACCCTGTACTAGAGCCTCTGCCATACAAGGAGAGACTGAGAGAGTCAGGAAGGATTCAAGAAAGGCTTCAAGGAGGGAAGACTTAGGGGGATTTCATCATTGTGTATCAATACCTGATGGAAGGGAGCAAAGAAGATGGAGCCAGGCCTCTCAGTGGTAGCAAGTGAGAGGTCAAGAGGCACCGAACAGAAATTGAAATAGAAGAAAACTCATTTAAATACAAGGAAAAACTTTTTTATCTTTAGTACACTAGAACAGGTTGGCCAGAGAGATTGTGAGGCCACTGTCTTCCATCCCCACTGGACACAGCCTTGAGTGACCTGCTGTAGTTGATCAGGCTTTGAGCTGTGATGTTGGAGCAGACACGTCCCGAGGTGCCTTGCAACCTCAATCATTCAATGATTTTACATCAGAATTCCAAAAGAGATGGAGCATACTGGAATTCTTATGTGAATGTGTAGATACTTGTGTTTTGTAAAGGAACAGACAGAAAGTTGAAACAGTTTCTAGATTACCTGATGACCCTAAACCAAGATTACCAAGACCAGATAAATTCTGAAACAGAACTATAAGCCAGGTATGGTGAAAACCAAAAGTAAATCAACTAACAAAACCCTTAAAAGATCGTCTTCAACCTTTACATGCAACTCTGTGGCCATGTGCAACACAGAGAAAATATAAAACTTTACATTCTGCAATTAACCACTGCAGCTCTTGTAGAAAAGCTGAGCTTACGAAGGTGGCTTCTTATTGGGCATTAATGCAGACTTGAAAACTAAAAATCAAAACCATTTTATCCTTTCTTTAAGTTTCATTACTCTTATCTGGAGGCACTGAAAGAAAAAGCTGGAAGGGAGTTGAAAAGTAATGATGTCATACCTCAACTTATCCTAAGGGAGTGCCCCTCACAGTGGTGGTCATGGACTCTCAGGTCTGGGCCTGGTTT
Source organism: Hypotaenidia okinawae (assembly GCA_027925045.1). Taxonomy (NCBI): domain Eukaryota; kingdom Metazoa; phylum Chordata; class Aves; order Gruiformes; family Rallidae; genus Hypotaenidia; species Hypotaenidia okinawae. The sequence continues at coordinate 86,245,198 of BSDF01000002.1, read as the reverse complement.
GGTTCATGGCTCCCTAGCACATGCCCTGCTGCATGCAGTGAAGAAGCGTGGCTCCCCATTGCTCGTTCAAGCACTCTGCAAAGTTTGCAAATTCCACCTGTCCCGTTTTCCCCCTGGCTGAAGCTAAAATGGCATTTGTCCCTGCCAGCAACTGAATGTAGCTGTACATCACGCACAGAAATGCACTTGCCATTAGAAGACAGGGATGTGACCGGCAGGTACAGCACTCTCTGGCTACCTAACAATATATGGCTTCATTTTGGTCTAGTCCTCAGGTTGTGTACAAGGAGAAAAGGTCAGCTAAGTTATCCTTATAAGCCTTTCTGAAAGAAGATTTTGCTATCAATGCAATGGTGTATCTTCTTTTAAAATAATATTGATATTGTTAATAAACTATCTTAATAATTTATAACTTATTAAAATAAATATATAGTTTTGTAACTGTATATTTTGTCTGTCAATAAGCAGCTCATATGAAAATTTATCTTATTTATGCAAAGCTACATGCTAAAAAATCCCCCCAAATTTCCTTATTATCCATCTAAGATACTATATTTTTCCACAAGAATGTCTCATCCTGTCTGCCTGCTGCCTTGTTGTTTGCTATCACAACCAGAGACCTAATTAAGGACACTTTGTAACGTTAGTTTTCAAATTAAAAACATTTGGAAGAAAACAGAGACACATTTTTCAGAAGACAGAAAAGAACGTTCACATTTGCAACGTAAAATCCAACCCCTTAAGAAAAGAGCCCGAGCAGAACAAGACTCTCCTGGAGCTCAAAAGGGTGTTTGCCCCATCGTCTACTGGTCAGCTGGAAGATAGGGGGATTTGATCTCAAACTGAGACAGCATCCTGAAAATGAATGTTTGCAACTCACAAAAAACCCTTGCCAGCATATATCAACTTAGCTGGATCATAAGCAGGCATCGGAAATACCATATCTATTTTCAGAACATCATGCATCCAGGATGAAAGCTGGGTTCCTCCCACACCTAAATTGCTCAGTAAATCTTGTATTTCAAGAACAGTCTTATGATAAATGTCAATTTTGTGCTAACTGCATTCTGCAAATATTTAAATTGAGATGTGTAGAAAAAAATTATAAGGAAGATTTTTTTTTTTTAAACTGAGGATGCACCTTGGCCAACCAAAAAAAACCCATCTAAGCCGTGAGCTACAGGTTGACATTCAGTCCAGACTGAATTGGGAAAATATATTTTTGCATACCATTGAGATGTGTAAAAAAATAAAAATATTTCATACAAGTGGAATATTAAAGGTGAAGCAATGTGATACTACAAAATAATTAGAGTTGGTACTTGGGGAAAAAAATAATAGACAGATGGTCTCCACTTTCTACTCTTTAAAGTAAGAAAATAAAATGATTCTAATCCCTACACAGTGACCTATTTTTAAATTCCAGATTTTGGTTATGTATTAAAAAAATAATTGGTTCAAATCAGATACCCACAACAAACAAAAGCCTTGTCAAAATCTTGTGGAAATGTTGATTTAACTTAAAATAATCACGATCTGACACTTGCGATATTAGAAATATTTTTCTTTAATGAAGAGCGTGGTGCAAGCACTCCTTACTTATCAGAACAGTAGTTGCTACTAAACAGCATCTTTTGTATCTGAGTTATGTCAGTATAGAAAAGAAAAAATAAAACCCCAACAACTCTGAGATAAACTTGCTTATCATTTCAAAACCCCAAAATATTCCATTATTAGGTTCTAAATCTCAGAACTGAATAAATACCTACCGTGACTACTCCTTCCCCAACAGAACCTGATTTTTCTATAGCTATGTTCTTCTAGTGCACTCAGCAGGGCACAGACAGATGATAGGATAAGGGTCTCATTTTATTGTCTAAATTGGAATCCAAATTGGAAAGGCTGCCTCCTCAGCTAGCTGGTCTGTGGATTAGAAATGAGTGGGTCATTTTAGTTCAATTTCTCCACAGACAAAAATCATAAGAATAATTAAAGATACTTTGCTTAGTTCAGCGCAAGGCAGACCCAGAGATGTTCTCTGTCTCTATTACATGACGACCTAGAATATATTCTTGAAAGCCTACCACACAGCACCTGAATATTCTAGGCATGTCAGTCTTCCCTATACTTAACAACCTCTTTAAGACATCAATATATTTCTGTTGTTTCTGGGTATTCATGTGATGTATTAAGAAAAATCAGAGACAATTAGAGGAAGTCCTTGTGAGAATTAAACCCAAGAGGTTAAAAACACTGGTGGCTGCTTATCTTTTATACAAACATTGTGGATGGAGATCCACAAGATTGGTGTGAGAAGCAGCTGGAGAAAGGAGTCTTCCAACAGCAGGACAGTCCTGGTTTTGCTGGAGACAGCAGAATAAACAGATAAATGGTTTCTACACATAATTGTGAAGGCCATGGTGCCCACAGAGTTGAATTTTTTAGTTTAATTACCGCTGAAATCATATTAAATTTGACACCCCTAAATGTGCTAATGAGCTAAAAGCAGTACATGCTAAACACGGATGACTACAGTACTCGATTCCACCCAAATCACGTTAAACATCACCCCTGTGAGGGAATGGCTAAGAGCGGGGTATAAAGGGAGCTGAGGAAGCTACAGGAGAAAAGAAGAAATTGAAGACCCTGAGGAGATTGTTGATGGGCAAGGCTGCTTCTCCTCATCCCAAGACAGGGACACCTTCTTGGTAAACAATTGTGATTTCACCTTTTTGCTGAGAATACCTGGGATAGTATTTTGCAAGCATTTTAATTACAATCTCAGTTCTACTGTAATAAATGCATTTATCAATGGCAATTCTGAACTCTTTATATCTGTCACTTTAATAAACTTTCTATCAGTTTTACCTTTGTAGAAGCGCCTCAGTGGAAGTTCTTCAGAGACTCTGACAGGCAAACGTTGACTCTGATATGTAGCTAAATGTATATTCCTTTAGACATAAACCATTTACCAAATCTGGGGCTAAGACTGAACCTAGCTGCACCTAGGTTCCCATCTGAGAAGTTGTTTAGAATCCAAGGGTGTACTTTCTGAACCTTATGACTCAACAGGAGGGCCCCCTTCAGCCACAACACATCAGGCTCTCACCCTTTACGCAACAATCCTATATACAGAAATTCCCAATTTTGTAGAATCATAGAATGGTTTAGGTTGGAAGGGACCTCAAAGACCATCTAGTTCCAACCCTCTTGCCATGGGCAGGGACACTCTTTACTAGACCTATTTGCCCAAGACTCATCCAACTTGGCCTTGAACACTGCCAGAGATGGGGATTCCACAGCCACTCTAGACAACCTCAGCACCCTCATAGTAAAGAATTTCTTCCTCATATCTAACCTAAACCTGCCCACTTTTCAGCTTGGCCTATCACTACACTCCCTGATGAACAGTCCTTCTCCTGCTTTCCTGTAGGACTCCTTTAAGTATTGGTAGGCCATAATTAGGCATTCTCTTTTCCAGGTTGAACAAGCACAACTCTCTCAGCCTGTCTTCACAGGAGAGGTGCCCCCTGATCATCTTTGTGGCCCTCTTCTGGACTCACTCCAACAGCTCCATGTCTTTCCTGTAGTGGGGACCCATCTGAATCATATAAAAAAGGCCAAAATCTCAGTGATACATAAGTATTGCTGGTAGAAAAGCATGTTTCAGGAGTCAGGATAAGGCTACCAAAGATACAAATACAGATTTTTTTTTCTCACTCACAAAATATTGTGAAATCACTGTGACAGTGCACGCACAGCTGTACATAAATGTTTAGTAATGATGCCAGCAATACTGCAAGGAAAAAAACAATAAGGATGGAACAAGTGCCTCTGGAGTTAACTTGACAGAAAAAAAAAACCCTGCTTTTTCTGCAAAGATCTATAGATTCTAAATATTACAATAGGTTATTAAATTATTTATTTGTTTGGTTTTTTAAATATTTGAAGACATTTTACAACATAATCATTATGAGTAGGCCAAAGAGAGCTTTTGGTTAAAACAGCCAAACTGTATGATCAGGTTGAGAATAAATATAAGTAGTTTGGAGGATGTTTTTAATTTTAAAAAAAATAGGGAAACAATTTTTGGATAACGTTACTTAGTACTCATTGTTTCTTAAGCTCCAACTGCAAAAATCTTAACATACTAGTGAGATAAAACCACTGCATTTTATTTGTTCCACGGAACTCATGTCCCTCCTTGGGTGTCACTTCCCAGATTAAAGGATTAACCCAAGAAATTTCTATTGGAATTAAATGTTTCAACAGACAACTTTGGACAGGGTGAGAATCTTGAACTCCTTTATCAGCTAGGGAGAACAAGCTCCTGGGAGAAGGAAGGAGTCATACCCTGTGGTGGATCAAAAACTTGAAGGGAAGAAGACAAGCTCTACCAGTATTTCCAAGTGTTTCTCCTTAAAGCAAAGGAGGGGTGAGATATATTCTCACCATGTCTTACTCACAAAAGGCAGAAAATTTGCATTAAAAAGAAACTACATTCTGTTCTACAAAGGCAAAGGGCCATTTGTTGAACAGTTAGCAGTAAGCACATTGTTCAGATGAAAAGCCTGTTCTCTCCTGCTCATATCTCTGAATGTTATATATTTTTAAGTTACTTATTGTGAGTGACATGTAACTTAATCAGCCTAATCACCCCGAGTATTGCAAAGCGCTGTGATGCTGTATTGTTCCTTCCTTCTGAGCACACTCAGTAGAAAAAAGGAAAAGTGATTACACGTGGAGTTCCGACCAATGCCAACTACATGCATGTGCAAACCCTAATTTTCATATTGTATTTTCCCTAGAGCTCTAAAATTTACAGTAGTGTTAGGGGCACACTCCCAGTTTCTTAACTATTTCGGGCAATTTCTCATGCTGTTAAATCTGCAGAAGTGTGATACTATCTTTTTGTTGATGGAAGAAGGAATTTCAATTTCATTGAAAAAGGAAACCAAAAAGGTCTTGGCTTTATTATAAATGACTGTGAGGACCGTTTCTCTGGATGTCAAATATAATATCACTTACTAGACCTGGTAAAAATATACAAATGTCTGTATTTACTGTTTAAGGAGATCATGCACTCTACAAACAGTCTTCCAGAGAAGTCCCTGTACCCTTTCAACTCTAGATTTTATACCGTGTGGTAATCCAAACCATATGGCTGCTACCTACATCTCATTAGCTGAACTTCTGAACAGGGCTGTCAACTTAGGAGAGCCTGCATTACATCTGTGACCCCATCACAAATGATCCTCAAGTGTAACTCAGTATTACAGGCTGTAGGAATTGCTGAACTTACTACTGTGTCCCTTTGTCAAGCACATGGGAAGTACAGTCACCTGATGCTAAGTCTGGTGGTTAAAAAAACCCCACATAAATAAAGGCAGCTGGTCTCCTTTCCCATCAGAACTGGACACTGCCACCAGCATTTTGAATATCATGCACATCATGGACTACTGCAGGTGTATTACAAGCTACAGAAACAGGTTTGTCTCGACTGAAAAGCAGTCTTGATGCTGCTCTGATTTGAATGAGAATCTAATACATTATGCAGTCCAAACTATTTAATAGTTTGAATAACGAAAAAGAGCAGATTGCATTTTTTAATGGCAACAGGAAAATTTAATTCAGGAAGGCCCTTATTAAATTAACAGGTTAATTTATTCCAGGATATTTTAAAAAGAACGGTGTATTATTTAAAATGGTTAGACAATGCAAAGCTATAGCACACGAAGGGCAGTTACAGTAATTCCAATACTGGTGCATTTGCCCATGATCTCAAACTCTGATTACAAAACCCTGCTATCTCAATGAATTCCACAAAAGCTCCCAGTTAATCTCTTTCGTGATTTACACTTAGAAAATGTTAAGATCCACAATGAAATTTAAACCTACAGTCTAATGAATAATTTCTTTTAAGTCTGTATCCTGGTAAGACCCTTAACAAATGTAAACCTAATGACAGCATGTTTACTTGGCACATACATGCAACATACAACCTCAACAAAAATTGCATCCCAACTCATGTTTCATTCATCCGCATATACTTGGAAACTAAAATCAAGAACAACTTATTGGTACAACTTAGCAAAGCACTTTTAAGTTTTTCTCTGCTTTATCGGCCTTTAGACTATATATATCTGCTTTGCTCGTATCACTTGCAGTCTAGCCATTAACCATCTCTTGGTTCATACTGCAAGTTGGCTTAGCAAATTCGGGGGGAGAAGTAATTCTATTATTCTAAGTGCAACTTCTGAGGTAAATTGTGCCTGATTAGCAGCTGTTGAAGCTGAATCCTGTTGTGAGTTTATATAACAAAAGCTAGGAGAAACAACGGCAGACTAAGACACCTGTGTTCTCTCACTGAGAAGCCAGACAAAACCTAGATGAAAGATTTTTTACAATTTTTGCTTTAGTCAACCTTATTATTTTTCCATTTGCTGAAACTATTGATGGGTCTGTTGAGATAGGTTTTGTTTGCTTTGACCAAGCTAGAGTTGGTCCCACATGCCAGTCAATAAGTTTCATTTTTTAAAAGTAACAGTAGATAGGAGTTTCTACAATGCCAATTTGATTAATATTTTCAGTTCTAAAAAATAGGACTGGTCAGAATCAAAGCAGATGTAGAGAAATAGCTGGCATCTTCAGTAGCAAATGGGGACAGTTGGTGGGATAGCTAACATTCTTTTCATTCATGAGCTTGAATTAAGCATTATAATGACTTTAAAAAGCTTGTTGATGACTGGAATTGGCAGAATTGTTAGATAAAAGGGCAACAAGCAAAAAGATTGATTCTGATTACTTTCCTAGGTCTACATGTGTTTTATTACAGCCAAAAGGATAACTCATTGAACAACAATGAATTCTGGTCTTTCCTGCAAAATGGAGAATGTATCTTGGAAACACAGGGACAGAGGATTTTAGGTGTCATGGTTAAATGTCTAGCTAGTTGAGCATGATATGCTGTGGCAGGAAGAGCTAATATAAAAACCTTGGACCTAAAAAGAGAATAAAAAATGCTGGAGAAAATTCTATTTTGGTAGAAGGCTTTCTGAAATATTTTTGCTATTTAAATACTGCTTACAGAGATTGAATTCAAAAGGCGTTACTGAAAGGACTGGAGAAGAAAGTGAAGAATAATACAAATTAAACTGATGAAAATGCCTCTGTATGACCTCTATGATTAAAAAGCTTAGCTTGATCAGTTAAAAAAGAAGATTGAGAGGTTTTCTGATTACAATATGTATGAAATAATTTCTCCCAGCCAAGGCATTAGGGTTTTCTTCTAATACAGAAAGCGTAAGAGGAGAGTGTTACAGTAGCAAACTCCTCTTTTGAAAATCTGACAGAAATACTCACAAAGACAGGTAACCACTACAGCTACAAACTACCAACGACCCCAATAGACTCTCCATCCCTTAATGCATACAAACCAAGAGTTTGCGTTTCTCTGAAAATTATGTTGAGGTAAACATGTTACTCACATACAGGCTGACTGAAATGAAATGACTTAAGATAAGTGAGAGGTCAGATCCAAACATATAAAGGGTCATTTCTCTCCATGAAACCCTTAAAGATTGCATCCAATGTGTATACATGTATCAGGGAAAATGGTCTATCCAGGCACAGCATTTAGTGATTATGCTGAAAACTAGGAATCCAGTGGCAAAGGTTAGAAACCATTTTAGCCATTAATACCACCAACCTTTTCTCTAACCATCAGAGAACGCTTTCATTTTTATTCAGTGACCATGGCAGAGTACAGGGAAGTCATGTAACTTTTGCAGCTCCCACACAAATACAGCAGATATCTGAGCTGACAACTAGATAAGCTGAAAATTAGACTTTGGACCTTAGCAAACAGCTTGTCCTATCCCTCCACAAAGTGTATTAGACAAACATTTTTAAAGGACAAAAGTGCAACAACGCGTATGTTGGAATCATTTACGTCTTGTATGTACTTGCGTAAGAGGTTTAGACTATTTACATCAAGTTTTCTGAATTCTCATCTGGATACAGAACAAATAGATGTTTTTAGCTGCCACAGGAAACTGTGAATTAATGGGAAATTAGAAAATAACGATAAAATAAGATGCTAAAATTCATAGCTGTAGACTGTCTATTCTTTTTTCTGATTTCACTTAAAGTATTATTATAATCACCAACACATAAGTATTCTCCTCCATGTAGCTCATGAAATTGGCTGGATGATTACAAAGACTTAAAGATGAAGTACACTACAACAGATTACCCTGACACTTGATTGGTTTCAGATAGCTGCAGGGCTTTGACAGCTGATAGTTGGCAGATGTGCTTCCATTTTAATACTGTTTATCTCCAAGTGATCTACTTCAAGGCATTTGGTCTTTTATTCGGAATGTGTGACCGTCTTCTGTAGGATCAGGGATCGTACATCACCACTAGACAATGCACTGGACTAGAACTGGTAACTGTACAAAAATTGTAGACTTAGCTTGTAAAACCTTAAACCTGGGATTCATAATGATAATTAATCTTATGACATCTGGCTCAAATGCTAGTGCTTAATATTTTACAGGCTTCGATTTTCTTTTTTATGCTGCAGATCTGTGCGCTGTCATGTGAGTGTTCTCCGTGATGCACTTTCTGTGAGAGGAACCACTAAGTCCTGGTTTGTCCTCTTCTCATTTTTAGAAAAAAGCTGGAGGGCAATGAGCACTCCTCCTCATAAGCCTAATACTCACTCTGGATCTTGGTTAATAAATTTCTTGGTTAATTTATTCTTACAACTCATGGAAAGCTAGGTATACTCGTGGGTAATGGGGACAGCTCTGTGCTGGCCCGGACATCGATAAAAGGTACGTATGTCTAAGTTAGAAGTACCTTTTTTCCTCCAAGGGACACAAATGTGACAACTAGGACTCAAATCCTCACAACACAAATACTGACATTTGTTGCCACCACCCCACTAGCAGCGAGGTGTGAGAAAGGCCACACCCGCAGTTCTGAGAAGATTACTGAAAGATAATTGAAGTAAAAACACAAAGTGTGGGTTGGTTGTTTGTTTTTTTTTTTAAATCACCACATTTGATAGATTAAAAAGCGGTAAAAAACCTGACAACTCTTTCAGGATATGAGCATTCTGCATAGTGGAACTACTACAAATTCTCTAAGAGGCAGAGAGAATTCCCTTCACTTGAAGGCACCCTGGATGGAGGCGATAAACTTTCACCTCCCTTACTGAACTTACTGAACGCCATTCTTACTGAGCAAAATTCCAAGGGGCAATAACTTCTAACAGTAACTTCAGTTACCCCAAATGTGTTCTGATCTTCACACAAGAAAAGAGCTACTCTCTTACCTGGGATCAGAGCAGTAACACCTTTCTGTTTATAGTAATACGTTTCTTTACCCAAATAAAATTTCACTTTTTGCGAACCTGGGGTTGGTCACAAGGGAGTAAATAAACCCCAAAGCAAACAAATACCCACCCACTCCCCCCGCTTTGTATTTTAAATGTTGATGCCTCAGTCCTTGAAACCACAGGACAGAAATGGTCCTGAAGCACAGACGGGAATGCAGGTACCTCCCCAGCTGTCAGAATAATGTCCCTTGACCTCTTTCCACTCTAATGAATCTTCAGTTTTGTACACAGTGGAGCAGCCATCGCAGGAAGTGTAAATCTCAGAAAAAAAAAAGAATTTCTATGTCTGGTCATAAGAAAATTTTCCTAGAAGATGAGGGAAAGGAAGTGGACTTAGCTCTCCTACCTTTTCGTCCTCAAGCATCAAATACCTTTTCTGGTGGCCTTTTGGGGATGGGTAGAAGATATCTGGTACATTTTTTTAATATACAGGAAAATATTTAGGCCAGCGTGCCTCAGGCAGACAGAACTGACCTCTGGGAGCTGGCAGTGATGGACCTGAAATGTGACTAGATGTGCAGGGCTGTGTTCTAATATCCTGTGAATTCAGGTGATGCACTATTCAGTATTCTGACTGTTTCAGATCATATGGACAAGCTCTTAACCTCATGTGGTTTAGCTCACAGACACAGTAAATTAAAGTTATGACCAGAGAAACCAGCTTTTACACACTTTGGGACCCAGCACACTCAAGAAAAACTCCAACCAACCGAGGACACTCAGCTGATGTGAGAGATCTTCTAACTCCACTGTCCAAATCACAAACTCCAGAGATGAGCTTACAGATCCTTACAGATACAAACACAAAGATATCAATACAAACATGAGTTGCAATGAAATGTAAACACACTACAAGTTGTGCATCTTCCCAGAGTTTTCCAAAAGATACGTTGTTATCATTAAAGCCATTTTTATGGCTTTAAAAATATCAGTATAAACAACTCAGTATAAACAACTTACCCAGAGTTAGTCTTAAACCGTTATTCTGGACACTGAGAATTACAAAGACTGTTTTAACATCCTTCAAGCATTTCATGATAAATCTTGAAGGGAAAACTCCATTTTTACTGAGCTAAAATTCCACTCATCCTCAAAGATTTTATCAAAGCTGTAGAATTTGACCCTCAGCTAATAGATGTCAGAAGAGATATGTGCACAAATTTTCAACACAGGAAAACAAGACAGGTAAGTCTGTGACAGCTAGGCAGAAACCCTTAGAGGTATTTTGAGAAGACAAAATGGAAAAAGAGTCAAACCTTTTATTTTGCTTTATACTAAAAGTTATTCAACATTCCACTTAACTTCATGACCACTGTATGATCAGGAACCACAGACTTTGTCTCAAACTCGCATGTTCTACCGCTGTGACACAGGTTCTTGCATCAGCTGTTAATGTTTTTGATGTTCCATGTGAATACAGCATTTAGACATCAGAAGCAGACAAGTCATTCTACTGCTGTTAAAGGAAACTCTGGGGTGAGCCAGTGCATTTGCAGTGACTATTCAAAACCAGTATTCTGCATGTTGTACTACGAGTTTCCTTCATATGTAAGCATTCTAATTGCAATGGGATATAATTATATCATCCTGCTTCTCACTAATTTACAAAAAAAGAGCGATGTAAGAGAATGGTCCAATATGGTACTGGATACAGAAGACAGGACTTCTTCCGAATATTTCAACACCTGAAAAATGCACCTTCCTACGCAACAAATGAGTAAGAAAATTTTAACTTTTAAATCACCTAAAATATTAAGTACTACATTGAATTGAGAAGCATACTTTTTTCCCCCCTTCAATAATTTCCATGATTTAGATATGGCTGTATTTATAGGACCACAGAACTGGATTGTTGAAACTGGCTCGCATTAATATAGTCGACTTGATTTCCCTCACGAAGTACTCAACTTACCACACTACAAAAGAGAAGCAATTAAATGTTTCTAATAGTTATTTCTCCCAGAAAGAAAGATAACTGCTACAAAGTTTGGTTGATATTTATCTGCAAGGCTTTTGTTTCTGTCCCTTCTAACAGGCCAGTGGCCGAGTGTTCTTGTACCTTCTCCTGAAAAGTCACTGTTCCCCTCAAAATAGTTCAAGCATTTATTCAGTCATCTTCTATTGTCCTTGGATTAAGAAGCAGAAAATTAGACCTGATAGGGCATCTCTTTTGGCCCTAAAGGGGTACTATTCAGACACAGCAGATCTAAATCTGTGGTTTCTTGGCTTAGTCAAAGACATTCCCTTGAATAGGTGACAACTGTAACTTAAGCCCAGCGCAACATTTGTGTGAATTAGAGAAGCAAAGTCATTTCCAACCAGATAAACATTTGGCAGCACAGATTTTGTAATGTTTGCTATGCTGTGTTTTTTTCTACTAACACAAGGGACATCTACAGGCACAAACATGAATAAGCAGTGTTCACTCTACTTCTTTCCGCAATGGAGATTCCTATCTCGGTTGTAAATACACTACTGCTTGCAGAACAGAAAATTAGGAACCATAAACACATTCCTTTATACATGACACCCTAACATGTATCAATGTTTGCCTCAAAAGGCGAAGGAACGCCATTCATTTCCACAAAGTAGAGTTGGCAAACCTTAAGCTCTATTGTTGCGGGGTAACTGTTTTCTCCTCTTCCAAACTATTACCTGTTCTCAGAGATAATTAGCCTGACATTTTCATCACTGTATTAACATGGTCACAACCTGGGAAATAATAGTAAGGAAAAGAACACAGGCTGATAACGCAAAAAAGCTGCTGGAACCATGGCTTGGAGAGTAACTGTTGGAAGCGCGTGTATGAAACATGAGGCCACAGGGGCCAGCTTGCGATCAGTGAAATTCAGATCATGTTTTAAGCTTCAGACAAGGTGACATCCATTTGAAACTCATGTTCATAACTGCAGAAGGATGAAAAAAAAAGAGCACTGGGGTTCTACAAAGGCACTACTCGTATTAATAGTGCATTCTGCTACTTGAGTCTTGCTAACTGTATCGCTAAGCAGGAAGAGTATTGGGTATAAGAAGAAACTCATTTATGGAGATATCTTACTGTCATTATATACCAAATGATGTACCTGACACCACCTCGTAAGTATGGATGGAAAGCCTAAGTATTTCAGGAAGCTTCAGAAATCAGATCCAAAGTGAGTGAGTATACCTTGCAGTCATTTATTAGGGTATGTAGGAGACATGAAGATTCACACTAAAGGCCAGCAGGAGATCAGCTTACTTAAAAATCTTTGACCTAAACCCCATTCTCTAATCCATTCAGATCCTAGCACTTAGTCTGGTTTTTTTTCCTGTATTCAAGCAAGGCATCCTTTGAGAGGAGATGTAATTTATTAGAGAAACCATTGCAGATGACACAGTAGCCCCTTTTGAGTCCTACACCACCACCAACTTTCCTTCATAGAACCTTTCATGTTCCTGGTAGCAATCCCAGTAAATGCATATTAAAATTGCCAAGAGAACCTCAGCTGCTGACTGTGTGACTTCACTGCCAGGGCTTTTAGATGAAGAGAGAAGTATACCACAGATCTAAGATGGTAGTCACATTATTTGACATTTTAGCCCTTAGAATTGGATTTAAATAGTAAAATTGTATGGAATATAATTTTGGAAAAGGTCTCAAATCTTTTATCAGCTCTTCTAGATAGAACAGAAAACAGTTTAAAGGAAATGCAGATTAGGAATGCAGGAGTTTTGGTGCTAATTGATTTGGAAGAGATCTTAATGCCAGTCAGCAAATAAAAAAATAAGACTACATCCCATTGGATATGTAAAAACCAATGAAAATCCCAGTAACTAACTTACTGAAAATTGTTCAAGTCCCAGAAGTAATTTTAAAGCAGGTTGAGGATGAAACACATGAATCTTGAGGGAAGCTAGGAGGTGTAAATGCACTCCGTTTGTTTATTGAAATAAGAATACCCATCTGTCGTTCTCTGACACAGTAACATTTTATTTTGGGAACTAAGTACATCACTAACCATGACTGCAATTACTGATCATCACTGATTGATAGATCACTGATCATGATTACAACTGTTATAAACTGTGATATATTTGCTATAAGGGAAAAATATCAAGCCCGTGTATGATTTTTTTTACTTACAGCAAATACCTCAATGAATAAAAAGAGAAGGAGCACTTGCTGCTCAGTTTGCAAATAGATTTGAGACACTGGAATACAATATCCTGAGGAAGTGACTAGTAATCATAACTGCATCAGATCATCTGGTCAGCAACGTCAATAGTACTAAATTGATTGAGATTATAATAATAACTTCACTCAAATCAACACATTGCATTATTTGTAACAGCAAATATTACAATCAGTAGGATTTCCCACATATACTACCTCCTTACAAAAGTCACTTTTAAATGTTTGTTTCACAGTTTGCATACAAATTATAGGAAGGAGAGAATATCTTTTCACTGAATAACAATTTGCAGATATTGAAACTTGCAGGGTATCTTGATAGTTTTATTGCAGTGATACTGATTTTTTAAAATTCTTGTTAATTCTTTGTTGCAGTTCTACTGAGAGGGCCAGGTCCGGCAGAAAATGGCTGCTGGAATCTTCTGCAGGCCTGCTTATAGCGCCTCTGGGAATCACATATGGGAGACAAAGACTCCAACCAGAACTTGGAGTGCCAGGAAGACCGCAAAGTTTGGCCCATTAAGGGAATTGTGATGTATATTTGCATGTGAATGTAATCAGTTGACAGACACAAAAGGCCGGGAAGGCTGGGGGAGGAGTAGGCGCGCCCAGGTACCCAGGCGAGTTTGCCCCTGCAGCCCGAGCAGAAGCACCTGGAGTAGCCGGAGGAAAGGACCCATGGAGGAGGCAGAGACCCGACCTGCCCGGTGGAGAGGCTCGGCTCCACGCTGCATGGAGCCGGGGGAGACATAGAGAAGATGCCGTGACTTACGGTGGGATGAGCCCCTGCCAGCACAAGCGACCTACAGAGATGAATGAAACAGGTTTGCTGGAGGAGGCCTATAGCCCCGTGGAGGACTGGGACTGAGAGACACTGTGATTTGTTGCTGCCTGCCAGAGCAGAGATGAAGCCCGGTGGGAAGAGATTTGCCTTGGAGAAAGTTCGTGGAGGACTGGCTCTTGTGGGTGAGATCCTACGGTGCAGCAGGGGGAGGGTGTGTGGAATGGATGCCCCCATCCCGGCCGAGAAGGAAACCATCTTGCAAGGGACTGACTGAAGCCCCCATCTCCTAGTCCCTGCCCCCCGTCCTGTGCTGCGAGCAGGAGAGGGGAAGAAGGGAGCAAAATCATGGCTGAAAGGGAAGTCTGCTTTAGAATGGAGGGGTGGGGGGAAGGTGTTACCAAGACCCCCATTTTCCCCAGTCCCTGCCCCTCCTGGGCTGCGACCGGGAGGGAAGAAGGGAGCAAACTTCTAACTAAAGCCTGCTAAGGAGGGAGTGGGGGGGGAAAAGTGTTTGCCTGGTTTGCATTTGTTTCAAGATTGTTGGTTGCACTCCTGACTCTGGTTCTTTTTCACTGTTTTCTCTTTAGCGTGGTGTAATAAATTAGATAACTTTTCTCTTCTGCTCTCTATGTTGAGTCTGTTTTGCCCGCGTCATTAACGAGTTTGTCTCTTGAGCCGCCCAGTTATGTTTTTTTCCTCCCCTGTCCAACTAAGAAGGGGAGTAACAGACTGATTTTGGTGGGCGTCTGGCCTTTGGCCAGGGCTCAAACCATCACATTCTTTCACTTCTTGCAGTTTTCTCAATGATTTTAATGAGTTTCTATGCTTCTCTCCCCTTTATGTAAACCTCTGTTTTCTGTATCTTCATTTTGCATACATTTCTTGCTTTAATTTTCTTTTATTTTCTTATTTTATTGCCTTTTTATCCCTAGAAGTAACTAGTCTTCCAGGTAGCATTCACACCGGTGGCCCAATACTGGATTTGAAGCCAGTGCCCTAAGTTAAGGACACTGTCCTTTAGAAAGTCACCAATAAATTTTCCTTAGTAAGGTAAATTGGATTATGGATTATCCAATCTCATTTGGGAGTAGCCCGTTTTATTTCTGTAGTGAACAGATCAGCAATGCCTCCCTGATCCCCACTCCTTCAGTTCAATGGTGTCAAATTAAAAAGTGGAAATCACACCATCAGACAATTCATCACTGTCACCTAAAGCAATACGGGATTCAAGAAGAAATTTCATTTTGAGAAATTTCCTTTAAAAAAACCAGCTATTGGAGCTTTGTTTGGTTTTGTTTTCTGTTCTTCTCCTTTTGTCAGAGCAGCAAGAGAATGGCAACTTCTGAGTGAGACAAGCAGCATTATACATTGCAACTTCACACTAGTACATTCAGCAGCAGGGCAGATCTTTTGGTCAGACAGCCTAAGTGAGCTCTCAGAGGAAAGTGTGGTTACAGGCCACAACCTTCAAAGCTTTGGGAAAATGTGCAGAGGTCTTCACATCCAGCAATGGCCTTGAATCTTTGACCAGCTAGCTCCTGAGATGGATGGGATCATTTCATTACTCGTCTTCAGCCTTTGGCTTATGTCTTTATATGGACATGCTGTGTAACAAATAAATCCCCAGCCTATCACTTACTCCTGTAAGACTCTTTAATTTTCACCTTGGATTGCGTCTCCATTCCAGGCTTTCCCCTCAGAACCTTCCTGTCACTATTGAACTAACACAGCCTTGTGCACGTCAGCAGTTCCTGCATCCCTCAGCGAAGCAGAAGATGAATGCAATGCAGGAGAACCTCTGGCGGCTGCTTTGTCAGTTTGACAGCCAAGTGAGGGGAAAAATCTAGAATCACAGAGTGGTTTGGGTTGGAAAGGACCTCAAAGATAATCTAGTTCCCAGCCCCCTGCCATGGGCACAGACACCCTCCACTAGACCAGGTTGCCCAAAGCCACATCCAACTTAGCCTTAAACACTGCCGGGAGGGGGCAGCCACAGCTTCTCCGGGCAGCCTGTGCCAGTGTCCTTTCACTATAATAGAGAAGAGTTTCTTCTTTACATCTAATATAAATCTACCTTCCTTCAGCTCAAGGACATTACCCCTTAGGAAGTATCTTAGGAGTTTCAGATTAAAAGAAAGTAAAGAGTATTTTTTCAGAATTAATTGGTTATGGATGAATTCTTACACAGTGGTCTACTTTGTTTTCCTATAGTAAGGAAATGAACAATGTGCAATGGCTATATATATATATATGAACATCTTTACATGACACAACTGAGATCTATGTAATTTGACGCTGACTGCTACATCTTAGTAATACATGTACATGTGAGTTCGTAACTCTGGGTTTTTGAAGGCCTACCATGATTCTACAAGTCACGTTCAGTGAGAAACATGCCAGGAAAACACTGCTAGATACAACACCAAGAACCCACATTCAATTACTTTTTCTCTTTGCTCAGGATTCATAGCTGAACCAGCGTGGATGTGAGACATCACACACCACACAGATTTAATTCAAAGCTATTGAGACAAAGCCTTTTGTAAGCAAGAAAGTAGCACACAGAACTACATAAAAGCATTAACCTGGCAGAGATGTGCTTCCACACGTTAACTTTTCCCTTTCTTCAAAAGGGTGTATGGAACAAACTGTAATAGTGGGCACACATATTGAGTCCTGCCTTAGGATCCAGCATGTCCACTTCAAAGGTTGGACCTTATAGCTGTAACTGTACTAATGACAGTAAAGCTGACTTAAGTACTGATACTGTTGAATCCAAGAGAAAATGCACCCAATCAACTTTACCTACTTTGAGATCAAGAAAAAAGAGGGTGTAAGACCAGGCACCTTTCATCATCCAAGATATCATCCCCCGAATTCAATGTGCGGTAGCTCAATATTGGAGGCCTGAACTTAATGTCATGGAAGTCAATGTCAAAACTTTTCAAAACATGCAGCAGTTTACCTATAGGTAAGAAAATCACAGCACGTTTTTCTTTTGTGTTCTGTAAGACTTTGTGACTTGGAAAAATGGATTTTGCATCTGTGATTCCAAATTAGCAGTAACTCATTTTTATATAGTCATCTACTGTGCAATTTAAACATTAACCATTTATGGTTATGAGAAGACAAGCTGTATACATATTCCACAAAAGAAATGATTCACATGTACCAACTCAAATATATGCTTCCATACTTCATATATATAACGTTCTCTTCATACTCCTAGTATAATTCTCAGTTAAATTCGTAACTCTGTTTTGCAAACAAGCCCCAGAGCAGCAAGAGAGGATGGTGATGTCTTCCAACGACAGCAACAAATGAAACTGCCTAAAAAGAAAAGATACACTGCAGAAGTACAAGGCTGCCTGAAAGAAAAGTGAGCGGGATCATACACGTGGAGTTCTTTCCATTCACAGAATCACAGAATCATAGGCGTTGGAAGGGACCTCGAGAGATCATCGGGTCCAACCCCCTGCCAAAGCAGCTCCCTAGCTCATATTGCACAGACAGGCGTCCAGACAGGTCTTAAGTATCTCCAGAGAAGGAGACTCCACAACCTCTATGGGCAGCCTGTGCCAGGGCTCTGTCACCCTCACTGTGTAAAAGTTCTTCCGCATTCACCCATTGAAATTGGACTACTAAGATTTATGTTTTGTAATTAAATTGCATCATAGCTGGTAGAGATTCTAAAGAGCTTAAACAACCAATGAAACAGTTCCAACTTACTATCGTTCCTCATAAAGGTGACATACGTTTTTTTCTGAACTTGCAGTGAGGGAAGATGAACCAGAAATCACACAGATGACTTAGAAGATATGTGAAAACTTGACTTCTCTAAAAAAAGAGCACGCACTATGGTTAACACACAAGATTATCTTCAGATATCACAGAATCACAGAATTGTAGGGGTTGGAAGGGACCTCAAGATGTTACTATGGGCTTGATTGATTGATTGATTTTTTGGCTATGCTTAACCAAAATGTGCAGAGCGCAGAAGAGACAGAAGGAAAGTGTGGCAATTCTATCAGCATCCATTAAGCTTTTTCCACCCAAATGGCATAGTTCTGCTAAAGAGAAGAATACAGCATAACTGGATTAATAAAATTTTAATATGTCTTATGGTTTAATAACTTATATTGAAGCTACATTGTGGATAAATGTATTTTCCACTGACTTCAGCATTAGTTTATGCTGAAGTTTCTTTAGCCTCGTGACATTTGAAAGCAGCAAGTTTTATTTCTGAGTGAAATTGCCTGAGCTTACTCTATTATGATTTGACATTTACATCGCAGTCATAGCCTGCAGCTCCAGCCAAGATCAAATCCCCACTGTTCATGCACATATAAATGTATGGTCCCTGCTCCAGAGAATTTAAATCTGAGGTCACCTGCTAAGCCAGCTACAGAAAACCAGAGAATCTAAATAACAAATTATCAACGTAGCCATTTAGACAACTGCAACCCTGAGGTTATTGTTACTGACATAGAAAAGCCTGAAGGAGGATTTTTGCTCCCCACGGTGAAACTACTTTTTGTATGCAACCCACGTAATCTGGGTAAATATGCTTCCTAAGATGGAAACCAAACAACACAGACTTGTTGTGTTACCTAATATTTGAATATAGTAGTTTTTCTTGAGCATAAATGTCATGCTATGATTCAGACCACTGAGAGAGGGCCATTAATTCAGAATTCAATTTATTTTACTTGTACGTGAAAGGTTTGTATTACTGGTATCACTGGAGTTTTACTCTGTTTGCTTTGATGAAGGCACACTACTTGGGGAAAGGGAGGTTTTCATTTGCCATTTTAAAAATGCAGAACTTGTTAAAGTCTGAACTTGGCCCTGTCTTTCAACAGCGTGAAATACACCTTAACTCGATTTCTATTTCACCAAGACTGTACAGATTTTGAAGGGCTGTCTGCAAGCCAAAGATCTTGACGTTTTTCTTAATGCCAAGGTAAACCAGTGAACTGTTTAGCTCTACTTCTAGTCCCTTCTAAGATCTCTTTCTCATCTCCTACTCTGCAATATACCCCCACATATTCTGAAATGAAATTCAAGCCTGTATCAATAAATATATATCAAATACACAGCTGTCAATACTTAATCCTTTGAGTTATTTTACCTTGCTGAAGTCTACTGTTTGATGTAATTGTGCAGCCTGCCAGCGAGTTGTGAGCACTTGGCATCCAAAATTCAATTGTATCCTACTTGGGAGGCTCACACAGTGGGATGCTGATGAGGTTTCACAGCTCTCCTTCACTCTGTCTCCTGTGTATAGGTGTCCTTTGCAAGAAATTCTCTGGTGTCAGAAAAACACCTCCAGGTACTAACAGCATTACAGAGACAGTACTTTCTCAGTCGGTGTAGCAGCAATTGATGGTGATCCAGCCTGTTCTAATTCTTCAGAAACTAAAGTAAGACACAACCTTTCTTATCCGAGATTTCCTCAAGCATGTTAAAGAAAGATTTGGCCATCTAAACCACTTTTTTTTTTTCCCAAACAAAATCTATTGAATCTCTTGCTTCTTTCTTTGAAAGCATATCCCACAGGAAGGTTCTCTAGAGTATGCAATGTCAACTGCTTTCTTCAAGACTGTTACAATGTATGGTATTTTCTTCTATAGTCAGATTACTGTTCACACATGGAAAGACAGCGAGGCTTTTTTGTAGTTGTACTAATATTTTGTAACTCATTAGCAAACTACTTCTCTGAATACTTGAGAAAACCAAATGACTTCTTTTTGAAGACTGGAGAGTCTTTTAAGTTTCTCCTTTTGACTAATTGTTTTCGTGTGCTGTAAATTATATTCCTTCATCACTTCCTATCAGACAGAGCAAAATGAAAATGGAACATATTTAACACAACTATAATTCGGTAGAGGTTTATAATTTTTTGGGGGAAGGAGTATGAATATTAGAATTGAATCTTGCTACATATAAGGAAGCTAAAAAGTTCAACTTAAAAACTTTACACTGTAGTATTTATAATGTGAATTTACTTATTAAAATTCCCTTTTTCTTCATCAGCAATCAGGTTTGCAGATTTTCTGTTAAAACAGTGAGTTTTTTAATAATCCAAATCAGAGTTAAATTCTTTAGTTAACTTTAACTGTTACAGTTGGAACATGTTTTGCAATGCTGTTTGAATTCCTTTATCGCATGACTGCACATCGCTGTTGTGAAGGACTTTATTGGTTTGTTGGACATACTTCAAGTGCCATTAAAGATTATTCAGGATTTTGTTTCACTAGTTATTTTTCCGCCAGTGAACACTAACTATCTTGTAGTAACTTTCACTGATCTTGATTTGATCAATTTTATGCGTTCAGGTCTTTGTTTCAAGTCATTTACCAATTAAGTTGCTCAAATACATCCTTATTTATTAAAAGTGGCTGCATTTTCTGCTTAGTTAGCAACAGTGAATGAACCTATTATGAATACATAATGAATTAAAATAATGACTGAGTCCTTAACTATTATTATAATTTTCTCTGATTTGGTTTCTATCAAGACCTGTATTATATTATTCATAGCGGAATCCTTTGAACTCTGAAAGTTTACAAGAAACTGAGATGCCACTTTCAAACTAGTGAAGCTCTGAAAAGGTTTTAGGCTTCATGGTGAATTTAGAATCTAGTATTCCTGTCAGGAAGCTCTTCTTATCCTATGGTCTGAATACATTTCAAGCATGGCTGCTAACAGAATTAATGTCGTCATCGATGGCCTAGCCTGTAGACAGGCCTGTTGTTAACCATCGTTCAGGTAAACACCTTCCAGTACTCTCCTACTTGTCTTCATCTGTGAAAGTCTGTTGGACTGTGGAGCTCTGCAAAGGGTTCAAATTCTCCTGAGGCTTGTATTTCATTATTGACAGCACCCTCCCACTCACAAAAACGGGAAGGGAAACATCAAAAGGAAACTGAAGGAAGAGACGGCATCTCTTCAGCCCAACAGCAAACAATTCTCTTTTCTTCTTTGTTGTTTTTTGTGTGTGTGTGTGAATTTTGGCTTTTTTGAAAGCAGAAAACTCATGTGGTGGTCAATAAGGACACAAAAGTTACTCATTTCAGTTGGCCACTCTACTGTCATCCCTCTGATTTTGTTCCACTGGTCTATCCACACCCATCCACAGCAGTGTTAAGCCATGGTGACCTTTCTTTTAGTGTTACCACTTACCAATATTTATTGAATAACAAAGCTTTTCACTTCATTTTCTGTTTCAGTTTTTGAAAATATGTCTGATGTGTACAAACATTTTACTGTACTGCCTGTAGTATCTACTTGCAGATGGATTTTTTTTTTCAATGAGATGATTCTAAAAAGTCTTCAGCTAACATGGTTAGTCAATTTATGACCTGCCCGGACATGTCAGGACCACAAGAGGATCTTCAGATTCCCACAACCCTGCCCTGCCTGGACATGGGCCTCACTGAGCTGGCCCCGTGTGTGGTCCCACATCCCGGCCTGGCCTCAGCCCATCCCCAGGGAGGTCCTCAGTGCACTTGGAAGTTCGATACCAGCCCTAACCCACTGCCTTTTTGTTGTCATCAGTGCAAAGCCAAGCTTGCAATATGAAGCTCATGGGCAATATGCCCCCTCACAATTTGTGTCAATGAAAATATCAGTAATGATGCAGGCATAGATACTAGCAAACAGTTACTTAACAAAAAAAAAAAAATCCAAAAAACTTATTAGTTTGGATGTTTTACTTTGGGTAACACTCAGAGACTGAGATCTTGCACAGAGGTTGGTCAGTTGCCCTGAGTGGCAACAGGAACCTCCTCTGCAAGCCTCACTGGCTTGGGCAAGACTCCCCAGACAGTTCTGCTGGATTCTCACCACCCATACTGGTGATCACTCTAGCACATTGTCTCCTAATTACCTTAGCTTTGTACAGAAGGCTTCTTGAGGTGACTATTTCTGCACCTGAAAAAAAGGTTTCCACTAACTATTTAAAATGACCAATGTGCAGTTTGGCAAACATGATGATAGGAGCTGCCTGGTGACAGCCACTTGCACAGCAGTTGCAAAGAGAAATGTTGTAATACTGTGACTCTGTGAACCTTTTGGATTGTATATTTTCTGTGTAAGAAAAACAGTAAGTGCTTACTTTAAAATAATGGTGGTTTATTCTACTCATCAGCACTGCTGTAAGATCCAGTTAGGTGAGTACTGAAAGATCAGTGATGCCAGAAACAGGCATATTCCTCAGCAGAGACACAGCAAGGGATTTTGTCAGATAGTGCCAAAAAACAACGGTCATGGCCATGAACTTTCACCTTCTTTCCTGAATGTATGGGCATATAGTTCAATATGCCATTCTTATAATGTCACTCAGAACGAGACAGTTTATGTAGTCTATCGTTGCAAGAGTGAAGGCATTAAAAAATTAATTGAAACCCCTAAAAAACTCAAGATCAAGCAGCGTATTGGTTGGTTATTTTTCTTCCGAAATGACAGTAAGAGGTGATCTGAAAGTCAGTTTTCCTAAAAATGGATGTTGATTCTAGTAGGGTCAGGATGCTTTTTCTTGCTTTTCAACATGACCAAATCTATATTAGAAATTTTGACACTGCAGCCATATACAAGCCATGGACTTCTTCAAATATAAACCAAAAAATGCTGACATTTGTATGCAGAGTATCAAACCTCAAGCTGTGTCACAACCTATTTCATATAACAATTTATCAAATAACTGTATCAAATAACCGCATTTATTTTTAGTCTGAATGACCTCATTATTGCTCTGTCATCCTTTGCAGATGTCTACTACTTGCTAAAAAAAAACCACTTAAAAATACAGTATGAAAAGGAAAGTAGTTAATGAAAAATTTTGGGGGCTTTATATAGGCACAGTGATACAACGTGACCATTACAGTGTAAGAAACAAAGTGATTTTATACAGCCTATGGACAATTACTAACAATGCTAACAATTTCTTGACACTGTTAATAAGTGTTTGAAGGCTACGTCCCCTTGGGGTTTTCTTTGGATTAAACTGAGGTGATTAATGTTCATTTCAGAGAGATAGAAGCAACTGAGAGAGAGAGAGAGATCAGTGTCCTATATTCTAAAACACCTCACCCGGTGAGGAAAAAAATGTTTTCTGAAGTGAAAACAGAATAGAAATAATTGCAGACTAGCAAAAGAGATGATGAAACGAGATTGTTCAGTCACACTGATCTCCGAAAGTAGCCCTGTGGCATTTAAATATTCGCTGGAGTTCCTATGTCTGGTAGGCTTTTCCTGCTGCAGAGATGATACAGCATTATGCAAATACACCGTGGTAAAAGATAATTTCCATTGGCAGCAGGGATACTAATTTTAATAGGTCTTTTGTTAAGAACGACCTATTCACTGAATGGTGCAAGTGTGTACCATATCTCAAGGGAAAAGACCAACTGCATTATTGACAGATGTACCACTTCATGCAGATTGAGCACACAGAATATTAAAAGCAGTGCTGCCATCTCTTGGTTGGTTTTGGCTGTAGTCAACATCTACTGTACTTGCCATATATTGAAATGAACCCCAAGCCTGCAGAAGTGAATGCCACAACAGGACACCGTCTCAGCAATGTCCAAGCTACAGGATGTGGAAGGGTAACATTGGAGCATTTCAGTAAATGGTGCTACCCCGACAGATTAAGCTCAGGTCTCCAGCCATATAGGAAACACATTTATGCTGTGGTGGGTTTTTTCCCTCCTGCTTCTTGCCTCTGGGGTAATTTTACTTCCTGAAAGAAGATCATGTTTGCAGTAGACAGAAAGGAAATGTCTCAGAGAACATTTAGATGTTATCTGTTAAATTCCAGGCCTAAAAGCATGTAAGTCCTGCAGGGAACTTCTCTTCTGAGACTCGGGGGTTTTTGCTCAGGAGAATATATGTGTGTTTTTTTTTTTTATATATATATATATACACACACACATATGTGTATGTCTAAGTATATATTCACACACACATTTATATGTACACAAGAATATATAAGCGATATAGTTGCCCTGTGCCCTGTTACATCTGTGGAATAAAAATAAATATGATCAAAACTGTGCAGATGTGGAGTCCTGCACTTCTGGCAGATTCCAAAAGGCAAAACTGGCCAATGAGCTGCCAGAATCTGAGCACTGACTTCTCTTTGCTTATGGATTTCACCCCCGATCTGCCAATAAGCATGCTATTACATTTTCTTCCATAGGAAAACTCACGGTGCAACAGAAACCTGCATACCGTCTCTCTTACAAATGACTAGTCCTAATATTTTTTACATATACACTAATTGCCGTGACTCTACTAACCATTGATAAAAAGCTTTGAGACCTCTAAAATCACCCAGTCTTAATTACTTTTTAAGTCACTCCAAAAAAACCCAAACTGGTGCATATATAATATTTTTGTTGAGTATTTTCTCCCTAAAACTCAGGCCTCTCACGTGTCCTTAGTTGTGACCTTGAGTCGGTCACTCATCTGTCCTAAAAACCTGGTTAAAATGTTTTCAAGAGCAAATTTGTTAGGCATACAAACAGTGTAAGTTGCAAAATCCAAAAGCACTTCCTGAAAAATGTATCTCATTTAGGCTTGTGTTCTTCATTTAGATTGGAAACTATATGCATGATGGAAAAAATATTAATTATTCCACTTGCAACAATGAAATGAAGGTGCTTCATTAGCTACCTTTGCAGGACTCACCCTTGCATATCATGAAACCATAGAGAACTGAAGGTTGTAAAGGGCCACTGGAGATCAGTTAGCCCAACTCTGCTCAGAGCAGGTCCAATTAGATGAGGATGCTCAGGGTGGGTTATGTTTGTATGAGGATTCAATATCTCTGAGTATGGAGATTCTACATCTGAACTGTGCACCTGTGCCCAAACCTGACCACTCTTGAGTGAACATAAAAATAAAATAAATTCCCAACATCTAATCAGAATTGCCCATGGTGCAGATTGAGTCCACTGCCTTTCATTCAGTCGCTGCTGGCTCACATCCCACTTGCTGTCAACCAGGTCCCCTGAGCTGCTTTCTACCCAGGCAGCCCCAGCCCGTGCTGTTTCACAGGGTTATTTATTCCATTTCAGATGCATGATTTAATCAGCCTGCAAAATGGAAAGAACCGCAGGACATAAAGGACAATTGTCACAAGTGATTAAATGGAGTAGAGGGTAGAAAGGTAATAATGAAACATATTCTTTCCATTCAATACCCACATGTATTTTTGCAGCAGCAGCTACGAGGCAGCTCAGCTCTTTGTAACCCAGGGTGCAGGTGCAGGATGGGAGAGGCATCAGATTATCAATTATCTGATCTAGTGCGACACCCAAGTAACGGATTGCAATTTATAATACAGCTATGTCATAGCTTACTACTGCTTTGTTTCTGCATGGATAACTCCCGAGTCCTCAGCTGCCTTTAGATCTGGATATGCGCGATGCAGGTAAGCACTCTGTGGTACTGAAGCCCCTTCTGTAATGTAGCAAGGAAAGAGAAGGAGAAAAAAAAAAGAGAAGCCGAAGCACAGCAGGGAAAACAAAACCCAGATGATGAACAGAATTAAAAATCTGCCACTGATCAAACTAAGATGTTCTATAGCTGCCAAAGTAGGCTAGCAATTAATATGTCAGACACCATAGAAGAGAAATGCTCTGGTAGTGAGCTGCATGGAAACAAAGCCAAAAACTTCAGCATACTGTCCAAATTTAACTGACTACCTCTCTTTATCTCAATATCAAGAAAACTTCATATTATGTATCAATACTGTTACATTCAAGGGATTCAATTAGTGCACAAAGTCAGTGACTTATCTTTTTTTCTTGAAGGATCCCCAGATTTTATCTATGTGGAGGCAAGCAAAGATTGTCTTTGAGTGAAGAATGTCACACTTAAGGCTGAATGGATACACCCACCTACTCAGCTGAGGTTTTGACCCGACATATCCAAAATAACAACAGATTCTCCAGTCCAAAGTTTGCTTAACTATTTTAAAACTGAGTAGTTGCAATGGAATCAAGAACCAGTGGGGTATACCATTCTGAACTTACTTTCCAAACATTATCAAACCAAATGTTCAATGATAAAATTGCTAAGCGGTCCCTGACCGGATTATAGCGACAACTCACAAACGTGACAAGAGAAACAGTTAAGCTGTTTCTCACAAATTTTGCTTCTAGGTGACCATTAAGAATACATAATCAGCTTTTCTACTCAAATAAATAATTTTGGTTAGAAGAAACATTTAAAATAATTTTAAAATAAGCCATGAATCATGCTTTTTAAGATATATTTCGCTTGTCGCAATATTTTACCAGATAATTCAAGCACCACCGGCCTTGCAAATTAGTGTTTCAAGTTAACAAGTGGCAACCAAAGGGCAGCCTTGTGGTAAGGAACTCACCAGATATAAGAGCTGTAACTGTTCAGTCTGGAGAAGAGAAGGCTCAGGGGGAATCTTATTCATGTATATAAATCCCTATAAGGGAAGGTGCAAAGCAGATGGAGCCAGACTCTTTTCAGCAGTGCCCAGGGATGGAACAAGAGCAAATGAGCACAAACTGAAACACAGGAGTGCTGTATGAACATCAGGAGACACTTTTTACTGGGAGGGTGATCAAGGACTGGCACAGGCTGCCCAGAGAGGCTGTGTTGTCTCCACCCTTACTCAAGAGCCATCTGGATGTGGTTATGGGGAAGCAGCTCTGCTTGAGAGGTACCTTCTAACCTCAACCATTCTATGATACCACATAGGCAGAAGGAAGATTTGCACATAATATGGCATCAGTGTGACAATACCAAAAGCAAGCATGCTGCACTAACCATAGATAGCTGATGATAATATGTAACCATCAAAATATTTGAAGACATTCTCCAAGCTATAAAGCATAATTTCTGTATGACATTTACCTCTGTAGCTTTCCAGGGCATTATGCTAATTACTTTCAATAACATTTGGGCCATAAATTAGTCCATTTTCTGTAGATGGAAACTATACTAACATGAAAGGTAATTACTACAGTATTTGATGTACCATTGACAAACATATATCACCAGTATATAATCTATCAAACAGAGTTTTTATATAGCACCAGTCTCTGACAATGCTTTTGTCTAGCATCGCTTTAGTTACAGTATCTATTCCTGGAAGTTTATCTGATGGAACCAACGATAACCCGGAAGGACGTTTCCTAGGTCCTTTTTCTTGAGACCCCTTACTCTCCGTCGCTGCAGAAACATGCGATCAGTATTGTGACGGATAGACAGGATATGGAATTATCAGTCTCCTAATGTTCTGTCACGTTCTTCACAAAATATGCCAGGCAGAACAATTTGCCCAGTTGCTCACCACGTGTGCAATGTTTGACATATAGCACCTGAATAATAACAAACCTTGAAAGACATCTTTCTTGGCACTGAGACATTAGAAAGGAAAACATTCCACCATCACCAGCCCAGAAATGTGAACAGGTAGAAATATAAAATGCTCTAATGATGCATTTCTGATAGCGGGTTCTCCCTACCAGAAAACCAATGGCGGCATCCCTGAAACACACCCTAGAACTCTTCATAAAAGGTTTCTCAAAGCTACACTCGTGGAGGTCTGTTAAATGGGTGGGACACTGTGCCAAAGGGTAATGCAACATTCACCTGTAATCTAATACCACCATTGATTTTTCAGTCCCATGCCTAAAGGCTTCTCAGGCTGCAATGTGGGAGCACTTGGTAGTTAGCATTACTTAATACTTTCACTGACTCTCATTTTTCCTTAGGAATCACACTGATATTCTTTCCTTTTTTTAAAAAACCACAAAAAAACAACCAACAGTTGGTACAGTCCCTGATTCAAGGGACATTTTTACATGTATTTATATATGAGAAACATCAGAACGCAGATAGAGGGTAGAACTCTTGACTGGAAGAATAAAATGGGGTGTTTCTTTTACTGCTCTTTTATTCCCAACAGATACTGACCCTTGCTAATATACTTTCATGTTTTCTCATTTCATACTTAAACAAAGATTGCCTTGCACAATGTATAAAGTTCAGTTAATGATGGTTTTATCTTAAATAAGCTCAGAGGGAATGTTGCTGTTCCTAAATAAGTCTGTCTATAGTTCTGAGTTTAACGGTTTAAAGACAAAAGCACTTTTATCATCCCACGAAGTGGCCAATAGTAATGGCTTAGCTTTTGAACAGGTTACTACATGTGAGAGAAGACAAAGAAGGTTATCCTCATGAAAACTTTCCTTAGTGTAGCCTATTTCCCATCGTAAAATCACAAAATTTCCTATTTTAAAAACTAGCATGGTTTCCAGGATCCAGCATAGGTCTTTGCTATTCAGTAAAGCCTATGTACACATGCAAGCTCTGGAGTGTCTACATCCTCCAGCACCATTACTCAAACAGAGCCAGGCAGTATCAGTTTTTCCTAACAGTCTGCTAAGTACAAGTGTTTCCTTCAAAATAAATCAGAACGCAGATAGAGGGTAGAACTCTTGACTGGAAGAATAAAATGGGGTGTTTCTTTTACTGCTCTTTTATTCCCAACAGATACTGACCCTTGCTAATATACTTTCATGTTTTCTCATTTCATACTTAAACAAAGATTGCCTTGCACAAGGTCACTTGGAGGTGACCTTTTCATTTAGCAGAGGGAAAGCGGCCAATTAAAACCACACCACAGTCATATGGACAGGTTGATTTTGAAAAAGTCACATCTTACTGCTCAGAACCTGTGCTTATCTAAAACATCAACTCTCTGCATGTCCAATGCAACTCATATCCTTTAATGTAAATTGACAGTCAAAGTAGTCCCAGGACAGTTGTTTTGTTTTTTCTTTTCCTGGGGAACTAGAAAGTGAGCGGATCACTTCAGGTACAAGAAACCCATAGCAAGAGGCTGTCCAAGCAGAAGCTAAGGACCTACTTGAAGAGTCTGCAGCTATCATTCATTTCTTTAAAATATACTGTTCCATCAAGGCAATACTTGGTGAAAGATGAGACTACAGCCAATATGTAATTCAAAACATAACAAGTAAAATATTTGCACATTTAGTCCAGAAGGTGTAGCTAAACTAAGGCTGTTTAACAAGTCACAGTCATCACCAGACTGAACACAAAATAAATGGATTAATAAAATTCTGAGATAGCCACTAACCAGAAGGGGTTAAAAGACTCTTAGATGCAGCTAAAGCTGTGTCTGTAACATTATAAGGCACTAACCTATGCCAAGGAAAAGTCTCATAATAGAGACTCATTTATATCATCCTCCACTGTGCCAGGAGGTATTACATTTTGCATGTATTTAAGAGTTATTGTAATTACATAAATCTTCCATTTTCCCTAAAACTCTAAAGGGCACATATATAATTACCTATAGTGGACATGTAATGAAATAGCTGGCTTTAGAAAACACTTCCATTTCAATTTCTAATAAACCATTTTTCTTATGAAATTCATAAGTAGCAACTGCACCCTTGTACTACTTAGACATCATCCTGAATCTTGTGAGATGCTTCTACTGTTTATTAGACATCAATTGACCTTGGGATAACACCCACCTCAGAAATAATTTCAGTGAATGAAATTACGTTTAGCAATCCTTGAAAGACCTGAACAGTTCTGATGAGAGAGAGGATACAGCTTAATAGAGGTCCAGGTTTGGGGAATCGCATTACTGCTTGCATCAGCTTAAATGATCCTACAACAACCATCTCACATTGACACAGCTTGCAGATTTACGCACTGTGTAGCAAAGAGCCAGTTTTATCACAGCTCATCCACTATCAAGTGTTTGGAAAAGATAAGAATTCATTTGCATTTTTAATGACAGTTCAATGTCTTGACTTCTTTGCAGATGCTACACTGACAAATACAAATTATAGCTGCGAACATTCACTTCCTCTAGCCTTACTACATATATTTTGGGGATATATTTCTTCAATGAAGACCAAGTACTTGCGTGGCAACAACTGACACAGGTGAATAATTATGCAGTATTTAAAGTTATATTAATTCTCTGATAGAGTATCTTAACATATCCTGCAACGTCTCGGGTCAAAGGATTACAAGCTTTATTTGCATTCCAAGTCCATCCTTTCAGTAAAAGAGATCACTAGAAAGCGTTGTCAGTTGGAGTCCACAACACAGAAACGAACTGTCTCCATCCCTTCTTATCCTTCTTCTTCTGCTCTCATCAGGAAAATACCCATGGAAGAATGCAATAGTCTACAGTAATAAATAGGCAATTCAGCAAATGAATGATTGCTACTGGGCTGACTTTTATAGGGCCATCTGCCCTATAACAGGTACCTTTCATTTGACCAAACGTCCTTGTTCAAGAAAGTAGAATAAAATGAAGAGATGACACTGACTGAAAAAACATTTACAAAAAGACAATATAAGATACTGTGAACGATGTATGCACCACGTATTTGCCTATACTTTCTCCCATATAAATATCAGAATACTACTTTCCTACTACAAAGGTTCCTTAAAAATTATGTAAATCTCCTGAGCAGCTAAGATGAGATGAAGAATTAGCAAACATACGGGACTTTTCAAG
Source organism: Hypotaenidia okinawae (assembly GCA_027925045.1). Classification (NCBI taxonomy): domain Eukaryota; kingdom Metazoa; phylum Chordata; class Aves; order Gruiformes; family Rallidae; genus Hypotaenidia; species Hypotaenidia okinawae. Next base: position 86,214,276 of record BSDF01000002.1, on the reverse strand, counting down.
GCATTCTATGCTAATTAAGCATTCAGTTCTGAGACATTTCCAGGAACATAGACTAAGTGAGTTTGTGTGATTTCTTGTCTATGCTCATAGTTGTATACATCCTGAACTAAAACACCAGTCGCTCATTTTAAAGACGTCAGCTCTTTATACTATGTAGCTATGGAACATTAACCATCCCTGCTCAAATCTCAACTGATTAACAAGGCAGCAATGCCTTTTGAAGGATTTGTGAAGGCACAGTGGATGAAGGCATTGATCTACACTCCACGCTGACGTACACAATACGCAACTACACTGAAGTATTTAAATCAGCTCAAACCTCTTATATCACATGCATTGCACAGCAGCTATTTCAAAAGTGCAGCATCAAATTCTAGGAGGAACTTCCACAGAAAAACAGCAGCAGCCAAAGGGGAGGTTATGCAGGACTCCTTCCACACAGTTAACTTACAATTCTACCATACACCGTGGCAGGCTCCACTATCCTGATAGTATATGTAATTCTCACTCACAGTAATGCTTTGGTTTTATACCAAATACATAAAAAGTGGAAGTAATTTGCTGTTGGCAGAGCATGCTGTAGGAGACTATGTTTTGCTGTAGTGAAAACCAACAGCTGGATGGGACTTGTGAATTTTAAGGAAATTTCGCAAGATGTGTCTGAAAGCATAGGCATGAATCAGGATGCAGTGGTTTATTACAGGAAAAAACTTGCCTTGACATTACCTCCTCTATTAGTAAACACAACAATTAAAGCAGTAAGGCTACTTCACAAATGGAAAAATTGGTAATATGCAGTTAGACTAATAAATGTGTGTCCACTAAGAGTGGATAAAAACAAATGTACGTTTGTCGGGGTGTGTGCTTAGTGTTTGCTAGCAACTTATTTGTTAGCAAACAATATCTGTTTCCTTAGACTTCATCTCTTAAGTCCTAGATTTTTCCTCAGAATAGAAATATTTGTCTTTTGCTTTATATCCCTTCCTCCCACTACATAATTGTATTTATCAATTATTACAATTTTATTTGCATTCTCAGACATTCATATTTTACATTAGGAACTTCACACAGTTGTACAACTATTTTTAATCATTTGCATCTAAGATGATATACTAAATTCTCTAGCTTCAAAAGCAGCTTAAAGTAATTAGGCCTGTAACTCTTCTTTAAAACCAACAGGCATTGATAACCTTTATAAATTTTCTTTGAAAATCTTAATTAGAAGATTAATTTATTAATTTTTCATATTTTTCTTTCTTTACCTAATGTACTTTGTATATCCAATTTTAGTTCTTGTTCACGCTAGGCATAATCTTTTTTCCCTGTATTTCCACAACTCATTTTTCTATTCTACATCTTCCCTCTGTGCCTCCCCATATTTCTTACGTTCCCTCTGCATTTCCATTTCATTTAGGCCTAAGACACAATGGCAGGTGTGGACGCAACCTGTGTAGGCAGCATGCGTGTGTGCCCGTGTGAGGCAGAGAATACGCTCGTGTCTTCTAGGATAACTGAAAAATACCTCTTCCCTGCCTCAGTGATTTCAGTTGCACAGAAAACAAAACCACAAACTAGGAGTCTATCCTGCATCTTACCGGCAATGATGAGAGAGGTATCTTATTGCTGTAATGCAAAATGTTTCGTCCACAGACACACACCCCCCTCACCATGCAAAGAAACAAAAAAGCCAGACACTCAGCCAGGCCCAGGGTGATCTACAGACCTGGAATCCCTAATCTGGCATTAAATTGAAAAGTTAATTCCAACTTGTGAAACCAGTGAAACAAAACCAAATGCTCTAAACATGTTCTCCAATCCCATTCTGAGTACCCACACCTTTTTGACATTTGCCCTCCAGTTGAATTATTCTTGGTTGCATTTTATCACCAATGCATTTATTTTTATTTATTTATTTATTGAAGTTGAAGAATTTCTCTATTGCTAGCTTTTGCATCCCTCTGGACTGATGTCAAATAAAGATGATAGGAAACGTCTAAGGAATAGCACAGATAACAGCATGTATCAGAAATGTTTACCTGTAAGGTAAACTAACCACAATACACTGGAGACTCTGTAAACTCAACCTAAGTCTCAATAACACCTCCTTCTTTTGGTGAAAATATTTCCGTGTAACATCTGAACTATTTCAATCCAAGAAGTCTCCATGTTTGCTGCCAATGTCCTGTGCTTTTAGTAAAATATAGATGCAGTCAGTCATGTTCAAATATCTGACCTGAAAGACAACGAAATTTGGTGTAGCTCTGGTGTCCTAGGGTCCTTCCAGGGAGGTGAACAAGGCTGCTGCCTTTCTGAGGCAACCAGCACAGTACTATTGAAGCCTCCAGCTCCACCATCTTGTTAACTAATAGGTTTAAGTACCATTAGTCCCTACATGCAAGGAGTTCTTTGAATTAATTAAATTCCCTCCCTTTGACCTCTATGATGGAGCATTAGTAAGTCTACAGGGGGCGAAACAAGGCATCAGGATTGATCTTTGACCATTTTTATTATTTAAGCCAATAATATTGGTATTATCAAGGATAACAGCAATGTATGTAGCACTTGAAAATTTTACACAAGTAGTAAATAAATACATCAATAGAACAGGATAAAATTTGGCATTTGGGAAAGCAGGAACTGCTACTGAATCAAGTTTTTAGAGTGGCATAAAATCCTGACTTCTATATAACAGAAGGAATAAATCAAATAGTGTATATTCTGATATTTAGCCATGTGCCCTGAAGCACAGCATCTGTGTACCAACCAGAATTTTACTAGAAAACAAAGAACAATTTTCTGTAAACACAAGAAGTTAGAAATATGAAAATCACTTAGGGAGAAAGGAATTATACGCACTCTGGAGCCATTAAAAAGCTGGTACAAATGGAAGTTTCCCAAGTTGTTCTTAACAGTTTTCGTGATGGAGACAGTTTCAGCTTGGCACGTTCAATAGCAGATGTATGGAAGACAACTCTCAGACAAACAGGAGTCATGAACATCAATTTATGGTTCCAAGAATTTAAAAATCCTTGAAACTACTGCATCATTTTTCTTGTCACAGTATCTTCCCCTGCTCCCTGATATAATAGTTCAGTATTTCAGCATTTCAACTGAGATGTAAAACAGAAATTTACTGTTCACTTATGTTTCATTCATTTAGGCCCTCTAGAACAGTGGCAGAGTTCTTTAGTGAGATACTGACAAAATGATGGAAAGGAAAAAAAAAAATGAAGTAGCAGGATAATAAAAAGATACACCCACTTTCCTGATGTGCTCTTGACAGTGTTAAAAAATTTCAGACAGCTTAAGGGTCCACATTGGATAATCACTCTTGTATGTTACTGGTGGGGTGTCCTTCGGGTCGTCAAAGGGAACATGTTTGTTATGCTGCACAGTGTGCTATTCAAAAAAAATCCTGCCAGTCTGGAGCTTCATGCAGAGCACACACACATCAATGATGAGGTTTTGATTAACTGATCCAGGATAGGGCTCCTAAGGAGGTCAAGATGGATTTACTTGAGGGCTGTAGACTCAATGGCCATCAACACATTTAATGTCAATATTTCAGTGTTTTGGAACAGTGTCTCAAATTCACTGCTGTCAGACACAACTATAAACTTATAGCTGTGAAATCCACTGACTTCCATGCGATTTTCAGTGGCTAATTTGTCACCTTGACAGACAGACAGAGTGCCTGTTGAAACATGGGTGGGTTTTGTAACGTCCACCATTAATGACATTTACAAACCAGCAAAACCCAAAAATAGGATTACGCCAGTAAATAATATCTCAAAAATTATATATTACTCTTGGTAGTGGAACCTCTGTGTATGGAAATAACAAAAAACTGAAGTCAAACAGTCAATGCATGAAATTTACTACAGCTTTTCTCAGAAATGTAAGTTTTTCCTTTTTTCTCCTCAATATAAACTCATCACTCCCATCATGGTCCACACTCACACATCACGCTTCCCTTCTCTTGAGAACCCATGGTCAGAAGGTGTTCTTGAATTAGTTTATTATCTTTAAAAAAAAAAAAAAAAAAAGGATTAAAAAAAAAAATCCTAGTTCTGAAATCCATGAGAGTTCTGGAAGTCACTACTGGCAAGTAAATTGCCTATTCCCCTTTGAGGTATGGGGATTGAAGACCATGATTTTGACTTGGCATCTGTAGTCTCAAGAGTGATGACTGAAAGAGTTTCAACTGTTGCTTGACTGTAACTGCAGGGGTTAAAGCAGGAAAATTCCAGTGCAGAAATGGCACTCAGAGATATGCTTAACTTGAAACAAATGCTATTAGCCCTTATCTTGTTTCAAGGCCTTACTGCTTCGAATATTACTTCTGAATTACACAGAGGATTAAATCCAAGTCCTTTTGTTACATCTACATTTCTGAAATATTACTACTTCATTGTAAAATGAGCAGCAGCTAATCTTTAGAGAAAGGAAAGTTTGTCAAAACTAAAGGAATTCTCCACACATACTCATTTCTATTTCTCTTTTTATTTTGTGGAAGCACCACAAGTTGTTTTACTTTGGAAGTTACTCACTTTATGGTATCACTGTCATACTGAAAGAAACAGACAGCTACAGCAAACAGAATTTTCTAATTTTTTTTATGTTCCCCTTACATTGTAGCCATGCTCAGCTTTTCTCCTATGGACCGCCAACATACAAGTAAAGTGGTCACCAATAAATATTGTAGCTATTTGCTCGAACATGAAATGCAGACATACGCTACTACCCCAACATTTGCTCTTTTGAACTATACATTTCTTATAAACTCCTTTATTTTCTCCTAAGTCATAAAAATTGCTACAAGCAATAAGCATAATCTACAATATGCATAATTGCATCCTTTATCATCTGCCAAGCTGGTATTCAGTCCAAAGGTATTTTCCTAATGTCACAGAATCATTGAATGGTTAGTGTTGGAAGGGACCTTAAAGATCATCCAGCTTCAACTAGATTGACAATGAGACTTGATGTCCAAAATGATGACAATTACTACTGGCAAAATGAAACAGATGGATATTTACACAAACTTAAAGGGACATTATAAAAACAAAAGCAACAAAACTTTAAAAGCTGAGCAATTCCTATCATCTTTTCCTTGTAACATTGCCTGCCTATCTCTATCTAAAAAAATTTTTTTTCCTCTTTTATTTTACATCTTCATGCTTTTTCTGCTCATGTAAGTCCTGATCTTGCAGCAAAAACAAGGCATATCAACATATAGGACAAGATGCAGTGGTCATCTCATGCAGGTATGGTCTACTACAAGCCAGTCTGATTAAAAATAAAAATGAAATATGCTGCAAATTATACACAAGAGCCTCCCTCAACCTCTACTGGCACAGGAGAAAACAGCAGCACTGGAATTAAAATGTCAAGTCAAACTTTCTGAAGTTGTTTTGGCACCCTATGACAATATGACAATAGGGTGCCAAAATACTCCCAACACTAGTTAGGTTTAATGGACATTACCTTTTTTTCCTACATGTCTGTAGGCACTGATGTCTTTTCCTCGGAAAGACAGTTCAGAGCCCCAGTGTAAGACGATGATTCTAATCGATTTCCTGGATGTTTACAGTAGCTACTTGCTTTAAAAAAATAAAAATCAATGTTTCCCAAGAGCTTTGGACCTACTGCATGTTCAGAGTGCTTTTGAAAAACTTTGGCCCTACTACGCCTGTGCAGTATAGACCAGACTTCACGTACTGTAGATATCATGCGCGACCTCCTGTTGATGAGGAGACCGATAATGCTAAATATAGGCTCGTCACTGAAGCACAGAAACAACAAAAACATGCATTTTGGAAGGAATGGAATTATCCCATGTCCACAGTTTCCCAAATAAATGCAACATTCTTTCTAATCATCAAGTTAAAGAGGATAGGCAAAGAAAGGGAAGGTAAAACACATTGCAAAAAGACCAGCAAATTTAAATGCTTCAAGCCTATTCAAATACTCAATGAAACTTTTTTTTTTTTTTTGCTTTGAATTGCACTATGTTTTAATTACCATACTGGACTTTAATATCTTTGAATTTTGAGACAGTCTGCAACCTAATACAGGGCTAGTGATGAGTACTTAAGAGACTGTATCATGGACAACCATTTATTCCAAGAAGAACAGCAACAAGAAAGTTTGTTGCCCTTTTTCAAATTTGGTCACTGAAGTGCAAACATTCAAATCAAGAATTAATTGCCAACGGACTTTACTCTCTCCCAGAGTATGCTCCCTCAGAAGACAAAGTGGCCATTTTTTGAAAAAAGACCTGCTTTGTTAATAAAGCAGGACAAGGAGAGAAAAATGGGTAAAAGCGGCCTAGAAACCCAAGCTATTAAGTTCAAAGCCCAAGGGCTTCAAAACCAACGTGTACAGTGGGGGAAAGGTTAATTTCTTCTGTATATTTTGTATCCTGGTCTAGTTTCAGAAATCAGTTCATAAATTCTGAGCTCAAATTTTTCAACACAATTAATGGCTTCAGGGAGTAGACTGGCATTTTAGTTCCTATTCAGCCACTTTAAAAGATCTAGATATAGCATAAAATGTCATGTTAATTGTTAATGAACAGTATCACATAGCTGCTAAAAAAAAAAAGAAACAAAAGCCCTTTTGGCATAGAATATCTAGACTTTTTAACTATGTAGCTATAGGAGACTTCTCATTGACTCAAGAAACCCTTGTTCTTGTACCTTGTTTTTGAACAAGCTGGCATTGCCTTACCTTCAGCGAGTCACTGTAAACTCAATGTAAACACATGGCTGTTGAGTTTATTCTTTTGCTCAAGATTTTACACACATAATGCCTTACACTTCAGCAAAGAAAATGATAACATTTCCAGAAATTTCAAAGATAAATTTTTAGACACACAGGATTTTTTACCAGTTTTCTACTTGGTTTTGTTCCCCATTCTTTGCCCATTCTTCTGTACTTACAGAATTCAGCTGAACTTTTTGCTTATGGAAAATTAAGTCCATGCAATCTTATTTTTTGTTCTGTCTCAAGGTATTATCAAGGATAACAGCAATGTATGTAGCACTTGAAATTTTATAGCTTAAACATCACTGATGGAAATCACATTATATTTGTTAAGAATTGGGGAAAATAATAAATAAATTAACCCAAAAATGAGCACTAAATCACTTATTATTTTGAATAGCTAAATAATATCATGTTGAGAATATATAATTAACTGATCAAATGGCTCAAGTATTATCAGGTTCCAGACACACAGTTTGTAAGTGAGGAAAGAAAGAAAACATGCAGGGACTCCAGGTGTATGGTACAGTTTTAAAATCAGATGCTTAAAATGAATTCTGTGGTAAATATTCAACAGTTTACCGATGTTTAATTTCTTTTGATATGCAATAACATGTAAATAGCATCACTTGTCAGAATTCAAAACAAACTTTTAAGCACTTTCTCTTAAGGTCTGTTTTCTAAACATTTGGGGAGTGGAGGGTGTCAGCAAGAAGCAGGATAGTAAAAAAACCTTACCATTAAAGGGCTTACATTTTATTTTTCAAAAAATCTATTTGAATATGAAGCTTGTTAGCAACAGAAAATAATTTTCTCTACTTTTTTAAGGATTTCTACAGTTAAAAGAATGCTGCCAGGCTAACAATTTGAAATTCTTCAGAGAAAAACTTTTACTCACAAGCAAACTGTAAAGTAATTGAGGGAAAACAACCCAGCCAAGCTAAGAAGATGCAAAACTCGAAGCATTTCTACCAATTATTTACCAGATACTTGCCAAATTCATCTTATAAAGAAGTGCAAAAGACACAAGATGCAAAGTCAGTGCCAGCTTTTTAGTGCAAATCCCATCACCCATGGTCCCGATTGCCATTTAACCCACTTCTGACCGGTCTGGTGAGACGCTGCGAAGTCGGTCGAGCAACCATTTAGCACAGGGCAACTGTTCTCGTGTCCCTGCGCCAGCACAGGCCCTTCCTAGTAGATGCAGAGAGGGCAGCCTCTGAGAAAAGCTTTCAGAGTTGCTTTGAGCCGCTGAGGAAAAACTTCCCTAATACTGTGCTCTGGAATTAGGAGTTTTTCCTCCTCTCCTTATTGTTTCTGCAGAAGCAGTGTGACAATGCACGCTAACTAAGGTAGCTCGGTCAAATGAAGAAACAGCAGCTTTATAAAGCACCAGTTACCAACAAACCCGTATCATGAGAAGTATTAACTTATTCTTCCCTTTGATTGTCTAACAGTAGGCTTTTAAACTCAAGAATAATTAGGGCTGCAGCCTGCTATTCCCGAAGTCAAGGGCAGCTTTGTTTTGCCTCGGCCTGAACTGTGATTTAGCACTTGCTGGAAAGCAAACTGCGCACCAAGGTATCCAGCGGCTGCAGGGAAAGCAGTCGCCATACAGCTCAGCGAGGCCTGACCTCCCGGGCTTACGCTGGGCTCCCCCTGCAAGGGCCAGGGTGGCCAGGGAGCGGGGCTGCGGCCAAGGGCTGGAGGCTGTGCCTACCCGCTGGGACACCCAGGGATGAAGCTGAAAGACAGATCTGCCAGTGGGGTGCGAGGTGCAGGGTGAGGAGGGGGAACCAGAGGGACCCTGGATCAGTTGAGAATCAGCGCTGAACCGAGGAGAAATGCAGCAAGTCATGGCAGGGCAAGGAAATGTTCATGGCTCCCTGCAACCCAAGGCAACTGAGCTGGCACAAAGCAAGCCCAGAATGCCTAATTCACTGTACACAGTGGGAACCATTTTCATTGTGATGCTGCTTTTCTTAGTCATTTGGAGTTTTCTGTATTTAAATTTATTTCTGTTTAAAAGCCTTTTTGGTCTTCTTTGGGGAGCTGGTGTTAAGGAAGAAGACTAGACTTATCCATCTCATTCGAGATCTTGTCACAACCTCTACAATAAACATATTCTAAGGGCAAGATAACTTCAGTACAACGAAGGCTCTGTTCTGATGCATGGTTTTCAAAACAGCTACCAGATAGATCTTGACTTAATTTCTTTTCCTCTAGGATGCTGCAAACGTAAAGATGGGGTGGTGGGTTCTTATAAAACAGAAGCTGAAGTACTAGGGTGGTATGGTCTCATTGTCAGAAAGACTGTATCCTGTAGGAGTTTCAGGTCCATTGTCCTTAACAATACACTACTACTGCTAAGAATCACTTGGGTGTCCTAACACTTCTAGATTTTGTAGCATTTTTTCCAAAAATAATTGAGGCTGTGCATCTCTTAACAACTCTTAAACTCTTAAAATACCATTTTCACAAAAAGAAGTCAACAAAATGTTCTGTATTAACTTGAGTAATCCCAGATTTGGCAGCATTGCTTGAATGCACTCACCATTTTCTAATAAAACTTTCCAAGTGTACTTAAGTGTAACAGTTAAAAAAACAACGACACAGTAAAGATGTTTTAACTTGACATGCAAACCATATACCACTCAGAACAAGTACCTAGACAACAATTTTACAGCTATAGTTGTTTTCATTCCTGACATATATTATCCTAAGTATCTAAGTAAACTGTACTACATAAATATCTTTAAATTATTTTCTTTAATATGAAATAGCCTCCATTTTTTTCTACTCAGTTCTTTCCAGTGCATTATTAATCCAGTCAGGAAAAAAAACAAAAAAAAGCCCCCAAAACCAAAGAAACAGAAATTACTGAGACACCCATTGTAGGTCGTGAGTGACCATACAGAGAGAGTTTTGATTTAAAGGACTTTGTGTTTTTACTGAACTGCTTTGTGCTGTGTCATTGCACTGCACTGCTTTTGGCTGTTTCTCGTTACTTTTCTGCATGACAGAAGGGCTGCTGCTACAGTAAATAGATCCCAAGACCTGCCAGAGTTCCCGTTGATCACAGAAGTTCAACACTGTCCCAAGACATTATCAGAATAACTGGAAATCTCTCATTAAGGTAATTATTTAATTGCAGAGAATGAAAGCAGAGAAAATAAGAAAAAAACCAAAACAGCCAACCAAGCCTTAATAGCAGCTGGTGCCTTTAGCTGGTGTGAATGCCAAAGAAACTTTGAAGCGGAAAAATACCCCAGCAGCTCCCTGCAAACTCCCTGCCGAATGTCCCCATTATGTACAGAAAGCCTTGTGCAGGCCTTACATAAAACACTCCTTGACTGGAACCATGAGGTCCACAAAAACATGTCACTAAATATGTGTCCTGTTACATCCTGGAGGCAGGACAAACTTTTTAGCAAGTGCCAGAAGAGATAGTGTTCCACCTCCAAAAGTCTGCCCGCTGGAATACACCCAGGATCCCAAAAATGACCCAGTAGGAGAGGTGAGAGCATAAGTCCACCAGAGCAGATAAGCCCATGCCAGCAGGGAAAAACCTACCCCGTGCTTCCCAGCTACAGAAAAAGGGAAGCCATTCCCAATGACACCCTGCAGAAGGAATGGCACAGGAGGCACAGCTTGCCCACGGCAGTGCACAGCATCACAGTCAAACTGCTCTGCTCCAAACGCCCACAAGTCACTTGCTTGAAAGATCTTCCTGCAGAGTTTTTGCTGCACCACAAAAGCTACTACTATGGTGTTGGACTTAGAGGTCTAGTCCTAAAAATTGAAGATGTAGGCAGCCTTCATTTACCCATTTCGTATTTTGTTTCAGACCACATGCACGGATGATATCACTGGTGCTAGTTTACCTGTGCCAGCTCTGGTAAATTCAGTATTTGAGGTCCCATTAATGGTTTACAGAAACATTTTTGCTGGAGGTATGTGGAGTGTAAATAAGGTGAGGGGAGGAGTGCCTGTCCTAACCTGAGCTTTCATGGGTTGACTCCATGTCCATGAGTCAGAAAAATGATTGCCAGAGGCACCTCGCAGAGACCACCTGGCTTACCTTCTACCATTCCCTACAGACTGCCTTCCCCTTGGCAGAAGAGGAAGGGGTGGTCTGTGAACCATGATCTTCTGTAAGAAGAAAAGATCTTGCTTTGTTGATAAAAGCACACCCAGGAGCTTGAAGGCCTTAAATTTTCCTTTACATTTGCCCTGTGGCAGGAATAAGCTACTCTGCCTACAGGTACTTGAAAGAAAATGGCTGAAATAGAATCTCATGTCTGCATTGTCACTGGCTGACAGGTATGGATGGTTGGCCTCTGAGATCATATGGAGCAGAGATTAAATGTCATAGATCTGTGGTTAAACAGCACGGACAAGGTCTACATTGTTGTTTTACATTTTTTAATAGCTCTTGCCAATTTGATGTGCTACAGAAGATATCCCAGTAGACTATCTTTGGAGGTGTATCCATAATGTTCTTATTCGGTCAAACATTAGTAAAAAGAGCATATTTTCTAATCACTATTAGATGGGGCATAGAGATCAGGTTTCCCAGTGACTGCTGGGACTGAAACACACTAGTTCAGCTCTGTGTGGCAAAGACCAGTTCTGAGATGCCTTGGCTAGCCCTGAACAGCTTTTCAAGAAAAACAGAATCACAGAATCATAGGGGTTGGAAGGCACCTCCAGAGATCATCGAGTCCAACCCCCTGCCAAAGCAAGTTCCCTAGCTCATATTGCACAGATAGGCATCCAGATGGGTCTTGAATATCTCCAGAGATGGAGACTCCACAACCCCCCTTGGGCAACCTGGGAGAAGACTCAGTGGCTGCCCTACCCTTTGTGCATGAATGGCTGTTGAGCTGATGTCATGCTCGACCCTTCCTGAGCTATGTGGTAGCTGCCCTGCAGGTACCTGCACCTGGTCACACACCCCAACAGATCCAGACCAAGACTAAAGCCCCAGTTTGACCTGGGAAACTGCCTTGTAACTGCAATCTTGCCTGGTCATCACTGGACTCACCTGGGTTACTATCTCTGAGCTACCAGACTTGCTGACTTGTGACCTGAGACCTGACTCAGCGCTGAAACTTTTCTCACCTCGTCACTGAAGGCTGTGTGATCTCTACTTTTCTCTGAACCTAATTCCCAACTCCAGACCTGCCCTCCTTCAGTTCCATGGGTTGGGGCCCCGTCTGGCAAGTCCCCTGCTCTGCCAGGCTTGGTAGCACACTCTGCCCCCCGCGCCCCAGCCCTGAGGGCCAGCCGTCCCTCGCTGGGGCTGACAGTGATGCTGGAAATGGGAGTACAGACCGGATACCCACAAAATAAAGGTCTGGCACTGTGTTAGAGCCCTGCTGAGCTGGGAAGAGAATCCAAGAGCATCCTGCTAAGTGGTAAGAAATACTATTTTGTACTCAAACACTGTAGCCTTTGTAAGGGATGCTGGCAGAGCAGCAAAGCAAAACCGCTCGAACAGTCATTTCAAAAGCAGAATTTATACTCCTTCAGCTTGACATTGAGCAAAAGAGAACCTCGGCTCCCTGCAACTGTTTGTGGTGTGGGATGATCCTGCCAATGCGATGATTAGCCTGATCACAAAGGAAGTCTTCTGCAGATCAAATTTAAGGTCTGGGCCAGTTAAACGGCAACTGAACATAACTAGTGAATTACAGTATCGCCATCTGAATGGCATCAAAAGTAAAGTCACACACACAAGAAAACTGTCCAAGATTTCCAAAACTGTCCAAAATTTAACGTTAACAAGAAAATATACTAACTTGGACAAGGAAACAAGTGATATGCTGTAAAAGACACTGCACAGCATTTAAGATGGCCTCCAAAATCCTGTTCCATTCAATCAACATTTTCAGAGCACTCTGAATTCTTCAATTAATAGAGAAACAGCTTTGTCAGACAAAGTCATCTAGAGACAGAGTGGCCCTAAGCATCAACTGAGAACACTCAGTGCCATGGAGCATCTAACACTGACTGTAGTTTATAACCCCTACCCTGACACTGGCATTTGACAAGTGAATCATTTGCAAATTTGCATTTTCTGATTCTTTCTGAGTTGCCAATTTTAAAGTTGCCCCATAAAAGATAACAGAATTTATTCTTCTCTTCCTTCTGTTAGTTCACAACTTAAAATAACACCGTACATCAAATCCTGGTTCTTGACGTAGGCATCAAAGCTTCCATTTCCCACAGTGATGGTAGGAATGCACAAGTTCTTAGATCCATGGCTTGACACATCTAAGTTCATTAGGTACATCTCTTTGCCTACTCTAGGTACATAAAAACAGTCAGAGCCATTGATGTAGAGCTCCAGAACTGATTTCATAACTTCTTCTGGCACTGCCCTCACAGACCGGTCTGTGGCTCTGCCACCACAGCTGTATGTAACAGCAAGTACAGCAAAACATACTACAGAGAAGCCCAACTTCACTGAGAGAAGTGTTTCTATGGTTAGGGAAGAAATGAGAAGTCCAACTAGCTTGAAACGAGGCATAGCAGTCACTTATGAAAGGTGAACCCTCAGCCCTCAAAATGCAAGCAATTCAGGCCAGCAGGTCAGCAAAAGAAATGCCTTCAAACATTGCTACAACAGATTCTGAGTTACAATTTAAACTTTCCCTCTCCCCTTTACCTTTCTTGGTCCCTCGTCCCGATCTTGGCATATCAATTACAGCTCAATTGGGATATTTTTTCTGCAATTTCAGAGTTGAATTAGCCTGTCTGTACCTACCATGCCCAGAGCAAAAAGACCTGGACTGGGAAAGAGCTAGTACGTGCAAGGTACATGTCCTCTTTGGAGAGTTATATTGAGTTTGAGCAGTCATCCCTGAATCACTTACTGTGCCACAGTAAGCATCCCTGGATTAATCAAACCACCAAAAGTTCTATGTGCTCTAGGCTTTCTTCCCAAAAGACACAGCAGTGACCTTTTTCTTAAATAAATAAATAAATAGAAATTAATGAAGCCTCTACACCAGTGACACTTATATTACTTTGCATTTTCACACAAAGCCTAAAATATGTGTGGGTACTGAGTGATATTTTTGAGCTCAATTTACTGGTAAGTTAAATTGATGACTGGGTTGACAAATTAATCTTTTCTGAAAGATAATCAAAATGCATCTAAGTTAAGCACTTGCTTTATTATACCAATATCAAACAAAATTATTTTTACTTTTACCAGTCATTGAATACAGTGGAATCAAAATCCCTGCACTGCAGCCTCAACACAAAACTTGTTTCTCTCATTATAAAGACATGTTTTGGCTTCACCCTCATCTGTTATTTTTTGCTGATCAATTCTTTAACTCCCACAAAGGAAACAGCAGCGGGCTGCTCTCACACACTGAATACCCAATTCAACTGTCTTATGTATATACAAAATCTAACAAAAGCACAGGTGAACTATCACTTTTCATTGTACTGTAACTTACAGGCACCTTAATGTGAAGCACCGAAACCTATTACCGCAAGCAAACAGGAGGGCAGAGGTCTGTTTGCTTTCAGAGATGCATGTATGAGATGATTAGGAACTCGTTTTTCACAACAGCTGGAATAATACAACTTATTAATGTATTTTTTACATTTAATTTCTTAATACCTTAAACTGCAAAATCATTTTGCGCCATTCTTTGAGCTGATCCATCCTGTCTACAGAATGGCACAAATGTTTGTGGAAAGATATCATCTGGCCACGTTATTAAAGGTTGTGACTTAAAACATATAGAATACTGTTACCTTGGGTAACCTTTAACACACATGCCTCCTATCTCACAACTGACTCCAGAGATACAGCACCATGAGATCCACGCAGGCCAACTGCCTGATGAGCATCTCTACACTGACTCTAGAATCTTCTGAATTATTGGAGTAGCTGACAGATTTCAAGGCTGGCACACTCTGCCTGTATCAAGACTGGACATACTTTCCCAAGACACACTTGCTGACAGCAAGGAATGGGAATGGGCTGGATCAATCCCAGACAACTTCCCTCCCCACCGCCGCCACTCCAACCCCACCCCCTCCGACCCTGGAAGACTATTTGTTCTTACTCCACAAAGCTTCTCTGCCTTTTCTCCAAGTCTGACCTCTTCTGCTGCACAGTGCCAAGCTGTTTTTCTCAGTCCTACCCCCTCCCCAGTGCTGACTTCTTAACCCACAGTTATTCCATACACTTAACTGACTGGTGCTCGTTTCTCTGGGTGGGAGTGTCAGAGCCCATGTCCCACATAGCAACATGTAAGTTCACTTCTGAGGTTTTTCTTCCAGTTTGATTATACCTCTGGCACCTTTGCCTTTTCCTTCAGTCTTTTTCCAATAGCTACAGAAATATGATTTTTGTCATCACTAGCCCACAGCCAGAGGCTTGGGGGCAGCTGTCAGCACGGGGTCTCAGGATGAATTTGGCAGGACTGATTTTAGCCGTGGCAGCAGTTGCCTGGTGGCCAGCCACATGCCTGTGTGCTGGCTTCTCTCTGGAAGCTCCTGGGCTGGCACCCCCACCAATGTCACTGGAGGACAGACAGTTCCTCTGGGGTAACGGGGCAGGGGAGGGCAGCCTGCAGCTCCCAGACTTCACTTGGGAAGCAGGGAGGAGGAGGCAGGCTGTGGTAAGACATTGCCTAAAAACATGCCCAAAAGAGAGCCATTTAGAGATTAGAAAAAAGTTCTTCACCAAAAGGGTTGTCAGGCATTGGAACAGGCTGCCCAGGGAGGCAGTTGAGTCACCGACCCTGGATGTGTTTAAAAGATGGGCAGATGAGGTACTTAGGGATATGGTTTAGTAGAGGACAGGTATAGTTGGACTTGATCTCAAAGGTCTTTTCCAACCCACTAATTCTCTGATTCTGTGAGTGAGAAAAAAGGGACCCCAACCATGAACCTCCCCCCAGCAACTTCAGGCTGCTGAAAACTTCTTCTAATTGTCTTCTCTTTCCTGTTCAGGAAGGTTGATGCTGTCAACCTCAGGACCTGAAGGAACATTGGAAGAATGCATAGAGCAGCATAGTGAAAGGGCAGCTGCTTGAAGACTTCTCTTGTATACAAATTTAAAAGGTATTTTAGATTAGGTTTTTCTTATTCAACTAATTTGGACTTTTAGGCAATTAAAATATTGTACTGGCTAACAAGTTCCTGTTTGTACATATATGGCACGTTCCTCTTCAGTGATAACATTCATCATTTTGTGCAGAAACAGGTTTTCCCTATCTTTAATCTTATCTGCCTGCCCACTTCCTTTGGCTCCCATCCATCCACCTATCCTAGTTCCTTTTGTAATCTCAAATTAACTTTTTTTTTTTTTTTTTAATTTTGGTACACTGTTGCCGTCCTGCTTTTGCTCAGCCAGGCCTACTGTGCCCTCTCCTGCTCCTAACTTACACTCCTTATCCTGCTGCAGCATTTCTGAGCCCCTCACCCTTAAACATCTGTTTATATTGCTCTACCTCCTCCTCACTCCTAGTTTTTCTCTACTCAGTTCCTAGCTTCCCCTTTTCTCATAAAAGACCAGGTGAAGGCACGCAGGAGACGTCTGGAAGCTTGGGATGTCCACACAGAGCAGACCCTTCTGAAATTCAGAAAAAGGGGAGGATCTGCATCCACCCTCCCCACATTCATCAAGGGGATGTCAAGACAAGGGGTGTTCTCCTGCCCCTTTGGAGCAGCTGTAGTTATCAGTGTGGAGGTACAAGAGCTTAGGAAAAATGAAGATTGACTTGTTTGGTCAAGTGAGAGACTTAGGAATAAGGAATTAATCAATTCTGCCTCTTAAGTTTTTAAAAGATGAAATTTACCTGTATTTAAAACCCAGGTTTTGTCACAGCATTTGCTCTTCCTACTTGAACTGTAATTAATCCAGATGCCTTTCTCCCATCTAAGCCAGGTGCTACGCTTACCCCATGCTGCAGTGCCAAGTCCTTCACATCCAAAGGGACCAGGCTTGAGAGAGTGATCATTTGCATTTTTCAACCTTACAGAAAAAAAAATGGCAGAAAAAGAAAATGTGCATATATATGTATATATAATTTTGTTCAGTGAACAAAGATGTAGAATGGAGGTCTTGGAACCCTCAAAGCAATTTTGCTTTGCTTCAAGAACAAAGGCTGCTGTCATTACTTAACTGCTA
The DNA here is from genome assembly GCA_027925045.1 of Hypotaenidia okinawae. NCBI lineage: Eukaryota > Metazoa > Chordata > Aves > Gruiformes > Rallidae > Hypotaenidia > Hypotaenidia okinawae. The sequence continues at coordinate 86,197,343 of BSDF01000002.1, read as the reverse complement.
CACTGAAACCAATTTATACTGGCCATTATAGTAAAAGGCCAGGATGCAGCCTTGCAGATCTACACCCACACTTCCTCTTCTTTCTGTTTGGAAAAGGTCTGTAGAGCTGTAACAGCTCTACATAACTGTTCCTTTCTTCCCTGTTCCTTTAGGAGCCTCCAAGGAGCCTGAGATTCACTGTCTGAGTGATTCTGCCTTCTGAGATTCACTGTCTTGGGAAGAATCCCAAACCAGGCACTGCACTGAGCTGCTAAGGCAGTTGAAAGCATGCTGTCAGATAAAGTTGTTCTGAACTTGGACACTTCTCTGAAAGGTAACTTTGAGAGATAGGACAAAGTGCAAAGGTTTTTGGAAATGTTAGCCTGTAAGTCATGAGAGACAAGAACGGGACACCTGGACTTTAGGCCCTCATCAGAGTTCCCACAAGATTTGGGCATTCAGCTTATTTAGTTCTTCATTCAAGAATTTCCACAATATTGTGTGGTCAAGAACTGTCTTAGAAACTGGCTGTTACACCTGTGGGAACGGCCATGGCTTTGCTGTCTTTCTCTAACAGGCACGTCACCCAAACTCAAGACATCATGGAAGTATCATCACTTCCCACCACATGCACTCCTTTTACATTGCTCTTAACTCTTCAGTGATGTCGGTCCTCTGACATGCCATACTCTTTTACTGCAATCTGAGCTACAGGATGATGAGAAACATGAACTGCCAGGGTTTGAATGTACCGATGTTTTTTACTGAAGCAACAGTCTCAGCATTATTTAGTTAAAAACTTTGTTTGGTTGTACCCTCAACATATATTCTGGAATATACCTAGATGTACTGTCAAAGTAGTTGTTTTCATTCATGTCATGAAAAATGGCTTCAATAAAAATAGCCAAGTAGCCACAGTACTTACATGCACAACATTAACATTTGCACATACGCAATCAGATGTGATATTCTCTACAATGAAGCAAGAAACCTGGGATCTCATAACATGGCTTCATATTGAGGGGCAGCCAAAGCTCAGAACAAAACAACAGGAGAGGAGCAAGTTTAAAGCACTGAAATTGCCTACCTGAGGATAACACTAATGAAGATAATGATTTATACTGCACTACAGGGACATGTATAATTCCGTGCTGACTAAAATCAGAAAAGAAAAATGATAGTTGGCTCAGTTTAGATTTTTCAGGCTTAGCTTTTTTATCACCTGGCTTAGGAAAAAAAAAAACTATACAAGAGAGAGACTCTGAAGCAAGCTCCAGGAAGGCGTAGAGTAGCTTTGGAATTGTAGTAGGGAGCAGTTTTGGACAAACACCTGTTCTGCATCTCTAATGTACACATACACACACAGAGATGGGAAAAAGAGGAGTCATCCACACAGGTTCAAAGGCCCAGTTATGCTTTCCATTGTCTCAATTCAAGAAAACAGGAGAGCAGCCACAGGGTGGTCAGCGCCCAGTCCGAGACAGTGCTGGTTTCCAATGCCCTCTCCTCCAGAGAGGTGCCTTGGGTTAGTTTCTTCTTGGACTGTTCTTATGCTTATGCTGCTTTTCCACATCAGATGAAAACCAGAAGCACAACCATAAAGAGTCCTGTAGAGTAGTGTCACTTGACACTACAGGGCCAGACAGGTTCACTAGGGATCCTAGGCAGAATGACAATGGTACCGGGGGTCAGGAGACCAGGGAACTGGTCAGAAATAGATGCAGGTCCTCCTTCAAGTTAGCAAAATATATCTTGTGATAAAATGCTAAGCATGCAAATTCTCTGTAAATGATGACCACATTAGGAGAGTATTTTTTGTAATCAAAAAATATGATGACTCTAAAGCTTGTTCTAGCACAATACTTAAACAATCTTTAGAAGTACTGCCTTGGTAATTCCTGTGCAAAGCCCCATCACACAAACTAATATACTTTGATATAACCTGTCACAACCTTGCTGGACATATTCACACAGATATTTTCCCATGGAGGAAAATAATTTCATTTTCATGAATGGTAACCATGGAAATATCAGATCAGCCAAGGTTTCAGAAGCCAGACTTGCTTATCAGATTTCACTTTCCTAAAGCACATTTAATATAATGGATATAATAAACATCAAGTACATTAAACTGTCCAAGCATTTAGTTATAGTCATTTGACACAAACCTGTTTCTAAACCTGGAGTGTCCTAGCTACAAGCTCTCAAAAGCTGCAGGATATAACTGAGGCCAAAGGATCTTCCTTGGTATCTGCTTCTTTCTCAAAAGCTCTAACAGCGTGTTGGGTGCACTATGCTCTTCAGTGTGATGCATGAACACTAGCTGCTGCTTTTGCAGGAAGCATGTGTGGTTCGCTGTCTCTCCTGGATGCCACACTGAGGTTTAGAGCGATTATACAGCGAAAGGAGGAAGGGCTTCCAGGGTGGGAGAGATGCATAGAGGGGAGAGGCTCTGTTCAGAGCACAAAGCAGACCTCAGACATACTGCAGAGAAATCTCAGGGGGGATAAGAAAAAATAACAACAAACCCTTAGGAGCCTAGAGGGATTGCATGGTATCTACCCAACCCAGAAAAATCTCTGAAAGCTGCTTGTGTATGAGCAGAAAGAAGCAACTCACAGTACATAAATACAAAGGGCAGACGTGAGTTTAGAACTTTGACCTAAACTGCCTAGGCACCAGCACTGAGGCATCACACTTTGCAGAACTAACATGCTCTAATTAGATAACCTTATTTTTAACAAAATGCATATTTTGGGAATATTCTCCTGCCTTTTGGTATGCTTATTTTAAAGTGAAGTGAGACTAGTTCCACCAAGAGGCTCGAATTCAATCATAGACTGAGCAATGTTCTAATAGGGTATTTTAAGTACAGGGACTTTTCCTTAGAAAAAGACAAACAAGACTGGATAGAAAGCAAGAGTAGTTGAGTTGTCTAAAGTGTAGGTGGAAAAAAACCTACAATTCCTTTTTTAATCATCTTCTAAGTGTAGGTAGACAAAAAAAATTAAAATTGGTAAGAGAATCGATCTCATACTAAAACTGATCAAAAGATTTTGGGAAGCCCAATGAAAGAAGCATAAATATAGCGGTGCATTTGCTACTGTATCAAATTATTAATATCACACCGATATACAAAAGTTTGCTGTTACTTTCTGAAATGATTCCATTCTTCTGCAAAGGTCAACAAATAAAATGCGGACAGCCAAATACCCATCCAGTGTTTGCTCATTTGTCAGGAAGGACCTCCATGAGACACCTGAAAATGTTTATCATCTGCTGCAAAACCCCCTGAATGATTTGGGGAATTCCATCATGTTTTTTAAAACAGTGAATCCTCAGCTGTGTGAATTCTCAACCAGCAGCAACAGTCGTAATCTCCTCTGAATAAACTCACATGCTTCTCCTTCAGGGTGTAGTTTCCTATTATACTTAATTCAATCTAGCAGCAGGCAGGGGCCAGAGGGGGTGGACCTGCTTTCTCCCTGCTTTTCTGCCTCTCCCTTTGTGTTAAAATTAGCAATTGTGCAACTCTACAGTGACTACCATCAGCTTGCTGATCTGGGAGAAAACTCACAGGTTTTCATGAGCTAGCATTCCCTCCAAGCAGGGAAGATTTACCGTGACCAGTCAAACTCAGGAGAGGAAGCAGAAGGAGGGCACAAAACCCAATGTGAGAGTGAGAGGATTATTGCTCCTTTCTGTGACAGTTGTTAGGCTGAACTAAGCATAATATGAACTCACGTCCTAAGGCTCCAGCTATGTTAATGTTACTCCTTCAGTCTCAAGCAGTATTAGGATTCTGAAGTGAATCCATGAAGCAATGGCTGAACATTGGTGCAGCTTGCAAAATAGCTATGTTGCATGCGAACTAGACGCTTTTAGGAGGAAACTTTGCTGAATACATTGTTCCGGAGGTACACCCTAAAGATTCACAGAACATTGAGAGTTGGAAGAGAACTCAAAAGACCATCTAGTCCAACCCCCTGCCAGAGCAGGATCACCTAGACCATATCACACAGGGACATACCTAGGCAGGTTTCAGATGTCTCCAGAGAAGGAGACTCCACAGCCTCTCTGGGCAGCCTGTCCCAGTGCTCTGTCACCCTCACAGTGAAAAAGTTTCTCCTTCTATTCACATGGAACTTCCTATGCTCCAGCTTGCACCCATTGCCCCTTGTCCTATTGCTGACCATCACTGAGAAGAGCCTGGCTCCATCCTCATTTGTATACCACCCAAAGGACTCTTTATAGGTTTAGGGGCTTGGAGCTTCTCAAACCGTACTGCAGTCTGTGAGCTGACCCAGTGCTGCATTCTATTCATGAGGGCAAAAGCCCTGGTCTGTAAAGACCCTAAGGAGCCACCAGACTTTGTGGGTAACAAGTCTCTATTACAGAGACTCTGAGATCATTTTTCACATGTAAACAAAGCACTGAGCTTTCCTCCCATTTGAATGCCCATACTCTTGACCCAAGATCATGACAGGGAAGAATCCTCAAGGAGAGTGACCTTTCCAGCATTGCTGAACCCCACAGAAGACCTTTGTGAGGAAATATTCAAGGACCATCCTTGGTCTGCTCTGTGCCCCACATGGCACTGTGCCAAGGCTCCTCACTTCAGCCAAGGAATAGAACAGAGCAGGGTGGCAGTGACCATGTCTACCAATGGTTCCCAAAACAGTGAAATAATCTATCAGGTCCAGAATCCACCTAGGGACTTTAGTCATGAGCTGCAGGAGATAGGACTGGAGACCGGACTGAAGACAAGCTATACTGCATGCCCAAGATGTCCACCCGGGAGACAAGCTACCTGTAAACATATGTCCAAGGTCTATCCAGGTGACCGGGCCGCACACAGGAATGGAGACAATGCTACCTACAATGGGTGTTCAATGTTCATACAGGAAACAAGGCTGGAAAGAGATGCACCTACAAAATGTCTCTATGCCCTCATGACGCTGCCATTCAGTCTCAGTGTCCTACATGTCCTGCTAAAGCCTGGGCCACATGACTGACATGGACAGTTTTCCTGAAACCTGGGCACTGCAGGTTGATCTTGCAGGTGGCAAGGATACCCACGCTGCTCATTTATTACCTCTGGCCACTGCATGCCTTACTGGTACTACGCTGGCAGCAGACAAAGAATGTTATCATAGGCACCTTAAATTGCTCCAGATAGAATAATGAAATGGAAATGACATTAAAGATACCAGTATACAGCAATGTAATGGTAACACATTCATTTCAAACACAACCTGCCTATACATTTATAGAGTAACACAAGCAAACTCAAAAGTGAGTTCTGTGTCGCTTTCACTCACAGCCAGTCTGTAAGTGCAGTCATCTTGCACAGGGCCCACGGAGAGCAAATGTATTGTCACTGGGCTGCAACACTTGGTATAAATTGACCACACTATCTTTCAGTGAAGCAGTATATGCTGTCTGCAGGTAAAGCACTGGAATACATACAAAAAGGCTTGTCAGGCCTCATTATTTCAGAGAATATTTAAATAGCTCCGATTAAACAATCCCTGGCTTTTTCATTTGATGTAGTAGTTCTCCTTTAAACGTACTCTCTAAAAAAATGTCTGTCAAAGCCTCATATTTACAGTCAGTAGCTTCCATGGCAAAGTGATCTTTCCTTAACACCATTTACATTTTAATGCACAGTTATCCTACGTACAAGGAAGCAATGATTGGCGCCTTGCTACAGAGTCGTAACTATCACTGGTACTTCTTTATCATTATAAAGAAACAAGCGTAACTTAAAAGTTCCAAGTGCAAACCACAGATTTAAACAATGAAAAATTCATAAGTGAAATAAAACCCAAAAACAACAGTTGGTGTTCTTAGCAAAGTTTTAAGTCGGAAGACATCTCAGTACTTCAGGATTCACAGAATTGTAGGGGTTGGAAGGGACCTCGAGAGATCATCGAGTCCAACCCCCTGCCAAAGCAGCTCCCTAGGACATTTCACTGAGATAGGCGTCCAGACGGATCTTGAATATCTCCAGAGAAGGAGACTCCACCACCCCCCTGGGCAGCCTGTGCCAGTGCTCTGTCACCCTCACTGTGAAAAAGTTCTTCCGCATGTTGGTGCGGAACTTCCTGTGCTCCAACTTGCAGCCATTGCCCCTTGTCCTGTCTCCACAGACCACTGAAAAGGGGCTGGCCATTTCCCTCTGCATCCCATGCTTAAGATATTTATCATCATAAATAAGGTTCCCCCTTAGTCTTCTTTTCTCAAGGCTGAACAGCCCCAGTTCATTCAGCCTCTCCTCATAGGGGAGATGCTCCAGGCCTTAATCGTCTCTGTTAGCCCTTCTCTCCAGGACATCCCTGTCTTTTCAATACCAGTTTGCCCAGAACTGGATACAATACTCCAGATGGACCCTGACCAGGCCAGAGTAGAGGGGGATGATAAATACCAGTTTAACACTTAAGACAGTTGCAGAAACCACAGAAACAAGGAGTGTATCAGAGCTATCCTGTGGAACCTGGAGTGCTCCCTAACTGTTGAGACTGACTGTAACCAGAGAAACAGTTACAGTGAGATAAGGGCATCCACTATGACCCCACTCACCTTGGTTTCCACCTGAAAGAAACTTGGCTAGATGAACAGAGATAGGGCTACAACCAGACACCCAGTACTCCCTGTCTGGACAACTGGTGGACAAGCACCATGAGACACAGTGACCCTGCAGGGTAAATACCGCGAGGGTCTACAGAAACCTCCAGGTGTCTGACCATCTGCTCCCTGAGTCAGAGCATCATTCATATCAGCCGGCAGTTAAATCTCTGACACTGCAGGGTAGAAACTCAATTTTCCCTCTGAACTGCCACATGACCTTGGATTTCAAGCACAGAGTATTCTAAAAGTCTACACTCAAAACATGAGTAGTTTAAAAAACATGAGTCCCACATAGAAGGTATTTTATTATAATCCCTTAAATAAAATAAGAAAAAAAAAGTCTTTTTACATCAAGAAAACAGCTCCTATAGGATTTGTGTGGCAAAGTTTTGGTACTGGATGGACTGCAGGGGAGGCTTCTGCGAGCGGCTGCTAGAAGCAGGACTTGTGGCCCCATGAGGGACCCCCACACTGGAGCAGTTTGGTCCTGAAGGTCTGCACACTATGAAGGTCCCATCACTGTAACAGGCTGTGAAGAATGCCAGCCTCTGGGAATGACTCACATTGGTGAAGTTGGTGGAGGACTGTGTCCCATGGGAGGGTCCTCATGCTGGAGCAGGGAAGAGTGTGAGGAGTCCTCCCACTTAGGAGGAAGGAGCAGCAGAGACAATTCCCATTCTCCATCCTCCTGTGCTGCTGCAGGTAAGGAGGTAAAGACAGCGGAGAGTGAGGTTAAGCCTGAGAAGAACTGGGGGGGTTGGGGGTGGGGGAGGGGAATTGTTTTTAGACCTAGATTTATTTTTCATTATCCCACTCCAATTTCATTGGTAATAAATTAATTTTTCCCCAAGCTGAGTCTGCTTTGCCCACAACAGTAACTGCAGAGCGATGTCTCCCTGTCCTTAACTAGGCACAGGAGCCTTTTATTGTATTATCTTCCCTGTCCAGCTGAGGAAGGGAGTGACAGCAAGGCTTTGGTGGGCACCTGGCCTCCAACCAGGGTCAGCCCACCACCACACTGCTTCAGTGTAATATTCATAAGTAGAGTGATTCATAGTATTGAAAATATTGTAACTTTGAATGTAATTGAGAACTATCCTTAATAGTTATGAATTATTTGAAACACTTGAGCTTTTAGCTTTTTTTAGTTACTACATGTTCAAAATTTCAGAAAAAAACCCTGAAAGTCACTGCTGAATGCACAACGACCTTCCAAAGAAACACCTGGTATTATTTTCATTAATCAAAAACATGACTTTGATTCTGGGAAACAGAAAAAAACCCAGCTATTAATATAAAGTAAATGTAATAATTATTCTGTAGCATCTGAACTTAGCTGAAATATGAAAAACTTCATATGCTCCAACATTGAATCAAATTGAATTTGTGCCATTAGACATCTCTCTTCTTAGAGGAATATTCCGAAATCCCTTTGATTGTTACAGCTGCTTCTTGTAAAGCGGTGAGTTTGTTTTAATCTTGATTTTCCCTTTATTTCTTTTAAAAACCTAAGCTTTATTTAAAAAGCCCAGTGCAGCTGACACTGGCATTTGAAGGCATTTTGAACTGACTTCAAAAAGTAAGCAGTGCCATTTTAGATGCTGTATTTCCCATAAGGGTCTTTGTCCTCATGTATTTGAATCTCCTTTTTTTCTTAATTATAATAGTTTTGCCCCCTGATGCTACTAAAAGGCCATCGAGATGACAGTGAAAGAGATATGAAAAGTCACACTGACTGGGCATAGCGTCCTGTCAAATAAGCAAAGAAACTTTATTCCACATTCATTGCTCCTTCCCCCCTCCCTCAACCCCCTTCCCAATTAATTCACAGCAAGCTTCCTGCTGAAGGAGAAAAGGCAAAGCTTTCTCCATCGGTCATCAATGGTGAACCTTTCCCATCAGGCTTCATGCTATCATATTGCAAACCCACAGACCTAAAAGATCCTAGTTTTGGAAAGTCTCTGACTTAAAAATAAAGGAGGTATCACAGTGTGACAACCTTGGCAGAGCAGTGATGCCACAGAAGAGAATGGATGTCTTGGCAGAACTGAACGCTTCATTCAGTCCCTGAAATCTTCCCGTCCTCCATGCAAATAAAGCTTCCTCCCCACCCCACCCCCCAGCCATTCCCCTGCCTCTAATGAAAGACCTGACAGCAGGAAAGCTGTTTGCCTGCACGGGGCACAGCATCTAGGTCCCATCCTTTAAAAAGGAGCATGTCGATTGAACAGAAAAACGTCAACATTTATTTCCACACAAATTAAGTTCTGAAAAGCAATCAAGATTTTACCTTTGTGATATAAGAAGTTTCCCATAGAAAATGACCTTGAATTTCTGCCTTGAAACTCTGCAAAATCTTACTGCTACAGATTTTCAAGGGGCTGAAGTTCCACAAAAGAGAACTCGTAATCTAATACAGATTGTTTAAATTTAGCTGTGATTGTATTGGCCTTTTCAAAGCCTCTGCATTCCCTTGCAATCCCATCTTACAAGGACCAATGTCAAAGCAATGCTGTAAGGTGGGGATTTTTTGAGATTAACCTCTAACCATGGCATAGTAAATCAAAGTAGATACTGCCAAGCTTGTGAAAATCAATATAGAAGCAAATCTACAGAAGGTGCTTTTAACCACGCACTTACTATCTTTATTTTTCCTTCCATGGTTCTTTTCCACAAGGATGATGCAACTGCTCCAGTAGCAATTTAAATAGGCAAAAATCAAAGGTCATTTTCTAAGTTCTTTACCCAAGCGATACCTTTGAAATGAATGAGAGGTCACCGAATTAAAGACCAGCTGCAGGATTTGCATCTTCCATTAAAAGTCCTCCTGCCTGCTTACACGTCACACTGCACAGGGTTCCTCTTTGAGACTTAGCTTCAGTAAAATTACACATCAGTTGAAAAGGATTTAACGATTTACTTTTTTGAATAATTACTTGCAAACTTTAGCAGCATTGGTGCAATGCCTTCAGACTGAGCAATTCCAAAGAGCCTAAGGCGGGCGGGAAGGCAAGCACATCTCATTGAAACGGATAAAATGTCAGCTGCAGCAAGTGCATGTGTTTGCATATGATATTCTATTTATAGCTATTACCAAGAAATATAGCATGTAATATTTTGACAGGCCTTCATGGAAGTACTTTAGTCACTCTGGCTGCCGGCATGTATGAAAGCATTATCATCTTTTCCAAACTTTACTACCTTGCAGCACCAGATTTTCACCTGGGAGCCATTACTGGGTGGTTAACAGAAAACAGGGAAGATTGTGTAGGTATTTTTCCTTGTTGTGAACCGATGATAAAGCTTAATGACAGTGACTGATTAACCCTGCAGAAGCAAAGAACGAGATACCTTGAAAAGCCAAAAGAAAACGCCAGAAGGGGGATTCTGATTTAACTAAAAACAGTAGAGTGGAAAGTTCTGTATCTATTCCTAGACCAGCTGAGTACCAGGGAAGACCAAGAGAGAAAAAGATCTCTGTCCTTTTAGACACATTTTATTTTTCAGAGAGAGTTAATTGCTTAGGAATTACAGTTATTAAGACTTCAGGGCCCTTGGGTCTTGAAACTCATGAATATGACATCGCCCCAGTAAAATAAATTATTTACCTCATCAGACATTTCAGGGTGGCAAAACCTTTGAATCATATGGCATAGATCACTGCTCATCAAAAGACCTACAGCTTTCTAGTATCAATAAAAGAGAAAGGGGAGAGAAAGAAGAGCTATAAATGTGACAAGAGGCTGAATCAGAACTAAAATGTTAAGAAAAGTATGGAAGCAGCAGAAAAAAATAGAATGTAAGAAGGCCAGAAAATGATATTATAACAGAATCATGGAAGGGTAAGGGATGGAAGGTACCTCCAGAGATCAACTAGTCCAACCCCCCTGCTAAAGCAGGATCACTTAGAGCAGACTGCACGGGATCATATTCAGGTGGGTTTCGAGTATCTCCAGAGAAGGAAACTATCGAGTCACGTTCTATACCCCCCAAAATTGTACAGCAGATTAATTGCAATTTCTCCTTGTTCACACCATCAACTATATTGAATAAGAAGACTGCTCCTCATGACCTTCTTCTCTTCCAATTGCTTGGAGATGGCATCCAGAGCAAGCTGTTCCATTACCTTTCCGGGGACAGAGGTGAGGCTGACTGGCCTATAGTTGCTGGGATCCTCCTTCTTGCCCTTTTTAAAGACTGGAGTGACATTGGCTATCCTCCAGTCCTCAGGCACTTCTCCTGTTCTCCAGGACCTGTTGAAGATGATAGAGAGCGGCTCAGCAATCACCTCCGCCAGCTCCCTTAGCACACGTGGATGTATCCCATCCGGTCCCATGGATTTGTGTGCGTTTATCCCTTTGAGCCGCTCCTGGACCTCCCCCACCTCAACCAGAGGGAAATTCTTCATATCCCAAACACTCCTATTTACATCCAGTGCCTGTGGGTCCCGGGGGGCCTTTGAGGTGAAGACCGAAGCAAAGAAGGCATTCAGTATCTCCACCTTCTCAGTATCCCCCGTTACCAGGACACCCTCCTCATTCATCAAGGGACCTACATTATCCCTGGTCATCCTCTTGCTATTCACGTATCTACAAACTATCAGCTCAGAACTAAGGCACAGGAATGCCTGCTGGAGACTGGTAATGTAAGAACGTGTCAACCGAACTGGCTCATGCAGCACTGGGGCAGGAAGGTCCTGCTCAACCCCAGGGCATTTCAGCTATCTGCCTTGGTGTAACCAGCCCTGACCAGCTACCAATCTGCTGTGTGTTAGACTCCATCCTACCTCAAGCATCACACAGGGAATGCTTCTTGTTGCTTCTTTGATGAAAGATGCCTACTGTAATATTTTGTAAGCAAAATTCGAGCCACTTGAATGCTGAACAGCAAAATAGTGACATCAAAACAACCTCTTCCTGCATGATTTGAATTAAAAGAAAAAGGCAAACCAAACCTTTAAAACCCTATCTTAATCATTGGATTAGATTAAGACTATTTAGCATTATTACTGCTTAGCATCACTTAATATAGCTTTAAATAATAACAGGATAATGTTAAAAAAAAGGAAAAGTAGATCCAAGCAACGGTGTCTCAGGCTAGTTGCTAAAATACTCATGGAAACGTAGTCCTGCTTTCACTCCAGCCAGCGTTAATGCAGAGAGTTGTACATGAACCACACTGTCCTGCTAAATGACTGGCTGTTGCTTTAAACAAAAGTCATCCCCAGTCTACGTTTTCAGCAAAGGCTTTAAATAACCAAAACCTGATGAGGTTTATATTATGGTGGTAACAGGGTTTTCCTTAACTTTCTCTCATCAAGGAATATAAACCACGCTTATTTAAACATCGTTGATGTTAGGAGGTTCATGTCACAGATTCTCTTAATAATGTGAACAAGGGTATTTACTGTAATGACATCAATATCTCTTTCTGTTGTTGGGGCCTTTGTTTTTTTTTTTTTAAAGCTGAATATAAACTGTCATCTGAATTCACTGCAAAGGAATAAAGCAACGTATTATCAGCACCTCTCTGCAGAAAGAGAGATGAATCTCTGAAGAGTTGTGCATTCCTGGGCCAATAAAATAAATGTATTTAGAGAGGCATTTTGTTCCTTACTCTGCTGTATGGATCATTAAAGAAAAAAGCTAAGTGAATGAAGTGGAAGCCTCTGTAAAAATTAAACCAGAAGGCACAGCTGGATTATCCTTCATTTCACAGGTGCTAAAATTAAGATTTTAATATTACAGTTGGCTGTAGCAATGTTTATATGGATTTCAAAAACTGTTCAGACTTGGAAAAAAATTGAGTTGTGGCACAATCAGATTCTTAGGGTGGTAAGGAGGGTAACACACCATCTTTTACTATTTCTGTGACTTCTGATTAGAACCAACAATAAAGTCCTAAGAAAGGTAAAGGCCTTGAGAGTCTTCAAAAGCAAACACAACTTCAAAAGTAAATGCTATTGCCTGCTTAATTACATCACTAATTGAAATTGAAAACACTGGTGAGAGGGAAGTCAAGACAAAAGAAAGGGAGATGAGGTGGATGAAAGAAGAACACCTAATGATGAAAGTACTGCTCTTTCAACATCTAACTTCTAGTATTTTTGAAAATCAGAAAAAAGCCTGGAAAAAGTAACTGCTGCTACAGAGGCTGTTTCAGACTGACTTCTGTAATTTACTGAATTAAGTGACACCTCCCTTTTCAAGTGCAGATTTATAAACACCGTTATTGTGTAGATAAACTGTATCTCTTTTCTCGTTTCTTCAGGAGGATTAATGTGAACTGGACTGATAAAATTAGAAAGCTTTTTGCAAAAACATTTCATATATGAAGTCATTTATGCCCTGATGTTTACATATCCCTAGGAAGGGGAATGCGATATAATGTAATATATTTAGCAGATTAGGATAGAAAGTGGAGGTGATGATTACTTTGAATTATTAATAGTGTCTTCTCTCATCAGCAACTTGCAATGATTATTTCCTCCTAACAGCTACATTTATCAATTTGCATACACTACATTCCATTGACAAATTATTTGGTCATGAACTTCCAAAGATCTGCCAGAGGTTTCTGTTAATCAGCTAGAAAGGGAAAATGGGATAGCTGAAATACAAAGCACTGATTATAATTGGATCAGTTGGATGACTGTAATAAAGAAAATTCTTGTAACGTTCTGTATCTACTAGTGTTGTATTTTGACTAAAACTGACCCAATGTAGACTAACGCTTCCAGATCAATGCTGTTGAAACACAGTTATTGTATAAGGCTGAAGTGGTTGAAATGGATTTAAATTAAAACACTATTTGCAAACAGGGTCTAAGGATAAATACATTTCATGAGTGATACTGTAGTAAAAAGTCACTAACTTGTTGCAAAGATAACTGTGTGTATATTATTCAATAAACCCATGGATCTGAGCCAAAAATTAAGGATCAGTGTTGTCTGAAGGTATTGATAGAGCGAAAAGAAGAAAATTAAAACTTTGGTATGGCTGCTCCTGTTGCATTCTCTATATGGTGCCCACTACTGATAAAGGAAGACTGCAGCCTTCAGGTGGCCTAAATGGAGGAAAGGAGGGGGGCCACAAATGACAGGATGACACACAACACGGACAGACACACACACACAGAACTCCTATGTGCCAGGGTTATCCTTCATGGCTCTACAGCTTCCTTGTTTTCAGCCCCCAAATGTATCAGACAAAGCGGCTGTCTTTGACTCCTTTCTTCCAGGGGCAGACCTAAGGCAGGGTTGCTTCTACTAGGTTTCAATCAGACACCTCAGCAGAAAAGTTATTGCCACTGCGAGATCAGTACTCCTTCCCCCAGGGGTCTCCAAAGTGGGGTGTGCACACGTCAGGCAGGCACTGAGCAATACAAGTCTCTGGGGTGCACAAAGAAAATATTTCTGTACCATTAATACATTAAAGAACTTTTTAAAAGTATTTGTTTTATTTTTATCTCATTCTTTTTTGATTTCTGTTTTTTCTTTAGGTTTTCTAAGGTTCATAATATATTAACAGAGTAGTACATGTATATTATCTATAAATTAATATTAATCTACTGTGGGTGCATGCTCAAAAAATGTTTGACTGATAGAGCTACACGATCAAAAAAGTTTGGAGAGCACTACTGTGATGTGGCAGGGAAGCTGGTGAAGAAACACTGGCCAGAATCCACAAAATCTGCTAGGAAGACAGTCCTCTTGCAGCCGATGCCTGATGTTTTGGGGAGAAGAAAGCTATTGCACTGAAGCTAGAACATTTCTACCAAATATTTGGGACCCATACCTTTCCCCTTTCTCTGGTAAGCTTTGAAGGAAGCATTTTTATCTAAGCTAGAGACACATCTTTCATGGTAGTCACTGGTTCCTGTTAGCCATTCATGAATACAGTCAAAAACTCAGTACCTATGTCGGGAACTTGCAAGATAACTTCCACAGGCTATTTGAAACTGGGCAAACCTCAGACTGTACCCAGTTTGATGCTAATCCTATTGCAGCTACATTCACAGCCATCTGTGTGATAACATCTAGGGTGAAGGCTTTCAAAATAAAATACAGAAGATTTAACTGGAAAAAATTGCAACTATTTAATCTTGATCTAGTTGTTTCAAGATAACAGAGCAGATATCAATGTAAAAGTTGTACTGTGTCATCCTTCTCTATACCTGGGGAGCTGGGGGATGTTGCTCTACAGAAAGTGAAGAAATACAGAGCTGAGAGCTGGAGTCCAAAAGTCCTTTTTTTTTTTTTTTTTTTTAAACCAAATCTTTGTGCAAATTAGTAATGAAAATAAAAGGGGCAGAGTGAGGTCAGAAGGAGGCAGAATATTTATTCACAATTATAGGTACGACTACAGCTCCTGTGAGCTGAAAGCCCACAAGATTTAAAAGCCTCTTGAAGTTTAACATATTAAAAGCTTCCTTAAGAGCTGAAACAGTGACACACCCAGACAGTGTGTAACAGTAGCCATTTGAAGTACCTCGCTATCAATGTGAGAGAACCCTGTGGAGACAGAACTGTGTCCGTTCATGCTATTCCTGGAATTCAGCCACATGCATTCCTAATCCTCCCTGTGCTGTTTTCATATTCAATATACTCAAGTATCAAGGAATGCACAGGGTAGTTCCTGCTGCAGAGAGGTCAGAGGTGAAGCAGCACCATTAAAATGTGTCAGTCCCTCAAAACTATACAGAAAACAAAGGAAAAATCACCACCAACTCCTGTGCATGTTATCACATATAAACAAGGAGAGACCACCTAATAATTCTAAAGTAATAGCACTCTTAATTTCTAAAACATGGTGAAAAAAGTTTAAAAAAACCCAACCCAACAAAGCCACATCTTTTCCAAGTGAACTGGCAAGTCTTAAATTTCCTCTATCAAATACTACAGCTAAATACAACAAATTTATTTTGCACCAAGACAGATCATAGCAAGACACAGGATGCACTTTTGATGTGACAGCAGAAATTACTACTGTTGGGATAAGCGTACTTTTGAAAGCTATGACTGATGAGACACCCGTAACTTCCACCAATGCATTTTTATTGAAAATATCCAGTTTTTTAAAAAAGATCGTGCTGCAAACCCACCATGCTTTTAATAAAAGTGAAAACCCAAACAAAACCAGCTTAATGTAAGAGTAATTGGTCATTCGTTAGGGACAGGTAAAGTAGCCTGGACGAGGTTTTGGCAGGAAGCATCAGTAACTGTTCCCCATATCTGCACTTGGTCAAAAGTGATGAGGACTTGCTAAAGCAAGGAAGTGCTGAGAGCAGGGGGTTAAGGGCTTTATACTAGCCAACTGCAGGGTTTAGTGAGCTAGGTGGAATAAAAACTTAGGCAAAATGAAAAAAAAAAAAAGGTATCAAAAGAGAGGATTATCAAGACAGAAGAGTCAAGGTCACCTACACAAGCTCAGATGGTAAGAAGCAGAAGGTAGGGATTGTGAAGGGAGCGAAAATACCATTCCTGATGGCAATGTTTCTTTGTAATTCAACACAAAATTGCAATTTTTTTCCTTCCCTGAAGAACAGCAACAAGATAGGCTTTGCCCTCATCTATAGAAGAAAAAAAAAAACAACAAAACCACCCAAACAAGGAAAAAAAAACCCAAAAGAGGTATGTCTGGAGGCTGGAGAAGCCTTCAGCTGGCTACATTCTGAGTTATTCCTTGTACAAATGCATCGTTACACAACTTCTGTTTCATGACCATTTCATTTCGAAAACTGCTCTGGGGATAAATCATGTTTGTGTGGAGGGACGCTGCTTGTCTGCAGGACCAGTGGGGTTTCATAACTTGCAAAATGCACATCAGAGAAAGAAATAGCTATCTGCTTATAATAGCTGAAGGCAACACGGTGGAATTGTATCAACTTCTGCGGCCTAATTCTGTTGTTGTAAAGATTTGCTTGAATCCTTGTCAGGTATTCTCTGCTCCTTGTTTCTCTGTACAGCCTTCCAGATAAGCAGGGATCCTAACAACCAGATCAGGAACCGACATACAGATGTGATGAACACTCGTAGCAGCAAAAGAGGCCAGTAAGATCTCTGTTTTCAGCAAACAGTCCCAGATTTCTGATTAAGTACCCAGAATAAACGGGTATTTTCCACTTTCAGCTTTCGTCCTCCAGCTGTACGCAGAACATAATACGGTACCCTGACTCCTCTGCCTTACCCTTCTGCCCTGTCCTCTAGAGATCTGCCCCTGCTTCATCCTGCTCCATCCCCACCCTTCATTTCTCAGACCCTCTGATTCTGTTGTGTAACTATTAAATAAAAAACTTCACATAGACTGAATTTGGGATCTTCCAGATGCCTCATCTACACTTTGAACAAAGGTTCCTGCTCCTCAGCTTTTCCCCCATGTAACTGTGATGCTAAATGCCCCTGCAGGTTTGCTTCTTGACCGCTTGCCATTGGACTTGGAAGGATCCCGCCTTATTCTGACAACACAGAGGGAAGGATGGGATAGCTCTGAAGAGACTGCCCTCCCAGCTCCAGTATTCTGCCCCAACATACACCAGATTAGGTGGATGACAACAAGCACTGTAGGGAAATCGGGATTTATCTCTGAAGCTCTGTGCAAATGTATATTTAATTACTTGATAGTTTCTCTGCCTGTAATAACAAATAATGATTAGTTAAAATTCCTTTAAAATCTCAATAGGTTTACCTTGAGAAGGAAATACTCAGCCTGAAAGGTGAAGCTTGGTAATTAAGAACAACCAAGGTCTTGGCTTGATACAAACCAGCAGGCAACATTAGTGACAGACACTGCAACGGTCTCTGTCTGTGATTCTTCAGACCCAACTCCTTGAAGCACATTGGACACCTTACTTCTGATTCAGTGTTTGATTGGAATTGCCCATGGCCACTCAATACTGTCACTGTGTTACAATATTTGTTCTCAGCTGTAAACAAGCTGCTTCTAAGCTGTCACAAAAATGGTATCTACTACACCTTTGACCCACAAAAAATGAACTTTCCCAGACAAGGTTTATCAAACTTTCCTGAAAATACTCTAAATTCAAGAACTCTCTAACAGAAAGGCACTCTCCTTCAACATTATCCTCAATCTTGTCTTCCTCTAAACCTACCCAAAAACATTTCAATACCTTGTAAGTAAGGATGGGGACAAAAAGAATGTTGTTAAATGATTAAAGCAGAGCCCAGCAAGCTAACATAAAAAAAGAGGGCTAGAAGGGCTAGAGAAATAGTCTTGTCACTTGTGTCCCATTCTTGATAGATACTCTACATGTCCTTAAGCTTCAACTGATAGTTTTTATGGCCCCTTCAGGCAATCCATTACAGCGCTTATCTGTCCTTAATGGCAAATTGTATTGCACTAATTTTTCAACAAATGGCTTGTCAAAAGTAGTCTGAACACCAAACCTCACTCCCTAAGACATACCCAAGTTTTACGTTAACAACCATATATTTCCTGAGATTGGTATTTCATGATTATTTCACATTAGTGCAATATTCAAGTGCCAGGCTTGCAATAACACATTTAAATTGTGAATGCAGTAACTGGAAAGAGTTGTCAGATAACTTCGCATCATGCCAGAAGTGAGCTAAGGTAGCCTACGGACTACAGTCTTCATCAGCTTCCACATTAGTAAATGTTGGTATGCAAAGTATCTGCTGTGTTTTCTGTTGTCATTCTGCTTTTCTGTGGTTTTATTTTTTTCTTTTTCCTGGTATGAGAGAAACAGAAGAAGGAATGAAAGACAAGCTAAGAAAGAAGCAAACACCTGGCAGCCCCAGATAAGACTTACAGCCCGTAAAACCTTTTCTTAGGCCTCCTTCCCCTCCCCCTTTTAGAGAAAAGTATCTATATCCTTATTGTCATAGCTTCTCTGCAGTAACTTTGATGAGACTAAAATAAAACCGATACCTTCATTTCACAGGCATGCCAGTGCTATGAATTTGGCAATGCTAAATATTACTGTGTTGCTGTTCTCATGGAGGTGATATCTCAGAGGAGTACTTGTCAAGGAGAAGAAGAGGGAGAGCATCTGTGGAGGGGGTGTTTTAAAAGTCTTGTTGGTGTTGGTGCCTTCAGAGACATCTATCTGGGAATGATGATATGACCCATAATACTACTGTAAAAGATACGGATGTACTGTAAAAAAGAAAATCACACCAGCCCTGATTGTTTGGACATTAGCTGGAAAATTCCCTTTCAGCAACAGAAGCTTATCTGCTGCAAAACTGTGATACCAGTTAGTTCCCTGTAGGGGATCAACAGGACTAATCTGCTTTCTTGATGTGCCTCATTATGGAGGCCAACACAACCCCCCACAAATGTTTTATTAGTGGAAATATAGAAAAAATGCACAACTGTTTACTTTATCTCATCTGGCTTTTATACCAATTTCTTCTCAGTATTTTTTTTTTTTTTACAAGTTTCCCTAAATCCTGGCCATTCGTATGGAACGTACAGATACGCTCACAGTTAATCTTATGTCACATTTCTCTGAACGACCAGATCACAATTCTGATATCTTAATCCAATAAGCTTTCAGTCTTCACACAATATTCACTTATCAACACGAATTGTGCTAAGTGCTCCAACCACAATTTATATCCTGTAATAAAGATTTTCTTAAAATCTGCCTCTTTTGGTAGTGGTTTCAAACTAATTTATTGACAAGTCTACAGGATACAGAGTCCATCGCCCTCCAGGTTTCTACATCTCATAGACAAAAGATTGATAAGATATCCAGTACGAGCTGAAGCAGGAATATTGAAAACACTAACCTCGGTATTTCACTCTCTTACAGTGGTAGTACACATGAAGCCAGAAACATCAACTACTGATGTCAATCTAGCATAGGAAATTAGGCTTGGTACACTGCAATAATTGTCACAACAAGCAGAATCTACCCGTTCTGCTTTTTGACAACTTTGCTGTATTTCACAAAACTCTTATTTCCAAGCAAAGATTTGAGAAGTGCCTAAATGCTGTGTTTGGGCCTGTAAACCAGCAGACTGATTTTCAGAAATGTTGGGTTCCAGCTATTAAGTAGACACCCATCAGCACAGTGACCATCATTGATCAGCTAGAAAGTCACCAACAATTTTTGTGGTAGTTAAGTATATTGTTGGAGAAGATGAATGGTATGGGGGAGGAGAATACATAATTGACTTGGGGAAAAAAAAAACCAAACAAAAAAAACCCAACCGCTTTATTGAAGTTGCCAAGCGTTCAAACCACATTGTTCATTCTTGGTGGTGGTCTGACAAAGGCTGTTTCAGTTTCTTTTCTTCTAAGATTAGTCAAGTGAACTCTTTAAGGATTCTGAATACCAGAAAAATACCATCTCTTCAGCTTTTCCAAAGAAAATCTCTCTGGTTTTGTTTTGGGGTTCTGGGTTTTTTTAGGCTTTTTTTTTTTTTTAAATGCCTTTTACAGATAGCAAAGAACTCAGATAAGGCAAAGGCTTCAAAGAAAACATTGTGGTATAAAAAGCACTTGTGCGTTTTCCCAGCATTTTGATCTAATTGAATGTTTCCTTCCAGCTCATTTCATTCTCATGCTGTCTGAGTAGCACTATAACCAAAGATTCATGATTACGCTACAAGAAAGCTGGTTTCCAGTAAAGAATGTGTTTTGTTAGAGGTTTTTTTTTCCTACTACCTGGAAACCTACAACATGTCTTTCCTGTTTTACTACAAGCCAAATAACACAGGAGCAGCTTTACACAAGATATGGAAACACATCAGATAGTGCCATGCTCAGCAGTGACAAAACATTCCTCATTGAGATAGACAGATCTGAGTTACCCAAAACATCACTGTGTGCATGGACCACCTTTCATTTTAGTTTTCCTACCCAAAAACCAACATCAATTTTATACCTGCTCAGGGATCTTAAACCAGAACTGTCATCAAATAAGACATGTTATAGATGTGAAATAAGGGACACAAATGAGTATCAACACATCCAGTTGTTTTCTGTTCCCACCAGTTGTTTTCTGTTCCCACCACCCTGAAAGTAAGACATAATGATGTCTAGCAGCAGTTGCACTGGCATCAGCACTGTCTTTCAAATTACCAACTCATCTTTGAAGCAAACACCCTGCTCTTTTCCTCCTCCCAAGATTTAGTTTGCATCATGACGTGGTCGCATGGCACACCAACTGAATTGTTTTCAGAAACAAACTTGGAAAAGGCTCTCCAGAAACCTAGCCTTATGTCAACAACTAATGGTAAGCCAATCCACGGGACCCAACTAGAGCCTGTTATAAATCCTCTCAAATCACTGATGATATGGAGCTGTGTTGGCAGAACCATGTGTTTCCTTCTGCTGAACCACAAGAACTAAAGAAGAAATTCACCTGTAGATTGACTCTGCCCTTAAAATGCACTGCTGTTAAAGATTTTGGACTTTTTATAGGATCTCATACTAGTCCGGAAATTTAATATGGAGACACATAGATCTATTAAGATTAGAAAACACATTTATGAAAAAAGAAAATAAACTCTCAGAAAAAAAACCCCTCACACCCCCTCTCCTATAGGCAATCAGAATCATAGAATAGTTAGGGTTGGAAGGGACCTTGAAGTGAAGCTTATAGGCTGGGACACCTTTCACTAGACCAGGCTGCTCAAGGCCCTATCCAACCTGGCCTTGAACACTGCCAGAGAGGGGGCAGCCACCACCTTCCTGGGCAACCTGTTCCAGTACCTCACCACTCTCATAGTGAAGAATTTCTTTCTAATACCCACTCTAAATCTACCCCCTTCCAATTTAAAACGATTCCCCCTTATCCTATCACTCCCTTCCCAGCTTCTTTGTAGGCCCCTTCAGATACTAAAAGGCCACTATGCAGTCTGAACAAGCCAAACTCTTTCAGCCTGTCTTCATAGGAGAGGTGCTCCAGCCCTCCAATCTGCTTCACAGCCCTTCTCTGGACCAGTTCCATGTCCTTTTACACTAGGGACTCCAGGTGGGGTCTCACAAGAGTGGAGTAGAGGGGCAGAATCACCTCACATGACTTGCTGGCTACACTCCTTTTGATGCTGTTCAGGGTAAGATTTGCCTTCTGGGCTGCAAGCGCACATTGTCAGCTCACATCAATGAAGGCTTATATCCCACTCCTCTCACCCATGTGTCTTTGCTTTGTCATTTGGTCTTCACCAACTGAATAATATTTTGAGTTGGAGCAAGTCTGGAAAGTTACACTTTGCCCATAGAAATTTCAGGCCATTACTCTGAGGTTTGGCTGGCTGCTCCCTCACATTCACTGCAGACTCAGTATCAACTCATATCCCTTGTTGGTCTGTACACAAACATGAGATTTCCCACTTTTAATTCCACTCCCTTTGCATGCTGTACACAGAATTCTCTGACATCTTCCCTTCTTGACTTAGATGCTTTTCAGGAATGGAGCAAACTGTGCATCTTTCTAAAGGGTTCCACCCACTGTCTCGTACAGCAACATAAAATCATTGTTATGTAATAGAAAAACACACCAAAAACCACCACAAAGCCACAAAATACTGTTTTATCAGAGCTGAATATTCTGACAATTTGAGGAGTGTTTTCAGAAACTCACGTTTTCAAAACTCAGCTTGCTTTTATTGACATTTTTTATTTTACTTCAAGTAAACCTTCTGATTAATTCTGTCAACTTGTTAAGCTTTACACAATCCATAATGAAGATGAGCAACAGGGTGTGACAAAACGTTAAGCCTATTCAGCTTTTGAACTATTGAGCAAACACACATTCCAGAATGAGATGAAGTTCTGAGCTATGGCATTCATGGCCAAAAGTTTAGTCAAAATCTCTTCTGTCCACTGGGAAATGTCAGTCATCTTTAACAACCTAACTTTTAAAAGTCTGACTAGATTTCTTGAATGCAATGACTATTCAAACCATGCTACTGGATTATGCTTAAAAAGCAAGTATAAAAATTACAGAGAGACTCCTTCAGGCCCATCTCTCTCAAGGCTAAAAAACCCCTGTGTGTTCCCTCAGCCTCTTCTCATACACCACATGCTCTGGCCTACAGACTTCTTCACAGCCCTGCTCTGAACTTGCTCCAACATACAGTATCTTTCTTGTACTGGGTAGCCCAAAACCAGATGTGGTACTCAAGATTTAAAGTTTCAAACAGCAGGAAGGAGTCACTTGCTGTGATGGCTACACTTTTGCTACTGCAGCCCAGGATGCAGTTACTCACCTTTGCTGCAAGGACAAACTGCTGACTTAACGTTCAGTTTGTTGCTGAAGAGGACCTGCAGGTCTTTCTCTTTAAAGCCATTTTATCTGGACAACCCTTAGCTATGTTGTCACGTGGGGTTATTCCATCCTAGACACAGGAATTCCTATTTACTTTTGTTTATACATTTCAATTTCAAAAAGATGATACTGAGCCCATCTCTCCAGCCTGTGCAGGCCTAGGCTGGGGTAGCCTTACCTCTACTGGGCTACATGATTTTTCAACTCCTCATATTAAATCTCTTTGTAGAAAGACTATTACATATACTTCTACAATAAGTAGCCTAAATTAGATCTAACACCTGCCACTGTACAGGAAAACTTTGTAGCTGCAATTTTATTTACTTGACCCACAAATTGTCAAAGAAATTGCCTCCCTATGTCACAGAGCATTTCTTCTATCGAATGTTCCTGAAATGAAGGAGCTCATGGGTTTATCAGTTACACTTGCTGGACTTTCTTTCAGGGAATTTGAAAAAAAATTCTATCTTTCCAAGTAAAACACCAGTTTCCCCAATAATAAAGTATAAACACCACATGCATCTCAGATGGAGAACTACATCAAAGAAGGAATATACAAAGCAGGCAGGCTTTCTATGCAGTTCAGTAGAATAGAACGTACTTCTGCTTGATGTAAAATACAGAAAATCCAATAAGTCATGCAAAAATATCAGTCTTTTCAAGAAATGTTCAATAGCAAATGACACATCACTTCTAATTTCAACACAGGGTTGAAGTTCAGATGAGAAAAATTCTGCTGCCCAAGTTGCACATTGAATGTCCAAAGAAAAAGTTGGCTATGCTTGAGCTACAGTCCTGAGTTCAAACTATAAGGTTCCATCAAAAAACCAAGTAGACATAAATTATAAAACAGCAAAAAATAGTGTCAAAAAATTATTTCAAAGTTTTAAGGATCTACTGACAAGTAACTACAATTCTTCAGGATGTTTGTGTAAAGACAGCTTCCACACAAGTCACATATATATGTATGTGATCTATTTTCTTGCATGTTCAGTCTTTCCATACTGTGGCACAATTTTGGCTGAATTCTTTCAAAAGAAAACTTGAAAACATATAGCTGAGCATTCAAAGTGCCTTGGAGAGTTTGTTTTCATCTCTGGAAAGAAGAAAAAAACCCCAACCACTCTCACTTTCATCAGCTTCTCTTTTGAGGAGCTACATTACGTAGTTGTGGGAAATTCAGAAGTTTGAAATACATTAATATGTGCTTAAAATTATCAGAGACTGAACACTGCAAAGATATGCAGGCATCTAATTACCCTCCATACAAATGGGAGTGACAAACTGGTGGATCTGGCTTAGAAGGAATAAGCAGTTCAGCCAGGGGCATGGGGCAGTGCAGAGTACATCTAGGCTCCTTATGCAACATGCAATGAAATTTTGATACTCAGTAGACTGAGTAATGAACTGCTCAGATTTTGCCAACGTGGAAATACTGTGGCATGGAAGAGTTCCCTAATTTTTTTTCTTACTTCCTGGTCTAAGCATTTTGTTTAGCTGTGTCAGAAGCCATTGATTCTCCCTTTGATTCCAAGAACCTGTTCCTGAAGAGAAGGCACTGAAATCCTTCTGGTACAATTCCTAGTGAATATAGTCCCCAAAGGTCTAAAAAATCACTGTTGTTCAAGGATATAACAAAGAAAATTTACTGTATTTTGATGCAAGACAGGTAAGCACAGAAATGATGAACACTGTTAAAGCTGTGGTGTTTCCTTGTGTGCCCAGAATCAGTTCCTCAAGGTTCTGTGGAAGAACCAAGAATCTGCAACCCCTCAGTTGAACAAAACTTGTTTCCACCAGAGCTTCAGATAGAGCAGTCAGTTCTGGTTAATCTAATCTCTTCTGAACACACTGGCAAATCTACAGGCAAATTACAGTAGAGACACTACTTTGTATCACAGAAACTTTGAATGCCACATTCCTTCCTGGCTACTCACCAGGAGTGGAGTAATGGACCAGTGTAAGATACAGTGATTCCTGTCACGGCTACAGGCTGCATAATCCTGAGCAGAGTTGTGTTGTGAAAATTCACCTCACGGTACTTTCTGGATCCCAGTATCCATGATGAGAAGAGATTATATAGGAAGTCCTTAACAACTGAAAATTGAGCCACATGGAGCTTCACAGTACAGATGGATATGCAACTCCTTATGGGCCAAGTGTCAAACTATGCAAGATGAGTGCAGAAAGCAGAATTACAGCTAGAAACAACACCCCTTTAGCATGTTCCTAAAAACCCAATCTCAAGGGCACAATGTTAAGAACTACAGGAAGACTCCATGAAACTACTGTCCCAAGGAGGTAAATCTGAGAACAGTTTTCCTTTTAGATATTTTGAGTGCTGATTACAAATCAGTCCAGTTTCATTATTTGTTAAGGAAAAGCATCTGAGTAATAAACTTAGGTGTCAAACAATGGTGACATA
This sequence comes from Hypotaenidia okinawae, assembly GCA_027925045.1. Taxonomy (NCBI): domain Eukaryota; kingdom Metazoa; phylum Chordata; class Aves; order Gruiformes; family Rallidae; genus Hypotaenidia; species Hypotaenidia okinawae. The sequence continues at coordinate 86,172,046 of BSDF01000002.1, read as the reverse complement.
ACTGAAGGATGTATATTCATTTCTATGCACTTGATTAAAAGATTGTTTTCAAAAGTTTCTTACTATTTCACTATATAATTCTTTATTTTCCAAGTTTCTGTCTCGCCATACTATCTCAAAGGAACATTCTCAAGTCTTGAGGAGCACTGTCAGCACAGTAAGTCAGCACAGCAGCCAGACTAATATTTGACTTCACTTAATATTTGTGTTAGCCCTACTTCACAATCCCATAATGGATTTAGTGTTTTTAAAACTAACAGAAAATTAAAGCTTATTTAACGTACGGGAGAGACAACAGCCCAACACAAAAAAATATTGGGTTGATATTGATTTCCTTTTTAAATCACATACCAAGCCTAAGAACAGTTATCTAATTGTAAACTTTAAATTTATATTCTCAACAACAGTATTATGAGTATTTCTCAAAACATTTTTAGCTTAAACACTAGAAATTTGAAACTCCTATATGCAAATAATTTCTGGGACAAAATAGAGATGTCAAATTTCCATGAAATCTGATATTCCAACTATGAGTTTATGCCGCAGACAGGTTAGTAGTCAAAATGTTAAACTTCTCAAATAACTGAAGCCTCTTAAACAGCTGAGTGACCTTGATATCACTGATGACTCAAAAGTATAACTTTTCCAACAGGAAAGAAGCTCACCAAGGAAACATTTCCTTCCAAACAAGAATTCTCCCAGTCTCCCTATCCCTGGCTGAACATCAGGAATAACCGTAAAATGTCAGTAATATTTAAACATAGCCCAGTATGATTCTCACATAGTTCGGGTAGCTTTTTTAAAAAATGCAGTCATAGAATACTTAAATTTTAAGTGCACTTTCAAGATGCAAATATAGAGTACTAGTCTGCATTGCCCAATATTACCTACTCTATGCTTAAATAATTCTAAGTAATATAACTTCTCTAATGTTAATATAAATCTGGTTGATGGGAAAGATTGTGTCGCATGAAGTAAGAATTCATCTCAGAGAGGCTGTGGCTGCCCCCTGTGGAAGCCGTCCCTGCCCACAGCAGGGGGGTTGGAACTGGCTGATCTTTGAGGTCCCTTCCAACCTAAACTAGTCTGTGATTCTATGATTCTATATTTACATCAACTTCATGTGCACCTTCTGCTTAATTACTGACAGATTCTTCTGACTTATTCCATTTTAATCAAACTGGCATTATGCATTTTTGTCACATCTTTGGCATTCTACTGAATAATGATTTCCTACTTATCATGGAAAACAATCACTTACTTGATTGAAGTGTAGTCTGAATTGCTTAGTGAGGAAGAGTTTCTTCCAGTAGATTTTTTTTGGTAATTTTTCTATCATCATAAAAAATTCGGCACTAAACTTGGCATATCATACTTAATCTTATGTATTTGAAAGCTATCACACCTCATATTTCCACTGAGAAAAACAGGAGATATGTCTATTCAACTTTTTTCCTTGATCCTTGATTTTCGAGTACTATCGTCTTTCATTTAGGTTCACCTGAGAAAACAACAGGAGTATCAAGAAGCTCATGCTCATAACTACTAAACCTTCACATGCACCAAACTGACCAAGAGAGCAGGTTCCTTTTGTTAAAATTCCTTAAATAATCTTACCATCATGCAAACAATGAACCAGAACAATTTTTTAACTTGTAGAAAGCCAATGTGAAAAAAAAAGTCACATGTATGTTATTACATTATTATATCAGGTCATCAGCTTTAAGTAATTGCTTCTAAAGCTTTTAATACCTTCAATGATAAAATTATGATAAAACAGGTTTTCACAAAACTTATCAATACATCTCTGCAAATACCCAAAAGGATTTCAACCATCAACCATCCAGGTGAGCACATTGTCACCTGGCTGCTCTGATGCTGGGAAAGCAGGGCCAGTAGCCTGGACTTGGAGGGTACAGAAGTCAAGCAGCTGGGATCCCTGTCTAGGGAAGGGGGCGCTGACAAGGCGATTGGGGAAAAAAAAAACACAAACCCTCAGCCTCTGGTGGCAATTCCTATCAGGAGAAAGGACTGATGTGGTTTAATCCACAGGCAGCCAAAGCAACAACACAGCCATTACTTCGCTTGCTCCCTTCCCACAGTGGAATGGGGAAAAGCATCAAAAAAAGGTAAAACTCATGGGTTGAGATAGAAACACTTTATTAGGACAGAAAGGAAGAGAATGATGATGATAAAAGAATATAGAAAACAAGTAATGCTCACAATCAGCTGACTGATGCCCAACTAGTTCCTGAGCCACAGCCCTCCTCAGCCAATTTCCTTCAGCTTATATACCTAGCATGACATTTTATGCTATGGAAAATCCCTTTGGCCAGTTTGGGTCAGCTACCCTGGCTGTGTCCCCTCCCAGCTTCTTGTGCATCTCCTGTGAAGTCTCATCCCTCCTCGCTTGCAGGGACTGTAAACACTGTTTAACACACCCATGCTTTAGTTGTTGCCATCAACTTTAATTTCATACTAAATCCAAAGTACGGCACTCCACCAGCTGCTAGGAAGAAAATTAACTCTATCCCAGCTGAAACCAGGACAGAAGCTAAGATGCTCTTGCTGAAAATTACACCTGCCTTGGTAGTGGATACAGAAGTTTTGCTGCTAATCCATTCAGACAACAGTAAGTCAGCGCATTTCAAATATAACTCCTCTTATGTTACTGGACAAACCAGATACCGAATTGGATGAAAGCAGGCCTCCCTCATGACATTTTCTTTTCAAAAAGCAGATCAAGACACAAATGTTCAAAACACAAATGTTCAAACTCTACTAAAAACTCATGTTCCCTGGTGTATAATTTCTTTATAAGTAGATGATCAATCCTGACCTCAGTAGTAATTCCTAATAGCAACAAAATTAATTACATTACCAAGAAGTTAACAATTCATACATTACCTAATGCTGCTCATGCTTCCAGTTTCTGATCCAAGCTTACATCTCTCCAGCTGGCTAGCTACAATCTGACGTTCAGCCTCAAGTTCTCGAGTCAGTCTCTCAAACTGCAGCTCCTGAAAAAGTAAATGAAACCATTTGTTTTGACTTCACTTGAGATTAAGGAGGAATTTCAGTAGGTAAAATTATAATTTGTGCAAGAACTGTTAGTATAATATACTATAGGAAATTTTGGGGGGTTGTTTCTTTCTTTAACACATTTGCAATCCTAATCTTTGTGGTTACACCTAGCCATTCCTTCATCCACTCTAATGATATGTGTCTGTTTATCAGAATGGAATTTCCAAATTCATTAAACAATTTAGGCCTAAGTCAAAATCATTCATAGTTCATGTAGCACAGTAGCATACAGATGTGCTCCTAACTTGCTGATTTAAGTATGGTAAAAATAAAAATAATTTCTGTTACATAAAAAGATGTAAAATATGTAAACTTCTGCAGATGATTTTGAGTGGACGAAAGATTTCTACTCAAAAGGACAACCATCCATCACAGTACACACCAGTGAAATAAACTAAATTGAACAGGTGTTTTTATGAACTGAACACAGTTTAATTTCTGCATTTAATGATGTGCAGAAGGGAAACTCAAGTAGTTTTGGACAAAAGCTGTGTTAAAAATCCAACCACTAATTGAATGTATTGCCTTTTAATTCTGTCCAGAAAGCCAAACCAGTCCTACCAGATCTTATAAGTACACTTTTGAAGAGTTTTTGGTTTTATACTCAAGAATTTATTTTTTTTTAATTGAAAGACACAAAACCAATACAAGTAAAATCCCTACTATTGACTAATAAGCTACCTTTCCCACATATGGTAATAGTTTTATCAAATGAAAACCTGAAACACTTTTAGGGAATTACGTTTGTTGTAAAAATGCCAAGTATTGCTTCCCTTCTATTTTGCTTATAGTTACACTACAAAATTTTCACAGGTAAATAGATACAACTCTCTGCCTTTCTTTGCGATTATTGAAGGCAGAGGGAGAACTACCATTCCTGTGTTAACACAAATGCAGCTTTCTCTCCCTTTTCTTTCAAAGGAGACCTCCCTGTAATTCAGAGGTATGGGAGAGAATTCCTCGGATAGCAATGTCTTGCCTAGCAGAAAAACAATACTGGAAATTACTTGGGTCAAATTACCCACCAAATGTCACTGAAAAACTTAATATTTGAGAGAAAGGAAGAAATGGTAGGAGCAGTCTTCCCTCTATCTGCTACCTAAAACCTTTGACTAAGAAGCCAAGGGTAAGTAGAGACATTAAACTTGTCAAATCTCTGAAAGGAGGCAGACCATAACTTAAATGGAAGAAGGAAATGGCTGCTGGTGGTTCTAATTCAGCTGCATCATTCCCTTTTGCTTCGCTTCTTACTGACATGAGCAACTTCTGTCATGCACTAGGAGTAAAGGGGGGAGGTTCACACAGGTTATGTTCCTCATGAAATAGCTGGTGTATACTTTATTGGCCACTATTTGACTAAGTCTAGTTAATTCCGAATTCATTATTCCAAGCAAGACTATCCAGAGTACAAGAATACCATCAACAGTCAGCTTGCTCTGAAGAGCAAAACATCCCTACTCACTGAATGTTAATAGTGCATTAGTAATCATAGTAACACTGCACGTTTTTGTAACACTACAATGTCTTTTTCATTGTTGTTTGTAGATATGACTATTAAAAATCACTTAATAATAACAACTTATTTCAGATATGCCTACTTCACAGAGAGCATTTTCCTCTCACCCAGTAGAAACAATTGCCTGAAGAGACCATTGATCAACTTTCCAAGAGTAGTTATTCAAATTGTGGTGTTGTTTGCATTGAATAATACCATTACTGCAGAAAGGGCTGCAAAAGAAACATTACTAAAGTTTTGAAGAACATAAAATTGAAGTGGTATAGTATTGCCCATGATAGCATCTTTCTATCAAAGCATGTAAGCAATGAGAAATTTTGTTACTATAAAATACCAAAGAAAACCAATCAGAGCATTAAGTTTGTTTACTTACAAAGGAAAGCAAAGTTTAAAAGTTATTTTGTTCCACTTTATTTTTTTTAAGTTTCTTGATTCTATCATGACAAAGCTACCAATGCACATTTTGATGCCTAGCAGACGCTTTCACCGTGCCAGCTTCACTGCCCGCTATCCCAGGTGAGACAAGTCAGATGTTCTTGGCCATGGCTGAGCAGAGGGCATTTTTCTTACCTGCCCAGTGACAGGATGCAGCTGTCCTTAAATGTTAAAAACAGAATGTAAGGATCAAAGACCCTGAACACTTGCTAGCCATCCTGACTGTCCATATCGTCACTGGCCTTTTCCCAGACAGATAACTAGCTTATTGTGTCCTTTTACCCTACTAAGTGCATAACCAACCTCTCTCCAGCTCCCTCTTGCACATGCTAATCCAAATCACCTAAACACAGATGTGTCTCCAAACCTATTTTATTGAATTACATTTAAAGTAAAGATTCTTTTGCTTTTTCTTCTGCTATCTGGGTTGCATATGCTCTCATGTATTTTCTATGCTTTGTATTCCCTCAGTTCATTGCCCTGGTTGACTGCTTCCCAGACACTTCTGCATTTCCCCAGCTAACACCCTTACGTCATGAACGCTTTGATTACAGAACATTTTTGCTTATGATTCCAGTCTCCAAAATATACTTTGCTACTCTGTATTTATCTTTCTTTTCTCTCTGTTCTCTACTGCGTTCCATCTTTCTTTCATGCCCTGGTATACTTCATGACTCATCTGCCACTAGTCTTTTTCAGTCCTACTCTACAAATTGCTACTCTAGCAGATGCCCAAAAATGATCGGTTTAAGCAGCCTCCCTCTCTGGATAATTGGACCCTTATTGAGGGAACTCTGCTCTTCCTAAGATGGAGAAATTAATGTTTTCTGCTTTGATTGCCCACATTATTTAAGTCCTGTCCTGCAGAGAAGGCTGGAAAAGGACTCTTGAGTGCATGTTCCTCCTCAACCAGGGAAGCAGAGATTTGCTAGATCACCTAAGACAAAAATAATCTCGAGTTTCTAAATCATGAAAATGGCTAGACTAGGTGAACAGTAACTTCATTGCTAGCTTGACTTAATTGCTGCTATTTTCTCACTTAATTGACTTCTGTCAGGTGCCTACAAGTTAGGGATGGAAGGAAGGAGATGGAAGGGGATGTGGAGGATATATGAAAGGGCAGAGACAAACAGTGACTACATCATAATTATCCTCTACATTGAATTTAACAAATAACTGTGTTAGGTATTCCCTCATGTGATGACAAAGGTGTAGGTCTACAGGTCTGCCTTCAAAGTAAAAGAAGAAAAGACTTCAACTAAGAGGCAGAGGATTCCACTATCCCTCCATATCAAGAATCCCTGGCAGAAAACAGGTTAATAAACTTCCTTCTCTTTGTTCAGGAAGCAAAAGTGACTAATATTTGAATAAATCCATATGTTTAGATTCCAAGCAGCTGCCACAGTGCAAGACAACAGAATCTAGAAATAGTATTTGCTTACATTTTATAAAAGTAACCACTGAACCTGACTCCATCTTTTGCCTTATTTGTTCTGTTTACAATCATTTTCACCAGTTCATGACGTGTTGCGTTATCTTCACAACCTTCTATTATTTATCTGAATGAAGCTAATCAGAATATCAAAATTAAAAACAAATTCCTGCCCACTGATTATGCAAATCTCTTGTCAAGATAATTAGAGAATGAAGAACTGCAGACACTGCGTTGCAACATCACAATCAATTTAAGCCATGCCATGTTAAGTGCAGCTTCACGGACTGTGCTAGAAGGAGTGACCATGCCAAAGGCACTGCGGAGCTGGACTGACAGGTCTGGCAGCCCTTAGCACCACAAAGGGTGCAGGAGTGGGAAGCCAGCAGAAAGATTAGAGATAATGATGAGAGTCATCCAGAGAAAAAGCTCAAGAGAGTAGATTGGAAAGGGAGGAAGTTTGTGATAACTTTATCAATTTGTTCTGAAGTGATAAAAAGAGTATCTATCTATAATGCTAGGGCCTGAAGCAATTGATGTTTGAAAGTGGTAAATTGTCCACTACCATGTGGGTTTTTGGCTCTTTTTTTTTTAAATACTCATTATTCAACAGGTGGGAATTGCATGTTTTTGCCTTTTCAGTACAAGATTTATATTTTATCTATCCTCTGCAGACACCAAAACTTGAAGCATTAGACAAGGCCTGAGTAAGGTCATACATTTCACAATGGTCCAGACACCAATAAGTCCAAACAAAATCTTCACAGCCTTTGGACACGTAAAAACTCCTGAGCTAAGAGCACACCAAGTAAGAGGGTATTTGGTTACTTTTATGCTTTGTATCTGATGGGTGGTCTGTACTGACCCATTTGAATGATGGGAGGGTTGAAACAGTTCAAAAGAAATTTGGCTGATACTCAGAGCTGATCTCACTTTACTCTGTCCTTTACAATCTTAAAGTAATCCTTCAATGCCTCACAGAGAGATACGTATTGATGCTGAGCAAAAGACACTGCAAAAATCAGTAGAGAGAGTAAAAAAAAGCTGATGCAAAAAAGAATTTATCTAAATTTAAGCTGAACAGCTTTGTGGACTTACTGAATTCCCAAGAATCTTAAGGTCGCAACATTAAAAGAGGAAAAGCATTCAGCTTTTGACTGTAAATATGATATAGAAAAACAAATCGGTTCACTGATGAGCATTTGAATCTTCAAACACAGACAAACAACAGCACTGAGGTAAGGCTGGGAATCCCTGGTGAGATGAACAGAGAAAGCCCGATTACAGCTACACAAACAAATAAATCGTCTCCCGGATTGAAGTCTTTCAAAGGAGGATCTCAGAAACCACAGAACTTTCTAAAGTATATAAGCTGTAGAAATGTACAACATGGGCTCTCTCTTGCTGCATCCTATTAAATAAGGAAGGCAGTACCTCAATTAATGTCACAAGTAGCATGTGCATACTGATACACACATCCTATGGCATCAGGTGTAATTCCATGCGCTGCACATCTATAAGTCCAACTAAACACCATTGCTTCGAGGGGTGTTGGCAAGAAAGTATTCTTAACCTATGATACAGGACACGTGTAGCTAAAATTGGGGCACATACTCCTAAGGAAAACAGCAAAATCTAGGGAAGTTTAACTCGGTAAAAATCTAGGGACAGCACTGGACACAAACCAGACCTGGCAGCCCATCTTGCATCTAGAAGGAAAAGAGGATTTCTTAATGCTTTCAAACAAACAGGAGAAAGCATCACTAGTAATGCCCCGATCCATCTGACAAAATGTTGTTCAGAAGATTCAAAACTGGGCTTTAGAATGTACCATTTGACTCTTCCAACTTCTCTACTTTCTCCACTGTTGCACTGTGTTTTCCCTTGTACTGATCTTACCCTTTTTCACTCGATTGTTTCATTCTTCCCCTTCACTGAATAAAATGGCTGTGAGGGAAAAAGTTCATCAGGTAATTCCAGATAAGTAGAGAGGTGGGAAATTCAAAAATCCAGTGATTTTGTGCTGTTGCAGGAACTTAACTGAGAAAAAACCAAAACAAACAAACAAAAAATCCAAACACACCCCCCCAAAACAAACAAAAAAAAAAAACAAACCCTCAACAACCCACTCAGAACCCCCACCCCTCCCCCAGCCCATTAATATCTATGCCTGCACCTACATACAACTAAGTTCCCAGGTAACATCACCCTGAAGGAAGCAATGCATACACTGGAGGGCAGGACTACCATCCAGAGAAACTGTGACAAATTAGAGGAGCAGGCCAATGGTAGTGTCATGAAGTTGAAGTTCAAGAAAGAAAAATGAAGATGAAGGATGGAATTACATATAACAGCACAGCACCTCCACACAAAGGACCTGGGGATCTGGTGGACAAGAAGCTGCAACTCAGCAATGCATTCCTTTGGTGATGACGACCAACCACTTATTTCACTGCACTAGCAAGACAGCCACTAGCAGAACAAGGAAGCAATAATTCCCTTTTAGTTGGTACATCTGAAGCTGCAACTTGAGTACAGTACTTGGTTTTAGGCCACCAGGACAAAGACATAACAAGACTTTGAAGCAAGACCACCAGAAGGTCACTCAGAGTCAGAAGATCAAAACACATGTTGTACAAAAAGCATGGAGAAAAGAAGGTCAAGGAAAGACCTAATTGTAGGTCATTACCAGGCTCTTGCTAGAGGTATATAGCAAATGGACAAAGGCAACAGGCACAAGTTGCAATCAGGTAAAATCTGACTGGATATACAGAAAAAACACACCCAAACACCAAAAAAAGCCACCAAAAAAACCCCCACAAACCCCCAAACAAAAAACACAGCAAAGTAGTAAACACTGGAACAGGATGCTCAGTTAGGTTGCAGAATCTCAATTCTTTGAGATTCTGAAATTGAACTGCACATCTAACATTGAAGCAAGACCTACTTGGAGTGAACCTAGAGACCTAGTTTTTCCATGATCCTAGAAGTGAAAAGTTCCTGAAATTCTTCTAAGGCTTTATGCCAATCTGTATTATGGATTAGAAATCAGCACCTATCAAGCTCTCTGATTGTCATCATACTTACATAAAGACACATTTGACTTGATGAAAGTACTAGAATTTTATCAGCCTGAACCTGTATTTCTCTAGCTCATTCCCTCACATCATAGGAGGGTTTCCACTATCCCATGATTCTTTACAAGAGACTGGTATGGCATCTGAGCTAGTACCCATATGAGTTATTTGTGGGGTAAAGAACTAGTTTGGCTGATTATAGTGTTTAAAAATAAACTATTCCTTCTTTTTCATGTAAGATTATTTCAAAGAAGGCCCTTTCATGCCTTTAACAATGTTTATAGAAATCAGACCCTATTTTATATTCTATTTTTAGGACCCCAATACAAATGAGGTCACAATTGCATTCTGTTGCATGTTTCAGCTCTCCAGGCACATTGCCTGTTCCTCTGTGAGTTTCAGGCAAACCTTGCTCTCTGAAGGCACACTGCCCAATTGCCTGGACAATTCCCTGTTCCTAGGGAAATTGTATTATTTCTTCTCCAGCACAATCACCAAAGTTATTAGAATTATCTCCATTTTTCTTTTACAAATTGCCTAGACCTTCTTTATCCCACGTTTCTCCTCTCTGTTTTGTATTCAGCTTTAGTCTTCTAGCTTGCTACTTTCTTCTCCTTCTCACTAGTTTTTGCACCTCTTGCCAACACTCCCAATGGTTTATCACCCACCATGATTGCTGGGCTATTCTACTTCTTCCCATGCAAACTACTTCAGTCTCCAAAGTAATGAAGTGTAAGTAAAAGCCTTGAAGCTTTAGGACAGGATTAGAACTACTAAGAGCATTCTAATTGCACATACCTTTGCTTTTTCTCCTTCTGCAGCAGCAATTTAAGGAGATAAACTGACATTCTAACTCACTAGCTTTGACTTGCTTTGGGGCTTATTGCTATTAATTGTAAAACTCAACGTGGGAGCAAAACAAAACTTCAGAGATGGTAGATATTGTCCAAGGAGAGAAAGAGTTCAGTTCAGTAGCAGAGTTTAGCAACAGACCCTGACTCTTCAGTCTTACACTGGCCCGAGCCTGCAATTATCCTTTCCTTCTCAGTTGTCCAGGCACAAAGATTTACTACATCTAAGTAGAAAAGGGTAAATCCACTTACATTAGCAGGTTTTGGAGCCTGACTTTGCATGTTCAGCACATCTACTATATCAGGCAGAACTGCAGACTGATGCCTTTTACCTGGATTTTCCAATACACGTTTATAGAGTAATTTGGTCCTGAAAAGAGTGACATAGTCCTGTTGCAGCTGGAAGATGCTTGACTGTGGCATCACTTCACTGTGGACAGCACTTTTTGATTCTGACAACACTCAGCTTCCAGACTCCCCCTCTTCTCTGTCTGATCTGTGACCTGATGAGCATATTATGCAGAGATGATAGGGATAGCTACAGAGATGTCAGTATACACACCAACATACGTAGATACCAATAACACACAACACTGCATAGTCTATCCACTCCAGCATTTTATTTATGGGGTTCTCTGGTTCCCTGTTTATACATCTCTAAACTAGCTCTCCCTTACAGAGTTTTGATGATACAGGTTATGCTAGGCACTGTGTACAGATGGAGAGCCAGAGTTACTAATCATTAGCTTTATACCTGTCCAGACTGGTCTAAGAGATTACAGATATCCAGTCCCTTCCTCTTCTGCTTCCATCAGGGAAATGCTTCTGGTGAACAGTTATCTTTGATTTTCCTTGCTTTATAAGAGAGACTGATTTCTCAATCCATACAGAGACTGTCAGTGCAGCGCATCCAAGAACAGACTCCATAATTTGCAATTATCCTTGAATCTCTGAATTAATTAGGATACCAGATCTGAATATTGCCATAAGTAGGTATTAAAAGAACGAGTGATTAGCATGCTAGTAAAGGATTCAAAACTTATCTAACAAAGCAAGATGAGCTTTTTTTTTTACTGGCAAGCTACTACGTGGAAATTGATACCTATAAGGTTCAGTTTTCTCTTTTCTGACAGCAGAAAAGGTTGATTATCTCCATACTTGCAAAGCTCAGTTTGCTACGCCTACTGAATGTAGATGGACTTAATAAATAATTACAACGAAACTGTAAGGAAATTTGGCACAAATGTTTGCAAACAAGAGTTTACAGTATTCTAGCAGATAGCAAATTGACTAGGCAAATAATTCACCTATTTCCACTACTACTAAGTATTATGGAAAAAAAGCAGGCTTTCCAACAGCATGTGTTAAAACTGTTGAACTCGGGGACCGCAGACCCTCAAGAGTTGCACATTTTCTCTCAGATTATTCTGGGGAAGCAGCAGTTAACTTTGATAGCCCAAACTATGCTTCTGAATCTTTCCTCTTTTATTACATCTTTTATTACAAAGAGAACTAGTAAAATAATTAGGCAATTCATTCCTTTTCTGGCTACCCTGCAGAAATACCACAGATTACGGAAATTCCCAACAGATTCATACTGTTCTTTCTGCAAGAGAAAAGCAATTAGTAATAAAAATGTTAGTTTTATGAAGTAACATCAGGATCTTATTCTCCTAATTTCTGGTATGAATAGCTCGTCCTTTGAACAAACTATAAAGGTTTTCATAATGAAATTACAGTCTACAAATTACCTACTTGAAAACAAACAGGCAAGGAACACGCAGTTCAGTGTAAAATGTGACGTATGGACAAGGAAAAAATGTAGAATCAAATTAAAAAAAAAACCCACCAACAATCTTGTTGAATAACAAGAACTTAGATGGGTTGACACGGTATGGAGGTGGCAGTGCTGGCTGTCCATCAAGACAAAGACATACTCTGAAATAAGGGTACAAAACACGATAGTTCTGGGAATCTTCAACTGCCACTGTAGTTTGTACAGTCAAAAAAAAAAAAAAAAAAAAGGAAAAAAGTGACAAAAAGACATAGAACATAGACAGCTGCTTAGGATGCCCGTAAGAAAAGGTGTAATTCTTGACTTGGTCTCAGGTAATGCATAAAAGATGGTTTGACATCTTGCAGCTGAGAAGTAATCATTCTGTGCTCAGATCCAACATCCCTACATGAAGGCAGAAAATCTGCCAGTTATGAGCCAAATAAAAAGAGAAAAATATGTTAACCAAAAAGTTTGGTTGAAGCTGAAGAGTTAAGTCCTCACAGGCAGCAAGGGAACTGCTTGATGCCCCCATTATTGGAAGCAGAAGATGAAACAAAAAGCAAGCACTGTTACACAGGAGGGCAAAGGAAGGCATTCTGAAAGCTGAAATCATCTTCAAATGAAGAAAATAAAGGACTGTAATGGCTGACAGGTTCAATACAAAAACACAAGACAGGGCAATATGGTTCCACAGGACAAATAGTCAAAGGCATCAAAGCTAAGAACAAACCGCTCTTCAAATGCATCAGGAACACGAAGCTGCCTGGAGAGTCTGTAGAGCCACCAGGTAATCAGGGTACAAAAAAGGTTCATTGAAGAGAAAGGAACCTGAATCCTTCAGAAAGGTTTTTGGTATTTCATGGGAAATTCCCACCCTAAGAGCTCACTGAGGGAGTCTTACCAGAGGATCTGTCTGAAATTAAGTGACTGTAGAATAGGCTGGAAACAAATCGACAAAACAAGCAGTAACAAATTGGAAGATCAAATGGTATTTGCTCAAGAGGTCTGAAGGAACTAGGAAATACCTAGCTTAAAACAGATGTCCTACACAAGAAGTGAAAGACGTGAAATGCAATGCTAGTTTCCAGAGATATCCGTAAGTCTACAGAGCAGCAAGCCAGACAGTCAAATCAGCAGAGCCTATAACACAGAACAGAGCTAAGGGACACCATATAACCACAAACTTCTTATCCAGGTTTCAGTATGAGTAAATATTTTCTTAATTAGGAGGTCAAGACAAGAAATATAAGTGGTAAATTCTCACAGCTGAATGTGCCCACCAGTGAAATTCTCATTCTGCCTTCCACATTGAACACTGAAGAGCAACAACAGAGAATTTTAGAATTCCACAGCCTGAAAAAGCAGCACACAAAATGAGAGACAAAAGGAGTAGAAGGTAACGCTTGTGGAACAAACCTGACCCTAACTCTGCATGTCCTTCAGCTGCCTGGAAATGCCTCCATGAGTTGCATATTTCCCTCCAGAAACACAAGGTTGTCTGGTCTGTAGTTTCCTATATCTACCTTTCCGGCCTTTTTGAAGAGTACTTTACCAACCTGACAAGACAGTAACACTGGGCACTGCACCAATACAAGGACCAACCTGATGCCTCAGCTACACTCAAACTATCCCAGAGCAGCACAGGAGTACCCCTCCCTGACCAGATCCTGTTATGAGGGAGTGGCATCAGGTGGTGAGGAAACAGCCCGGGGCTGACTCAGCTCACCTGGGCTGGCTGCCTGGGGAGGTTACCTCTGGCCTGGCCAGAACCAGGACAACAAGGAATCCCATTTCTTCTGTTTTCTTCCATAGGACGTTCGGGTTGATACACAGGCACTTGAGACAATGTGCCATCTGTTCCTTGTCTCTGAGGAGAATGTGGTAGCCTCCCCTACAGATCTGTTCCACACATGCTTTCATCTTGTCCTCCCAAGCCTTGATTAACTCCACCCTGCTTTAACCATCATTTTAAGTCCACTCCATTGCCTCCCCAGCCTATTGGCAAAGGCATTCTTGCTTTTCTTCTAAAAGTGAATCCCTTTGCTTGGCAGATCATAGTCCCTTGATCGTGGACAGAGAAAGACTGTCAGTGACACCAGCTGCACAGATAGGTGTTGAGCTAAACAATATGCCCACTTCTGCCTGCACCCTTCCCTGGCAAGACTGAGGAGAAAACCACCTGAGCTTCTGTCTCCTTTAACTCTAAAGCCTCTACAGTCCTGTTCTTGAGCTGAATTCTTGCAGATGTGGGGAGAGTTGCTGCCTTGCTGCCACAGGTCACAAGCTCCCAGTTGTTCTGTGCAGTGCTATTCATCCCCTGTTTAAGCTTGCTTCTGGTCTTCTCTTGTCTGCACACTGAGGCCTTGGCCCTTGCCTCTGCAAGTGTTGCTGCTGGACATCCTACTAGTTTGTCACTCACTCCCCTTGCTGTAGCACAACTGGCTGACTTGTGCCAGCAGGTTCTGTTCTTGCCTGCTTCATGGTCCATCCATCAGGCAACAAGTCCCACAGGTGAGGTAGGTGTACCAGGCCCTCCCCACTGTCTCTCACCTGAATGGCCACATCCCCCCACAGGAGCTCTTGACTGGTCACTGCCTCTGTCCTCCTAGGAGCAGCTCTGTAGGCTGCCACAGGAGTGTCATGTCACTGCCGTTTGATCCCCAGCTTTCCTACCTATAAACAGTCTTAATCCCACTGAATAGATTCAAGGTGTGCTAGCATCTTGAAAGTTGTGTCAAGTTCTGCTTATCTCATGTCTGAAGAAGTGAAAAATGGCTGCAAGAGTAATGAAAGGTATAAAATAGGTTTCAGACAAGGAGCAATGAAGTTGGGAATCTTCAGTCTGGAAAAGAGACAGCTTAGGGAGGACACAGCCGAGGTCTACAAAACCCCACCTAGCATATTCACTAGTTGTTTCGAAACAAATAGGACATTCCAAACGAAGTAAACAAGTGCCAGACTTGAAAACAGATAAAAGGTGGTACTTTATGTAACGGGCATGCTTTTGATGGTCACTGAGCACATCAAAACTTCACTAGGTTGTGGAAATCAGAAAACAGGAGGCTTCTGAGTATTAGGAGATGCTACCCTATATTCTTGCCTTGTTCTTACTTCTCCTTCAACATATACTTAGGGTCATCAGTGAAGGCAAGTCATCCAACCAACAGTGTCCATTCTCACTGGTGAAACATCTATTTATTGCCACAAAACAGAAACCAGAAAACATGCAAATGGGAAATCTGGGCCTTTCTTTGCATAAAACACAAAAGAGTTTTGTTATTGAGTCCTCAAACAAACAAATTAAAAGACTCTCAGATTTTACTCATTCTAATTAAAACAGGGAAAGTAACAAGAGAATTAAATATACTGGACTGGATTTGCAGTTCTGGTTCTGGTAGATCAAACACACGATTGACAGTTGCTGCACACCAGAATTACCAAGCCTCACAAAACTAATAATGCTGCTTCAACAATTGCAGGGCAGATTTCAGCCCAAAGACCAGCCAGTTGCCACCAAAATGCTATTCAGGAAAACGTCAGTAGATCAACAAATGGAGAGAAGCATCTCTACAGGGATGTCCCTGACAGCCGGGATATCAGAGTAACTGCTGTGATACAATTCTAAAATGAGAGAGACATAGAAATCTTTGTTACTTTCATTAATCAGGGGAAAGAAAAATATGAGAGTGAATGAATGAACTTATGCTGTAACTTCAAACATGATATTTCACTGACACTGTCAAAGTCACATGACATTCAAACCTTTATTACAGCAAAACATAGCGATCAAAACTGTATTTATCCTTGTGTGATGAGCACAGGAACTCCAAATGATTTTGTCCAAGACCTGGCACATACAGCACTCATTGCTAAAACCCCCAACCCCAAGTGCAGAATGAGCAGGTAGGACTTGCAGCTCCCTTTTCAAAACAGATCAGTTTGTCATATCACATATTGGAAACAAACAGTAAAGCAAATTAGAAAAAAGAAAAAAAAAAGCCAGAACATACTGAATGTAAAATTTAGTGTTTTATTTGAATTTAATGGAGAGCTTTGAACTGATTTCCAGCCATGTTTTCTGAGCAGCAGTTTAGAGCCGTGTCTGTTCTCCTCCTTGCCCCCCATCTTAAATCTCATGCCTCTCCCCACAGGGGGAATTCGGACTGGGCAAAATGCAGACTCTCTCCCCTCACACCTGGCAGTGGCTGAATGCCACACACTTTCCCTCTGCTGTGCCTGCAAGCACTGTTTCCATGGCAGCTACAGGAAAACCACTCCAGACTGGTCTGGGAGGGAAGCAAGGAGAACTTCCAGCCTCAGCAAAGCTCCCTCTCACCTCCCTGGATAAGGGAGAGAAATCAGGGCTGGGAATGATGCTGACCATGCAACCTGTGATGCTTGGGAGGCATCAAAGACACAGGCAGCACCACACAGCCTGGAAATTTCCCTGCAAACCTCCCTTTGTGTCTGACAGAGCTGCTGTGGTTCAGACACGGGCGATACAGCGGGTCGAGTGCCCAGTTGTGCAGGTAAGTGGAAGGAGATCTGCGACAGCCGGCAAGCACTTGGCTCTCCTCCCCTCTACGGTTCTCAGAGTACACTGCCTGCAATTCTGTAGCAGATGTATTTCTGGTTGCTCCCTGGTTACAGGGAGGTGGAGACATACACTTGCCAGGAATTGAAACAGCACGAGGGAGCTTCATTTTTACTTCACAAATCCCCAACACCAAACCTGTGGTTTCAAAAGTCTTAACTGGATTTTTCAGCATCTAAGGACCGTGTATGTGTGGGGATTATTTTGTCAAAGCCATATGATTTGCTCAGCTGAATGCCTCAGAGACAGAAATGAGATGAAATGTGACACTTCTGAATGATTTTGGCTAGCTTGAAATAACGAGAATCTGGAACTGCAATCTATGCTTGCACAACACATCAATGACACAAGATTACTCTGGCAACTCCTGAACCCCAACCTGCCCACAAACCATGATGCAATGTATCAGCACTACACATGGGCCCTAAACCATGTGCAGCAGGCACTTTTACAGGATCGCAGATTGGTTGAGGCTGACAGGGACCTCTGGAGATCATCTGTTTGAGCCCCCTGCTCAAGCAGAGCCACACAGAGCTGGTTGTCCACGACTATATCCAGGCAGCTCCTGAATATCTCCAAGGATGGAGACTCCACAACCTCTCTGGGCAACCTGTGTCACTGCTTGGTCACACATCACAGTGGAAAAACTGTGTCCTGACACATAGAAGGAGCCTCCTGTGAATTTGTGACCATTGCGTCTGATGCTCTCACTGGGCACTACTGAAAACAATCCAACTCCCTCTCCTTTGCCCCCTTTCTTCTGGTATTTATATTTATTGATGAGAGCTTCCCTTAGATTTCTTCAGGCTGAACAACCCCAGCTGTCTCAGTTTTTCCTCATAGGACGGATGCTCCAACATCTTCATCATCTTTGCAGCCCTTTGCTGGGCTCCCTCCCATAGGTCCATGTTACTCTTGAACTGAGAAGCCCAGTGCTCCAGGTGTGGCCTCACCATCACTGATCACCTCCCTTGACCTGCTGGCAACATTCCTCCTAAGGCAGCCCAGGACACTGGTGGCCTTCTTTGACACAAGGACACATTTGTCACTTGTGTTCAACTTGGTGTCCACCAGGACTCCCAGGTCCTTTTGTGCAGAGCTGCTTGCCAGCTGGGTGTTGCCAAACTTGTGCTGGTGCATAGGATTAAGGGGCATACCACTATCTGTGACCCCTATTACCAAGGCCACTGAAGCAAACACGTATCGCTCCATGCGAATAGTTACTAGGCACTAGGCAGTTGCCATGTGCACAGTGCTAGGTAACTTTGTGACACTGAAATTACTCTCCTCTTGTGACCTCATTAATGTTTATAAATACATAAAGGGCAAGAGTCAGGAGGATGGAGCCAGGCTCTTCTCAGTGATGGCCAGTGATAGGACAAGGGGCAATGGGTGCAAGCTGAAGCATAGGAAGTTCCATGTGAACGTAAGGAGAAACTTTTTCACTGTGAGGGTGGCAGAGCACTGGCACAGGCTGCTCAGAGAGGCTGTGGAGTCTCCTGCTCTGGAGACATTCAAAACCTGCCTGGATGTGTTCCTGTGTGATTTGTCTAGGTGATCCTGCTCTGGCAGGGGGTTGGACTAGATGGTCTTTCGAGGTGCCTTCCAACTCCTAATGTTCTGTGATTCAGTAAAGACAGAATTACCCATTCTGACCAGTAAGAGGTGTAACTTTTTCCTTGTGTGTCTGAGGGTGTCCAAGTATATGAGAAGTTGTATGTGAAAATATTATTTTCTTTTCTGAATTTATCACGGATGGTCCATCTTGTCTTGCCTTGCAAGCTTCACTCCTCTCTGATCATGGATACTCTACAACGTCAGTAACAACATGCCCCATGCAAAAAATTAACTTTCCCTACCCCTGTCTGAGAAGCTACACTGGACAGAGTCCTGAGAAGCCTCTTTGCTGAAAGAGGCTGGCTCCTTTGATTCAGACCCTTTGGAAGGGAGTCTCAGCAGCCTGGAATATACAAGTACTGGCAACATTTGCAATGCTAAACTGTAAAAATACAAGAAAGTCTACTTAATTTTCCAGGCCTGTTCTGCCATCTATTTGTTGTGTATTTTAGATTATTCAACCACCTGACAAGCAAAATGTGATATCAAAGTGATACTTATCAAGTGCTGGAAGTTTATAAAGTGATTTCCTCTCTGGCTTAAAAAGGAATGGAGTACCTATTTAGTGCACCAAAGGCAGGATTTTATGCCATATTTCACCTCTACTGAAGCCTTATTATTATTGTATTGCTTTCCCATTCCTAAAGCTTGATTTCTATTTGGTAAAGATATTTTTTCTTATTACATAGCTGGCAAAGTACATATCATTTCCAAAAGCAAAGTTGCTGGATTTAGAATGAAAGAAATAATTTAATGGGATGCACTGACTGTAGTCACTCTACTTCATTCCCTCAAACAAGAGGCTGCATTGACCAAGGGAGACGTTTCTCTGGCTCATGTCCATTGCACAGCAAAGTCAGAGACACAGAAAGAAATAGAGCACTCCCTCCCTTGAATGCATTCATGAAAGTGGGCAGAGACCTTGCAACAATGTTTGGGATGGCTTTGACAGCATCACTGGAATATAAAGTATCTCTAATCACTTCCTACATCTCTTTTTTGGGGAAGTGCAAGCCCCTCCACAACAATGTAATACCACTTACAGAGAAGGATTTTGCAAGTTTAACTCTTATAAATCAGCTCCCTCCTCTTTAACCACTTTCGTATCTCCACACCCCAGTTTCTGTCTTTTGTTCTTCCAGTTCACACTGGACACAGGAGAGGAGCAGGGAGCCCTTTCAGATTCAGTACCACCACAAGCGTAACGTACAGTCTCTTCAGCCAAGAGGCAGCCTGGAAAAGTAATTCTGTTACAAAGTTTGGCAGCTTGATTAATACCAGATCTGGACAGAGGGGAGCAAAACCTCCTGGAGGGGTTCTGAGGGAGATACCTATGGGTTTTTTAGGATTTTAGTTTCCTTTCCTGAATTTACAGGGCATACCTCTCAATCCAGTGAAACAAGCTTTGTACCTGCTAGCGAGTTTACAGACAGAGGGTTTTATGCACACCACTACTTTTGGGTATGTCTTGAAGAGCGCTCATCTGCCTGTTTCTCAGGAGGAGAGGATGACAGGTATCTCCATAGCAGCTGAGTTAACTCGACTCTGGATACGGGACTTCAGTCACATAACTTGCAATTATGTTTAGCCTAAATACTCTTAAGGTTTGAATCCCACTACAATAGAGGCTACAAAATTATTTACAGCAAAACAAACTTGAGCCCAAGAAGCAGCCATGTGAGAAACAGCACTGAAAGTAACGGTTAGCAACATGAGAAGTATGTGACCTAAACTGTAATGTTAAATATTGGGGAAACAGGAAAGCTTCGGATAACTAAGAAACCGTGACAATGTTAGCGACTGAAAATTCTAACTTTTTAATGACAACTGCTGTATGCAAATGATCTGCTTACAAATAGCAGTGCACAATGCCTCCTTGAAAATTGGGGAGGGACACACACACACACACATTTCAAGCAGTTTAGGAAAAAGGAAGAAACATTATATGATTATAATATACTATTATTTGACAATAATAATATAGTTGACAATATTATGTGTAGGGAATAATGAGGTCTCACAATAGATAGTGGATCTTATTTACTAAAATTTAGCTGTTTGATCCAGATGTTAATTTCATGCTACATTAAATGAGTAACGGATAGAACCCCTTTTCTTTAAACGCTCACAAGAGCTTCAAAACTACAGATTGATACGTTTTTGAATTAATCTTAACAAGATACCGAATCTAAATTGCAAGCCATGATGATTCAGAATTTTAAAGAGTTCTAAGACTGGGAATGGAGAGAGTGGAGCAGATAACAGACATGGGATGAAATATCCACACCTGCATACTGCCAACAGGACCTTCTGATCTATTACAGGATAGCTGGAATCACAACTGCTTTCATTTATACGTAACTAGACCTGAAGAACAGCAACTAATAATTTCAGAATCTGACTAAATACTTTTCAGAGTTATTGATGTATTTTAACATTCTATTGATCAGGTTTCATCAATTTTGGTAATTTCAAAATTGACTACCCTCCTAGCACACACAGTAGAGAACCAAAGCCAAAAAAAGTAAAAGTTTGAAAAGCATGTAATTTATCATCTTTCTGTCTGTGAAGGTCTGAAGGTTGTGTCAAGTCTTGCTGCAAGAATAACCTGCTATGAGCCAAAAGCATGAGGTGATTCACCCCACTGTAATCTAACACACAAATATTTTTAGAAACAAAGATTTAAGGAAAAATAAATAATAGTTAAAAGCTCCTTGGCTAAGACACAGCAAAATATGGCTACTGCTACAACACATGGGTTGTTTTGTAAGATTAGCAGCCTACTGTAAAACCTTCCCTGTAACAGAGCAAACCACAACGTGACAGCAGATAAACTCCATTAGAGTGAATTTAAGTACATGTATCCATGTAGACAGAATAACCCAGACATCTGCCTCTGTTTTGCTTTTTTCTATACTTTGTTGATGTTGCTATCATCTGGAGGCATTATCCACATGTCCCCTGAAACCATGTACTGCAATTTCCATCAACTGGTATTATACCTGCTGAAGAGGGCGGAACTGATCAACTACAGCTTCTCCTGCTGTTGGGCTCAGCCAACAAGCTGTTCATGAATTCTGCAGATGTTTTGGTAAACTGGGCCAAAATGATTATTTTTTTTTAAAAAAAAACATTTTCCAACCTGATTTAAACACAAATAAATAAAAAAAACCTGCTTTTCACACTTATACTGTGCCTTACTGGTATGTTTTGCAAAATATCAACTGAGATCGGCATGAGGTGAATGACCAAAATTGTGACGAACATTAATTCTGATAGATGTGGGAAATGTTATAACGTGACAGGAAGGTGTTCCGACGCAGCAAGGGCAGTGCTGCCAAACAAATGTGACTGGGCTCCTAGCCCCAGCAATACTTTCCATCATGGACTTCATTTTTTTCAAACTCCCTTCAAAAGATGTATTCATTTTATAGATGGAATAGCATGCTGTTTGGTTTGTTTGGGGTTTTTGAAATTATTTTCAAATAAACCTACTCTGTCATTCAGAAAAATCAGTCAGAAAATGCAAATTTCTTATGCTGATTGTCTCAAATCTGCTATTAATTTCTCCCCACGGATAACCAAATGGCTAATTACAATTTTAAATCATTCCATGATCACTAAAAATAAATTTTAACAAAAGAAAAGAGAAAAAACTCATACAAGTAGTCTGCGTAAGAGCTCGGAGAATATGTCTATGTCCAAATAGGAATTCCTCTGTTTCTACAGACAGCATTTCTGTTTTTCAAGAGCCAGTATTAATTAAAACCTAGGTTCAGTCTGTTTCCTGTGCTAGAAGATGTGAAGATAAGGCCAGGAGGCCCTGTCAGGACAAAAGGTTGAACCATAAAGCCTTTTAGAGTTTGTCCAAACAGATATCCAGAGTCTATCTGGAGGTCACAGCCAACCGGGCAGATTCTTTCATAGAATGATGCTTTGTCTGCTCTACATTGCAGCCAGCCCTGTTGTACAACTTAATCACAGAAGGGAGATGTTTCCAGAAATCAGCGTCTGCACACTGTGCCTCTAACATTTATCCAAGTTCATTTCCATTTTGATGCAGTTTAACACTGATGCTAGAGAACTAAAAGAACAGGAAACTTTATGGCCTAGAGAAGACCAAGAGGGGATCTTGGCAATGCTTATAAATACCTTGAGGGGTGGGTGGCAGGAGGATGGGGTCAGTCTTTTTCAGTGGTGCCCAGTAACAGATCAAATGGTAATGGGCACAATCTTGAATACCGGAAGTTCCACCTAAATATGAGGAGGAACTTCTTTACTGTGAGGGTGACAGAGCACTGGCACAGGCTGCCCAGAGAGGTTGTCTTTTCTGAAGACATTTAAAGCCTGCCTGGATGCTGTCATGTGGAGCCTGCTCTAGGTGATCCTGCTCTGGCAGGGGGTTGAACCAGATGATCTCCAGAGGTCCCTTCCAACCCCTGCAATTCTGTGATTCTGTGAAACAGTTAAGACTATTGCTAACTTGCAAAGTCTGTCAGCAAAGACATGCATTAGTCCCATGATTTCTGAACACACTACAGAAAGAAAGAGGGTAAAAACATACTGACAGTCAAATAATGTCATTAGAGATTTTAAGCTCTCAAAATACTGATTGGTAACGGCTCAGTAACAGTGGGATTCAATAACATCTGAAATAATAAAGAATAAATAATTATTTTTTTAATGTATACAAATCAGAAATAGACAAACCCCACTTTAACCTACAGGCATACACAGAAAAAAAAGCTTTGCTCACTCAGGTGAACACAGGTACTATTCCTGTGTGCACTTGTGTTTAGGAGCAAATGAGCCTTCACTTATCCCTAGGAGTCTATTTACTACAGCCATATGTGACATTTCTAAGCACTTCAACCACTAAAAATGAACTTAGAATTTAGCTGGAAAAATGTCTGCTTTTAGATGAGCTCACACAATTCCTAATGAAAAATACACCACCATATGGTTCAGCAGATAATATCTGGTAAGAGTATGGCACCCCTCAGTCAGAGCAGCCTTTGGGAACCTAGCAATGGGACAAGGTGGCAGAAGCGAACACAGAGCAGAAGAGGAAAGAAGGTGGCACAGCACTGCCTGTATCACTGCCACACGTCGCTACTCCTGATGCAACAAGCTTTATTCCTGGAAAAAAAACCCAAACCTCAAAATTATAGTAACATCAAAGGGAAATGTTACGTTTCTGAAAGCTGCACAGAAAACAACTGTGAGAGTCAGAAGACCCAGTGGAAGTAAGGCCACCCTGCAGCCTGCCAGAACAACACCCTCTCAACTGCCTGAGACTTCCTCAAGTGTCTAATCAACCATGGAAACTCTTCAGGTACAAGATGCCTTAAACAATCCCAGTAAGACTTTGACAGCTGCCCTAAACAGAGGCGTGTGCTTTCAGAGTGTATTGGACACATATCCCATACTGGACTTAGAATCACAGAACATACTGATTTGGAAGGGACCCATAAGGATCATCGAGTCCAACTCCTTGACTTGCCACTCTCTGCTACAGATTATGGTAATGACTAACTGTTTCCTTGTCAGGCCTGTATTTTGAACCACAACATGGCTGCATATACTCAAACTGCCCAAGAAAAAATGTAAAAACTCCTACAGTTCCTCTGTAGCACACCCTCTTGGTATCTTTAACATGCTTTCACTGACCCATAACTTGCATACATCACAATAGAAGCAGTGGGTCAGCACTCCAAGTAGCAGATCTAACCTCACCTGACTCCCAGCAATGATGCCTGCTTAGTGGACTAACCAAACTTGTTAAGTTGCTTCTGGATTTGCAGTTTCTAGAAAAGTAAGGACAAACTCAAAGTATGGGTTGTCAAGATTTTTTTAGCTCAGATGCTGCACCACACAAGCCAACTTACCAGCCTGGTTCCTGAATATCCAGTGAGTCACAGAAACAGCCTCAGTTTGCACTGGATGCTGACCACTGCTGTCCTCTGCTGCCCTGAGCAAATGGTGTCTGGCTGCTCTGAAACTTACGTATCTACATATAGTTATGTATAGTAACAATAGCTCACAGTCCAAACAATTTTGCTAGAAAATAACACCAGCAAGCATCTTATCCTATGAAACATTACCAGCTGTGTCTCAACACACACACCTGGATGAAAATGGATAAGACAGCCATATCCAAAGTTATCCCACCTTCCCCCCCGCCCCCAAACACCACCGATCATATCACCAAGCACATTCACAAGGATGAGATGCCTTGTGTCTTTCCAGATGGCAAGGGTATAAATATAAATTCATATACTTGGTAGACTATTGCAGTTTCCAGAATATTAGTACAGGTGACATTTTCTGCAAAGAGAGACTCTCACATGCGTCACGCACGTGCTCTGCAGCAATGCTATGTCGTTTGCACACAAGTTATCACTGACACGTGTATAAACTGATACATTTAAAAAAAAAAAAAAATCAATCCTGACATAACAGACGACAGAAGACAGACTGAAGATACCCATTTCAGGAAGGGGTTATCACCAGAGCTTATCCATGAAAGGAAATCCTGTAACTTTTAAGGAATGTTTGCAGGTAATCCTCCAAACAGTGTATTGCCATAGTCCAGAGGAAAAAGGTGACCTCTACCTGCATCTGTTAGCCCATTCCATTTCAGTGGAACCTACTGCTGAATGCATACAAGGGCACTGGAAAAGTGCTTTGGGTCTCACTCAACATGTGATGCATCTCTAACCATTCCCACTTTCATCTTTGCTTGAGACCATCTATATATTTTACCAGTCTGTTAAAGTAAGAATTGCCTTTTCCTGGGGTTGGAAGGACTGATATCTGAGCTAGATGTCTTTCTTCTTCCCCCCTCCCCCCCGCCTCCCCTTTTAATCATTCTGAGTGAAAGACTTCAAACCCAATTTATGTAGATAAAGCTGGTGACATTCAACCTCCTCCATAGGATATGCCAATGTGTGGTTTACTTTACTATGTCTGAAGTTACTTAAAGCAGTGTAACTTAAGTTTCAGCAAAAGCACAACAAACCTACCAACTCTGGAAGCTCAGGTAGGTCTCTTCCACAACTATGAGGATACCATAAAGCCAACCGATGCAGACGTGCCTCCTCTGAGTCAGCCAAGTGCTGCTAATTTCAGTAGATCTTGATATCCCTTTTTAAACCATCTGAGAACTTGTTCCAGCTTCTGCTGCATATCAGTGATTTCATTAGGAAAAAAAGAAAATACTAGAGACAAATCACTAAAAATAGTTCCTCTGACTCAGCAGCCACAAACTTTCCTCCCTCGTGGCAGTGAATTTCAGAAGAGAAGTAAGGACCCGTTCTCTCCCTGGCTAATGGCAGGGACTGGGCTGAGAGTAGCATTTTTGAAGGACTCAGGAATAAGTCTTTGCAGATGTGACTGAATACCGGTTAGGTGGGACCTAATTTGAAAAGAGTCATAGCCTAGGAGCACAGGGCTGCGGGCCGATAATGGCCTGAACGCCAGGGAAAGACGGGCAATGAAGAGTAACTAAGATGCTGCGCAGGGTGAGCTGGAGGAAAGGGGTGCAGCCCAAGCACAAAGACACGAGCTCGCCCCTCGCACAAAGCTGACATTGAGCCGCTGCTCTGCTTGACTCCCAACCTCGAGTTTGGCTATTGAAGTTTCAGCACTTCCAGAGCCAGTCAGGAGAGCCAGCCGTGCAGCCAGAGGAAATCTAACCTGAAATCCAGGCAGGGCAGACACGTATCATTGCAACCTTGTTGGGCTTTAACATCTTGTCTAGCAGAACTTCTAATTTTAAATCTTTGTCTTTATGGACAATTTTTCATCTCTTGCAGGAGAAGAATATTTGAGGTTTCTAGCAAGAGGCTGACTTCTCTACTGCTTAAGGGACAGCCCGTGAGAACTAACCGCTTTGACAGGCTGAAAGAAAAAAGAATTAGAAGGCATATGCTAGACTGGGTCCAGTGATAAAATACTGACCCTTTGAAGATAAGACATTAAAATAACAGAAAAAAAAACCCTACAAGTCTGTATTATCACCTCTTCACTTTCATGTTAACTACATTTTAGTCAACAGCACTGCTCTGATATTATGGATGATGGATCCATCTATGCAAGAGAATTTTTATCAGGTTTTGGCGTGTCCCTTTTGCACTCTCATAAACGCTGACACCTCAGAAAAGCTGACAGAGTTGGAAACACAGAAAAGCAGACTCAGTACTGAACCAAGCCAGCTCAGGTAAGAGATCAAAATAGAACTGCCTGTTATTGTTGAAATAAAGTTGCTCAACCCTCCCCACCCCCAAAAAACCCCAAACAAAACAATAAATAGGAGTAAAAATTCAAGAGTCAGAGGCTACCTCAACCATATTAGACTTCCGATTTACCACCACTTCCAATTGTGCAGCGGTTTCACAAAACACAAATGAACAACTGCACAATCTAGGCTGTAATGAAGATACTGTTACTTCCTGCACAGTCTGCTGGGTCATCCTGCAGGCTGGATAAGCAGTCCACCTTCTCTTCACCATGGCAGCTAACATCATCTTTGAGCCACCATTGCACATGCTCAGGGATAATACTATTTGGAAGAAAGCAAGTTTTTCCTTAAATAAAAACTGTCAGTACTCATTCCTACCAGGAAAACTGAGGCCACAAGTAGAAAAAAATAAACCCCCAACAAACCCAATATGATGACATCTGAGTGCCTGTTGATTACCTAGTGATTTAATGTTATAACTCAATAGTTCAAAAAGATACTATTTCTCCACCAATAGTTACAGAAGAAAGTGTCAATGAATGCTTATCACAGCCTCAATAAACTTTTACAGCCATTACTAGCACAGAAGGGTAAGATCACAGACTGGTTTGGGTTGGAAGGGACCTCAAATATCACCCAGTTCCTACTACCCTGCCACGGGCAGGGGCACCCTCCACTTTCCCAAAGCCCCATCCAACCAGGCCTTGAACACTGCCAAGGAGGGGCCAGCCACAGCTTCTCTGGGAAACCTGTGCCAGGGCCTCACCACCCTCTTTGAATTTCTTCTTATATATAAGGAAGAATTTCTTCCATATATCTAATCCCAATCTACCCTCCTTTAGCATAATGTCATTACCCCTCATCCTATCACTACACTCCCTCTCCAGCTTTCCTGTAGGCCCCTTCAAGTACTGGAAGGCTGCTGTAAGGTCTCCCTGGAGCCTTGTTTTCTTCAGGCTGAACAAGCCCAACTCTCTCAGCCTGTCTTCATAGTAGAGGTGCTCCAGTCACCTGGCCATTACCGTGGCCCTCCTCTGGATTCACTCCAACAGCTCCATGTCCTTCTTGTACTGGGGACCAGAGAGCTAAATGTAGTACCCCAGGTGGGATTTCACCAGAGTAGAGGGACAGAATCACCTCTGTTGACCTACTGGTTGCACTGTTTTTGATGCAGCTCAGGACATGGTTGGCCTTCTGGGCTGCAAGCACACATTGCCAGCTCATGTTGAGCTTCTTGTCCACCAAGTCTTTCTCCTCAGGGCTGCTCTCAATTAATTTTCTGACCAGCCTGTACTCATGCTTGGGATTGTCCCAACTCACGTGCAAGACCTTGCTCTTGGTCTTGCTGAAATTCACATGGTCTGCATGGGCTCACCTCTCAACAGATATCCCAGCTCTTAGCTTCTCTGACAACTTGTAAAACTTCAAAAGCTATTTGGCTTCAACATGTCTTAGTCCACTGATAATAAATCTATTAGAACTGGGTGAAATGCAAACTATACACAACTGTGATAACTTCAAGACAATTAATTAAATTTACATGGGTTTTTCTTATTGACTCCCAAGTTCTGATTTGCTCCACCACACCACCACAAAATCTAGGACCTTTGCTGTATAACTTGGCCACATGCTGTCTAATTACAAAAGGGTTAAGACACAGGGTGTGTAAGGAGAGCCTTACCTCAACTTATGTGTGGCTGTGTTTCCAACTACTTTTTCTTCCAGATCCTTACAACTGCAGAGTTTTGTAGCTCTCAAGATTGGGACTTTCCCCATCTCTCATGCAGACCTTGCTTGCATGCACCAGATTTAGACTAGGGACAGCTACAAAAAAGTGTCTTGATCTTTTAATATAGCAGGTTATTAGGATCAACTTTTATCAACGACACAAAGCTGTTACATCATACCTTTCTGTCAGACACTTTAGGATTCAGCCTCTAGAAGACTGAACAAGTTGTTGGTGTTTTTGAGGCAGGTTTTTTTGTGCAGAAAAAGAAGAAAAAAATTAATTATACCTTCCACTCACAATTATTTTACTGAAAGAATGCCTAAGCTACTCAAGATCATTAGTTTGTACATAAACAACTTTTACCCATATAATAAAATCAGTGAAGTAATTCCAACTTTGCCCAGAACTTCCAAAAATCAAGATGTACATGTATGGTTGGATTAGTTCAGTTACTCAGAAATCAGTGGAGTAATACCAAAGATAGATTTGGCCTATTATCTACCTGCACAGCACAAATGAATAATGCAAATGCATATGCAAAGCACCATGAAGTATCTCAGTTTAGCAGTGCATTTAAAATGTATCACCAACTTTCAGCTTCTTTAAATATTTATCAACTGCAGGAGGTTCCACCATGAGCACACTCTATTAGGGACTTCACTGAATTTGTATTTCTACACTTGACTTGGAGAGCTTTAGAAAAGGAGGCTGGAATTAACTGCTGAAGCAACTTCTGGCTACCGCTCTGTCACCACAGGCTTCACAAGCCCCTTCATAAAGGTTTCTGAGTCACACTAATGTTCTTCCCACAGCCAAGGCTAACTGGGGTCTTTATGCAGTGTATCTCAGAGGGGAGAGGAGGAAGATAGCAGGTTTCTGGATGTTTGACTTCAGAAGCTACTAAAAATAATTTGTATGAAATTAAAAAGCTACAGAAAGAATCCATAGTAATGAGCATGCTTTGAGACACCACAGTCAACTCAAAAGAGCCACATAATGAGTTACGCAGTCTTACTCAATTCAGTCTAGCAGCATGAATTAGTCAACAGGACTAGCTGGATCATAGAATCATAGAATGGCCTGGGTTGGAAAGGACCCCAAGGATCATACAGTTCCAACCCCCGTGCCACAGGCAGGGACACCAACCTCCAGGCCTGGATCTACACAAGGCTGCCCAGGGCCCCATCCAACCTGGCCTTGAACACCTCCAGGGACAGGGCATCCACCACCTCTCTGGGCAGCCTGTTCCAGCACCTCACCACTCTCTAACTAGGAACAGGCTTGGATCAGCTGGGCAAAGCATTTAAACCATTGAATGCCAGTCAAACATTAAATTAGTTTTACTGAACTTTTTTTTGGAGGTGAAATTAGTCCCTGATCTTGAAGCAATTAAGGCAGTTACAGTGGTCTATTAAGGATCAGAACATGTGAAGTATGATTTTTGATGCTAAATACTCCATCATGCTTTTAAAAAACTCCAAACAACAAAATGAAACAGGCCCTACTCCCTTACTTTGAGCACTTACATTAGATATAGAAATATATTGTTTCCAAATTTAATTAATAAAAAGTAACAGTAACAGTTATATCAAAATTCCCTCAGAGCCGTATGTTTTAGTCATTTTGAAAGTCCATGCTTATTCATTTAATCTGACAAATGTGATCCCCTATTAAACAGTATTCCAAACCAACACATTCCTGCCACATCCTGCATCAGGAGTAAGATGTAAAACCAGTCTGTCCGATACACTTTTTTTTTTTTTTTAAGGAAGCACTAGACACAGGGGGCTGGGGGTTTGGTTTTTTTCTCATTTGAGAGATTTCATTTTAATTCATCTGAAAGATCAAACCAGTAAATAAACTGTTACCTGAACAAGCATACAGATCTGTGTCAGAAAAGGCCACTGGAACTTTTTTCACATAACTGACTTCCACATGAAATTCATTTATTTAATCCCTTGAACAACCAGTCACATTTCCCTGGGACTTGAGCAGCACCAGATGAAACCAGGAGGTCATAACCATGCATTATTTTCACTAATCTTCTGTAATGAATTCCAAAGTAGCTGACCCATCTACACAAAAGTCTACCTGAAAAGCTTATAAAGACTTAGAGGTTAAACATAATTATGCGAGATGCAAATCCTGTTCTCACCTATTTAAGACTACAGTCTGGAGAGAAAAAAAAGAAAGAAAGAAAAAAAGAGGAAAATGTATCATCACTATGGTTGAGTAAATGGTATTTATGGGGATTTTTTTTTTCTGGGGTGAAAGTACAAAGCAACAGGTTTTTAAGCTCAAAGTATACATCTACAAAAAAAACATTTCTGTACACGAAAAAAATAAGTCTTGAAAATTATTTTGTCTCAGGGGAATGACTGATTTTCCCAAGTCTTGGCTTTAGACAAGTTGAAACAAGAAAGAACCACGGCCGGAGTGCCGCTGAGGAAGGGTACCAAACGTTTGGGGAAAACAAGACACCTTCTCCAAAGCCTAACGTTTACTTTCTTGCCTTCCAAGGGCTTTAAGGTTGTCATTTCTCTCTCTTTTTGAGACAAGAACCCCGTTTTTACGAAAATGAAAGACCCAAAGCCGACCAAGCTTCCCCCTCCCCCCAGCCCCAAGTCGGGTGGCATTTCACGTGGTCTTAAAAAATCCAGTCACTGTGTTACCTACACGCCCTTCAGAGGTTAAAGAAAACGCCTCTAAGCCGTTCAGAAGCTGCGCTTATAACAAGTTACAGACTTTTCCCCCCCCGGATCTCCCATTCCACCTGAAGCGCCCGCGTCCCAAAGCAGCCCCAAACAAACGCTCCGTCTTCAACTCTTTACCTTTGTCGCCCGCTTGTAAATTAACCTCTTTTAATCACTTCAGCACCGGCTCTGGGAAGTCTCCTCAAACCTGAGCCGAGTTTCCCCTCCTCTCCGGAGCAGCAGCTCAAGCAGGTCTAGTCATTATTTATAATTTTAAATTATTACTATTAAGATTAATTATTTTCTTCTTAAACACTCAGAAAAAGAAACTTGAAAAGAAAACTAGCTGGCCGACGCTGCCGGCCATTCTCTAACGCTCAGAAAGACGGCGACAACAACAACAGAACCCAGCCCCTTCGCTGCTTTTCTGCCTTTCCACAGCGCTGCGAGGCGGGCGGGCGGGAGGGAGGGAGGGAGGGAGGGAGGCGAGGCCCGGCCGCGGGCAGCTGCCGCCGGCCCAGCGGGGCAGCGCGGGCAGGCCGGGCGGAGGGGGGAAGGAGGCGCGCTCCGCCAGGCACAAAGGTCTCCATGGCAACCGCGGGCCGAGCCCCCCATCGCCCTCATACATGCAACACCTCATCGCCGTAGGCCCCGCCTCTCTCCCCCCCACCAACAAAACCCGCAGCTGCGCCGCGGCCGCACCGATAGCGACGGGGGGACACCCCTCGCGAACCCGGGCTGGGAACCCGTCTTCAGCGCAGCCTGGCCGGCAGTAGCACACAGCCCGGCAGATGCTGCTGGCCCCAAGCCCGGGGCCTCGCCGTAAATTTTCAGGTTGTTTTGTTGTGGGTTATGTCGTCCGAGTGTCGTCCCCGCCCACTCCCCACCACCACCACCACCCCCCTTCCCCCCAGGATACCGATCAATCTTCATACATATGCATTTTTATTTAGGTTTTCTAATTGAGAGTAGAAGTCAATATGCTACTATGGAATCTCAGCACAGCAGAACTTCACGCTGAATTAATTAAAGCCTACATTCTTCAGCTTATCAGTCTCCTCTAATACAAAGCTGTGTATTTTGGGGCACAGGTTTTTTTGTGGGTTTTTTTTTTTTCTTTAAACTTCTGCTTTGCAGACTGTATGGCCTGAAGCTATGAAACTTTTTCCTTAAACATGCAGGAATCTAGAAAATAAAACTTACACTCAATTTTTTTAGAAGAGCATATAGCAATCTCATGGCAAGGTTAAGAGCTAAAGGGCAAAAGCCCGGCCTGCCCTCAGGCAACCCCGAGGCTCCAACACCTGTTACAGGTACTGACTTATGTACCAGCTCACTCCCACTGAACTCAGTGATGAGCTCAGTGTAGTACACCCTGAGGTCTGAGGGGTCTGGGGTCAAGGATTGTGGTGCTGAAGGTGGAAATGAGGTTCAATATTCATGACAAACTCCTACAACCCCATGCAAGACCCCCGTAGGTACCGTTACAGTTGTAAAAGGCTCTGCCGTTCTTCAGCTCGGCGCCAATGGTGAGGCAATTCAATTATTCTGCTGAAGTCAAAAAGACTTAACTTGTGCTTGAGGATTATATGTCTTACCCATACTTCCCATGTCAGCTGGCCAGCACCCCTGTGACCTGAACGCTGGAGGAAAACCACTGTCGGATTACTCTGTACACAAAGATCCCGTCTGGAAAAACAGCCTTTCCCTCATATCAACAGGGGCTTCATATTCAAATCCTTCATGTGAATAAACTGCAGCAGCTTAGGCTGCAAAATAAGCCCTTCCCAATACTTATAACGAAACTAAATATGATTATTATTCCCATTTTAATTTTTAAAAATGTCATAGCACACAGCCTTCACTTTTTGCTGCTGGCATTTAGGTTAAAGGCTGATGGACTGGGCTTGCATTTTAGCCTTTGAGTTCCAGATTCAGTCCAGATCTTAAAGAAGCGGCTCCTTTCTACTCACACAGAGCCGCTCCCCTTTTCTGAACCACAGTGACCATGCATGTAGCAGCCACTATCATTAATATTTATTGTGACTGATCAGGAGTCATAAAATTTCAGTGCACATTTGAGTACTCGTCTCCAGAAATGTCACAGTGAAGCTCCGGTCAGTTTTGCTTGATTTGACAGGACACAGTATATGCATCGAGCAAGGAAGGGCAACATTTCAAGGTCCTAAGGGAGAAAACCAACACTGACTCAGCTTCTACCAACCTTCCCTGGGTTTACCCACACTTCCTGGGGCAGGTGTAAGCACAGAGGGTGTCCTCAACTCCCCTCCACCCCCAAACCTAGCAGAGGGAAGAAAAAAAAAAGTGGCTAAACAGGCTTAGAGGTTTGACATCAGAAACTTCTTTTAAACACCTGCTGAGGCCAATGCAATCATAATTTTTAAAAGACCGCAAATGGCTACTTCTCCCAGAAACTTCTGGAAGGGGAAAACCCAACAGTCAACCGTATTTCTAAAATTTCAAGGAGTAAAATGTTGCTGGGGGCA
Source organism: Hypotaenidia okinawae (assembly GCA_027925045.1). Classification (NCBI taxonomy): domain Eukaryota; kingdom Metazoa; phylum Chordata; class Aves; order Gruiformes; family Rallidae; genus Hypotaenidia; species Hypotaenidia okinawae. The sequence goes on along the minus strand of BSDF01000002.1, from coordinate 86,138,492 downwards.
AAGGATGGAAAAAGGATGGCCCTTTATTCCAGCTCCTGAATGGCAAACCTACTAGCATCCCTGTAACTCTGCCAAGCTCTAAGCGTCATTTAAGGAGAGCAATGCAACAATTTATTGTTGTTCCCCACTGCTGCCTAGAATGAAGAAAGAAGACTGTTTATGATACATTAAAGGTCACAAATAAATGGCAATTTAATAGAAGAAAATCTACTCCACATGAAATAATATCTCCAAGGGGTAATTAATTATACAGCAGTCTGAGCATGTTCACTTCCACTGAAATACCAGGAGTGGCCATCCTGTTTCATTTCAGCACGCTAATGTGCATCACGGTCTCAGGAAAGCTCTACTGAAAAAGTAAGAAAACAGGTACTATAAAGTCATTGCACATCCTCCAGCGCTGCACAACACACACACACACACACGATTTTGCAGTGTAGTTAATAGAGATGTTTAACCTAGCAATAAAATTCAAAGGGATTTCACTCTCATTGCCAATATCAGTGATTGGGCTGCCACATATTCATGAAAGGGTCGTTCAATAATTTGACGCTTGTACAGATCTCTATATAGAGGGATCCTATCTCATAAAACTGAATGATGAAAGTGAAAGAAAGCTATTTTCACTCCAAACCCATAGACCCTCCTTATCGTTGGAATAGGCCCTTTTATTTCCGAATAACAAAAACTCCTATACACTTAAAATTGATCAAATCTTTAAGTGCTCTCCTGATGTTTTGTCAAAGCTGAAGCCGAAGCTCATCTGAAGCTGTGCAAACTTGGAGAGCTTGAAAGGAAGTAGAAGGAAATCTTGAAGTGTATTTTAGGCTTTCCACTAATACTTAAGAAAAACTGCCTTTAAGTTGGCATAATGAGGAGGACTTCAGGAGCAGGATTTTCCTACTGCTTAGGCAGCACATGAATGGTTGTCTCTGAACCACAATTAAGTGTTTCTGTGCTAACACCCACAGCCCCATCTGAACCTACACAAATGCACATTCCCATCCTTTCCAAGTGGGTTCAAGAATCACATAAACCATCTCCAAACATCTCAAGTGGATTCCTTATAATTCAAATTAAGAACACCAATACTCAAATCTGTGTCTTGCAGAAGAGATAAACCTGTAAACATTGCAAGGAAGCTGCACTGAGGCCAGAGTTAAGGGTTAGTTTGTGCTCTCCTTAATGTGTCTAGCAAGACAACAGGGTGCATGCACAATGCACAGGACAAATTGCTGCACAAAGGAGAAACAAGGTTGTTTCATTTAAAGTCACAGAAACATTTACTGGAATAATTTGGTAGTTGTTTCTATACTGGTTTGTCTTATTTTTTCCCTACTAAACCCTTTCTAGGGCACATTTAGTCATTTCTCTGCTTCACGACCTTCACATGTGCAGACAGAGATTACTCCAGAATCTTTCCCTTTTCTCTACTGATTTTTTCTTGTTTGTGACATGAAAGTTACAAATGAAATAGCATTCCAAGGACTGTGATACCTCCGATGTGTTTCAGAAGCTCAGGCCTGTGTCACAATCTCTTACTGTGTTTTATTCATGTTTCTCTCTTGATTTGATAACCCCATGGGTAAGAGCAAGCTAAGAACAAGGGGTTTGTGTGAAACTGTGCATGGTTGCTCTGCAGATCCCCACAACTTCTCTTCCATGACATGCTCAGCTCAGGCAAATAATGTAAACAGGGAATTTTGTTCTTGCCTAATAAATGAAGAAAGCCTTCCTTGGGGTCTGAATAGACAGTAGTATACAGCACGCACTTACACCAACTTTTGGTCTTTATGTTCAGCAACACTAATGAATAGCAGAATTCTTTAAAAAAAACTTACAGACCATGGGGTCTTTAAGACTTACTCTGTTTCACTGTCAGTGGGAATAACCAATTCAGTAACTTTAAGAAAGAAGAAAACGTGGCTAAGCACTTGAAGATTTGACAACCAACTTCATTAAAAGAGCTGCCAAGATATTTTCTGCCATTTCATATCTGTTTTGTAAGTATTCCTTTTTCAACCACTGGCAGAATATGAGCCACTTTTAAGTCATTCGGCAGAAAACAAAATAATTTGAAAAGACTTGGACACTTCCATGTCTTCCTGAAGCCAGAGGTAAAATTCACTTTGATTCCAGTAGGAATAGATCTAGGGCAACTAGAATTACCATGGAAAACTAATGCTTATGGAAGTACAGTATCTAAATCCCAAGCGATTGGGTAGTGGTGATTTCTCTGAGTTACAAAAGGATTTTCTGGATACATTGTTCAGAATTTTTTTAAAATTAAGATTTGCAAAGTTCATTGGGAGATTCTTACCAGATTTCTAATACCTATGCAGTTTACCTACTTGCATGTCATGTTTTCTGCTTTAAAAGTAAGGTTATCCATCTGGAAGTGTGAGCTGCTGGGGCAGTATGATAAAGTCAAATATCAAAAAAGCAGGTCAATTCTGAAAAAAGACAATGGATTTTGCGTTTTTCCATAATCTATATTTATCCATATAACAACTTTTTTCCTACTGTGGAGCCTGTGCTTGTGATACCTGACAATTATCTTCTATTTCTCTTTTGTTCTGCTTGTTTTAAAAGTGGTGTGAAACGTCTTAGGATGTTGCTATGAGTCAGGTATGCTAACATGTCCAGTTGCAGCCTGAAAACACTTCCTCTCCTACCTTCAGCCAGCTTCATCTTCAGAACTGATAATCTGTAGGCAATATGTTTTATCATTCCTAGAGTGACAAGCAGTCCCTTTTATAAGGTTCATCTCTCATACTGACAGAAATGACCAGCAAACCCTTAAAGTAGGGTTACACGAAGTGGAAATGGCCAGCACCTGCCACAGTGAAACCTACAGGTGTCCAACAGTGACAGAGCTATGGGTAAACTGGTAAATGCACAGATGCTAGAGTCACTTCTTATCCCATATAGACTTTTAGTTTTCTTCTTGGTAATTGACATGGCTGCCACGTGACTTCTGACCACCTGTGATTCTTAGATAGTACAGAGTAGTTATTTCTGCTGCTGTGCATATTTTGAAATCTTAGTAGAAAATATATGGGATTATATTTTGTTCCCCCAGCCTCGGGGACTTGTATCTCCTATTTTCCTTTCCTATCTGAAGTTAGAATTACTCTTTCCCATTTTCCCTTGTCCCTGTCCAAAAGGGACCATCCATGCACATCCATTTTTCACCCTTCTATAAATGCTAACAAAGTCGAAACAAATCCATCTTGAACAAACCCTGCTAATGTCAGTGGAAACTGCACCTAAACAGGCGCGCTGAAGACAATCCCCAATTCACCTGAGAACAAGGGTCCTGGCAACATCACCTGGTCTGTGCAGAGCCTTGTTACAGAAAGCTGCCCTGAGCATTGTATTAAAGAAAGAGAGGTGGAATGGGTAAAAAAGGGAAAAAAAGAACTAGGACATTCCAAACAGTGTAATCCACTTTCCCAACCAACCCCCCCACTCCCGTTGTTGATTTCATCACCATCAGAACCACAAGGCCTGAGAGCTAAACTTGATCTTGAGAAACCCATACCATCTGCCTCTTGTAGGCAGAGCTCAATGGTCAGTGTTATTCTGTACTATTTTGCTCTCTATATTAATTAAAACCTTTAATGTGAGTACAAAAAGCAGGCACAGAACCCATGACTCTAGGAATTTTTTTCCCCCCTGTTGATCCTAAATCTTTGTCATATGCCGTGAAAATAGGAGAAAAGTGGTGACACTCCCCTCCAAGGAATATTCTGTTTCTACAGTCTATATGCATTTCTGGCTGCATTGCTCTAAGCACAAATGAGACTAGCTATCAGTTAATAATATTTCATCTTGAACTGCTATAGTAAAACCAGAAGGAAATCAGTGCACTGACAGGCATGACTGCTGCTTAAGCCTTCCAGAACAAATCAGTTGCCTGTTCACTGCATCAGAAAAATCCACGAGATGCCCAGCGATGCTGAATACAGTGCATTAGGATATGAAGGAAGACTGCCAACTCACTTCCCTTTCACATCAGAAAGTTGCTAGTAAAGATTCCCTGATCAACCAAAACTGCATTGTCCGTGCCGATTCAGAGTTCAAAATCTCACTTCACATCTTTTTGACACCCAGTGCGAACTCAAAGTATCAGAGGAATGGAAAAAAGGAACATCACAAGCAGAGAAAGACCTTTCTTTTCTAACTACCAATATTATGCTGAAGAACTGATGAAGAAGGGGTGCCTGGCATCCACATACTATCTTCTGCATTAGGCCAGGAAACCTGGTTGTTTGATCTGATCAGCATTTTGGATGACAGCAAGGAACGAAAGGAGGGCAGGTGCTTCTGTCACAAGTGAATTCCTGTTGTATCTCACCTCAACAACTTGCCTGGTAATACAGAACCACGGAAAACCAAATGAACAAGAGGGTATGCTCAGTTGTATAAAATCTTAGAGGACTAGGTTATATGTGCTATTTCATCTTCAAATATAGGATGTTTTTTTATTTTTTAGTTTAAAATTATTCTTCAAATAAAAGAAACCTCCAAGTTGCTTTATTCAACAGCAAAGTAAGTCCAAGGGAAAAAAATGCTGTATCAGAAAAAGATTAAATCAATATAGGAACTAACAAATGGAATGTGAAAATGTGTTATGACAGCTGTGTACTCCAGTGCTGGTGTGGTGATTGGCAACAGAAATAATTCATCACCACAACACAAAACAATGTCTGTAACCCAATTTCACTTGTATGATATATACAAACATCAGGTAAAGTTCAACACCTGTGATGCTGAAGCTTTGCAATAGTCAAACATTATGATGGGTTTTCTATCAAACTAAAAAGAGTTCAAGAACTGAAGGGGTATTTTGAATCCACAGAACAAGCACACAGCAGTGCTGCATGTCATACACAGCCTTACACAGTGTCACTCCTTCAGCCTCCAAGTCACTTTGAACAAGCAGAAGGCTTTTTAAGTCTGACTTTGTGTCACAAGGCAAAGAGGAAATATATCTTCTTTTTTATCTGGGAATTCATTTCTGACCAGGAAATGCGTGCTGCACACACAACAGGTTATTCTCCCCCTCTTTCTGAATATAAAAATCCTCAACTGGTCTGGTAAGATGAGGCTGTTATCTGCTCCCAGGATGAAATGATGCCTTTTGCCAAAGATCATGGCGCGATACAGAAGATGACAGCGAATGTGGTATTTTCTGTGGAGAATAAAGATCTGGGTTTTCAAGCAAACCAGAATAGAAACAGGTCAGGAGCTAGTAATCAAAATAAAAATGTAACAGAAATCCATAGCGGGAGTGGAGAATATTGACAAACAGGCTTTTCATTAGAAAAGGCTTTTTGCGTCAATTTCTGAATTAAGAAAATCAATCAGAAGTGAAGATATACTGAGAGCAGCACCAGGAAGCAGCAGAAGTTAAGCTCGACAGAGAGAAACTGCACAATCAATTTGACCTTTTGTCAGACACTTCCCCAGCTCTGCAGAAACGGGATATTAAGCAAATAGCCATAAAATAGGTTGAATTATTTAGCAAGTGTGGGACTTCTAAATCATCCTAGGCTGTGACCTACCTGTGTCAGCGAATTTGGCTGCACTGGAAACCTGTTTCCCAGCATGCAGCCATGGTTTGATGGGAGGGCAAGAATAAGGAGGAGCTCTTCAGGAAAGCCAAAATCTGTGTTTGAATCAATTAGCAAGTAGATGCAACTAAAATTTTAGAGGGAAAATAAAAGTGTTTTTAAAGTCAAAGACATGGTGGGGGAAACTGGGTGGAGGGCATGAGGGAATAAAAGAGCTGTTTCAGGCTTCTCTCTTGGTAGTTTCAAAACTCCACGTTGTGAGAATGGCTGTACGCCGCCGACTTATTTTTTTCCCCATGTATATTTAAAACTGACATTATGAAATCGTTGGGCGCAGACATAATGTTAACAACTTCTCTTTTTTCATGCAAAATTTCTTTGACAGCTTGGCATACAGTTAATCAGTTTTTTAAACTGAATGCACCCCAACACAGTGGACCTAATTTTTCAATCTGTCAGCCAGAATTTGTCATTAACAAACTTTACAAAACAGATTAAATACTTCACTTTTTTTTTTTCCTCAGGCTTGTGACTTGGCAATAGGCTGAAGAAAAATGTGTATTTCCAGCAAGATTAATGAGTAATTATTAGTTGAGATTAACCTGTTATACAGATTTAATGGATTTCTGTATTGGCTGTGGAAGTCCTCAGAATAAATTGACAAATGATTGCCACAACTGAAAACAAGTTAACCTGCTTGGAAAGAGTTTTGGACACTGAGGAAGAAAAGGAGAACAGATGAAAAGCAGGGAACAAATCTGATGTTCAGGAAGGTATTTCAGCCATTGATAAACAACAGAACAGAAAAGAGAGAGAAAGAGAAGTATTCATTAATGACTGCACCCACCATTCCTTTTGGGGTGACAGGCACATTAACCTTCACTTGCTACAGCAATCATAGCAGGTACAAAATAAATCTATTTCAGAGACTTCTTTGGCACAATCGTGACTGCTTGACTATTGGGATTTTAGTCTAGGCTTGTATCCAGGTAAAGATAGAAGTGTTTGGGGTTTTTTTGTCTCTACAAAGCATATGGTGCACCTGTTTCATAAGTTTGGTTAAGGATATAATGATTGTGTAGAACAGGCAGAAATGGATGCTCTCATACTATGGTGTAAACATTCAAGGCTTCAAATTCTATCTGCAGAATATCTCTTTACAAATACTTGTTGAAAAAGACGATAAACACTGTTATCCATGCCCCAGAGAAAGCAACTTGGCCAGTGATGAACAGGCCAATTAAGTGACTTAAACTTCTGCTCAGTCACGTGTTCACTCTAGTAACTTACTAACCAGTGCTACATTTACATAACATTCCTTTCAAGCTCTGTGTTCACTCTGCAGCTCTGTATTTTTCCCTCTCTCCTCGATCTCTCCCTTTACTTTCTCCTTCCCTTTTACTGTTCTCACCTCCCCCTTTTTAGCCAAAGCCCAGTTCCTTTAAGAAAGCACACAAAAACCCCACCAACCCTCTACAAGCACCCATTCTCTCTGATGGCATGTTATAATCTCTGCCTGTCCCTTAAACAAACTCAACAACATTTTGGGGAGAACAAACACCTGCTGCCTTTCCTGTGCACATTACTGGAGCCTATGTTGCTAAATGTTTATAGCCTAGTTTAGTATGAACAACAATGTTGTTCTTTTTTTTAAATCCAGCTTGCTTTCTAATTGAACCTTTACACTTCAAAATATGACACAGGGCAATCAGCACCCCAAAAAACCCACTCCTAAAAAACACCCAGCCACCCCAGTTCACCCTGACAGCGAGGCCTAGCATTTCCTGCACAAGGCCAGCAGGCTGCAGTGCATGGATCCCGAACTGTACCCCTGCCAGTGGGCTGAGGGGCTCCCATGCTGGCCTCGGCAAGGGCCTGGGAGCAGCAGGCCTGGGCCTGCATAGGGATGAGGGAGAGGGTGTCCACAGTATGGGCAGGACAGTCTCCTCTCCAAGTGGGGTGCAGTCCTGCAGCACCTCTTATTTTTTAAAGGTGAGAACATGTATGTACCCTTCACCCCTCCTTTACCTGCCCGGTCAGCCACGAGTACCTTTGACCAACTGGGTAATTAGTTTTCTGTGTGCAGAGTGCTCTGCCCCGCTGTTTTCTCCTCCCCTTCACAGATTTTGAGAGGTTTTGGCCATTGACTCTTTTCATGCAGAGATGCAAATTCATTGTCTCCTTTCCTTTTTTTGGCATCACATTTTGCAAGAGTTTCTGCTTGTGCCCTGACCCATGCTGAGCTGTCTGTCAGCCTTTACACCTTGCCTGTGAGTGCTAAATTCAAAATCTGTTCCCCAGCTTTTTGAGTAGCTACACTCCTGTGATATGTTTATAACTACCAGCAAACCCAACTGATATACTGTGTAGAAAACATCAGTGGAAACTACTTGATGATAACTAAGAGACTGCTCAGCCTAAGGACTTTGATATTTGAGACCATGTTATCTCTATAAACTGGAAGATGCACAGTTACATTATGTCGACCCATGTAAGAGCTCCAACCCACCAATATTCAAAGTATCTGCTGGGAGTGGGCAAGGAAAGATAGAGACGTGTCTCCCAGGATGCCTCGCTCGAGTGAGAAAGCCAATGCTCCTAATGAGAACCTTTTCCAGATGGGTACATTGCAAAAAGACCATCTAAAACCTTCCCTAACGCACGCCTCTTGAAACATCTTTAAAATACCTGACAGCAGCCGTATCTCAGGGAAGACTGTCTCCTTCCCTTGTCCTCCAGAGGGAAAGGGTTGGCTGTTCGGTGCATTCACAAAATGGTTAATAGGACCCAATTACTATAAATGAGGCTGCCTTCTTACACTTTGTCAGTGACAGACAGAATTTCTCTCAACTAGAAAGTTTTTGGACACTAAGGCTAAGGGTATGACAGAGCAGGGGCTGGCTGCACGAAGAAAAGCAATCATAGCCACCTAAAAGAATCTGGAGACATAATCTACATGCATTTGAGGAAATTACTTTTAAAAAATTCCTCCATGATGAGGAAGAAGATGCCTACTGCACATTTGTAAACTAAAAAAAACTCAAACCCACTACCCTAAACTCTCACATGCTGGTTTTGTTCCACTTACAGACTGCAGTGGGTCGCCCATGACTGAAGGAGGGCAATTCTGCTCTGGCTCATGTGCAGGCATACCCCACACATGTCAGCTGGAGCAGGTTTGGAGAAAAAAAGAAGAATTGATTCCAATAGACCCGCACAGCCTAGACAGCATGCAACTTGGCCTTTACTTGTTCTAACAATAAAAATTGATGCAAATAAACTTTTTTCAACTCAGAATAAATTATCATGGAAAGAAGTTAGACTTGCACGTTCTGAAAGGTCTGAAACTGGTAAATGTTTCTGCAGTACTGGTATGCATATACAGCTGCCATCAGCATCCCAGAGCAGAAAATGTTGCACCCATTTAAATTACCTTTTCCACACTTGAAATGTTTATGCAAAGGATATTTAGAAATTAATCCAGATTAGAATTTAGAGAATATTATACTACTTACAGCTGTAGTTAGTATGGCTTTCTAGCAGGTAGAATACTACAGCCACCTCAAAATACCATGGTCTTAGAAAATGCATTAATACAGCAAGATGTAACAAAAGAATCATCTAAAAGTTGTGGGGTTTTAATAAAAAGATCTTTCTTGTACTGGGTAAAACAAGCAGTCTTCTCAAACATCTAGAGTTTCAAGCAGATGTAAATAAATGATAATTGTAATTGCTAATCATGTCCACATTTCTGCTCCTTCATGTTACTGAAGTCAATGAGAAAATGAGGAATGGTTTGGTTAAAATTTCAGTTAAAATGGTTCGGTCTTCTGCCAGCTGTTTAGGAGTAAGGAGTGGAATAAAGTCAGTCTGGAGACCAATTCTTAGTACTTCATGAGCCTAAAACAAATTACTTACCCTGTGGGAATGTAACTGAAAGCAGTAAGGAGAGCGTAGAGCCCAGGGAGGCTATTTCCCCAGCTCCCACAGCCTGTGGCATAGTCACTGTCAGTGTTTCCGCAGCAATGGAGGTGAGCTCGCTGCCTGCTCCTGGGTCGTCTTTCACTGAACAGGACGATGACTTGGAAACACTGTCTTAAATGCCAGCTATATTCCTTAAGCTATTCACCAATCCACAAGCAACATCCTTTTTTGGGGTCCAACATGGGCTTTGAAACATTTTGAGAACCTGACACCGAAGCCTGTGAGCATCATGTGGAAGAAGATGAATGGGTAAATCTCACTCCATTAGAAGGGGCAAGGCCTTTTCTGGGGCTTTTGTCTCTTGATGACAGCAGTACTGATAATGAGCCAAGGAGGTGGGTAAGGAGGTAGGCAGAGTTTAGTACAGAACACAAAGGCTAGCTGCAGAGGATGCCTGCTTGCTTTGTTTTTCCTGACTCCTGGACACCTACCATTTGGAAGCTATTTTTCATGCTCTGCCTTTCCCAGTTTCTTTCCCCTTTCTCTCACAGCTTTTAGTGTTTCTATTAGTGTCTCTCTAATTATTTTTCTGCATGTTAAAGCAAGGGCAACTATGCTTTCCCTTCCCTTAAATCTAAAATTTTATAAAGTTCACATGGAAGCCTAGAGAGCTGCTATGCAATACTTCTTTTAAATTAAGGTACCAACTTCACAAACCTATTAAATGCTATTGCACCTAAAAATGCCAGGCGATTTTTTGATTTGGGATTTTGAATAAACCAAAGAAACTTCAAGCATTCTCCCGAGTACCTAATTAAGGAAAACTTGCTCTGGCACAGAAGAGTCAAAGAATTCTTGTTTGTGGCCCATACATTTTGTCATTTGCTGCTACATCACTGAGATTGAAGTCTTGAATCATAGAATCACAGAATGGCATGGGTTGGAAGGGACACCAAGGATCATAGAGTTCCGACCCCCCTGCCACAGGCAGGGACACCAACCTCCAGGCCTGGATCTACACAAGGTTGCCCAGGGCCCCATCCAACCTGGCCTTGAACACCTCCAGGGATGGGGCATCCACCACCTCTCTGGGCAGCCTGTTCCAGCACCTCACCACTCTCTCTGAAAAAAATTTCCCCCTAATCTAATCTAAACCTTCCTTCCTTTAACTTTAATCATTCCCCCTTGTCCTGCCATTGTCTACCATTTTAAAAAGTTGATTCCCCTAATACATCTGTTCTTTCTTCTGTAACAGAGATGTTTGCTTTAGCTGGTTGGTATTGGAGACTTAGTCTTGGAGGCAGGGATGGCAAAGGATTAAAACAGACGTGTGTGTCTGTCTCTTCCATAGAAACTTCGATGCTTCAAGTCAAATTATATGAAATAAATATTAAGAAGTGAAAATTTATCTGTGTGATGAAAAAAGTATTCAAGCAAACATTTAAAAAATACATGTACACTGAAGGCACCATTTCCTGAAAAAAAAAAGAAGCTTTCCTTTCTTCCCTCCTGTCCCTCTTCTGGCCTGGCCTCAACAACCATGAGCACTCTCTTGCTCTTCCAAAAAACACTAAAATACAGTTTCTCAATATTTACAGGAATAATGGACCCATAAAGAACGAAGTGCTTAGAAAAACTACTGTAAAGGTGCTATGTCAAAAATTTGCCACACATAAAATAAAGTTAAATATTTGTACCTCAACCTTGTCTTTTTTTATTTCAGAGGCTCTTTGAACCTCTTCTGTGCAATCCATACACACAAATCTGTTTCTCTGAGAAGGTGAGATCCAGGAACTAGGGCTCTGACAAATGGCCATTCACTACGTTACATGTTCTGCACCATGTTTTCTGTTCCATTTATGAATGAAACACTGAGGTTGTAGCAAAGGACTAAGGAAACAGCAAAAATCGATGAAGTTCTGTGAACTATTCACCCGAGGATGTACTTCTAAATTCTCCTGATTTCCACAAAGTAAAAAGCATTTCCCTACAAACGAGAGAAGTGGTGAAAATTCCTAAGCTGAATCTGGGCCTCTGGCCTTTCTCTCTTCATATCACACTAAAAAAGAGAGGCAAATAATTTCACTATTATGTACCTTGAGCATCCTTCACTTAGCACTGTGCTACACACAGCTTAGCGATACTAACATTTGCTAGGGAAAAAGCGCATCGGTCACATCTTTTAGAAGGGTAGCTGAAAGATTACTTTCAGAATAGAATTCTAACTTCAGAACAAGCAAATATTTTAATTTTTTGATGGCTTCCAACAGCCAGTGCATTTTTTTTGTAGTCTTTTAACATTTTTTTTAATCCATTTATTTTTATACTTTCATACTGCACTTATTACTTCACAACTCAACATTTAAAGGTAAATTTAAAACTCAAGACAGTTACCAGTTGCCTTGCAAAAATTCAGTTCTTTTTATTTCCCACATTCTATTGCCTTAGTGCTGCTGTTTTCCACCTTACCTGAGATGTAACAGGAAAACTTGTAATACGGGCCTTCCACCTCTGTACTAATCTCCAGAGTGCTACTCTAGTCTCAGCCTGACTTCTTTTAACATTGCATGTAATGTCATGTTACTCTGAGTTATGAAGGTGACTAATGCCGGGACAGACTCCTTTGTGCAGTTTCTACAGCGAGTATTTTGGTCGGTTTTTACATCTGGAGCTAAAGATGGAAAGTAACATAACATTATTAATGATGCTGATGCTTCCAATTGGCATTGAAAGCTTTGTGGCTGGGGATGCTGAGCCAATTTGGCCAAAAAGACTGACAGCAAAAATATAGTGATGCATGTACTGATCACAGACACCAAGGGCCATGCTGGCTCAAAGGCTGATGTTGCTTCCCAGCATGTCTCAGAGCATTCATTGCACAGAGCAGGGGTAATAAAGCCATAAAGAAAAATTACAGTGCAAGGATCATCCCTGACATAACTCCCTTGTTTTCTCCCAGAGAAGTTTTGGATACCAGGAGAACCAGGATGCACCTGTGGAAAAGGAAGAACATCTGGGACAATGTCACAGCCCAGCATCTTCTGCAGCTGCATACATAGGAGTTGAGAGCCTTGAGATTTTGTTGCTTCCTGCTGGCAGAAGGTGTGCCCTCCAGAATGGCCAAAAGACCACCAGACTAGAAGGACAAAAATTAAGCCAAAGGCCATTTAGGCCAAATATCTCCTGAATACAGTTCCCAATTTCTATATTCAGCTGCGGTGAGATAAAGGGTTTCAAATATTTGCAGTAAGAATTAATAAAAACAAACACTGTAAAAATATTCAGAGTGTCATTGAGTATTGTTTCTTTATTATCAGAAATATGTTGGATTCTAAAGCTGTGACCATTCTTCTGGAGCTCCTGTAATATTTATTCTTGGTGCCATCTATAGGTGGTCCTTACTGTGAAATGCTAGTCCAGTAAGATCTGGACGTTACGATCGCTGATATGTTTTTTTCTACTATAGATGCTGTTGGGCTTTCACTGAGCAGAATTAAAATGGCAGTTGTCTTTCTTTAAATTATGTCAAAGTGTGATTTACCTGAACTCAGGACTCCATCTCATATTCATTTCTCCCGATATTTAAAATTCACTCAAAGGGCCACTGAAGGTGTTTAAAAAATTGAAAATGTCATGTGAGCAGAAAGTAAAAACACAGAACCAAAACTAAAATAGCCAGAAAAATCAAAAAGCAATTTCTTCAGTCAGCATACAGTAAAGATGCACTATTTTGTGCAGACACTGTTACACTGCTATAAAGAAACACTTATTCTGACATTGTACCTAGAAGAACAGCAAAACAAAACCTTCTAATTCCCCCTACCAAATCTCTTACACTGAAAAACAACACCCTCCACTGCCCCATCAAAGTGAAAAGGAAATGGACAAGAAATGTTTTATTAATAAGTCATGAAGAAAGGAGCAAAGTACAAGAACATTAATATATGCAATGTTATTGCATTTATTTATGATGTAATATGCCTTGCGTGTCTTGCACACGTGGACCATCATAATAAATTATATTTTATAATAAATTTTTAGTTTTATGCTGAGGGAGAGAAGTTTTGAATGAAAAGTCTTGAAGTCTTGAAGTCTAAATGAAAAACCTGTAATTGTCATAACCAAAACACTGCCCTACCAAGAAAAAACCAAAACAAACCCAAAAATCCAATCAAACCCTAAACAACAACAATAAGAACAACAAATCAGTTCACATGCATGTGTTGTGTACCAGACTTCCATTTGTTTTAAAAAATCCAAAAGCCTTTAAGATAAAATTAAAAAACAAATCCATGACACTTCTCCATAATCTGTTAAGGATCATACTTCTTATTTGTCTCTCAGCTGAACTAGAATACCTTTCAACAGCCACTAGCCTTTTTGAATAATTCTTCTGAGCTTTAGGAATTACCTATTTATAAGTAATAGTTAGAAGAAAGAGTATGAAATGCTTTAGCTGTGATATACAAATAGGGTCTACATGAGAAGAAAAAGCTCTTTAGTTCATAGTTCATCCAAGCTCAGCTGAAGGAAAGGAAAACAAACTGAGGAATAAGATGTAAACCTCTAACAATAAAGGAAATAAAATATTAGAATAACTTCCCAGGATTGTCCTAGATTATGCAACACTTCCTATTTTTAGATTGACTGTCTTTCTAAAATGATTCAATAGATCAGCCACAGCCTTTGAGACAAACACAAGGATTGCTGCCTGAGATCTTATGGTCTGTAAAATGCATCATGGACTCTCACACTGGCACCCTTTATCTTTACAAATTATTAAACCAAAATCTGAATGGATGTCAGCTGAGATATCATACAAAGACAGTTACAGGTGGGTAAGAGTAGTCAGCACATAGACAAGCCTTTCTTAGCTCACTTTACACCTTCAGGTGCAACACCCTTAGGATGTGTATGTCAATGATAAAACGAAGATGAGGGAAAATGTAAGCCCACTCTGGAATGAAACAGGAGACCTGGTTACCTGGAATATGGAGAAGGCTGAGGTACTCAATGAAATTTTTGCCTCTGTCTTCACCATCAAGGGCTCTAGCCACGCCACCCAAACCTCAGAAGGCAAATTCAGGGACTGGGAGAATGAAGAGGAAGATGAGGTTCAAGATCACCTAAAGAGCCTGAAGGTACACAAATCCATGGGACCTGATGAGATGCATCCCTGGGTTCTGACAGAACTGGCAGATGGCTAAGACACGCTACATTATATTTGAGAAGTCATGGCAGTCTGGTGAAGTTCCCACTGACTGGAAAAAGGGAAACACAGCCCCATTTTTTTCAAAGGGAAAAACAGGAGACATGGGGAGTTACAGGTCGGTCAGTCTCACCTCTCTGCCTGGAGAGATCATGGAGCAGATCCTCCTGGAAATTATGCTCTGGCAAATGGAAAATAAACAGGTAATTGGTGATAGCCAACATGGCTTCACTCAGGACACATGATGGCTAAAAAACTGGTGCCCTCATGATACACTTACAGCATTGGTGGATAAGGGAAGAGTGACAGATGTCTATGTACTTGGAGTACTACAGCCAGCTCTGGGGACCCCAACATAAGAAGGATATGGAACTGTTGGAGCCATAATAACGTTCAGAGGGCTGAAGCACCTATCCCATGTGGACAGGCTGAGAGAGTTCAGCCTGTTCAGTCTGAAGAAGGTTCCAGGGAGACTTTATTGCAGTCTTTTGGCACCTGGAGGGAGCCTACAGGAAGGATGGAGGGGCTTTTTATCAGGAAGTGTAGCAAAAAGACAATAGGTAATGGTTTTAAGCTGAAGGAGGGTAGATTTAGATTAGACATTAGGAAAAAATTCTTCCCTGTGAAGGTGGTGAGGCCCTGGCACAGGCTGCCCAGAGAAGCTGTGGCAGTGTGCCTCCTTGGCAGTGTTCAAGGCCAGGTTGGATGGGGCTTTGGGCAACCTGCTCAAGTGGAGGGTGTCCCTGCCCATGGATGGGGGAGTTGGAACTAGGTGATCTTTGAGGTCACTTTCAACAGAAATCATTCTATGATCCTGTAATCTTATGGTCCTTTGAGTCAATGATTCTGAAAGGTACAGATGTAAACAGTTCTTTTTTTCATGGAAATGTGTATTCAATTTCATTCACCCAGAAATCGTTTCAAATGCAACAGAACTAAAAAGAGAAAGAAAACCTGGGGGAAAAAAAGAGGGGAACAATAAAGGAATTTTTAACATTATCACGAAAAGAAAATCTTAGTTGATGTGTTCTATTATGTTATAGCCAACAATATGTTTAATGTCTCAATTCTGGAGCTGTAATGCCAAAGATAGGAAAAGGTATGAGATTCTATTTCCAATTGTGTTATAGTTCACGTAGTGATTTGCTATAGTTTACACAGTGAATTGCATAACAAGCCTCTACCAATGCTTTCATGGCTTCATCAGGCCCTGTAAAGTACCTCCACTGGCATCCTTCCTCCTTACCATCTTTTCCAGGTTTTATATCTACATCAGAGTCCACATTATTTAATTACCCAATAAACACTAGCAGGGAAAGGTTTGCCATTGCTCTTGTTCGACTGCATGTTATAAACTGATTACTTGTTGCCCAGTGATGCAAACTGATTACCTGATTTAAAGCCCTTAATTAAATAGCCATTCATTAAATCCACAGTTAAATAGAACATGTGATATTTTGTAATTAAAACAAATTGTTGTACACAATATCTTTTAATTCGATAGATTTATATGACCTGTTAACAGTATATTTAGCTTGAATACAAAATAAGTACTGTGACTGAAGTGAAAAAGGGATATACCATATGCTTTGAATGGGAAATAACTATATGGCAATGAAATAACTATATAGCAAGTTATTATTTATACTAGCTATTGTCATTGTATATAACTTTTAAACTAGCTCACATCTATCTCAATCACCGGGCCCAGCTTTTAATACCTGTACATATAATATACTATGTGATTACTGCTCTCAGAATATGTCTAAATAGGTATTAAGTGCCGATCTCTTTTTCGTGACCAGGGAGGAGAACTCAAGAGAACGGTATGAAGCTGAGACAGCAGGGACCGGTTTAGGTTGGACATTAGGAAGAGGTTCTGTACTGAGAGGGTGGTTGGACACTGGAACAGGCTCCCCAGGGAAGGGGTCACAGCACCCAGCTTGGCTGAGTTCAAGAAGCGTCTGGACGATGCGCTCAGTCACACGCTGTGACTGGGCTGGGCCTGTGTGGAGCCAGGACTCGATGATCCTTGTGGGTCCCTCCCAACTCAGGTATTCTATGGTTCTGTGGTTCTATAGTATTTGACTGGGGCTGCTATCTACTATTATTAGAATAAAACAACTCAGGTTCTCCTTGTCAGTATATAAATAAGCATAAAATCATTCTGATTCAACATTAAAGTATTTGAAGTAATTTCCCTTCCCTGGTAAATTGGTTTCCTTACTAGTCTCTTTCCAATGTCACCATTTGCTTTCTTCGCTTCAGTGCTGCTTCCTTTCTCTCTCCTCCCTGACAAGAAATGCCTTCTAGTTTCATCCTCATCACTCAGCCACTACAATTCTTCCTGAACTACTCTGTTCCCTTATCCTTACCCATCTGAAGCTAGTCAGGTCACACTGCTTTTTCAGAAAGCAAGCTATTTCTTTTTCATCCTTTCTGGAGAGTGCATGGACCACTGGGACTAGACATAAGATGAGATATGGAAGAGAGGTGATTTTTATCACATCAGGGTAAAAGGTAAGATAAAACCAGCTTACACAACTCAACACAACAGATAGAATACCACTATGAAATATCTGGTTACCTTTGCCCAGGATACACATGAAAAACAACGGCCTATTTCTCAAGGGTGAAAAAAGTTATCTTTAAATCACATCACATATCGCTGGCTTATTCTTCAACATCCCCTTCACTGCCCTGTTGCACACAGGTTGATTTATACCCTTCTGTGGAACAAACCCATATCAGCAGGGTGACTTCCAGCACTTTTCACAGCTGAAGCAGAAAGAAGAGGAAGAGGAAGCAAATCACTTCCTCTGTAAATTCACAATCACAGAATCACAGAATTGTAGATGTTGGAAGGGACCTCAAGAGATCATTGGGTCCAACCCCCTGCCAAAGCAGGTTCCTTAGGACAGAAAATCCTCATATTTTAGAGAATAACGACCAAAAATATTGAAGTATCTTTCACGGGGTTTTTTTATTAGAGGGCCCAGAAAAAATATCTTTTACTAGTTTGCCCAGCATGCTCTCTATATAGACTCCTTGGTTTTTGATATTCAAAGTAGACAAATAATTTCCCGGTTGGAAGCTTCTGAATAATGGTGCTTCCCTCTAGCTTGAGTTCCTGTAATATATTTTTTTTTTCTTTGGACGATTAAAATAAGTTTATAAAAATAACTTTATAAAGAATAACTTCATAAAATGCTTATAGTTTAATCCTCTAATGAGAATTAGCAGAGTACCAATTTTATTCAAGTGTATTTAAAATCTTACCTACTTGCTGCTAAAGAATTGAGTTATCTGAAAGTCAAGTCAATGTCAAATTAAATCTTGTGTTTACCTTCAATGGAAGACTCATAAAAATCTCAAGAGCTGCAAGATTAAGGCAGTATAATTAATAATTGGTATAAAAGAAAAATCCCATTTGATTTTGCTTTTGGGATACAGCATTCTATGCACACCACTGAATGGGATTTGCACCTTGACCAAGGGTTTCAAGCTCCAGTCGCACAGCTGCCTATGCAAGGGCTACGGCCCTGATCATGAAATAAACAAACTGCTAAAGATATAATCCTTATTTGTTATGTGACAGTACAGATGAAATATTTTTCCTCAATTCTGTAAGAATGAAGGCGATTTTCATAAAAAAATAATCATAAATAAAGAGTTACAGTAAACAAGATAGTCTATTAAAATAATAATAATAGGATATACTTTTCACAATCCATCTTGACGAGTTAAAATTGCTATTAAGTTGCAGGCATAGTAAAAATCCAAACTTAATCACCTTTAACTATGAACACTGGCTGAAAGGTCTTGCTAAATGCCCTTTATTTACAATATTCCCAAGCACCTTTAAGTTGTACTGGATGAGGCTGAGAGAGTTGGGGCTACTCAGCCTAGAAAAGGGAAGGCTCTGGAAGGACCTAATAAGTGGTCTTCCAGTACCTGAAAGGGCTTGCAGGAAAGCTGGGGAGGGACTTTTTACAAGGGTGTGTAACGTTAGAAGGCGGGATAATGGCTATAAAATGGAGGAGGATAGCTTTAGACTAGATGTAAAGAAGACATTTTTCACTGTGAGGGTGGTGAGGCCCTGGCACAGGCTGCCCAGAGAAACTGTGGCTGCCCCCTCTCTGACAGTGTTCAAGGCCAGGCTGGATGGGGCTTTGGGCAACCTGGAATAGGGGAGGGTGTCCCTGCCCATGGCAGGGGGCTTGGAACTAGATGATTTTTGAGGTCACTTCCAACCCAAACCAGTCTGTGATTCTGTGATAAGGAGATACATATCTGTGGCAATGTGAAATCTGTGTGCCTGTGAAGTGAGAAGTTTCACATGAATTTCAGGGGCCGGTGTATCTGTTTCTAAGCTACAATATTTATTTCCACATAAGAAGGAGTTCTGAGAACATCCCAATTCTCTGGTAATGTTATCTATTATTTAATACTCCTAAAATTGTGGTCTGTGTTTAAAAAAAAAAAAAACGTCCATTTCTCAACCGAATTTATTCCCATATAAGTGCTATGTTAAAAAATGAATACTTTCCATTAGATAAAAATACAGTCCAATAAGAATCACTGCGTTTCTGGTAACTCCCTCCTCTCTTTTCCCCAGGGAAAACTGCATGAAAAACCAGAATGGTAAGTGCAGTAGCAGGCAGACCAGACCTGCCTTGACTCTCCCCGTTCCTTCACTGCACTCCACATTTTTATCACCCCTTGTTTTTTTCTTTTCTATCATCATGTCTCTCTCAGTGTTTGTCTCCATCCAACTCCTTACCCACTCAAAGAAAAGATGATAGGAGAACTTCCATGATATTCCTCTTATTACTCCTGTTTGGTGCACCGCTCATGCTATGTGTGCTTTGACTGGGTGGCCAGCAAAGGATTCAAGATAGGGTGGGAAGTCTTTACTACTGTCCATCTGCCTTGATTGCCTAATCAATGTAACAAGTAACTATGAGATTTTGATTTAGGTGGGGTTAAATGGTCTCCATCACAGTAATAGCTGAGTATCTAAGTGTTTTTTATGTATCCTTATATACCCTATTAAATAGGAAAGTGCAGAGAACCAGTGAACAGAGAAAATAAGTGTCGTAACAACCATAACAAAAAAAAGTATCACATAATCTGAATCATTATCTCTTCTCTCAGGATAAAATTCAACCTCTGTATCACCAATATCCCTTTAAGTGCTCCCACTGGTCTTGCTTTCCATGCCGTAGCATCTAAAACTCTAAATACAGTATAGTGTATCAGTAACCACTCTGCCTCCAGCTATTTCAATAACTGTCACAATGAATACAGAAAGCAGCTGAATTGACCTACATCAGTACTCACTCATACACTTACCTTATTCTTTACAACACTGGCACAACAGGATTGTTTGCTATATTTTAAACCTTTATTTTGTTGAAATAAGGACTATCTTTGGATTGTATTTCCATTTATATGCATGCAAAAAAAATAAAAATCAAAGGCCTCTGTTATCAATAACCATTTTTAAAATCTCCAGCTCGTTCAGTTTTCATCCTTTTCAGAACCTGAAATATGAGTTGCTATTCACATCTGCAATCTCTCTCTCTTATTTCTTCTAATATTTCAGTGTATTAATATAGTGGATTAAATTATTCATTAGGAAAATATAGTAGCCAACTAAAAGTAACTTAAGTTCATATAAATTTGCCAGCATAAAGGAATGATTTGGGTATTCTCATAATATATTGTTTAAGAAAAAATTCCTTACTGCATGAAAAAAAAAAATCATCAACATTTTGAATGAGAATATTGATCCATTTTATCCTTAGCAACTGATGCTGAGAAATACAAAGCCAAAAATCAGAGAGTACAGGCTAGAGCAGGTCTTCCTGAAAAGGTAAAAAAATTAAGCAGCATTTCTGCCAGTATCATAATTGTTTAGTTTAAAATTGTCCAACATATTGTCAAAAACCCATCTTATTTAAAAAAACTGATATTGCTTTCCAAGATCTGACCTTTCAGAATCTGATATGGACCAGAAATATGACAGCAATGCAGATTATGAGATACTCTTTTCAGACACAATTAAGGATTAAGTTTCAGCTCCATCCTCTCTAAGTTGCAGTTTGGTATATTTTTATGACTAACACATGAACACCGGCAGAATTTTTTCATGGTCAAAAAAATCTGAGTTCCTATAATGGGAACTGATAATGTATTTTGCTACTAAAGAAAGAGTGCCACTGTCTTGCCCACTACATGACCTGGGAATTGGAAGCCACCGGGCAACACAACAGAAGTAAAGAGCGATTTAAAAACCAGTCCCCACATCTGCACCTACAAATCCTCAGAAAATGCCTTCTTTGTGCACTAAAAAGCAAAGTGGTTCAAAGCACTTAAAATAACTCAGTAATATTTTTTTTGGTCCTTTTCTTTGCCCCCGTTCAGAAAACCAGAAGAAACAAATGTTAGAGATGTATGAATCATAGAATCATAGAATCATAAAACTAGGCTTGAAGGGGAAAGGGGATACTACCACAGTGACAAGCTGTGGGATGACATGTCATGGTTGGAAGATGGTGTGCCCTCAGCCTGCTGCTCAGAGGCCTGCCAGATACACTGCAACACACCTCAACTCTTAGAGATGCATCAGGAGCTACTAAGCTAAGAGGAACCATCAGGGAAACACCAGTGAAAGGCCTCAAAGGAATCCCAGACACTCCAGCCCATCAGCCAGCTTCACTGGGGGTGGACGGAAAGGCCTTTATGCCCATGCAGGCAGGTTGCACAGGGAACAAACAGGAGGAGTTGGAGACACGAGCATGCCTGCAGGGCTAGGATCTCACTGGCATTGTGGAGATGTGGTGGGATGGCTCCTATGACTGGAGTGTTGGGATGGAAGGATACAGTCTTTTAGGAAGGACAGGCAGGGGAGACAGGTGAAAGGCAACATGGCTTCATTAAGGACACATGATGGCTAAAAAACTAGTGCCATCACGATACACTTACAGCATTGGTGGATAAGGGAAGAGTGACAGATGTCATCTAGCTAAACTTGTACAAAGCACTCAGCACTGTCCTGCCCAACATCATTCTGTCCAAATCAGAGACACATGGATTTGACAGATGGATCACTCAGTGGATAAGTAAATGGCTGGACAGTCAAACTCAAAAGAGCTGCGGTCAGTGGCTCAATGTCCAAGTGCAGACCAGTGACGAGAGGCCTTCTTCAGGACTCGGTACAGGGACAAGCACTGTTTAACATCTTTGTCAGAGACATGGACAGTGGAATCAAGTGCACTCTCCACAAGTTTGCCCATGAAAAAAACAAGCTGTGTGGTACAGTCAACATGCTCAAAGGAAGGGCTGCCATTCAGAAGGGCCCTGACAGCCTTCAGAGGTGGGTGCGTGTAAACCAAGTTCAACAAGGCCATGTGCAAGGTCCTGCACATGGGTCAGTGCAATCACAACTACAGGCTAGGGGAGAATGGCTTGAGAACAGCCCTGAGGAGAAGCACTTACGATTGTTGGTAGATGAGTAGCTCAACATGAGCCAGGAATAGTCACTTGCAGCCCAGAAAGACAACCATGTCCCAGGCTGCATCAAAAGAAGTGTGACCAGTAGGCTGAAGGTGGTGGTAGTGCCCCTCTACTTCACTTTCCTAAGACCCCACCTGGAGTACTATGGCCAGCTCTGGGGACCCCAACATAAGAAGGATATGGAACTGTTGGAGCCATACTAATGTTCAGAGGGCTGAAGCACTTCTCTGAAGACAGCTGAGACAGTTGGGCTTGTTCAGCCTGGAGAAGTGAAGGCTCTGGGGCGACCTTATTGCAGCCTTTTGATAACTGGAAGGGGTCTACAGGAAAGCTGGAGAGAGATTCTTTATCAGGGAGCGTAGTGATAGGACAAAGTGGAATGGGTTTGAACTAAAAGAGGATAGAATTGGATATAATACAAGGAAGAAATTCTTCCCTGTGAGGCCTGTGAGGCCCTGGCACAGGCTGCCTAGAGAAGCTGTGGCTGTCCCCTCCCTAGCAGTGTTCAAGGCCAGGTTGGATGGGGCTTTGGGCAACCTGCTCAAGTGGAGGGTGTCCCTGCCCATGGCAGGGGGCCCATGGCAGGGGGCCCATGGCAGGGTGGTTGTAAACTGCTGATGTCTGAGGTACTTTCCAAACCAAACTATTCTACAATTCTATGATTTTATGATACTGCTGATCCGTACTAATCCATTCTTTGTGAAAAAGATTTTCCTTTGTATGGTAAGCAAAGTATGCATATTTTCATCCTAGATTACCTGTGTTTCTTCCTCACAAGATGACAGTGAGTCATGACAGGGTAAAAAATCTGTCTTAATTAAGAGGACCTGCATTTTTACAGTCTGCTGACTATCATCTATTCTTGTTTTATTGCTCAGGGATTTCCTACATGACAGTCTAAAAGACTAGCAACTGGCAAGAACTGACTGCGTCAGTTTAGTAAACAATTTAAATAACAGAATTTTTAAACAGCTCCCAATAAAATTCATTTAACAATCCTGTGTGATTCTCATCTATAGTAAAATCTTCAGAATCGTAACAGAGAGGCTGATATTATAAGTATAATGACACCCTAGGAATGGGTAACTGCCCAAGCAAGCACGTTCTAGCATGGCTGCAGAGGACGACAACACCAATTAAAGGGATCACTCTGTGCACTCTATTAGATAATTATCCAGATAAGGTCAAGGCTCACATTCTCCTCAAGTGCTTTGATAATGGTTTATTACAGCAGCCCATTTCAAGTTACATTAGGCTGACAGCTGGTGTATGGAATACATTTCAGCACAGCTGCAACAAAACTATCTGGAGGTTAATGGGGGGGCTGGCAGTCAGAAAGGCAGGCTTCTCCCCTCCTCACGTCCTCGGCAAGGGCTGGGAAAGCAGCACATATGGCTGCATTTTCTGTGCAATCCCAAAAGCATAAACACCCCGGTGTGCATTGCTTCTGTAGTCACAGAAGGAGTCCTAGGTGTTGGACAGACAGCTTCTGCGTCCATGGGGCTTCTGCTGATGAACTTTGAAGACAAGATGTCTCTTGTGGTGGTCTAAGTCCACCCCTGGGATTCTTGCACAATCCCGACATAGCTACTATAGTCGAGCCCAACATATTGAAGCTATCTAATCACTATAGGGTTTCCTAGAGAACCTGCTCTGGCAGGGGGTTGGACTCAATGATCTCCTGAGGTCCCTTCCAACCCCTACAATTCTGTGATTCTAATGAAGTCCATTTTTGATCTATGCTTTATTTATAATGCTGACTTTTCAGAAGCCTATTGTAATGATTTAAAAGTGTATTGGCATTGTTTTTAGATGTTTAATTTTAAAATTAAAATTAATCAATGCATATATGTACCTTTAAAAGCTCTAGCTAAAATATAGAACTTAACAAAAATATATACTTTTTTCTTCTACTGATTTCTTTGAACTTAGAATTATGCCTGCTGGTGCCATTCTTTGCCTTTCAAATATCTGCTGTAGCGGCAGACACTATTCATTTTGATATTAAGTCCTGCTTACAAGAGTTTATTTATGGATGAAGCCTTCAGAGAAGGCCCATTATGGCTTCTCTATATAATGAAAGTGCTTCTTAAATTTTTTAATATTTTGAGAAGCCAAGATAACCAAAGTTAGCTTCTAAAAATCCATACTTGAAGCAGCTGTTTAAGTGACCCCATTTAAAATAAAAACACCAAATGATGAAACTTTGCACATTTCCTCTTGACATTAGTAAGAGCTGCTGAGTACTCAGAACAGAAAAACAAGTCATATATATATATATGTATATGTATATATATATATATATGCAGCTGCCTTTGATTTAATTTATCTTGCCACTGTTCAGAAATCATGGTCACATAGATTTTAAATTAAATTTTCAAAAGCAAGCTGCAGAGGTCTTTCACTTCACAGGATTTTACTTCCTATATTAGAAAAGGAATTTGGCACTCTGACATCAGGGAGATTGCTCAGATAAGAAACAAATAGACTGTGTTCCCTTGTGTCTTAAGATTTAATGTTGTTGTATTAACTTTCCTCTTTGCTTTCTAATTGTCAACTAATTAATCCTTACAACACAGTGGACAGAAAATCCTCCATTTTACAGCTGGGAGAAGAGAAGCAACAGCCACACCTGCAAGAAGTGTGTAACAGCAGGCATGAAAGCTTGGAAGATCTGTCCTTAATCCACATCACTAGATCTGGGCATCCTGCTGCACTGTGCACACTGGCCCTGTAGGCTGTCCTGCTCAATCGTTTATCAAGAGCGTAAAGTAAATGGTGGCAGTGCACATGCATCAACAGTCTTGCTGTTACTGCATAATCTTTTGATTACACCACTCTGTCAAGTGACTAAAATAGCTATCTTGAGACAGCATGCTATCCTGCAGCACACCTTTTGAGGTCTCAGAGTAATTCCCTTTGTAACAAGAAAATTACTCTCTACCTGCAGCAAAAAGACACTACCAGAACAGGTGAGCCAATGAAAGGGCAGGCATCAAATAGTTTCATCAGTCAGCCTTTTTTTCCTGTTGGGAATTTGTGACAGATCATGACTGTTTGTTAGTTCACACTACGCTTTATGATTTTGCACATGCCTAGAATGTCAGCTGCTTCAATTGTGTTCATCATTAAAAGAATAAATAAATATTTATTCCAGGGCAAGAAACTAAGATGCCTGGATAGACCATAGACCCTAACCATGCATGGTAGACATCTTCACAGCATCACAGAATGGTTGAGGATGGAAGGAACCTCCGGGGATCATCTGATCCAACCCTCTTCCTCACTCAGGGCCACCTAGGGCAGGCTGCCAAGGACTGTGTCTAGACAGCTTCTGAGTATCTCCAAGCAGGGAAACTCCAGAACCTCTCCGGGTGGCCTGTGCCAGTGCTCTGTCAGTGTCCCCTGATATTCAGAGAGAACCTCCTGTGTTTCATTTTGTGCCCGCTGGTCCTGTCACAAAGAAAAGCCTGTCTTCCTCTTCTTTGCACCCTCCTTTCAGGTATTTATATACATGGATGAGATTCCCCCTTCAGCCTTCTCTTCTCCAGGAGGAACAGTCCTAGCTCTTCCAACCTCTCTTCATATGAGAGATTCTGCAGATCCTTAATTGCCTTGGTGGTCCTTCTCTGGACTCTCCAGTATGTCCATATCTGTCTTTTACTGAGAAGCCCAGAACTGGACTCAGCACTCCAGGTGTGGCCTCACCAGTGCTGAGCAGAGGGGAAGGATCACCTCCCTCCACCTGCTGGCAACACTTTGCCTACTGCAGCCTCCGATACCACTGGCCTTTTTTGCTGCAAGGGCACATTTCTGGCTCGTGGTCAACTTGGTGTCCACCAGGACACCCAGGTCCTCTATTTGGAATTATACTAGTGGATTTGGAGAATTAACAGTGACAAGCCACAGAAAAATTCTGTCCAAATGATGTGGGATAGTCAGAAAAATATGTAGAAAGCTCTCACCAGACAAGCTAAAATGCAGTAATCACTTTTTCTTAACAACTTGTTTCACCAAAACTGCCTACGATGCATAGAAAGTATTTTACAGTAATGGGTTCTTTTATTCAAGAGGAATTTGAGTGAATTTGTGAGTGTAAGAACAACTAAGACATTTCAACCTAGCAAAGACACAGTATATATTCCACCCTTTGTCATGTAACACTTCAGCAAGTATCAGTACACAGAAATAAAGAACTAAAGTGTTTATATTTACAGTGAATGCAGCATAAAGATTGGCTCCTGCATGCACATACAGCAAGATGCAACATACTCTCTTGAAGCTTTAGACACCTCACCCATAGCAGGTTTTTACTCTTTTTTTATACTTTTGCCCTTCATATTTGTGATGGTGAAGCAATAACTCACTATATAATTTAACAACATTTTGATTTTGAATTTGAAAGCCAGAATACAAAGCTAAGTCCTTCAAGTGCTGAGTAACAAACCCAGCAGCTGTGCTCAAGAGGCACCACTTTCAAGATCTGACTGCAACAAAAGAGCAAAGTTTGCTATCTATGAATGAAACTTTTTGAAAATATTTAGATAACTTCTGTCTGGGATCCTATAAATGAAATATTTTGTTCTTACAATAATGAAAGAGCATGAAAGCCCGTGTTTAGAACCTAAACCCAAACCTTTAAAAGTATCTTTTAGATCAAAGTACTTCTGCTCTTCAGGGACTCCCTTCCCACACTTCTCAGCATGTCATGCCTGACACATTCATATTCACATTATGGGCATTCAGCTTATAAATCACCCCTGCCCACCCACCAGATATGCACAAGATGAAATGCCTTTAAGTATAGCTGCTCCATACCCCAATCAAGACCCTTCCAAAAAAGCAAACCAGCTTTCCTTTTAGCCCCCTTATTCATTACCCTGTGTCTCACTCTTATATCTTACAGTATTTCTACAAACATTCCTTACAAAGATACTGTTATTGAGTTTCCATCCACTTCGGGGGAAAAAACCTGCAATTTTTCCCCCCTCATATTAAGTTACCTTAACAGAAAAGACCTTTATCCTTATGGGAATCCAACATATTAGAAATTGTTGGAGAGGATCCAAGTTTTGATCTGTAAAACATTCAGAGTAATGATCCATGCTATGCACAGTAAAAATACAGTGAGAAAGACAGCTTAAATTTGTGTTGTATGTAAAGATATGATTAGAAATCCTGTTGAAAGCTCCTGCTATTTCACCATTAAAGCCATAATTAAAGACAATCATATTACTCAGTATACTTAAGCCAGAATGATTAGTTTTCACTCTCATAAATCTCTCTCCAAATCTTTTGCAAAAGTTAGACTCATCAGGACACAGACAGGTAAAGACATCTGCTGAAATTCTCAACAAACCAATTAAACAAATGAAAGAATGAAACTGAATTGGGCTAGGACAAGAGTGAAACTTAGCTTAGCCACTTTTGGATGGATAAAATACAACTTGGAAGACACTGCTGGTAGGAAATGGAAGGATGGGAAAGTAATGTAATTGCTTTTATTTGTCTCCTAGTAAGGATCGATTGTTTATTTGCTTACATTTTAGTAGATAGAACTTCAGGCGTTCAGTGCTATGTAGACAGAAGATGAGAGCACAATAAAGTTGTTTACAATTATTAACAGGAAAAATCTATTTCATCTTGAAATAAATTATCTAACATTGCAGAAAGCATTATGCTCAATACTGATGCTAATTATCATATCACTGTACCATGTGGTCAGGTTGCCAACATTAAGGTTTACATTTTTCTTCTTGATTCTTATTCCTTGGCTGAAATAGTTGTTATTGCAGCACACAATAAACCTATCTTTGCCTTGGGAGGGTATTATGTACAAAAAAAAAACCCCTAATTACATCACCAAAAAGGTCAGGGCATATTTTACTTTGTGACAGTGGGACTGCAGGATAAATAAAATCTGGTTATACAGCTAGACCCTAAGATTGATTTTTAGACAAATTCCTGTATGACTGCAGAGAAGTCAACAACAAACACCGGTCAGTATCTAAAGGAATTGGAGGAACACATCAGAAAGAAGTAGCAGATTGCTCCTACAGCAGTTTTGATCCTACCTGTGAAGGGAGTGAAAGCCACTGAAATCAATTAATTTTTTTGACAATGAAAACAGTAAAACATACAGTAAATTAGTTACTTAAAGGAAAAATAGCTACAAAAATATTGTGAAGTATTTTTGGTCATACTAAAATAGAAAAAGCACGTCCAATTTATCAGTCACATTTTCATTCAAGCAAAGCTTTTGCATCCAAGATGACCCTAGGTTAAAATGTTCTAACGTATAATTTTTTTAACCTATAGAGTTAGTTACAGTTCAAACATGCCTTAAGGGTTAATACTATTATCAGTACTAATGCCATTTCCTCACTTTAAGTGCACAAAATAGAGAATATTGGTTGAAGTGGCAATAATTATAAATTTGAATGAACTTTTAAAGTGGATCTATTGCATAGATTGTCGAAATGTTAAAGCAATTAGAACAGCTTTTTTTCAGCAGATTAATTCAGGAAAAATTCCAAGCAATGGTGAAGTAGCTCTTGGGAAATAATTACTAAAATAGTAAATGGATTTCATAATCAACTAAGATGCTAAATTAATGAAGCACAGTTTCCTCCTGAATAGAAGATATGTCATGTCACCCTAACCAACCTATGACACAGGTCACTTGAAACAGCGTCTTGAGAAAAGAAACCAAATTGCTAGAGGAATGCCAGCATACAGATTGCATTCCTGCTGGTGCTGCTTTCATTTGGAGAAGCTGCACCTACTCATCACTGCAATTTACTCTCATGACAACAAAGAATGTAGAGGTAAGAGGAAGGAAGGAGAGAA
Source organism: Hypotaenidia okinawae (assembly GCA_027925045.1). Classification (NCBI taxonomy): domain Eukaryota; kingdom Metazoa; phylum Chordata; class Aves; order Gruiformes; family Rallidae; genus Hypotaenidia; species Hypotaenidia okinawae. The sequence goes on along the minus strand of BSDF01000002.1, from coordinate 86,109,410 downwards.
AGAATTCTAGTCGTGATAGTATGACAATAGTTACAAGAGCAGCATCTTCAATAACTAGTTCTATTCATTTTTAAAAAAAGCTAAATTGTTCTTCTAGATAGAAGCTCGTGCAAATTTTAAACAATAAAAATTTGGACCCATTCTGTGGGCTAAAGCGAGGAAAAGAAATACAATAGATCACATTTGCTGTCTTTGAGAAAACCTGGAACTTTTGGATCCATTTTATGGTATATTAAAGATCTATTTTTTTTTACAAATCAACAGATTGCCATATTGTTTAAAATCTGTAGTGGATTTTTTTTTTTTTTACCATCCAAACAGAGCTTGGATGCTGCCACTCAGCATAGTGCAGATAGTTTTGAAAAATGTATCCAAAAAGGGGGAGCTCAAAGTGCCAAGGCAAAAATACCACATCCGAAAGCTTGGTCACAGTATTCAATTAAATACAACTGGGAGGATTGGGGTGTATTGACCAGGATCCTATTGAGAGGGATCCTGACAGGAAAACCCAGGTTGCATGAGGAATCTGCTCTAGTTCCAGCCTTTGTATCTCAGCTGGATGCCACTGTCTATGTCCCCAGCTGATGCAGCTGGATATGCTTTAGTAAGGGATTTGCACTCAGAATGTTACTAGGCCGTTTAATGTTTTAACGGTCTAAGGAAATCCTACTGCTTTTCTCGGGGGCTATGCTCACCCTTTTGATGTTCTGCTGCACCCTAAGGCTGAGAGTTTCAGTCATCTTCAAGATGAATGAGGGGAGAGACACAAAAGTTATAGGCATCCTGAGGTACTTGATGAAAGCAGTACCATGTTCACAGCGAGGGGTGGTCTCTGCTTCCTAAGTCTTGGAATCTGCTTGGGGCTACTATACATTTTCTTACCACAGCCTGCCTCCTCTTCCCTGCTTCCCAGGTGAAGCCTGGGAGCTGCAGGCTGCCCTCCTCTGCTCCCTTACCCCAGAGGAGCTGTCTGTCCCCCAGTGACTGGGTATGGGTGCCAGCCCCCTGCGCAGCAAAGACTCAGGCAGGTGGCCACCAGATAACTGCTGCCATGGCTAGAACAAGCAGGGCCAGACAGGTCTTGAGAACCTGCGCTGTCAATTCAGCACCACACCTGTGGCCTTGTCCTGTTAATGCCAAAGTCATACTTACTGAATTATGGGGTGGGAGGGAGATGGAGAATTCAGCTCCAGCTCCTGTAGAATTTGCTTTTAGACTATTTAGCCAAAACAAGACTTGAAATCTCATGCAATACAGGATCAGTCCAAGGCAGGAAAAAAATCTGTTTGATTAGTGTTTTTAATTTGAAGAGAAGGGCTGGCAGAATAGAGAAAGACTGCTCCCACAGCACCTTGGCTTTTGAGTCAATAGGGATAGGGAAGGAACAGCTGATAACTGCCTCTGATGGGGAATATTTTCTGAGGAGAAGCCTAATGGACTGCCTAGGAAGGCTGCCTAATGGGACAGGCAGAATCCGGAGCTAAATGTGGGTAATAGAATAGCACTGGGTTGCTTTTTTCCTGGCCAGAGGCATAGGACACGGCCCATTTCTGCCCAGGCAACTCTTAAATGGCAGCTCTGTCACCATCCTTCTCAGTCAAGTCAACAACAGATGCTCAGATAGAGACTGCAGCTATTACAGGGGAGGCTCCAGCATCTAAAGGTCACCTAGGTCCTGGCAGATGACTCTCAAGGCAAAGTCACAAAGAACATGCTTAACCATACCAGGCAGCACAAAGGATGGCCAATGGACACCCATTCTATGGTTTTGGGGGAAGCACCCAGCATACTTGCTGGGGGCCCAAAAGCAATTACACCAGCTACTGCTGGAAATAGTGTGCAGTCTGGTTTGGCTGCTAGATACTATCAGCTTCAATGTCCTTGATAGTGGCACAAAGGAAGATGCTTCAGTTCAACACGTTCTCCATAATTTCCTGGCATGCTAAAAACACAATGATATTCAGGTTAGAGACCTGTTTCAGTAGGTGTCCAGCTCAGCTTGGCTGACTGGTGACCAGATGCAAACTACCCAGCATATGTTCTTTCAAAAACAGCCCTGGCTTACACTCTTTTAAAACCAGCTGAATTTAGCCCACTCTAACCCAGGCATAAGTTCTTTGCTTAAGGGTCTCTATCTCCCTCTTCTGAGCTGAAGAGAAATTGCTTCTAAAGTATTTTTCTCCTACTTCTAGCAGACTCCATCTCTGCCATCTCTGCACTCAAAGATGAATAAGGGGAGCAAGGCAGAGGGTTGCCAGTTGCCTTAAAAAGCTCATTGGCTTTCAGATGTCAGTGCCCTGAGGGCACTAACAGGCCTTAAAAACCCTGACCAGCCTCACCTGGGGTCTTCACTCACACACTTTGTCCACACGCTCCATTTAAGCTCAAACTGGGGCTTTTCAGTCCTCAATCCCCAGTCCTGACTGGGCTGTTTAAAATCTGTCATTGTCACCACTCTGCTTGCTCAGGCACCATGGGGTTGCACCCTGTGTGAAGGTGTTGCCCCTAAAGTCTTGCAGACACCCTAGGCTTGCCAGCCCTCAGGGCTGGGGTGTGACAGAGAGCCTTAGGCTGACTTTAATGACTGCACTTCTGGCCTTGGTGATCTCTGAAAGAAAAATTCAGGTATGGGTCATTCTTGGGATGAGAAATAGGCTAGAGCTTTTGGAGGCCTCTATAGATAATGTATTGAAGCCTGCCGCAGGCAAAGGACTGTAGTGACAATTGTCCCTTCATGGACTTTCTGGTGAAATAGAATGGCTTAATAAAAATATAACAGCTTATGTTGGGAATACATTTTCCTTTTCAATTAGTAAAGAAACAGTAAAAGAAGAAGAAGAAGAAGAAGAAAGAGCAGTATGTGACGGTACAGTATTTACAGAGACCACTATGGGTCTTTGTAACTGGATCACTGCTGTCTGCATCAAGCAGACATCAAGTTACCCAGCCTGGCCAGTTCATGTTTGGGGACCATTAGTATATATTTAAATTCTTTCAGACATAGACCTTTATCAAGATATGACTGAAAACTAGTAAGCCTTGATGTACTGACCCAGGAGGCAAGAGTCTTTCCCCTGAAAACTAAATTTGACTGTGATGTCTCAATTTTTCTGATTCTTCATTTACTGATGCTCACCCAAAGTCCTTGCAGACAGGAGCGCAAGGCAAAACCTTCAAAGACAATCAACTACAGTTGTGATTTTAATGAAAACACTTTCATTCACTTTATGAGTTTCCAGATTGCATTATAGGATGTTGAGTTCCCCAGGTAATACCCCTTTACATTTGCAGGAAAAAAGGGCAGACAGAACAGGATTGGAGAGAAAGGTATCATAAATGGGATTCAGGTGACAAGACAGGTTTGGGACAGGAAGCATGGAGCTCCAGTACCAAGGAAAAAGTTCTTCTGAAGAAATGGACATTACTGAAAATTTCACATATGCATACACATATTTTTTTTCTGTGTTTAAAGATCAGTGATCAGGTGTCCTGGTTTCAGCTAGGATGGAGTTAATTTCTTTTCTAATAGCGGCTAGAATGCCCTGTTTGGGAGTCAGGATGAGAGCAGTGCTGATAACACACTGATGTTTTTAGTTGTTGACAAGCAGTCAAGGACTTTTCAGTTGTTTATATTTCCCTGCTAATAAAAAGGGAGGGGACACAACCAGGACAGGTGACCTGAACTGGCCAAAGGGGGTATTCCATGCCAATTACATCATGCTCAGCATAAAAAGGGGGGCTGGTGGGAGGAGGAGTAGGCAGCTCCAGGACATGCAGTTTTGGGGACGGTCTGGTTTTCGGGACGGCTCAGAGCTGTATGGCCTGAGTTGTATGGTTTGGTGAGAAACTGCATTGCCTATCACCAGTGTCAATATATTTTTTGCTATAAAGTCCTGTTATCATTGTTATATCTGTATTTCTGCTATTCCAGTAAACTACCCTTATCCCAACCCGCAAGGTTTTGGCTCCTTGGGTTTGGGTTTTTTCCCTTTTCCTTCCCTCTCCCCCTCCCTCAAGTTGTGTCCGTTCCCATCCCCCTCCTTTTAAAGAACAAGTGGCTGCATGGTGCTTGGCTCTCAGCTGGGGCAAAACCGTGACATCAGGTTACCCAGAAATTTATAAAGTCTGCTAAAGTAGTAAGACACAAATTCATAAGGAAAATGAAGGAAGAGTTTCACAGAGAAGGTTTAGCTTACTTGTGTCAGTAAGCGTCACCCATCCTGGCCTTGCTTCTGTGACTCGTACTCTCACCCTGAGCTTACACCATGCCAGCCAGGTGACAGCTGACTGTTTATAATCCAAGCAGGATCAACTCCAGTGGCTATGGCAGGTTGCACACTAGTTTTTCATGATGGTGTCTTTCTGGGCTTGGCCAACCTTGCAGAGGTGCCCAGTGCAGACAGAGGAGCCAAGGCAGAGCCATTGCCTAGCAGTCATTTCAGGTTTGTGCATGGCAGATCTTACCTTTTGAAGGAAGTCTTAAGGAACCTGGCAAAACTGTTTCTTTCCCCAACATGGTTTCTACTGAGGTTAGAGAATATTTCCCAGCCATGGTGGGACATCTGTACCTATGCGGTAATTACAGCTGGATTTTTAATACTGCAAGCTGTGCCTTAGATGTTGCTTTCTTGTGTTCATCATATCCTTTTGCAGAGCCTTGGGATCTGTATGGGACAGACAGTTTCAGTTAAGAATTATTTGGTGGTGGTGAGTTTTTTGGGGTGGTTTTTGTTTTGCTTTGTCAAATGAATTTAGGCAAGACAATCCTGATACCTAAAGGCAACATATGATAGGGAGGAAAGATACAGTACTTCGTGACACCTTAGGAAATTCAGCTGATTTCTTCTTTGTCATAAAGCAGAACTACAAAAATATGAGGGGTTAAACCTTGCCATTTAATCTTTCTCTTTCAGAGAAAAACAGAAATTAAAAATATCATACAGTTGGAAGAGTAAGTGCTTTATTTTGGATCCTCCTCTGCATAGCAGGCAAATCTTCATTAACAGTTAAGTCAAGAGATTAATTGATAAAAGACAATGAAAATAACTTGATTAATAGAATATGACAGTCTGGCAGATTTTGCCAAAGCAGAAATGGGATACACGTAAAGTACCACTTCCTCTGAACTGTAACCTACTCTGGGTTTACCTAGGGATTTTTACTGATTCAAATATGGATATTATTTTCAGTTGGAACAAAATGTCTGCACTGAAAAGCATCCAAGAGTCCTGCTGATTTTATGAAACTTTAATTGCAACGATAATTGCAAAGACTTATCTTATTTGAAAAGACAACTTTACTGATCGGTTCATGCAAAAATTAGAAAGTTCATCCTAAACTGTTGTAATACCTATTACTTACCTATGAATTAAATCCAGGAATGAAGAACAAGAAATATGAAAATAAGTGTACCTTAATCCAGCCTTTTGAACTGGTGAATGAAAAGGGTTTGTTGGGTTTTTTTGTTGAACAAACTCTTATGCCAGGAAAAGTTGGCACCTGTACGTTCAGCTTTCTGAACGAGTGGAAGGATTACTCATGTTTATTTAAGAAGAGGCTCTGTCATATTAATTTATAAAGGTAATTGCTTTTCTAGGCAAGTAGTCCAAGTCTCTCTGCTAGAGTTTTAATGTTGAATAAGATACAAGACACTGTGAATGAAGATGGCAGCAATTAGCACAGTCAGCATTTTCATTTCCTTTTGTGAGGAGCCAGATTTCATTTACCACATAAATTATGAGCCACCTTTTCATCACCGTTATTTTCCTTTTTAAAAAACAACTGTAGATGAACCTCAACAATTGCAATAAAACTAGTTTTAATTTAAGAGAAAGGAACTTTGTTGACAATCCTTTACAAAAACAGAATTCTGGTGCTGAATCCATGTTCAGTGAAATCTAGTGAACTTCTAACTTAATAAGAAATGTATCTAATATACATAAATTTAGGATCAAGTTCCAGCACAGAATTCCTTCTCCTTCTAAATGAAGTTTTTCAAAGATATAATCTAATGATCAAACACATTCCATGATCTAAATTCATTAGAAGTTTTCATTAATATTAATTCATTATATTTGAAGCACTCAGGTAGAGAACTGCAAGGACAATTACCCTGCAAGTGATCAGAAAGCAAAGAAGTCTAATTGCACAGTATTTCCATCAGATGAAATGATCTTAAACTGTATCTTCAAATCTTAGAGGGAAGAGTAGGAATCTGAGCTCAATTTCAGCACTGGCAAAATGTTTTTCAACAAAATGCCTTCTACTTCATTCTCCTTTGGAAAAGATGGCTGGTATTCACTGCTTCTAGTGTTCAATCTATCACATAGAAGGGATTATGTTTAAAAGGTTTATAACTCAGTGCTAAGTTGCAGTTCGCGATATTGAAACTCTGAAATCATGGAAATATTTCACCATGTATTAAGTGAAAAAATGTTTCTTTTGTCATTTTCTTGCTAGGTAACAAGACCTAAATGACTAAGAAAACGCTGGATTCTAGTCTGGCTATTAGCTTCCTATGTTATAAATTATCTTATGTACTATTTCACTCTTTCCACCAAAAGAAAGGAGGCAATATAGTACGCTTACACATGTACAAAAATGAGCTCACCATGTCAGTTGCCACAACTGAAGCACTGCAATTTCTCCAAAACTGAGATGCAAGTAAGAACCCTCCTACACAGATTTTATCCCCCCTAGCTATGGTCAGTTTGCTTAGCTAGTGCGTGTGCGCTGCCCCACAAAAGCCCAGAAAGACGACAGACTCTACAGATGAGTTATCACTGAAGGGAAAAACCTGCTTGGAACAGCAACACTTGGGCCATATCTTGCAGAAGAAAAGCTATCAGTTATCCTTGCTAGAAGGTGCCAAGAGGTGCAGTATATATTTATTAGAACAAACCACCCACTGCTCGCCAGGAAACCAGCCTCCACGTTCTAGACTAAGAGGAAAACAACGACAAATAGAGAGGATAATCACTTTTGAACTCAGGATTCTATTCCTGAACTTCAGAGAACTGAAGAGAGGGGAAGAATTTAAGTTGTTTTTGCAATGCTTGGTTCAGCTCGGAGAAACTTTACAAGCCTGCAGACAGCCTGCCTCTATTCCTGTAGTCTTCATTGAAACAAAGCATTTAAACACATAGTTAGCTCCAATTGGCTTTATTGGGATCTAAAGTGCTTCTAATTGTATTCCGAACTGGCATCTTAATGATTAACAGACCAAGAATATTGTCTGTTGCCATTACTGGGAGCCCAAAGGGACTTCAGACAATAGACTGGCCTGTCACAAGATGAGAAACTGCTTCACAACAGACTGGGAGATGGTTCAAGCGTGACATTTTTAACTCCATTGCTTTAAAAGTGCTTCTTATGCACTAGGAAATCAACTCACATGGCAGTGTTTCCATGGGCTTCTGAAATGCCTTTTATGATATAATTATTTTTTAAGTCAAATTAGAATAGGTGCTATTGAAAACACCATTCACTAATTTTATCCCCCTCCAAGTTAATTGCTGCCATGCTTGTGCAATTCAGAAGATCCTGTCTAAGAAAAATCACTAGATTTGTGTTTGAAAAACATATATTTTATAATTACAAGTAAGAGCTGAGATAATTCTAACTGAAAAGGGTCTGTGAAAGACTTCTCACATGAAGATATGAAGGGACTTAATAACTTGCAGCTTTCTCTTATGAAGAAGGAAACAACCCTCTAACCCCACATAGAAACCTTTGTAAGAAATCAGAGAAAGAAAAATGGTTTTTATATGTAATTATTTTTTAATTTACGGAAATTAAAGTATAGCCTTGAAGGAGTATTATTGCTAGTAAGGACTAGCTAAATCTGTGTCTTGAGGCCAGATAGATAACTTAAAGTATGTAACTTAAAATTTCTATTATGCAACAATAAAGGTGTATAAAAAGCCATTTAAAGAAGAAATACCCATTTCCAGGTTTAGAAGATACTCCAATTAAATAAATTCCCCAGGAAAAGAAATACTATTACATACTACTTTAAGTGAATTCTTCCTGGCCAAGAAAAAAAAAAAATCCTTTGTGAATGACAGGTAATTGATGTGTTACAGAAGCAGTCAGGTTGAGAAGTGTCATGAAAAATGCTACACTACAGCCTGAGACTACGAAATTTTAAGACCCTTGCCGTGACATTTCATGTAAGATTACCCAGTATTGCAATAGGTGGTCCAAAGCAACCCTGTCTTTACTCCCCATTCCGGTAACGGATACGGCTTATTTATAATGCCATTAACTTATTTTTAGATGCTATGGTAACCTTCACCTGCCATACTGGCTCCTGCAGGTGTAAAATTAGAACCTGCATTTCTGGGGTCAGCACGTAAGGCTCAGATTCAAGAAAGCACTTAAGTAAATATTTTACTTCTAGCCTGAGCTCAAAAGCTTTCCTACGATTGTTAATGGGCTTCGAAGCAGATTTTAAAAATATCTCCTTTACTAAATGAAAAAAAAAAAACCAGAACCCCACCATGTGGACATTAGCTAGCAGAAAATGAAGTGCCCCCGCGGAGCAAGAACTGCTCTTATATTAAGCTCAGCAGGGAAACTCTCAAGTTCCCTGGCTTGCTGGTGCATTTCTCACTTTTCGCCAATAAACTCCATACATTTGAAAAACCTGATAAAAATAGATTACTGTTCCTAAAATAAAACACATTCAACTGATTCCCACCACACAAGCCCTGTGACAAGGCAAGACAAACTTTGGCACGCTGGCCTTGGTCCCAAGAACAATCCTGTGCATGGAAAATTACTGCAACAAACCATTTCTTCCTGACTACTGACAAAGGAAACCCCTGATTCCACTCATCTTGGTATTTAGCAGCCCACAGTTTCCCCATGTAAATAAAAAGCAGTTACCTGAAGATCTACACAGGTTGGAGTAAGCAGAAACCCCTCCTTATTTAAACGCTGGCAGCGTTCTTGCACAACTCATTCCAACAAAAAGCTAAAGTTTTGGGAAGAAGGTTAAGTGGATATGATTTTATTGAATGTACTTCTCTTCAATGTTCACATAACGATGGGTTGCAGTGACATGGAACTAAACATGGCTTATCTGCTGGGGAAGCTGGCCAGGGCCTCTGGCAGTGCACCGGTGTGCGATTAAAAGCCGGAGTCTTTAGTTCAGTTGAAGCAACGATAGGAAAAGGTGAGATACACAAGTTCAGGGGCTTATCCTCACTCACACAACTTTTATTCAGTTGACTACCATGTGCATGCAAGCTTGTAACACTGATGATGCTTCTTACTTCTGAAATACTTCTTGCATATTTGAATTGCACATCAATGTGAACTAAATTTAACAACCACTCGTGTCCAGGACGGTTCCTCTCTTCTGAGCCATTGTCAACCTACCACTTCCTCCTTAGCCCAGAGGTCTGCTTCAACTGCAATATATAAAGGAGGCTTGTAAGAAAGACAGAAACTTTTTACCAAAGCCTGTAGTGACGGGACAAAGGGTAACAGCTTTATGCTGAAGGAGAGTAGCTTCAGATTAGATACAAGGAAAAAATTCTTCCCTGTGAGAGTGGTGAGGCCCTGGCACAGGCTGCCCAGAGAAGCTGTGGCTGCCCCCTTCCTGGCAGTGTTCAAGGCCAGGTTGGATGGGGTTTTGGGCAGCCTGGTCTAGTCAAAGATGGGGATGGATCAGATGATCATTAGATATCCCTTCCAACTCAAGCCAGTCTATGATTCCATTTCTGTCTCCAAAGGCTGTAGTCCCATACAAATGAAGGTTTGGCAGCCAATATATCAGATGAATAAGTATAGCTATTTTGGCCTTGAAATGTTTTATTTTGTTATGAATGGAAAAAAGAGAACATTGTACTTTTGTGCAGTTAATAACTTTTTGGTTTGTTTTTTTTTTTTTTAATTGACTTTTAGATCTGCTTAGTCTTTCGCATTTCTGTGTATATTATGAAACGACACTGAAGCCAACTGAGTATTGTCAAGTCATCACCCTTTTTATTTCTTTAGCTTTTTCAAGCACAGGGTCATTATCAGTTGTACCTGTTCACACCAACCTTAGTTTTGGTTTTCCCTTTACAGGGAAAATAATAAAATTCAGTCAAATTCTTTCCTAACAAACATACTTGGAAATAAACATTGTAATTGCACTTTTTTTGGAAAACAGCAAAATAACTTTGTTTCCTTCCTCAGGCAGTTATTGAGCTAATAATTTTCAAAAATCAAAATTGTGAGTGCTGAAAGAGTCAGCTTCCTTTCTAATATTACTAAAGACTTTCTCTATTAAAAAATAAAAAATAATCTTGTTTTCCAAAGGCTCCCAAGAGGCACATTGTCTTCTAAACTTCAAGAAGAGTTTCTTTTATAACATAAATATGATATACTCAATAAAATCTTGCTTCTACACTCTCAGTTTCTATTTAAACAGATATATTCCATCAAGCAGCCTCCAAAAATTAACTGGATAAAGCGGCCTTCTAACCTGACTGAAGTTTTTCAGCTCACCAACTTCATTCCCAAAACTCATCAAGTCTAACCATTTTCCTTATTTATAAAGAAAGAAAAAAAAATCTCCTCAGTTTTTACTACTTCACCCTTGAAGAGAGCTTTACTGTTTAAGCTTCAGTGTCTCAGTGCCATGGACTGCCATCATCAACCCATGTAGAAAACAACAATAAAATGAAATCATCCATAGAGGTCGTTCCTTTTGTCCTGTGATAATATGAAGAACCAGAGGACTAGCAATGAATTCCAGAACTTTAAGAACCTGAATAAATTGTGAAACATAAACCAGAATGAATATAGGATGTGACATTCATTTCACATGAGTCAATGCACAGAGGTTCAGTCTGAAATCTGTAAAGATATCTTCCTGTTTTACTGAGGAAAAATGACAAAGGAAGGAGATGATTGCTTTTTATATATGTCTTTTTCAGTAAGGCAAAAATATATTTTTTTAAGATCTGGAAGCAGTGTGAAAGAGTAAATTAAATGCCATCTGTATGAAAGCACTCTTAAATTGTAACTGAAGATCAGTGCCTGGCCCAAGAGTTCTCACAGTTGCAGTTCCTCCCTCCCTCTTTCTTTTCTTTTTTGTTCTTTCAGTCCCTCTCTCCTTGCTTCCCTTCTTCCCCTTGCCCTACCTTGTCCATTTTATGAAAAACAAAATCAACAAGCCAAACCAAATCCTCAAACCCCTACCCTAAAACTTGTCACACAGCTAATTCTCGAAATAGACTTGTAATGACTCCAGCTGGATGATTGCAACACAAATACTTATTTAACAGCACTATCTTTTGATTGCAAAAAAAGCTTCAGTCAAGCCTGACTCATCAAAATGGTGATGTGAGTGACATTTTTCATTCCCAGAGTTTATCACTACAACTTAAGAGAAATACTAGCTTTTCCTAAGTGACAGCACAGAACTCAACACTCAAAAGACCATACAAATGGTCAAACTGTCCAAATCCTCAAGATGATCTTTTCCTGACTCAAATTTGAGGACCCAAGCATGGCTGTCACTTCAAAACTTTTGGACTCCTATTTTGGAAGACTGAAGGTCCAATAATTATGGCAACATGCATCACATATGGAGAGAAAAAAAGATAAAACTGAACTTTCTAAGAGATTTTCTGCACTCCTGAGGCCATCCCAGAACAATAAATACTTGAGATCCAGTAACTACAACATTTTCAAGACTTTCATCTGGCTCATATGACCCCGCATCTTTTTTTTCCCCCCAACAGCTACAATTGACACCTTTGATTCATGTCTACTACAGAAATGGACATTGACTCTCTGTCTGCGCATTCAGTTGCCAATTTGTCATTTTAAGAATGTTAAACCTGAACTGCCCCAGAGAAAAATCCATAGCAAATATGACTTCAAGCAAGGGAACACAGTGTATAAACAGTCACAATTATGACATATTTGTAAGTAGTTGTATGGTTTATACAAATTTTTTTTCCCAGAAAATAACATTGCATGGATTTTGATTCCTTTATTTATTAGTTCTGTTCCTGCATTAAACTGAGAGACATCCGCTACCTAAGTGTAAAAAATCGTGCCCTGTTTTGCTTGTTATATATTGCAGCAAAATAATATTTTGCAGGGAATAATCTCTCTTGTGACAGAACTCATTCAGTAGACAGAAACAACATTTAAGTTGGACAGATAAAGGCTTTACAACAGAAGTTATGAATTAGATGATATTCAAGGAACAGGTATCCATTGCTTGACATGTGAAGCTTGCAGGAGAAATGATCTCTTTATTTATACTCCTAATCTCAATACTGACACCATAACAGCAGTGTAATACACCATTTTTATTATATGAGTTCCAAGGGGCTTGAATTAAAATCAGAGGTCAAGTTTATCAGATCTAATTCAAAGCTATGAGAGTCTTTTCCTTCCAAGTGTTGCACTCCACATAGATACAGTCTACAGATTATTGCAAGGGACAATGACAAGGGAGGCACAATATGTTGAGAGACTTAAGCAGAATTTGTCACTAACCAGTGTAACAACAGAAACAGTGCTTTCTTCCAGCCAGGCCCCGATTTCAGAGTGGAAGGAGATGAAGCAACATCCAACAGTTTTTATTTGGAAATAGGAAACAGTAGCATTTTCTTATTGTAGAAGTTACATCACATCAAGTGGGACCATTCCTGTGTTACTGATTTTGTGGAAACAAATGTTACCATTTCCTCCCTCCTCAAAAAAGCACCCACTCAGCACCAATCGCGTGGCTCCTCCGAACGTTAGAGATTTTACAAAGGGTACCATTTTATCTTTTGAAACTGAAGTGTTACATCCCATTTCAGAAACCAGTAGCTGAACTGATTTTCATACCTTTCCACAGAATCAGAGGAAGGTTGAGGTTAGCAGGGATCTCTGGAGGTCGTCTGGTCCAAGCCCCCTGCTCAAGCAGGGCCACCAAGAGCCAGTTGCCAGGACCATGACTTTCAAATATTCCCAAGGTGGGAGACTCCAGAACCCATCTGAGCCAGTACTCAGTCACCCTCACAACAGAAAAATACTTTCTGTCCTGCAAAATCTTAGTGTCAGAGACAAATTAAGCATGATAGTTATCAGGTTCATGGAACATTTTCCAAGTCTGACAGGAGAAATGGTCAGGAAATCTCTCTCCTTAGCAGTTGTAGCATCTACTACTGTTGCAATTAACAGAATGCTATTTTAAAGAAATAAATCCCATGCTTTTCTTCTAAATTTTTATGTCTCCACTTATTATTCACCTGAACGAAGGAATCAAGATTTTTGAGAAAATTTTTACACATCTCTGTATTGTCTACATTTGAGTATGAGCCAAAATTATTACAGAAAACTCTGAAGTGCTTAGAGCAGAGTGGTGGTCTCAAATCCTCCTCACTTGAAAGCCTTTCTTACTCAAGTTGACTTTGCTGACACCAAGAGTGATCATCACGATTCTCCTACAGTAGGTATTCACTCTTCCAGCAGGGAAAATGGAAGAGTACTTGCTGCCTTTCCTAATGCTACCTTCCTGTCTTGTTTGAGCTTCCCTTGGGCCATGCTGATGAAGAACATTTCTTATACTCCTTTGTATATAACATACATGGATATGGGAAAGTGAAGGAGAAAGAATGAAAGCCCAGCTCCCCATACCACACAACTAGATGGATTCATGGAAAACTCAACTTCACTAAGTCCGTAAGGGAAAGATACCACACTCTAAAAATCTTTATGGAAGAAATCAAACAGTTCCTTTTATGTTTGCCAGATCTAATGATAATTCCTCTAAACAGTCTGTATAGATTTTTTTTCTTAAGACTTCAATTCAAGAAAACTAGGAAGCTTGAAAATTGTTTTTAAATACATAAATTACATTAGAACTGCAGTAACAGAATTTTTAATCTCAGCACATCAGCTGGTAACTCAAATAAGCTCTACTATTTATGATTTCTAATGAACAGTGATGGTGACTGATAGTAGGAAGGAGAAATGTATTAGCGAGAAGCATTAGGAAAGAGCTAATACATCATCTCGTATTCTGTCTGGTATAAGCTCTGCTACCTGCAGAAAAGAAACTGTTGAAGAAAGTAGTGACAGGATCATTAACAGAATGAACTAGTGATGGTAAGCCACAAGGCTGTGCACAGAGAAAAGACGTGCTGCATCTCTTTCAGCAGCTCACAGGATCAGAAGGAGGCATCTTGCCCAGCTAATGAACTGGCACTGCCTAATACCTGCACATCAAGAGATCATGTTTGGTGGCTTGTGCCTGCGCATGTTAATTACAAAGTCCCACGTAGGCCTTGGAAGGAAGGCTTTATGCTCTCCTGAATATCATCATCATTCCATCCGTCTGCCAGGAAATACCTGAGAAATACCTATGGCCTCAGTGTTGAGCTATACACAGAATTGCAGCAGCGGTCAGTTGCCTCTGCAGCTTCAGCTAGAGAAGCCTGTGCAGGGGATGTGTGGGTTCAGCTCTATAGGGGTCAGCGTGCTGCCACATACCGAAAGGCATTTTCTCATTTCCCTTTGGAATACTTTCCCATCTACAAATAGAGGGAAGATACATCAAAAATCCTATTGTCAAGATTGCAAAATAACTCATTCAAAATTAGGAATGTTTAATTAATTATAAAAGGTCTTTTTTTTAAAAAAGGGGAAATCTGCCTGTTTCAAAGAATGGGTTGGGCATATCCCTGGGATATCTTTAAGTTCTGCAGCCAGGGAGATTATTTTCTACCTTATTTGTTGAGGAAGTTATAATTTACAGTCTTTCCTTTAAGTTTTAATGCATGAACAGCCAGGATAGCTAGATAGTTCAGGATATCAAATGCTGTGCTGGACTAATTTAAATTTTAATAAATTTAAAGCTTCTCAGAGGCACTCATCACTTCTCACTTTCTGCTTCATCCTAAGTAAAGAGAAGTTGTGCTTTGACTATAAAAAATGCTGTACAAATTAAGAACAATAAAAGGTCATGTTCTAGGCATCTCAGACTGATGATACGAAGTAAGAAAGATACCTCTAACTGTAATTGCTCAGTGCCTCAGTTCCCCATCACAGAAAGACAGAACTTGTATTCTCCCATTGTAGAAGAGCGTGTGCTATTGGAAACTGTCATGGAAAAGCCAATGAGGAAATTAAAAAATCTATCTCAAACCACAAGTCAGTCTAATAATTAATAGGACCTGAGGCTGAATGAAGGTTAAGCAAATTACTGAATAGCCAAGTGAATACTGAACAGTTTATACACTGAAGGAGGCAAATGCTGTGGAAAACACTGGTATGATCATATAATGAGGTTATCTGACTGTGAACATAAATAGGTTCTTCACCAATCTTAATCCAAATGACTGAAGTTTTGAGGAATTCATTTAACAACGTCAAGACACTTCTGCTCTCTTTCTTCAAGTTTTGGGTTTGTTTTTTTTTTAATAAAATTAATAATCTCATATTTGATCCTATTGTCCACGTTTCATAAAACTGAATGACCAGGGAATGTCATTCAACTTCTCTGAAATTCAGAGTTCCCATTTCCTTGCTTTCAAATGATTTTCTACCAGCGTCTTCATTTACCTCCTACTGCAGAATTCTTTCTGTAGGCATTTATCTCTGATGTGAAAGCCTGTCAAATTCTTTTTGAAATGTAAGGATGCTACATCTCTACATTTTCCTTATCTTTCTTACCACTAGTATCTTCAAAGGACTCAAGCAGATTAGTTCAGCATGACCTCTTCTGTCTGAATTCATACTGGATATCCTTCATCAAACTGTTTTACTAGGTATTATTCTGCAACGTCTTTAGACAGATTTCCAAAGATTTCTTTCAAATATTGTTTCTTAATTTTTCTCTCCCTTCAGACAACTATTGTGCCATCAAAGAAACCTCAAGCATTGTATCAGATGCTTAATTAATCTTCATAACATCAAGTGAGAGCTGAGCAAGGATTTATTCAACAATAAGTATTTTGCAGATTGTGTATATTATTAATTAAGGCTATATCTATTCTCCCTGTACGGCATCCTGCAGGTCTCTGCACAGAATTTCTGTGCTTGTTTCTGGCAACTTTTTCTAGCACTGTTCAGTTTCAACAAGTTGGCCCATGTTCTCAACTGATACAGAAGCCCTCTGGCACGTTTTCTCCACGCGGACTTTTTAAGGAGCGAAGGCTATTTGAGTCAGTGTTAGAATGGAAAAGGAAAGGAGAGGGACCCATCCTTGGACCACCTCCCAATGCCTGAGATTTCTACAACTCGTCACTGGAATCGCATTTCACTACAATTATACAAGACTGCCAACAATTTTCAGCTATTTCTAGCAATTTCAGGGCACAAAACCTACCGTGACATAAATCCCACCAGATGGAGGAGCACACTAGCATTAAACTGTACACAAGCAGAGAAGGTAGGGTAAATTGACAGGAGCAAGACTACTCATCTTAAGAGAGGAGAGAGAGCTTGTATGGAAAGTCAAATCACAGTGAGCGATTTGGTCACTATTATTATGATCTAGTTTTTCTCTTAAGTTCTGTGACCATTTCTCATGCAATTTTAGCCCCTCACCTTTCAAAACGGATGCTTACTTGCATTAAATCTGTATTTATCCTCTGTAAATAACAAACCACCTCACAGCACATCTTCAGCCTTAATAATGCACATTTTGGCCTCTCTGTGTGGTGACTGGCTTCTCTTTTTCTTGGCTTCTCCTTCCAGATAAAAAATACACTTTTCATGGTTGTTGCTGTCATTGTTTTCCCAGTTCTCTGTTCTGTTCTTTACACCTATTCTACAACAGCGTATTCTACAAGGTGAATACTCAGTAACAGTGCTCAGCCACTTTCCTTATTTCTTTACATTTTAATGTTCTCCGTGTGTTCTGAATTCAAGATCACAATTTCTCCTGTTCCTTTCTCAGGTAGTTTTGGTTTTCAATATGACTTCCCAGTATGGATTACTCAACACTTTAAAATATCTTTTTACCTTCTCATATGGATCTTGCAGATGTTACTGAGTTTCTCCTGCCTCATTTCACATTCTTTCAGAGTTTGCTTTTCTGAGGTAAAATATTTTCAAACTACTGCTTAATGAACCTCTTTTTGGTATATCAAATTCTAGTGTTCTCTCAAATGAACGATATTTATCATAATTGACTCATAGCCAGTATTTTTTTAAGTCCAGTGTAGCTTTTGACTATATTGACCATTCAGCGTTCTACATCTGAGGCTGCAATTGCATTTGTAGCTTTCGTTACACCGTCACGATGTCTGGCTCCCATCTCTGAGAGGGAATTTTCCTGCTAAGAGGAAGCCACTTTTGGCTTTCTGTGCTCTCTTTTATCTGCCTCTGCCAGAGGATCCTGCCAGCACAGAGTCAGGACAGGACATTGACTGGTGTGACTGGAGGTGAGTCCCAGACCAAACGGCAAAGCTTGCTCTTCTCCCCTCACACACTATTGTCTCTGCTCTCTCTTGGTTCTCATTACACCCTTTCCTGCCCACATGCCTATCTCTTAACTTTCTGCTTCCCTCTTATCTGCTTAAAAACAAGAAAACACTCTTTCCAGCTTGGTCATTCTGTTCAAGAGATAGCGTCCAACACTGCAGTACACCGTAACTCAAAATCCCATCGTGGCGTTCACTGAAGACTTTTTATAGTGAGGCGGAAGATGTTGACAGGGCCCGCACACAGCCCCTTGGGCAGCACATTCTTAGTATCAGCTAGACTCCACTGTGTGTACAGAGAAGCTCCTGTTAAGCTGTTGTGCTTGTGAGATCATTTGTGGAAACACAGTAAACAAGCCTTGCTTGTCCCAAGAATTACAGGGGTTAGAAGAAAAGACCTCTGGAGATCATCTAGTCCAACCTCTCTGCCAGAGCAGGATCACCTAGTGTAGGTTACACAGGAATGTGTCCAGGCAGGTTTTGAGTATCTCCAGAGAAAGAGACTCCACAGCCTCTCTGGGCAGCCTGTGCCAGTGCTCTGCTACCCCTCACAGTAAAGAAGTTTTCCTTGTGTTTAGGAAGAACTTCCTACATTCAAGTAGGAAGGCCTCTGTCCTTACTGTGTGCTTAGGTGTCACAAATAGATTTTTGGTTTCAAACACTGAGCAGTTGGCACAACTGTTCTTATTTCTGCCTTTACTTCCTGCTAGATCTTTGTATTACTCTGATAATTATCTACTTGAATGAATTTTTTACTATCAATGTATAAGGGACTAGTTTAAAAGAGTAAGTCATCACACAATCCAAGGATGGAATGGGTTAAAGCTTGATTTTATAATATCAACTTACATTTGCTGATGATTATACTCATATTTTACAGTATGAAAAAAAGAACTACAAGAACCTCATAATAGTATCTAATCCTTAAGACTGGAAGTATTATATTATTTTCCAATCAACTTTAAATACCAAATGAAATGAAACTATCCTGGGCAATGAAATAGGCCTTTTGGTATTATTCTTTATCCCCCTTTTGGAAAGCAGTGCATTCTTTCCATTGCTTGTCTTTTTTCAAGGACAAACTCGTTTATACATGTACCTAGTACCACCTTCCCTGCCCTCCCCCCCACCCTCCGATATACCTTCTTTACCAATTTTATATGATGACAAGCACTTAATACTACCAGCAGAGTGTTTTCTTCAAACCTCTTAGAATTCTTTCTGGGTCAAGATGTTGCAAATGAACAGGTGAGCTCACCAAGTTTATGAACTAGTGGGTAACACAAAATCAGATCTCTACTGGGGACAGCCTGATTAAAGGAACAGGCTTGTACTCTGATTTCAATGGCTAACATCAGTCCTCAGTTCTGTGGAAGTGTCTTACCAAAACCACCTCCCTATCTGAAGTGCAGATTACATTACATTCCTTCTTATGTTTGTTTTCTTTCATTTAGAAAATTTTAAATACCTGAATTCCTAAGGAAAAAACAAGGAACAAACAGATCCACAGTAAATTCTGTTCACTAAGATGGACAAATCTTGTATAGAGTCTACAAATTTTAGGGGTTTGGTAATACGAGGGGTAAGATTACATAAACATAGCCATTATTTTTAAAAAGGGGAAAAAGACATCCTTGATTTCCCTTCTTTTTAAAGGTTCACAGTCTTTTTTATACAAACAGAAACATCCTGGCAATCACACAATTTTGTGTAAAAATCAGAGTTAAAATGTCAATCCTAATAAGATCTATTGTTCTACTTGTAATTTGTCACATTCAAAATGTAAACTTCCTAATGTACTCAATGGCTCAAACCCAAAACTTATTAATTATTTTATTTGTTTGTCTTGTCCAGGTATGTTTGGATTTCATTTAATCCCTGCAGCAGTTTGTGAATTATGCATGTAAAAAGCAAAGAAAATCCCTGTACCAAGTACACGCACACACACACACACACACAAAAAAAGCCCCAACATAAACACAAATCCCTACAGATCAGGCTTATCATTTCCCTGTCATTTGCTGTGGAATAAAAAGATCAAGTTACTTTTATCTTGGCCAAGATTGACAATTTCACTTGTAAAATCTAAAAACAGTCTCATGTTTATTTAAAGTTCTAAAGAATTATTTAAATTGCCCTTTTAAATGTTCCCTCCTAAGCATTCTACACCTTTAAAGCACCTTTATGCATAAATATCAATTGTAATAGTATACACAGGATGGTTTTTCAGCTTGTTCATAGTTCTTTGATTCAAATCAAAATGAAATGAAGCCACTAAGGTTTTAAACTTTTCTTTTTTTTACTTCCTTTGGTCAATAACCATTAAGATATATTTTATTTTTATAAAAAAAACACCTAAATATGGATACAACTACTAAATAGAGATACAAATAAGGAGAATTTTACATATTGAAATGGTCTTGCTTTTTGGCTGGGATAGAGGTAAATCTTCACAAGGAGTTGTGAGGGATCACAGCCAAGACAGCTGACCCAATCTAGTCAAAGATATTCTATACCATATGATATCATGCTGTGTATATGAAGGGGACCAGGAGCCAGGGAGGATTGGACGTTGTTTGGGGATGGGATGGGCATCAGGTTCCGGATTGTGAGCAAGTTGCATTGTGTCATCACCTGCTTTGTGTACTCTTTGATATGCACTGTTGTTATTTTCCTTTTACTTTGCTGTGCTTATCCCAGCTCATGAGTTTTATCTTCTTTCTTCCAATTCTCTTCTCCATCTCACTGGGGTCAGGAGAAGCAAGCGAGCAGTCACATGGTGCTCAGCTGCCGGCTGGGGCTGAGCCATAATAGCCCTTTTTGGTGCCCTATGTAGGGCACAAAAGGTTAAGACAATAACATATCTGATCAGCTGACCAGAAGATGTTAAAACAAGGTTGTTATACACATTTATTACATTATTTAAATAGTTGTTGATAACAGTGGTGTTTTGTTTGTTCACCTGGTTGGGTTACATAAACCCTACTTGCTATATGTATTCCCTGCAGTACTGACTATCACCTTTGTAAGAAGGATCAGGATTCTCATTCTGCTGTACATCAGCTTCAGATATGAGAACATCAGTGCTCATGAGCTTAAGCTGGTGTTTGTCTGGGGTCTTGCTGTCCTGTCCATAGCTCAAATGACAACTCTTTGAATTGATTATTGATTGTACCCAATCTATAGGGAAGATGAGGCAGATAACTTCTCACACTCTTTTATCTCCCCTTTTCTCTTCAAGTTGGTTACAATAGTTTTTGAGAATTCTGAATATTCTTGGGATGTTCAAGCCATCACACTCCTGCTACTCAGTCTCCTGAAGGTGTTTCAAGTTTTGTTCAGGGTTACAAAAAGTGTTTACAAATATCACCCAGAGATTTGCCTGAGTCTGAACAGTCAGGGGTGGCATGGCATGTGGGAGAATACAAGCAGGCGTCTAGGGAACTTCTCACCCCCAATTGTTCATAACTTCACTCCTGAAACAACTACAACTGGGACCCTGATAAAGTCACAGAATATTTGAAAGGATCAAAGAATCAGAGAAATGCTGTATCCATCCCTAGAAGGCACAGCTTAGGACATTGTGCTGGCCCTGGCCCCTATCTATCAGACACTGCTCAGTATCAGGCAGTGCCATCAGGGGGAGGAGGAGGAAGGAAAACCGACCAATGGGCACTGTGGCTCCCCAAACCCTCACAGCAGGCACTGTGGCTACTTAAACCCCAGTGACAGGCAGTGCAGCTCAACCAAGTAAACAATCCACGCCAGTACCAGTCACCCCTAGACACAAGAAGAAATACTCCCAAAAATCAGTTCGCTTAGTAAGGGATGACAGTGAACTAAGACCATCACAAGGACAGGACCAAGAGGCAGAACCAGAGGTAATCACAGGTTCCCTAACCCTGAGTGAGATGCAAGATACACAAGAAAATTTCAGTCACCTTCCAGCCAAGGACTTTATCACCTGGCTGCTCTAATGTTGGGATAATGGGGCTAGTAGCATGCACTTAGAGAATAGGGAAGCCAAGCAGCTGGGATGCAACCGGGAAAGCGACACAAACCTTCAGCCTCTGGAGGCTATTTCTTTCGAGCATGAGGGAAAGGGATCCCTTCAGGGATGATGTTGTGTGTCAACCAGGCAAGTGGACCAGCATAGAGAGATGTATCCAATATCTGAGAATTTAGCTGTGGAAGATGGTTTGTTATGATCCAGACAATGCCCAGTTACCCACAGATCCTGATGATGTTCAATGCACCTGACATATGTGGCAGAGGTTTGTACAGAGCGCACCATTGTCATATGCTGACTCATTGTAACAGTAGCAGACAGGAAAGGTGAAGAGACACCAGCTGTGGATAAAGTGGCTGGCTAATGCCAGCAATATAAAGTCTCTCTCTCTCTCCCCCTTTGTCTCAGCTGTGGAGAAACTGTCCCAGGAAGCCTGGTAACTCAGAGAGGACATGTCCTACTCCCCACCCGTACAGACCAATGTTGCAGCTATTAGGAGAAAGCATTCCTCTGATCAAGAGAGGGGATACATAGGGTACGCACCACAATGCAAGCCATGGTTTTATCTGCAGGATCACAGAGAAGGCATGAGGAAGTGAGAAGGAAAGCCTACCTTGACTCGACACGCATAAGTACATGAGTTGCAAGGAAAAATAATCACAGAAAGGGATTCTTTCAGGAAAAACATGACTCCAGTTTCCAGTAGGCAGTCCCCCATGGAATGCCTACTTGTATGTAGCTGAGCCTTTAATCACCCCCTTGATAACCTAATCAGATCAAGTTTCTTGAATCTTTCACTACAGAGAAAGTTTTCTAGATTCTTGGTTCTTATTCTATAATGCTCTTAAGTTAATCAGCATCTTCCTTGACCTCTAGACACATAAGAACTAGTTAGCATACTTCTTTCTGTAGGACTTGAACTAAAACCAAAGACAGTGGTAAAATAACCACTCCACTCCAACTAAATAATCTCTCTCATCTTCACACAAGGAAATGTCCCATCATGACTTTCAATTATTTCCATAAAAAAGCACACTATTTCTAATCATAGTCTGAAATCTTTGTATGTATCATGTATACACACACACACGTACACACATCGATACAGGTATGACCTATGGCTTATTCTTTGTTCCTTCTGAGACAATCTCTCTGTGAATTTACCAGTCACAATAACTCCGTTACCAACAATAAGCCCTTTTCAATCGCACTATTCATCTTTAAGGTACCTGCAAATATTTA
This sequence comes from Hypotaenidia okinawae, assembly GCA_027925045.1. Taxonomy (NCBI): domain Eukaryota; kingdom Metazoa; phylum Chordata; class Aves; order Gruiformes; family Rallidae; genus Hypotaenidia; species Hypotaenidia okinawae. The sequence goes on along the minus strand of BSDF01000002.1, from coordinate 86,086,730 downwards.
AAGTACAAGTTTGCTTTGTCACCTGGGACAATACCAAAAAAGACTGACAAAAAGAGGAGCCAAAGTTGCTTGCTGTATACTAGTCATCAATACATTTGATAACTCTTCCCTAATAATTTTAAAAATAATCAAACATTTGTTTTTTTAATAAATTGAATACATGACATTTAATTTTCTAAGTACAGAGGTAATATCAAATTACATGTATTAGGAAAGCTTGTTCTACAATTGCTGTCACCTTTATCAATGCAAAAGAAAACACCAACCATCCTGTTTCTAAAAATCCTAAGGAAACAGCAGTAACAAAAGTAAAACAAAATCAAACTGTTAAATGAAGTGACTTTTTGATTGAGAACTTGCTGTATGGTATCAACTCCTATTATCCTTCAAAAAACACTTTTTTGTTGCCTTAGCTTGGATAATTACACTTCTGTTTATAACTGTTACTACCTATTAAATTTTCTAAACTTCTCAGATTCCTTCTAAGTGTATTCATGTTCAGTAACTTGAACTTTTTTTATCTATTAAGATGTGTATACATACAGAAAAGCATATACATATTTTAAACCTCCTTCAGATTGCATTTTTCTTACTGTTCTATTCTATCCCACTTTTATTCTAACCAGCATTATTTCCTATTTGCCTTCAAAATTAATTGTTTCCCAATCATTATTTCCTACTCTTGTTTAAGTACTTTCCTCCAGATAATGTGCCCTGTAATGGTTTTCATTCTATGAAAACAGCTATTTAGAAACAGCACCTATCATTCCTATCGATTTAGGTTTTAATCCATTTCATTCTAATAATTAATAATGCAGTATTTTATACGGATCACTTCATTAACCTTAATTTAACAGGTCAGATGCAGAAAGTATCTCTGCATCATTAACTCAAGCTTAAAAAGTAACCTCTCCTACCTTACGATCTGAGGGCATTGGGCATAATCTCTTTTCCTTTTGCCAGTAAGTATTTACTTTGGGAGGATGTTTTTTCCAGTTTGTGATTTTCAGAGCTAATTGTAGCTCTTGAAGATGATCATAGATAAAGGAAACCTTAAAATCTACCATACCGACTGATATTTTAAATCTTTGCATTTCTTTTGTGTTTTTCACTCATCTCGACAGGTCTCTCCCATTTTTACTCTTAGCCAGCTTCCCAAGATGCTGTTGCTCTTTGTGCCATGGAATTCTGATGTATCCCACCACATTTTTTACTGTTCCAAATTGCTCACAAGTACCAGAAAAAGAATGGGTTAATTGGGACTTTTCACTTTAATAAACATAGCTGACACAAAGGCCATCGATATTCAAACCTGCCATTGGAATCTGCCATTAAAAGGAAAACTAATCCAGCTTCAAGTTCATCACTTTGACAGGTGATATGCGAGGTCACAAATATCAAATGTAAAACAATCTTGGAAAATGAGTTGTCTAAAACATTGATATGGAAGATGTCTCACAGGGAAGAGATTTTAGAAGTATCATGATCAATAGCAAATCACCTGCATACCTCTATGAAAAAGAGCCCCAGGAAACTGACTTGTTTGTTGGGGTTTTTTAATAAGTATTAAACAAGTTTATAACCTGGCTGTGAACACCATGAGGAATTATTATGAATCTAACATTTTAAGGAGTACTGCAATAAGTAAAATAATACACCAAAATTTCTTGAAAGCTTATTTCTGCTGTAGGGTGTTGCAGCCAAAATATAGAACATACTAGTTATTGTCTGTGTGACAAATAAAAGCTGTGAGGACTATTTCACTTTTACCACTGAAGAGAACAAAACACACTCTTCTCAAACAGCCTGACAAACATTGCAGTTCTTGTACATTTCACTTCAATTGATTAGGGTAATCGATTGTTAAGTTCTATGGCAACTAATTAAGTGTGCTAATGCTGAATGTCTATAGTTTAAATCCTGTAAAAACCTTGTGCTGAGCTCAAGAAAAAGAGGGGGAAGCAAAAACACGCTTGAGCCATTTTAGGTCTATTCCTATCTTCTGAAAGGATATAAGATGAAAACCAGTTAGAAAACAGTGTGGGATGAAAGAAGATTAATGAAGGCTGAGAAAGAATTTAATTGTTTGTCATTATGAACTGTAGTAAAACAGAGGTCAATTAAATGAGTGAATTACAAATAAATGTAATAATAACATTGAGTATTTATTTAACACTTAGCTGAAAAGTGCTTTGCAAACAATTAATCAGTCTGCACAAAGGAAAAGCATCAAACAAATTACATCGACTGAGGGAGACTAAAGTTATGAAGGCCAGAAAGTTACTTCATTCAACTATTTTCAGTCTTTTATCTTAGGGCAGCATTTGTCCTATTGTTATACATACCAAGTTGCCTTAGAATATGAAGTCAAGAAGACAAGGAGTGAGAAATGGCCATGGCTCAACAAGTTGGAACTGCTAGCTCATTTTAGAAGACATTTTTGTCTCTTGATGACTCGCTTATACATAACTGACACACCGTTTTCTTAAATGAATGGAGAACTTCAAATGTCATGGCAAAGATGCCAGCTATAAAAGAAGTAACCTTTTTAGCTTGAAAAAAATATTTCATGTTTGCACAGTAAACTGTAAAGAAAAAGAGACAAATTTATGTAAATGGAGATTTTTAGTCATGCACATTACGATCTGAGCCTGTGATTCAAATGCAATTTAAAGCTGTGTAAACCCATTAAACAGCTTAAATTGCTGGAAACACCACAGTGAATGCAAGAGTAAAGGAAATAAAAGGAAAGCAGGGGTGTTGGAAGTCAAACACTCGAACAAGTATTTAAGAAAAATAATATCTGGAAAACTTAATTAAACAGAGATGTTTTGTGGGTTTATTTATTTATTTACAACAAATGGTAATTCCTCCATTCTGTTGGTAGAATACAACCCCATAAGCAAAATGTGCCATTTTGCCTTTTGATTTTTTTCTAAGAGAGGCTGTGAATTAGCAATCCCATTTGGACAGTGAAGTCTCAAGCCAAATCCTCTGATTCACTTCACTGTGTTTCCTATGTGCTCTCTCAGTTCTCAGAGCAGTTTTGTGAAGAAATTAGATTTTAAAAGTCTAAACTAGTGGTACCACACCAAAGTGCTCTGTAACTTCCATTGGGATCGTTAGGTTTGAACTCGCATAGAGCTGACACCACCACATGCAACTTCAGCACCACTAAAAGGCATTAAACCATTGTAAACAGTTGGATACAGAGTGGAAAACATGATGGAAGCTCTTCTCTCACTGGGAAGAAAGGGAAAAAAGACTTCCTTGTTGAGATGGTTCTTCTTCCATGGGCCTGATGAGCAGTTTCTGCCCCTGTGGTTTAACCCTTATCAAGAAGATGCCCTCTCTCTCCCAAGCCATGGCCACTACTTTCCTATCCTTTCTCACATCTTCTTTCCATTCTCTCTCACAGCACCTCCTTACAGATGTGCTAGCCAGCAAAGACTCTCCCCCTTATTCCAGAGTACTGACTGCTGCTCTCAGAGTTCTTTAGTCCCCTTTCCACTCCCTCCTCCTCTCCTTGGGTAGCAATTCGCAGAGTTCCCAGCTAGCAATCAGCTAGCTAGATCTTCTACATGAAAAGCTTAAACAAAGAAAATGTGGGACTGTGGTAGAATGAGGTGAGTAATTAAGTACCAGCAGATACAGCTGAGGCAGTAAACACCAAACCTCTTTTTATGATATCCAAGAGAATAACATCCTACATTTCAGTAGACTTCCCACTGACACTTTCACATGGCATCTACTTAAAGATGTAATTGGAAACATGACTGAACAGCTCTTTCCTTGTCCTTTCACCAACAGTGCTACTAATTCTTCCTTCATCATTTCTTAGGTTCCCTCTGAACCTAAGACAAGACAAAAACTGTTCTACTTTTCAGGGAGATTCCTTCTTGAATCAGCACCCAAACTCACCATTAAAGTAACACGTCTATCTTGCTCAGCAGTCTCACTCATGAGCTTCTTATACTGTTACTGGCAATAACCTTTTGGAAAACACAGGCACTTTAAGATGCCGAAACAAGCTTGGTTCTGTACTACTTCTCTCATTTAAGCTATCAGTCACCTTGTACTTTATTTTTCAATATATACCAAAACTCTGGTTTCTTTTAGGGGGTTGGGTTTTTTTGTTTGTGATTTTTTCATACCTATTATCACGCTTCCCATTCTCACTTTCTGAAAGCACTAGTTTTAAAAAAAATTAGTTACCTGAAAAATACTGCCATTTTTTTTCCTTGTGATGTACAGGTATAGGAGCAGGTATAGCATAGAGCTTGAAATTTAGTTAGATAATCATGTAGAATGGTCTCGGGGTGAAAAGAGGTGGGGGGGAAAGCCAGACAAGTCTGTTTTTCTCTCCTAGCAGAGGGCCTGTGATAATTTCATGCTAACTCAAAAAAAGTGAAAGGCAAGAATTCGAGGACAGAGTGGTATCAACCCACGGCTGCCCACAGAGCCGAGGCGCGTCACTATCTCTTCAACAAAGAAAAACAGAGGGCTGAAATACGTCCATGGGCCCCTCACAAGGACATCTATTAGCACAGACTGATAGAGGCACTGCAAGCTTGCAAGATCCTCGCATTCCAGGCGAGAGGTGAAAATACATCATGAGGAAGACATACAGCCTTCCTCCCAGAGACCCCTGTCTGCGACCCTCACAAGGATCTGCGCAAGCGCCAAGAACTGATAAGCTAATTAGCATGAGAAGCGAGAGTAGGCGGGTTCAGGTACTTAATATGTATAGGCGTTGATTGAATATTCATTGTTTTATTGTATAAATGTGGGGTCGGTCTGCTGCTTCGGTATGCACGCTTGTGGAGGAAGGATCCCCCGTGCATCTGCGCACAATAAACATACCTACTTTATAACTTTCAAGTTATAGAGTCGATTTCCGTACGTCACTTGGAAACAACTCTTTTTTTTTTTTCCCCTTTCCTTCAGTTTCCACATTCAGAATTGTTTTGTTTGCCTTGACTAAGTTTGAAAACTTTGGGGGGCCACCAAGGTATGGAGGAGGGATGGAGGGGTTGTTTGCATGATTTTATGAAGGACTGGGAACAGTGTCACTGAAAAAATGGTTATTATAAACAATTATGACTACATAGTGATTAAATTAAGATTAAAGTAGCAAAACTGAAAAGTGTGAGTTTGGGTAAGTGCTAAAAATATTAATGGTCATATGAATTCTGTGCCCCCCACAATAATTTACTGGAAGGCAGAAAGATATAGGATGCAATGTGTATTGCTCACTGTACTAGTTGGAAACCCAACTGAGGTAGAGTAACTTAAAAAGGCAGCACTGCTGATACTGTTATCTCTAAGAAAGAAGATGCAAATTGGACAGGAATGAGCTAATCAAACATTTGCGGCAGAGAAAGTTTGAATTGAAAAGTGACATTTTACTTAATGGCAATAATAATTTAGTTGCAGAGTTACTTCTGCCTTTGGACTCCAGGGATGAATGAGATGACCTCATAGGTCTCCTCTAGCTCAATTTTTTAATGATTCTATGAAACAAACCAAATGAAACAATGTGAAATGACAGATTATATTAATCTTTAGCTGAACAATAGAAACAGTATCCAACACCGTATGGAATTATGTTAATACAGAAAAAGACATACTAAATGCACCATGAAAGCTTATAATATTAAGCCTTTGCCAACAGCAGCCTCCCTCTTACAAAAAGGAGCTACTGGCATTGGTAATAGGCCTGGCTTTAAAATTCCTACATAAAGGGTTAAAGATAAAATAATTACCTTCTCTTGAGAACAAGCTATCACACTGCATCATCTTACTTGGATGTTGCAAATGAGCGTTGATGTTGGGTTCCCTAAAGCAATTCAACAGAAATAATCAAGCCTAATGCTGTGGAAATGCAAGACAAAAAAAGTTTGAAAAAAGACTGTAACCATCTGCAGTAGCTTGGGGGGAGCATTTTGCTATGACAAAAAAAGTGCGAAGAATATGCTACATTCTATATCAGTCATTTTCCGCCATTTTAAAAAGCTTCTTCCATTTAAAGTCATTAGCCACAGCTAACATGCCATCCAACTGATCATCCTCTCCAAGTCTTCATGCCTTAAATTGTGATTTTTGAGACAATGAAGTAAAACAAAAGGCTTTAATCCAGGGTAAAATATTACTTGCTGTGGTTCCAATGAAATAAAATACATAAGCACATCCTATATGCATCTGCTTGGCTCAACACATTATGCGCAAAATTTGAGGCATGAGCTTTAATATTAAATTCATTCTTAAACTACAAAATCAAATGTGTGATTGAGTGACATTTCTAAGCAAAGAACAGAGAATAAGAGCTGTCGTGTGCTCTCAGATGTTGTTTACAACAAGAGTTTCAAAACACAATGAATTATTTAAAGAGAGAAAATTTGGGTGCACCTGTTAACACTGAACGGGACCGTGTAATTCTGCCACTTGATCAAACTCGAGGGAATCTGAAACTAAATTCTATCCACCAAGAGAGGCAGAACTGCACAAGCAGTCAGTCAATAAAAATACTGAGTTATCAGGCTTTCTGCCGTTTTCTAACAGAAGACATCCTGAAAAGCACCTCGGGGAGTTTTTCTCCCACAGACATTTTTTAAACGGGTAGTCAGACTGCTAAAAAGAAAACAGCTTTGTGTAATTCATTTCTGCCTAAAGTTTGAGATAAAAAAGGATTAGAATTATAAGAGACAGTCAAAATACCTTTCAAAGGCGTGACAGACCATCTTCTCGGCTAATTGTTTAGATGTAATCTTTTTCAAAAATAGTTCTTTTCCTGCTCAGTTGTAAATTGGGTGTGAATAACTATACTCTCCGTTGTATACTACCTGCATACTCATTTCATCCTGCTTATGATGAATTTATTTGTGAAGTGCTTATCTGTCCTGCAGTTAGGTTAGAAATACAAAGGCACACTACATGAGAGTGTGTCAAAATTATAAAAAAGGGCAAAAATGCATTTGGTTTATTGAATAGTGAGCTAAAATGTAGCAAAAGCATGTGTTTCACATTTTTTTCCCCTATGGAATTGCTCACATGGTATGCTGAAATGCTACATACATAGCTATGATCGTTTCTGCGTGTTCTTTTGAGTGTAACTATTTATATACTGTCTGGAATCCTTGGATAGAAGTAGAAATTTAGAGAATGCCCTTAATGGTCTTTTCCTCTATGCTAACCCATCCTGAAAAAGGCTTTTTTTTTCTCAGTTGCCTCCCAATTACTACTAAGTGCACAAATGCAAAGGATAGTGTTTAGTGTGCGAAACAGTATGGCCACCCTCATGCAAACTGGCTCTGAACAGCTTGCTGGCCCCTGTGCAGGTAAAATGCCATCATTACTGTCCCTGCCTTCCCACTGTTACTTTGTCATTCAGTACCAGACCATCTGTAGCTCACATTTGTACACCATTTGAATTCTCTTCATGGTATGCAGTGGATACTAAGTAAACACTATAAGCAAAATATTTCAGAGAGCTAGCTGGGTGTCCGAGTAGCTGTTCCTTATGCTAGGAGAGGAAGGTTTATCAAATCATCTAAATCAAGCCTATTCAGCACAAACGCAGCTTGCCAGAGAATGAATGCTTTTACACAGCCACACATACTATTTGCTGTTAATAAACAGAAGGCAGTGAGATGGTATTGGACTTTTTCTGTCCCACCAAGGCTTTCAGAGGTGTGCTTGCAAGGGAAACATCAAACATCAAACAGACAACTATCTAAGTTCTTAAAGAGGCCAATTGCCCCGATATTTGTATCAGATTTCAAGTTTAAAATGTCCAGTTAAAAGTACCAGGGACACCATACTATTTCTCTAGCTCCACGTCTGGGGGTAGAAGGGGAGAGAAGAAAAATTAAAAAATAAAAGTCCCACATACAAAGCAGAACAACAAATAAAATACAGAATCCAAAACTTATTTTCACAAACATAAGCAACAAAAATTTAACATCATAAGAACAAACATAAGAAACAAAATTTACAACAGTCATTTCTAAACCCTAGTTACATTCTCAAGAAAATGTAAGTGGGCAGCAAACAGCTGAATTTGTCTGGGCCTGCAGCTTGCTTTCAAAAGCTGCTTGCGATTTTGATCAGGTCATATAAATCATTCTGCCCAGAGAAGCAGTTGAGTCCCCATCCCTGGAGGTATTTAAAAGCAGCATGGATGTGGTGCTTAGGGACAGGGTTTAGTGGTGGACTTGGCAGTGCTGGGTTTGTGGTTGGACTTGATCTTAAAGGCCTTTTAGGTTACAACCTAAATGATTCCATGATTCTACTATTTTGCTTCATCATCCCATACAGGTCACAGGTCCTGTATGGTCCAGCAAAACCAAAGAAGTGCCCTGATGCTGTGTATTACCCTGCATGCTCAGTCTTATGTGCCTTCCTTTCTGCCCTATATGCTGTATGGATCAAGAGAAAGTGCTTTTACCTGCCCTAGTTGCTCTTCACTCTCTCAGAACAGAAAGTGGCCTGCACTCATTTGCAACCTTAAACGAGTAAGCTGAAAGTTTCCAGGATCTACTAAACAGGGAAGAGATTCAAATAGAGAAGATACACGGAGAAGGTAACAGAAAGCTAGTGCTGCCTCCTCCTCCTCCTGCATCTGCCAATAAATGTGGTTTTCGTAACCTGCAGAGGTGATAACAGACCACTCCTTTAGGAAAAGTCCAAAAACCGAGGGAGAAGAAAGGCTGGAGCAGCCTGGGCCTGAAAGACTGAACCCCATAAAAGTGACCCATGCTGGGGCAGCTGGTGAAGAGCTGAGGCTCATAGGAAAGGACTTACACTGGAGAAGTTCATGGAGGACTGTCTCACATGGGTGGGACCCCACGGTGTAGCAGGGGAAGGGTAGGAAGAATGTCTACTAGACACACACTAAGAAGGAAAACAATGTTTGAGGAATCTTTCCCCACAAAGCCACAACAGAGAGGAAAAAACCCGAATCACCCAGAAGCAGTGGTCACCTTGTACACCTCCAAGGTCAGAATTCTGGCTTTTGCAATGCAGTCACAGTCAGTATGGGGGCTGAGCTTGCCACCTTCTGCCAGGAACTGCCCTGGACTTAGATGTCAAACTAATACTTTTTCTGTTTCAACCTTTTGTAGCACATGCTTTCCCTGAAATGATACTTAAGGAGGTCAGATCAGACACTTAAAGACACAGAACAGTGAACTGGGAAAAAAGGGCAGCCTGAAGACTTGAGTAACTTGAGTCAGCTCACCCAACAGTCTTAATCTTTATTTTTTATCATTGTTAATATTTTATTTTTATCAGTTTGCACTTTTAAAATTGGTAGTGAATCACATTCTTTGAGACTTAAAAGATAAAATTAGTACTTCACCAGATTAAAAGAAATTTACATTGTAAGTAACACAATTCTCTTTTTTTTTTTTTTGTGATTTGGCCCCACAACTAAGAGGTAGGCTCTTGAATTTATTGCTTATTCTCAGGATGAAAATTGGGAAAAACCCACCATCCTCATCCCTATTGATTCATTATGTCATTGAGTCATGAAATGGGAAAAAAGCTTCCCATCAATTTTGCAAAGTTCTAAAAAATGATTTATTTTTTTCATACAAAAACACCCTCGAGCAAGAGTTGCCACTTACCAGCATTTAGGATACAACCAGACATTTTTTGCTTTTAATTGGCATAGAGAATATGAAAAACAGCTATGCCTAGCTTACTCCTAACTTACATTTCTTACCTATGGAACTCGATTGTTAGAAGCTTCTGAAAGCCCTGATGACAGAAAAAATTCACAGTTGTTTCAATGCAGGATTTCTGAAAGCTTCACCAAATTATACTACATCTACACCACTTCACAATTAAATATACTTGGAATTAGATTTTCAGGTTTTCAAGTGATTTTATCAAGCTCTTTTCTTCTAAATTTGAAATTTAAGTCACCTATGAAGTCACCCACCAAATCATTTTATTTGCATAGAGAACTAAAATTTTTCAAAATTACATAAGTAAATTTTAATACATCTGTGATCCTGAGCTACTTCGCCTCCCACTGTGATTTGACATCTTGCTTAGAGCTGATGTGAAAAGCTATGATTTTCTCTATTTTGAAGCACTTTTATTGCCTTGTTCTATCAGTCTACTTTATCATTTGCAATTGTATTCAACTCTCTCCTGAATGTGTTAATATTCTTAGATGACACACGTTCCTTGTCTCTTAATTAAAATTAACACACCCCATTTCTTACCTTTCTTCTGTGTCAGTTTTTGCAACAATCCTTGCCCATAAAAGGCTTTGGTAACTGCTCATGACATCCCTGTGTATGATTCTAATTGTAGTTCATGGGTCAAATGTGACAGGATGGCTTCAATGTGTATCATCTGCACTTGATTTGAAGCACTTATACTATGCGAGGGGTAACTATGTATTAAATGCTATCCAAGGGTTTAGGAAGATAATTGGTACCTAAGACAGTTACATGAGGCAAATGATGTGAACCTACTACGAGAACAAGAATCACAACACCTTGGACACCTGTGTCAATTGATGCTCAGAAAAGTTCAGGGTAATATTTAACAATGAAGTTTGATGGAGTGAGATTCAGGAAGACCAGCTAAGGTTGAGCCGTGCAAAACGTGCAAGAACAATGTGTAAAAAAATACGAGGCACCTAAGCCAGAGTTCAAAGAGTACCAGCTCACCTGGGCAGAAGCCATACCGTTGAAAGGCAGAGGAACACAATGACCAGCATTTGGGAACCCATTCTATCAGGCATCTCCAAGGCCTAAAGTGGTTGGTGCTTTTAAAAGGCCAGAAGACGATCAAAGAAAAACAGAAATAAACACCCAAACTGCAACAGCAAGTTACCTGAAGAAGAGTGAGATAAGAAACAACTCCAACAAAATAAAATATTTCTTACTTCAAACAAGCCTGAGAAAATTCTGCCTATGACAGGCTTGGGGGAAAAAATCTTATACCTCCTGAAAACATAGTCCTTTGTTTTTCTGGGAATGGAATGCTATGCTCTAAGAAGAAAAATTTATGAGGATAAAACCAGATCATTTCAAAATAAGAGAGGCAAAAAACAATGGTCCCTAAAAAACTCACTCACTCTTTCTTCACACTAAATATTTTAATTTAAATAAGTGTAAGAGATGAAGCAGACTTCTCAAGGTTGTTGTTTTTTCCCAACTCTTCCAGGCTTCAGTTCCGCAGTGCAAAATCTGTACCCATAACAGAACTAAATAAGCTTAAGGCATACACAAATTTTGTATTCTTCGTTGTTATTATTTACTAATTTATTAACTCCAAATTCTATGGATGATAGTTGGCATATAGGTTTCTATTCTACTTTACTTCAAAACAATCTATGTTCCATAATATCTCAGTATAATGCTATATATTACTATAGGTTATAAATTGGAAGACTGCAACAGCTACTCTACTGGAAGACTTGAGGTATGTTCAACAGACCACCTTTTTATTATCATAGAGGCTAAACATAACAAAGTGTTTCATGGGATTACTACTGTGCAATAGCAGAAAACATCTACAGCTCTTTACAACCAAGGGAGCAGTTCATACACTGGGTATCTGTAACAACTTCCTTTGTTCCTTTGCTAGCTGGCCTAAGACACAGAATCCCTTCTAACAGAAGAAATGTGCCATGGTTATGCTGCACATGAGTTCCTATAGCCCAATCAAGTGTCCCATTCCTCAGAAGCTTCCTCTGAACTTCTGCTTGAAGCTTGTCAACGGCCTTACAGCATGTCAGAAGAAAAGGAAGTTAATTTGTGGGAAGCAGCTATCCCATAAGAATGGGATGTTCCCTTTTAACTAGTTCTGAAACCAATAATAGTACCATTAAAAATTAAAATCTATTTGGATTATTAATGGAGAAGTCATGACAAAGAGAGAGACTGTCAAGAAATATAGTTGAAATCAGTCCTCTGCAAGGTACAGAGAGCTGGCAAAGTGGGAAACAACACGAAGCATAAAAATGACAGAGAAAAATCTCAGCTTAATCTCTTGTTCTTCTTTAACTACTTAATTTGCCCTCCCTCTAAAACAGAACAGCATTTTAATTCTAGCTAAGAAATATTACACAAGGTTTGCAAAGTGAAGCAAAAAAAAAAATAATCAATTTCTATCCCTTCTATTGTCTATTGTGTGATCTTAAACTTGAGATCTTAGAAGGTTGTTTCCCATCCCCTAAGAAACTCCAAGAAGTTGGATTTCCTTCAAAAATAGTTCTTCTCTTGTACAAACAAAAAATTCTACAATCAGGGCAAACCAAACCTCCCAAAAATGCATGAGTAGCTTCAATTACATGACAAAGAAAGAAAATTTAAGGAACTAAAGTATGAGTTCAGGAAATTCACAATATTAGTAACTTTAAAAAGATCATCTATTCCAATGACCCTGGCTTGTTCTTACCAGGACAGGATGAAACACTGTAAGTAATGAAAGAAAGGGGGATTCTTTCTGAATAAATGCACATTCTCCCATACAATCCTGGAAACAAAGAGAATACTTCAGACTTTTTTTGAAGCCTGTACTACATACAATGGATTCCTGGAAAGTCAATCAAAATCAGGTATGAGTCCTAGATGTCCCCAGTGTTCTGTGGGGTTTTTTTTCCTGGATCCACCTTTCTGCATTAATTTAGTATCATCAAGCAAGAATAAAAGTGTTGGTTTATTAAGCATAAATTTTGACACTAAGAATTAATGTGTAGCTTACTTTGGTTCATTACTTTACAAGGAACAGAAAGTATGGGGATGTGCATCACACACCTTAGTTATTCAAGTAGAAAGAAAATCCTATTTCCTTCCTGAAACAGGTTTCAAAGTTTATTTTATTTATTATGCTGTGCCTTAGGATATTGGCCTTTTTAATTCACAAGTGATCTGACAAGGACAGAGTTCAAGTGATAATTGGATTCTCTTTTATTGATTTTTGGCTGGTAAGTAACCAACTTAATCTTGTTACATTCTGCCCTAACTTTGAGCCTTTTCATGATTAACTACTCTGGACACATATTTGAATTGCATAGCGGCAGAAGAAAACATGACTTGTTCTGGCATGTAAATCAGCATGACAATTCTGACTGTCCAATAGGCTGAAAGAGTTGCTTTTAGTGTGCATACCTGTTGCTGGAACACAAGAAAGGGGACCTGTATTGAAGAGCATTCCAGAAGCTTTTGGGATAAACCTGGTCTTTCTTCCCAGTGTCTTTTTGTATGTTCTACTTAGGAGAAGATTCAGAATATACACAAACTCTGCATATACCCACATACTCCAAAAACATAAAGGAAAACTTATGCAGGTTATTTGGCAATATCAACAACTTACACAGTGAAGATTGGCCTCTTACTGCTTCAGATATGTAACTGTAACTCTTGTAAATGTTGGGTAGAAGGAGAGGAAAGCTAAGCCACCGACTGCAATTATGCTGGTGCAGCGGTTTTCCAAGTGAGAGACTAAAGGAACAAAAAAAGTATCTGTTTTCTGTACTAGCATCCCACATGATAGGATGCACCTTCAGTCTATACAAGGGGATGGTTGCACAGACATGAGACTGCCACATGATGCAAGAGCATCTGCTCTAACAACCAGTGCTAACAAAAGGCAAAATGACCTTAGCCTGTGTGGTAAACCAGTATCTGCCTCATGCCTGTCATGTCGTGCTCTTGGGCCTGGGGCCGCCAGTCGCTATTTAGAAACACTTACTTTTTGGGGGGAGCTGATGCTGCAATTTAAGTTTAGTAAACGATGTTATCTTATCATGAAATATGAATCTTTCCTAATTTTAATCGAAGTTATAAAATTAAAGGAAATGGCAACAGTTTCCTGAAATCAATGAGATATTTTCTGAGGTTGCATAAGAAGCCAAAAAGCTGAAGTCGCTGGCAAGCTTCCTGAAATTCAAAAGCCTCACAGGGAAATGGTATTGACCATACACATCATTACAGGCAAAAAACACCTCCAAAAAACGAACCACAACAGATAAAACCAGAAGAATTCAGAAAGACACTGTCCTGTGCAAATTCCCAATGTTGAGAGTTGAGGGTTTTTTTCAAACACACAGCATTGAGAAACCATCTCTAATGGAAGTGACAAAGCAACGGAGATTACTTTTTCAGTCAAGCTTCCCAACTACTCCTATTATAACTTACTGACAGAAAATCTGAATCTTTAGAAGAACATTAAGGATATGAATTTTACTAGGCAGAACTGATCAAAACAATTTCTGATCAACCTGAGATGTACAAATACTTTAACAATCATTATTCTGCTAGGCAGCAGAATAAACCACAATGTTCAGCTACAGTAAACATTATATAGCTAGATAATCTGAGGCCAGAACATGATATAATATCAACTCTAGTGTGGTCTTAAGCACAGCATTAAGAATGTTAATTGATAAAATGAAATCTAAAGAATATTAAGTGGGTATCCAGTGTAACTTCTAAACAAATCCATTAACAAAGCAACAAGATTACACGATAAACCAAAGATTAACCAAAATAAAAAGAAGGCAATAAAGATGTAAGATTTCATTTCTAGAGTCAGTTCAACACACATCCTTTATATATAGAAAACCCTAAATAACCCTGTATTTCTTCTGTTTTGTTACAGCCCACATGCACATAAAAACTCCCAGAAACCAGACAATATTAAACTATTTTAAATCTTTAACACAAAAAAATGGTAAGACAACTCTTTCAAAAATATCCCCTACAAAAATATCTAATAGCATCACCACTGGACTGCTATAATATAGGAAAATTATTATGTGCAAAAAAAGAACAAGGCATTCTACCTTTCAGCATACTTAAGTATGTATAGCTCAGCCTTTTATGTTTTAGGTCATGTAAATTTTCCAGCTGAGCACATGGGTGTCCCTTTTTTGGCCTCTTTGGTAAAAGGAGTTAAGTAATCATTTAAATGAAGCCATATTAAGGAAAAAAAAAATCTTGACCACTGAGAAAAAGCACAATACAGGAGAAAAACTCTTTCTCTTCATTATCCCTTATCTTGTTTCCACACACTATGAAGCCTGTCAGTCAGTGCTATAGAGGTAGGATTTACTCTCTAATCCCATTTTACTTCAAACAATTGCTCAATGACACTCTGTGACACACACATTTTATATCCTCTCTTCCCACAGACCATCAAACATAGTTGCTAAGATCCAAGATCAAGCTATCATCCACAATAAGGAAGCAGAAGCATTGACTTAGTGTACTCCATGAACAACATACGTCTTTTACAGGGGGTAAAGAGAGTGTTCCAGGCCAGAATTAAATGACTGGATAAAGACACATTCTATAGAACATTTTATGTTATATCTTTTTAAAACCAAATATAACTAACCTATGAATACTTTCAAAGATGCCTGCTGATTTTATGTAGGTTAATCCTGGTCTAATTAGCAATGTATTGCTAAGGAGATACTTTACTAACTGAAATATTTATGTAATGACTATCAAAATAACAAGTTACTTTTTTCTGAATCAAATATTTTTGTAAGTTTTTACAGCCTTCAATATGTAGGCTAGAAATTCAATAGATATAGTTGTACCTCCTTTCAGTAATAGCTGTTTTCCTTTATCAAAACTCAACAGCAGGGCAGGAATCAGATACTGTAAGAGGAAGTAGGAAACTATGAGAGTTATTAATTTGGCTAGTGAACCTGAACGGAGTAGAGGTTGGTGTGGGAGTTGACATGTATGCTTTATCAAAAGATGTCTGTAGCTACATGACCACCACAACCTATGAAGAGAATCAATGTTATCTTCATCCAGAATGTTCAGAGCTTGATGTCTTCATTTATGCTCGCAAATCCTTCCTCATTCACTGAGTACACAGGCTGATTCTAAAATACAGAGCTCTCACAGTGTCCTCTGGTATCAATATCATTGTAGAGGTCACTAACCAAAATCATTTTCTTGCTGATAATTCAGTGCCTGGGCAGAGGGTCAGGACTTTAGAAACCAACTTGGAAAGCTCCATGTTTTCATTTAGCTTTTGAAAAAAGTATGTTCTCAGCTACATGGATATTTCATTTTGATTTTATTCATGTAGTTGCATTATTCTGAATATCCAAGCTGTTTCTGAACCATTATGGATAACAGTTGTGTTACCTCATTGACAAAGTATATGAAGAAAACTTACGAAATGAAATCAAATAAACCCTCTTCCAAGTCTTGCCTATATGTAGGCTAAACAGTGAGTTTCAGCAGAAATATGTAAACTCAAATCTAAAATAGGGATGTGGGTATTTTAAGAGTGAAATGCCAAATTTACAACCCAACATTGTATTTTATGTACTGGCATAACCTGCTTTTGCAAAATGTTTTCAAAAGTAGCTTTGTACTTGTGGCGATTCAGCCCCAGGCAGTGGCTGGGCACCACACCTTATTCCCAGAGGCGAAAGAGACAGAGCCTCCCGGGGTTGGGGTAAGGACAGCTTGGTGACAAAAGCACTGTGAAAGGGGAACAATAACAGCCTGTGGCACATTACACTCACACACATGATAACGCAGAGTACCCTACCGACCAGACAATAACAGAGTGCTGCAGCAACACAAGAACAGACCCAACACCCCAAGCACACCTGGACTGTCCCAGAGGCACCCAGGAGTTCCACTCCCTGACCAGCCCCTTTTATGGGGGAGTGAGGTCAGGTGGTGTGGAAACAGCCTGGGCTGACTTATCTCACCTGGGCTGGCTGCCTGGGCCTGGCCAGAACCAGGACAGTACTTCAACAGGTAATACAGGTGTTTGATTTCCCATTCTGAACATTAAACCAGGCTTTTCTGCAGCAAAAATGATATTAAACCTTAGGCAAGACAGCACTTTTTTGTCTTCCCTGGCTTAGGAAAGGTAGAGAACTGACTACCAACATGTTTGCACAAAATCTACAGTTTATGCCGAAGTAAAGATCTTAAAGTAAATATTTATACTCAAGAATTTTGTACAGATAATCCTAGGGTGTTCCTGCACTGGGGAAAGTGGAAGATTGGTGAGGTTGTTCCGCAACAATATTTGGCAAATATAATTCTGTTCTTAGGTACCACCTAGAAATTTAAATGGAAACATTCTGAGGCCAGACCTGAACTCTACATTTTCACCATCTAAACATTACCAAATGACATGAAAAAACTTTAAAATCCATGATGATAATGAAAGTTACAGGTTCCTTAGGCTTTTTAACAGCACAGAGCTTGACAGCACAGAACTGAAGTGGTCTCATTTCTCCATAGTACGAAGGGGTTCAGAGGAATCATTTATCAACAGAGTTTAAGGTATTCTGTGGCTGACAAATAGCTGACACACTTCAAGAATATTAGCATACGCACTGCACTTCTCATATTGATACTAGTAAATCCTACAGGCATATCTATACCAAGGATATACGTTTCCTTGCTTTGAAGCCCAGTCCCCCAAGTCATCACCATAAAAAACTCATACTGTGTGTTTGTATCAGCTCACCTATTCTGGTCTATGGATAAGGTCACCAGTCCTTATAAAAGCAGATGGTGACACCCACTTGGCTGCTCAGCCATGTCGCAGCTATGGGGTATCAGCAGTGACACTCAAGACTTTGGAACCATTAGGTAATATGCTGCTGTTCTGCAGGTCCTCCTTTTATTTGAATTAATACCTGTGTGGCATTTGGGAGGCACACCCAGACAAGCTCTTTGCCCTTCATTTTAAAATGTCTATTCTATTTCTGTAGTGTTCTGCTTATGTGTCCCAAACAGTGCTGGAAGGTGTCACTCCATCACTCTGCTGCCGGAAAGAAGATAGCATCATAGCTAGAGATTCTAGTCAACATATAGGCTGATTTCAGCATAAATGTGCCTTTATTGTCTAAAGCTAAATTTTTAACTAACTTTATGTGAGCTAAGCGTGATTTAGCACACAGAACTGGTACTTTGATATTCAATTGCATTTTGATATTCAAACTGCATTCTCCAATACCTACCCCTGCTATCTGTAGATTCAAAAACCACAGTCAGGTTTCAAAATCTGTCTTTTAAAAGCATAAAACAGAATATCTAGAATATCTTTTAAGATCCATGGATGATGGTAACTTACAAAACTGTCTTCAGTTATGTAACAACGAACTTCAAAGTCTGACATAAGCTTTCCTACACAAAAATAGTATTCCTGTGTTCACATACATTCTGCCTTGAAGATTTCAGTGAAATGGAAGAGTGAGTTTGGAAAGCAGCTGCGATAAAGCAGTTCAGGTCCTGTGGGTGTGGGTGATAGGGCTGTTAAGGTTGCATGGGTGCCCTAAGTGTACATTTTCATACCACAATATGGCTGACCTAATTTTAGAAAAGACAGAAATAACTGAAACTTCCTGTATCTAAACATGCCATATTATCTTGCCACGTTATTATGTAATGGGCTTGAATTGATTCACTGAATAACTATTCTGAATCACTATACAACTTCCCTAAAATGATGAATTCTGGAGTATTCAGTATCACTTAATGTCATCTGTATTTCATAACAAATAAACAACATACTGGCGGTGTTGTCAGTGGGTGCTGACAAGACACTATTAAAAGAAAACATTCGATCATCATGTGGATTATAATTATAATCATACTGAATACCATAAGATAGTTATTCAACATCGCTTAGATTATTATAATAAATATTTGGAACAGAATAACTGGTGATGCTGCAAGATACATTTGTTACTACTACAATGTTAGGTAGAGACACACTAGAGAGACTCTAGATAGGGAAAGGCACTAAACAAAACAACCACAGATAAACATATGTGGTATTTTTCAGTGTTTTTCCTTTACAGCAAAGTCTGTATTTAAGATTCTGTGATCACACAATATATAAATACTTGTGAGCTAGTTAGAAGTGGTAAAAAAATAAAATTAAATTAAACTGTCAACATTTTCTATGTAGGTTTTCAAGTACTCTCCTTCTGAAATATCTTTATTGTGTGTAAAATTTTCAAACCTATTTCAATACCTAAAGCACTTTAGTCATGAGATTTTTAACTGAAGAAATTGTATTTTAAAAATTCATTTTCCCTCAAGATATCAACTTCCCTTTCCTATTTGTATTGATATACAAAAAAAAAAACCAACCAAAAAACCCCAACCAAACATATATATGACATTTGAAAACAGAATTCAAAGAAAGCCATGATCAGTCCAAAATAATTACCAGTAGTATGTTCCAAAAAAAATAGAGCCACGATTCTGAATAATTTTATTACTGACTGGATTGTTAAAAGCACTAGTGAAACACAGCTTTGTTGTACTGCAGCAGTAAATAAACTGGGCTAAATTATAGCCACTCCAGTGATGTTGAAGGTAAATGGTAACAGAGAAACATTTCCTATTCTACATATCCCATCTTTCCTATGGAAGCATTTTGTACTGATTTTTCCCCTCGTAACTGTTACGTGGATACTAATGGGAGGAGATAAGCCCATCTAGAAGTCCCCTCTGTACATGTGAAAGCACAAGCTGCAACTGCTTCTAGTTCATATGCAGCGTCCCAGTTTTCACGGGCATGCAGTGAGCATTCACATAACTAAAGCTAAATATTTGTGGAATAAAACTCCCTCTCTGTCAGGAGATGGAAGCAGAGACAAGCTACAGAGGAGTAGTTTGAAAGCATTGCCTGGGCAGGCAGGGATGGTATTAGGAAAAACCGAAGCTGAACTAGAAGACTCGCAATGGAAACTGACCAATACAACAAAAACACCTTTCTACCAGTACATCACTAGTGACAAGTGGAACGAGGAAAATGTAGGACCATGGTTGAACAGGGTGGATGATTTAATAACAGCAGATAGAGATACAGGTTGAGGTACCTGATGTCTTCTCTGCCTCAGCCCGAAGGTAAACTACCAAGGCCTCCCAGGCCTCTGCACCCAGACGCAGTGTTTGGAAAGGAGAGGAATTAGTGGCTTTGAAGAGGGGTTGAGTCAAGGATTATATGAGAGACATCTTGAGCCCCATGTGGGACATGACAGGTTTCATCCAAGCAGCCCAAGAGCTGTCTGCTGTCCAGACCCAGAAAGATAGCTGGATGGTAGACTGCAAATTGACAGGAAAAACAAAGGCTGGGTACAATTCTCGGCTTTGTGTGCATCAGAGGGGGAGGAAGGAGGCACTGTCTGTCTGAGGCCTTTTTATTTCTGCTTCAAGGGACTTGGATCTGATAGCCCTGTCCTCCATTGTGGATATGAGCAGCAGAGCATGAGAAGCCTCATAAAGGGTACTCTGGGTGGAGATTGGGATGAAGCCTAAAGAACAGGCAGGACTGCTACATGGGACAGGTATCCCCAGCACTGAGAAAGAGATGTACAAACAGAGAGATAGATAAGCCTTTGCAATTTCTAGATCCCTAGAGAAAGCTTTCTCACCTGAGAACCCTTTGTATGTCTGCCTTTAGAATCAAGATTAAAATTGAGAATAATTTATAAATCTTCCGAACTTTGCATCCTTACTAATATTCCAGTAATCCAAATTTGGGTGGGGATGGTGAAGGGAGGGAAGGAGGGAGGAAGAGAGACTATATAGAAACTGATCCATTTCCTATTGTGCATTTGGTGTTGTTTTTTAATTATTGGTTTGTTTATTGGGTTTGGAGGGTTGTGTTGTTTTGCTTGGAGGCTTCAGCAAAGGCTCTCATCATGTTCTAATTACTATAATACATATACAAGACACTAACACATTACAGATACTACAAGGAACAAGCATTCAACAAAGAAACAGGGCTACAAACCAGTGAGATATAACTATATTCAGACACATGGTTAGGCTGGACTCCCTGTTTTCCCATGGGACTAAGAATCCAGTGTCTTCTTTTCCCTTTTTTTATTTTGTTGCCATATGACAATCATAATTCGCTGATGATTTAATATAGTGTAAGAAATTGTCAGAGAGATATGAGCTGTAAGTGAACAGCTAAAGACACAGTGAATGGAAGACCATAAATTTAAACATACGAGCTGAGCTAAATGACAAACTAGGTTTTGCTGTCCAAATAATGCAGTTATCTTATACACACAGAAGAAAAGATGCACAAAAGATAAAAAGTATTAAATATTTGAATATTACCAGCTTCTAAAATGACTTTAAAATGTTGTGGGTGAGACATTAAAAGTGATGGCCTATATATAATCAGCTTAAAGTTAAGAGTTATATACTTAAAATTACTTCTTCCCCACAGATGCCTAAGTTGTTAAGGCTGAAATCAAAACTGGAATTTCCTTCACCAGTGTCTCTAAGTAGGGAGGATAAAAAATTCCAGCCACTCCCACAGCAGAGAAGAAAAGTGAGGAGAAGCCCTGTGTAATTGTGTATTATCCTTGATAAAATCACGGTGAGAGCCTCACCATAACCCCTGGCTGTAATCCTCCTATTGGCCTCCTGTCCTCACGGACTCGTGAAAGAAATACTTGCAGTACATCTTACATTAATGGCAAGAGACATGGTTACAGCATACTTACATTTGGTCACTGCTATCTATTGCCCTTGCAAACCAAATGCGATGACACTTGTATACTCAGAAACCAGGCATTCCAATTACCTGTTTGATTGATTACCAGTACTGTTCCCCTTCTCCAAATTCCAAACCTACACATCTTTACTAGAAAATGGAACTGAATTAATGACTGAAAGACCCAGTTTACTCAATATAAAGAAAATAATCTGCTTATGCTTACACTGGTTTTAGACTACAGAGTCCCTCCCATCTTATATGATGCCATCCACCACCGTATTTTGCACTTGCCTAAAATTACACTTAGATACTTCATTTAGCTTTCACTAATGATCTCTTAATGAAAAGGCCACATATGTTGGAATTGGAGAAAAAATACTTGGGGGAAAAAATCTGTGTGCATTTGTTGTATTTTTTTCTATTCTGACTTCAGCACAAGTAGAGGTACAATCCATACAGTCAAAAAATGTCATTTAATATCATTTAAAATGAAGGCCACCTGAGTAAGGCAAAGAGCCCAGAGCTCTTCTAGATTTAACCTAAAATGAGACAGTCTATGGATTGTGTTTTAAATCCTTGAAAGCAGCTACCTGCTGTTGTGATGTTACTTCATTCACAAAACCTTCTATGTAGGATACTATATAATTATGATGGGACAATCTTACAGAGCAAGCTTCAACAACCTAGAAGAAACTGCTTTGTAAATATTCAATTAATATAATTGTATTTACAATCTTAACTTTTGCAATTCTGCCATGTGTTTCTAGCACACATTTATCAATGAGTATCAATGAATAAATTCCATTTTCATCCATTACAAGTTAACTACTTGAGCGTAACTTCTCTAACAACAAAGAATTTGTGAATGAAACAGGTCAAATTTTATGGAATCACAACTCATAGTTCCATTTCGTACTGGTATTTTAGGTTTGCCTTCCTTGCATAAGAACTATTTCAGCAATCTTTTCTTTCCATACAAATCAATGTAATAGTTATGGAGTTAGTATCTCATAAAACCCAGTGTTTTACAAGGAAAAGCCCAGAATTATTGCACCAGTTTTCTTTATATGATGATTACTTTTCAAAGGTCTAAACAGTCTATGAAACAGGGAACGTTTAAACAAAAGCTTTATCTTTTTAATGCTGTAGTTAAAAAAAAAATAAATAAAAGCATCTCTTGTCTGTAATTTGAAACAAATGCATCTCTCTTCCATAATTTCAAATAAAGAGGTTGGTGTTCTTTAAAAAAAAAAAATTAAAAAAAATAAAATAAAAAGCTTAAAAATTAATGACCTCAAGTTGAAACAGAGCCTGGAATAATTTCAGCCCCCTGAAAAGCACTTGAGGAAGTTACAAGCATTTAAAAATCTATGAGCTATGTAATGAAAACTGCATTTCAACATGACATGTCCTTATTAGCACTGTCTTCCACAGTCTTTCAAAAACCATTTAAGCACCGTTTCAGATTTTTATCTCTAAGTTACACACATGCAAATCTTCCTTTGTTTCCCAGCGATACATCAGGAACAACCAGACACATAGGTGACATTTGCAGCAGTACTCTTTTTGCAGAGAGGAATATGCTTAATTGTGAAGACTGCAAAGAGAACAAGTGTCCTACTGACTAGTATCAGTTTTCTATGGGCAGGTTTAACTGCGCCCATTCAGCACACAGCACTAAAATTTGCTCTTCACAGAGGTAGTGGAGAACCAGGAACAAGGTGTGAACTTTCTTAAGGGCTCCTCTAGTCTAGTTCTGCTACAGTATGCTAAGCACTGAAACAGAGCCAACAAGGTGGCGCGTTGTCGTGGTTTCACCCCGGCTGTGGGTTGAGATCCACACAGCTGCCTGCTCCTTAAAGTAAAAGAGCAGGGGAAAAGGGAAAAAAGGGGGAAACAAGGGAAGGGAAAAGGAAGGGACAAATAACTCCAAAACCAAGAAAACTAAGAGGCCCGTGGGTTGGGATAAGGATAGTTTACTAAGATAACA
Source organism: Hypotaenidia okinawae (assembly GCA_027925045.1). Lineage (NCBI taxonomy): Eukaryota > Metazoa > Chordata > Aves > Gruiformes > Rallidae > Hypotaenidia > Hypotaenidia okinawae. Next base: position 86,063,251 of record BSDF01000002.1, on the reverse strand, counting down.
GAAAAATAAAATATAACAATGCTAACAGGACTTTAGAGCAAAAGAATATGAAACTATTGATACACAATGCAGTTTCTCACCGAACCACACAACTCAGGTACCACCCAGAGCTGTCCCGGAACCGACCGTTCCCCCCAAGAAGCACGCGTCCCGAGACCGCCCCTCTTCTTCCTCCCAACAGCCCCCCGTTTTATCTAGGCAGGACGTAATTGGTATGGAATACTCTCTTTGGCCCATCTGGGTCACCTGTCCTGGCTTCGCCCCTCCTTTCTCAAGAATAGAGAAATAGAAGAAGCTAAGAAAGTCCTTGACTGTCTGACTACAACTAAGAACATCAGGGTGTTATCAGCACTGCTTTCATTTTAACTCCCAAACACAGCATTCCATCAGCTGCTACAAATGAAGTTAACTCTATCCTGACTGAAACCAGGACATTCCACCCCTTATTCCATACCATTTACGTCATGACCAGGTCCAATCATTTCTTTTGGGTACAACCAATGTTTCAGACACACACATATGTATTATTCCCTTAGTCTATGGACCATTCATCTAAGTTTTGTTGAGTAAATGATTTAGTCCATGATTTTCAGGCTTCATTCATTGTAACAGTCTCTCATGGTGTCAGTATGCGTCATTGGTTCGTTGCATGCTGCATCTCGGACTCTCGATCGATGCATCTGACATGGTCCATGGTCATAGTCTGTGAATCAAAAGTATTCATTTTCAAAGGGGAAGAGGAAAAAGTTCTTGTGATGGCAGGTCTTGGTCCCATCATCGTGGCAGTCTTCCTTCATTGTCGTGTGTGATTCCAGCTGTAACTCCATTGGTATAACAAACAACAACATACAGCAATTATAATGAATATACAGTAATGGGTTATTTAGTACTTATTATAATACAATTTCTACCTTACTAATTACATTGGCTATTCTCACCTAAAATCAAATCCCTTTGAGGTACACATCGAACTTCTCCATCCTTCTGCATTACCCACCAAGTACAACCAGGGCCTTGAGCAAAAACAATTCCCGACATAAGTTTACCTTTACCTGAAGCAGGGATGACCCGAACCGTCTTCCCTAATATACTCTTCATATGCACCACTGGGACTCTGTCTCCTTCTACAGTACGTGGAAATTTTGACTGGGCAGGGCCAGCCCGATTGGTAGAACCCCTAGAGTTAACTAACCACGTGGCTTTGGCCAAATGTGTATCCCAGTGTTTGAATGTTCCACCACCCATTGCTTTTAGGGTAGTCTTTAAGAGTCCATTATATCGTTCAATTTTCCCAGAGGCTGGTGCATGATAAGGAATGTGGTACACCCATTCAATGCCATGCTCTTTGGCCCAAGTGTCTATGAGAGCATTTCGGAAATGAGTCCCATTGTCTGACTCGATTCTTTCTGGGGTACCGTGTCGCCATAGGACTTGCGTTTCAAGGCCCAGGATTGTATTCCGGGCAGTAGCATGGGATACAGGATATGTTTCTAGCCAGCCGGTGGTTGCCTCTACCATGGTAAGCACGTAGCGTTTGCCATGGCGGGTTTGTGGGAGGGTGATGTAATCGACCTGCCAGGCCTCCCCATATTTATATTTCATCCACCGTCCTCCATACCAAAGCGGCTTCAACCGCTTCGCTTGCTTAATTGCGGCACACGTCTCACATTCATGGATAACTTGTGCAATAGCATCCATGGTTAAGTCCACCCCTCGATCTCGAGCCTATCTATATGTTGCATCTCTCCCTTGATGACCTGAGGAATTATGAGCCCATCGAGCTAGGAATAATTCACCTTTATGTTGCCAGTCTAGATCTACCTGAGCCACTTCAATTCTAGCAGCCTTATCTACCTGATGGTTGTTTTGATGTTCCTCCATGGCTCGACTCTTAGGTACATGAGCATCGACATGACGTACCTTTACAACAAGCTTCTCTAATCGGGCAGCAATGTCTTGCCATAAGTCAGCAGCCCATATGGGTTTGCCTCTACGCTGCCAGTTGTTCTTTTTCCACTGTTGCAACCAACCCCACAGGGCATTAGCTACCATCCATGAATCAGTATAAAGGTAGAGCATTGGCCACTTTTCTCTCTCAGCAATGTCCAAAGCTAACTGGATGGCCTTCACCTCAGCAAATTGGCTTGATTCACCTTTTCCTTCAGTGGCTTCTGCTACTTGTCTTGTAGGACTCCATACAGCAGCTTTCCATCTCCGGTGCCTTCCCACAAGGCGACAGGAGCCATCAGTGAACAGGGCATATCGCTTCTCATTCTCTGGCAGTTTGTTGTAAGGTGGGGCTTCTTCAGCGCGTGTCACCTCCTCATCCTCTGGTGACATCCCAAAATCTTTGCCTTCTGGCCAGTCTGTGATCACTTCCACGATTCCTGGGCGATTAGGGTTTCCTATTCGAGCCCGCTGAGTAATTAGTGCAACCCACTTGCTCCACGTAGCATCAGTGGCATGATGTGTAGAAGGGACCTTCCCTTTGAACATCCAGCCCAGCACCGGCAGTCGGGGTGCCAGGAGGAGCTGGGCTTCAGTTCCAATCACTTCTGAAGCGGCTCGAACCCCTTCATAGGCGGCCAGTATTTCCTTTTCTGTTGGAGTATAATTGGCCTCAGATCCTTTGTAGGCCCGACTCCAAAACCCCAGCGGTCGACCTCTAGTCTCCCCTTGTGCTTTCTGCCAGAGACTCCAGGTAGGGCCATTCTCCCCGGCTGCAGTGTAAAGCACATTTTTAACATCTGTCCCTGTCCGGACAGGCCCAAGGGCCACTGCATGGACTATCTCGCGTTTGATCTGCTCAAAGGCTTGCTGCTGCTCAGGGCCCCATTGGAAATCATTCTTCTTCCGAGTTACGTGGTAGAGTGGGCTCACAATGAGACTGTAGTTTGGGATATGCATTCGCCAAAAACCTATAACACCTAAGAAAGCTTGTGTTTCCTTCTTGTTGCTTGGTGGAGACATAGCTGCTATTTTATTGATAATGTCCATTGGGATCTGACGACGCCCATCCTGCCATTTTATTCCTAAAAACTGGATTTCTCTTGTAGGCCCCTTGACTTTACTTTGCTTTATAGCAAAACCAGCTTCCAAAAGGATTTGAATTATCCTTTTTCCTTTCTCAAATACTTCCTCTGCTGTATTGCCCCATACAATGATGTCATCAATGTACTGCAGGTGCTCTGGGGCTCCACCCTTTTCCAGTGTGGTCTGGATTAGTCCATGGCAAATGGTAGGGCTGTGTTTCCACCCCTGGGGCAGACGATTCCACGTGTATTGGATGCCCCTCCAAGTGAAAGCAAACTGTGGCCTGCACTCTGGCGCCAGTGGTATTGAAAAGAAAGCATTTGCAATGTCAATTGTGGCATACCACCTGGCTGCCTTTGACTCCAATTCATATTGCAGTTCCAGCATGTCTGGTACAGCAGCACTTATACCTGGAGTGACTTCGTTTAGGCCACGATAATCCACTGTCAGCCTCCACTCTCCATCGGACTTCCGCACTGGCCATACGGGACTGTTAAAGGGTGAGCGGGTTCGGCTGATCACCCCTTGACTCTCCAATTGGCGAATCAGCTTATGGATGGGGATCAGGGAATCCCGGTTAGTACGGTACTGTTTTCTGTGCACCGTCGTTGTAGCAATTGGCACTTGCTGTTCTTCAACCTTCAACAACCCCACAACAGAAGGATCATCTGAGAGTCCAGGCAAGGCACGCAATTGCTCAATGTCTTCTGTCTCCAAAGCAGCTATTCCAAAAGCCCACCGGTACCCTTTTGGGTCTTTAAAATAACCTCTACGGAGGTAATCTATACCTAGAATGCATGGAGCTTCTGGGCCAGTCACAATTGGGTGTTTCTCCCAGTCCTTCCCAGTTAAGCTCACTTCAGCCTCTAACACAGTCAATTGTTGTGACCCCCCTGTCACTCCAGAAATGCTGACAGGTTCTGTCCCTACATGATTCGATGGCATTAGAGTACACTGGGCACCAGTATCCACCAGAGCCTTGTACTCCTGTGGGTCTGACGTACCAGGCCATCGGATCCACACAGTCCAATAAGCACGGTTATCCCTCTCCTCCACCTGGCTGGAGGCAGGGCTCCTCTATTGTTGCTGATCATATTGGCTGCTCACTGGTGCAGCCTTCTTCCTGGCAAAATCGCGTTGTGCGGTTCTTTTACCTCGCAGCTCATTTACTCGTGCCTGGAGGGCTGAGGTGGGCTGCCTATGCCACTTCCTCATGTCCTCACCATGATCACACAGTTCAAACCACAGCTGCTGTCGCAGCGTGTCTCATGGTGTGTACCTTCTGTATCCTCCCTTCTGGGATGATGGACGCTTTCTCCCAGTAGCTGCAACATTGCCCCATACGGGTTGGGAGTTGCACAAATTTTTGTCAAGTCGTTCGACCAGTTTCTCTACCGCTGCAATCACAGATTGGGAAACATTGTCCTGATATTTCCGGAGTCGGCAGGACACTTCACTTACAGTTGGTGGATACATATTATCCCAGTCTATTGATGCTAATGAATTGGTGTGCCCTGCTGGTGCACTTCGTACAACCTTACGCCACATATCTGCAGTGCATACAACTTCATCAGGGTCAGACTGCCATTTGCCCAGATCATAATAAATGATCTCCCGTACAGCTAATTCTCTCAGGTACTGGATAACTGCCTCTATGTTGTTACACTTGGGTGACTGACATGTAATATAGTCCTTTATGGGATACCTTTCCTCCACACTTGACAGTAGTCGCCTCCAGAGGCTGAGGGTTTCTGGCTTTTTCCCAATTTCCTTGTCAATGCCTCCTTCTCTAGCTAGGGATCCCAACTGCTTGGCCTCCCTGCCATCTAATTCCAGACTATCGGCCCCTTGATCCCAGCATCGGAGCAACCAAGTGATGATGTGCTCACCTGGGCGGCGGCTGAAATCTTTTCGAACCTCACGCAACTCACTCAGGGTCAGGGATCGTGTGACAACCTCTGATTCTGCCTCATCCTGAAATGCCTGAGATGGCCCTGCTCTATCCTGAGGGGCTTGAGATGGCCCTGCTTTATCCTGAGGTGCTTGAGATGGCCCTGCTCCATCCTGAGATGCTTGAGATGACCCCGAGTCATCCTGACATGCTCCAGATGGCCCTGATTCATCCTCATCCTTCACTACACGAACTGATTTCTTTTGTTTCCTCTTTTGTACAGGAGCAACAGACACTGGCGGGGGTTGGTTTTTTGTTTTATCATCAGTATCTGCTGTAGGGGTTGCAGTAGCTGCAGCATCGGTTGGACAAGTTGCAGTAGCTACAGTGCTAGTCCTAGTGGCCTTAGTGCTAGTCACAGTGGTTACAGTAGCTGCAGTGCCAGTAGTTGGGGTTTCCGCAGCTGCAATCTTTGCTGGTCTGTTTTCATTCTTTTCCTTCTGACAGTGCTGACAGTACTGACAGTGCTGCCTGTTATCAAGCAGTGTTTTGTAAACAGTGGCCAGGGCCCAGCACAGTGCAGTAAGGTGTGTATCTCTGGCAAGCTTAGAGCAATTTCTTTTCAGATATGCAGTCACTTTTTCAGGGTCCTGTAACTGCTCAGGAGTGAAACTCCAAACCACCGGAGTTAAGAAAGTGCCTAGGTACTTGCCCATGCTCTGCCACTTGCCCTGCCACTCACAATTATCTGGCCTCACAGAAAAATCTTGAGTGGTATTCATAAACCTCTGCTTAATATTTGACAACAACTGAACCATCTGCACCAAACCGAGAAACAGCAAAATGCTAGTTTGAATATCCCAGGGATATTGAAAGTTTTTAAAGACTGCTAGCAGAGCTGTTGTATTTAGCCCAAAGGAAAAGAAAGCAGAACTCCCACCATGCCAGCTGCCGTTACTAAACCCTCCCTGTCCAAGGAATGGACAGGGCAGCAAGCTCTCATACCAGTACGAGCACAAGTTCACGATCCTCGATATTATTGTATCATCGACTGTTATCATAAAAGACAAGAACAGGACCAGGAAACGCAGCCTCGACATGGTAAAAAATCCTGCCAGGATTGCATACAGCGTACGGTACTTTCGCGGCCACAGCTGTGACCACAACCATGTGAATAAATACCACAGCATCGTGATCGGAGACTGCTTAAACAACAATACTTATCACAACTTTGTCTTAATTACAATCTGGTCAGGGTCAGATCTACCGTTATCCCAACCTTTCGGGCCCCACGTTGGGCGCCAAAAAGACTGTCGTGGTTTCACCCCGGCTGTGGGTTGAGATCCACACAGCTGCCTGCTCCTTAAAGTAAAAGAGCAGGGGAAAAGGGAAAAAAGGGGGAAACAAGGGAAGGGAAAAGGAAGGGACAAATAACTCCAAAACCAAGAAAACTAAGAGGCCCGTGGGTTGGGATAAGGATAGTTTACTAAGATAACAGAAAAATAAAATATAACAATGCTAACAGGACTTTAGAGCAAAAGAATATGAAACTATTGATACACAATGCAGTTTCTCACCGAACCACACAACTCAGGTACCACCCAGAGCTGTCCCGGAACCGACCGTCCCCCCCAAGAAGCACGCGCCCCGAGCGGAAGCACGCGTCCCGAGACCGCCCCTCTTCTTCCTCCCAACAGCCCCCCGTTTTATCTAGGCAGGACGTAATTGGTATGGAATACTCTCTTTGGCCCATCTGGGTCACCTGTCCTGGCTTCGCCCCTCCTTTCTCAAGAATAGAGAAATAGAAGAAGCTAAGAAAGTCCTTGACTGTCTGACTACAACTAAGAACATCAGGGTGTTATCAGCACTGCTTTCATTTTAACTCCCAAACACAGCATTCCATCAGCTGCTACAAATGAAGTTAACTCTATCCTGACTGAAACCAGGACACGCGTACACAAGCTGAGCTTTAGTTAACACATGAGGTATTTGAATCATGAATCCAAAGTTCACGTCCACGGAGATCAGTGTTGCATGTATATGGCTTCTACGAGGTCGGAAAGCCACGTGTGAGCAAATAAACTTTTCTGGCTCCCAAAGCACCGTAGAGCTTAACACACAGAAGTCGCTTAGGAGTCAGCTCAGAATTAGCCAAGCCGTTTGTGCTGTCTTGTTCAACTTCCTGCGCTACACACGGCCTGTCCTACCCCTGAGCAGTCACCAGCATATGCCAGTCTGCTTAGGCTCCATGGTGTCTGTTTCCACAGGGGCAAGGTCCATTTCCAAGGGTACCCTGACACATGACAGACACATCCCTTCTCAGGTAACAAGCATCTGGTTGTTTTACAGAAAACTGCATTCACCAAAATATGTTTACTGAAGAGGAGGTATAAAAGCAGAAAAATCTGAGAACGCACCTAGGTGGTGATACATAAGCCTTTACTACAGGAGTAAAGAAGTGGGTTTTTTTTCTCTCTCAGGAGCTATAGTAATACTACAGGTGTTGGAAGGCACTGATTTGGCTTTTGTATTTGAAAGAGGCTATTTCTTTCAGTTAATATGGTAATTTGAAAAAGATTTTAATGAATACGAGCATCTGAAAAATGTGCACCCTGCCCATGTAGTAACTAGACTATACAGTGAAAATCCAGCTTCCATAAAGCACATTTTATTTGAAATTCACTTTGACATGGCTTTTCAGGCTGAATGAATTGAATAGAAAACTGCACAAAACCATCTGTTGTGAACTTTTCGTGTTTACTGTATGGGGTTAGTACATACAGGAGTGACACATTAATTAAGGGTAAGGTGATAGTGAGCTGAGCATGTTACCTGAAGAGATGACTATGGCTGGGGAAGCCAAAATTGAAAACTGAATCATCCATCAAATCAAAATATCAACTTGCTTGTATAATGTGAGTTGTTCAACAGGAAAACTACTCTCTTATAATCAGTTCTAACTGTGACACGGCTATAGACTTCAGCTGGAAGCAGTTTTCTCTTTACTCCTTATCCTGTCAGCAGAAAGAGCATATGGCAAAACCACAGTATTAAACTGTTCATTTTTACACACCCAGAATATTTACCAGACATGGTTCTGATGCTTAAAGAAACTTAAAACACAGTCCTCTACAACTTGATGTATGTTCCTAGCACTTAGAGGGAGCTCAGAATCTCATTACTATTAGATGAGGGGGTTGGGAACCAACAAACAAAACAAAAAACTCTGCACCACAAAAACTTATTACAAATTCTTTTGTGATAAGAAAGACCCTGTTTTCCATCCCCATTTTCACAGATTTGTACATCCTCTCTCAGAAATTTTGTATTCGGTCACTTTTTTAATGAATTCTTTAAACAGAAAAAGTGCCTATGCCTCAACACTAGGTTTCACTCTTACTGACTGCCAAGACATGATGGATCAAATCCTGAACTATTCAAGTGCATCAGCAAGGCTTCTTGATTATTTTTTTTTCATGCATTTTAATAGGTATAAGTTCAGATCAAACTGGGTATCCATTCTGGGTTTCAATGTAAACATAATCCTGCACTAAGGTCTCACAAAGTTATTTGTGAATACCCCTTTAGAGGACTATTTTAGTAGTTAAGAAGTACTGAACCACAGGGTGTATTCCTGGTGACAGTCTTTATTCATTTATGAGCAGAGAGCTGGAATAAGTTTAAAAACAACTGGAGCATTCAGTACTGTTGACACTCTGTTACTTCAGCAAGAATAGCATACTACCTACTACTAGAACCAAGTACCACCCCTTCCAGATGTGTGGGTTATTGGGGTAAAAGGCACAGATTCACAGATTCACAGACTTGTAGGGGTTGGAAGGGACCTCTAGAGCTAATTGAGTCCAACCCCCCTGCCAAAGCAGGCTCCCTAGCACAGGTAGACATCCAGACAGGTCTTCAATATCTCCAGAGAAGGAGACTCCACAACCCCGCTGGGCAGCCTGTGTCAGTGCTCTTGTCATCCTCACCATAAAAACTTCTTCTGCATGTTGGTGCGGAACTTCCTATGCTCCAACTTGCGGCCATTGCCCCTTGTCCTGTCCCCACAGACCACTGAAAAGGGGCTGGCTATTTCCTCCTGTCTTCCAAACTTCAGGTATTTACAAATTGCTTGTAAGCAGAAACAAGCTGACTTTGATTTTACCAAGAATTCAGGTGCTTTCCTTTTAGCCACACTGAAAAAGCCTCACTCTCTTTACTGTGCTTCTTAAAGTTGGGTAGGTTGAGGTCTATCATTTCCCCATAAACTAAAACTAAAACAAATGAGTGGCAAAAAATACTGGTACCTGTTTTCAGATTGCTTAATTATTTTAGAGCCTACACTGAACAGGTGTCATAGAATCACAGAACGTATCATTTTGGAAGGGATCTTTCAAAGGTCACCTAGTCCACCACCCCTACATTAAGTAGGGGCATTACTAACTAGATCAGGTTGCTCAGAGCCTCATCAAGCCTGATCTTGAATATCACCAGGGATGGATTGGGCCTTCACTACCTCTTTAGGCAACCTGTTCCAGTGATCTACCACCCTCATACTATAGAATTTTTTCCCAACCTAAATCTCCCCTTTTTGAGTTTAAAACCATTGCCCCTTGTCCTACTGCTACATGCCTTCATGAACAGTTCTTCCCCAGCTTTCCTACAGGCACCTTTCAAGTACTGTAAGGCTGCTGTAAGGTCCCCTCAGAGACTTCTCTGTGCTGAACAACCACAACTCTCTCAGCCTGTCTTCTTAGGAGAGGTGTTTCCAGCCCCCTGATCATTTTTGTGGCCTCCTCTGGACATGCTCCAACAGTTCCACAGCTCCAACATGTCCTTGTGCTGAGGGCTCCGAAGCCAGACACAGTACTCTAGGTGGGGTCTCACAAGAGCAGAGGGGCAGAATCACCTCTCTCTATCTGCTGGCCACACTTCTTTTGATGTAGCCCAGGATGCAGTTGGCCTTCTGAGCTGCAGATGCACAAGGGTGGTTCATGTCCAGCTTCTCACCCACTTCTCACTTCTCAGTACTCCCAAGTCCTTTTCCTCCAAGCTGTTTTCCAGCACATCATCTCCTAACCTGTATGGATAACAGGGATTGTCCCAATCCAGGTGCAGGACCCTGCAAATTTGCTTTGTTGAACCTCATGAGGTTCACCTGGGCCTACTTCCTCAGCTTGTCCAGATCCCTCTGGATGGCATCCTATCCCTCTGGCATGTTAACCTCACCTCCCAGCTTCGTGTTCTACTATTTTAATTTCCTACCCAGGTTAAATTCTGCCATTTGTGCCACTGTATTCAGGTTTTGACATTACTCCATAAGCACAGCAGCATCCAGAAATCTAGATTATAAACTGTACCTGTGCCGGCCTGTCAGCATTTCTAATGAGACTGTTATTTAAATTTAGCTTTGACAGCAAGTTAAATATTAGTTTAATTGCAAATTACACTCTAAATCAAATTTTCTAGTAGGGGCAATGAATGTTTGCTATTGAGTGATGGTTTAATTTATTTCTAACAGGGACTTAAAAGACTTCTCTTACAATTGTAGCTCGAAACAAAGCAGAACAGACTAAATGAAAAAAAGAACACTTTTGTAGATACAAGTTTAAAGGGAATTTTGGACTTTACAAAAACACCAAGTTAAAATTGTACAGAGACTCAGAGGTTGTGAAACGCAAAGACCAAAAGAACCTTTTGAACTTTTTTAACCACTAAAGGAAAGTAAAAAAAGTGATATGAGCAGGAAAAACATTTGAGGGATTACCTTCATATGTTTTTTTAAAAAACTCCCTGAATATTACAAAAAAATTTCTGTGAGTCACTAAAGAGCTTGAGACCAATCCTCCCTGTTGCCACATACTGCTACTACTACTGCTACTGTAAAAGACTGAATTCCTCAAAACATTCAAATATGATTTACAGACTTTTGGTGATTGCTAGATGCTTAATATGGCTAGTTTCTGTCAGACATCCAATCATTTATTTACACACCCAAACATGAATTTGCTAGGCCAATATTGAATTAAAAGCAAAACCAAAACAAACTCCCATGAAAACAAACTCTACACACACATACAACTTAAGACCCAGAAAAGCAATACTGCTAAAATTAACAGACACTATAATAAAGGGCCTGGAAGCAATAATGACTCACTCTTAACTCCCCTCAAAACTCAAACCACCTTACAGACACACGCCATTGCTCACTGTTTCTGGGAGCAGCACATCACGGATTTTGCGCTTCAAGAATTCCCTAGACTGGGATATCAAGTTGCCTACCTGGCATAAGGAGTGTTAGTTATTGCCTTTTTTAATCAGTGGTGCCACTGCCAGTATTCTGATGCTAAAAAGATTTAGGCTCAATGATAGAAATGGGGAGGGGCTAAAAAAAAAGTATTCTTTTGCCTGCAATGCCGAAGATCAGGTTTATTAAAAACACTAAAGAAACAAGTGACTTAAAAACTGAAAATACAAGTGGCTCCAGTGGCTGTTTTATCTTTCTTTTCCAGAACATTCTAAGATAACTTCCACAAGCAATCCCAGTACTTTTGCCTTTTTTAATTTTTTTTGATCAAAGGGAAATTAAAAAATAATAGTAAATTTTAAGCAAATGCTTAGTTCTTTAACTGAGAAATCAAACTTTTAACTATATTTACATTTGTATGATCTACCTGTTTTGTGGCTCATAAATAAAACCAAAAGTGGTTTTCTTATACCTCAACATTACTCAACCTCTACTTTCACACAAATAATTTTAGTAAACTTAAACACACAACAATAGGATGAGGGGTAATGGTTTTAAAATAGAAAAGGGGAGATTTAGGTTGGATATTTGGAAAAAGTTCTTCAATATGAAGGTGGTAGATCACTGGAACAGGTTGCCCGGAGAGGTAGTGTAGGCCCCATTCATCCCTGGAGATATTCAAGGTCAGGCTTGATAAGGCTCTGAGAGGTTTGATCTAGTGAAGATGCCCCTACTTACTGCAGGGGTGTTGGACTAGGTGGCCTTTAAAGGTCTCTTCAAATCTGACACATTCTGTAATTCTCTGATTATGAGTCTGAATATATAGTACTTACTTGGTACAGAAATCATCATAAATTGAGACAGTTGTTCTACGAACTGTAATATTTGAAAAAAATTAGCTATGCTTAGACCACTTTATAGGCTATTTCTTAGTTTAAGATTCTGTAGTGAACCCTCAAGAACTATTTCCCCTGTAAATCTAAAATCTTTCTGAAGAATTCTCAAGAATATTAAGAGATCCTACTCTTCTTTTTCCTAGCAAGATGAAGCAAATTTTTCATATAGTTTGTCCCTATGTACTACAAAAGATAGGTAAAAAAGGAAGCTTTCAGTGATTTTGTCACATTTCCTGAAAGTTCTGCCTTCTTTGTTCTCTGGTAGTTGCAAGAAAAATCTAAATTTTAATCAAAAAAGCTATGCCTATGTTTGTGTGGAAGTGTGAAAATGAGAATTCCCAAGTTCAATCCAAAATAACATGCAAGGATTTTTGTTGGCCTGTCTAGGAATAGTCACATTCTTAATGTTGGAAATCCTGCCTGGCAGAGGCTAACTCTCTCCCCCATGATACAGGAAAGAAATCCTTACAGTCTTGTTTCTGTAGCATGACTGTAACACAAGGCAAGAGACAGACTTGCTTCCCTTTCCCACACTGAACAACCTTGTAGGAGTCAGAAGCAGATGTTTCTCTCTTTATGAGCTACTATATAACCTACCAGTGCCATTGAAACCACTGTCACTTTTCTAGTTATGTTTAAAGAAATACTGTAGAATCCCAATTTTCACATTCTTTCGACAGCCTTCTGCTTGATGGAGCAGAAGAGTGATATAAAATGTTTCTTGCAACAAAAGACACAATCAGGTGTTTCCATATATGAATCACAACAGAAAATACACTAGTTTCAGCACTGGCTTCTTTCCTCTTCCCAGGTAACTTGTAAGAGGCTGTCAAGTATGTGGCTTTCTCAGCCTTAAACCATTTACTGTCACACAGTGTGTCAGCAGCTGCCAGGGGTGGGGGGTGGGTGATGGCACAGTTCACTAGCAGAGATGAGGGTTGCAACAGGTATTCACACAGGAATTGGAGCATCAACTAGAACTCACTTAAAGAATTGAAACAAAGAGCAAAAACTCAAATTACAAAGAAAAAAAGGGCACTGGAATATTTTTCCCCCTCTTGAGACAAAAGCACTTTATCCGTGTAAGTCTCCATTTTTCCTTATACACCCATATAGGAATAAATTTACCCCTCTCTCCAAGGAAGTGAATACAACAACCTCTTTCCTACAGTGCAGTAATTTCTTATTCTAACAAAACAACCAAACAAGGATTGATTTTAGCAACTGAAAGCTTTCATCCTATTAAAATTCGACAGGTAGGAGGAAAGCAAATTTAAAAACTGTTGACAGGTTTGCTTGGAGGATACATGGGAACATCAGGCAAGAACATAAAAAATGACAATCAAATCAGGCAAATATAATGTGAATTCTCATGTTTTACTAAAAGCAAAGATAAAATATTTAGATGTTATTTCAAAATGCCTCTTTTGTTTATTACTGTATTCATTTGTTTTACTGAAACTGATACTAGGCAGATGAAGTATAAATACATACAAAACCAAAATAACTCAGAACAAAATACTGAAAAGATTTGGATGGCAGATCCTGTTCCTTCAACACTCCTCTTTAGTTCCAAAACCTGACATTAACAGAAGTGGGGACGGGTGGGACAAACAGCTGCTCAAGTTGTCGCTTGAGTTGTTTAAACTACTGAAGTAACAAAACATTAATTTCATTACCTTGGGAATTAAAGACCAAAAAGCAAGTAATAAATTGCTACAGACTCTTTTCTTCAAAAATAACTTTAAAAAAATAGGTTAGATTTCATCCTTAGTGGTGTTCTGCAAAAATGCAAAATACATGTTCAAAAACTGTATTGTGCTTCTGCTTTGTATAAAATCTAAAAGAAATGGGGATTGAAAGAAGACACACACACAGGGACTAAAAATTCTTATTAATGCCTGTTCCTGGTACTGTTACTATAGTTGATGTAGTAACTTCATGTGTATGCCCATAAAATTGTTTTCCTGATTGCTAGAACTATGAGATTAAAACAAGTTTGTTTTAATGAATCTAACACTGGAAAAGTGGCCTATTGGTAGAATTAAAACCAGTTCATGATTAATCAGGTATTTTTCTGTCATTACAGATGTGTAATGCTGTCATAGCCTAACAAAAAGGTTTTGAATAGCTTTAGTTTTGCAGTACAAGAAAATCCACGGCTAAGGAAAAACAATCTTTAATTTCAAAATACAGTTGAAATACTTTGGAGAGTATGTATTATTGAACACCCCAGAAAATGATGAAAATAGGAATTTCGTTTCAAAGACTTCACAATGGCTTTCTGACAGAAAAATGTCTATTAATAAAATGAATTTAAAATGAAGGCAAAATATGATATATGGGTTTGGTCAGTGTATCCCTGCAGCTGTTCTACTGCTAAATAGTCGTGTTACCTTGTGACCTGCACTAAACATACCTGATGTCCTTTTGAGTCTACAAAAGACTATCCAGTGACAGAATCACAGACTGGTTTGGGTTGGAAGGGACCTCAAAAATCATCTAGTTCCAAACCCCCTGCCATGGGCAGGGACACCCTCCACTAGATCAGGCTGCCCAAAGCCCCATCCAGCCTGGCCTTGGACATTGCCAGGGAGGGGGCAGCCACAGCTTTTCTGGGCAGAGTCCCTCCTCCCTGGATATATAAGCTGAAGGAAACAGTACTTTATGGCAGATACTCTTCCCACAACTTCCTTTAATACACTTGGTGTTTTATGTCTCTATCAGCTAGCTACCTGCAGAGCCTAACCTACAGTGGGATTTTGTGACTCTGTGGGAATAACAGGACTGATACATAAGTCAGTACAGGCATGCTGCACACGTGAAAGCACAGTGTCTTTTGAGCTCTTACAAGTTATTCTGTTCTCCAAAGACATGCCAGTGCCACCACAACACTGCCTAGATCTGTGCTGCTTCAGTCAACCTGCACCACTGATGATAATCTCAGGGGAAATCAACTCAAGTATTCAGCCATAGTTTTTGTGAACCTATGAAGTAGGAAACCCAGAAAAAAAAATTAACCAAACACACTGAAGAATCTCAGATGGACAGGTTTATTTTCTAAAAGAAAATGCTAGCAGTTGCCTGAAGTAAACATGAATTAAAAGCAACAGCTGAACAGGTACAACCCCCCCGGACACATGTCCCTTCACACTGGATACAAAAGGGCTCATTCTGGAAGCTTAAACTGTAAACTTCTATGTACACGAAAATAAAGGGTTTTGTTGTGATACCTGATACCAATATTCAGCCACAGCTATTTCTGCCACAATTACACAAGCTCAACTAAAGTGCATTAAGATGCACTTCTGTTACAGTAAGATAACGTAAATATCAATGAAGCTTTCTGCACACTGCTCCAATTTCTGAAAGACTGTGGGAGCCTACACTTCTCACTGACTTTAGAGGACAAGGAACGCTCAGCATCTGTTACAGAGGAGACATCTCTTCTTGTTTTTTTTTTTTTCAGGTTTCATTTTTAAGATTCCTGGTGCAAAATGGTTCAGTTTTATAGAAAACACTTGCATATTAGTTCTGCAAAGTTCCTGAGATTTACAACCTAGCCCGTTTCTTCCTGTTTGCATATTACTGCAAGTAAAGATAATGATGCAGTTCAGACTCATACCACCGCAGCTGTGCAACTCCTTTTATTATTTCATTCAGCTTGCTGTGATAACTCATAAAACTCAATGAGCTTGTAAAGGAGAAAGTGAAGACAGGATGCAAACATTCAGATATCAAAGACAAGTCAGACAGCAGATACCAGAGAACAAAAGGGATTTTACTCACTCTTCTACAACATTACTATGCTACCAAGGATAGAATAACCTTGCAGTTTTCACTAAGTACATCGAATTTTGAAATGTACTTAATGAATAAAGATCCTTGAAAACAATTTCATCTTCATGTTAAACAAACAACTGTAACTTCTTTTATATCAGTAGGCTGGTAATATTTATCTTCACTGTGTATATATTACACTTATTTCGGAAGTGATTTGTGTGGTCACAAATTGCTTCTGCAAAGTCACTAGATAACATTAAAATCTTAGCTGTATTCATCATCAGTTTCACTATAAAATACTCTGAAATATTTTCTTGCTGGGAAATACTGATGAGCCAAGAGCAAGGTGTTACCTTGAAGGACAAGAAGGGGAGAAGAATGGGACAAATATTTCAATAAGGTCAAAACATTCCTCCTTGAGAATTTCTGGAAAATAATAGTCCTTTGTTTCGGGGAAAAATATAAATTTGTACAGTTCTATCTGGAACCTCACAATAGAGACCACAAGATTCCACAGAGTTTAGTTCTATTTTATTACATCATAACTTGGTGACAAGTAATCCTTAAAACATTAGCTGAGCCTATACATCACAGCACTTTCTCTAAGTCATCAACTGTACACCAGCTTTCTACTGAGAAACAGATATTTTAACAAAAATCTCAAAAAGTAGAATGAATTTATAACGTATTTCCATTTTTAAAATTACTAATCTGGATGCTTAACCAACCTTTTGCTATCAGGTATTTCTCTCTAGCTTTCAGATAGTGCTTTCTAGCCATTAAAAAAAAAAAAACAAACAACAAAAGGACTTCAAAAAAAACACCCTGAAAAACACAAAACCAAAACTACTTTTTACATCACAAATAAGACATGTTCATTCTGTGCAATATGAGCTAGGGAGCTGCTTTGGCAGGGAGGTTGGACCCAATGATCTCTCGAGGTCCCTTCCAACCCCTATGATTCTGTGATTCTCAGAACTCATCTGAAGCACTGACTTCATTTCTCAGTTTAGTGTTTTTTCAGCAGCAGACCAGCCTTTTCACATTCTACTGGCTTTTTACAGTCTTTTAAAATACATAAAGAACAGTTCTGCATGCTCTGCAAGCCCAACAGACATGGGTGTCTCAACCTTGAGACCCATCGTATGTAATGAAATGAAGTGAAACTAGACAAAACCTCTCTAAAAGCAAAACAACACAGTATGTCCTATAAAGGTGTATCATGTGTTATCAGTTTAAAATATGTA
Source organism: Hypotaenidia okinawae (assembly GCA_027925045.1). Lineage (NCBI taxonomy): Eukaryota > Metazoa > Chordata > Aves > Gruiformes > Rallidae > Hypotaenidia > Hypotaenidia okinawae. The sequence goes on along the minus strand of BSDF01000002.1, from coordinate 86,046,154 downwards.
CAAACAGGCTCATTCCAGGGTTTAAAATTATGTAGATAAAATGGCCTGCTTCCTGTCTTTCTTTACATACAGAAAAAAAAGTTCCAGCATTAGGGGAGAAAAAGAAAAAAAAAGAGAGACAAATGATATAAAAAGTCATAGGATTTGGATATTACATCATTTACATTTGGAAATTTATATGCTAAAATTGCTTTTCTACTTTCGTATAAGGTTTCATTTATTATAATTAACTTCAACATCATCTGAATCCTGGTCTTCAAAGCTGACTCTTTAGAATTAAAACCAGGATTCAGCTTAAATCTCTAAGCCCTGTGACTTGCAAGTAACTCATATGAATAACTTCATTACTTGTAGTATGATACTCAGGTGAGTGTAGTAACACTTGAAGATGTGCAGGAATAGACCCCTTTCCCAGCTATATTTACACAGGAACAGGTTGAAAATGTAACTTCTATCTATTCAAATTAATACAGTTGCTTATTCAGCAGCTACATCAGCCTTTCCCTCCATATCCTCTGTGGTAAGGAAGTACATGAGAAAGGACTTTCCAGATCCACAACTAGAGCAAGGGTATGACAAGGAGCTGAGAAGAAGAACTCTTTCCTGCCCAGAAGGTAAGAACATTTTGTATTTGCCAGAACCAAACAACTAGACATACTTTATGACCTCCTTTTGTATCACTTTTTTGTCCCATTTTGTTTTCTAACACCGCTGCAGCAGGAAACCTTTAGTACCTTTCACAGCTCAGAAGGCTGAATAAAGCTTGGTCCAACAAAGGCACCACAGCGACTCTGGAGAATGGAAAAAAGCTGGGTTTTAGAGAACTGAATCCTAGGAGGCAGAAATATAGCAAGCAGTCTTGCACCTAAGGAACTGTGGGAAGATGAAAGGTCAAGAAGAGACATTTCAGACCAACTGGATTCTATTCATTCAGGTACAGCACCAAAGTTCTGTAAGCCATTCAACACCTGCTGAGATCTAGAAGAAATTCATTTCTTTTCTTTCATTTCTTTACTTTTGAACTGCAAGTGCTCAAAGATGTGGCGAATTCATCTGATCACATGGAGTCGGCTCAAGTCTTACTTGGCATATTAACACAAGCCCAGCATTAGCCTTCCCAGACACTGACTGGGTGCCAAGCCACTGAGAGCACGCTATGCCTGTGTCACCTACATTGTTCCATTACACAGGGCATGCAGATAAAAAAGCCTTGTCTAGAACAACTTACTTCTAGAGCCTGTGTTAAATTACTAAGTGTTCAAGATACTGAAGATTCAGTTATTCTATTTAACAGCTGCTTGACACATCCATAATCCCAGCAAAAAACTGAAGGATTTCACTGAGTTGGGAGGGAAAAATAAATCTAATGGAAAAAACTGAGGTTTTTATGCAATACACATGTTCCTACCACAATAAAATAAATCTCACTTAAGAAACAAAATTAAGACACAGACACAGTAAACAGGGTGGCAATTCTTGCGCTGCAGAACTATGGCTTCATTAGGGCTAAAATTAACAAGTGCAGCAATAACTAATGCATCATAACTAACAAGCTTTAAAAACCTAATCCTGATATGAAATTAATTCTGTTAACAAGCCCCAAGTCCTTTTTTTCCAACTATTTGAAAATGTGTTCAGAATAGCACGTACTGAAAAAACCCCACATCGGGTAACATCTGTAATCCACATCTGGGCAGTACCTAAAATGGAAAACGTATTCATCCACGTGGTAACCAAGAAGACTACTGCAAAAAGTACTGTAAACAGCCAAAATTACATAAACTCACTGAAGACAATACGGCTTTAGAAACACGAAAATGCAGAACATACTTTAGTTCTATTGACTGTGATGCAACAGAAGGAACTGGAGAAAGTAAGCTTTAACCTTTAAGTTTAAACAAGGTGCTGCAGAAAACACTGGTACATAATATATTAGGAAGCAGAAGCTGCAGCAGGTTCTGCAGAAAACTTCGTTATTATTATTATTATTACTACATTCCCCTTCTAGGCACTGCTTAAATACACTGGAGTCAACAGGGTGCAGCAAAGAATCAAAAGGAAATATCCATTAAAAGTAACACAAAAGCTAAAAGATTAATGCTGTTGGATGATGCCTGAGCAAACTACAAGACGCCCACTGAACGCTGTTTAAGTATGGATTTTCTTTAAAGCACCAAGCATTTGTTAGGATTTAACCTGGAAGGAAGGAGTGAGAAAGAGGAATTGGTATATGGCTACTGTATAAATAGTCAGATAATGTAGACAGAAACAAGCCACTAACCCACTTGGTGTTGCATGAAATCCTCATCTGGCATTTTGACACTGGAATATTCTCTAAATAACTCCTGAAAGAACAAGAACTGTCTCTTACTTGAACAATCACTTATTTTCATGGCAACCACTTCAGCATTAGAGAGATAACAATCGACGTACTATATCCTAAAATCCATTATTGCAACTAGTACATTATATTTCTCCCTTAGCTCTAGAGCACTGAACAAACACCAGGAAAACCTTGCTGAATCTGAGGATTAACCCAAAGAAAAGTCTCCTGCAGACCTGATGATGCATTCAGAAAGTGTTGACTGTTCTCTGTGCCACTGAGATCAAGCAAAGACAGCCAGCTTACCGCAGCAGCATGAAAAGGCACTTGGTTTCCTTCACTGGGAATATCTTGCCCTGATTTCTGGTCTATTAATTTATATGCTATATACATACTATGAGGAGATTAATTTTCCTGCTGAAGGCATAACTGACTTGCCTGGCCTCATTTTTTGTGGCATGAGGTCCAAGTCACACGGAGAGAATGCAAAACATCAAGGAATTGGTTCTAAATCATCTGGAGGAAAGGTTCAGGCCCCACATGATAGGAATTTTCACCATATGAGAGTTTTTAACATAGCTTTTATACCTATTTTACTCTTCCTTAGGTTTTCAATATGATATAAGAAACTAACAGAAAAAAAGTATCCTACTTCCCTTAAGGGACCTTTGCTGGCTTTTTTCATGTACATATGCATGCAACCTGTCTGGAATTTAGGTAAATCCAGATTCAAAACAACAGGGACCTAAAGGGCTGTGAAGAGAGTGGATTAGTCATATAAAATTTGACAAAAAAAGGATATAAAATCTAAATGTGAGGCTACATTTGAAAAGTCAAGCTCACACACAGCCTTTCTGGTTGCCTTTCCCATTGCTACAGCATCCTCTTAATGAAAAAGGTTTTCCTGTGTCCATCCTGAACACCCCAAGCTGCTATGTAAAGCTATTACTGCCCTTTCCTAAACTGTAAGCCAATACTGAGAAAAGTTTGGTGCCACCATCCTTGTCACACCCTTTGAAGTTACTGTGGGCTAACCTGAGATCAGCCCCTTAGCCTCCTCTTTGCCAGACCCAGCTCCCTAACCCCTCCCATCATATGTATCCCCCCATTGAACTATTTCCAGTGTCCCAACACCCCCTTCCTCTGTATTGATGCATTTCTGTGCTGTCCACCATTTGTCTGCCTCTAGTGTTCCATCCATGGACCCGCATTTCCCCGAGTTCCCTCAGAGAAAAACTTGCAGAATCCTTTCCTCTTTATACCCCCAAGTTCAGCTCCAAATAGACTTTGGCCTTTCCCATTTCAACTTGCCTTCTCTAGAAACAAGGAAGGAGGCATTACATTTCCCATACGAAGCACTCTACAGTAGAAACTGCATTCAAATTCTAGATCAGAACATGCACAAGGTTAGAAATCAAGAAAGCAAATTCTATATTCTTTGAAGGAATGATACAGGCTTTTCCTCCACTGCCATAAGGCATTCCATTTTGAAGCTTTCATCCAGCAGGGAATGCAGATGACAAATTTCTGAGAGGTCTGAGAGGAAGCTTTGCAGAAAAAGAAATTAAACCAGATAAGTTTTTTCCATAATATAAAACAACATGCCATAAAACAAAAGAATGCAGCTGCTGCTGATCTTTTTAATTCACTTATTAAAGCAAATGGAACTGAAGTGAGCTTTGTCACACTACGCTTTTCAGTAATGAATAGAAACATTTTGAAATTTGCACGGTCTTGTGTTATCTACACCAATTAATCTTGAACTCCAGGGAAAAAAGGCAGTATTAGACCACGGCTTCAAGGGCACATTGACTCCTCCAAGCACAAATACTGAGAATAAACACACTCAACTAGGAAAGAGATATGTCAAGAATACTAAAATTAAAATGAGTAGTATTCTAGTAATGTGTATGTTTTTCTCAATGTTAATACAATCTTCTTCAGTGTAACCTGAAGATTCACACTATTCTTAAATCAGTCCATTCATCCCTCACTTACCATAATCACTGATGAGAAGAAGCACCTTTATGCCTGTTTTCCCTTCCCAGTAACACTGATTATTAATGCAGATTAGGAATAAAAAAACACAACTGAAAAAACCAACATTCAAACCAAAGTATGACAAAACAGATATTTTCATAAATATCTAAAATACTGAAGAGTAGAGATAGAAATTAATACACTTTTCTTAAGAGACTTCACTGTGTGCATACTTGTGCATTGCTATACTAAAAAGTCACTGGCCATATTCATATATGCATGAACTATGCAAACACTGCAGTTACAGCAACAATGCCCACATATATTAACACCACAAAACTAATGAAACAACAATTTATCTTTTTAACATGCTACCAAATGAAGCAAAACCCACCCTATTAACACCTATTATCATATTAAATCTTCACATCAGGGAAGGCTTGCAGTGAGGAGCAGTATATGCTGTTAGAACAGCTAATGGTGAAAAAAACTAAGAGGGCAAACATTCAGGTGCATAAGTGGCACCCATAGAAAAGTGTGCATATTTTTTTCCCTTGGATAGCTGGCCTCACAAAATATATTACCTATGACTACAAATCCTGCATTATAACTACAAACTAACAGCCTACATTGTTAAATAAAAGGGGGAAAAATCACCAAGGAACACCACATGCCATTCAAATTTACAGCAAGAAACTATAAAGTAGCTCTTTGCATGACCACAGATAAACTGAGAGGGAGTAGATACAGCTGTCAACACCAGAAAATCGGAAGCTAAACTATGTGGTGAGGAAAGCTGAGAAGTGTAAGCTTCATTCACATGAATATTATCATAGATGAAAAGGGGAAGAAACACACTGGACTAACCTGATGACAACCAGACAGATTTATTTCAGTCCTTTAATTCCCAAGGCATAAAGTAAACACAACTAGGTGTGGTCTTCAGAAACCAGACTGCACTGAAACTACCTGACAGTGGCAGTTCTCTCTCCCTCACACAGAAACAAACCAGAAAGAGTTTAAATATTATATGATTTCTCATGCCAAAAAAGGGAATAAAGATACCTATTACCCACACACCACTCATACAGAGAGTTTTTGTTGTTTTTCTTTTTCATTTACACATTTGTGGAATAAACTGTAGCTCACTTTCTAAGAATAGTACTTAGTGGACTTATCATCAGCTTTTAAATAGCCTCCTACTCCTAAAGAAACAAGTGCATTTATTTAAATCATTCATTTAGCTTTGCTCTTCTACATTCAGACAGGCATGACTGTGTTATATATGGATGAATTTATATTTCTGTGCCTGGCAGCAAATCTGGCACATAGAAGTACAGAAGCAGTAGCAATGCTGACACAGTATCAGCAAACAGGCACTGTGTCAAACCTGGGTTTGAGTGGCTATCAAATTTATCACAGACAACTGTCCATTTCCTGTAGCCCACCATTCAGCCACAGCATGAAAAACCTCTAAAAGGGATGCTGGTGCTGCATGCAAGCTGTGGGGTGCTCACAAATCTTTAGACTGCAGTGGGGAAAAATCACTGTTAACGTACACCTCTTACAATGCTCTTCGATCCCAATATGCAAACGCAGTGGTACATCCAGTCCTGCTGGCAGAGACAGAAGCACTTACCTAGTGTTACACCTGGGATTATAACGCGCTGCTTGTGCACACACAGAAGTGCACAGGGTGAAACCACCTTGTTTAAAGTAATCTCTATAACTTATTATTCAAATAAGGCTTTAAAGCCTACTAGAAAATGTGAAAGCAGTTAGGGAACTTTGGTTGTTATAAAGGAGCAGCAGCATACACAGTAGTCAAACATTTCAGGAAAGGTGCCTACGCACATGCTGCAACCAGAGCTGCACCAAATTCCCTTCCCATGGTTGTAGCCACCCAGAAAACAACTTCTCACACATTTTTCCATGCCTGAAAACCTCTAGCCAGCAGAACAGCACCTTGGGAGCTGTACCAGTAGGCTGCCTTACATTGTGGGAGGAAAGCGAAGCAAAGTTGGGTTCGTCCCTGTCACAATTTGTGGTAAACTAACAAACAAAAATGCAATCCTCTACTTTCACAGCACAGGTTACTGAAAACATGCAGTAAGAGGAACAGTATTCTCAATTTCTGCAACATGGAACTAATAGAACAGCAAAAGCCATGTTTGAGCAGAATTTCATGTACAGACACTGTTTTGACAAATAAAAATGGGTTTGGGCATATTTTTTTTGTTTGTTTGTTTGTTTTGTTGTTTTTTTCTTAAAGAGTAATGGTTTCGAGGGTCCATTTTTCCCCTCCAAAAAAGTCAGTAATACTGTGTTAATTCAAATATCTTCAATTCTGGAATATCAAATTTTGAAGATACCAAATCTTTAAAAATTATTATGCTACTGTTTGACAAAAGAACCTTCCATTTCATCAAATCTAACACAAAGCTAAGAATTTTCAGGTAAATCGGCTGACTTACTATGAAGAATCAAGCCTGTTTATAGAATTAGATGCACTTACCCTCAAGTGCTCTGTCAACAGCTCCAGATAATGACCTAGATTGACAATGAAGTGAACAAAGATGGGTGTAACTACATGCAGGAAAGATAGTATTGAGGGAAGGAGGAGTTTTGAAAAAAGAAGGTAGTATTTTCCAGGGGTTTCAGCTGTAATATCTGAAACACAGATGTATTTTACTAAATCACTATACACTAAAAATATAAAGCAATTTTATCAAGATGTGTTGCTAAGCTGGAATCAGACAAGGTGAAAAAAAAAACCCCAAATCCCCAATTTGAAGGCAGCATAAAGCACAGTACTAAAATCTCCATATTTTCATCAAGACTCTGAAGACTCTGAAATATCTAAAAGTGCATAAAATCAGAAAAAAAAAATCTGCTTTTTAATTTCACTATAAAATTTTGTTGAAAAATGCTTAGCAATGTGAACGTAAACTACAATGCTTCCAACATGAACAGGCTGGTAACCACATACAAAAGCCTTGATTTAAATCTTTTATTACACAGACAGGCACCTGACTGCACTCAAAGTGCTACTGTTGGGGTAGATGGATAATCATGACCATGGGATAACACTGCAACACGAAATGTGGGTTAAAGTTATGGACTACCTACCACACTAACCAGCAAAATGTCATACCAGATTAATCGGATCATTATATTGGAGGGTACCAGATACCCAAGGTAGGAAAGCTCAATACAGGCTGGTATTAGCTATGCCTAAGAGATGAGACTGTCTCAAAATGTAAAGAATATTGCTTTACAAAGGCTCAGGGAAAAACAAATGTGTCAACTGAATGAACACAGATGAAATTTGAGAAGTACAGCTCCCATATTGAAACAAGGTATCTTGAGAGCAGCCCTGAGGAAAAGGACTTGGCAGTACTCATGGATGAACAGCTCAATATGAGCTGGAAATGCATGCTTGCAGCCTAGAAAGACAACCCTACCTGGGGCTGCACCAAAACAAGTGTAACCAGCAGGTAGAGAGAGGTGATTCTGCCCTTCAGTTCCACTCTCGTGAGACCTCACCTCTAGTACTGTGTTCAGCTGTGTGATCGCAAACATAAGAAGGACATGGACTTGCTGGAGTAGGTCCTGAGGAGCATCATAAAGATGATTAGGGGTCTGGAACACCTCTCCTAGGCTGAGAGAGTTGGGCTTGTTCATCCTGGAGAAAAGAAAGCTCCAGGGAAACCATTGCTTTTTAGTACCTGAAGGGTGCCTACAGGAAAGCTGGAGAGGGACCGTTTAAAAGGGCAGAAGTTACAGGACAAGGGGTAATGAGTTTAAACTAAAAGAGGGTACATTTACATTAGATATTAAGAAGAAATTCTTCCCTGTGAGGGCAGTGAGGCCCTGGCACAGGCTGCCTAGAGAAGCTGTGGCTGCCCCCTCCCTGGCAGTGTCCAAGGCCAGGTTGGATGGGGCTTTGGACAACCTGGTCTAGGGGAGGGTGTCCCTGCCCATGGCAGGGAGGTGAAACTAAATTATCTTTGAGGTCCTTTCCAACCCAAACCACCCCATGATTCTATGATGAAAGTGAGTCATATTCTACAAAAAAATGCATAAACTTGAGGGAAAGAATTATGAATTAAGCAATTAATTTGTCTAAAGCTTTAGTCCAAATCTTGAAATATTTTTTTTAAAGATTCATGGCACTTGCTTGTCTTTTATCCACTCACACCAGAAAGGTTCTCATCAGATGCAATTACAGAGTAAGTTGCTGACACCAGATATATCAGAGATAAATACCTCATTTTTACCACAGAGAAGGTAAAAAAAGAGGCGTACATGCCATACATTGCTAAAATCAGTTTCTTGTGTGATTCTGAAGTGGCTTACTGTCGTCATCACTACATAACTCACAGCCAAATTTAAGCTTAGTTGGGCAGTAATGTACCTGAACTCTCAGGTGTAGACTTAAGTTTAAACTTATCTTAGCATTTGCTGGGTTTTGGTTTTCTTGTTTGGGGATAAACAGAATTGTAACATGCATAGCATTCCACTACCCATTAAGTAGTTTTTTCTAGGAATACAAAAGATTTAAATTACCCACAGGAAGATACAGTTCCATTTAGCTGTAAATGCATCAGGAGTAGAAAATGCCATCATGTGAGAAAACAGATGGGAAAACACAATAGAAGTATTCAAGTTTTCAAAATGACATAAAAGAACAAAAATTGCTAAAACAATGACAAAAATTAAATCTCCTTCAAAAATCCCTTCCAAAACTGAAGCTGTAAGAGCAAGCTGCATGAAAAGTACTGGCAAGACAAGTTAGAAGAGAAGGGTCACTGTGGAATCTGGAGAATGGGTTTAGATATTATCTTTTTTCTTTCATTTCCAGAGAAAACAGAAGTAGAAATAAAAAGTAACTGGAGCATTCACAGTTTGGTCATTTAAAAGCAGTTTCATTTGTTTGTAGAAAAGGTATGCTCGTTTTAAAAGCCAGGTTTCTCTCAGGATCATTTTCTATACAAACTGAAATGACTGGTGATGGATATTGCCTAATGCAAGCACAGAAAAAGAAAATTACTGAAAACAGGAACATAAAGTTAAGTCTCAGGAACATAAAGTATAGAGAAACAGGATTCTGACTTCCTTTTAGACAATAAAGTGTGTGGGGGAGACACACCCAAAACCCTGCTCCCTTATACATTTAAATAGGGATGCTATGCTGGACTTCCTGAATCATTCCAAATGCTACAAAAGAGTTGACTAAACCCACGGCTTCAAGTATATTTTAAAATATGTAGTATAATCACAGAATCATAGAATTGTAGGGGGTGGAAGGGACCTCGAGAGATCATCGGGTCCAACCCCCTGCCAAAGCAGATAATACTAATAATAAATATAATAATAAATATGATAATAAAAACAATATGTTAATAAAATAATAAAAATAATTATAATATACATGTATAAGAAATAAAATATATAAAGTATATATATAAAAAGCCCACTCCTTGCAAACACGTTGGCAAATTGTTCCAAGTGCCCTTCCTCAAAAAAGCAAACTGCACACTCCGCCTTCCATAACACAGAGCTGCCGCCTCACCTTTTCAGATGGTTATTTCCAACCCTCTCAGCTCCCTGGAAGCCTTCCCTATGTGGCTGCTTATGCCCAAGTTTCTCAGTACAACAGAGGGAGCTACATCAGAATAGGAAGAAGCACAACTTGGCTAGCCACTTCTAACCATTTTAAGTTCATTTTCATCTTGGAAATAACTTTAGGGTGAGATCAAGAATCTATTCCACTATGCCAGTAAAAGGACTTGGCTTCAGGTATGAAAATATTTTACATTGAAAAGAGCCCCAATGAAGGACACCAGAAAAAAAAAAATCAACAATGTTCAACAGTTACAAATGTAATATGCTAAAATGTTAGAAACTGAACATACTAAAATGTTATTGAAATTGAAATCGATATTATTAATGTCTCAGAGCATCTTTATTACAAAATTGAAATTCTTCCAGTAACAGGCAAAAACATAAAGTTAAGGCAGAAGTGCCTGTTGGTCAGCAAACGCGTTCATATACTGGCTTCACGATAAGAAACGATATTTTTTCCTTTCTTTATGCTGGCCTTTAGTAGTGCTTTAAATTCACATTAGACTGAGCTGTCACTAAGTGGCATTCTACTCAGCTTCTCTGAAATTCTTGCCTTTGAACTACTAATTTTTCAACATTACTTTAAGTCAAAATAGCATCATATTTAAATCTAATTTTATTCTCATAATTGGCATTTTCTTCCCTCTCTTCAAAGATGGTTTTGCTGGGAGGATATATTCTCTCAATTCTCTTTTATCAGACTAAATCTTCACAGAAGCCTTTCCATTCCCAGCTCATTTCAAACAATCCCCCAAAAAGCCTATTTTGGATTATCACCACATCCTTTCACCAGTGAAATAATTTTAGTTTCTTCATACTGCATCTACTATGGCTACAGAGTCTTTGGCAGGACTTACAGGATACAGAGTTCTGAATAGGAATTGTCTAGGTCTCCATTCTTGCAAACTGCTATTTCCTGAGAAACACAAGATGAATATACTCACAGCTGCTCCAAAGAACTATGTGAAACCAGTCCCAGACTAAATCAAGGGCTTGAGAATCATACAGAGCAGGGTGCATAGTACCCGTATTACATAATTTCCTTCTTCACCAGCCACTGTGGTGACACTCTTCAAAGCTTCTCCACTCAACTCCCCATTTCTAGTAGTGGAATTGTAAAACTCAAAAGCAATTCCCATCAACTTGAAGATGTACCTTGGAGGCACTAGTGCTATTCACAAAGCATCGTATTTCAATAATTCGTTGGTCCATCCAGCAACTTAGAAGTATGGTATCCACTGTGTAGACTTGTGCTACTCAAAACACATCATACAGCCAAGTCTAGTTCTTGTCTAAATCTATGTATTAATAAAAATAAAAAATGGCAAGAAGAATAGGAATTCAAAACCTCATTAGAAACAAGGGAGTTCTTTAACTAAGGAAGTGAATACATTGACATGATACTTAGAGAAATGATGAAAGAAATACATACTGATTGAATATAATTATGGATCTGAAGTAGAGCTGCTAAAACTTTGAAAGGCAGAGATAGAGCCCTGTATTTGAGGGGAAGCAAGTCATGAATATATCATAACTGAACCTATTTAGAAGAGTTACAGAATACTTAAGGTTACTAGAGTAATTACTGGTTCCTATAAGGCAAGAATGAGATTTTATTTTGGTCAATGTCATGTATTACAGTATGGCATGAATTATATTAAGGAAAGCAGCTGAAAAAGTCATTCAGTCATCAGATTTGCAGTCCAGTACGTGGAAGACTGCATGAAATGTCATGACCTGCTGATCAGACTTGATGATTTCACATGTCTCTTCTGGACTTAAAACCTTAAAAAGTAACCGGAATTGAAACATCAATCTAGATATGTGCTTTTGTTCCAAAACTTCAATCTTGATATAAAGGCATTGGGAAAAAAATCTGGCAGAGCCAAGAAAAGACATTAAATCTTTCAACTTCTACAGCTACTTCCATCTGCAGTCTTACACGGAACAAGCTTGCCCCGGGAGGTGGTTGAGTCACCATCCCTGGTTGTGTTTAAAAGACGGGTAGATGAGGCATTTAGAAATATGGTTTAGGTAGAACAGGAATAGTTGGATTCAATGTCTTAAGGGTCTTTTCCAACCTTGTGATTCTGTGATATATAAAAGCTGCGTGCCATACATAAACCTTTTTCCAATGAGTACCAACACCTAACACACAAGGTCACTTTAGTCATGTCTATTATACTTACCTAATACTGACATGCATTACAATGCTTAATCACTATTACCCTGTGTATGGTTTTGGACTAATTTTAACCACAGTTTCTTGACAAACGAGCTTTCTAACGAGTAAATTAGTAAATATTTAAAAGTAACAAAAGTTACTTCAGAAAAAATATAAGTTTTATAAAGCCAGAATGTTTTTAACACTAAAGATGACACACTCATTCTTTTTTTAACAAAAGAAAACCACAGCAAAACGATAAGCAGCCATCTCAAGACCAAAAACTGTTGTCTCTGGCATCAGCACTATGATTTAAAGAATGTATGAATCAATCATTTAATTAAACAGTGTGAGAAAAAAGACAGAAGTCCTAGAGCCTAGACTGCTTCTTCCTTCTTCAAAACTGCTAGGCATTACACAACAGAGAAAGAGCTGTTCTCTGGAACCGGCTACTACTAAGATGGCAAAGGAAAACTCAGTTGCAAAGAAACTAACATGTAAGACACAATTTCTGAGTTGAATATAGTTGTCAGTGCTTCAAGATGGATCTCAATCTTGTCTAAGCATTTTTATTTAAAAAAAAAATGTTCAAGACCCAACCTCTGCTGGGTCACTGTCACTACATTCCTCCTCAGCTTCCAGGGCAGCAGTTTCTGTATGCCAAAACCAAAAGTACTATAAAACCTATACACCTGGAGAAATCAAGGAAAAGCATCAGCTTTAATACATATTTACTCAAAAGGTTCTCTATCTTCAAAACAGCTTTATCAATACCTCTCTTCCCAGGCATTTTTTTAAACCAAGTGGGATCAGAAGTCTCTTGCACAGGTGGAAATTCCCAAACTAAAACACCATGCTTTTTGCAGAACAGTTTTATCTACAACATTTGTACTCACACATCATAGACTCCTGAAACCTCACTTTATTTACTGAAGGTTTTTTTCATATATTTACATATTTAAAAGCAAGGACAAAGCAGAAACAGAAATGCCTGATGTTTTCTAAGACCTGTGAAGTACTTGACCAAATGTGTTTGCCACTCTATTGTAAAAAAAGAAAAATTACTTCTTCATAGATTTTATACAGCATGGAAAACTGAAACTATTTGTCTAGTGGTTTAGCAACACTTGATGACTTCTCTTTAAACAATTTGATTCAGACTGTCTAAAAAGCAAACACCAAATGCAAAAAAACCCAAACAAAACCAACACAACAGCTTTCACTTTCACCTTCCTCTTCATCTAGGACACCTTGAAAATACCTAAGGCAAAGTTCACTGCCTGGTATCTCATGATTTCTTAGACATATGATGTATGAATTTGTCCTCCCCATCAGTAATTCCTGCTGACATTGAGAAAGTTAGCAAAGGATGGGAGGGAGGGGAAGGATTCATATTCTTTATCCATTACTTTTTCTCAGTTGTATCTCAGAAACCTGAAACCCAAAAGAAATTAATCATGCTTGTTCAGAGGTAAAACACAAATGAAATGGCTTATACATTAAAGCAACGAGCTCAGGATTTGAATTTCCTAAAGCCAACCTAACTCCTCAACAACAAAATACAGGCTTCAATTTCTATTTTGACAGAAATCATCACCTTCTAAAGCACGTGGCTAAATCTTCTGATCCAGTCATGATCAGCATGAAGGCCACTTTACATCTGACATATCAAGCACAATTTTTAGACCAAATAAATTTTTTAGACCCAGTAAATCTGATCCTCAAAACAGGACAGTGCAGGGATACGTGTTCTTCAAACCAAGCACAGCAAAGCTTCAGATTTTTTCTGAATAAATCATTTCTGTTTATAGGAAGTTTAAATACAGCAAACAAATATAACAGCATTAACATCTGTGACTTGTCTGTGCCTTCTTTCATGTATCCTGCCCTCTTCAAAGGCTGCAAGCATCTATTACAGTCACCGATACCTAAATCCCAGAGTTTACCCTGTTGCAGTCACTCAGAGACACTGTTGTAGTTATTTCAGAAGTAACCATGAACTTGCCACAAGTGTTCCAAGAGAATTAGAAAGAGGAATCTTTTTCAAGTTAAGCATCAGCACAGATGAAGAAAACATAACTTACTTGATTAATCAAAACATATCTTAATTATGAACTCAATCGTCTTTTCCTTTATTAGCAGTACATTTGAATAATTGTCTGTGTTGATATTTCTAAAACTCTATTTTTTAGCTACAGTCAAAGGGCACATGAAGCAAAATCACGTAATAGGCAGTAATTAATTCCTTCTTCTAAAAAGCAGAGGGCTATCCATCTGAATAGCCAGTTAGAAACTAACTTCATTTACTCCCCTAATGCAGAATGCAAGTAATGCACTTCATCTGCCTGAAGCACGGGATGGTGGCCTTGCCTAGAATCCTTCCAATAGAACATTAAATAATGGAAGCCTGTCAAAACACGAAGTATTGTGGGGAACAGAGAAAGACTAAAAGCAGGCTTGGTTTGGTTTTCTTTCAAATTTTTACCACAACATTAAAAAAAAGAATTTTGGAGCTAGATGGCTTTCCCCAGTAGTGTCTGGGGCTGCACGCAAGTGCATGCTGCTAAGACAAGTTTACTGATGTCACCATATACTCTGAGGAGTGCATTCAGGTCAAAAAAGAAAAAAAAAATAAAGAGAGAAGAATGAGTCTCATTTCTGAGCTTTGCACAGTCTTCCAGCTTTCAGACATGTCTGACTAGAGATACCTGTCAAGAAAGTAGTTTACTTAACCGAACGCCTCTGAAATTTTGGTACCCTGTACCACAATAATTCAAGAGATAATCTTGTTAGTCAGAAATAACCTTGCTAGTATTTGACCACTTAAAATCCTTTCCATCTAGTGGATTCAGCATCAGTCCCCTCTAGTACTCAACTCGCAGATTTATTGGGGAGGGAGGTTCACTTTCAGAACACACGATCAGGTATAAGTTAACAGCATCATCACAAAACCCAACAACTTCTCACTGTTCAATACTTGCCCATTCTAACAAGCAGAATGTGGTGCAGCATCTCTTCTACCTGTGTAACTTCCCTGTACATTTTTTCAACACCAGAGTGTCAAAAGCTACAGCAAGGATTTTTCTTCAACGTTAATACACAGGCTGAAACACTGGTACCTGCCCAAGTAATGCAGTTGTCCTGGTAGTGAATATCCTTACAAACACCTCAACTATGGGTAATTCCAGCACAACAACACACCATAAAACTTAAGTCAAAACTCCACATTACTATTTCTCGCATTCTCTTTTTTTCAGAACTAGAATATAAAACTAACCAGAGAATCACACTAAGAACCTTACTTTCAAAAATTCCTAATACTTTTTGTTTTAATCATCCAAGCCTGAAAGCCTCTGTTTCTACACAATCTTCCTCTAAAATAATCCCATATCAAATTTTACACACACACACAACACACACACACCCTCCCCTGAAAACATGTGTATATTAAATTTTCAAATCCTGAGATTCTTATAAATCCTTTTAACTAAGAAGTCTAGGATAACACAACTTCTCCACAACTACTCATTTGTCTATAGTTCTTACATGCCATGCCTATATGCTGTAAATGTACATGCAGATTCCCAGCAATAAAAGAAGACATCTCTGAAAACCACCGTTTGCAGTAAGGAGTTAAAGTGAACAATTCAACTGAATTATATTAATTTGACTGTAGGACAGCCCATGGGAATATACTGAGGCATGAAGAAATATTTTACGTTCTTTACAATATTCATTTGTGAACAAAATTTTTCAGATACCAACTATGAAATCTGTGTAAAAAGACACAAAACTGTATTACTGTTTCCTAGCCTGTGGATGCAGCATTTGCATACCTGTTCCTTAACTGAAGCTAGAATGGCAGAGGTTGTCTCCGTTTCCGAGCCATCACCATTGGATGTGTTCAACACAGGACTAAGGGAGCTTGTCTTGTCAGAAGACGAGGGCTGGTCTGGAACAGGCATAGTTTCTGCAGTTTATAGAAAAACAAAGCAATGATTTTGTTATTAGAAACCTCGTACATATCAGAAGCCATGCACATACAAGAATAATACTACTAGTTTAAGGAAAAAAAAAAGTATAACATGCTTCCATTCTGTAATACAGAATTAATATATCACTCATTAAAACTAAAACTAGTTCTAAATTAATTATAAAACAAAGTAATAAATGACCTCCAAGTCATAGTCCAAAGCATTCACCACAGTACATTTGGAGAGGATTCAAATGATTTACAGCTGTGATTTTTGTATAGTGTTCCAGTGGCAGCATCCAACGCGAAATTACAATATCATGAAAGTAATGAATCATGAAATGCTTTGCAAACAGAAAGCCAACAAATGATACATGAGAGAAATATAAAACATCTAATGTTGACTTTTAACGTGCATGATTATTTTATATGTATTGTATTTTAAGCCTAGGCGACTAACTTCACCTTCCAGCTAGTCTAGAAGGTAATTCTGAAAACATTTTATCAAGAGCATTTTTGAGAGAAACAGCACATCAGTTGTTATGCCATTTTTGAGACCTGTTACAAAAAAGCAAAGATTCTTAGCACTTAAAGGAATTTCTAGCATTCCTTTTTAGAGAAAAATGGTGGCAGTGACTGTGGAAAGATTTATCTTTCTGAAGATAATGTGGCATTCTCTGTGCAAATGTCACTACAGGTGCATCTCTGCAGACAAGTTGTGCTGTGTTCCAGAAGTAAAGGAGCAGAGAGGCAGCTCTGTATGTATATGTATGTTTACACACATACATACACATACTTACTCTATTATCTTACCTTCACACAATCTAATTATTTTCTCTTTTTTTGGTAAACTAAATTGTTAATTACACTGTCATAATAAAAAGAAAATTAATTTTCTGTTTGGTGGCTCAATTTACCTGAAAAAACACAAATGTCCTAATAGTTCATTTTGTAGAGCTATACTTGCAGAAAGCACTGGAGTGCCACCAACCCCACGGCCTATAAAGTCCAGCTGAAAATTGTGCACAGGAAGGAATGAGACCACGAGGAACGTGAGTAAGGACACGTGAAACAGTACTACCACCCATGCAGACACTCACTCTGGGTGGTGGGAAGCCATGCATCCTGGTTGGGGTTGCTCACCAGGGAGACACGTGGAACTAAAACAGGCATGAGGCCTCCCCAAGACTGCACTGGGTTGGGAAGAAACACCAGAGCTGTGAATAAGACTCCTGCTGAATACTTTCAGACATGTTGGCTGAGAACAGCTTCCCTGCTGCAGGGCTGCTTTCTTAGCAGTTGTGAAGATGCTTCCTGGAAAAATCCCCTTTGTCTACTTAGCTCGTCCTTGTGCTTCTCCAGGGCTGCCTGATCCCCCCGAACAGAGACTGCTGAATCGCCCTTACCACAAACACTAGCCCACGGAGATAAAGCCAGGCAAAATAAGCAAGACTAGGAGTCAAGAACTCCTTGGTCCAGCTCCCAGCTCTCTGCAGGTAACTAATTTGAGGTGCATTTACATTGTTCTCTTCATCTGAAAAATGAAGAGGACATTCCTGTGCCCCCCATCCCCAGCTCCTGACCACAGCACACAGTTACTCAGCCTGACTGGGTAGACACAAAACCTACTGGGAAGACCTCTGGCTGCAGTCAAGGAGACTCATTTCCTCTCCCTATCAGGTAAAACTAGCAGAGTTTTGGTTAAATATGCATGTTTGGGTATGGAGTTGCAGCAGGGCTGACCTGTGTCAAAGGACCTCAGCCATCACCTCACCAAAGGGACCAAGTCTAACATGTTGCCAAGGGATGTGACACCAGGAGGTGTTTTCTCTGTGTGTTCATTTAATTGGCTGTCTTTATTTCTCAATACCAACATCAGTAATTTAAAGATTAAGTTAACTGGCACTCTAGCTAATTAAGTGAGATTGCCTGACTCAAAGACCGGTTTTGGCCTGTGACACTCCCCAGGAGGAAATCAAAATGAGGCCACTGAGGCATGATGGGTTTCTGTTGCTGTTTTCAGAAGATGGGGGAAAATGAGCCTGTCTGAGTTGCTAGAAAAAAAATTATTTGCTACCCAAAACGCTTGCCCTGGCACTAACAAACACTCCAAAACATTTGAAGTATATCTGAGAGGGACAGTGAGGCCACGCAATCAATGAGGAAGCTTCTAAGTGACCAAAAAAGATGCTACTGGTAAGATGACCCCTGTTTCAGTGTGTACAAAACAGTTACAACCCTGTGATACAAGCAGCGACTGCCTGCTGCAGTTCTGAACTTGTTGAGGCTGTATCCAACTTCTGTGAGTTTTAATTTTTAAACATTATGCTTTTGTAAATGCTTTGTTTCCACCATAGAGCATTTCAAAAACTGCTTTATTAATCTACAGTTTTGCTAGTGTCAGTTGACATGGAAAAAAAATTATATTTTTTTTTACACAATTGCTGCAGTGAACTGTCCTTGCTTCAAATAGGCTCGAAAGCTGGACAGAGAAGTAACTAATATTCTACAACCACTGCATGTTTCCAGGATTATTTTTTTTTAAATACAGATATAAAAAGAGGGAAAACCCCCATATATATATAAAGCACATTGCACATCCTCTTCATCTAGAAACAGAGAAATGACAAGAAACATCCCTGACATTAAAAGTAATGTTTTGTGCATCCATTAAAATACTTCTTCTGGACAGAAAATGTAATTTCTAATGTCCATCTCATTAGTTCTGTTTATTAGTACAGTTGTTTGAGGGGTGCAGTTTGCAGCCAATTGAACTTAGAAAGCTGGTATCATTGGATCTACAGCACATTATCCAGCTGAGCTGCTAACATGATATATTTTAACATTTTTTCATTACACAAATTTACAAGAGGAATACCACACAGAAAGAAAACACAGAATGAGTTTTCACAAGCGACAAAGAAGCCACTGTACCAAAGGTAGTTATATTAAAAAAAAAATATTAGAAATAGTGTTTCAACAGGAAACACCAACATAGCGAAGGCCCCAATTTGCACCAGTCCATCTGCTCAGTCATATACTAGATATATCTTGTAATTTATCTGGGTCTTCAGTTTAAGAAACTGGACAATCTCAAGTCTTAATGGGACTTAAAACTGCCAGTAGTGTAGAATTATAAAAAATAAGGCTGAAATGGGCCCCCATATCACTACCAAATCTCTAGACAAGGCATATTTTTTTCCCAAGTCACTCTGGATATTTGATACGCTGAGCCAGTCCTTCACAGCTTCTCTCACTGCAGCCTCCCAAAGCCACTGCCTCCGTTTCAGGGCTCCACCAGCCTTACCAGTAGAAAGTATATTAAAACACTAAAGCAAGTTTAAGCTCAGTGTTTTCTGTACTATCTAGCATGGACACGCACGAAAAAAAGAGATAATTATTCCATCACTCCTCGTCAAAAAAAATCATTATCCCACACGATGGTGACCACTGTACCTTTCCTTCTGACTCTGGCTTCTCTTCTCTTGAAAAGCTACCCCAATTCTTTTCATTTCTCCTGATAAAACAAGCTGGCTGATAACCTTTTAACCCACTCTCGTGGGAGCTTAGCACTGAACACAAAAGGAAAATTAGAGCAAGTAGGAGAAGAAAAACAAAAATTAAGCAGCTTAACAGAGTACACCATAGCTGAGTAACTACAACACAAAGTAAATCTGCTGCATTTAATTTCCACAACAGCAACAATATTTCCTATCAGTGTCACAAAAATACAAATGAGATGCTGTAAGTCAGAGCATATACACGCTCCTGAGAGAATCAAATTAAAATTTTAGACAATCATAGATAGATGAACAGGAAAAATACTACCAGCCTTTTGGGAACACACTGGGAAGTCAGGCATTAATAATTCATGGATTCCCGGAGTCCACAGCGCTGGCAAAATTCGATCTGGAGCTTGATCCTTTTCTTTTTTCTTTTTTCTTTTTTCTTCTTTTAGTCTTTCTAAGAGCATCTAAAATCTTTACCTCTCTTTAATGAAAATAAATCCAAACAAAACCATTACATCCCCATGGAGTGGATGTAGGTGCCCAGGTGCTGGCTGCAGGGCTGGCCCCTGTGAGGAGATCGGGGCTGCCCAGTGCAGGACCCACCCAGCTCCAGCCGGCTTCATGGCCCCAGCACCCCAGGGCCCAGCCCTCAGCCCCGGGCGGGAGCCTCCGGGAAAGCCTGGGTAGGAAAGGGCAAAGAGCTGTCCGGCAGCCTGGGCTGAAGGAAACGCGGGAAGAAACAGCCCTGCGAGCCCCGCTGGGAGAGCAGGAGGAGGGGCACCTCCTGAGGTGTCCCTGCGGCCCCGAGACAGAACCCATCGGGGCAGTTGTTTCCCTGCGACCCGCGGGAAGCCCCGAATCAGGGAGAAGTGTGAGGAGGAAGTAGCGGTAGAGGGGAGCAGTTATGAGCTGACTGCAGACCCCCTTGCCCATCGCGGCTCTGGGAGGGGAGGAGGTTGAGGAGTGAAGGGCTGAAGCTGAGCCTAGGGAAAAAAAAAAAAAAAAAAGAGATGTGGGGAATGTGGCTTAAGTCTTCTCATTGTTTCTCACAGTCCAGCTATTTAATTGATGATAAATTCAGTGAATTTTCCCCAAGTCTAGTCTGTCTTGCCCATGACAGTAATTGGTCAGTGATTTCCCTGTCTTTTATCTCATGCCAGGGGCTTTTCTACCTTATTTTCTCCCTGTCCTGTTGAGGAGGGTCAGAAAGAGAGCAGCTGGGTGGGCACCTGGCAGCTGGAGCAGGTGAGCCCACCACACCCCAAAGGATGGTTTTGACTGAACAAGAAACGTAGACAGCAGAAAGCGCTTGGGTTTATGTTTTGTTTTGAATCTTCTGACAAACAACATGGATTCCTGTGTAGATACGATCTAGGCTTGTGTACACTATACAGCTATAATCCACATCTGATGACTACCATGATCACCATCTCATCAACCAATGAAAGCCACGTAAAGCCTCTTCAGATTAAGATTTCTGTTAAACCACTATTAAGTACAGTGGTAGAAGTATTTAAAAAAATGATTGGACAAAGTAAGAAACAGAAGAAAAAGCCAACATCTATATAGCTATGGAACACCAGTACAATAACTACCATAGACTATTGTCTGGAATACAGAGGCAAAGGCTCAGGGAGTAACCACATCAAAAGAAACTCAATAGCTTACATGGCTACACTGGTTACTCTAAGTCCCCCTCCAAATAACATCAGCAACAGTTTTTTATTCTTCACAACTTACACTGTAGTTCCACAGTCAGACATACATCTAATTCCATATACCCACTGATTTAAACAATTTTCTTGTTGCTGTTGGTTTTGTTTTTAAGCTTCTGGCCTTAATCACTTCTTAAAATTGAAAAAAAAATAATTAATTAGCAGAATTAGCAATTATTTAAGATCATTAAGAAAACCACTACAGAAACCTTCAGAAAAAGAGGTCAAAAATCACTTTTGTCATATACTCGCTTATCAAAAACCTAAAATCTGACCTGAGTCCTGCTTGAAGCATTATTCCTAAAATAAACAGGACAGAGAAAGTCAGTAGGCTGGTTCTTGAGTCAGACACAGTTTCTGAGACAGTTAAACCCCACTTCTCTCTGAACTCTAACTATGGCCCTTGCAGTTCAGATACAGATGACTTGTATCTCCTCCTGAGAAAGCACCTTCTTGATGGAAAGGCACACATTTCCATTCCAGTACATAAGGTACCTTGCATTAATACTTCTAACAGCCTCAAAACTGTCTATATGCAAAAATCACAGAATTCCAATGAAAAAGTTGTTTCTAAACATAACATTTTTCTGATGCCTGGAATCTTAATATAATAAGGTCGTAAGTGTCACGTAAGTGAGAAAAAGTTAAAGTCACTTTGTTAATTCTCCCTGCACAGTCTAATGTTACATCTCTCTTTCATGGGCAGAAGGTCTCAGAGAGACTGACCATCAGTAAACAATACTATGTAATTTTCATTTTACTAGATAAGGAGTTAAAGAACAACACAGCAAGAAAACAATAAGAAGGACAGATTCTTTCTGAAGAGTCTTTTTCAGAAAGCTGAAATAGAAATACCACACATTCAAAAGTACTTGCACTTTTTCAAATGACTTGCTGATTTTCACTGTTAAGTTGTATTTCTGGTAACAACTCATAACACTTAAGGGAGAAAGGGAGAAGAGGGAACAGGGGGAGGACCTCTTCTTTAAAGCTGCCTTAGAATCACAAAATATCTCAGTTTGGATGGGACTGTAAGGATCATCAACTCCAACTCCATGCTTCTCACAGGACTACCTAAAACTAAACCATCTGATTAAGAGCATCATACAGATAGTCCTTAAACTCTGACAGGCTTGGTGCTGTGACCACTGCTCTGGGGAGCCTGTTCCGGTGACAAACCACCCTCTTGGTGAAGAACCTTTTCCTAATGTCCAATCTGAACTACTGCTGACACACTTTTGTTTCATTTCCTTGTGTCCTATTGCTGGTGACCAGAGAGAGGAGATCAGCACCTGCTTCTCTACTGCCCTTCCTGAGGAAGTCGTAGACATGATGAGGTCACCCCTCTGCCTTCTCCAAGCTGAACAAACCAAGTGACTTCAACCACCTTCCTAAGTCTTGCCACCCACACACACTAAAAATATAAGAGGCTTCTCTAACCTCTAAATGCTTACTCAAACTACACTCAATATAAATTTTAAAATTATTTTTTTTTTAATATCTCTTGCATTTCTTTTCTTTTGAACATCTGCAACTTTAGTTTTTCCAGGGAGTTCTGAGGACTCTTCTGGGATGCAACATTTGGGCTGGTAGCCCTTTCTTTGTTCTGTGAAATTCTGTTGAAACATAAGCGAGTTATGAACTATGTATATATGTAATTGCTTTCTTACAGATGCATCATGGACATTTTAGCAGCATCAGAAGCACTACGCTTTGTTCAGTGCATCCCTGTAGAACACTGCAAAAAAACCTAGAACTGAAAAAGCAGCAGCAGGAGCTGTAAACTGAGCATTTCAGTCCTTTTCCAACTTCCCCTGCATTGGTTTGATAGGTTTTTTTTATAACCTATGCTTAAAGAAAAAAAGGAATGTGTCTTAAAGAGGGAGACTTTCATCTTTAAATATTAGGCTGATAATCCTGTAGAAGTCACTTTGTTGATGCTGTTTACATAGTCTAATGTTACATCTCCCTTTCATGGGTAGAAAGTGTAAATGGTCAAACCAACCAACCAGAGCAACACCTCCACAATGTCTGGGAATCTACAGTAAAAGCCACGTTACCCACTACACTGGCAACTGCATCAAATCAGTGGAATCAGAAAATCCAAATATGTTTCCTTAATTAAAAAGATATTGCAGTAAGAAATACATGCTCCCCAGTGGGTTTTGCCTGTACAATGAACCATTAATCAGTGAGAGCATTCATTATTAAAGTCATGGTGCCTTACTGCACAGCAGTCAAATTTGGCTTGTTGCTGTGCTAATGCGGAGAAGCATGAATGACACTGAAGCAGCCTTGGATAGCTATCCATCACTTAAAATAATCCAATATGCAACTATGCACCTAGGGATATTTTTTCCTTCCCTTCCTCTACCTTAGATATGCTGTATAGAGATTGCAGTATGGCAACTGCTCTATAAAATGCATTTCTATTGTTCCTATTAATGTTGCTTTTGCTTTTTGCTATTGTTTAAAAATTAAGGGGACTTCCTATAAAATGGGAATGTTTGAATAACCTTTTTTAACCTAAAACTGCATGTTTATGGATACACTTAATTTTACTGTTTATCATTTCAGTAACCCACGTCAGGATTTCAGCAACAAGGATTAATGCTGATACTGTCTCTAGCTAGTTTAAATTAAAAAAACCAAATACATAAAATACTCCAATGTTCTTCAACTTAATAATTGCATGATTGCTATAGGGTATCTCTATTTCTCCTCTGTGTGTGAATAGCAGTTTTTATTTCAAAGCCTAAAATTTTAAACAACGTCGACACACTGGCTTCTCACAACTGTGGTAAGCAAAAAAAAAAAGAAATAGATTTGGCACTGTATCTATAAAAATGAACCCCACCAGCTTTCATGGCATTCACAGAATCATTCTGATAAGCTATGAACTCGATGTAAGTTAGGAGCCCGAACAAGATGGAGTACGACAACACTGGCAATTGGTGTAGGTAGAGGAAAAAAATATCCCAAATAATCGCTCTCATTACTGCATATTGTAAAGCAAGTTCAAACGTTATCACCTACATATGACTATTAGACTAAGCAAGATGTTTACAGTAGGTTTTTGGAACAAAATCCCAACTGAAAGAAATGGAAATTGGCACTGCTGGAGAAATCAGATATGCAAGGAATCGGCATCTGCAGAAGGACGACCTCTTGCATTCCTTCGGTAATGTCAAACTATAGAGGTAACTGAAGGCCGAGACAGCACTGGATCTTGGCAGCAGTGCAGACATCTTCTAGTGTTGCATTAAACACTTGTGCAATGAAGCTGAATCCTTCAGCTGTGTGTGAGTGAAACAGGGCAGGAAGTTTGTAAAGAGGGGCCCTCCTGTCTCCTGCACACAACCGCTGAAACAGTAGATTTCCTTTACTGTCCTGTCTTTGCTGACACTTTGCTACACTTGTTCCTGGATTGATAAATTGATAATTTCTTGAGTCAATGGGAAGATAAGAAAATCTGCCAGATCCTAACAAATACCTCAAAGAGGAAAATTTCTTCTGATTGCCTAAGTAGTTGTCACAACACCCTAAAGCCTATATTTAAATATGGGAAAATAGATTAGTTAAAGGAGATGTGATACCTTAATGACCACTGCAAAAGCTTAAGCTCAATTAGGGGTCAGGGATATGAGGGATCAAGTCAACACTCATTATAGCTAACCCATCACAGGGACTGTAGCTAGTGGTGTGCCCCAAGGGTCAGTACTGGGGCTGGTCTTACTCAACATTTTTATCAATGCCCTGGGTGAGGAGACAGAGAGCAAGTTCAGCAAGTTTGCTGGTGATACAAAACTTGTGAGGAGTGGCTGACACACTGGAAGGCTGCACAGCCATTCAGTGAGACTGGAACAGGCTGGAGAGTTGGGCAGAGAGGAACCTAATGAAATTCAACAATGGCACGTGTAGGGTCCTGCAGCTAGGGAGGAATAACCCCAGGAACCAGTACAGGTTAGGAGTCGACCTGCTGGGAAGCAGCCCTGCAGAGAAGGACCGGGGAGTCCTGGTGGACACGCAGGTCTCCATGAGCCAGCAGTGTGTCCTTGTGGTCAAGAAGGTCAATGGTGTCCTGGAGTGTATGAAGAGAAGCCTGAACAGCAGCTCAAAGGAGGTTCTCCTCCCCTTCTACTCTGCCCTGGTGAGGCCACATCTGGAGTGCTGTGTCCAGTGTCGGGCTCCCCAGTTCCAGAAAGACAGGGAACTACTGGAGAGAGTCCAGTGGAGAGTTACAAGGATGATTAGGGGACTGGAGCATCTCTTTAATGAGGAAAGGCTGAGTGCTTTGACTTACAATCAAACAAAAAAATTACCTAAAACTTTCCCAATTATTTTAGCAGGACAACCGAAAAGAAGCACATATGAGAGAAAAGCTACAGCATTTGGCTCAACGGGCTTTGAAAAACAGGTGAAAGAAAGATTGTGCATCCCTTGCTTTTTTCTGTCAAACTTGAGTCAGCACCACTGTGGGGTGCACAAAGCTTTAAAGGTGAGACCCAAACCACAAAGACAGTGCTGTGTCAGTTAACTGCCCCAAGCCCCCTTCTCAGTCAATGTGTTATGGCAACTGAATTAGCGAATAATCAGGACAGATAAACCACGTGCTGCCTTTAAACATGTTCCTATTTCATTGCTACTGAAACCACTCACCTAATCTGCGGGAATTTACCCTAACCAGCTAGGATGCACCATCTGATAACTGAGCCACCTCCTAAAATTCTTGTGCAAATATTTCCCAGCTGGAGTCAGCAACACGATCACAAAGAGAAACCAACATAAAAATTCATACTCCTGCCAATATTTTAGAGATCTCAGCATGAGGATTTACAATAATTGATTTCAGTTTTGCTGAAAAGTCTATTCATAAATCAAGCAAAATTGTTCCATTCATTGAATCCAATAAGGGAACATTATTTGCTGGTGTTACCGAGGGAACGGGAGTTCTTATTTCGGTGACAATGCCAATATTCTCAAGCATACAGAGCAGAATGAACATCTACAAACAAAAGCCAGAAACATTCCTACCATGAATTCTTAATCTTGTATGACCTACATACCATAATAGTGGGTCATTCTAACATCATATAGGGTGTTCATTTGTATGCATTTTTTTTCCGTTCATTGGTCATTTATTGACTGGGAAGGACTTGACAATTTAAATAATTTCATGCTCTGGGTTAGGTTGGGATGGAGTTAATTTTCCGTATAGAAGCTGATATGGTGGTGCTGTGGTTTAGATCTGTGACTGAAACAGTGTTTCAGCTACTGCTGAATGATGCTTGCACAGCACCAAGGCCTTTGCTCTGGCCCCTCCAGCAGGGTTGGGAGGGGACACAGCCAGGACAGCTGACCCAACTGGCCAAAGGGATACTCCTTACCATGCAACATAATGGCATGCTCAGCAGTGAAACTGGGGAGCAGTTTCTCCAATGTGCTGTTGCTTGGGGACTGGCTGGGAGTCAGACTGCTGGTGGTGAGCACTTTTGCATCACTTGTTACTTCTTTTCACATTATTTTTCTTTCATTTACTAAATTGTCTTCAATCTGACCCACTAGGGTTTTTTCCTCACTTCTGTCTGTCCAGTTCTCTTCCCAGTCCTGCTGTAGGGGATTAACAAGCAAGAGGGTGGGGGCTTAGCTGCCAGCCGGGCTCAACCCACCACACACCATGACTAATTCGTTCCCCCAACACCAACAGTAATAAACCATTCTGTAATGCAAGGGATGGGTCAATGGCAGCTGCACCTGCAGACACACATTCCCTCCAAAGAGCAGGAATAGGGAGGCAAAAGCACAGCCTTTTGTGTCTGAGGCAAGCAATCCACTAGCATTCCATGCCAAAACAGACTGTTTATTACTACTACTTGAAATTTAAATTGCAGGCTGATTCATGCTGACTACTCTTAATGTTTCCCATGGCTCTGAACCTGAAGTAGGACAGACAGTTCTGGTATTGGTGTAATCTCGGGACTAATCTACTTCCTCACTAATTCCTACAGTTAAGGAGCTTACTTATATATATCATACCGAATTGCACAGATCCTCTTTGCCTCACGTCTCACTTTTATTAGAGCCAGACAGCAGAATGCATACTTCCAGGCCCCACGTAACACTCTGCAATGTACCTCCAGGCTAACCTTCAGGGACACAAGCGATGACTAGCAGTTAGGGCTGCACTGTGGAGCCCAGACACCAGAGCCTGGGACTCCTTTCATGGCTTCACCCCTTAAATATAAGTGTATATTAGTTTTCTTTTTCTATAAATAACCTTATACGAAAAATATACAGCTTTTAGATCAGAAGACACATGAAACATTCACGCAATAATAAGTACGATGCTGTGAAGTCTGAGAGATGACGAAGTAACACAGTATCCACACAGGTCTGCTTTAGGATATACATGGACACAGTACCAATGCCAGTTCCCTTTGTGTGCATGATTAACTCGTAAAGTAGTGACAAAAGAAGGGAAACATGTAGCTGCAATGTCAAGTTTACAGCAGCACAAAGGATAAAATAAAAATTACACTAAGTAAACATAAAAAATAAACTAGTTTTGTTTAAAAAAACCCAAACGAAACCCCCCATTTATATGAGATGGCACATTTGTAAGGATCTGTCTAGTTTTTCCAGAAAATTCAATAGCACTCCTGCCCCCCACTCCTGCCATCCCAGATGGCAGAAACTTACTCTAATTTCCCTTCCCTACCTCATTATCTTAGAAGTGGGATATAGGGAGTGTTCCTGTATCAGACACCCCAGCTCTCTTGAGAAAATAAATGTTACTGTTCCCTTTTTCAAGGGTGCAGAGGTACAAAGCATCTCACCTCAGACAGAATAGAAACCTATAGCAGATCAGTATTGAATCCAGCTTTCCCAAAAGTCAAACTTTACACATCTATATAACAGTATGTAGAATTTAATGAAGAAAAACCAGAAATTCCATCAGTTCATCCTAACCATTTTTCTGAACTGCATACAGAGGAATATTTTATCTGTTCCCAAGCATGGAATCTGGATTTTTTACAGAAATAAATACTGGAAGATATTTCTGCTGACACATAACTAGTAAATTGCATTAGAAACACAAGCATAAAAAAAGCCAGCAGAGTAGAAAACTGTCTCTGGATCTCTCTCTGCCTGCCAGAAAGCAGAGGCAGAAGTCCTCACATTAACGCATGACTTTTTTAAAAAGTATACTTTACATACACAGCCCAAGTCAGAAAGTTTGAATTTAACTGGAATATACTTAAAACAGCAATGACAATCGTTACAAGAATGTGATAACAACTCTTCCAAATGTCTTTAGCTGAAAACTATAGCCAGATGTTCTGGAATTAACTGAGCAATTTACAGTAAAGTACATAGAATTGGAGGTTATATGTCTACTTGTGTCCTGTGTCTTGGGATTTAGAAAGAACAGTCATTGCATTTTATTTTCAGTTAATGTGTCTGAAAGTTCAGAATACTGATCCCCTCACATAGCTGTTCAAACAGTATCTTCTATTTTAGTTTCCTTTTAGCCAAAATGATACTATCCAGGAGATAGATAATTGATGGAAAAGAATCAAAATATGTATGTTTAAGTTGCCTAAGACTGTAATTAGTCTAATAGTTTCAGTCTTCACTGTCACACTAAAAGGGTAATTTACAGTGTTATCTTTATACACATGTTGAGCACATTTTTAAAATATTTTGGATAGGAACACATAGCTTGCAAAACTTACAGTACACTGGCTAAATTAAGACTTTCTTCTTCCTGTTATTGATACATCAAGTTGGATAACCTGTTAACAATAACAAAAATGGCTGGGAGAAAACCACAGGCAAACCTTTGGATAACGCCCTCAGAGTCAACTGTTTTAAGGGGTATTTAAGAATTCCTGCCCACTTTCACCACCAGCTTGGAGCTTCTTATCCTTTGATCATGACAGATAAAGGACTTTGAAACGCCATTTCAGAAAACTAATTTATCTGGAATGCACAAAATAAAGTTTAATGAATGGGCTAATGCTTAGAAAGACTACAAAGCATATAAAAGACCAAAGAATCATAGAATGCTTTGAGTTGGAAGGGACCTCAAAGGCCAAGCAGTTCCCAGGTTGATCCAAAGATCAACCCCCCTGCCATGGGCAGAGACACCTTCACTAGATCAGGTTGCCCAAATCCCCATCCAACCTGGCCTCGAACACTGCCAGGGAGGGGGCAGCCACAGTTTCTCTGGGAAACCTGTTCTTGTACCTCACCACCCCCACAGTAAAGAATTTCTTCCTTAGGCCTAATCTAAAGCTGCCCTCTTTCAGCTTGAAGCCATTATCCCTTGTCCTGTCACTACACTCCCTGATGAACAGTCCCTCTCCCACTTTTCTGTAGGACCCCTTTAAGTATTGGTAGGTTGCAATTAGGTCTCCCCTGAGCCTTTTCTTCTCCAGGCTGAACAAGCCAAATTCTCTCAGGCTACCTTCACAGGAGAGGTGCTCCAGCCCCCTGATCATCTTCATGGCCCTCCTCTGGACTCACTTCAACAGCTCTATGTCCTTCCTTTACTGGGAACCCCTGAGCTGGATGCTGTACTAATCATCCCATTCATTCCCATTCATGATAAGCAGCCCATTCATCCCAAGTGGGATCTCATGAGAGCAGAGGGGCAGAATCACCTCCCTTGACGGGCTGGCCACACTGTTCTTGATGTGGCCTAGGACTTCTGAGCTTCTAGCACACACTGCCAGCTCTTCAGTCAGCATCCCCAAGTCCTTCTCCTCAGGGTGGCTCTCAATCCATTCTTCAGTCTATTTCCAAGTCTGTTGAGCTTGGAACAGGGGGGCAACAAAGCATACAGTGTCTTAAATATCGACAGGAACACTCAGATTGGCATACAGAACTAGCAGAGAGAAGTCAGTAACTCTGAGCAAATCACAGGGCAAGGTAGGAAGTGCAGCAAACATTCATTTAAGTCTTCTTGCTGCTAAGCGATCAAAGATAGGAAGCAGTCTAACATAAGGATTCTGATGTTGCTTTAGCAGAAAGCAGATGACATTTCTCCAAATGCAAACTGAATAGACTTAAGTGTGAGCGAGACTCAGGCCGATGGTTTGAACTGTATTTGTGAAGAATGTCTTACTTATCTACAGCCATTTTGCCTACAAAGCCACAAGTGAGAAGTAACCTCACCTGCCATCAACAGACCAGTCAAGTGATTCTTCAGAGTGAAGTGTCATAATAACTCACCTAAACTAACATTCCCACATCACTATCTGAAGCTCAGTCTAATTTCTTACTTCAGTGTCACGGATACGCTGCCTGAAGAGCCACAGACGTTCCTAGACAGGAGACACAGGACCCTTTTTTACAGTGAGGATAAATAGCTTAACTGACACAGCAACATTACGTTGACCTTTAATTATGATTATGTTTTTATTGCACCTGCAAGGATTCCAGGCAAGTGAATTTGCAGTAATTTTCTTTAAAAGCCTGAAATTAGGGCCTTTTTTTTACACTATAAATATCGCTGTCTTTTCTTAGGGCCCTGCTTATTTCCATAGGACTTACCAAGAATATACATTGCCAGAACAGAACTTGGTTCCGAAACAAAAGGCCTGTTATTATAGGGTGTGCTAAGATATCAGAAATAATAATGAAGTTGTTGGGGCAACTAGGCCTAAGAAGCAAGTCAGCTCTCCCCTCAGTCAGCAGCTGTGTTTAAACCAGCTAGTGGCGTAGAACTGAAAGTTACCCATGACTTAGCCGTGCTGGAATTTTATAGGCTGTGTAACTCTATTTTCCTAAATCAAAGTTATTAGCAGTAACAGAAAAGAAATCAATAAGGTCAATTCAGCACATATCCTCCAGCATCTACTTCTTCCATTTATTGTGGTCCTACAAAGATACACTACTCCATTTTTGTCTGTTTTTGTGTTGTGGTGGGTTTTTTTCTAAATACTCCTTCTTTCTCTCTACTACTCCTGTAGCTATCCATCCCAACCTCTGTGCAGATTGACTTATTTGAACATTCCTCATTCCTTCTTTTCAGATTATTATTTTCCATCAAGAAATATTGTTCAAGTCTCCAACAGAATTAACACAAAATTACTGCAGCATGTAAGTCCTTAAAAACACCTCGCTGGTTAAGCTGGAGCGGTGTAACAACTGCTGTCCCCCATTTTCATCGCAAGGTTGATTTAAGATGCCACTGAACTTCTTTGCACTGGCAGATGGCTGGAACAGCAGCAACATCCACCCAGACCAGATATATACTTCGCTTGCCATGCAAAGACATGCAGAGATTGCTTAAAGTTGCACGTTTTCTGAGGGCTGTTTTGGCTGCCTACATTACCTGGTTTTAACAACCTACATACACACTATATGAATGTATTTATATGACAGTCTAATTCACTTGTATCTACAGAATCTAGATTGTTATTTCTTATTTTATTTACAAGCTCATCCTGTCAAATTACACATCAAAATAGAATATACAGGGGGGTTATCCTAAAAAAATTTGCACAAGTTAAGCAAACATCACGTTCAGGAACATATTGCTAGGGATACATCCAGTGATACCAGGGACGAGCCCAGGCTGATGGCCAGGAAGCGAAGAAGGAAGGTGCCACTCTTCCCTGTGCCTCCTCTTCCCTCTCCCACCCTTGACCAACATGAGAGGTGATCCTCCTTTCACAGGAGGGTTGAACCCAATGATCTCTCGAGGTCCCTTCTAACCCCTAACATTCTGTGAGAGGTGCTCCCGAAATGGAGCCACCACAGAGGGGGAAGGTGCACAGTGCCTACCTAAGACATCACAGCATCTAGGAAAGCAGTCAGCAACAGTAGATGAGTTGGTTGGAAGCAGTTTGCAAAAACAGCTCTGGTGGAGTTCACTTACTTCATGATGCAAAGCTGGTGAAAAAGTTTCACAATTACTCCCTAGCTTTCTCTTTTAGCTACCAGCAGAGCTAGCAGTGCTCGGCACTTCTTATTTTAACATCCTATTTTGAGCTACTTACTCAATTTTTTTTCACTGTTTGGGCTGAAATACTCCATCCAAGCAGCTGTGTCTACATTAAGCGCACACTCACGCACGCTCACACCCCAGTCCTAAACAGTTCAGGCATGTTCAAGAATCACATTTCCAGCAAGTTATCTTTTTCTGTTTGCATTATAGAAAGTCTCTCAAAAAAGAGGAAGCTCTGGAAGTGTTTAAGTTCTGCAGGGTATACCAGCAAAATTATTAGTTGCATAATAGGAGTATCTAGAGCCTTCAGCTACAACTGAGCACCTACTGGCCCGAGGATTGTACAGTTTAAGAAAAGGGAAGGCAAAAATATCGTTAAAGCATAATACACAGATCTCTACCACATCCAGTATTCTAAAGCAACCAAGGACAGAATTTGACACATGCAATTATTTTCTGACTAGAAAATAAATTATTCAAAAGCATTATTAAGTTATTTGATACTGTTACTTGATAAGAGACTTGGGGCTTGTTAGTCCAAACATGCACAGGAAAAAAAAATCCACTGGAAGTTTACTGGCCTGCAGTAAAGCCAGCTAGGAAGAGCAGTGGGTATTCACAGCTCTGAATCTCCCTTTACAGTAATTTAAAGCTGAAGCAGCTTGAACATCGTGATCTCTTTTTGGCCACTCATTAACAAAGATGGTCTTCCCTTTTGCCCTTGACTTTCAACATCCACACCCCTCCTCCAAACAAAACAAACCTGAAAAAATCCCAAAGCCTTCACAACTCTTTAAAATCATTTCAAAAAACGTCTTAAAATCATTAAAATAGGCGGTAAATCATTGTTTTATGATCTGAAAACATCTGCAAGATTTACTGAATGAAAACACTAGACACAAAGACTGTACAAGGCTAGAATAGCTATTCATTTGCTGTATTCATGATTATCCATTTCCTTTATTACTGCTGTTAGAATTTGCTAGAGACATTTGAATATGAAACCCCAAAAGAGCAGTTATTCTAATGAATCCTCCTGGCTTAGCATTTATTTTGCTGTTGCCCACCAAAGACAGATATTACCAACACAGCCGGTTGTCTCCTGTTGTGTATCTTAAATCATCAGCTACATCCTATATATTGAGCTGATCCAGTACTGCTTTCGTTGTTCAGCTACAGGCAGTTTTTGAATGCTAATCATTATTACCGTCACTCTTAGCCCATGAGCTGAAGTTGGGCTTTTAGAGATACTTAGGAAATACATGAGTTTTCTGTGAAGTACACTCTGTTCCGCTGCTAGAAGAAAGTACCTGCTTTCAATTACTTTCTGAAAGAAAAGAAAGAAGCAATACTTCAGATTTCATCTCATTTAATCTGAAGTGGATACAAACTCATATATCTGACCTGTCCTGAAGGGGACTCACATATTGCCAAGGGATAAGAGGAGAGGCAGGTATCCAACATCAATTGATTGGCTCTAGATAGTAATCTCAAAAGAAAGAAGCAAAAGAAAAGGAAATTCCAGAACATGTTTGGAGACTTATCTCACACACATGACTTCTACAGTTCCCACAGTCTCCCAATGATACCTACCCTGCTTAGATGTGAAGCAGAGAGCAAGTGAAGGAGCCTACAGTTCTTGCCATTGATTAGAAACCAAAAGACAGAAGTAAGCTTACTAGAGGTATGAGCACCTCCTGCATGAATTTAGCTCTCATCATACTGGAAGAACCCTGTGGCCCAAGATGAAACATTGCTTCCCTGCCTTTTGTTGACAACTCTGAGGTTGCCACTACATTCCTGTATTGAAGTAAGAAGAGAAGTAATGTTTCCAGTGAGATATCCAGAGAAGGGGAAAGAAAAAAAGCAAAAACCAAAGCAAAACAACACACATACACACACACAAAACAACTCAAAGCCCAAGCGCCACCACTTCACCTCTCCCTGCAAACAACTCACTCTGTGTATCTAGAAAGAGAGGTCTACATTTACAAGTCATCACAAAAGTATGTATCTACACTTCATCCATGTATCCAGCTGGGATACATTCCAAAATGATACACAGGAGTGGAAATCTGCATTAGCTACCAAGAGCCCTAAATGGACTAAAAGAATTTAAGATTAAGTTTTGGTTGGGTTTTTTATTTTCTTTTTTCAGTTGAGCTTACTCCTGTTCCTCCAAGGTGTTTCAGTGACATTTGGGAAGGGCAATGCATGACAGAATTGATCTGGATGTAGAGATTTGCCAACTAAGCACATAGAACTACTTGTCCAGAAAGCGCTAGCTGCCTGTAACTCCTCCTGGTTAGAAGGGTAAAATAGGTGCTTCTGCAGAGTGATTAATTCTATCACAAGACAAGCCTCTAAGGCAGACAAGATGACTCATGTTTGGGGAAAGGAGGAATCATCTCTATTACCTGTAGCGGGTGCCTAGGCAACTATTTTAAACCCAATGACTACCTTTTCAGGTAGCTAAAATTAGGTAAGATGAATCGCATCTGAAACGCAGAATAAATATACCAACAAACAGACTCATCAGGGAAATGCTATATAATCAAAAGGTTATTCAAACCTTCTTCTGGAAAGATGAGTATAAATATCCAGTACTACAAATTGTCCCTGATGTGAAAACATACAAGTTTTTCTTATTCCTTTTCTGTTTCATACACAAAATTAAGTATCACTGGAGGTTTTTTTTTTCATATGTTATTTTCAGCAAAAATATATGTGCATATAAATTCAGTACAAAAATAATTATGCAAAGTATTCGGTGTTTATAATGGAGTTGTTTTTTTTTTCCCTTTTGAAAAAGAGATGATATAATACTCCTTCAGTGCAGGGGAGGAGGATTTATTCCAAACTAGAAACCCTCACAAAAATGACATTATTTTTAACTGTTCCTTAGTTATGTCTGCATATTAAAATATAAGAACTCAACCGGGTGCTGAATGCTAATATAAATAAACCATAATATATGAATATACCATAGTATAATTATTTTTAAAAGCATTATTTTGTTTCTAGCTAAGATGATGGACATTAATAAATGCAAGTAAGGTGGTGGCTATTAATAAATATGCAAGTATAAAATGAACGATGATCACGCAGAATTAATTACTCAGGTCAGAAGGGATCTCTGCATGTTTTCTTATCCAACAGCCTGCTCAAAGCAGATCTGTTTCAATCAACATGATCAAACATCAAAACCAGGCTGTGCTGGTTTTGGCAGGGATAGAGTTAATTTTCTTTGTAACAGCTGTGTAGTATGAGGCTGTGTTTTGCTGGAAACTGTTGATAACACAGGGATGTGTGTTATCATACACAGAGCCAAGGCCTTTTCTGCTCCTCACACCACCCCATTAGTGAGGAGGCAGGGGGCGCACAAGGAGTTGGGAAGGGAACAACAAGGACAGCTGACCCCAACTGACCAAAGGGGTATCCCATGCCATATAGCATCATGCTCAGTATATAAATGGGAAAGCTAGTTGAATGGCAGATTCACTGCTTGGAACCAGCCTAGCCATTGGGCTTGGGTTTTTTTTTGCTCTGCAAGTGGTAAGAAATCACATTTGTACACCACTTGTTTTAATTATTCCTATTGTTGCTATCTGCTTCCTGTCTTATCCTAATTAAACTGCCTTTATCTCGACTCACAAGGGGTGGATTTTTTATTCCCATTCTGCTCCCTACTCCCCTGGGTGGAAGGAGAGTGACCCATCAGCTGCATGGTGCTCAGTTACCAGCTGGGGATGATTAGGGCTCTGTCTAGTTGGCTCTTGAAACACCCAAGAACAGAGATCCTACTGCCTCTCCAGACAATCTCTTCCACTGCTTAGTTAACACTTACAGTGAACCCTTTTTTCCCAGTCAAGTCAAAATAGGTCCTCTCAGTTAAGGAGTCAACATCCAGCTCAGGTAAAGAGCCTGCCTCAGTGGTCTTGGTAACCTCCCCACAGATGAAAGAAGGTGGCTGGAGGGCCCCTAAGCAATCTCTGTTCAAGGCTGAAGAAGCCACAATTCTCAGCCTCTCCTCACAGAACAAGTGCTCCTGCCACTGACCAGCCTGGGAGCCCTCTGCTGAATTTGTCCCACTTTATTGATGGAACATGCACCAAACCTGTGAGTGGTAGTCTATGCATAGTCTAACGAACACTGGGTTAAAGTGAATAAAAGCTTCCTTTGATCTACTACTGCCTCTGCTCCTATTAATGCAGCCCAGGATGCTGTTGGTTGCTGAGGCACCCTGCCAGCTCACACTCAGGTTGCTGTGTACCATGATCTTCACATCTGTTTCAGCTGAGCTGCTCCCCAGCCAGCAAGTGCCCAGGATGTACCAATGGTGGGAATTTGTCCGTCCCAGGCTCAGGGCTAACTTATTTGCTTGGTTTCCCAAGGTTGCTCTCAGCACTCTCCTCAAGCCTGCGTAGGCTCCTCTGAATGGCAGCCAGGCCTCCTAGTGCTCTGACTTGTCTGCACCTCACAATTTGTTGTCATCCACAGACTTGACATGAGTGGCCTGCATCTCCTCCTCCACGTCACTGATGAAGAATTAAACAAGACAAGGGCACAGGATACACCCCTGCTTTGATGACCCAGACACTTTTTCATCCACCTAGTAGACCATGCATCTGAGATGTAATGTCCCAACCTGGACAGGAGGATGCTGTAGCCTTTCTAAAGTCCTTCCCTGAAAGTTTTTGGGTAAACTACAGAGATAGGGTAGCAGCTCACTTCATGAGTGACTAAATTACATAAGAGACAACAAGTAAAAGTAAAGAGAGAGTGAGCTCTTCCCATCAAGACCACTGACAGATTCCTGGAGGTTGCTGGGTTGTAAGCTAGCATGTTTAACATATTCATACCACTCATTCCCTTTCCTGAATAGCAGGATGCTAATGATTCTAAGTCTAAAATATTAGGGAAAATAGTCTCCTCCTGCAGAGGACCTTGCAAGGCTGGACAACAAACAGCGATCATGAATGCTGCAAGCAGCTCTGGTTCCCCTTCATTAAAAGGATAAAGCAGGATTGGAAAGGCAGGGAAGGGCAACAGAGACAACTAGAGGCACAGAATGACCCCCATGTAGGGAACAAGGACATATGCCAGCACTCTTTGCTTCAGAAAAGATGGGGCTGAGGAGGTAAACCAGAAAGCTCTCTAAAGTCCTGGGTAGCACAGGCAGGGTGAATGAGAACAAACAGGGACAGCAGATGAAGTGAGCGAGTGGCAAGTTGCACGCAGGTAAAAGGAAGGGGATCTCTGTAAATCGCTGAGCTGTTGAAGCCCTTGTGAAATGATCCTGCAGCTGCTAAACATGTACGTGGTTTCAGGTGAGAAAAATGCATCGAGATTACTAAAAAAAAAACCCCCACACAGAACCACACTGTTTCCAAAAAGTCCCTGAGGCTGACACTGTGCTAACAGGACAGGTAATGCACACTTGCCTCCCTCAGATCTTCCTCTCTGATCATTTCTCTCTGTCAATTTTTAGGGACACAACAGTCAGGTCCCCTACAGCAATTCTTTTGTTTTGTATGTTGGCTTCACACAATGCTCAATTAAAAAATAACCACACTAAATAACTAACCACAGGTGTCTCCTGCCATTTGAGAGGCCCTTGGGTAATCCTGCCTGGACTCCAGGTGGCACTTACAATGGAGGCTCTTGTAGGTCCTGCATCTTATCTGCTATGCCAGAACCCCAAACTAGGGCTGTCTCCAGTGGCAGTAGACAGCCGTGTCGAGGTAACTGAATTCATCCCCCTGTTCCTAGAACACAGTGAAACAAAAGGAAAATGCCACATAAACAGCTTAATATTTTGGAAAATTACGTATTTTTCATGAAAATAAACATTGTTTTCACAGCGCACACCTAAATCGGAGAAAAGTTACTACACCAGAACTTTCTATGGAAACAAGATGCTTATTGTTATTTCGTGCTGTGGAGGTAAAGAATGGACTTAGTGCCATAACCAAGGAAGCACAGCCACTCCTCAGGCATTACAAGCCACGTCAGATTCAAGCAATGAACTATGGAAAGCTGCAAAGGCTCAAAACCAAATCTTATTAACCAAATGGACAAAAGCCACATGAGCTCACAAACATAAGTCAAGCAGAGCAGCATGAATGTGAAAACAACAGAAAAAGAAACCTTGACACTGGTGAGCTTGTTGACTTAACTTCAGGACTATGCCAGCAATAAATTGATCTCTTGTGAGCAAGAGGACAAAATTATTTATGTGAAAGTAAATTCAGACTTCTCTCTCTCTTTCTTTAATGGCCCTGATAGATAATTTGGATATAATTTTGGAAAGATCCCTCATAGTTAAACAGTTTGCTAAAATATTAATTTGGGACCACTTTATATATAAACCATGTTGCTTAAACAAAACACCTGTAAATTCCAGAGGACTTGTAAGAACACCATTTCAAAATTGTTCTTCATTTCCTAAGTTATTTTACTAACCCCTGTAACTTAAAAAGAACCACCTAAGACTTTCGCTCTATAACTTTTTTACCTTTCCTATTTGGGTATGCAATTCAGCCAGCACATAGGAGTGGCTCTATGATCTACTAACAAATGCTAAATGCTTCAAGTAAACGAAAAGGAAGCAAAAAAGTTTCTGTAACACTCCATGCCCCAAGAACTTCAGAAATGGCCAGCAAAATACTCAGAATTACTGGCAGGAAGCGTTGGAGCGTGGCCGGAGCACGCACTGAGTGAATCAAAGCTGTCTCCTTCAGAAGGGCTGGTGTTCAGGAGTTACAAGGCAAAATGCCATCAGACTGTCACATTAGACAAGCACAGCAACTGAAACAATCACGCATTATTAAGCTCTGTTTGAGTTGGTGGATGTGAACCGAGCTCTTTCTGTACGACAAATCCTTGATATAACTTTCTGTTCAATATTTTATTTTTGTGTTGAGGCACATGTTGAGACACGTTGAGATGCTTGTTGTAGGATGATATGATTAAAAAAAAAAAAATCAGGATAATTTTTGAAATTAGGACAGGATACCTTGTAACTAAGATCCAAAACAAGAAATCCACAGCAAAAAGAAATGTAAATATTAATAATACTTGAATTTATACTTTTACCTTGCACATTCAGGGTAAAGTTATACAAA
This sequence comes from Hypotaenidia okinawae, assembly GCA_027925045.1. NCBI lineage: Eukaryota > Metazoa > Chordata > Aves > Gruiformes > Rallidae > Hypotaenidia > Hypotaenidia okinawae. The sequence goes on along the minus strand of BSDF01000002.1, from coordinate 86,006,778 downwards.
CACATGAATAAAAATAAAAAATTTCTTATACCATGTTATTGAGAATACAAATTTATATTGATAGCTATAATGCCAAAGGTTTCCTTAGAACTGAGGTTTTGCTTGACTATTTACACGGAGAATTTTTATATTAAAAATACTAGTTCTCTGAGCATGAAGGTAATTGAGCACACAACAGAGAGTGTAGAAAACCAGACTCCTCATCACGCCTCTTTAAAACTCTCATCTGCGTTACAGAGTTTCGGCCTATCTGAGATAGCCGACAGCCAGTGCAAAGGAAGGTGCCATGTTCACTGAGCGAGGAAACAGCTCTGTCTGCAGCCAGTGAACCTGGGCCTCTTGAACAAGACCATAGGAGAGGTGCATTGGGATCAACAGTGGTGTGCAACCTGCTGCCTGCTCTGTCCTGTACAGACATTCATCAACACCTGCCAACCAATCAAGTGATGGTCAGCTAGACCCAAACTGCTGGACTGAAAATAGAAGACCACTCTATTATCACATCTTTGAATTATTCCATTTCTGACTAAATTCTCCTCTTGCCCACATCAGACATCTCAGTATAAGGAAAAAAAAAAATAATCAGAGGTGATAACACAATGATTTACACAGCTACGGCACTGGTACTGCATGAATTCTCTCTTCTGGAACTAAATTTCACACTCACAAACAGCTGGAATTGTGAAAACAGGTACACCAAAAGGTGCATACCAAAGACAATGGGTAACAGGTGCCATGAAGCCCTATGATAAATCTAAGCTTTACAACAGCCTAAGTGTTTTGTAATGAATTTACAGATGTGCTGTACTACTAATTTTCTTGATTGAATCCAATTTGCAATGCAACACCACAATATGCTGCGTTAAAACACCTTCCTGTGTTTTTTTGGTGTTGTTGGCTTCATTAAGAAGAAGTAAAAACAAACCCCAGTCATTTTACTGGGCTTATTGTTTGCTTATTGGCAGTGACAACGCTGCCTTATCCTTTAACACCGCAAGCCTTGGGATCAGCTGCTTAGGCAGACTACATTGAATAGAAAAGAGAATTTCAGTATGCACGCATAAAAAAAAGATGTAATGGAAAAAAAGACCAGTGATTTTGCAATGTCTTTTCTAATACTGATTTCCAAAGCCAATGCAAAGCAGTTACTTGAGGAAAATGTAAATACCACAAAGTACTGCAAATTGCACAAAAGTCTTCTGAAGAAAGATTCTTCCTCAGATATTATCTTTTTACTGCAAAAATCCTTATTTTAAAAAGTGAATTCTTTGTTTCTATGTACTGGCCAAGCACCACACAAGTTTAGAAAACCTTCATGCACATTTTTTTTAAAAGTCCCCTTTGTTAGTAAACTTGTGGCTGTATGTAGCAGCAATCTTCCCAGTCCAGGTAAAGAAAGTTTCTGTTATGTGCAGACTTAAGATTTGAACAAATTTTGTCTGAACTTCACATTTTTTTGAAGCATCGATTTTAAAGTGCTCATTATATTAAACGACACATAATGATGCAGAAGACATTGGTGTTCACAGCCATAAGAACAAAGTTAATCTCCAACACAGGTAACAGCAACTACATCTGAGAGCAACATGTCAGGGAATTAGTGCTGTTAAGAGACTGAGAAGAACAACACTGAATTACTTGGAAAGAACTAATATGTAATTAGCAAAGATCAGGAGAATAGCTAATGAAGTCTAGGACATCAACAGTTATAATCTGATGTCTTCATCAGGTATTGAGACAAAAACATTATTGGACAGAAATCCATACCCTTCTGTATGCTGTATTCTGTATTCCAAGAACCTAAAGGGCATGCTTACAAGGTAAAAATCCATCAGTCCAGAGACTGTGGAACTGTGCAGGAGTCCACCTGGGACGCCTGTCAAGTTTGCTTGGAAACCATACGCCAAATAAACCATTTACTGAAGTAATGCAGTACTTATTACTGCCGTGAGGTAACTTGCACTTAGTGTGGTCAAGAGATTGTCACGAGACAGAGAGAAATAACAAAATTACTACTGGCAGCAGCCAGTTGTTTTGAAAGTAGCTAATGAGACCAGGCAGGGAGCGGGACTGATTAGACCAATAAATAATGGCAGACTTCCACCAAAGCTGACATGCGGGGACCCAGCAAAGAGCCTTCCTACTGAAGGCAGAGCTGAAGCAAGATGCTGTTGAAGAAACCAGCATCAGAAAATAATTTCCGGGCTGTTAACCAAGAGGCTGAAAGAGAAATCAGAGAAGGAATGGGAAGCCACAGAAGATCATCTTGGCATATTGGCTCGTGTCCTTCCACAGAAAAAGATCTACACACGTTCAAGTCGGGGAAAGCCACTGAAGAACAGTGATTTGTCTTTGTCCCTCCAACACTGAAGATCCGCTTCTACAAAAGCTTTGAGATACCTTTCAATTCCAAAATGTTCATTGGGCTGACTATTTTCTTAGGGAAACACTGAGCTGTGGTATGTTGGGTAAGTATCCAGAGATATCATTCACTATGCAGTGAGAACCTCATTTACCTTGAAAGCATGAAGTCTAGCATGCTTTTAGTCATCTTCAAGGAACATTTAATCCCCAAGTATCTTCTCAATGAAAATAATTAACAACTGCAAAGTTTAGTGCTTCAATTAAACTTACCTGAAACATTTAGCACTTTAACACAGTTACGAGGCACTGCTGAAATACAGTATATAACAATGCTGTTTCAGCTACCTACAGAAAATCTCATTTCTGGCTTGTTTTGTGCAATTCTAGTATTTTCCTTTTCTTCATCGCTATGACTGTTATAAAGTATACAGATGAGTCATGTAATTTGTTCAAAATTCCTTTTTCCAAGGTGTGTTTTATATACCTTACTAGTAAAAAAGCTTGGCTAGGAGAGAAATACTTCTGGGGTTTTTTGGTGCTTTGTTGGTTTGCTTTTTTTAAATTACCACAAAATTATAGCTCTGTCCTACAGCTGGAATGAAGTAAGATTCACCAATCATTTACTTTGCACTTTACAAGAATAATTTCCTCATTTTAGAAAGGCTTCTCTATTATTACTCCATGGTTTGTATTTATAGAGCTAGTTTGTTTTTTCTTTATTTTGTTTCTCCTTCCTCCTTTTCTTCATATAAACGCTTTCCTTTTGGCTTCTGATCTTTAACTGTCAACCCCTTGTTCCACAGTGATCCTATGTTCTGTTACAACTCTCTGTGAACTGCAGGCATATTTTTACTTTTTTGTTATTTAGTGGTACCAATGTCAACAGGTAATCTGCTTTATGAAGAAGTCCATTATCACCTTGTAGGCTCATAGTCCTTAATTAATTGCATGATGACCTTTTATCACGTTCCTTGCCTTGGCTGTCAGCTGTGTGTTGTGCTTTGCCCCCAAATCTGATAAATTTTTCTGCTCAGCTAAGATTACACATTCAAATATTTAAAGTACAGAGCTGTCCTTAACACAAGGTATTCATCTGGTTTGGTGTAATTGGTCATTTGTCAGATGCTTCAGAGCCATCTCAGACCACACCCAGAGAACAAGATCCTCAAAGGCTTTCAGCTAAGATTTCCTTTTAAGTTTTTCACCTATGCCGGAGCCTACTTTGACCTTCACCACAGTGAGTTCAACTTCAACTATGCTGTCCCAAGTCCCTGCAAGCATAGGGAGTTGGGGCTGCTTTTTAGATCTGTGTCACAGCTTCACTATAATCTGTCCTTTGCTTTTCATTTCCACAGAAGACCTTCCTTCTTCCAGGTCTGATGTTTACCTTTCTCATCCTCCTGCAGTTAATTCTGAATGCTTCTTAAGTACTGAGGACACATATCCCCTTTCTAAATGGCTTAAGTTACTTCAGTAAGCGTCTCTCACATTCATCGTTTTTCTTTACTTGATTCAAAGCACGTTTGCCCGTCCTATATTGCCCTTCCCTCAGAATTCTCATCATTATTTTTACTTCAGCAATTAATGTCTTTCCCTTCACCTCTGTACCTTCTTCTCTGCTCTCTCTCTCTATGCAAGAGCTCATGTAACATCTCTTAAGATCATCTGACATCCATAAGCAAAGTCACATCCACTGACAGTAAGACATAAATATGATTTCTAAAAAAAGAAGGATTCACACATTTTGTACTTTTCCCAAGAAATAAATTTCAGCATGATTAAAATTAATTCAGAGAGCCCGTCTCATTTTTCTCCTGTGAAACTGAAAGGCAAGTATCATACTTTTCATTTGGCTAGGAATAGCACAAGCAAAGTTACAAAATCATTTCTACTTTGAGTTTAGTATTTTTTCCTCAAACAATTCACTGATGTTATATGCAATTCTATGACAGTTCTCTTCCTGTGGGTGGCTACAAAAATTCCTCTAGCACTACTCTCTTGTCCTTTGTCTAGAAGAGAACAACAGAATTATACGCTAGCTGTGCTTTATGTAACTGTAGGTACCTTTATAGGCTAATACCTGCTAAGCGCTCGCTTCCTTCTCTTCATGAAAACTTCATCCATGAGCTCTGTTTCAAGAAAAATAGTGAGCATTTTGCTTACAGCTGCAACCAAACACAAAGATTCCAGGAAGATAAAAATGCATTAAAAAACAAACTTCAAAATCAATCAGTGGTGTGGTTCTCCGTATATCCAGTACTATCACTGGTATTTTACAGGGCAATGTCTCACATGCTCCCTTTCAGAGGCATATGCAACAGGGGAGAGGGGAGGAGGAATAATAAAAAGGGAAAAAAAATATCTTTTTTGGACATAATCTCATCAAAAGTGGAATAAGTCAGAGATTTTGCTTTCATTTTCTACTCTGTGAAACTCCAAGTCTCTTCGCTGCCCTTGTCCAAACTCCAGTGAACATTATGTTTTGATTTCTGCATAATTTCTTATTTCTATGCAAATTCTCAAATAATCAGATACATAATTTGGTTCTCTGATGTACAACATGTTCTGTTTCCAGCAGAAGCCCCCAAATTTGCTTCACTGAGCTAGTTTGAATAAATTTGTGTTTCAGCTTTTACAAAACTGCCTATGCATTTATTCCACGAGACTGCAAGTCCTGTACTCAGAGCATAGCAGCCTATACTAGTTCTGCCAGAAGAACCAGACTGCATGTCTGAAGTGCACATACACTTGAGACTGGATTTTTTGTCCAAATTAAAATAATAAATCCCTCACCCCTGCTGAAGGGTACACAATCTTCCCTTCTTTTTTCCTTCTGCATTTCTGCTTACTTCCCATGATCACAAGGAAGAGCTACTGACAGTTATTTCCTTCTTTCTTTTTAATTCCCCTGCTCTCCTCTTGCCCCCAGCTCCTTACCTGTCTTGACAGACCAGTTGCTGCGCCAGCAGGAACCCACCTGGCCGATGATGCAGAACTGAGATGATGTGCTGTGGGCGCATGTTCTCATTCATAGCAGAGCAGGTACTTATCAACCTCCATTTCTGAGGGTGGCTTAGACTGATGATTTAATGAATGTTTACAAAAAAAAGGCTTTCCAGTGCCATAACTCAAAGCACAGTGAGGCAGGCATCTGACAAGATGAAGAACATTGACGTCAAGAGAACTACTCGAGCGCCGGTTCAGCTTTTATGTTTACAAGGCCATGGTGAGGATCACCTCCAGACAACATGGGGTTATGACACTTCAGGCAGATAAAACAATAATTTCCTTAAGCTGATGTGAAAGGGCACTTACACCACACACTGATTTTTACCATTCACTTGCAGCATAAACTTTTTTACAGTTTTGCTCTGCAACAGCTCGAGGACGATGGCACTGTAGTTGTTGAAACCATAGTTTAAAAGAATGCCAAAATCTACACTCTGAAGCACAAATGAAGAATAATATCCTTGACTGCTCCTGCTCCAACTTCACAGAGGCTGAAAATCCAGTACCCAGAGTGCATCTCAAGTGTGTGCATGTGTGGGGCAGAGGCAAGAACACGACCCACGCGATAGAGAATATAGCAAAAAAAAGTTTGAAATTTCAAAAAAATTGTCATACCTATTGCATCCACCTGAGGCAAATACTGAACCCAAAACTTACATGTGGCTTAGCACAGTGTGTCTTTTCTGCAAATCTAAAAATATACCTTAAGGTCTTTCACAGATTTCTAACAAACAGAAGCAAACACCATCAGATTTTAATATATATTAAGAATTACTTACTTTACGTAAATTTCTGCACCAGTGTGAAGAGAGATGTAGCTAAAAGCACTGAATGGACAAATTGTTCTTACCACAAGAGTGGCCAAACTGGGTTCTTAAAGCTGTCTGCCACTTGGATATTACACAAATGTGCAAGACATAGCCACGTTTTCCCCTGGGAAATTCGCAACAACGGAAACTAGTATCAGGCAGCATTTAATGACAAACAAAAAAAAAAAGTCCCCAGAAATCAGGTTTCCTTTCTCATGACACAGGAAAAGCAATTTTTACGCTCTGTATGGCTATGCCAGCTGGTAACATCTGCTGTCTAGAGCCCATACAAGTGTCCTTGTTCTGGCCAGGCCAGAGTTAACCTCCCCAGGCAGCCAGCCCAGGTGAGCTAAGTCAGCCCAGGCTGTTTCCACACCTCACTCCCCCATAAAAGGAGCCTGTTGGGCAGGAGCACTTCTGTGTGTCTCCAGGGCAGTCAGAGCATGGCTGGGGTGAAGGTTTGGTCCTCACATTAGTGCAGTACTCTGTGTTATCATCAGGTGTGCTGCTAATTTGCCATGGGCTGTTATCCTTCCCCTTTCATGGTGCTTTTGTCAGCAAGTTGTCCTTAAACCAACCCAGGGAGGCTCTGTCTGTTTCTCCTCCAGGAGTGAATGTGGCACATGGTGCTCAGCCACTGCTTGGAGCTGAACCACCACAACAAGGCACACATGGGCTGTTAAAATCTAGTTACGCACTGGGCTATGTGGATAGTGTTACAAATGCATCTTGTTCCAGTAACAATTAAGTGTCAGTGGATGTACTGACAATTTACCTCCAGTTTATCTTTGTCCAGTTTATTCTCTTTCAACAGATAGGATCAATGCAGATGAATAAACTAGCCTCCATGCTGACATTAAATAGAAGGAATGGTGATGTAGATGTTCCAGGGGTACAGCTGTCTCAGTAATTGAACAGAAGGGAAAACACACCTATAATCTAAATAAAGTGATTAATGGAAGGTATTGCTAGCAACATTTTTTAGAGTAACTCTCTGTTGCTAAGTCAGTAAGGGGCCCAACTGATATGGCTAGTTTGCATCAATTTCTGCCTGGCAATGTAAACAAAACTACTACTCTGTGATAGAGGACACAGAGTTAAAATCATCACTTCTAAGGGAAAAGCTCCAGATTTGCAAAAGCAATACTGAAGTCTGGCTGAATTTAAAATCCCGATGAATTCAAAGGCTCAATAATAAACCAAAATGTGCACACAAGGGCACATGTACATTCATACCTTTCAAAAAGAGGGGAAAAATGAAAAAAAGAGTAAAAAAAAAAGTATTAAGAAAAATGTTCTTCAAATTTCATGTATTCTATTGGTTTAAGCACGATCATGCCTTTTTCAGCTTGCACAAAAAGAATAAACGTTGTAGGAACATGCACTTCACTGCAAAATAAATGGAGGTGTCTTAAGAAACTGTGTTTCAAAAGACAACTCTTTTGAATGAGAGCCACGATTTTGGCTTCTCACCCAGTGGATATTGACAGCACATAAAAACGTAAACAAACTGGGCAGACGCAGTTTCTTCTGTCTCCCTTTAGACAGGATGCCGTGGCATAAAGCAGTGAACCAAAGCACGCTGCTCCTTTGGCTTTGCCACCTGAGCTGACATTTATAGTCTGCATATGCAGTACTAATAAGATGAAAGCTTTGCACATGCATCATTAATTCATAAAAGCTTCACTGGAAAGGAAAAAAAAAAAAAAAGAAGTCAAAAAAGGAGGAAATTGTTTCAAAGTAGCTTGTGATCCCAGCCTGATGAGAATTTGGCAGAGCTTCCCCCTGCCCCAATTCCACTTCAGTGTTACAGTAAATCTGCAGTACTTCAATCAACCAAGCCAGTTAGACAAGAAACAAACTCTTTGTAATTACTTCCTCAGAGCCTGAGTAATTTTGAGGAAAAATATCTTTTGAAGGTTGATGTACCTACTTCTAAACAACTCTTTGAGGAGAAAAACCTCAAACAGACATTTTTTCTTCGCTTTTGAATGGAGGGCAAGCTCCTGATGTTACAGGAGGGGCCCGGTGTGAGGGCCAGGATGGCCACCATCTACAACATGGATGGCTTCACTTAATACTCAGGCTTCACTTACCATTCCATTATTTTCTTCCATTACTTTGCTCACATTTATTTTTCAACTACCCAACTTGATGGCTACACAGGAATGCCACCGGAATGGCTTCTTAAGAGGAAGAGGTTTTATTATGACTGAGCATATAACTTTTCTATCCTGTTTCACTTTTCCATCAGCAAAATAATTCACATCTTAAGATTTCAATCTGATCATGGCCATAGCTACTATGCTTAATGCCATCAATAAATTAGAAGCAAGTCATTGGCTTTTAAAAGTTATCACTTTTAAAAATACACATTTATAGTATATTTTAAAGTATCTATTTTCTCCTTCTAGGCTTTTAACAATACAAATGTGAAAGTTAAATTAGCACTGTAGTTCTTTACAAATATGTGCATACTTCAAATAATTAGTTGGTTTAAAAAATATCTCCCACTGATACTACTTCAATTCATCATTTGACAAATGTGTTTTTATTTTTTAAAATATATAAAATACTGCAAATAATTGTATATTAAAATTATGAGGGATCATGGATTTTGTAGCTATAATTATTTTAAAGAGGAAACTGATGGTGCAGTTAATCAGCTTGTTTCATTCATTATTTGAAGGAAAACATTCTCCAACTTCATTGCAAATGCAAAATTATTATAATAATCATAGGATCATCAAAGTTGGAAAAGACCTTCAATATCACCGAGTCCAACTGTTAGCCCTACACCACTGAACCATTAAACCATCTCCCAAAGTGCCTCATCTACCCGTTTTTTTAAACATCCCCAGGGACAGTGATTCCACCATCTCTGGGTAGCCCATTCCAATGCTTCACCACTCTTTCGATGAAGAAATTTTTCCTAATGTCCAATCTGAACCTCCCCTGTTGCAACATGAACAGCTCCCTTACAAAGAAAGGCTGAGAGAGGTGCACAGGTTCAAGACCAAGAAGAGAAGGTTCCAGAAAAATCTTACTGCAGCCTGTCAACATATTAAGAGGGTGAGAAACTTTTTCCAGGGCCTGCAGTGACAAAACAAGGGACAACAGTTTTAAATGGAAAGAGGGCAGCTTTAGATTAAAGGAAGGAATTCTTCCCTGTGAGGGTGGTGAGGCCCTGGCACAGGCTGCCTAGAGAAGCTGTGGCTGCCTCCTCCCTGGCAGTGTTCAAGGCCAGGTTGGATGGGGCTTTGGGCAACCTGGGCTAGTGGAGGGTGTCCCTGCCCATGGCAGGGGGGGGTGGGAGGGTTGGAACTAGGTGATCTTTGAGGTTCCTTCCAACCCAAACCAGTGTGAGATTCTGTGATAACATGATCACCTTCCTTCTCCGAGCTATGACCTTGAGAGTACAAGAAACTAAAATTATGGACTTACAGCTTTCCACACAGGCTAGTATTTTTCCTAGTTTTGTATTTGATGCATAGGAAGGTATATATGTATGAATGAATATACACACACACCCTCTCTCAAGTGCAATCTAATTCTGAAAACCTAATTAGTCCTGACTTTAGCTCTCCAACCTTTGGCTCTAAGAGCCCTTTAAAAGAAGAAGGTACCTCTGAGTCTTGCTGCCTAGCATCCTTCAGGAGAATGGAAAAGAAAAAAAAAAAAGTGATGAAATCCTGAGCATATATACTCCTCAACCCACTGTGATTTCTGGGCTGAATCAATACCTTTAAGTAACAGACATGTACTCCGACCTTTGTCCACTCCAGTCAATTTCTCTTAAAATTGGAAATTAAACAGGCCACGCTTTGAAAACATATACTTTGTGAAACAACTGCTTGCACTCCTGCTCCTGAGTTTCAGTTCAGATGAGGTATGGAAAGAAGGCAGCAGTTCCTGCTCCTCTTGCCATCCATGTAGCAGATGAATTTAGATTTTCATCACCTTACAAATCTAAAAACTGCTGGTGATGGCTATCTGCCACCTCTCATTATTTAGTCTTTCCAATACTCCAACAGAAGTACTTTATATTCTGAATAATCTGAAACTAGAATGTGGTATTTTAGGACTAGCTCCAGCTATCTCAAACCAAGTACAAAATGAACGTTACGCTGACCAGTTTGGTCACAGAACAGTAGTAAGAAAGCATCAACAGAAGAATGTAAGTTTTCGAATGTGATGCATTTACAAGCCCTTGAAATGCAAAAAAAAACCCCAACAAAAGTACATGGAGAGATATATATGTATATAAACGGACAACAAAAAGACAGGCAAATGGAAAAAGAACATTTATTGCCTTACTACACAGAGAAGACGAAAGGATGCAGTACATCTAGACACACTACTTAGGGTCTAAGGGTTTCTTGTGATGCTGATACTAAGTTTAGGGGCATGCAAGGGATGCCTGCTTCAGGTATTTCAGATTTTAAAGGAAAGGAAGATACTAGGGGTTTTTAAGGCTTTTTGGATTTTAATGGGTTTTCTTTAAATTTCTCCCCATGCCCCATTGTTTACTCTCTAGAATAAAAGGGAGAGAAAAGGGAAACTGTGAGAGGTTTGAGAACTGTGATTTCCAAACTGTATGGGATTTACAGATTTTATTTATTTGCTTTTCCAGGAAACAGATCCCTCACAAGGTCTAGCATTTCTCACATGGATAATCTAAAACAGTCAACTTAGTGACATGGGATTCTACATGACAGGTCACCTTGCTACATTCTATGAAACATGTATGGATGACATCAACAGCATTTCAAACCTTATTCTGTCTGTATCACAAGGGACACACCAGCAGTGCAAGAGTAACTATCAAGTATGAGACAACTACTAAAGATAGGAAGATGAAGAAATTGGTAATGAACTGAAAAAATGCTCTTCACTAGCCCAGCATATAACCTGTAGAACACTACCATCTGTAGCACAAGAATTTTTGGACAAAAGATAAGTAAATAAAATTTTAAGAGGTAAATCAGTCTGTAACAGCTAACGACGTTATACAGGTTGCTTCAAAGAACTGCCCAGACAGTCAGAAACGAACTACATATTACATAGTCCTTACTCAAGATGAGTTAATGTTTGTACCCTTATGTCTTCATTTTCACTATTTGTTCCTAATTTTCTTATGTCAGGAAATTCAAGGTCATTTTAACACAGGCTCTAAAAAATAATAGTGGGTATGGATACACATTGAACCACTTCATGTCAAGTTATTCCAAGAACACATTAATCACACCCAGAAGCAAAGGTTGTTCAAATCTACTCTTTCTTTGGTGACCACCATTGTTCCAAAAGTGAGTGATCAATAAAAAGGAAGGCAATGCTCAGACCACAAAAATTCCACATATCATGACACAAACTCATCAGTCATTCATCCCACCATGCATACATTCATTTGTTCAAAATCATGGCTGTATAACTCCATGTTTTTGGCATCTTCTTCTACCCTTGCTCAGGAGAATGTCAGTCATTGTAATAGTAACCCTGACAAAGCAAGTGCTGAGGTTATGCACTAGATCGTGACTTAGAGAAACACGAACACAATGAATGATGATTTTGAAGACATAAGCAAGGGGAGCAGAAGCAAGGCATGGGCTTTTGGAAAACAGAATCTAAGCTTACATGGGCCAGGAGCTACAAGGAGTGCTTGATGAGGGCTGTTCTGACAGGCAACCTTGAGGAGCAAAGAAAACAAGCAGATAAGGCCAAAGAAAGCCTCTTATCCTGGCTTGTCTGGGGGAAATCTCAAAGCAAGAAAACTCACATTGTGCCTGCTTTTTCTTTCAAGGGCTCTTTCCTTCTTACCAACTAGGCAACTTCTCAGTTTCTGTGGGACCAAATCTCTTAGGCTGTGCAGAAGTAAAACTTGTCCTCTCAACAGCACTGATACCACTCGCTGAGGATCTAATGCTTTTGCCTCGATAAGACCTACCCAGCTCCACATATGGAAGCACTAATCATCAGCAGAGGGAAGGTTGCGAGGTTTCCCAAAGGAATGGCAGGGCACTCCTAACAACAACCAAAAAATTTGGAAGCCAGTCTAAGCTGAGCAAGGCATAAAGCTCAGAAACCAAATGCACAGGCGTTCTCTTTACTGGAAGAGCAAATCTCTGATAATGATTTTCGAGTTTTTTCTTTGAAAAAATCTTAATGTCAGGGAATTTAAGTTCTGCCCATCATGCAGTACTCACAGCCTCCTTAACTACAGAAGCACAAGATACCATTTGGATTAAAAACAAATGTATCAGCTGCTAGATAAGTAACTTAGGTGCTATCCAGGAAGATAAAATGTCTATGAGAAATTAAAAAATAGCAATACTATGTAAAGTCAGCTTAGCAAGGCACTGCCAAACAGGTTATTAGTTTTGCTACTATAGAACATACTTAAGAAAAAGTAGGCCAAACTCATATCCCCACATCATATTAATGTTTACAAATTTTCATTTAGAAATGCTTCGTAAATTATTTTTAGTATTGATAAAATACAGATTTAAAATAAAAAGTATTGCCCAAAAAAACCCAATAATGAAAGCTTAGGAAGTATCAAGAAACCGATTCACTGATTTTGAAAGCTTCTACATAGTGCTATTGCACCTGACATTTTTTTGCTCTGCTCACTAAAGCCAAATCCATCTCCTCTATTTTGGGGAAGGAGGGCAGTAGATGAAAAATCAAGCATCACTCCATCCTTGGCAAGCACTCATTGAGGGCCCTGAACTTCACGGCATTCGTGACGGATAAGAACGCCTGACAGAGGTTTGTTGTTTGGAGTGATAAAATGTTGACAGGAAAATGAATTTGTTCGGCCTAGATCTACACATAATTTTTAAAAATGACAAAGCATGAAAAGACTGCTTGATATCCATAAATTTGGGAGGGGGGCTGTTTGGGTTTTAGTATACTTGAAAGTCAGTGAAATGTGACTTCTGATGTTCAAGCCTAGGACTTCACTGTAAAAACTGTCTAAAATACAGTATGTGTGGGAGGTGAAAACCCAACACGTGTTTTATGCTGTGCTGCTGCTCTGGCTCCTGGCAGTAGATGGTCTATGGGAAATACCCAGTGCTGGGTGGTCGATACAATTGCAAATCGCCTGGACGCAACATCTTTTTGAAGACCGGCTGCCTGCCCTCCTCTAACCCCACCACACAAAGTGCTTGACAGGTTCCAAACATTGTATTTTCCACAGCCTGGAGGAGGGAATTCTTGGCAGATGATACATATCTCTGGGATTTGCTACTGGCAGAAATTAATTCAAGAGCAAACTTGGCTATAATCGGAATGAATTTCAAGACCTCTCTTCATCAGGTTTCCTTCTGGCTACAGGCTACGATGTCCCACAGCTACAGTCACTGGCCGGATGCTATTCTTGTCCCCATCTTTCAAGCTGTAGGCAGTACCTCGATTTTCTCTTTTAACAGGAAGCATTAGCACCTGAAATTTATACTACAGATATACACAAATACTACATATATTACATATACTACATGCATACACAAATAGTGAGGTGATTGTCATTTTCTAAACATACCAAATACACACCAAATACATACCAAATTTTATGAAATATTAACTATTATGAAAGATCTCCCAACAATCCAATTATTTATGTGCATTTTACGTCATAACTTCAGAAGGGTTAGAAGCATGGCTACTTCCAGAAAACTAGCTTGCCTAAATTAAATATTGCTTCCAGGGAAAACCAGAAGTTTTTTGCAAAACTACAATGCCGCTATTTAAAAACCCTGTTAAAAAACCCATAGTGGCCTGGAAAACTCTCAATGTTCTTTTTCTGCACTTTTCTTGAAAGTGCATGAAGCATATCCCTGAACACATTCAAGTGAGTTAAAAGGAAATAAAACTGTTTTCCTAGGAAGACAATCCCTGACTAGAAGTTTTATACCTGTAACATGGACAGGGCCTTAAAGGTCTTTAGGTCACATCACGAAGAAAGCTTTTTCTCCTCCCTTAACTCAAATTTATCAGATTATGACATTACCAGAATTAATTAAAAAAATTTTCTCAATCCAGACTGTCAGTTATGTACCACTTTTACTTCAAACAGTACTTTGTAATGTATATTAATCATGAAGTATCCTCACAGTGATATATAAACTACAAGCTACCAGCTTTTAATCAGACCTCTGACCTTCACAAAAACTACCAATTCTGCACCACCATTCTAGTTTCTTCCCAGCTTGGCTGCCAGCAGATGATGTCATTTCTTATGGAAGAGACAGTACTTCTATGATAGGTAAGTCTGTTCCTACATTTACACTGCCTTCTGAGCACGACTCTGAGACTACATAGAATCGTGGAATGGTTTGGGTTGGAAGGGACCTTGTTCCAACATGCATGTCCAAAATCTCCAGAGTGTATTTATCATCAACACAAGGCTGCACAGAGATAAAAAAATGGCAGTCATGGGTTGGGGCAACCACACCACTTTAGTGCATCCTCTTTAATCACAAAGGCAAACAGAGAAATGAACTCTCCTAAGTAACCATCATCTTAACAACCTCATCCTCACTGCAAAAATAAGCACCTTCCACGCTCATGAAGAAATAATTTATTGGGTTGATATGCACATCAGCTGAGGCCTGATACTTGTTTTTGAAAAATGGCTGATACTCTACTGACATTTATCTAGCAGCATCATTACTGATAATAGCATCTTTATCAAGCAGAAGTCATTATGTTGCTAAAACTTCCTAATTCACTAGTCAACATTTTAATGAAAGAAAATTAGGAGTAACAGAGAGATGGATATAAGGCCGCAATAGCTAAAATCACATCAGAATTTAGCTGAGAGGACCCTCAAAGGAAAAAGGGGGAAGTTATGCCAGACAAAACCATTTTTGATGATGCCAGTAATTATCTACTATCGTGCTTTATAGAAAACAAAGGCAAATTAAGCATAATGCTTCAAGATAGCCATCTTAAAATATTTAAAAACTCCAATAAGGAGATTATATTTAATTTAGTAAAGGGCTTTAAGTATCAGGAATATTTTACCTGATTTTCTCAAAATTCAGCAAGAGGAATGCAGCAGTGAGGACATTTTGGGAACTCATCACTAATCCCACCCCAAAAGATTAACTTTTGCAGAGTCTCTTCTCATAGACATGCGATCATCAACAGCATCATCAATGCCTCCTCCTCAGTTTCAAGCACACTAATAAAACCTGAATCCAGTTCGAACAGTTACAGAGATGGAATTCACCTAAACTGGCTTGTTCTTCTATTATTGGAAAGCTGTTTCTTGCCTCCATTCTTGGTATCAGTAGTCATCGAATCACAAACATAAAAGTCATTAAAAACTCTGTGGGTGTAGCACTTGTTTTACCAGGGCAAAGTATGAACAGGCATGTTCACCACATCATCTAGCAAGTCACACTCTTGGGAAAGCATTTTCATTTGTTCTTGCGGGGAGTTGTAGGACTTTGCAAGATTTCATGTTTAGCTAGCTATACACTTAATTGGAACTCCTGAGTATGGAAAGTGTTTTATCATAACACAGCTTTGAACAAACTAAAACAGACTCTTGTTTTCTTTTTCCCTCCTTCATAAGGAAAAAAAATCTCTCAAGAAGGTCTCCAGGAATTGCCTACTTATCCGTGGTGATGTCAGGAGCTCAGAAATTTCCAATCTGAGTAGGAAGATAAAAAATAGAAAAAATACAAAACCACAATAAACCTATTATGACTTCTATTAAGAAAAGGTTGTGTTAATTTACTGCTCTGGCATGAAAACAACAAATATTTTCTGTTCTTTGTGCTGGCCTCAGAGCAAACGCAGCTCATCAATGAATTAAAAGCACTATCATTGAAGACACCAACAGACTTCATAATTTCATTTTCCTCATTAAATTTCATAACAATAGGGTGTCATATGCAGCGATTTACAGATCACAAATTTGCTAAAAAGATGCAATTACTGCTTTTCAACGTTATGACATGCTTTTAGACTGCATCTGCAATAAGATGCCATTATAGTACTTACTAAAAAGTAGGTCTTTTAAAATTTACCTAAAGAAACCTAACAGCAACAAACAGAGAAAGCCTCAGCAACTTGAGTGTATATCTTCATGATCAGACTTTGAATTAAGTATCAAATTAGCATTAAATGATTTTTTTTTCTTCGGAGCTTGTTTCAAACCACAGTAGCTTTCACTTATATTTAAAAATAGATCAAATTTATTACAGGAACAAAATGGGGGGGGGGGAGGCTATTAAAAAAATAAAATTGGAAAAGCTACTGAAAGGAATCAAAGATAACTGCTGCCAGATTTCAAATGAGCATTTTTAGAAAGTCTGGGCAGGGGAGGGGAAGAGCTTGGCAGGTAGACAAAGGCCATTTTTCCCTCCAGCTTTCAAATGAGCAATAAACTAAAAGCTATTCACTTCCATCTCTCACTTAACATCGCCACAGTCAAAGCAATGATTTCTTTGCTCAGATGAAGTGCCCCTTAAGCGTGCCCTAGATTTGCAATGAATTCAGTGTGATTTTAGCTATACAACTTCCACTGACTTAAATGGAAAATGCATGACAAAAAGACCAAGCAATTTTATATAGAACTTCTTGAAATGATCGCTACGCTTATAAGTCAGGTTTTGGAAACCTTAAGGCACCTTTTTTTCCATTTCATACCACCAGCAAATTATAACACAGGGCATTTTAGTTTAAGTATATGCATATAAAGAATTACACCAACTGTACTTGCACTATAATCATTTAGATGATTGAACACAATAGGATACTTCCAGTTACCAGTGGATTAGCTTTCAAATCCAGCCCAAACAGCTAGCATCATAGTGATGAAATGCTTCTATATTAGTTTCTTTATCTGTTTACAGACTGTGTTTTTTCTGAAGTGATGGACAGAACTTTTAAATAAAGGTAAAGGGAAAAAGGTGGGGTTTGGTTGGTTGGTTTGTCTTTTTTTTTTAAAATAATATATGTAGGTGAAAGATTTGAAATAAATGATACCCTCACTTTGGTGCTATTCAACTAAAATTGCAGAAGTCTTAGATTAGAAGCACCAATGAAGTCAATCAAACTACATGCATGTATGAGGGCAGCATAATCAGTCAGCTAAAGCAGATCGTTTATTATAACTGTTACATTCTTGCATAAAGTCAAACGCTACTTAGAATATTTAATATTTGAAGAAATATTCACATTAAACACTAAATTTATTTTTAAAGTTATTGTATCAGTGGAAGACATTTGATAAGAAGTCTTTGCTCGTCACTGAACCATTAAGAAATCTTAAACTTCTCCTAAGTTGCTTATCTTTTACAAAGTTTCAGATCAGAAATGGTAATACTTTTAAGACAGAGTAAAGCCTTAGCCAGAGATGAAGAACAATTTTTCATAACTATTAAATATACTTATGTGTCCAACATTATTTGGTCCAGCTTTTACTAAGAGGAATTGGACTGAAAATTACTACAGGGGAAATCAATGGGAAATGAAACAATATAAAACTTAAGATATCACACGTCTGCAGGTCAGGACCTCATTCTTGCTGGCATGGCTATTGCTCTTACCTTTCAACTGTCAGTGGTAGAAAATCCTAAGGAAACATACAGCTATAATATGATGCATAAGGAGGAAGAACTGGAATGTTATTTTCATCTGTTAGAAGACTGTCCTGGTTTCGGCTGAGATAGTGTTCTTTCTGGTGCCTGGAATAGTGCTCTGGTTTGGATGTAGTATGGGAACAATGTTGATACCATGCTGGTGGTTTTAGTTGTTGCTGGGTAGTTGTAGTGCTTACACTAAGCCAGAGACTTCTCAGCTTCTCATGCCCTGCCAGGTGCACGCAAAGCTGGGAGAGCACAGCCAGGACAGCGGGATATTCTCTGACACAGAATATATATGGAGCATGACATATAAATATATATGTAGGGAGGCATATAGGGGTGTGTGTGTATATATATATATACAAACCTGTATATAGGTATACTCTGTGTGTGTGTATATATATATATAAACACACGTATATGTCTCCCTCTCCCTATATATAGAGATAAATATGGAGAGGGTAGTGGGGAGGCAGATTCACTGCTCTGAAACAGACCAGGCATCAGGTTGTGGGTTTTTTTTCCCACCCACATGTGGTGAGCAGTTGCATTTGAACACCAATTGATTTATTATCACCATTATCATTAATGTTATTACTATCTTCATTTTCCTATTAGAATGTCTTTATCTTGACCCATGGCTTGTTGTGGTTTTTTTTTTACATTCCCCTCTCCATTCTCTTGGACGAGAGAGGAATGAGTGAGCAGCTGTGTGGTACTTCCTTACTGGCTGGGGTTATACCACAACAAAGATGGAACAGCATAATGAAAAATATTCCTTCTTTTTCGCTGCTTTTGTTTTGTAATACACAGCTTATTCCTGGAAATACTAGCAAGCTCAAAAATACAATCACTGAGACACAAAATGGATGACTAAAGAAGGGGAAGCATAGGTATTCACCATGCAAGGGTTTTAAGTTTAAAAAAAGCCTGCATATATATATATGCAAATACAGCCTACATAATATGTATATGTTTAAATGCACATATATATGCATGCTTGTGTACATATTTACTTTAAAATCCTCATCACATAGTAATCAGTTTCCCTTGACCCTTACATGACAAAGAGTCATGGGAGTCCTTCGTTGCAGGCTGCTCTTTCTTTGGAGTGGACAAAATTAAATAGGTATTTATTAATAAAGTGCAAAGATCTTTGAATTTCACCATTCTGCAGCAAGGAGGAGGCTGCAAAAAAGGACTACCAGGAGTCTCCCTTGCTTACAGAGAGCCATTTCACCTGAGGAACTAGAGGTAAAGGTGGCAGCAGTTTGGGAAGTTGCAGTACTGGCATCCCAGACCTTGCAGGCAACACAACGGGTGGCACTTTGCTCTTGTGAAGCCACAGGACCGCACTTGAATTCCTCAGGAAGAAGCAGCAGGTTCCCAAGAAAACAGCTGGGAGGGAATGGTTACTGGAGACTAATCTCTCCCTGAATCAACACGCTAGCAGGTTTACCTTCCTTTTGCATCTGCTTTCAGGATCAAAACTCTATGAAAACCTCAAAGGCACTGCCCTTGAAAAGAAGGACTGTGCAAGTTTTCAAAAGGCATCAGGGCAGAGGTTCTCAGCTAGAACCAAAGTGATGGGGAGATCATTGCAAGTGGGCTTTTCTCAGCACAGCAATGGAATACACATAGTAAAATATCAGTGAATAAGAGTTAGGACCCATGCCTATTAAGTCTTTCTCCTGTGGCACGACTCTTCCCTGGATGCTAAAGCCATCCAGATGAATGTTCTTTGGAAGATATAATTTAGACAAAAAAGAACTAGCATCCCAGGCTTTCATACACTAATTATTTTTTTAATCAGCATACAGTTTATCACAGCCATCCTCGGATTTCAGCTTCTAGCTCTTCCTTACTCCCTGGCTGAGTTTTATGGCACTGGAAACTAAGGCGGCCAATTGCTTAGACTGCAGATTACCAAAGCCATAAAAGAAATGACTCAAAACAAGAGCTCTGAAGATAGCACAAGCAGAAGAGGATGAAAGGTGGTTCATCCCCTCTAGGAAGAGGGAAGGAACTGGCCTGGGATGAGGCATATTGGTGAGACTGCAGAACAAAGATAACATTGGCTGTGCTCCATCTCTGGAGAAAAACAAACCAAACCAAAGAAACAAACCAGTGCACTGCCAGGACACATCTTCGGACACATTATTAAAGTCAGCTGGAAAAGTCATTTCAAAAGAAATTAAGGAGATGGCTTTAACTTTAGTTCCTTCATAAATTTAACATGGACCACAGGCAATCTGAAATATATGAACTTTCAGGCAAAACGCCTGCTTAGTGTGCAACTTGTCATTACCTCCCACAGCTCCTGCTCCTCTGAGTGTTGTGAAAACCCAGTGGCTGTTGATTTGTCATCCCAACACACAAGCATATGCTGCAAATTTTAAAACACTGTGTAATTAAAAAGACTACTTTTAAACGCTCACGTATGGGCACTGCACATTCGGTTCCAACAAAAATTCAACAGCTTGGTTTTAAACAGCTCCCCAACATTGCTTTTTCTCCTCTTCTTCCTTTAAAAGATGCACCCCTGCTGTCTCTCACAATTCTCTGACCTGTCTTTGGACCTCTGCTTCTGGATGAAAGCCTGAAACTGTAAACTTTATTATGTTTAAACAAAAACAAAAATAAAAAAAGAACCCAAACCAAAGCACAATTTCTCATAAAACCCAGTCTGTTACTTGAGTATTTCAGGATGATGATAGCAACATAATAATACTATTTTAGCAAATAAAAATAAAGCATCTGAAAACTTAATATTTTCTAGTTGTCCCAAGTCCTAGTTTCCATGTAATTACACTTCAGTCACAACATGTACGATTTTTCCAAGCTATCAAGTACTGTATATTTAAGCAGTTCTGCTCCTCCCCCAACTCCCTCCCAAATTAAAACTCTTGTTGTTTTCAGACTCCACAAATGTTTAAAGAAAGATGAGCCATTCAACTGATTTTCCCACCCCCACCCCCCATTTGAAAAGCTTCTTTAGCACACAGCTAGTGTTTTTATGTTTCAGAAGGGTTCAATAGAAACCAGTGTCCTTCACAATTAAATAACCTGGAATGTGAAATTACATTATGGTTTATAAACAGAATTTAAGGTCCTGCTGAAGGAACTCTTGGCATCCCTTTCTCATCTCCCCTGTTTCTCAATGACACCTTAATGAAGCTTAGAGATAGGACTAGTTCTATTTAATTAAAACTAACATTGCTTGAAAGGAAATTGGATTAAGAATAAGGAAAGTCATATGACTGAGACTACAGAGACCTGGGTCCTATCACTGGATTCAGCTTGGGTGAATATTTTTCTCTTCATTCCCTCTCCATTTCCCTATCTGTAAATCTGGGAATTAAAGAGAAGCAAGAAAAAAAGATTCTGACCTCTGTCACGAAAGGTCTGAATGCTAAAAATACTTATTTTTTTAAATTATAAACCCACAGACTTTTCAGATAACAAGGATTAGAATGGATTTTAGATACCTCAGTTTGCACATCCAACTACTTACATATGCATTAACATAGGAGCATTTAAATCAATGCCAGCAACAAGCACGGTGCAAGGTTGAGCTCACTTCAGAGTAAGTCCAAAGTCATTCCAACAATTTTAAAGGAGCTCCCTTCATTTCTAGCAGAGATCATTTTCTGTGCTGCAACCTGCATTATTCATAAGAGGGAAACACAACTTCTTTCCTCTGCAAGCAATTTTTCTTCAGCATGAATACTGGTTTTAATTGGAAGCACACATGACATTTTCCAGAACCTGGGGGAATACAAACAACTGGCTTTCTATTCTCTTTTCATGGACAGACTGAAGTCCCCTGAAAATAGCACTTTGTTTACAATGACAACATTAAACATCTCAAGAAAATACAGATAGATAAATGCAATAAGATATACCAACTTTATTGTCATGTAAAAAAATCCTCTAATTAGAAAGTAAGCTGCATGTAAATAGACAGTGAACTATTCTACTAAAGTCACCTAGTGAGAAGGTTCAAATCCTCTTCTTAGTTTTAATTAAAAAATAAAGATACAGAGGAAAACTTAAATAACCTATCATAAACAATCTTAAGGTTTTAAAATACGTAAAATCTTATTTTTTACATATATATTCTTAATGAAGAAGGCAAAACGCTCATAATCAGCAAAAACACTGCGGTGCTGAAAATGATCTGTTGTCCTTGGTGAGTGCAAGCACCACCAGTCCTGATTCAGATGAGAAAACGGGGCTTTTGGCAGAGGCCTAAGCTTCGTGCCGTATGAAATAGGATAACCAAATTTTGGTTTTAAGCTCTGGAAATCTTACCAGCAGTTTAACAACACCAATTTGAATATTGCATTTTAAGATAGCATTTTGAAGTGCACTAAGATCCAGTAAGTCCACTAAATTTTCACAGTACCAAATGATGGTACAGGAAAAAGAATAGTAAGTCCTGTAAATGATCTTATGTAACTTTATTATATTTATTCGGTCAAAACCCATGTCTAAGCACCTAAGCCAATAATACAGATGAAAAAAGCCTGCTCCATTAAGGGAGATGTTACACAGGTGTCTCTGAGCTTCATGTCCTAAGAGTTGCAGCAAAAAGGTATGGAAATTTTAAACTTAAAGGCCTTCACACTTACTCTTTAAGGTCACCTTATCAAAAATAGCACAATGGACTTGGTTCAATCCATATCATTTTTCTGTTGAGATTCTGAATTGATTCCATAATCATATAAAAACAAGCTCAATACACAATTAGAGCTAACTGTTGCCCTTGCCACAAAGCGATTTGTGAAGAAAAGAAAAAGAAAAAATAATTTTCTTTTCTTAGGGTCACTGCTAAAAAAGGTATTTTCCATAGTAAGTGACATTTCTCAGCATAATTCGGAGAACTAATCAGATCAGTTTCAAGAAAATGTCAAACCATTGCCCCAGGCAATGTTCTGAAAATTAAACTTACATTGCATCCGATTCAAAAGAAATGAATTACTTTTTTCTAATGAATGCTTTTCTGTATATTAAAAATGAGCATATTTGCCATTTAATATAAATATGCTTTCAATTACAATCAGCTTTACTGTCTTGAACATCTTAAACGTGATAACCAGTAACTTTGATCCTTATGTTCTGCATAACAGGCGAGCAACAAACTTATTGTTGCATTTTAAAAAAACAAATCGTCTTTTAACTTGACAGATTGCCCAAACTAATTTTCATATGAATGTGTATCTTTTCTGCAAATTCTGCACTGCACTGCTGAAGGACTGGACAAGGGAAAAACACAAAGAATTTGGATAAGGGTAAGTGAGCTAGAGACCTCAAGAGGTAATACTTTGTTGCAGAGAAGATAAAGTAACCCAGAAAAGATATTTGAACTTCTCCTTAGAAATCAACATGGCTGTAAATGCAGTGAAAGAGGACCCTGCATTATCCAAACAGAATCTGTGATCCCTCTACCATCTCACACCACCATAAAATAAGCTAGAGAAAATGGTGTAGATTAATAAAATTTCAAAAGCAAATTTTAAATTGTTCTGAAAACTATACTGAGAATAGCTGTCAATGGTAACTATCACAAGAGAAGGATATTTTGAGATCAATCTGATCTGCTGTTGCTCCCAACACCTAGATGACTGACTGTGGTTATTAAACTTGGAGCTTGTGTGAGCACGGGCACAGTGACAACGGAGACAGGGTTCAACACCGTGCGAGGAATAGAAACGGGATGGGACCAGATCCCCTACAGACAACTGCCAGGTTCCAGATTGACAGGGAACTAAGTACACAATAATGAACAAGCGCCAGCAGACGAGAAATGAGTCCTGTAGAGAAAGGTCAGGTAGTTGACAGGTGAACCTGCGTCAAATTCCTGTGGTTGTGAAAAGGCCACACAGACGTGTGCAGGGAGCAGCACAGCTACCTCACTTGTCTCTCTGTGCTGTTAACTGTCAACTGGAAACACGAGCACAGCCAACAGCCTCATGGTGTTCCCCACTCTTGCAGACTGGGATGAAGGCCCATGAGTAGGAAACACACTGTGTATTGCTCCAGTAACTGGCCTGAAACACTTGGTCTGCCCATAAACTTGCCTCTAAATCTTCTCGTCACCAGTGGCCTCACATGTTGACACTCCCCACACACTCCCCAAAGCACACTGTCCCCTCTGGCACTTGTCCTGGACCCTCTGGTCACTCCAGCAGCCAAATCCTTCAGGTGCTTAGCACTCACAAACCTGTCTTCCAAGGCATTTCACCTACTCACCAGCTAGAACAATTCTGAAATGTCGTTCCTATGCAGCCCATAACGCACTCCAAAACCCTAGACGCTGACCCCATGCACTCAATCCAATACAGCACATGCAGAGATGTGCCTTTTACCATATAACTTCATATTTTGAAAGGGCAGAGCTGTCAGATAAAAAAAGTATTCACAAGCAGTGCTCACAGTATTTAGAAGTGAAGCAGGAAACAAGGAAAATCTAAACACATTGAACTAAGTAACATGTAAATCAATTAGAAACAAAAGTCTAGAGAGAGAGAATCGGGTGACTAAAACGTCTAAGCCATGATATTTTAAAGACTTATAATTCACTAGTATAAATTATTCAACATTTAAAACTAAATAGGTACTTAGAAAAAAACCCAACAAACCAAACACAAAAAATCCCCAAAATAATTGCACTTTATTCTGTATGTAACAGTTTATAAATATCTAATCTGTTGTTTCTTCCAGCAAGTCAATGTACTGATTTAGGGTCAAGATTTTGTTTTCAAGGTTTCCAAGTTTAGATTTTTCAGGTACAAAAGGTACTTCATCCCCTGCTCAGTTAGTAGCCCACCCATTCCAGGTTGAGGTATCGGTTGTTCCCTTGTTCCCTGTTTCTGTCTAGTTTTTTCCAAATTTAAGGGGAGGGGGGGGAAAAGTGCAACTGCACCTTCACTTGCTCACTGCTCAGGGCCTCTAAAGCACAGGTTCATCATATTTTCAATGAATAATGAGAATGGAGATAAGGACGATGAGATGGCTGCTCAGCTGTAGCTTCCTACCTGTATACCTCAGGGCTGCATTCACTACCCACAAAGAACTACTGGAGTGGAATGAAGCAGAGCGCAGGAATTTTAAAGCCACCATCCAGCACTTACCCACAGAAGCAGCCAATTAATTCCTAAACATGGATGCTACCCATTCACCCTCCCCAATAACCAATACTCAAGAAATCTTCCCATTCAGTCTTAAACTCTTGAAGCGTTTAAAAAGGTAAAATACTCCTCTACTCACCAAAGACAATGATCAATGCATGATTTGGAACTCCACCAACTGAAAGTCAATCTCTCTCATTAAGGTGCTTTATAAAAAAAAGGCAATATAAAAACACTGTTCTCTTCTTCTGTGAGAAACTCGAAAGTCTTTTCCCCGCAACTGTCCAGCCAAATGCAGCCAAGGCTTCTGAGAAGCATGGTACCACATGAAAAAATTCAGCTTTTAGAAGAAATGTAAGCCATTTTTATTTTTTTTTTAAACTAGTGGTGTATTATTTCTTAACATGCAATAAAAAACTCTCATACATCAAACGTTTTCTCACCTAATCACAGACTTTCTTCAAATTGCAATTTTAAGAGGTTATTTTCTCTTCTCTTGTAAAGGACAGCATATTAGAGATCATACCAGACATTTCTAACAAATAGACAAGACAGCTCATTACCTTGAGAAGCTAAGTGTAACACACAGTTGCTAAAATATCTTAGCCTGCTTGATTGATCTCACTGTTGCAGGTAACAAAATATTCTGAAAAGCCTCTGACAGGTGTATATTGTGCTAAAACTATGAAGGCCCTTAATAAGTATAGACACTGAGAGGCAAAAGTGAAGCCTGAGAGAAGACTCAGACTAGATGTCAAGGTGTCTACTGCACATTTTATTTATCCTCTAATAGCTATGAGCTTCTATGGTAGTTTCACCTATTCAGAAATACAAAGCAGTCTGCTGGCAAACACAGAAGTACCTTTGGATTCCCAAAGCATACCAGCACAGGAGTTACAGGATGGAGTGAGGCAAGGGGCTGCATACCAGCAGCTGGCCTCTCCCATGCCCTTACAAAACAAGAAAACAGGACAGCTCTTTTCAGGCTACGGGGATTCCTTCTGAGGACACCTCTCCTACACACCAAATTTTCCTGGTGCCCATAACAGCTTGGTGTACGGGGAATCAATGTGTCTTTCTTCCCCTCCTGTTACTCTTTATACCCTACTAGACCAGGGCTACCACAGTCACTATACCAAGAGTAGTAATGAAAAATGAGACAGCAGTGAGAGACAAAACCAAAAAGCAAAAACCCACAACCAAACCCATGGGAACTCTTCATTGTCTGTGCAGATGGCCTTAGATATTTAAATAAAAAGAAAGTGAGAACCACTTGTTTTGAAGAACTCTTATGTATATTGCCATGCTTGCCAAGAGAAATTAAGTAGTTTTACACTACTGTAAATATCCTGCAACATGGGCTCCAACTGCTCTCCTGTTTACAACAGAAATCCTTGATATTAGACTGGGCGGCTTATAAAAGTAAACAGTGAAGATTGCACACAAGCATACTAAATGAGAATTGCTAGAAATGGTATTTAAAGATCTCATAAAGTAACTCTATACATATTAAGTAAAGAGTAAGTTTATTATTTTCCAGCCTTTCCTCCTCTTGGTTTTCTAGACAGCATTCTGCAGCAACCACTTTGAGCTTGGTACATCTCTTTCTTAATATCTAGAAATCTATCACCTTCACCACTCCTATTTGTATCAGGTACAGTGCACACTTTTTCACCAGAGGACAGCAAAGACACACCATGACCTCTGACCAGCTAACCTATCATTTCACTAACTGGGAATCAATATTAGCTCCCTATATTTACTTGATGACCAGCAATATTGTAGGGCCACCAACAATATATTCCAGAAAGCAACTGGAAAAAAATAGACATTTAGGGCTGAAAGGTTTCCTGCCCTGAGCACCACGTCTTGTTTCTTTTCCTTTCCTCTGTTCCTCTCTTCTGTCCTACTCCTGCTTCAGCCTTTTTTGTAGAAAGTAGAGCTGATTAAGAGAGAGTTTCACGTGCTACAACACAAGTACTTAATTTTCAGTAGCAGCAGGTGATGCCATCTGAAGTTCACAGAATCAAAGCCTAAATGAGGTTGGAAGGGGCCTCAGAAAGCCAGCCAACACAATCTTCTGCTCAAACCAGGGTCAGCTATGAGACCAGACCATCTTGTTCACAGCTTTACCCATCTAGGTCTTGAAAACCCCAAGTGATGGAGGCTGCCCAACTTCACTAGACAACCAGATCCACTGCCTGGCTGCCCTCATAGTGAATTCTTTTGTCACCAGAAACAAACTTTTCCTAAACTCCATAAATAATGCTGGATTCATTATTTGTGAAGTCAGCTGTATGATTTTTTTTTAGACAAGAAAGTGAATCTATATGTTTTCTATAGAAAAGTTCTTTAGAATGATGCATTTTAGTTGGTTTCAAACTGTATTTGTTTTAACCTTTGGTATTTAAGCTATGCATCTTTCGGTGCTGAAAAATTTTTTGTTAAAAAAACCTGATCCATCACTATCATAGCATGATTTTTATGGAAAGTTTTTCAAATTGCCAAATGTAAGAGAAGGTGGAAGATACAGATGCATTTTAATAATGCTTTACCACACGCATTCCACTCTACCATCATACAAAGACATTGAAAAACAGTGTTTAATCTACAGCTCTCCAGGAACCTCCAACACCAACCTAAGACCGAAAACTAATTGGTTAAAGCTGAAATGTCTAGAGCTGTGGAGTCACAGGACACACTGAGAAAAACATTGCTTTACAAAGTTGTGTCTCACATAAAGACCCATCTGGACTGATAACATCTAATAGCAAAAATCTCTTATGGGAGAAAGGAAACACTGGAAAATTACACTTGTAGTTTGTGGAGAGCTCTTTAACCAACACAAGCCTGAGGCATCTTGATGCTTCATTGCTGCCAGCCACAAAAACAAACCTAATTGTTTCAAAAATGATCTGAATAATCCAGAATACAGTAGCTCATCTATTTCGCTAAAAATACTAAAGTGTGCACATAAATGAAAGATGAAACAAAGACAAAATTAAGAACACACCTGAAATGCTAAATCCTAATTTTTTACAAAAAGTTTTCATTAAGTAGTGCAACTAGTAAAAAATAAAAATCTGAAAGTATTAGACCATTTACTTTGAGTAATTTATTCACAACAACAAACAAATAGGCAGTACAATTCCCTAACACCATAATACTATCTCTTTCTGCTGTGAACATTTGTCAGAATGAGGGCTCCTTTGGTTTAAAAATGTTGTTCAGAAAAGCTAAGATACATCCAAAAGTGTGACTCAAAACCAATGACTTGGGATGAGAACATACATATCTGACAGCTTACAAACGCATTGGAAAAAAAAAATTAGCAATTTCATTATTTGAAATTACATTGTGCATCCAGTTATGAAAAGGTGTAAGCCTTGATCTGTGGAAATAGACTGTACTTCAGAATTATATACTATGTTATAAATAAACAAAATGGGAAATATGGCCTTAAAGGACCATTTGTTTGGTTTTTAGTTAATGCATCAATTCAGGATGTAGACCGGGGCCCCTGGTTTGGAACTCTGGCAGTTTAAATTACTGGAGTAAGGTTTATACCCACAATTCACAATTTGATTTCAGTGATTTCAGTGTCTAGTATTTGAATGTCCTACAGAGATACATGGACTTTGAAAAACAATTTCATTATACTTAGACCTAAACTCCTTATAAAGAGGGGATTACTTTTTTAACTTACAAAACGTGAATAATGGTAACTTCTATTTGTATAGCAGTCCCCACTGAAACATTATACACAACTCAGGTGTTATTACTTTTACCAAAAACTACATTCACTTAAACCTCACAGACACAAGCAGTCAACTTAAAATATGTGCAGGACTGAGCTAAATTAAAGGCAGAGGGTAGTGTGCCAGTTTTACAGAAGCACTTATACTCCTTAAATTGCTAGCATGGGAAAAACAAGGCATAACTTCAAACCTCTCCCCAACGACAGGACAGGTAGTTTCACATATTCTCACAGTAAAGGCTGCCTGTCTGCACCCCCTGAGGTAATCCTCAACATAGATCTACATCCCTACCTGCAATTGTAATGCAAAGCGATCTCAGCACAGCTACCTGTTCTATATAATAGATCAATCAATAAAAGCCAAAAATAGCTGTATAAATTGATATGCACAAGTTAAAATGAGACTCGGATTTTTTCCCTGAATAGCAGATTTAATTTTACTGTGTATCTGAAATCACTGAGAACTGTTCTTCAGATACTGAGACTGAATAAAAAGAATAACCCCTGTAAATGCTCTACTGATAATTAGAGCAATTATGCATCTATCAAGATAACATTTTTTATTAACTAAGGAACAGAATACAGAAGGACAATTTTCCTCTGCTAAAAGCAGTAGTAATGTTGGTGTTCTTCTCTTAGGGCACACATCCCTTCACGTCCATTGAAATGTTATGAAAAATGGGTTTAGAAAGCCACCGTGGTACACATGAAATGGATATAAAACTGCCAGGTATACACAGATGTGATCTTTTCTGTTTAATGGGAAAGAACACAGATAACAGCTGTGAACCCTGAAATGACAGTGAAATGACATAAACCCCATGCCAAGCATACAGTAAATGTGTCAAGTTGGGATATCCACAGCAAACAAAAAAAATGTACTAATAGAGGGCCACAGGAACACTTCCAGGCTGAAAAAAGCACCTTAACTTTTCCAATTAATTATCAATAACCTAGTAGGTTACAGAAAATCTTCATCTCCATAAATAGATGGGAACAGATAAACAAAATAAATACGATCTTCATCTGCTAGATTAAGGGGTGAACCTCAAGAATAGTTAGATTGATATTCTGTATCCATTTCAAGCTTTTAACAAAGAGGCTACTCATCTGCAGCAGCAGTTTAAAAAGGATGTTTATTCACCAGTGCACATCTTACATCTTGCTTAAAAGAAACAATAACCTCTAAATCAGAGTTTTTCTGAATGTTTCTGGGAAAGACAGCTACATGAACTGGGCTGAGCTCCCCATTTCCTGAAACTGTCTCCTGTAATTTTTCTTTCCCCTCATTTTTCTTACTTATTGCTGTACTTTGGAAAAAGGAGGAGTGTTAAAAAGAAATAAGAAAAAGAGAGGGTTAAAAAAACAAGGCTACAAAAATCCCCATGACTTTCTGATTTAAATGAATTTTAGATTAGAATTAGATTTTAGATTTAGATTAGATTTTTAGAATAACTTACATTCTTGGAAAACCCTCAAAATGAGGACCAAGTGAGGCTATGCCCAGAAGTACAAGCATTTGAGTGCCTGCAGTGCCTTTGGAAGAATTAGAATGTAAGTATCCAACCCTTCTTGATCAGGACTCTGAATTCTTTGGCAAAATAAACACATTTCAGTAAAGGATGACCCTATTATTTGAGCTCAAGTTATTTTTCCCCCAAGACACATCAAATAATTTTCGGTTTAACAAAAAATACGTTAAATGAAGTTCCCTCTTTGGTAGTGAGCACTAATGTTAGAATTATAGTATTTCAGATTATTTGGGTTATGGCTTGACAATAAAACTGAAAATATCTTTTCACAGAGCCTTAAAAAAAAAAATCAAGAAAATAAAATCAAATGATTACACGTAAGCCTGCTTTATTCTATCTGTACATGTTCAACATGCTGTGCAATCCCACGAAGGCTGAGTCTTGGAGAAGATCCGAACTGCTGATTAGATATGTTTAAACATAAATGAGAAGGTAAAATGTAGGCATTTTGAAGGGTTTTGCTTCAAGAGTTTTCTTGAAGCCGCTTTTGAGTTTGCTTGTTTGTTTTCTAAAGCAGACAAACATCATATATCTAAATCTGCTCTTGTTCCATCCTTACCTACCAGTTGAATGAACAGAACAACCCATTACCCTAAGAACAAGTATTTTGGGATTATTTACCCATGCAAACATACATTAAAATAATTTCTGCACCAGAGAAAGCAGATTATGGGAAAGCATTATATTCTGTCATCAAACAGAAAGAAATCTGTGCATCAGTATTGAGCCTTTTTTAAGCAGAAATCCCTGATTCAGTGAGGGTCTTTCAGATATTTACTGATTTAGAATGCAGTCTTTGAATAATAATGCAATTTACATTTTATTTCTTCTGAGAAATTGCAGGGATCTAACTGTGTTTAGCTGGTTTCAAGTTCACCAAATACAACAACAAACAAGAAGTGTCTGTCTTGAAGAGAAAGACAGAAAAAACATGGTTTGTTGATTGTTTTAAGGAAAAAAAGGTATCTAGTAACATGTTGGGGTTTTTCATCCATAAATTCTAAGTAAAACCATTTGCAAGGTGCCAGGCAAACTGATGGGCAAATCATTGTATTTGTCTTGTACCTATCCAAGTCATGGCAATCCTGAACATTAAAAACAGATTGCATTCAGATCTGTGCTTGTGGTCTAGACTGTTCCTTAACTTTAACCAGTCAGTGGAACAGTCCTAGGGCATCCCCATGAACATTTAACATCTGAAACTCTGCCAGTGCACAAGTACATGGCTGAAATAATCACACATCATCAACTAGGATCTTTCATACACTGTTCAATGTGCAAAAAGGAAAAGAAGAATCTGCAACATCTCATGTACTTCTCCAAGGACCTCATTCTAGGAGGGCTGTGACAACATCCAAAAATCAGGTTTTCTTGCTCCTCTTTCCTCACCCTTTACCTCAACCCAGACTCACTGCTGAGCGAATGCTGACATCAGTAATTTTCTGTTGACAACCTATATACTTTTTTCTCTTCTCCTGCAAACACCAGTTATTTACAATGTGAGGTTTTCAGATTGTGTTAAGTCTCAGGTAGAGGTAACAAAGTTCCAGGCCCCTTGTTCTGGTGCTTACTGCACTCAGTATCATCCTCTCACTGTTAATGTTATGCTCATTTTTCACATTCAGCGCATCCAGTCTTAAAAAACAAAACATAAAACCTCCACACCTGCTATTTGGAATAAAGACTGTCTGGCTTTATAGCTCAATATGCTGCTGGCACAGTGAAACTACAGATACTCCCTCAAATACATATCCAACATCTGTGTGTACATACTTCTAACAATTAAGAATGAATATTTTTTCTAACTTAAAATTATTCTGTGTTTTTAGAGTTGAAAACAAAAGTAATTTCAGGGCGAAGTAGGGGAGAAGAAGAAAAAAATCCACCCTCTTTCCTGTTAATATTTAGGAACATCATCCTGGAATTAAAGCTAGAGTAAGCATGAACAGTATTCATCCCACTATTGCATACAAAAGATGGAAGCACTGATTCAAGACAATTGAGTTTGTCCTCATAAACAGGTACCTGATTTAGTTTACATTTTACTGGAATGTGAGGAATGGGGGTAGGGAGTAAAGTTTTGAAACTAAATCCCCAGTGCAACAGGAGAAGTAGTATGAAGAAAAGAAAATTGTACAAGATGGTGTTTGCTATATCAGCAACCTACCCTCTGAATCTTCCTCACATAAAATCAAAGTCTGGAAAGTTTTACCTTTAATATAGATTCATTTCTGTCATCTTGTAATTATCCTCCAAGCTGCTTTTATGTTTCCAAGTTCCTTGAAATGACATTAGATAGAAATAAAGAATTAAGTTATCTCCATCATCCCCATCCCCAATTCTTTTAACACCCTTTTCAATGAGAGTTCTGACAAAACTGAAGCATGGTCCTGAAAACAGTTATAAGGAAAGATCTGCAAAGTCATTCTTCTAAAAATGGAGTCCCTATTCCTTTTTTTTTTTTTTCCCAGAGGTAGAAGCCTTCAAAGCTGCATTCTCTAACATCCTCTTTTCCATTTTTTATTTCATCATTGATCTGACTAATATAGCAACATCTTGTCCCCTTTGCTCTTAATTTGTTTATAGTCTGCTCCCTCCTTTTCATAAAGAAAAATTTATTTTTCTTCCATCGAGGAAATGCTGCAATAGAACTCAGTTTTGCTCTGCTACTGTGATAATTTTGTTACCACAGTAAAGTTCTGAAAAGACAGATTAAGAAATTTGATAGAGAAGTAGTTCTGTCACTATTTCAGTCAGCTTTTCTTAAAAAAATTTCAGATTTGCAGGGACACAGAATCACAGAAAGGCTGACATTAGCAAGGACCTCTGGAGATCATCTGGTCCAATCCTCCTGCTCATGCAAGGCTGCCTAGAGCCTCCAGCCAGCTTCTGAATATCTCTAAGGATGGAGACTTCACAACCTCTCTGGGCAGGCTGTGCCAGTGCTCTGTCACCCTCACCCTGAAATAGTCTCCTGGTATTCAGAGAGAGTCTCCTGTGTTTTAGTTTGTGCTCATTGCTTCTAGTCCTGTCACTAGGTACCAGCTGCAAAGACCCTGCCTCCATGTTCTCTGTACCCTCCTTTCAGGTATTATACAATATATAATCAGATCCTCATGGAGCCTTCTCTTGCCCAGGCTGAAAACTTCCAGCTGACTCAGGTTTTCCTTATAGTAGAAGTGCTCTAGTACCTTCATCATCTTCATGGGCCTTCTCTGGACTCTCTCCAGTATGTCTATGTGCCTCTTTGCACTTTGGAGTCCGAAAATAGGACTCATGTCTTCAGGTGTGGTCTCACCAGCGATGGGTAGAGGGAAAGAATCACCTCTTTTGACCTGCTGGCAACACTGTTAATACAGCCTAGGATACCATTGGTTGCCTTTGCATCACAGGCAGGTTGCTGGGTCATATTCAACCCCAGGTCCTTTTCTGCAAAGCTGCTTGTCAGCTGGGTAGCCCCCAGCTTTTTCTGGTGCCCGGGGTTGCCTTTCCCACTTGTGTGGTATGTAGCCAGGAGACACTTGTACTGTCACACAACAGCCTTTTCAAAACATGACATGACTTAACTGGAGTGATTTTCAGGCAATAACTATGGAGTGGTGAAGCAGAGCTTAAGTTCATTGTCCTTTCTTAACTTCTCAGCTTCTCTTACAGCCAACCCTGCTTCATTTTTACCTAATTAAATAGGCTGCCTATAGGCACGCAAACTTGGTCGCTCTACCTGTGCATTTCTCACTGGCTTGTATCTCTGTTTCTCCTTGCTCTTGCTGCTTTCCTTCTAAGTACTTACATCCTTCTAATTGCAATCATGCTGACAGGCAAGGTAGCATAAAACTGGAGGTGTTCTGTACCAACAGTTGGAGAAGGAAATGTTACTACTATGAAGCAGGACATAGAAAAATAGACGCGCCGCTAAGCCTACAAACACAATCTGCAGGGAATGCATCAGCGTTCAAAGCAGAGCAGCTTTCCACTTCCCCTGAAGAACCTGCAGGATTTGTCACAGCAGATCCCATTGCTGCTCTGTGAAATGTGGCATGCTGCCTCCAGCACAGGCCAATACCTGATGCTATGCAGAAACATGAGTAGAAGCACACTGCACCTGGCTCATCTTGAGAGATTTGCTCTTTAATTACCAAGTGGAGCAGAAAAGAAATACGCTGAAGTTCCTCTTAGGCTACGCAAGTCATTTTGCTTATGTTTAAATTTAGCAATATAGACACCTTCAGGTGACGCTGCATTAAATGCAGTCAATTAGAATTAGCTTCTTGCATCTAATTGATAGAGCCAATTTAAATAAACGTTCAAGGAGCTACAAATAATATAGCCATGTGTCCCATAAAAAACGTCGGTTACTGATGTGACACCCAAAGTCACTACATAAACAGGTAAGGCTAAGGGGTTTCCTTCATTTTTTTCCATAGGTGAGAAGGGTGCACTCCACAGGCACACAGGACCAACAGGCACCAACATTGTGATCTGGGTTTGTATGAAACAACTGTCCGTGTCAACAAGGAGGTTAGTCTCCTTCTGAAACTCTGGAGTTTCCCCACGGAACAGAGCACAGCGAGCAACAAGCAAAACAGTCATTCAGGGTTATCACATCTGGTTCTGTAAAATTATTCTCACACGTTTATTGTTCAGACACCCCCATCCCCACCTTGTCTCCAGTCTTCCTTATGTACTGTTTCAGGCTTTCCCAGAGAAAACTCACAACAGATACATTTCCCCAGAAAATATCACTTGTCGTACGCTGAAATAATACTCAGGCAGTGATAAGAAACAATGAAGACAGAGGAGCCCCATTTTTGTAGTGAATGGTTACAACAACTATCTTTGACAATATGATATGAAAGTCATTTATTCAACCCAACCCTGACATAATGATTTCTGGGGGAGAAAAAAAAAAAAGAGAACCCTTCGTAAATTACTTCTTATGACTAAATTATGCCACACTCGGCTCACATTTTTCTCAAGTTATCTCATTTGCTTTACAGATCGATGATGGTCTTCATGCCCAAGCCTCCATATTCTACAGGATAAGCATTTTCAACCTACTCATCAATCTGTCACATTCCTCACGTTTTATGACCCTCTTCAATTTAGTCAAACTACTTTTGTTGGCAGAACAGGGCACAGTGCTAGTGGATTTCTCGCCATTTGAAATAAACAAGATGAACTTCATCCTTTCTCAATTCTTTCAAGCAGTTTTGTACAGGTTTGATACTGAATATGGTCTTGGTAGGCTGGGTTGTTTTGGGTTTGGGTTTTTTTTTAATAAGACAGATTTTGATAATTTTTAAATGGACAAAGACTGAATTTTGAAACCAGAACTGTTAAGAGTTAACACATTTTAAGGTCACTCCCACTAAGTATTCCCTGTTACAATTAGCCTTTCACTATAAACAAGTCCATCAAGTTCAAGGTCTTCTAATAACTGACTAGTTTTCTTAGATCAGAAGAAGTTACTAGCAAGGAAAAGACTGAGCATGCCTACTATCTTAGGGCAGTGTTATCTCACTATGATTTCCCCAAAAAAAGCAGTGGCAAATAGTATGAAATCAAATAAAGAGGGATTACTATTTAATATTGGTGTCTTTGCTTTCACTCCTGATAACAATTTCTCAGTTGTCAAACTACTGCCTAGTTCTTCCATCATATGTTTCTGAAAAAGCTATTTATTATTTTGTGTACTAGTCGTGTCATAAACACACACTGTTCAACCCTTTCCCATGCTTGTAATCCACAGAGAACTTGATATCCAGCCCATTACAGAAACAAGTTCCATACACTTCCAGTTCAGCACTTTCCCCTTCCAATCTCTGCTAGCTATTTTGTTTACAAAAGCTTTCATTTGTAAGTGCTTTTATCTACTAAATGTTGCACTAAGAGATAGCAAGCTACTTGCCTGCACATAGAAAATGGAAGAAGTTGCTAGGAACCTCTCACTCATTCTCTCTGATATGGGGAGTTTGAAAGGAGGTTGTGGTCCTCAGACAAATCAGAGCAATAATCTGGAGCATCTTTAGCTAGACTACAAGAATGGCTTTGGGGTTTCTTAATCTTTAAGAAATTGAAACGTTTCATATTCCCTATATTGAGTGAAATATGAATAATACATAAAAATTAAGCCAAACTAAGTTGGAAATTACAACGCAATTGGTAATATTTAATCCTCACATCTTCCCAGATGTGACAATTTCCACACAGAAATAATACACTCTGTATTCTTCACCTCGATAAATTAGTGAACAACAAGGTGATACAAGCAAAGATAACTAACCAGCCTTTCCAAGTTTATGTCCACCCAATTTAATTTGAATATGACTAAATGTACAGGACTAGAAACTCAGAAGAACAACCTAATGTCTAAATGTCTACCTGTGTTTATAATAGTTTTTTGGCTGATGTAAATCATAGAATCGTACAATATCTTGAGTTGGAAAGGACCAATAGGAATCATTGACTCCAACTCCCTCCTTGCAGGACTGCATAACATGAAACCATATGACTAAGTACTTCTATACAATCAACAAACTTTGTCTGCAAGCTCAGTTCAATTGTTTCTTGTTGGACATCAAGTAGATGTCTTCTTTGACATCAAGTAGAAATGTACAGATTTTGTCTCTGGAAGCTATAAAACTCTAGCTGCTACATGGACAATTACAAAATCGAAACCACTAGTGTTTCCATACAGTGCTTAAAATGGCTCATTGTCTTCAGCACAATCAGGAAAATTCCAGCTGTAGACTTCTGAATTTCCCCTTCTCCTGCATTCCTTCTGACCCCCCAAAAGAGAGACAGCTCCATTTCAACTTTTCCAGAAAACTCTCCTCACCACCATCACTGTTCTGCTTCCTATTTCCCTTTGCAGTGATCCCCACCCAACTCCTTAAACTGCTGTTGTCAATTTGGCTGCCAGCACCGATCATGTCAGATACCCCAGAAATGGATGCATTCGAAAAGGATGAAAAATGTAACGCTACAAGGTGGGATGCTGAAAGGAAAGGACTATATTATGCTTATCTTCTAGAAAACAGAATCCTGAGGGTAAATGTTCAGAAATTGCCTTTGGAGTTGTAGTGACTCAGACCTCGAGTAACCCTTGTTTGGAAGTGTGATGCGATCCCATTTGTGTGGCATCACTTGATCTCAAGCAGGATCAGCACTGATAACCAGATGGTAAACTGCTATAGCTATCTTGCCTCTGCAGTGGAAAGCCACCAAAGTACAGCACTTCTAAAAAGATATTCACTTTCCAGATTAAAAAGTAACTTGAGGCGTGAGACTAGTTTCTTTAACATTTTGGGGAAGAAGCAGGGGAGGAAGAGCGTGGAGAGAAGAATCAAACACAGGCAGTAGTGGTTTGGTATTTGTTCTTTTGTTGTTGCATTTCGGGAGTAGGTTTTGTGGGGAGTTTTTGTTGTTATTGTTGTGGGCTTTTTGTTTTGTGGGGCTTTTGTTGTTGCTTGTGGGGGGGTTGATAGGCTGGACTTCAGTAGCCAGCTTTCATTAAACTGTTGGAAGCAGATGACCAATACAAGATTTATCCCTCTTTTACAGAAGAAACCTGTACTAGTTTCAATGGGACTGCTATATATACATTAAGACCGTAGTGCAGATTGGACAGCATTATATTTTGCTGTGAAATGTAACTCATCATGACATACTCCAAGGAAAATTTAGAAACACAAAATCCAGTGAAAAATACCACATTGCATTTCTGAACCAAGCCTAAAGACAAAGAAAAATCTGATCATAGCTATACAAAAGAAGATTTTATTTATATATATATATATATATATATCAGTCACTTTCCCCATTCTACTGAACTACATATTTAAAACTATGAAGAGTCCTACACAGCCTTCAGGATGCTTATTTACTTTCTAGTTGCATACTTAGTCATAGGCATTTCTTCATATATATATATATATAGGACATAGAAACATATCATATATATAAAGGATATAAATCATATGTAAAGGATAAAGCATATGGATAGAGATTTTAAAAAACCCCAACAAACAGTCTCCATGCTAACTGTTCCTTCCATCAGGAGAGATGAGTATGCCATACTCGAGCAGCTCTGCAATTGCTCAGCTACCAAGGAACTATCACTGCCACATAAGTGGTGGCAGCTGCAAGGCCACTCTAAATTGAGCCAAGACCTGAGGAGATTTGTGACACAGAAAAACTACAAAACAACAATGTAGTTTCTGTATTGGTCCTCATCACTGTTCTGGAGTTCTCAACCTTGGAGTCATTTGCATCCAGGGTAAGTGACAGCCAGGCTTCCTGTCCTCCCGTTGGGCTGCATAAGTAACTATGGGGTGCTTGCTGAGTGAGTGGGATTCAACACTGCACAGGCAGCCTCTCAGACAATCACCGCTTAATTTTGGTACCTAGTTTAAACTGGAGGCCTTGACCTTCACCTTTCACTTCCAAGCTCCCATCCTGTTTCATTCCTCTAGCATCTTGTCCCATTACAGAAGACTGTAATTTCCCATGTCAGTATTCTTCAGCAGTTCAATAGCTCTTAAAAAAAGCTAAATTAGGATTAAATACCCTTTCTGACAAATGTTAAATAACTTTTCCTATTTAAAAGCAGTATCAGTGCAAAGTAATTGATGATTTCAGATTATCAACACTTCAAAATAATGTCATTATTAAATCCAAAACTTACAGGCATTCTTGTTCTCCTTAATAAACTTTTTGCAGTGAACTTGGAGCTTCCACTCTGGGTAGTAGTGGAAGAGTATCCTTTTTCCTCATCTCATAGGTTTAGAGGTGATCCCCAAATCAGTACTGATGACATGAAATTATTTGAAATTTAACTGTAGAGGGCCTGACAACAGCAGTGCTCCTATTCACAGAACAGAGTCCAGTAGCCAAACCACTAACAGGGAAAACAACCATTTTTATTATTATTATTTTGGGGTAAACAACACTGTAATTGCTTGAATGAGGGCTTCCTGAAAGCATGCATTCATACGCCAATGCTCTGCCATCAGCTGTCATGCTAGACATACATTATAGTAACAGACCATATGCATCAAGTTTTTTACTCTAAACCAAATCCTATTTCACTATTGTGGATAGTTTCTAAACCAAATCAGATCATGGTCTTGCTAATATCTCTTACCACCACAGTTCTTTCCATTGGCTGACAGAACCAAAACACAAGCTTCTCCTGTCATAGTAGCAGCTACATGGAGACAGTTGCCAGTTTGCTAGCATAATTCATTCCACAAAGGAATCTGAAATTAAATTTCAGTCTACAGTAGACTTGCCAGCAGTGTTCCACTGCTACAGTCACATCACAAAGCTTCTTCAGTTTAGGCATATACTTCGCAGCCTTTCTAGCTCAAAAGTCACAACGTAGTCCTCAGAAACAGGTGTTGATAGTTATACTTAAGCTCAAAAGAAGTTCTGTACTAAAAAGAACAACCTTATTCTAAAGGCAGCAGGCATCTCATTCAATGTCTTTCTGTAAAAGCCATTTCAGTAGAGCTAGCATGTTGACCCTTGCAATACAAATATGCAAAGCAATCCATCTGCTGGCTGAGGAGTCCTAAGGAAGGATGGTAAGAACTACTAATTTCAGTAAACTCCCACTGAAAGGAAGGTCATGCCAAAGCTAAGTGGTCTCTTCCAATACATACTCTAAAACTTAACAGTCTTTCACAAATGTCTGTGCTGCAAGCTCACACTGACATGGTTTGAATTTGTCTCGCACTGAAAATAAATCACTACCCACTATATGTGAAAATAAATTAATAAATATTTCTATACAGAATATCTTTTGTGCCAGGAATGTCCCTGCCTTCTCTTTCTCCTTTTTTCCTCCTAGGATCAGGTCACTGACATTTGAAACTTTTTTTTTTACTGGTCAGTTGGGTTTTTGTCTTTAATAATGTCTCATTTCACTGAAATTTTTGCCACACAGAAGAAATGTGTTTCTTGATGGTGGATAGACAACTTGTTCCAGCCTCCTGCTTGGGGTGTGGTGGGGAGGTGCAGGGGAAGAAGAAAGGAAAGGAAGAAGTTTGAAAAGTCGACTGAAAAGTACTATTAACATGAACGATTTAGGAATAAGCACTATCACATGTTCTATAAATCAATGTTTACATTGCCTTATGGTTTCAGAATTCTGAGGAGTTTGTGATATGATAAGGAAACAAGCTGAAAGAAGTTATTCAGTTAAGACTAACTTGTCAAGTGTCAGTTTTATGCATAATTAAGGCATACGCAAAGTAGACAAGCACCCATCCCTCTGTCCACCCCCAATACTCTCCAATACTTTAACCAGTTCTGGATTTTAGCCACTGAAATATAATTATAGTTTCTAGCCTTTCACTACTGACTCTTAATTTTTCATCCCTCGACTACCTGGTGGCAAACGTATGTTCCATAGCTACCCTTGTATACACAGCAAAAAACTCCTCCTAAATAAAGCAAGGGTTTGGTTTTTTTCACTTGATGATTACAAGCTTTGTAGAGGTATGGTATTAGAACAAACTGGGAGGATGCAGGATTCCCTGGAAGAGTTAGGACAATCTTGGGTTTAAGATTCTTGGCAAAGAGGGAAGAAATGACCTTGATTCTGCCTGCATGCTATGTAAGGCCACTTTTATGTACCTTGGGGGTGGGGAGCAGATACAAAGAATTTTGAAGATTTTGATAAGACCCTGAAATTTTAATTTTGAGACGTAAAGAATATTTAAATTTTTCTCACTCTGCCTTTTCTCTTTATTTAAACAGATTTATCTAAATTGAAAAATCTGTTGAGTGCTAGTTAGCCAAGTTTATTACTCTACCTGCATCGAGTAATGCAAATATTTCTTAGGTAAGTCTAATTTGGAACATAAACTTGAAAGTTATTAATTTACAAATTTACTGGCTGATTTGTTGTTAAATGGGGAACCAATTAAAGATCCTATATCCTCTTTTCAAAGAGCAGTGCTTCCAAGTCAGAATGATAAAGCAATCTGGGATAGGAACTAATTAGGTTCAGCATCTTAATAATGCTTGAGTTACTTCCAAAGGAGAAAGTCCAGCTGTTTCCTTGATCAGAAAATAGGTCAGAAATCTCTATGCCATATGCACTAAATGCCTGCTGTAATGTATTTGAGCTTTTCACACTTTAATAACTATAAAATTTGCATGGGAAAAGATAGGAAGTACTACTGGTTGTCAAAATCGAAAGCTGAAGCGAGCCAAACTCCATGGAGGGATTTCTGTATTGAAGCTTCAACAGCACACAAATCTCTCCAACACGTAGAATACATGGCCTGAGTTCACACTGGTCATTCACTGGTCACTAAACTCCGTAACTGTTGCAACCCATGCCTAGCGCACTACCCAGAGAAGCAAGCCTGAGGAGATCTGGCTATTGACTGGTGTGGTTAGCTGGTAGTTGGCTGTTATCAACATAGAAAACACAGGCACGGATCATTTAAGCTTGACTGTAAGAGTCGACATGATGCCCTGAGAAGTATCCCAGCTTGGAGACAGAAAAACTGCCACCAAAAGCCATGTCACTGCCGTGCTCACCAAGTGACACATCAATAAAAGAAATGGCTCGTTATCACTAAAATGCTGCATTTCCTTGAGAAATGTCACATCAACTGTAAATACACCTCAGAATTGACCATAACTTCCAAAAGGATTTGTAATCCTGTTCAAATGCAGTAAGAATGGCAACACCACTTCATAGTCTCAAGCCTGGAGCCAGTAGTTCAGTCTAATCACTATTTGTAAACTCAAGAGAGGCCCAAACCCGCCCTGGGCTTACAGCTGCCTAAGATAACCCTTGTCCCACTGAGATAACATGGTCACTTACTTGAAAACTCTGGAATTAAGAAACAAGTTAGTTTTGCAGGGAGGACAGAGGCACAGAAGCAATTGCAGCACAACCACCTCATTATACAAGGATTAGCGATTATACAACATCAAGTGGCGCTTACGTTAATCAGCCAGAGATATATCACTGTATCAGGCAGCTCTGCAGCAACATACTGAGACACCTCTCAATCTCTCGTTTTCACAGGCTTGTTGAAAGGGAGAAAGAAAATGTTTTCATCTGGGCCCTTTCCAAATAAAATCTGAAAACATACCGAGTATAGCTGATTAAAAAAAAAAAAAAAAAAAAAAAAAAAGAGTCAAGCAGGCTGCTTAAAGACAGCTTGTGTAACAGTTATCAGCCAAAAACTGCTTCAGGTATTTCAAGAGATATGCAGACCAAAAGAAAGATGACTGTAGTACTGGGGGGAGGAAATCAATGCTGTCTACTTAGAGTAACCTTTCTTTAACACATGTTTGATTAAGGACATTGCCTCATTTTCGTACTTCAGCTGGGATAACTTTTTCTCCCAGCAGTGGAACTGATGGGGGAGGGGGAGCAGAAAGCTTTAATAGGCTTTTCACAGGGCTTGAAAATTTCTTAAAGTAGATTATTCAAACAGATTATTCTGCTAAATCAAGTTTGCCACACAAGGTTAAATTGACAGAAAATAAGTTCTTTCAAAAAAAGCTCTGTTAATGCCCAAATTACATTTCTTTAGGAAAATAAAGCTTAGATCTAGATTTGGTTCCACTTCCTTTAAAAAATTTAGAATAAAGTTCTCCATATATTTCTCTCAAAGAAATATTAGTCAATATTAAGTTATAGTACTGAGAAACCCACAAGAATTTTCCTCTATCACATTTGTACCGAGCTGCAATTAAAGAGTTATTTAAGCCAAAGATCTTATTAATGGGTTGTTACTCTCTATAAAATCTATTTCAGTTCAGTAGTCCTGATGAAATCCCAATTTATAAGACTGGAAAGCAGCCAAAATAGGAAATCGGTATGGCTCCTTAACAACATAGATTTTATTTTTTTAAGAGAGCAGTTCTGAAATAGATTACAAAGCCTTCTAATGAAAATCAATGGCATTTTAAACTTTAAGGTTTAAAGCACAATCACAGATTTAAAATACCAAAGATAGCAACATCTGCTTCAACCTCTGATTTTCTCTTGTGTGCCCCCCAAATTGGCCTGGTCAGTTCATGATCTTAAGGAAAAAAAAAAATTGACTTTTTGAACTGCTAGTACCTGACCTAGCTAACAAATGGTCTTCATAAACCCGCATGTGGCACGATAGGTAGTGTCTTCTGATACATCGCTGATGTGAAGTCCTGTTTTCTTCACACTCACTGTCCTGGTTTCAGCTAGGATGGAGTTAATTTCTTTTCTAGTAGTGGATAGAATGCCCTGTTTGGGAGTCAGGATGAGAGCAGTGCTGATAACACATTGATGTTTCTTTCTAGTTGTTGCCAAGCAGTGAAGGACTTTTCAGTTGTTCATATTTCCCCACTAACAAGAAGGGAGGGGACACAGCCAGAACAGGTGACCAAAGGGGGTATTACATGCCAATTACATCATGCTCAGCATAAAAAGGGGGCTGGTGGGGGAGGAGCAGGCAGCTCCAGGACACGTGGTTTTGGGGACAGTCTGGATTCTGTGGCTCTGAGCAGTATGGCCAGAGTTTGTGCAGTTTGGTGAGAAATTGCATGTATCACCAGTTTCATATATTTTGCTATAAAGTCCTGTTATTATATCTATTTTTTCTGCTACCCCAGTAAACTATCCTTATCCCAATCAGTGTGGGTTTGGTTCCTTGGGTTTTCCTCTCCTTCCCTCTCCACCTCCCTCAATTCCTCTCCTACTCACTTTTAAAGAACAAGCAGCTGCGTGGTGCGTGGCTCTCTCCAGGAGCACCCCCTCTCCTCACACCTTATTCACACCATGCCCCAGACATGCCCTTCCTCTTTGGAACTACAGAACCAGCAACAGACACCACCAGCTTCACAACTCAGGCCCTGGGGCTTCACCAGGGACTGTGTTTAATAGCCATGGGTCTGCTTTAACTGTAACTGCAAATATTGATAAGGGCCAGGAGAGGGTCAGGAAGGTTATTTCCTGTAGCTGAGCACTGACTCGGCAATGACCTATTTTCTACAGCTTAACAGGAGCTTCCCTTGCAACAGCTTAACACTGACTCTGCCACGATATGCTTTAACCATATGTCATGGTTCAGCTCCAACCAGTTGCTGGGCACCACACACCACTTGCTCACTCCCAGAGGAGAAACAGACAGAGCCTCCCTGGGTTGGGATAAGGGCAGTTTGCTGACAAAAGCACCGTGAAAGGCAAACAATAGCAGCAAACCACACTCACACCACGTGATAAAGCAGAGTACCTCACAGACCTGACAATTACAGAGTGTGAGAACTGACCTAACACCTCAGCCACACTGGCACCCAGGAGCACCCCCTCCCCAACCAGCCCCTTTTATGGGGGAGTAATGTCAGGTGATATGGAAATCAGCCCGGTCTGACTCAGCTCACCTGTGCTAACTCAGCTCACCTGGGCTGGCTGCTTGGGGAGGTTAACTCTGGCCTGGCCAGAACCAGAACACCATACTGTGATAAAGGTCTAAGTGAAAGAAGCAATCCTTGCTCGATTGCCCTGTGAGCCATTTAGAAAAGGAGGAGTGGCTGAACAGACTGCAAATA
The DNA here is from genome assembly GCA_027925045.1 of Hypotaenidia okinawae. Classification (NCBI taxonomy): domain Eukaryota; kingdom Metazoa; phylum Chordata; class Aves; order Gruiformes; family Rallidae; genus Hypotaenidia; species Hypotaenidia okinawae. The sequence goes on along the minus strand of BSDF01000002.1, from coordinate 85,962,012 downwards.
CATAAAACTAGCCCCAAACAGACCAGAGACCATGGGGGAAGCTTCCCCCTCCCCCCCGCATAAAAGAGCTGGGGATGCTGACAACAGTCCCCTGACCTACTGTCCTCAAGGAAGACCAAACAGCACTGACCCAGGACTCATGGGGACTTTGCATGGCTGACTGTGACACAAAAGGGTTGGCGCAAGAACATTTAGGAAAAACTTTTAAAACCTCATTTACAGCATGTTTAGAATCCAAAATAACCTGGTATGATTTGTCCAACTAAAATGACACTTCTTCATTAGAATCCTACAACCTCAGTTAGACCAACAATATGCTCTTGGCTTTGGATGGAAAGCGTGATTCTTTGACCCACAGGCCACATGAGGTTCAGTGAGGTTCTGGCCACATGAAGTGTTCAGTGCAACACTGGACACTTCAAACTGTGACTTCTTAGCTTCTGCTTTTCCTATTCCTGAAGGTGACACAGCCCCCTGCTTTTCCAGTACCGCTCCCCTTGCCCTCTCTTGCTTCAAAACTGTACAGTGCCTGGCACAGTAGCATCAGCCTCCCCTTGTGCCTCCTCTATCTACTGGTCAGAAAAACCAACCACCACCAAACCCCAAAGCCATGCACCACCTCCACCAGCACCCATTTTTTTTTAGCCTTGGCTAGCATGATCGCTGCTCCCAGGGTGCTGCCCAACAAAACTTTACCAGGGAAAGAAGGGACACACAATGCAGCAATGCAGCCTAATGTAATAAAGGGGTGCAGTGCATGTCAACAGTATAGATGCTTTCATGCATTCACTGCACTGAAAGTGTGTGGCTTGCCTGCTGTGGGTAAACATCCTAAGTTTTTCAACATGAGGTTTTGAATGAATGACAGATGAAATGAACACTAGGCACTAAGAACTTACTGAAAATGAACTTTCAGGAATCAACTTTACCTCAGTATGAAGATTTTTATGCAGACTGCAGTTATCTGCCATCCTTCAGAGTTCACTTTACAAATTAAGAGATTGAGTAAACTGTACTTTAGTTTAGGAAGATTAATTCCTTCCTGCATTTTAGAAAATTGGTAACATTAGTGTACCAGCCTGACACATAAGTGGTTTTTAATCTCTATCATATCTCCCACCTGCAGAATCTATTAATATTTTTGACCTTTGCATCACCTATTGATTTCATATCAACAAACTGACCCTTCTTTGTATGAACTAATAATTTCCTTTTAACAGTTTAATGATACATATGTTAGTTTGTACACAACATATGTATCAGTTATGAAACAATACCAGTGAAGTCAAATGTACTTCTCTTTATTCAACCTGTTCATGCACACACACTCAAACTACTCCAGCCTTAATTACAAGCAAAAAAATGAATGGCAAGCATTAACATTCAAGGTTTTCTCTGATTTGCTGAATACTAGTCCAAACACATCTATAAAAAAAGACTTAAAAAAATTTCTAATAGAAGTATTTTTACTGATTGTGCATGTTTTGCAGAGCAGCTTTCTGCTGCTACAATCAATCTCAGGTAATTTACACCATTGTGTCATCAAGGAGAAAGTTCAATTTTCAGCTATGAATGACAAGTCTATTATGTTTTTTCTCCTATACATGGCAAATTCAACACAGACAAATTCAAAATTAGTACTCTGTAATGGAAATATTTTGCATGGCATCAAGTAGCACCCCAAAAATTGAGTCAGCACAGAATTTTAGAAAGAATCTAAACTTTAATGTGATTTAACCCACCAGAGAACTGTCTCCCTCCCCACTTTCAATTCTTGTTCTTCAGAACTAGAGACATATCCATGTTTTTCGCTCCCTGTGACAGGTGGTCCATTCTGAGAACAAACTCACTAAAGAGAGAAATATTAACCTATAAAAACCGTATACTATGTGATATTTCATCTTCCCGAGATAACCATTTGTTTATCCATAAAATACCCTAAGCAGGAGTCTATTAAAGAGCTGAAAAAATAAATCCTTAAGCACTTTCAAAGTAAAACCCACAAACATCCCTACACCAGTTCAAACAAATAAGACAAGGCCAAGGAGAGATGGAGGCAGCAGGAGGAGCTGGAGAACAAATTCTATCAAGAACACAAATGCTTGCAATAGCACCAATAGTACCTGAGCATCCCCTCTACTAAAAGGAGTAGAGGAGAAAGGAAATAAAAAGAACAAGACACAGTCAACAGACTTCTAAATATGGCTCAAGTGTTTCATCCCTAGCTTCTCCCACTTAAAAGCCCATGCTTCCCCCTCCAAGTATCCTGTCAAGTGCAGCTGATTAGCAGGACACGACATCTTGTTCTTTAAGGGCAAATTGGATTTCCTGAGATGGAAAAAAGAAAATGTTGGATTTTTCCATCCAAGATCCCTTTTCTTCTTTTTTTTTTTTAAATCCCATTGACATGATAAAATTCGGTTCATTTGGACAAGGAATATTTTATTCACAGTACAAGTATAAATGAGAAAAGAGAGCAGAAGTACTATCAATTTTAAACAGTACAGGGATTTGTCATGAAAAAATTGAAGAAACCTGAAGTACTGCTTTCCCCTGCCCAAACCTCTTAGACAATAATATTTAAAACCTATAGTTTCTCTCCATTTAATTTACAAAATTTATATTATTTTACTGTTGCAACTGATTAAAAAGCGTGCACGAGAGAACAAGAAACTAATATGAAGATAATTGTATACTATTGCATACAATGAAACTAACTGAAGCCCAGGCTGCTTAGATTTCTATTTAAATCTTTTTCTTCTTTTTTTTTTTCCCCTTAAGGAGTAATGAACAGTCTTTTCCTTAGCCATAATTTGAGACAGATCAGTACCTCCTTGTTTTATTTTGAGATGACACCCTAAATAAAAATTATCATTCTTTAACGTGAACCCATCGCTACAGTATGGATCTAGCAGCCCTCTTAACGCCTTTGTTGCAAAACCAGCTACAGGAGACAAGTCTCTGCACCAACCATCCCTTAGGCTGCTCTCAATCCCTAAATCGCTAGGAGAGAATGGTAGTGACAGGCCTCTCTGTTGATATCATTCTCGGTAAAAAGGTTAAAGGAATAACATCAACAGTGACAACAGCTGTCTTGTGCCCACGCTGCTGAATCTCCCAGGAGAAAGGGCAAGCTCTAGAATTGAGGGACTGTTTGCATTCCCAACGGTCCTTTGTATTTTTATTTCTGGCATTAGACATGCACAATACATTCACATAGTAGCATGAGCAGTGAGAAATAATGTGGTGACCTTTAAAAGTTGTGAACTTCAGCAGAGCTTCCTTTTGTCCTCTTATCCACAGTTTTGTTTCTTAAACCCAGCTGTAACAAGGCAAGAATTCTTACCCTTGATTACCATGGATGGTACAGTGAACAAGGTAGTTTAAGGAAGAAAGGAAGGAAGTCTTAAAAAACCAAAAGCCAAACAAACAATGTGTATTTCACAAAACAGAAATCCCACTGAAAGTAATTCGGAGGATATTTGTCCATTTAAAGTAGGCAAAAAAGGCGATGAAGGCTACAGCACATTATAGCATGATCCTGCTCCTTCAATAGATGCCTTCCCTTGGGGCATGCAGTTAGGGCATGAGATGTACTGAAGCGCTGGCACTCTGGCGCTGTGCTCCAGAACCCCTTGACTGTTCTGAACCCCAAATCTCACCATTAACAGGTTTTGCTTCAATTGTTTGAGGGTTTTGTGGGTTTTTCCCTTCTTTAAAACAGGAAAGGAAGTGGATACTTAAACAAAATAGCAAAAGAAAGACAGAAATAATGTATTTTTATCTCAGTAATGACAGTTCTAGCAATATCTTATTAGGAAAATAAACTGAACATACACATAGAAAACCTGTGTATTCATATACAAGATGACCCTTCATTTTTCTTATGGAGAAAGTAAATACATCTAAAACATTGGCACTCATCCCGAATGTTTTGCTTTTTCCTCAGCTGAAAAAGGAAAAAGCTATTTTATAGGACTTAAATATTTGAATAGATTTTTTTTTCATGTGTCTCCTTATTGCAAACATCCCTCTTGTTCACCAAATAGCTTACTAAATTAAATGGAAATTTCTCACAAATGCTCTACATGACAGTTCTGCAGCACTGCTTTTTGTCTACAATTACATTTAACAGAAAAGAAATACTTTGGTTTACCATTTAATTTCTATTATAGTGGCAATGGGGAAATATTAATTATATATTCACATTGCAGCTATGAAATTTAAGCTCTTCCATTCTTTCACAGACAAATACTCTCTTTTCCAGGTGGAAAAAACACTTTTAAACTGTTTTACACACTGGTATTACTCAAACAAATGGCTTAGTAATGGCTTTAGAAGAAGAAAAACAGTTCTGCAATCACTGTGCTCCTTTCCTTGGGCACTGGGAAGTTTGAGTCAGCTGAAAAAAATCCCCAGTAATTACTGGAGAACTCCTCAAACTATGTATTTGCTCAAAAAAGGTGTGACTTTTGCTAACTGTGCAACCTCTCCCCCTTGCTTACTGTATCAGGACTTCATCTGTCAAACCAACTAAAACAACCCACTACAGCAGAGAGCATTTTCTGTCATGCCCATGCACTAAACTGGCAGCTCAGACTAACAACTGCAGATCTGGGCACAGGTACCGCAACAGTCTGTGTTACATATACAGATAGCAAGACGTAAGGAAACACCTGATCATCATTACCCAGGTACTCAAAACAAGAGATAAGCCAAAGTAATCGCTGACAAGGTAACAAGAATCTTGCCAAATGTTTAGGGAGGGAAAGCAGACAATGAGGAGAACCTGATTAGGCTCTCGATATAGATTACTGAGGGCTTTTTTCCCCCTCTACTACTATTTATTTTTTCCCCACTACTATTTAAAGGTCAGTTCCCACAAACCCACTGATTCTTTTCAATGTCTCAGGTAATAAAAGCAATTCCTGAAGTTTGGATTAACAAAGTAGGAAACAAAGAAATACCAGGAAAAAAAAAATAACAAAGACAGGAAAAGGGAAACTCACTGTATGCAAACTACAGGCAAGTGAAGGGAAATAATAAATGTAATTATACATATGTTTTTCCTCAATATTAGAAAGGAACGATTCTTGCGAGGTATAGCTATAGAGAGGTATGCTGATGCCATGGCTTAGCAGTGGTTAGTCTTACCTGGACATACAATACCACTGAAACAGAAAAGCAGCCGTCAAGATCAAGAAAAGGGTTACAGAAAGAGAGATTAATTTCCAGCTCCCTGTTACAAGTAGTTACGGATTGTGCAATCTTGAAGAACTCCTTTAACCATGTTTCTGCAATAGCCTCTATAACTCACTGTTTTCACAGTCCTACCTGACATCAAGGAGGACAGTGAAGAATAAATTGAAGCCCTGACATGACAGCAGCTTCTGTATGAGGTCAACCATGAATATTCTCATGTGCATGGCTTTGAGGTGTCAGAAAGCTACAGAATGAGATACGACCACGTTTAGCACTGAATACTTTTTCTTAATGTTTTTTCAGCTCACAGTCATACATATTTCTAACCTCATTTGAAGAGGCAACAGAGATGAAGGAGTCTGCTGTAGGAAGGGATTTCAACCCCCCAAACTTTCATTTACAAATCTTTCAGGGTTCCTTTTCCAAAACATCATTAAATGCATCCAGCAACCAGCTGAAGTGAAGGCACAGAGTCCTCGTCTCCTCGTCACAGTGGACTGACATATCCACCGTGCTACAAAAACCAACCCACAACACCAAAGGGCTTCCGAACATCTCATCCTCACCCTGCGCAGAAGCTAAAAGAACCAGCTCCCAGTGTCCTACAGAACTGTAATTGTAGATTCCTGTCAAATGGATATATCCAGCCAGATGCAACCACTACAATCATCTTGCGTGTTTGGAAATTAGTTTTGAAAACAAGACTTTGTCAGACTCTACTAGCAACTAATTTCCAAAATGCAAAAAGTATTTCATGAGTGCTCTAGTACCTACTAGTTATCTTCTCTCACTAACACCTTTCCAGAAATCGTTTAAAAAACACAACCAACTCCAAACCCAAACAAAGAAACAAGAAAAACCGTCATTTTCAAAATGAAAATTTTCTTCTAGCATAATTGTGACTTTGGGCATGTTATTGAAACCTGTCACATTTCTGACCATCAGCACATACAGAATTATTACACTGACTTACTGGCATCCTCTGTAAGCCATCAGTTCAGTGTGCCTTTTCCTGTACTCCAGAGCAGCATATGTATTCAGGGCTACTTCAGCCGAATTTAATAGACACTGACAACACAACCATGCTGGCTTCAAGTTAGAAGCCCTCTTCCTGTGCAAAGTGATGTCATTTTTGAACCTCCCTAATAAATTATAGTGAAGATATTTTAGTGGCAGATACATTCAAATGTCTCCTGTTGTCAAAATCAACCTGTTAATGTACCAGCAACACTCAAGAGTTTAGTAGCTATTAGCCATTTAGCACATGTACATAACGAACTGGTTCATAACAATTAGTCACTAAGCACGTCTTCATCTGACATTAACTGTCATAAACTTCTCAACAAAATTGTTGAGAATATTTCATTATTCCCAGAAATATTTTAAAATAAGTATTTGATCATTAAAGAGGAACAGACTTCATCTGAAAGATGACACGGCTCAGAATACTTCCTTTTCTTTCTCCAAAGAGTATCTAGAGTTTTCCCCACAAATTCCCATTACACTATTTCAGGCTGTTTATTAAATTTTTATTATTTTTTTTTGATGTTTGGGTGAGGTGGGGTTGCTGTGTGTTTGTTTGGGGTCTTTTAATAAAAGCAATTCTAATTAACACATACAAATAAAATAATGACCATGTAAGTTAAATCACATGTCATTACATGCAGATGTTAGGAACCACCAAGAACTGTTTAGTGCACAGAAATTGATACTAAACCTGAAAACTATACATGGTATGGAGACCTCCAATACAGAAACAGATAAAAGTCATCTAAAGTCTTTAACATATCTTCTATGTAAGACAGTTGCATAAAGGATGCTAAAATTAGAAGTGAGTGTTTGCCAGTTGATTATTCACAGCGGAACACAATCCTCAGTTTACAGTTTTGGGAAACATGTTTATACAATTTATTTATTTATTAAAAGCTGCTACGATGTACTTCTACATTTTGACCTTTTATTTTCCACTGCAAGTCTTTTCAATTAGAAAGCATAAGATGAACACAATGAAACAACTGTATCTACGTGCCCTCAAGTATATATAAAAAACAAATGTTGTTAGTTACGAACTTCTGAGACCCAGTAAGAGACACAATCCTTTGTAACTGGCGAGGTGTATGGTAGTCTAAATGGATGATTAAGTACGCAAGACAAAAAAGCCAGCTGAACAAAAGAGTGTATTTGCTTAACTGCATCACATCTTTGGTTTTACAGTATACACACATAGGCAGCATTTGCTTCTTTCAAGTGGTCTCTTTTGCTTAAAATACAATTTAATGTCACTTTTTCTCATGTTATCTAAGGACTGTGCTAATAACGCCTTTGAGGCTAGTTTAAAACTTCTGTATTTATTTGTCAGTTGATGCCAATGTTGAAATCTGGAAATCCTTTTGATTAAGTCTCTTTTCTGGGAATTGCAAACCTGGTGAGACTTCCAAAGCATTCTAAATCATGATTTCTGAGCACTGAAGTAGACAAAGGCCACCAAGAAGTAAAGTAAAACCATCAATTAAGTAGTAGACATATAGGCATAGACTTTCTGGCTTCTCCATGTATAGATAATGCATAGGACGCAGCACATGGGACACCAGCCACTAGCATAATATGGTGACTACTGCATTTGTTGTAGCACTGAAAGGAAGATGAGAACCATGTGTCAAACACCAACAAAGAGCATGCCAAAACACAGCCCATCTCCACGCAGAAAACTTTTTATGGAATACAGTTCCCACATGAAGTTTTCATTTGATAAAAAACGGTTTCTGGAAGATGTAGCCAGGGCTATATTCCCCCTTCACGGTCCTTTGCGTCCAACCCACATGCTTTCCAAAGACAGCTGCTGGATGCTATGCCCACAGTGCAAATTTATTATACACTGAATCAGAAGTGGGAAAAAAGTGCATAAAGCTCTGGAAGTTCATTAGTATTTCTGGAGTTCTGCTCCTACATCTCAGGCAGTCATCACATATTTGCTATTATCATACATTTATTCAAATATGAAGAAGCTGTTATAGCAGTTCTCTCTCCACAGTTCTTGAAACATGTTGTGATGATTAAAAATCCCACACACATTGAGAAAAAGTTACAGTGAATAAATTTGTTACAATACCCTCATACCCTATGCTCACTCACAGCATTCAAAGCACATTATGTTAAATTACAGTCCCTTGATTCTCTACTGGATATTTTCTGTAGACTACTACATACTGCCATCACAACCACATTGGACAAAAGTCTGCTAATTAAAAAAGATCACTTTCTTGGCACTGGAACTTCAGTTCCCTACTTGGATTGTCAAGTAAGATCTTGAATATTATTGAATGTGATTAAACATTGAGTACTTTGCATACAGACACTGACTTGTGCTTGATGTCTAGTCCAAGTATAGGATTTTTGCAGTGTGAAATAAAGTTTCCTTCTGACCTTATTATATTAAAGTATCATAAAGTTACTGAGCTAAATACCTCTTCATGTATGATATTCCAATTGACATCTTCAGAGGACTTTTGAGGGGTGTTTTTCTGAAGCTGGGAAAAATAATCTTACAACAGGATGCAAAACTTGCAGATTCAATGATAAAACACTTTTTTTTCCAGACAGAATGCTGAACTACTGTTGAACATCAACAAAAACAGCAGCAAGGTGGAAACTGGCTCTGTGCCCTCTTCCAGTGAAAATATCCTTTTGATTTCATGCCTTTATGATCACTCCAGGCTCTTAGATCATCAGCATTGATCAATCAACGGCCAGTTGTCAGACTGACAGCATGAAATTTTGTTTGCAAGTTTGGCAAATTCTAAGCTACTACAATTCATATCTAGGCAATAGACGGATCCTTGAACCAGGACATGGCAGTTCTACAGTCGAGTGTACTCTCCTGTCTCCAGTGCTAGTCAAAACCAGGTATTTTCTCTTAAATACTTTCCCCAAGTCTATGGAAGGAAGGATCTCATCTAACAGTTTTCAACTGATTTTTTTTTCCCTTTTTTTTTTTTTTTTAAAAACACATGAGGACTATATACTTATTTTTAAATTGACAGCTGCAGAACACAGTTCCACCCAACTATTTTATTAGGGGAGAACCACTTTTTTCTATTTTCAACCTGTTCCTTGGTTACTGAATTCAATTACCATGGTTGCCTGACAGAGAAAGACAGGTAAGAGCTCCCAGTTCAAGTCCTACATGCTCACTAGGATCCCTTCTCATTCATTCAGCTACCCCTTCTCTAGCCTGTAGATCCCGGCCACCCTTTAAACACATTTTCCATACTTTCTTCATCAATGACGTATTTCTGGATCATTTCATAGTTCTGGTCCTCAGGAAATGAATCTCTCAGAAACCTGAAGTGTGGCCTATAGAAAACTATTTGACATCTTTTTCTTGATCAGCTACAAGGAATTAGGCCTATCTCCTATAAACCATGACCTTTGACAGTAAGAATTCCGCTTCCCAAGATCTTCCTTGGTTCAGAGAATCATAGTATAAGTCACGTTAGAAAGGACTTATTTAGGTCGTCATCTACTCCAACCTTCAGAAAGCGGAGTCGACACTGATTTCCAACCAGGCTGCTTAAGGCTTTGCCAGGCAGGATTTGAAAAACATGAGGACAGAGATTCCACAAACTTGCTAGGAAACCTCTTCCAATGCCTAATTATCCTCACAGTGAATGGGTATTTCTCCATAAGTGTGACAATCTTGATTTATGTACGTTGCTTCTTATCTTCCAGCCAAGTACAGTAGTGGATAGCTTAGCTCTGTAATCTTGCTGCATCCTTGTCTGTATTGAAAGGCTGCCATTAGGTTCTCCTCTCCTTGAAGCACCTTCTTGAGGCTCCTTTCCCTCAACTTCTCCTCATGGGATGTACGCTTCATCTTTCAATGGCTTTGATGGCCCTCCATCGAATACATTTCAGTCAGCTGATGTCTTTTGTGTACTGGGCTGGGGAAAGGTGGTGCCCAAACCTTAACACAGTATTCCAGGTAGAGTCTGATAAGTACCAGGAAAAAATAAATTAAACACATCCATTGGTGCACTGCCTAATTTAGCCCAGGATGCTGTTAGCTTTCACTGCTGCCAAGGCACACTGTAAAATGTTCTTCTAGCCTACTGAATTTGAAACAAGTTTGCTCATCACTTGCCCATCTTTGATGAGAAGTTTGACACAGTTCCTTGGAGAGAGGCTGCACTTTTTCTTACCTGTTTGTAACATTGTCTTTGACTAGAATTTCTAGGTGCTATGGCAAAATCAATTGCTATTGCAAAAAATGAATTAAAAACTCTTCTTATTTTTAACAACATTCAAATACATCAGGGAAACATGTAAGTGACTTTCTCAGTTCAGCTTCCATAACCCTACCTGAAGTGCTGGAGAACAACTCAACTTGATGAGTAGAGACAGAGGGAGAGATCATAGGCATAAAGAGCCCTGCTTTCCCATGGAGCAGCCCTCCTTGTTTTTCCTACACTGATAGAGGAGTAATTCTACTGTTCATGAGACTGAGGAAAATGAGATTGTAGAAATTTGATTCTGGCTCTGACAGGTATTCGATTGGGGAGATTATAGGCTCTAAAATGTTTGGAATAGAGATTGTACTTGAGCATTGACTGTGTTTAGGGAATACGTTTGCCAGACAGACAGTAAACAGTGAGGAAGAAGAAAATCTCAGCTAAATAGAATAATAATTTAAACAGCAAAGATGCTTGTCTTAAATTTTGTCAAAAATGCAATTGCTTGCTGTAGTCTGACACTTAGAGGCTGGGTTCTTTTGCTTGAACTGTTCTTGACAGATTTTCATGTTAATTGGTCTGGGGAAGATGCCAGGCAACCTAAAACATTTGCTGCAAAACAAATGTGAAGGAAATACGGCTCAGGGTGGGGAGTCTCACAATTGACTTACAACAGCAGAGAACAAGCACCATTCTCTACAGGGAATGACAGGGCAAGCTGAAGAAAAAAAAATAATTTTAAGAAGTGGCAAGCAACAAGCAAGTCTGCCACGGGATTTACTTCCTGTACATTAAGCAGCAATAAAACATTAATTTCACTATAGCAAAAATGCTGACTATAAGCTCCAGCAAGGTCTCAGCAGAAATACAAAGCAGTTGCAGTCAGCAGGATCTTTTCTCCACACAAATTACCATTTATGGCTAGCTGAAAAAAACACTCGAGCCGGCAAAAGCAACAGAAACTGTGTGATGAAGGAGTCACCCGGAGAAAAGGCAACAAACATTGTGTCATCGCACACATTTAAAGCACTTATCCCAACTGCTCATTCTCTGTGCCATGTCAGTAAATGCTAAGCTAAAACAACTGAACTGGACACCATCAGCTTTTGTGGTGGGATCTAGCAATGCTATTGTACCTTGTCACATTCAATGGATCTACAGCAACAAGAGTATTTTTGATCAAGTCAGTCAGGCCACCATTTCTGAAGGAAAAGACCTTTGAGCAACACTCTGTTGGACACCAATTATAGTTTTAAGGTAGTTTAGAACCATCATTTCCTTTTGTCCTTTTCACTGCCCTCGTAAGAGCTACCTGTCTAGGTATACATCCCATAATATGCAGAAGCTGAAGGAGGAACATGGTTACACTTTGGAGATGAAACATCCCAAAGTGAACTAAATAGGTCTTCAACATCTGCAAACTGGAAGATAAGGGACTTCCTAAGCATTAACTCAGCAAAACCCACAATAACTACGTGAAAGATGAAGGCAGCAGAGGACTACCAACCCTTGGATCACTGACTCAAGAAACCCACCAAGTCAAAACTTCCACTACTTTACATAAGAAATGGACCTTATGTAAATGATGAAAGAATGTAACAGAGCAAGGCACGGACTTGCAGGAGGGAGCTTTACAACAAAAACGCCCGCCACCAGATCCAGGACTGTCGATCTGTCTTTCTCCTTTCCCTCAAAGTAACTAAGCAATGCAAAACCTACCTTGGTTCCCCATAAAGCTGTACAGCTCAAATAGATACTAATTGTGAGGATACCAAAGGTAATAGCACATTTGTTCCCTATTAATGTTTGCGTGCAGACCCTAAGTCTTGTCTCACTTCTATTTCAACAAAGGTGACCGTGAATCTGAGCCACCTACCCCTCCTTTTTTGGACTAGGACATGACACACCTGTATGCAGCACAGCTTGTGTTGGATGTGAAGCCAGCAGCATTTCAGACTCCTCAGGGCATGCTTAAGCAACAGCTCTGCAATGCCTGCAAAGCCCCTTCTTGTGTGAGACCACCACGTCTTATACTCACTGAAAGGATTCAGTATCACAACATGAACCACCAAGTATTCTCACTCATTTTCATTAGAGCCATGAACCCTGTCTATTTAACAGACCCTCAAACTGATTAAAAGTTAAAAAAAAAATATCTTAGAGTAAAGCTACACAGGCACAGAGGTTTGTCCAGACCTTTCTGTCTGGGCAGAGACTTGCCTCACATACCCATTAAGGACACATGAGAGCACCCAGTCTTCTCTGTATCCTCTGTGTAGTACAGACTTTCCACACAGCCTTTCCATTTGCTCTCCTGTCTGCTCCTAGAGGCCAGGAAGAAGGTATCCTTTCTTCTTTCAAAATTAAGCGCTATAGTATTTCCATAGCTGTAACAGGTGCCTAAAAGAAGAAGAGGGGAAAACGAAAGGGGGGAAAAAAAGGAATGGAAGGGGATAAAATGAGGAACTTCATGTTGTACTTTAGAGTAACCAATAAACTAAAATCTCCTTCTCCAATGACGAGTCAATCTATATCCACAGTAAGAAGATTCTGGCCAAAACAAAAGAGAGATTCAGATTTGTGCCATCTGCAAGACTGTGAGAAAAGAACCAGCCAAAGTGATTTAACCCTTCAGAAAGTAGCAGTGAAAGACAGGCACAACCAACTTCAAAAAGTCATCCTTCTCTTCATTAACAGCAAATAAAGGACCAGTCTCTCTACCATTCACAAAACAAACCACCTATTTATCCAAACCCACAGGCTGAAATGTTAACACAAGTCACCTGAACAGCAGAGAATGAAAACAAAAGTGAAAGACTTTTATTTTTCTTTAATACAGCAACTTAACACCCATAGATAAGCAAGGAAATTGATCCATATACCTGAAAGTTTTAAAAAAAGCCCCAAATTTAAAGACTCTTCCAGTACACACCGAATATAGTAGTCAATTGCTGGATTAGTTACATGCTTATCAAATTATTACTTTTCTCTGAAAAGTAGAATTAATCCTTAAAAAAAAGTTAACTTTTTATTCTCTAAAGTTATTCCATTTTTTAATCTCATAATTTTAAAGTTACCCTGATTTTAAATTTAAACCTATATATTAACTTCCAGAAAAAAAAAAAAACAAAAAAAAATCAAGTAGCAGTTAGAGTTTTACATAACACCCTTGACATCATGCTACTAGTATTTTTAAAATGTTATTTCAAGAAATTGTACTGCAGACTTTCTAAAGTCTGTTACAGGACACTCTTTTGTAATTTATTTTTTATTTATTACCAATTAAGAATTAAAACTTATTATAATGAAGTGGTGCCTCAATGTTGCAAAATCATCTTTATCATAGAAAATAAAATTAAAATATATCTTACTTCTTGAGACTGCTATTAATGAACCATTATGAACACTATTATGAACTACTGTGAATTCATTAATGCTACTGTGAATTCATTAATGCTATTAATCCCCTCTACCCCTCAACACAACAGCCCAGAGACACACCTGACCTTCCTCGCAGAATATATATCCTAAGAATACGTATTTTCTCATTTACAGGACTTTCTCCAATGGCCAAATCAAGAAAACTCAGCTAATGTGCATTTCCAAAAAAAAAGATCTTGACTCTACTACAACCACTTTCAGGCTGGTTTGCTGGAATTGCTTTGAAACTTTAAGTTTATTTCATAAGTGGATCACACAGAAAAAGTGTTTATTTAGCTCTACATTGCCTTTAAAAGAGTATTACAAAGAAAACATTTGAACCAAACAAATCATGTCCTCTACTGGAGATGTAAACAGGATCCATTCTGCTCAAAATTTGTCAGTAGAGAGACTGGAAAGTACAGACATCAGTTTCATCACTTTTCCGCATGCAGTTGTTACACAGCTGCTACAGAAGCTCATAAAAGGGTTAGCAAATCTCTTCTACTTGAAGACACACACTCGTGTTGTATTACAGCAACATACACCTCTCTGCTCTGCCAAGTAGGACTGAACAACTGGGCTTGGCCATGTGTTGCCAAGATTGCAAATGTTTTACAGAATCACACTATGATACAGCAGAGCAGCATTTCTGGAATTACCTGGGAGACAGCTGCTTCAGAGAGGTCTCTCTGGCCAGGTTGGGAACTCGACCCATTGCCCACGACATGCCTAATGCTCTGCTTAGCATGCAAGTTATAAAAACCCAGTCATTCTTTAATCCATGTGTGAATACCTCCAAACTACAGAGACGCAAGCCTAAAAAACAAGGCTGCCTCTGGCAGGGCAGGTGGGCAGCCACAGTTTCATCTTCTCATAGACTGGGACTGCAGATCAAGAGTGAAACACTCCCCCCGCCCCCTCAGCAAAGTGGCCCGATCCCCATAAGTGCTTTTTAAAGAGCCATTGTAAGAAATACAGCACCACACTTGAGACTGCTATAGCAAACCTGACAAAGCAAAGATTAATACATCTGGCACCCTAAAGGGAAAAGGTCTATCAACTTCAAAGAAATGTTCATTGAACAATTTGTAAAACCAAAGAATTTAGCAGCTAAAAATATGGTACTAAAATTCACAGAAACCTCCTAAGCTACAAGAAATACAATACTTTATCATAGGCATTGACAAACAAGATTTTATAAAATGAAGATTTTACACTGACGATTCAATGCAGGCTGTTTTTTACTTGTCACTCGTTTATGATCACTTACTTTCAAGGAAATTAGAAGATACCATACTAAACTCTATGTCCCATCCCATCTAAATTAGCAGCACAAGAGCCCTCTCAGTATTCATATGCTTCTGCAGTGGAAGTATGAATTTAGTATTTCTGATCTTAAGATCTAGTCCAGAAATCTTTTCCCAGCCAGCTAGTCTAGTCTGCCACGGCTAAGAAATTTCATTTCCACTAGAAAAAGAATCAAATTGCAAGTACAGTGGGCTCATGCCATTCTCTGTGCCTGAGTTTGTTTGCCACATGGGGACAGGGATGCCCTACATGACAGTGGTATTATACATCCTTCTAAAAATTCTGTACTTGAAGCAAAGAACACAAGTACAATGCTGACTGCAATTAAAAGCATGCATACTACATCTTTTTACTCCCTCCTAAATTCCAGCACTCACCAAGAAACATTCACAAAGCCCAAGGAGATAACTTGGCTTCAAAGACACAACAGCTCATGAGCTCCTCGCATGCCGCTTGAATAAGGCAAACTGATGCTTTGCCTACAATCAGTTTTGGTTATGGGGTTTTTTTGTTGTTATTGTTTTGGGGTGTTGGTGGTTTTGTGGTTTGTTGGTTGTTGGGTTTGGGTTTTTTTAGGGGGTGGTGGTTGGTTCATGTTTTTAAACTTAAAGCTGTTCAAGTAAGGACCTAAAAGAGCCCTAGCAACCACTTCTCCATCTCCATTAGCACTGGCTGGTCCATGGATTTAAATTCTGTTATTTGGGATGAGACCATGTCTGCATAAACCTCATGTGCCTTAATCTTCCAGATTCCCCATCTTGGATAGAGGCTCTGTAATTGATCTGTGGGGAATTCAAGAGCAGGCTAAGTTTCAAACAATCACCTCACAGAAATATTACTATAAAAGGACTACCGTATAGGATAGATTTTTTTTTTTTTTGATAGTGCTCTAAAGTTTCTTCAGCACTAAGGAAAGTACATTACTTAATGAACCACATTGATATGCCATACGTTCAGCATCTCAGTAATTGAGACACTCTGCCCAGTTAAGAGCCAGTTCAAAGCCCCATTGAAGCCACACTCAACGACTAATTAGTCTGCATGAAGTAAGCCAGCAACACTGAATACCATGAAGGCTATACTGCTTCACATAACATGTATCATTCATAGAGACAGCCAGGCCTTTCCACTCAAAGGTATCACACCATCTTAAAATTTCAAATTTTTGTAGAGTTAAGACCTTGATATATTTCATCAATTATTTCAAAGCAGCCAAATAAAGGAATTAGAATAAGAGCATTCTTAGACTTTGTTGTTTATTTTAGACAGTAAAAGTGAAACATAATTGTTGGTTGGGTTTTATTTTAATAACAACTGTGTTTCTAGCAATTTACAAATGTTTGGATTGTTTTTAAATGAAATGACCTAAAATTTGCCAGATTTCCAATGTCAGAAAAAAGATTATGTGTAAAAAGATTTGAGAGATTATTAAAGCTTGTGACATTCATAGCATTAAAAGAGCACAAACAGAGCTGAATGCTTTGTAACATGGCACTAAAGAACAAATGGAAAAAAAATCTGATACCATATCGTAATGGAGACACTACTACAGCTTTCCACGTCTGCAAACACATCAGATACTCAGAGCTTCGCAACACTGCTTAACAAAATAGAATTCTACAAGAAAAGAAAAAAAAGTAACAAAGAAAAACTGTAGAGTTTCACATAAACTGTGAGAACAATCCAACTCCTGCAGCCACCTGGTACACCCAAACTCAGCAGCCAAGACCCCAGTGGCTGGATAAAAGCTCTGGATCCTGAAAACAGCAAGGCTGTTGTACATTGCAGAGACACTCAGTCTTCAGCAGTAATTCCCTAAAGTGTACTAAACAAAGAAGAAAATGTATGGAAGAATCACAGGCAAGAGTAAGTGTTTAAGATAGGAATGTGTACATGCATAAACACAGCAGTTTCACAAGCAGGTAGGGTTTATACTCCGTAAGCATCAAAAAGACAGGTTTCATTTTAAGTACTACTTGACATACAACTCTGCTCCAATCAAAAGGGCCAAGAACTACACATCTGTTTGTGGAGAAGTAGTCTCCAAGATCATTTTATGCCTGTCAACATTTTGACAAGCTTTTAATTTTGCTTTTAAATTAAAAATATGACCTTTTTTTCTAAACGAGTGAGGAAGCAAGCCTTTGTGACTATTACAACGTGGGGAAAAGACAACTTTCCAGCAATAGCTGTGGGTTGTAAAGCATAAGTCAGCATGGTTTCAATACCATTTGCATGTTAAACTTTTTTTTCTATTGACAGCTGTATTTAAAATATGTCCACCAAATAATTATGATAGTTGCTTGTACACTTATATCAAGACTAGCTGGTGAATTTATAATTTCTGCTACACGAGCATTTCAGAAGAAAAATCATGCTCATGAAGCAACATAGGACCTTTATACTAGTACCTAGTCACTAGTTTGTATCTTCATTATGTAATTAATTTGCTAAACATTTTTATACTATAGAAAGATCAAGTTTTTCAGAGATAAAAATATGAAAATGCTTAGCATATTTATCCTGCAATAGTTCTGAAAACAGAACCTCCTTAATTTAAACATCCTAAATTCTTATGGAAATGTTTTTGCAGTAATTATAGTAAAAATATATTCCAGTTCTTCGAGGTGCGATATATTGATTTGTGCTAAAGAAAGCTTGCCTTTTAGCAAGAGATACTAAAGATCCAGGAAGTGACAAAAAAAAAATTCTAACATTTTCATCATGCAAAAAAGAGCTAGGAGGGACATTGTTCTTATTAGACTAGCAGCAACGAGTATTGAAAGAAAAGAACTTAACTCAATGAGATGAAGTTTTTCTGGTATATTTTGAAATAAATATATTTCATCCTTTACAGCAACAAAGAAATAAATTGGCAATTTGGTACCATCCCTGAATAACAATAGCAGTTTGGCAAATCTCCTGGAAAAGCGTTCAATCAATTAAAGCAAACAAACAAAAAAAAAAAAAAGACAAATCAAGAAACAGAAGTAAATGGAATGAGTAAGGAGGGTATATGTTTTGTTTCCAAGGTATGGCTTTAAATGTGATCTCATTTATTCATACCCTTCTATGTTTGCTGGAGGTCACTAGCAATTCATTTTATTCATTTATTTAAAAATAAAGTGAGTCTTCTCAGTATAAGGGCAACTGGTAAGAAACCAGCTGAATGGTAGATTCCTCTGCTCAAGTGAAAAATGATAGACTGACTTAGCACTAGTTCTCTCCCTCTTCCACGCCCACCCCCACAACCTCCTTCAGGGTCTGTAACGCAAACCTCCTTTCAGAATGCTGGTAGAGTAAGGAATAATTGCCCTCAGTGTCGCTTTGTTGAACGTTGTAGGAAATTGTATTTTTAAAGAATTTAAAGAAAATATGATGTTAATTTGTAGCAAGAGAATAGGAGCACCTGAAAGAACACATAATGAATGTAAGTAAAAGCTTACATTTCATAAGGTTGCCAACATAATAATTATGCATTTACCTTGTAATCTTTGCGTCTTCAGAATAAATGTATTATTGGATGGATTACCCACTGTATCTTTCAGACAACTTAATTCAAAATCATTAGGATATACTTTCAATATAACAACATTAAAAGATCTCTTTCTTATGAAAGAGGATGTAAAGTCTACACCCCTGCAGCTAAAAGAACAGATGACTAGACTCAGACTAACAAACAATCAGTTTACTGCTGGAGAAAACACATTTAAGACTTTTAGGGAATTACCTGGAATCAAATTTTCAACTTAATTTCCTTACACCAAATCAACATCAATTCACGTAAACCACAGAAAAGCCTGTTTGCTTCAGTGAATTCTACTTCTCCAGACCAATCTACGACACCAAGCAACATCCTGCCTTGGTACAGCAAGGCCGACACAGGCATCCCAGTGAATCAACCTTGTTTTCGCTATGCCAACATGTACACCCACAGCATGCACTGCAGCAGTTTGGGGAACTGCATATACCCCACTTCAGACCTCTGAGCTGCGCAGCGGGAAGGAACGTGTAACTCCTCGCACCAGGGCTGTGAAGTCTTTACAACCGCTTAAGGAAAAGAAACTCAGGTGGAACCATGGCATTGTCACATCCCCTGCACACACTGTGAAACTTCTGCTGCGGCGTGGCCATGGTATAAACAAACAACTATGTCTTGGTTCCGAAGAACAGAACATCTTCACGTATGCTGGAGCATGTAGGTGAGAGAACACAATAAGAGCCCAAGTTAAGGAACAACTAAAAACACCAAACAAACCCAAAATTTAAAAAGGCTTCCCAGAGCCCAACAGCGAGCAGTGTCAGATGCAAAGATTCTCCATGCAGGAAAAGTAGCTTGTTTCACTAAGAGTACCATGGAAAGGGAAGAGAGTCAAACCACTGATATTTCTCCAGCACCTATTAATTCACCCAACCCATGGGGCAGAAGATGGAAAAAAACAGAGCAAGAAATTAACAGTTACAAACTCGGTAGACCATGGAAGACTCCGAAATATAAAGGCTGCTTATCATTTCTCCCTAGCCTTAAGTTTTCAAGAAGCATGTAGCTAATGAAAGAGAATGGAGTCCTCTAAACCCCACAAGCCATCCAAAACTTTTGTCAATACGAGGAAGATATAGAAAACCGCCTCCTTTTCTTCATTTAAAGAAAACTATCAACAATTCTTGTTATTGCTTTCACCTGATGCCTACTGCTTAAGGGTCTCCTGCAGAAAGACACACACCAAGAAGACCCCACTCCATCCTCACACCCCAACCAAGCCCACCAAGCAGCACTACAAATAGAAGCAGCATCCCAGGGACCAAAGCACTGAAGAAGCATAACAACATCTTGATGACTGAGCTACTTTGTGGGGGCTTTTTGTTGCTGTTATTTGGTTTGGGTTTTTAAGTGTTTTTCCAACACTGAACTGCTCACAGATGGGATATTTGCAGAGAATGTATGCAGTGCCTCACAGAGACCTCACAAGACTCCCATAAGCCTTAGTTATATCCAGAGAAATGCATGCAATGTTCACTGGTGAGCAGATGCCGATTGCTGCCTTTAGGTAGGAAATGCTGCTGCTGCATTGTCCCAGTGTTACTGTAGCAAATTTTATAGCAGAGGAAGCTTATTTTGTTCTAAAACAAAGCTGTCTTCACTCACTCACTCACATACACTCTCACTTTCACACCCAAATATTCCCCCACACCAAAACACAGAGGTCTGGGCAGCCCGCCCAGCAGTGAGGCTGCAGGCTCAGTGTGTTGCTGGCATCCATCCAGGGCCCCCCATGATGATTTGGGAGCCAAGAGGCTCCCAGGATGAGTCCTCCTGCTGTCCGAATGGCAGCCACAGGCAGCTCTGGGTGGGCTTTTTGCAGCCTTCAGGATCTGCCAGTGATCAGTCTTTCCATCCTGAAGGTCGTCAGGGCTTAATCACTGTCCCTTCCTTCTTGACCGCGGTCTCAGGAAAAGTTCCATTTAGACCTGTTCATTCCTACAGCCCCTTTCTCTCAATTTATTCCTCGTGGGTCTTCCACACCCATGCACTCCTCACCAGATCACCTTTAAGTCTGCTACACAGGTAATAGGAGCAATCAGACCCCATTAATTTATTTCCGTTACATGGCTAGTACAGGAAGCTATGAGAGGATATATTTTGAAAACTAAAATGCGTTCTGGGTGAGCATGCAACAAATAGCTTTTTACAGAATTGTTTTCCTAATCCTTTTGTACACCCTGAAGTATAAGGACATATTTTCTGTTTTAATCCTGTTTAAGGAAACATTTTCTCATACTTATAGTTAAGGCTTGGTAATCTTTCTGCCCTCCAAATCTAATTTTTTACACAAGTTTATCACCAGTTACTTATGTCTCTTATAAATAATCAGCCTTTTCAGTAAGAGAAGATAGGACTTAACAACATTGTAATGTCCATTATTTTGTTCTAGAAAGATACCAGGCAGGCACAAGAGAGTAGACACTTCCACAATCCCATGCACACAAAGCTGACAAAGCTGACTCCTACTGCATTCACTGCTTGCAGCCTACTTAGTTTGCTGCTTTTGCTTCTCATCTTGCATTAGGGGAGCAGAGGGCCAAATGTAGGGCAGTGCATTACAGTGGCAGAAGCAGCAGCTTTATAGTAAAAGTTTTATCACCATCTCCAAATTTACGGTCCTTAACTATGTAGGTATTTCGGTTTGCTTGATTCTTTTCCAAGGATTCCTTGATGTAATTCAGAATCAGCCTTCCAGCTGAACTGGTTTCTTGTGCAGCTAGCTGATGCATTTATTCATTAGCTTTAGTGAAGCCCTAGGCACAGTGACAGCATGAATAATGCACAAAGTAAAGCCCAACATGCTCAAGAAATACCGTAGTTTATTAAGGAAAGTAAATAAGTTGGGGATGGGGTTTCATCCCCCTTTGTTTTTTTTAAGAAATGTGTACAGTCTTGATAGACATGATAAGTAAGCTTATTTTTCCATAGATGTGTGCATATTTAGGTAAAATCAGCTAAAATATGCAAGGCACGCTCTATTCAAACACTCCCATAAAACAGCATACAGTTCTATTAGGTTAGATTTAGAGAAATAAACTACCTGAATTTTAGTTCTAAAGTTTATTCATTCTCTGATCTCCAATAATTTTGGTTATAACTCATAAGGAGGAGAGGTTACACAAACCCTATCAAAACAAAATTGGAAGCAACAGCCTGAATTAATTTATCCTATAAACTTTGAATTTAATACAACAATACAACATAAGCAGTAACAGGTATTCTTATCAAGCTTAAACATCTCTAAATCTTTTAGCCAAAAATCTTTTATGTGTAGCATGCCTTACCCTCTACCCTAGATGAAAAGAATCCTCACCTATAATATCTACCCCCTCCTCTGCCTCATAAAGAACAGTTTATCTAGTATTGTTCAACGTTCAGTTTGTATGGTCATTTCAATAGTATTCATTCCATGAGTTCAAGGATAAGGGATTTTGGGGGGATGGGAAGAGGGTTTTCTTGTGCTCTACCACAGAACACCCATTTAAAGAAAAAAAAAAAAATAGTCATCCTGTCTCCTCACTAGTCTCAATAAAAATCAAAATGGACACAATCCTTCACTATAAACCATAAACCATAAAAGGTTCTGGAGAGCTATAAAGAAATACACAGTTTCTGTTTTTTTAATTAATAAGGAGGGTAAAATACGTTACACGCAGATAATGTAACACACCAATTCATAGGATTTCAAATCTGGTTTATGACTTATGTTTACAATAAAATTACCCTTAAAATACCAAAACATAATTTTTTCTTAATTATATTACATATACTTATGTCATGATTGTGCACATTCCAACTTAAGAAGTGCACGCTGGGGTTAATTATGTACACAGCAAAAAATGTAAGAATCTCCATGAACCCTGTATCACAGTATTCCACAGGTTTATTTACCACAAGGTTCCACTGGACACAGAAATCACTGGCAAACAAGCAGTACTTTTTCTGAAATTTATAACGAAAAAAGCATATAATCAATGCTCTTGCTAGCAGATGAAGCTGGTCTTTGAATTGGCCATTTCAATAGATATTTTACTTTTTTTATGCTAGTTTTTAAACGTCTGAACATGATGTGACCATCTCAGTATGCAGACTGCTTTTTCCCCATATTACATAATGTAATTTTTCTGATTCTTTTAAATATTTACAGAGTAAATAGCAACACCCACAATTAAACTGAAGTGCCCAAGATCATTAGGCAGTATATACACAGTCGCTCATCCATTAGCTCTCCCTTTCACTTGAACAATGAAAGATTATTTACAGATGCTACGAATCAGCAGCAGCCACTCTTAATTTACTATAAATTGGTACCATAAAAAGAAATGTACAATTGTAAACAGCGAAAAGGAAGAGGGAAAGACAGATAAAACACTCAAGAAACTGCAAAGAATGCAGCAAAGAAACAAAAAAACCCCACACAACTAAAACACCCAGTAAGAACAAAATTAAATGTATCATTTTGCAGTAAATTAAAAAGTTTGCTCTTTACTTAGCCTCTTAATATCTTGTCTGAACTAATCAGCACTGCTAGTAAACACTTATAAAACCTTATACTGAAATTCTTATGGCAAATATTTTTTTTTCCCCCCCTGGACTGTAAAAAGAAAAAAAAGCAGCTCATCCCAGACATAAGGGCTCTTCTGCCAGGACACACTTCAACAAAAAAGTTAGGCACAGTCCTCTTCTTTTATTCCTTACTCACACCACTTAGGTTTTTAACCAAGGAAGCTTCTTTTGTGCTAGTAAAAATTGTTGCTTTCTTAATGCAAAATCCATTCCAGCTTCTCTGGGGACATCTAAGAGGAAAGAATTTAGGGAGCTATATGTTAAAAGCTCTATTCACCTCAGAGTTATATGGTCAATGTAGTCATATTCTTCTAACTCCACATTTTTCTCTTATTACTTTCATAAAAGACAAACAGCCAGGCAAATGTGTCTGGGCTCACTGTAGGCAGCCACATACTCTCAGCAGGTCAGATTTACCTTGGGTGTGCCATAATTGCAGGATCACAGAAAGACAACTTCCGCCATCAATCACCAAGAACCTGGTATCCCCGAGCTAGCAAAATGGGATCACCTTACACTTGAGCACCATTTGCAGGACATACAGGGGGAAAGCCAGTCACAGAAGACAGGGTAGTTCCAAAACCTGCCAGCAATCTAACACACCGAATGGGCAATTCACAGATGACCAGCTCAGAGAAAAAAACCTTGCTTTATCACATCTTGAAAAGAACACAGACCACTGGGACTTAGCAGGGGAAGATGGCAAAAGGCACTTTCTCTTCAGTTAAAACACACTGCTATTTTGTTTGCAGCATGATAAAAATTCAAAGGATCTAGTTTACACTGAAGACCTACATCCTGCAACACGACAAAGAAATAAATGATTAATGTGAGGACACCTTTCACACTCAAGAGTGAAATACACCTCGGCCAACAGGCCCAGCCGAGAGCCTGCACTTCACACCACCTCTTGTAAAGCCTTCAAAATATTAGCAAGTTGGGATTCATGTGATCCATAGACTTTCTGCTGAACATATGAAAAGGACATATTTCACAGCTACAGCAGAAACCCAAGCTCCAAGAAACCACATCAGCGAAAAGCCCAGCAAAACACAGAAACGCCGAGCTGGCCTTTGCTTTCTGACTCTAGCTAAGGCGCCTGACTGCATTGATGGACCATGTAATAGGCTTGCTGCTTTGATGAATATTCACCCTTACAGCTCTTTGCTTCACCTTCTCAGAAAGTTTCCAAAAATACCATAAGAACTTATTTGCAGCACAGTTCCTCTGCTTGGGCAAAAATTATTTGCTAGAACGCTAAAATGGGATTTGATTTTGAGAGTAGGGAAAAAAATCTGGATCTCAGTGAAATGGCACGTTGAAAAGAGAAGCACAGAATAAGAAAATCTTTCAAAAGGATTTTTTCCCATGTTAAAAATCATATAATACAGAAATTGGAATATTTTTGCTGTTGAAACAAAATGTTTCATTTAACTTTTCTATTTTGTAGAAATTTCAGAAACTCTGTATCTCAGAAGTCTGCCCCTAAACCAAATTCCCATTCCTTTTCAGCACTCGTGATACTTAAGCTTACTACTAAAATGTAAGTTAATATCTGGTAAAGATCATTTCAATTTATGAAAGGTTAAAGGTTGAGAATGAGTGAATTTATTTAAAGGTATACTTGAAAATTTACATTGACATTTGAACATGAGTTTACTCTATGCACACCAAAATAGCTTGGCTCTCTCACCTAGACACCTGAGAAATCACACACTTCTAAATAACACCAAGCAGATGGAGCAATTTCTGTTTTCCAGAAATTAACTACAGAACCTTATTAAAGCTCTGTAGTAACATGCAACTTCATGTTCCTCCCCAAACTTCAAGATAAATATGACATTAAATGAAAGGACACATTTTAATTTAACATTTAGGAACTAATTTTGACTAATTTCAACTGACTTCTGAACAGTGTCTGAACTGGATGCAAATGACAAATAGTTGGCGTTTATCCGCAAGTGTTGTTCCTGCATCACAGATACACTCATCTGAGACTGAAAAAAAAAAATACACTCCGTCTCTTCATAAAGTGGAAGCAGCTGCAATGACAACTGATTTTTGGCAACTCTAGTCCCCATCTACTTGTAGGTACCAGAAGCAGCCTCAATCACATATTAAAACTAATTAACAAACTCAATAAACTACACCATAGCAAATAGAAACGCCAGCTTCATCAGCGAGAGCAAATATCTAACTCTTACACTGCATTTCCACAGCAATTTTGAAAGTATTTTATGGAATGAGCTAAGCAGATCTGTCAGTACATCTCAGATCTGCACATGCATCTTCCTCCCCACCTTTTTCATTTCATTGCAAAGGCAGGTGGGCATTAAAGTATGATATTAAAATAAACCAGAACTAATTATTGCAGAGCATCACAGCATGGCAGATCTCGCAGTACGGAAAGCAAGATTCCATCTTTATGCAGTGCTGGAGAATGGGAGATTTATGCATTTCCTTCCATAAATTCATGTCAAGCAGGAGAATTTTCTGCCTTCATGACAAGACAGCACACTGTGATACAGCCCCTAGAACGGGGGCATGAAGAGCGAAGTGCTGTAACAGCAGCATTACCAGTACAGTGCCAGCCATGGTGGGGAAACAAATCTTCTTCATGCAGCTTTCTTGCCCTCTGTAGTTCAGGTATTTGAGAATAATGGGGTTGAAAAGATCCTGGTTCATAAGTGATAAAAAAACCCAAACCCTATCTTCTTTAGAGGGTCTGAAACAGACCACATCTTAAAATATCTGAAGATGATGATTTTTGGTCAATCAGCTCCAAACACTTCAAAAGCACCTTAAAAATGACGAAGCCCCTGTAGAGTGAAACGTTCCACTAACAGCTGCAAAAATCCCGCTGGGACTTTTTGTTTTGTACCCTTGCTTCCACTGAGGAGAGAAATACACTGCAAGACAAAGCTGTGCGATCAGAACATGGACGCAACAAGTCTTGAAACCTTAGAAAGAGCTGGAAAAAGAAGACCTTTTCTAAACTAGCAGCAGCTGTTCTGGCAATCCAGTACCAGAGAGTCCATCAGACAGAGAAGCAGCAGCTGTAGTTTCTACAAGGAGAGAAAAAATGCTGCACCCTTTGTCAGTAATAGACTTGAGAAGGCCAGCAACTAGCTTCCCTTTCCCATGAACCAGCAACAGCACATATATCCTCATTACTTCAAAAAGCAACAATCACAGGAGTGTTTAAATTAAGCAAATGTGGCTCATTTGCAGGCCTAGCATTTTCGTGACTCAGATACTACTCAGTTTGATATCACCACTAGCACCACCACCACAAGCAGTCATTCTGCTAGTTAGGAAACAGCCAAAACACTTACACTGATCAAACTACAAAGCAAAGACGTTCCTACATTTATATTTTATTATGCTAATTACCATGGGGTAGAGCCTCCCAAAGACAGCCAAGCAGCCTGACAGCATTCCTGTGCCAAATTATTCCTAAAAAAATAACAACAACAATAAATCCTACTACAACATATAATAGTAAACCTAAGCTTCCTAATGCAAAGTGCTGTAATGCTGTCCCAAGTCAGCAGACAGAAAGCTGAATTAATTTCCACCGTTACACATGGGCTTGTTAAACCGCAGCAGAGTGGAAACAAAAAGACCATGTTATTATCACTGAGTGCTGCCACTGAGAGCCCAGTGGGGAGCCATGACACCTCACATGAACTACGCTTATTTCACAGTGCTGCTGTTGGCAAGACCCTGTGAAGAGCATCTGAAACAAGCAGTGCAGTTATTCACGAGCTAAACAGATGCCAGAAACACCATGTAGAGGATAAAGGGATAGCAAAAAGAAATTTGCACCTCTCTTTTCCTCTGACAGGACTAGTAGGTGGAAGAGACAGGTCTGTTATTCTCCATCCTGATGTTTGCATCGACATGGAGGTTTTGAGCAAACCGAGAAACAGCTTCACATCCAGTGCAAAATTGGTCTGGAAAACACAGAAGAGACCTCGCACTGCCAGATGAGAGTGAAGTGAGACAATGACTTTTCAGGCACTCCTACAGATTGGTACATATATCCTCTAAAGGCCAAAAAACAGAAGCAGCAAAAAACAGAGGAAAGCCATTTTACAGGAGGGATCCTCACTGCAGAGACAGAGACTTTGTACAACAATGACCTAGACAGATATTAAACTAGCAGGTGTTTAGCATACATCTGGGAGACAGACAAAGCACTATTAATCTCAAAGAAAAATAATGCAGCGTGATAATGTGACATCTGGCCGTGCACAATAAAAACACTGTAAAACATTTATTCTTCCCTATTTGCTAAGTAAGCAATGAATCTTTTAATTATCCACATCAAAACCAGGTTCAAAAGATGACAACGAAAACGTTTGAAACATCTGGGAGAAACTGTATTTCATGCTTAGAGAAGAAAGATGTTAGTGCTTGTGGACCTGATTCTGTCCATGTTTATCAAGTTCCCCCCTTGAAGTCAATGGGTATCAGTGCACAGGAGAGCACAATTGTATAAGCAGGGTTCTAAAAGTGAAAATAAAGTTCTACCAATGTCATTTCAAATCATGTTTGAATAGGACTTAGTTTTTTTGTTCTCGTCTTGAGTATTTCTGTAACCTTTTTGCAAGTTATTTGCCTGTTCTTAATCCATTCAAAGAAGAGATAGCCAACATATCTTCAAAAAACAAAAATGTAATCAGATGATGCGATGACTCTTTGCAACTGCACACAGCACCTGCCTATGTGGAATTAGGTGTCTTTGGACACCAAGAGCATAAGCATTAATTATTCTGAAGTCAGGAGCAGATTTTCTTAGACTAAGCAAAAAAATCCAACCCAAACAAACTCCACACAGAACACCGCAAAATCCCTATCCTAATAAAGCTAAAATGTATTTCTGAACTAGTCTGAACTTCACTAATAGCCAAATATGTTACATTACTGGGTGCTTATTTAGAACTACTGATTGGGTTATTTAAACAGAATTGAGCAGAATTCTAATCACTTTTTATAGGCTCTAATGGGCTTCTTGCTGAACTTTCTACTATATATCTGAATGCTGGCAAAACATTCCTTTACATTTTCCATAAGTCGATATATTGCAACAGTTAAAAAAAACCAAAAAACAAAAACCAGCAAAGTAAAAAAACAAAACACCCTCACAAAAAAAAAAATAAAAATCA
This sequence comes from Hypotaenidia okinawae, assembly GCA_027925045.1. Classification (NCBI taxonomy): domain Eukaryota; kingdom Metazoa; phylum Chordata; class Aves; order Gruiformes; family Rallidae; genus Hypotaenidia; species Hypotaenidia okinawae. Next base: position 85,933,570 of record BSDF01000002.1, on the reverse strand, counting down.
CACTTTCACGAGGGTATTTTTGGAGGATGCAGATTTTATTTGTATGCAATTGTCAAACATATCATTTCACTATGAGTCTTATAACACCAGCAATTAATCACTAAGTACACTACCTCCTCTGCTCAAGTCAAGAGTGAATTGTAATAGATTTGCTGTAAGGAAGAACACAAAAAGCAAACTGTCAGCAAACTAGACTGAATCTTGTCCTGATTACTTCAGCTTGGGGATGTTTCAAGACCCCTTACATAATGCTCTTTTATTTCACCTGACATTGCAATTGCTCTTTCAAGCATGATTTGTATAAATCGAGAAAGCATCTTCAGTTTCCCTTTCTGAAAGCCTCATCTTCAACACAGCAGTTTCCCCCCAGAGTGACAGTTCTAGACTCAGACCATGGTGCCGAGCTGGTCATCACACTTTTCAGAAGACACAACTCATCCACACCTCACAGCCCAACAGCTGCATCAAAACCATGTCTCTCTTGACAAAGCCCAAGCTGGCTCGAGGAAACCTACACCCCATTTAAATGAGTTCACAATTTACCCACCACTTAAGAGAGAAGCTTCCATGCTTCAGCCAAAGCCCTCAGAAAGTAGTGCAAGAGGCAAAAGAGAGAAGTAGTACATGACTTTTTGACAAGCAGTAGCTGCTTACAGTGGAAACTACTTCAGGCTTTGAGATTTCACTTCCAGCTGAAGCAAGCAGGAGGCCACAGTCAGTTTCTTCTAAATTCTCTGAAACATATATTTAGGTGCAGGTGTTACTAACAAAATAAACAACAAAAAAAAAACCCCAAACCAAAAAACCAAAAAAAAAAAACCCCAAAAACCCAAGCAAACAAACAAATAAACCAAAACCAAGAGCTTGGCAATCCAGAGTGATGACAGGATTACCCTAGCATCCCCTGAGAATAAAAAGGTTCCTATTAAAAAAAAAAAAAAAAAAAAGGCATTTCAGTGACCAAAATACAACCAAAGGCGATGCCACATCTCTCCAGGCAAATATAGAGCATTCATGAACTGAAGTACTGTGACAGGGAAAAAATCCACAGTGAAAATCGACTCAAAACTTTATTCTTGTGATAAATACCCCATTGCACTTTTAAAAAACCCAGAAGCAGTACTGCCTTTAAGCCAGGCTTCTAATTAGCCACACATAATTGAAATATGCAGCTGTTAAAACACTGAGTATAAAAATAAGCACAAGAATAATTTTCTACTTGCACGTGCATTTCTCAATTAGTTATGAGATGCTCTATTTCTGAACTCCTAGATCACTAAAGAGCTGTCACTATTATAATTGGGGGGAAAATACTGAAGCTCCATTATTATCTGATCCATTTCAATTTACCAGGGTAAATTATTAAAAACCACCCAAAAAGTGACAGTTTTGGTCATTACACTCCTACAAGAATTACCTTGTTCTAAACCACATATCATCACATAACAAATCATTTCTGCATCGTTTAAATGCTTAGGTTACATCAGTCATAAGTCTTCAGAGAAAACACATTCGCCCACTGACATCCTATTTTGGGGAAAACCAAGGTTTAAAAGACTAATGTGGCTGTCTTGGAATGAGTTGGACACAGGTGCTCAAAGGCCCATGTTTCCTTTATTTACGAAGCAATAAAATGAAACACTACAAGGTATAAAATTACGTTGTTTGACATGCTCCCTATTATTCATAACAGGTAGTGTAATTTTCCAAGAAACATTTCTAACCACTGAAATTTTCCTGATTTCTCACAAATGCTTCCTTTGACAAGGTGTTTACTAAAGCAAATCATGAGACGGTACCCTTAGTTTTACTAAGGTAAAATTAAAATATTCACCTTAAGTCTCAGAAAACATTATGAACACTATCTCTTTTGTATCTGTCATATTACTAATAAAATAATATACTATAAAATTATTGTTAAAAATAATTAAATAAATTGTATTGAACTTACAATTGTATTGAACTTACAACTATCAAGTTCTTTGATTCAAACCCCAATATCAAAACACTTAGAACACCCCACCACAATAAAACCACAAAAGCCTCACAAGTATTTCACAAACACACCAATTAGAGTTTATAATTCCAGGACCTTCTTTGCTACCTTGGAGATTTAGATTGTTCTTCCTCAAGCAGTAGGTAATGACATCATAATGCATTTTTTTGATGGTAGGAGCAGGTGTTTAAATATCAGCCTCCTAGCCAACAGAAATAAACAAGTAACAAAACTCACACTTGACAAACAACAAAATAATCCCAGCTGGATACAAACACTGAGAAATGGACTAGAAGGTAGATACAAAAATATTACCTAATAATCAGCACGACCAAAAGCAAAATGCCAGGACATAAGGACTTAACTGGACTAATATGGCAGAAATTCATGATAAAAGATAGCGCTATCACTTTATACTGCTAATAAATCTATCTCTGTGTGTATTAGAATTGATACAAATTACCTGAAATATAATTCTCTATCATCAAAAATTAAAACCCTATTGTTACACTACATAAGACAAATCAAGGCTTGAAAAGGAAAAACCTTAAAACCCAAGAATGAAAATTTAACTTGTAGGTGTCTTGGTTGTTAAAAAACAAAAGCTACTCACTAATCTGTAGCAGCTGATTTTAAATAGTTGTCTGTAGCTTTTACTGCATTCTTAGGAAATTATCTTTATTTCTCAAGTAGTGGATTTGACAAAGAATAAATTAGAATAATCGGTTCCTCTTTTTTTCCTCTTTAAAAGACAAATACTCTCTTGCTCTTCATATCATAGTTAAGACATTTAAAATTAATAAAGTTTAATTAGCACACCTGAGGAACCTAAATTAAGGTTCAGAAGTGCCAGTCAGATAAGTAGTTGTAGCTGCAGAAGAGATGCTTACTCTTCAATTGCAAAACCAAGTCCACCACACTTCAAGGCTTTTCATGACTGCATTCTACACAGTTGTCCAAGCCTATACCGTACTGATACATGGTAGAGCTTAAGGCTCCTAACATTATTATTGTTATTATTATAAAGAAACCAAATTACATATATCATTTCAAGTATTTGGATGCTCAGGTATTCCCAAGTACCAAAATACTTACTGAGCCTGCACTGATTGTAGAGTCATGTTTGGAAACAAGTTCTGGAGTTACTGTGACAGGAAAGCGTTATATAGAGCAATCCTTATGGTAAGGTGCAGAGGTGCTTGTGCCAGCATCTGAACAGAGCAGCATCATTTTAAGGCTACCTCACTGAAGTAGTTGAATCATTTTAGAAAGTCATCACAAACATCTATTGCAAAAAAAACCAACCCTGCAACACCCAAACCAAAACCAAAATAACCCCAAAAAACCCACAGAATTTGGCAGCAAGTTCTGTCTTCCTATGTCCCTCAGTCTTACTCGGTGACATCATGCACACACCACTAAGAAACTAACCTCTGTAGCTTAATGAATAACTGTAGCAGAGACAAAACTAGTGAATGTGTTAACCAAAATACCGTAAGGGGTATGGGAAATGGCCTGAGGTCATATACAAAACTGCCAAAACTATCATATAGCAGAAGCTTCCAAATACCTACAAACCCCTAAGAACCTTCTCCAATTTTTAATCTGGGTTGATGAATCCAAATTTTATACACCACTATATTTTTAAAGATACACATCATTACTATCTACAACAACTTCAGGTCTGTTGAAGTTGTGCACAAAGCTGCAGTTAACATATCCAGGTATTTTTGGCACACTTATATGGAGAGAAACAAGAAACAAAGCAAATTCCATGCCTCTGACAAGGTGCAGCAGCAGCAATTAGTAATCCACTGCTGCTGGAAGTGCCCTCTTCACCACTAGCTGCAGTTTGTTGGCAGTGATGCTGCTTGATATATAGTCTAGCCAGCAACATTTTGTAAAGCTGCACATGTTCAACTGCTATTAAACACTATTTCTTAAAAAAAAAATAATCTCATCTAGTTTCTCTTAAAAAGTGGTTACATGTCAGAAGTCAATTATGAGCAACTAGAGAACCAGTTCCTGGAGTTTCTACCCCATACCTTTCTCCACTTTTGAACATCTCCCCTCCCTCCCTTTTGTTGGGGATTTTTTGTTTAATTTTAAATGTAGCGTGTGCCTAAAGTTAGCTGGGGCCTTTGAAAAAACCTGGCAACAGTGAAGGGCACAGTGTTGGGTGAGATTAAGAGTTAGAAAGAAATGGGGAAATCTGTAACTTATAGACATCTAGACTCTGCTGTTATACGAACCCTTGGTCGAAGAACCAGTAGATATCTTGGTGTATTCTCAGTGTGACATTAGAAATATCATGTATTCTTCCCATTTGGAGAAACTATAAACAAATTATGAATGGTTTGGGTTGTGGTTTTTTATTTAAGTAACTCAAACCCAGTCTTGCCAGTTGTAGAGTTAGTGCCCAGTAGATGAAAAAAGGCTACATAAAGTACTATAACCACAGAATAAAAAGAATTCAGAAGAAAATCAAAGGAACAGGGATTTTTAAAGATCTGATATACAGAGAGCAGGAAAAGGTTTCAGGAACTGAGCTCTGACCCCTGAACTCTTGTACTTTTTGACATTAGTTGTACAAGATATAACAACTTCTTTAACCAAAACCAGTTTTTTGGCACCCTCTAGAGGTTTTGCTCCCACAGAGAAACAACTCAGAAGATAGATAATTATAATTATCATAAAATTTGGGAAAGCTTATGGTCCAGAACTCAAGCCTGTAACCAGCACTGACTAGTACAAAAAAAGTTTATGCAAGAATGCAAATGCAATACACTAGAGAAACAATTCTGCTTTCGTTCTGTGTGATCAGATTGCTCGTCTCATTCAATTACTCCAGGACTTCTGGGTCTGTAGGAACAAAAGCTAGAAAAACACATCACAATTAATACTCCCCTGTTAAAAGACAGGGGAATCTAATTTCCACTACATAACTCAGGAGCTCTATAAAATTTAATGTTTCACTTAGTTTATAGGAAAATGAAACAAAAATCAAAGACAGTTAGCAAAATAATAGACCACCCATCTATGCAACACGATAAAACAACATTCCAAACATTTAGTGTCATACGGGTATTTTCTTATGAAGCAGAATTTAAATTTTATCCATGTTCTCTGCATAAAAGCAGTATTAATAATCCAATTTGCCATCATTTATCCACACATTTCTCCCTTCCCAACAAACCCAGTCCATGTAAAACATGAAGGGATAACGGCAGTTACAAAACTGCCTTCTGACTTTCTGATCAAGTCGGTGTTAGGATGCAATTTCTTATATAACGGGGAACTACCTGTTCATATCTCAGTAGATCAAGCTCTCCAGGCCCAAGGCAAATGAATTCAAACATTAAGCATTCAATTTCTGCCATCATCACCCCCAAGTCTGAAAATACAGGGTGTTTGCAGCACTTGCACAGATTTAAGCAACTTCCTCAAAACAAAGCAGAAAAACAATAGCTCATGTTAGATGCTTCACATGAAAGAAAAAAAAAATAAAAACCCATCCTACAATCTGAATATTAAAGAGGCATTTCCTATCATCAATGACATCACAGATATGTACATTCCAACTGTGAGGTGCTTATTCTTAGGACCAGCTGATATTGCAAGCTATTAATCCACAGCTTTCCAACTCAGCTTTTGCTGCAAACATCTCTCCTTGGTTTTGTTGAGAAAGCAAATAAAAACCCCCACAGATCAGGATGTCCAGGGTATGCCTGGAGCAATAGAAAAGAGGCAGTACAATATATATATACTTCTACAAGTTCTAGTATCAGAGTAATTTGAGACATACACATCACTTTATTTGAAGCAGACTGCCATATCAATGACTGGTGAAATGAAATGAAGACCAATTGCTAACAAAATCATACAGTGTGTGCTTCAGAGAAAACTGTAATGAGACTCTTGAAATATCCTGATGATGGCTCCTCAGGGATCCAGCTCTAGCTACCATGAATTTTGAATTTCAGGAGACTAGCTCTTGAATGTCGAAGAGTTGGTCTCAGGCAAGGCTGAACAGTGCTACTCAGACAGCCTTACTTCTTGCAGGTCCTACGTGAAACTGTGAAAAGCCTTGAGCTCTTTTACATCCTGTTATGTCTAAGTCTTCAGGCAGTGTCAGAACATTCATTTGCCATCTGCCTGCCAAGAAACTTCTACACGTTGGACTAGCCACAGTAACCAATGCAAGTTGGGATCATCAGCACATCCAATGTTCAATCCAAAGACCAGTAACAGACTCCCATTGGCAGAGAAACCAATTGCCTGCAGTGTTACAAGCTAGTGTCACTGGGAACACATCAGGACCATACCCAAGATTCTTCCTTGGTCACAGAAACAGCTTCCATTCCCAGTCTGAAGTCTTGTTGCTCCCATGACATTAAGTAACAGTTAAACTGACACTGCAGCCCACTCATACCTGAATTTCTCTGAGACAATTCAGATGCCGACGCAGAAGTCAAAGAACAGTTGTGAATGACTTAGAAATGCAGCAGAACTGTGCTCAGCTCTCCAGATGTGGCCCCATCAGTGCTGCATAGAAGCAGAGTAGATTCACTCCACCTCATGGTGATGGTTTTCCTAATGCAGCCTAGGGAGCTGTTGGGTCTTCTCTGCTATGCAAGAGCACACTGCTGGCTCATGTTCAACTCATCTACCAGGAACCCCAGATCCTTCCCTGCAAAGCTGTTTTCCAGCCACTTGGCCCCAGCATGTACTGGTGCAAGAGGTTATTCCAACCTCGGTACAGAACTTGGCATTTTGCTTTCACTGAACTCCACAAGGTTACGGTCAGCTCTTTTCTCCCACCTGTTAACATAACTCTGAATGGCAGAGAAATCCTTTAGTGCTTCAGTCACTTCTCTGGCTGCAAACTTGCCAAGTGTAACTCTGTCCCACCACCCAGATCATAAAGATGTTAAACAACTTAGGACACAGTGTCAACCCCTGAGGTTCTCCATTAGTGCCTGGCCTCCAGCTGGACTTTGTGCTGCTGACCCCAACACTTTTTGCTCAGTGGCTCAGCCAGTTTTCAGCCCACATCTTCAAGACCCTGTCTATGTTCATGTTATGGGACACTCAAAAATCAATAAGTGACACTTACTGCTCCCCCTTTATCCACCATAGTCATCTCATCATAGAAAGCTATCAGGCAAGTAAAGCATATATTCTCCTTCACAAATTCATGCTGACTACTCCATTACTCCAAATCAAGTTCTTGTCCTTCATACTTTTGGAAATAGTTTCCAGGAGTATTTGCTCCATCAACCTTCCCAAACACTGAGGTGAGGCTGACTGGCCTGTAGTTCACCAGATAATCCTTCTCATATCAGGAATGATCTTTGCTTTCCTCCAGTCTTCAGGAACCTTCCCTGATTGTCATGACATTTCAAAGACAATTATTAGAGGCTTTAAGTCTCTTACATCAAGTATAAAATAGAATTTTTAATGCAGGTGATGGGCAAGTGCCATGATAAAGTGATTCAGTACAAACTCCTCCTCCGTTCAGTGAGCAAATAGACTGCTGCCTACATGCTAAACCCAAAACCCAAGTCAGCTGTTTATCAGTATTTGATCAGATACATTCTTGCATTTGTAACAGAGTCCACACCAGAATAAAAGGAAAGCCCTACTAGAACCATTTCAAGACAGCTTGATAGTCACGGAACGCGAATGAGAGACCACCGGGTTTCATGTTAACACAGTCATAAGGAGTGAGCTCTGGTTCTCTGTCACTAGCAGCAGTCTGTGCCCTAGCTCCGCAAAAAAGCAGAATCCAAACCAAGCAAGCTGGTAACTGAAAACACAGGTAATGAAGCCTAGAATAAAGCTCATGAGAGCAGGAGACTCAGTGATGTCAGGGAAGGGTGATCAACTGTGGAAATGTATTGGAAGAAGAAGGGGAAAAAAAAAGAAGCTAAAAAGATTCAAAGTCTAACTATCCTCTGAGCACCAAAGAAAAAAAGAAAAATAATAATTTCCTCTACCCTAGATACATGAGATAATGTAGCCTACCTTATCCATACATACCAGCAAACAAACTTATCTCCTAGAAATTCTAATTTTCAAGCTGAAATTGCTCTTCAGATTATATCTTTAGGAAATACCATTGTCATTCACATTGTATTTACCCTTTTGAGGTGTAAGTGGTTTGTAACTACACAAATCTTGCTGATTGTAATCCAACAACCCAGAGGAACAATGGAAATATAGAAAAATATAAAGACATGAAGACATCACCTTATGTACATGCATTTAGAATAGTGATATTTAGAGTAATTAGAGGACAGATGTTGTAAAAGTCACTGTACATTTCAATAGATGAAACTATCAAGGCTGACTAAAAGGATATAAAGGGATCAGAGTTGTGAAATCTCTCCAATAAATTAATTTTGCTCAGCATACCTTTTTAAATTATTGATTTAACTGAAATAGAAGCTACAAAAAGCTACAACTAATGTTTCATGGAATTCATTAAGCTTGACAAATTTTATTTTTCGAATTAATATTGAATTAAATGTATTTCATTGTGTATTATACTGCTACCTGTAAATTATTCCAGAACAATAAATACAATCCATGCATGCCAAAAATATCATTATACATTCTCGACAAAGTCATTACCTATATTTGTTGAGATATTTTACTTCATTTCAAACACAAAAAGTGATAACATCAATTTTTACCTAATATACAAAGTGCAGAGAAAAGTCTACAGTTACCTTCTGATCCACAGAGTAGGGCACTCAGCCACCTTGAACCCTTCCCCTTCTATTTCCTTTTTGTTTCTTTTGCATTTTGTTTGTTTGTTTCTCTTTACAAAACGTCAAGAAAAACCATGTCAGAAGAGACCGCTTTTGAGAAATCATTCTAAAAACTCTGGGATATTTTCACAACAAACAAAAATTATAATAGCATTTAGCATTTTGTGAAAGTGAGAGGAAATTGCTGAGACTGTCCAAATATCCTAGGGCTTACCTATGCTAATTATTTTGCTGAAAGAATCTTTACTTACTTCAATATCAACTTGACCCTGTTTGAAGACGACAACCTATGGATATAGGAAAGTCAAACACTTGGCCTTTATTTTATCTTCCTGCTCTGAGACTGCTTCTTTTTGCTTGAAACAAACAAACAAAAAAAAAGGATTGGAAAGAAGTTATTACTGGTACCACAACAAAGCCTTGAAAGGATGCTGTCTCTCCAGTTCTCTCTCTTAGTACATGATGAAACAGCAGCAATAATGTTCACTACCATTCCTTACACACTCTGTGTTAATAAAGTAGCATTAACACTTCAGTAAGGGACCAGCAGCAGAGTATGTTGTGGACATTCATTATTCTTGTAAAAGTAAGTTCTGGTTTTGCTCTTTAAATCTCTCATGGAAAAGGGACCTAGTACACTTTATCTTACTCCTTCTTCCCTCCTCCCCCAAATGGCTCCCTTTTTACTTATTATCATTTTTTCAAAGAAGGGATAAAAGCTTAATAACAACATTATCTGTTTGGGGAAAAAAGCCTCTTGCATCACATAGAACATATTACCTGCTTGGGAAAATGTCATCTGAAGTCAAGCAAAAGTTAGTTTTATGCCATCCATGCACTGAGAACAATACAAGAAGAGACAAGTATGTGCTTAAGCGACATGAGAAAGGCTGCATGTTCTACAAGACAGAGCACACAAGCAACTAGGATCCTATTTTCATGCCTGCACCTGACCTATTCTCAATCTCTCTAAATTTGTTTTCCTTTCAGTAGCTGTGTTAGCTGTGTTGTTGAACTTCTCCACACAAGAACCATCTGTAAGAATGTTTTGGACAGCATAGGTTCAACAAGGTTGTAATCTAAGTTCAGTTGTCCAGACACAACATAAATAGCCACCACTACATTAGATTCCTTGATGATTGATGAATTAGTATTCCAGTCTGTTATTCCATCTGCATTCTTGCATATGGTCTTTAATACATAGTATTGAATCTACACATGAGATGTGAGAATCTTTGCAGGCACCAAGACCAGTGAGAAAGGGGGTGTTGGAGATAAAAATTCCCCTGCAGCCTGTGGAGAAGACCATTATGGAACAGGTTGTCCCCCCACATCCTATGGAAGATGATGGGGAGCAAAAATCCCACCTGCAGCTTGTAAAAAGACCACCCATACTGGAATGGGTGGAGACATAGGGAAGATGCTATGACTGACATTGGAGCAAGTTCCTGGCAGGACCTGCAGCCTGTGGAGAGAGAGGCCCACACCAGAGCAGGTTTGCTGGGGGTACTTGTGACTCTGTGGGGGACCAGGCTGGGGCAGTCTGGGCCTGAGAGACTAAGAGACATTCTATGATTTATGACTGCACATCATAGAAGTGACCGACAACAGGGCAGCTAGCAAAGAGCTGAAGCCTGGTGTGTGGGAAATGACTCACATTGGAGAAGTTCATGGAGAACTGTCTCCTGTGGGTGGGACCCCACGGTGCAGCAGGGGAAGGGTGTGAGGAATGCACACACACATGGCTGAGAAGGAAAACAACTTCTGAGGAACTGGCCAAAACCCCCATTCCATGTGACATGGGTGAGGAAGGGAGAGAAATCATGAATAAAGTTGAGTCTGTGAAGAAGGGAGGGATGGGAGGAGGTGGTTTACGATTTGGTTGTACTTCTCATTATCCTACTCTGGTTTCTCTGTGTGTGTAGTGTAATAAACTAGATAGCTTTTTTTTGTTGTTCCATGTTGAGTCTGTTTTGCCCACGACACTGATTGAAGAATGATCTCTCCCTGTCCTTATCTCAACTCCTGAGCCTCTCAATATATATTTTCTCCCTGTCCAGCCAAAAAAGAGTGATAGAGTGACTTCAGTGAGCGTCTAGCCTCCAGCCAGGGCCAAACCACCACGCACAGAAACATTGAGAAGTTTGATTTCATATAAGTAGAACAATAAGAAAGTTTGAAAGAAGAGCTGCAAACAGGACATGTTGAAGGAGTTTTCTGGGGCTTCCACCACAGTCTAGCCTACATCTAGAGGTAGCAGCTTGGCAACCCCTTTTTGAACCATTAAATTATTTCAGGTATAAAGTAGTATCATAAACTACAAGAGGATGCAATATAGAATACATGCATACTTGTTAACAAGTGACAGCATTCACATCCTGTCAGAGAGCAGAAAAGATCCCAGATGTTGAAAATGTTTTTTTATGAAAAAGCAACAACAGAATTTCATGAGGCCACAGAAACTTCCATGATATTCCATGTAAGCCATTACTGACTGTTTCAAGGCAAGTGAACAAAAAGTCTTTATAAAAGAGGAAGCCTCCCTGAATGAATAAATAATTAAGAGAGAAGCAGTATTGCTTTATATGTCTGCTATGTTTTGAGTAATATTTGATATGTCATATTGAGATATTATTAAAAACTCTACATATATCTTCAAACTTCAAAAGTTTTGGATGTATAAATGCTCAGACCTAAAAGTGCAAGTCCCTTTTCATTCTTCTCTTCTACGCCTATATGAAAAAGGTGAAGATTAAAACATGAGAAACATTGCACAACGTTCTTTAAATTCATTCAGCAGGGTAAGTCACCTTTTTGAAGAAGCTCTAAACTGATTCATGTGCAAAGAAGAAAAAGCTTTGTGCTGGCCTTCCTTTCTCCAACTGTTCCTGTGAAATGCAGATGTATAGCTGTGCTTCAGAAATACACTTTATATCTAAAACCTGGTATTGTGAAATAAATCCCAAGTCTCCAACCCTTTCACACAAACTACTGCAAGTTGCACATTGAAGCTAATGGAATACAAAGCTAAAATTATTTTTGCTATCCTCAAACTCCATTGAAGTAGTAGAGGATTTATCGCAGTGGTGTTGCCTCCTTTAGCTGATCCAAAACCAACCATATCTCTCAACTGATACCATTCCAACAGACAAGGTTCTTGAAGAATTACACAAGCAATGAGGTGCTGTAGCTAACACTGCTGACACTCATTTCCTTTCTGAATAGGAGCAGCCACTTAAAGTCCATACCATTCCTCTGTGTAGACATTTCTTCCTTTACATATCTTTCCCCACTTCTGTCTCTCTTATACTATCCACTTAATAACAGTTATTGTACCCCTGAATTAAGTGCTACAGCCATGTTCTTTCCCTGTAAGAAAACTTCAAAGCTTATAAAAAAGTAAAGAATTTAATCTCACCTGAGTTTCATGTGGCTGCCACACTTCCCAGCAATAAGAAGGGAAATTTACAGTTAAAATTCTCTCTCAATTTAATTTTACAACTGTTATTCAAGTAACAAAATCTCACATATCAACATGTGTGCATTGAAAGAACATACCTAAGAATGTTGCACTTCTATTCTCAGTTGATCAGAAAAAGTTGAGCCTAAAGTCCAAAGGCTTATTCCAGACCTGAAGTCTACATCACACCATCAAAACGCCAAACTCATTAGCTCCATTTTCAGCTTCTTTGTAGGGGATCAGCACCCTAACGTATACAACATACTCACTAGTACTTGGTTTTGCTGGATAGGTAGGCATGCATCACAGAAGAGTGGAACCAAAAAAAAAGCACAAACAAGTATCACCTTACATGTGAGCAGGGGAGGAAACCTGGCACCTACATCTCTAGAGACAAAATAGTTCAAAGGACTATATACAGTAACGATTGACCTGGATCCTTACAGTCCACCGTGTAGGGAACTAATGTATTTCAAAAAGTGAATCAACAGGTAGAAAAGTTAGGGAAATGCTTTAAAATTTTTAACCTCAAGAGCAATCACTCTTTTCCTTCCGATTCTGCCTCACATTTCAGTTTTAATGACCGCTTCACTTTTCCACTCGCTCCATTCCCCCTAGCCAACTCAGACTTTCCATACAAAACACTCATTCTCTTCTGTTAAACAAGATTTTGACTATATTGCACAGCACTACAAATTAGACACTCCTATACAAAACCATGTGATGAACCCCCTTGATTTTTGACCACATGCCAACACTATGGAGTTATTAAATCCAAAGCAGAACCAAAAGAGGATACTTAAATGAAGTTTTATTAGAAAAGTATTTGGAAAACATGGATACTTAAATGTTATGATGAGAATATTAAGCCCTTCAAAAATAAGGAGTTCTTGCTTCTTTATTACAGTCTTGGTATTTTACTGGAGGCATGGTAAATATGTTATGAATAAGAGAATTTAAAAACAGTGGAAAGGGGAGAAATAATTGCTTCATTCCCAAGAACACATATTTCCATAAACTTAGGTATGTGTTTTAAAGCTCTATGAGACTTTCTGGACAGCAATACCATTTACTGACAAGCACACTGCAGTATCAGATAAACTTTATACTTCCAGAACTATACTGCTCCACACATCAAGAAGGATATGGCCTTCCAGTTAGCTAAACAAACTAGCATTCTGATTTCTTCCTTCTCTTTCCCACTCCCCACCATTTTTTCCCCTACCTGGAACTCAGACATTGATCAAATCTGGCAAATAATCATTTAACAGCGTATAGCAAAACATGAGATTTCTGAAGCATAAAAATTATAAACTACTACTGAGATTACTTATCCTGCCTGGTTTTGATCAGTTAGTATTACCTGTAACTTTCTTTAAAAAAAAAAACCAACAACAAACCAACAAAACCCAAACAGAAAAACCCTGTGACATGACAAACATCAGATTATTGAATTACTGAAGAGTCAAGTGAAAGAAAGTTGAATAAAGAGGGAAAAAATAAATAAATTACTAAGGTACATCTTGTGAAGCACAAGCCTCCCACTGAATCAGTTGGATTTCCGTTACCAAATTCAACAAGAGTACAATTGGGGTTTGCCTAGAGGAAAATACAAAATTACATTGCTTTTGAGGTTAATATACAAGTTACGTTACATGAATGCAAGAGAGGAATTTTAACATTTGACAGGTGCAACTAATTTCATACCTGCTTGTAGCATATGAGTTTGAATATGCATTTCTTAAACATGTTCCAACTCTGCTTGCCTTATTTTATCTTTGCATCTGTACAAGATGTCCCACTAGAACTGATACGCTTTTGTCAATAAAACACTCCTGAAAATGTATTTCTTAGAAGTGCTTGCTAGAAAGCATCCTACAGTCTCAACTACCTATGTTAAAAGGTTGAATTAGCATCTTTGCTATTCCTTGACAACACAGAATTGTGCTTTCCAGCCTGCTTCTCTGGCCTCCTTCTCTTTCCCCAGCCTTTTTGTTCGTTTGTTGTCAACAGTCTCTCAGATCTCTGTCTCTGCTTTGGACACTAGATACACATTTAAAAAAGAGGAGAAAAAGAAAAGTGCAATTTATATTGTGGAGCCTTTGGCTCCTTGACAAACATCACCGCTCCAAGTCTGTTCTGTCAATAGATCTCCAGCAATTTGTCATTTGGGAACCTGAAATATTGTCATCACCACTGATCCAGCACAAAAAGCCAAGTAGCTCCACACTGGATATTTTTAGAGGGGAGACCATGCTGAGAGAGTCTCAGACAAGAGCAATCCATCAGCAATGTCAGCTTGAGGACTCCAGTGGGCAGAGGAACATTGTAGAGGAAATCCCAGCTTCCCCTCACCAGCCAGTTCTGGTTTGAGTAAGTATATACAGGGATTTCACACACAAACAGGAAAATTGGGCTCTCTGAAGTAACTGTGCCTGTAAGGCTTTCCAATGAAGTGGCACCAGCATGCTCAGGAGATCAGACAAGATCTCAAAAATCCAAGATGTCCCGAAGTTCTAAAAGTAGGTCAAGTTTATGTGGCACTTCACTGGCAATAAGTGTCAGGTATAGCATATTCCTCAAATACTAATGGTGCAAACAAAGAAAAAAAGAAAAACCACTAAATTGCTTTATTTACTCTTAACTGTGCAAAGTTTTGGCCACTCTAAGTTAAATTGAAGGCATAAAAGATGATCAAAGTCTAGAATTTTGTTTTTACCACCAAAAACAGGTGCCTTCTCTCCTCAGTTTAAGACTTTGTATACTAACAGATATAAAATAGAATTAAAAAATTATTACTACCAAAATTCACATCTCTCTAAACAAACTAGAAAAAAATTACAGTACTATACATGCAATGTACCTCCTAGATTGAGAGATAAAAAAGTAAGAATTAAAGCTGATTAATCTTGGCTACTTGTAATTAAAAGGTATTTACAGAGCGAGAACCTTTAAAACAACTGATCAAAACAACCTCAGAATGGCAAATTAGAGATGCAAAGGTTAAATTTCTTACCATACCTTTGCATTTCATCAAATAGTTGCTGCACAGACCTATGCTACATATAGTGACACAGAATAGAAAGAAATGTTTGCTGCTTTCTGAAGTTAGCATTGTCCATCCTTAGAGTGCTCATTATGACAATCAGCTTTGAGAATTAAGTGCACAGGATCCCAGTAGAGCTGGGCTAATGAACTTCCTTTATTTGAGCAGAAATGCATGCTTTGGAGTTTGTTTTTATTGGAAAAAAACCACAAAAACAACATGTAATGAAACATATTAAAGAGACCTGTTTACCTGAGAGTATTAAAAAATTTCTTAATAAAATAGTGCATTATAAGGCTTCTCAGATATACTATGGCTTCTGTTCAATTTCTCAGTATCATGACTGTTTCTGTCAGCTCTTAAACCCTACAATTCTAAATTCACCTTTTGATTAGACATGTTTCTAATTAAGCCCAACCTTTCCATCCTTCCTTGAGGAGATTAAAGTCAGAGTCCCCAAGACCCTTGAGGCTTTGTTCTTTGTAAAGACAATAGAAGTCAAAAGTGGAAAATAAGTGAAATAAACTGCCAAGCTTGTCAGAAACACTTTCAAACAAAAATGCTTACTTATGAACCTATAAAATCTTTAAGAGACCATCATATTTATGCAGGAGAAAAAGAGGAAATGGTGTTGCATAACTCACAGATCCTATTATAGTATACTGTATGTCATCAGAATAAAAGCATGTGTAGTAGTCAGTCATCTGTGCCAGATGGCAAACGTTGGTTTTCCAAGAGTGAACCAAACTTTACCTTCTGAAAAATCATACAGGCATAGCTGAGAGGCATTTGAGAAATAACTCAACCTCCAACCCAGTTACTCAAAAATCCTTCTGTTGGGCATTAATACTGTGAACAGGTCCAATGACAGAAATAGAGAAAAAGAAGCCAACTGTCATCTGTTGTTTTAATTTTAAAGACAATTTTGAGAATGCATTATGCCTTCTATTGTATTGACAATTATAACTGAAAAGATCTATCAGATCTTCCAAAGTTTTCCTCTCTACCGCCAGATGACACACATCAGCACTGCAGTGGAAATCCACATATAAAGTCACATTATTCTTGGAACTCAAGCTTCAAAGCCATTTGCAGCAAGAATAGAAAGAATTATGCGATTCATCAATTACTGTCAACCTCCTTCATTAAAGCACAAACTTTTTTAATATACCCAAAACTTTTTTGTTCTATTCACTGCATTTCCAAGCACACTGGATCAGACAAGGTTAGGCACTGAATTAAAGGTTCAGGTTACCATCATGTGGCAATCACAGATACAGGTACTTCGCCAAAAATATCCAGAAAGCATCAAATATGACTGATCATTTTGTTAAATTTTGTCAAAACACTCATAGACTGACCTAGATTTTGATTTGTAAGAGCTCACTAGATTATCTACACTGTATTTAGCATCTATACCATTTAGGAGCCCAACTCACATTTTCCACGAGACTCCAGCTTTCTAAACCGCACAGAACCCTACTTTCAGAGGTATCATGCCATTCAGAAATGAGACAATGCATTAGGCATGCTAAAAAACTGTTCTGAGGTTGAGTTCTTGTAAGATATGTGAGAAAGAGATGGTGTTAAAAATGCCTTCAGGTATCTGTTTATTTAAATAACTCATTTTTTCTAAAAATTCTGGTATACAAGATAACAACAAGGATTGTCTGGGCAGGTTTTCCATGTCCAACCTTGAGCCATTTCCATGGATGAAAACCTTTAAGCTGTTGTTTCCCCATTGTCTGACCTAGACATCTCCCTTCTCTCTCTCTGCTTTTCACCAAATAAAAACCTCTGTATCAAATGGTACTCCATTTTTCATGCCCAAAAAATGACTGTGAAAAAGGCTTTTGCCTTCCCACATGCCAAACAGGTAAAGCAACAGTCAACCTCTTGGCAAAAACAGCAATTATTTTCAAACCAGCAAATTTGACCAGGATAACAACCACCTACTTTCAAAAAAAAAAAAACCCTGGTTGCTACCCAGCCAAATACAACTTCAGCAGGAAATACCAGAATGCCAGAATTTGAATTATATAATTGTGTATGTCATCCTCAGTGAAGTTAAGGTTCTTCCCTTGGATAAATCTAAAATCATGTAAATATTAAGGAAAAACCCACAAAACCCAAAACAAACACTTGTAGATGAGCTAGCATAGGAGAAATACACACACTCAGGAGTTCCAGTATTCTGGTGGAAAACTGTAAACAAAAATCATAAGCTCCACATGTTCTGTTTTCAACATCCGGTGCATACTTTTTTTGCTCTTCAGATATCCAGCTTCAAAAATTGTACAAGTATTCTCTTGGAAAGCAGGAATTAAAATACAACATATTCCTGAAACGCACTGTCTGGAGCCTTGAATTTCCTCTGCTGGTTACCCTTCCTTTGCTGGCTGTGGTGGAAGGAATATACCTTTACAGAATGAAGATTACAAATTTTAGCAATCCCGGTGGTGCTTAAAGGTACAGCAATTTTCCAGCAACACACTGGAACTTGTTTCTAATTATTTCCCAAAACATCTTAGGATTTAAAATAAATTAATCTGATCTAAATGAATATGTAAGGGTTTAGTCTCATGCAGCGAGTTTAAAACAATTAAGAACCCCGCCAGAATCCCTGTTTATGCTACCTGACTAATCTCATCTGGCTCCTTTCAAAAATTCATCCTTAAAGGGATATTTTGGTGTTCTGTAATTGAACAACTGAACTGTGTTAGGACACAAGAGTGTACCCATAGCTGAAAATATGTTTATCTCACACTGACGACAAATTTTACTGTTAGTTTCCATAAGCAATTTTCTTGACCAGAAGGAAACTGCTGGACTGTGAAGATTTTTGGGAGATGATGAAATGTCGCAAAAAGGGATGGGATAAGGGAGAGGGGGAGGGTGTGGGAGGTAGGGGAGGTGGGAGATGCAAAATCTTCCCCTGGGGAACCTTTTGTCAAAAACCTCTTGGGCTTTTAGATGTTCTTGATTTTGGATGTTACTACTCAAAGTGGACTTTGCATATTTGTGGCTCCCCAAAATGAATGAAAAAAAAAAAAAAAAGGTTTCCTATGCAGTAGAACTATTATGGCTAATGTGATAAACCGTAATAGAACATAACATTAACATGGTTATTTTATATATTAATCAAAACAAAAATACTACCTTTTTGATATGTCTGAGAAGTATTAAGTTATAAAATTTCATTAGAGGCCTGTTGTGTTTGGTTTTTTTTTTCCCAGAAACTTCAATAAAATAGGCAGCGGCCAAAAGGACATGTTTTATGTCTCTTGAAGTTATTGCTTATTATTATAATTGAATTTTCTAAAGCAGAGCAGGCAGATTAAAAGCAAGTAGGATGCACTAGAAGTTAGCATGCCAAAAGCAATTTAAACAAATACTAAATACTTGCTCTCGTAGATAATGAGATGTTTCTCCATTTCTTAGTTTTACACTGAACTGGAAACCAACAGAAAAAAAAAAAAAAAAAAAGAAATCTATTAACATGGCTATCAGTTTACATATAAACAGATACCATATTTCCTTTTCCATTTTATTGAACTTAAATTTTGTCCAGCATACTGCCAGAGAATCTGGTCAGGCAATCTGCTTTTACAACCCATTCATGACACCAAGTTAGCACATTCCAAGGAGATAGAAGAAATTGTTTCAGTGTGCCACGCTGCAATCAGACTTCTTCCCAAGTGAGCCTAACTACAGAAGAGCCATTAGCCAAGGGGTCATGTGGTTCTGCAGAGTGTGAGCAGAGGACTGCATGCCTGTCCTATACAGAGATTTCCAATGGACATAAGAGAAGTAACTTTTCCCATCATACCCCCATCAAAAAGAAAGAAAATGTTTTTGCAGGTGTAATGACTTGCACCAGCAAAAAAACCCAACCAATCTCTTTAGAAGCAAACATGGTACAGACCTACTTGAGAGTCCTGTCATTTAAAAAAAATGAATGCACCATATTTAAAATGCTGCCTCTGTTAAGGTTTATTGTTTTCTTCTATGTTATTAATAATTAGACTACTAAATTTAATACTATGCAGTTAAACAAGCATCTAAAAAACATCCTGTAATCAGATCTTACTGAGACCTTCAAAGGGGAGAGGCAATCAATTTCATTTTTGTCAAACTTCAGCTGTAACTTGAAATATCAAGCTCTTCATGACTTACAAGCCACATCAATAAGCATCAAAACCACAGGTCTTTATTTAAGAGTACTGTAATAATGTCTTATGCTTATCTTGCTGATACTCCTGAAAACAGTTGCTTCTAGGAATTGTTGAAATGTATATTTAAAATCCTAACAAAGACATGCTAGAATTTCCACAAGCGATAGGCTCTAGAAATCGTATCACACTGAACCATGAAATAGAAAATGTAGCTGAAATTTAGTGCAAAATTTAACACTCATGAGTTCTGCTGATTCTGTTATCTGCTCCATTTACATGCCAATCTCCAGCCCTACCAAAAAAGCATTTCTTAAAACCCTTAAAATAAACTGCTCCGGCACTCCCTTTATAGCCTAAGTTGATTTTACACGTGTCTTGAGAAACAAATACTTAACACAAACCACAGCCATTAAATTGATATCATCCATCAGCAAAGGTAAATTATGCAAATGAGAATTATGCAAACACCTTTTTTTTTTTTTTTAGTCGCTACTATTTCTATTTTCTGCAGCTGTCTGTCAGAGTTCATTATGTGGGGATGAAATTATTTTAGTAGCATTATTCAAAAAGCCACAGCAAAAGTCACAAGCTTGTGTCACTGATGAGTTATTTATTGCTTTTAACATCCATTAAGGTACCTGACAAACAGTACTCGAGCACCGTAGCTGGAGTTGCCTCACAAAAGCATCTTCCTTGCAATTCACAAAGTCATGCAACTGGCATTCAGGAATAAATACTTTTCTTCCTACTGAGAGCTTTGAGGGGTATTTCCTCCGGTAGATATACACAGCACAGCCCGCTCCTCTTTTTTTTTCTTCCCAAGCCTCTCTTATATAACAGACTGCAAAAACCATCTCTGAACAACGTGATCGAGATGCGATCTCCTGTTTCAGTACTACAACATTCAACGCTATCACATTCAACGCAGTCCCCAGCTACTAATCAACTTCTTACTAATGAGGATGATCTATTGTGAGTTCTCTGCAGTTGTGTGGGATGCAGAGTGATAGACCATCCAGGCTCCCAAAGGGTCAAATCATTCAGAGACTGAAGAGAGACAGCTTCACCAACTTGGCTCAGAATTACTCTTACAAGGGTATTTGGTCATTATAGAATGTCCAAGTTTCACTTAAATCTATCATAGTCTTCCTGGGTGGTTTGAGTTTAGGGTTGGGGTTCCTCCCCAGATAACCTGTGTAAAGGTAAATAGGCTTACAAAAGCCCTAAAGCTATTTGAGCCTGTGAGGCCCAAAATTAGGATATGCAGCATCTTTCTTTGGAGACTTGCACCTAACTCCCTCATACGATGCCATTTATACACTGACCATCTAACTAGGCTGTCTGAAAAAAAACATCAACCCAGTCTACACAAGTTAGATAATAATTTTTTAAGAGAGGATGAACACATGCTGAAATACATACAAGACAACAAAGATATTTTTCTCTCGATATTGCAAAAGCCCACACTGGACTTACATAAACTCCACCTAATTCTGGGTAGTCCTCTCGCTATCCCGAGGTACCCAAGTCTTGAGGTAGCCCATGGAGAGGTTTGCTACAAATAACAGCTCGGACCAACCCACTGTTTCCACTTACCATACAGACTACCTATACAAACCCTGAATCTGCAACACGAAGTTTTTACTTTACCTTGTTGTTGCAAATAAAAAAGGGATACGTGCTTTCAGGGGCGCTGCTATCAGTTACTATAGCCAACAAAGTTACCAGCTGGGTGGTTAATAAAGTGGCCGGTTCGTTTCTAAATATTTTTCTGCAAGTTTGTGGTATTTGTCTATAATGCAGAGGATTAATCATGACACCCTGAATCTGAACAAAGCATACCCTAACACTTAAAGTATGAGAATGAAAATGTATCAGCTCAAGATCCGGTATTCCATCCAGCCTTTCATATACCCGTGCCTCCAAGACCTCCAGGATAAATTTAACACGGTTTCTAAAACGATCCCCTTCCAGGTTTTTAGGTTATATTTATTTTTCTCCAAGAGACCCAGCCAGATGAATTTGTCTATTACATGTACTGCCTGCGCTGCTGCTGCTGCTGCACCTCCTCTGTGGTGACTTGATTCAGCTGAAGCTACACTTTGACCGATCGATGCAAGCACATTACACACCAGAATAAGAGTAAGGTAAGGGTAAAGGAAAGAAAAGCATCTTTCCTTTCAGCCATTAAATATAGATCAACGAAACATCACAGTGCACATCGCGGCTCCCCTCCCCACCCCCTCCGGCCGCTCCTCGAGCTCAGGATTTCGCAGACGGTGGCTTCAAAAGCAAGAACACACACACACACACACACACACGCAGAGACACGCACATATATATACACACACACACACACGCAGAGAGCAGCCGCCGCTCGGAGCCGCCCCAGGGCCCGGGCCATCGCGCCGGCACCTCCCGTGCGGGCTCCGCGCAGGGCCGGGCGCTGCCCCCGCCCGCGGGTCCCCGGGCCCCTTCTTCCTCCTGCTCCTCCTCCTCCTCCCCGGCCCATGACTTCATAGCTGTAACGAGTACATTAGTGCAGGGCGTCGGGAGACACGGTGCCGCGGATGCCCTACATAAGCAACGACTAACGTAGAAAGAAAGGGAGGAAAGAGATGAGGAAGGGGGAGGCGCGGGAGGAAGAAACAAGGGAAAATAACGCACTTCGTTACCTCTCCGCTGAAGGCACAAACACAGCTCCCAGCAGCCCAACCCAGCCCGGCTGCCTCGCCGAGGGGAGCAGTGCAGGAACCCGCACCAAGAAGAAACACCACGCAAGCGGGAAGGGTGTGTGTGGGGGAACCTGGCACCATTACTGTGCCTGTCGTACTCACCGATCGGCGCAGATTCAGCCTGCTCTCTCCCAAACATATAGCAAAACCAAACAGCAAATCCTCAGTCCGTTCAGGAAGGATGAAGTGGAGGGGGGGGCAGGCGACGGCCCAGGGCTTCACCGCAAGGTCCTGACCTTGCCCAGCTGCAGCATCTTCGGCTTGCCCCCCCCCAGGCGTGCGTGTGTGCCCGTGTGCGTGTGCGCCCGTGTGTCCCCGTGTCCGTGCGAAAGCGCTGATCCGGGTCCGAGGGGCTCCGCGGCAGGACAGCTGCCCGCTGGCTGCCGGGGCGAGGCGGGCTCGGCATCCACCGCCCCGCCGCTCGGGCGAGGTGCGGGGCCGCTGCTGCGGCGGCGGCGGCTGGGGCAGGCTGCGCGGCGCCGCCGTAGCGCAGCGCGCCGGGCGGGCGCACCGGCCGCGGGATGTGGCCGAAGGAGACACAGCCGCCGCCGCCGCAGCATCTGCCGCCGCGCTCGCTCCCTCCCTCCCGCCCGCCCTGCCTCCCTTCCTCCCCGCCTGCCTCCGCCCCTCCCTCCCCCGTCCCCTCCCCAGCAGGAGCGCGCCCGCCGCGGCCGAGCAGCCGGCGCTGGGGGGATGGGGGCGGGCGGCCCCGCTCCCGCTGAGGCGCCGCCGCCGCCTGCGCCGGGAGGGGCCGGGCCAGGTCCCCCGGCTTCGCTCCGCGAGGAGCCGCGGCCTCGCCGCAGAGGGGCGCGTCCCCGAATCCCCCCCACCCCCTCCCCGGCGGCCGGTGGGGCTGTGGTTTACCGGGAAGAGGGAGGCAGAGTGGCGGGCTGAGGGCGCAGGTGTGGGGGCGCGCTGTGGGGCGGGTGGCGTCGGTGGGGAGCAACCCCTCGGCAGGGTCCCGCCGCCTTGGGCTGGGTGACGGAAACTTAAAGAGGTCTGCCACACACAACGGCAAAAGCGACAGGGAAGCAAGAGCTCGTTGCCCGGCTCGTTTCCACCTCGGTTCTCTCTCTCCATCCTTGGGCACCCTGGATGGGATGTCTACCATGTTTTCAGAAGTCCTCTTGCGAGCAAAGAGCGTAAGGAATATGAAAGTCATGTTTACTTCCACGCACGCTTAACCCTTTGCTGAGAAACTTGTGAAAAAAGCAATCACGGCACTCACCTGAAAGTTGCCATTCCATGGGTCCTTTTAACTCGCTGCTCCGAGTTCTGGTGTGTGAGGACAAACACCGATTCTTTCGCTGCTGGTGCTGCCCGGGGCAGTTGCTGCCGCCAGTTCACGCTCGCAGCGCTCCGAACATCAGCGTAGCGGTGCAGAAAGCCATTTACTCGGCCGAGACGTCAGGGCAACGCCTACAGTCGGTTATTTGCCCGCCTGGACCCGCGGGCCGGACACCTGCTTCGCGCCGCCGAAACCGGCCTCTCCTTCGGGGGCGAGAGGCGGCTGGCCGCCCCCGCGGGGAGAGGCGCCGGTGAGCCCGGCCTTCGGCGCTCTCATCCTCTCAGGTGAGGCTCGCCTCGTCCCTCGCGGTACGGAGCGGACGCGTCGTTGGCCGGATAAATCATCGCGGGCTCTTTATTAACAAACAGCCGCGGGTTTGAAAGATGAATCTGCGGGCGGGTTAAGGCGGCGCGGCAGCGGCTCGGACCGCCGGCGCGGCCGGGTTGCAGAGCGACTCGCTGCTGCCACCTTTCGCTGGGCGATTTCGCAGCTTCCCCAGCGCGCCTACCAGCAGGAGCTTCACCTCGCTGAGGCCAAGTAGGAGCTTCGCCCTGCTCAGGGTGGGAGTGAAGCTGCCCGCGTTTAGGTTCTCCAGAAGGCCCGTGACCACGTCTTCCCTCAACTGCATGGCTCATGCTTCGTCCATCGCCACGGGGGCTTGTTTTTGGCCCACGGCCTCTTCTTTCCCTGTACAACTTGGCTTCATGTTACCTGTGGGGTTTTTTTTTTTTTTTTTTTTTTTTTTTACCTGGGGAAGATTAAGAGCAGAATTTTGTGCACGCTGCCTTGAGGCCAGCTCAGCTGTCAGCTCACTCTGGCCTGGCAGTAAGCACGCTTGTTTGCATCTACTCAAAGAGGTACTGCAGGAACAGAAGAGAAACATTAGTATTTTAGAGAAGCCCACTTAAGCAATTCAAGAAACCGAAACAGCACATACATATATAGCAATTAAGAGTTTGTCCGTCTGAATCTTGTCCTCATCTAATGAACGAAGTTGAGTCCCCCATCTTTGTCCAACCAGCATCAGGCCTATGCTGGCTGTCTGAGCCTGGAAGAAATAGCAGCTGGAGGTATAAAAACCTGCCTACTGCTAGCCTTAGCCCACTGTTTGATGATTAGGGCTCTTTCCTGGGAAGCAGGCAGCAGTCTTCCAGCCTGAAGCTCCTAATCAGACATGTAACTCGGCTCTCGTTTTTCTTGACAGATGTTCTAAATTCCAAAGTATTACAGAGTAAGGAGAGACTCACCAGCAGCTATCCTTTCACAGGGAAAGAGAGGAAAGAAAAAAGCAGCTCATCATCTGCATCTGGAGGAAGAACATGATGTCTGTGAAGTGCAAGACATTGGATTTGTGATTCCCAGCCTGAGGTAGTCATCTAATTTTGGACTGAATGTAGTATATTACCCAGTACATACCTAGAGTCACTGTCTTACTGCTAAACCTCACGATGTATCTGATAATAAAATTACTGGGTGTCATAGCATCCTAGATCCACCATAGCATCATGTGATCCCCCATCTGCAGCCCAACCTCTTCCCTTCTTCAGAACTGCTGAAAGGCCTTTATGTTTATAAAGGGAGAGGAGACAGAAGTGCTAAAAGCAGGCTGTGTCCTCTTTTCCCTCCTGCTGAAACACAGCCATGCAATATGGGCATTATGTGGCTCTGGGAATTGTACACATGTGTCAGAGCATGTTAGTGAAGGGTGCACCTAAGACACAAGATTCTCCCCACACTGTAAAGGTTACCCAGGTGCGTATACCAGTGTATTGATACTGGTCAGGAAGCTGTTGGCCTGGAAGTAAAATATAGTGGTAATAAAGGTATATAGCAATGAGGAAGGGAAGTGGGAGGTGAAGAGTGAGGGGAAGGAGGCAGAAGAGTTTTGGAGGAATCTGGGAGGAGTCTGAAGACATCTGCTTTTGTCTCACAAAAGTTCCTCCCTTCCCATCACTATTTTGCATGACAGGGTATTAATCTTAAGACATCACAGGATTCAAAGAGCCACTCCTACTGTATATCTCCCTTGATTCTCCCTGGATCACCTTTTCAATGTTCCCTGACACAGAGGGAGGTCAGAGAAACGTCCAGGACTGACCTCTGCTTATGGATATGGAGAAGGAGTGGGACAAGGCAGCTAAACCAGATCTCTAAAAACGACGTTTTGCTCCTATTGCTGCTGTCCTGGAGGAAGGATAAGGGAGAGCAGTGAGAGGTAAGAAGATAAAAAGGAGTGGGACTGAATTCTGGAAGAGATTGCCACCCCTAGAGTAGGTACTGTCTGCCTACTTCTTTCTCAGTGACAAAACCTCTTGTTCTGACAAGCCAAAAGCATAAATAGAGCAGGAGGCTGTTCAGTTTTTTGGTCAGTCCCTGCTTTCTCAGATATAGGCAATCTGTTATCTTAGGCTTGCCTGGGAGTGCTTTATCTTCTCTAATCCTTGGTTAACTTCCTTAAGGGTTTATTTGGCTTGTTGTTTTTTTCTTCAAAAAGAAAAGGAAATAATTATAATATCAAGGCAAACACTTCCAGGCTCTGGAGCTGTGAAAACATCTTTCCCATATATATTTGGCTGTAAGACTTACAAAGGTTCTTGAAGCCTTATGTCTCTGTTTGGTTAAAATAATGACAAGAAAAAATTTTAGAAAATAAAAGATGTAGTTGCATGAATAGATTTAAATCCAGTAATAGAATTTTCAGGTATTTTTTACTTCTAAATGGCTGTATTATAAAGAACAACAACAACAACAAATTGCTTAAGCTTAGACTCAGGAGTTGCATGTTACAATAGCTAGTTGCCAGTGAATCTTTTCCCATCCTGTTAACTGGTAATATAACTTTTTACGTGAGGGAAGCTTCATCTTCAGGTAAAGGATGAATCTGGTAGTTGAAGAATGCAGAGGAAAGTCCACTGGTCAGCAGTTTGACAAGGCCTCTAAAATATGACAGACGTAAGTGCTAATTGTGTCTACATGTTCTGTCTCAACACAAAGCACAATTAATCTTAGTTTAATTCTTCTTTGAGCAGAATTTGGGAGTTTGTTCTCTGATTTTTTTTGGACAGAAGGGAAAGTACTTATTAGCTGGCTTGACTCGTTTATTTTTAGACGATGTTTAAAATTCTTCATATGAAAATTACTGACTTCCTGGTCATGATCAGGGTCCAGCACCCTCCACTGTCACACTGAAGTCAGCAGGAACTGTCCGTACTAATAATGCAACTGAAGTACAACTAGGTCTGTGAAACACAGCAATGTTTCAGGCAATCTTTAGCAAGTCTGGAATAAAATCAGGCAAAGATGTTTTTTGCCCTTCCTAATGAATGGAAAGATCAGCTAAACTTACTTAGCTTTTCAAGTTTAGAGCAATACTTTCAAGAAGTTATTTCAATTACTGTCTTATCACTTTCTAAGAATTACTTAAAGGTGGAATTATTACAAGAAATTGACAACATCCATTGAATTACATTTCAGATAAGAAAGAGCGTGTTTCTTGAGACACATGGTATGCTGTCTTAATGAAACCAAAGTGGGAATGAATTTAAATAAGTTATTCCAATTTCCTCTACCTTATTTGACTATGAAATTATCTTTAATAAGTCAAGCCAACATTAAATTGTAGTAATATTATTTATATTTTACGTATTTCCTCAATTTTTACACATTATATACAACATTGCCTACCTAACAGCAAAGTACATGTAAATCCTGGGATGAGGATGGCTTTCTACAAAACAAAAATAAAATGCAAAGAGAATGTTTGCACACTTATATTTGCATAAGCTTGTATCCAGGTCTCACAGAAGTATTTTTCAGCAGTAGTTTCTTAAAAAAATATAAGGTATTTTCTATTCTGCAACACAGCTGGGTTTGACTCAGCCTGGCTATGAGGAAATTACTGTTAAAGTGCTAAGCTTGACTAGCAATAGGAGGATACAATCAAATTTGCAGTACCTGCAGATTTTGTAAATGAATCTGTATTTGCGTTGGGAGACTTGGATTGTAGGTACTGAAGACAGCTCTCAGTTCCCGATCTGACTGGGAATTTCTTCTTTCTGGCTTTATAGATAATCAGATAGGCAGTTGTGAACAAATTCTCTCTGAAACAGCTGGGTTAAAATCTATTTTGGACCTGCTCAACTTAAAAAAAATAATAAAAAAAATATTATTTAGCCAATAGCTGCTATTAGTTTCCCAAGCAAATTGAGATTTTTAGCATTTTGGATTTTCATCTAAAACTAGATATATAAATTAAAAATATTCAAATTAATTGTCTGTCTCAGTCACAATCAATCATCATTCTTATTCAAGGTATAGTAAGAGGATTGCATTATTTAATAAGAAAAATTTATCTAAGTCTTTCTGATTAATAAACCAGTTGGAATTTTATTCAACTCCAAGGAAAAACATAAAGTGAGTACTAAAGAGGTGAGATAAAATGTGAATGATTATTCCTACCAATTAAACACATCTGAATTAAAGAGGGTTTGGATTATTTTTTTTATATGGTCGGTTGTTTTTAAAACCCTTTGGTGTATTATCTTTCAGAAGATGAAAGGCCAGAATTTGAAACAAAATCCAGTGTAATTTAAAAATTGTTCTTTACAGCATCCAGTAAAAGAAAGTTTGCTGCTAGAGATTCATATCCTATGCATGCACAGGCTATACAAAGAGTTTTCTAAACCCTAATCCCATGAAAGAAAGTAATCTCAATCTATCTTCATGTGACCCATTCTTACAAGCAGTACGGTGTCATCTCAACTGAAAATTACAATCTAGTTTTAATAGTTCAAAACACGTTTATCCCTATTAGTGTCAGTTTAAATGCCAAGCCATTCTCAGAATGTATCCCTTAATACATTTAGAGCTGCAAAAGTGTTTAGGATTAAGGTATAACACTTACAAAACCATATCATACCATTTGGATTCTTTTCCTTTCCCACTGTACTTGTATGCACTGTGCATTGAATAAGTCCAGCTCAACAATAAAGACCATCCTGGAAAAAGCCAATTAGAAATCTTGCCATACATTTAGAAAATGTTGCTGTTTGAATAACAGTTAGTGAAATGTCATTATACTGATTATCCTTTTATTTAACCCAATTATGTGTGAGGTTTACTTCCTGTTTTTCCATGGCATGAAAGACTGCTAGAGTTCAAGGAACCAATAGATTCAGCATCTAGTTAGACCTCAGTAAAGACTGAGATATTGCTTACCCTGAAAGTTAAGTGAATGACTTGACATATCTTGCAATTATTGTGTGCTGGCTCATTTTCTAATCTATTCTCTATTATATTTACTCAGAAGCAGGAAAGATGAAGCTGAATTTCCTTGGCTGTTAAATCCATGAATATCATATTCCAAAAGTCACACTCTTCTATTTTTTTTCCATCCAGCACAGCTTTAAGTTCCTGGAGACTGATAATCTGTTTTCCCAGGGCTTGGGAGACTAGCATCTCATCTGCCACATATTCAGATCCTTTTTCTCAGTTTCATTTGATAGTTACTCTAGCAACTGTTATGAAAAACCAAACCATTGACACTCCACAGGCATACAACAGATAGCAGGGACTACTTGCAAGAAGTTTTCCACTTTTCCAAGTTTTTTCTTAGTCTTATGTGGCAAGTACGTTAATGATTTAGTGTACAGGAGGCCACTCCGTAATATTCCTTGCATCCATACCTGGAGTTTCTCCAGTGTACTCCTAGTGCATTTGGAGTGGTTCCCCCATCAAGGCTACAGTCAAGACAGGTCCTGTTTGCAATGTTGACCCAAGGTCCTCCAGCACGCCCTGAAAATTCTGAGGCCCAATAACTACTATGAACTTTAGTGCCAGTATAGATGTAATATGGATATAGAGTCCTTCAGCCTTAATAGATATCAGCAGACCAACTGCAAGTCTTCTTCACTTTACACTGTAATGGTGAGTAAAGTAGATATTCCTGGTTGGAACAGGGGTATTTCAGCCAAGCGGGTCAAGAACCTAAACCATTTCCTTTCTTTTCTCAGCTGAACTCTTCTGTACTTCATAACTGTGAAGCAGATGCCTGATTGTCTCATGTTTTGAGCTGATAATTTCTTCTGTCAGACTCCAGAATTAGTCTCTAAATTTTCGGACTGTGTCAGATAATCTGGTTTATGCACGTTAACTGGTCTTACAGCTTTATCCTACAAGCTATCCTGCATAATTGGGTGCCTGTAGTCCGACGCACGATTTGCTCTGGAGAGAGATGTGTTTGTCATCATCCCATAGAGCTTTCAGTAGTAATCCTACTTCAATAAACTAACTTGTTTAGAAAGAATAATTTTTAACAAGGAAGGACTATCAATTGCTGCAGTTTAAATGGCCATTCACTGAAGAGTAGAATGGGTGAGGGTGCAATAGATAGGTACAGTGCTGAGTTTTATTTATGCACATTTTCAACGTCATGGTTTTCTACCTGGGAAACTAGATTTTCACAACAATGTTGTAAAACTGGAAATAATGAAAAAATGAGTGAAAGAACTCTTAAACAATTACAAATTGTTCAGCTTGGTACCTTTGTTGAAGGCTGTCACTATCCCTCTGCATTCTTTGTGATAGTTTTCAGCACGGCTTTTGAATGCATTAAGAAAATATGTGGAACACATGCAATAGAATGTGTTTTCTCTCGATTCCTGTTCTGCCTCTGTTCTTTCATTTCAGGGTAACAGCTGTTGAAGGAAAACTTGAGTTTCTTGCCCTATGCTTTTTCAGCAGAAAGAGTAACTGCTTATTTTTGTCTAATCCTGTTATTTAAATCTCTGTATTACTGCACACCTGACCTCCCTTGTGTTATTTTTAACTTAGTGGAAAACAGAAATGTATGTTTTATCAGCACCACCTGCTTAAATTGTATAAGGAAAAGATAACTGAGTTTAGTATTCTCTTACTATTCATGTAAGAAGAAAAAAAATATTAAGCTGTAACATAGTACAAAGTAGTAAGAGGGAAATAAAATATATTTCTGAATACTAATGCAAAGATTTTCTTTTTTTTTTTTATCAAGGACTTATTAATTTTAAAGTTATTTAGGCAGTGGTTTTGGCTGGATTTTGGAAATCCCACAACTACTGTGGTTGTACACTATTAGAACTGTAGGTGTTGAAAAGTAGCGTAGTTACTCCCAGCATCAGTCCTTTCAGAGAGACGTTAAAAGTATGCTGTGACAGCTCTGATAAACTCAACAGCAAGAGTATTTTTAAAGTGGTAAAACATTTTAAGTGAATTACAAAAAAAAATCTTTGACATTTCCCATGTGAACTGTGTCCCTAAAATAAGTTGCTATTGTCACATACAGAGTTCAGATGGCATCTCTTTTCCTTTTTTTACTCTAGGATATCAGTTTAGAAAATCATATTACATTTGGTGACCTTTGGTTATGTTTATGTTATTTTGTGATGCCTTGGAGATTTTTCAGTGGTTACAAAGCAGCAGAGAGTATTACTGTGCTTTTGGAAGTTTGAACATATTCTGTAGAAAAATACTGATGATCAGCTACCGATTTTTGGATTCCCTTTTCCTGATCTTTATTCCAATGAGTGAGTGACAAGGTGGTTGTCAGTTTAACCTAATCCTTCATCAAGCAATTGTGTGATACAGTGTAGACTCTGATCTTCATACGCTTAATATGAATTTTCAGTTTAGAATGGACTTTCACTTTGTAGAACTGGTTCTCTGTTTCTTGTAAAACAAAAAAAACAACAACCAAAACCCAATGAAACAAGACCAGCAAAAACTATTATGCCACAAGTGCAAAATGTGAGAGATCTTCTTTTGCTATCATGTCATTTTAGTAGTGTCTAGTGGCTAAATACCCCACCTTTTTAAAAGCTACAGTTATTGTTTCCAGAGCACTCAAAAGAAGGAATATCTCTTTGTAGAATGCAGTATTTGAACAATACATATATTTATCTTTCACTTAGGTTCATGTGTAGAAGTAATGTATTACAGTGAAGAAAAATACTTTGATAAGTAAAGGGTATTTCTTCAGCATTTGTTTAGTGACTTGTTTTTTGGGTATAGCATTGCTTTAGTCTAAATAAATGTGATTGCAACTTTAACATCTAATAATAATCTCAAGATTGTTACAGTGATAGGGATAACAGACTATTGGTATTTTCCATTTAATATATATATGGGACAGTCATTAGATCATTGAGGCTCAGGATGAACTGCTATGGGTCTTCACTGAGTCAGGACTAAACTGATGTCTTTGGATGACGGACAACATATAAGAAAGATACAAATAAAAGTCTCAGAATATAGTGAGTGGGCAAGTACAAAAAGCTGCCACCACGCAAACTGTGAAAGGCAGACTGCACTGACTATGGACACTATGCTGGTAGGCTTCTCTTCTTTCACTGGTTTGTCAGGAGGTCTCAGCTTTCCATCTTATGAGAAGTGGGTGAAGAAACAGAATGTAACTGGTAGAGGTAAGGTTACCAACAGTATGCTACAAATTTCTATATTTTGTTGTAGAGAATGACCAAAATTATATGCTCCTGACCATTATGGTAACAGTCCTGACTACTCTTTCAGATCAGTACAGACAGTGGAGCTTCATTTGCCTTAGAGCATCACAGGTGCCTCCTTTGCTCTTGGTTTCCCATCTCTGCAGATATACCATCACCTGATTACTTTCCACTGTTACTGTCTACCAAAGCCAGCTCTGTTGTCCTTCAAATTCCTTTACTTTGTGCTACTGAGCAATCTACAGACCTGCTGCTACTTTCAGGTCAAATTTCATTTCCAATACCCTAATCACAGTGCTACTTTATCCTAAGAAACTATAGGGTCTTTCATGCTTATTCTTAGGGACCCTGTTTTCCTTCTCTGTCCATCATCATTTTCCTATTTTCCTTAAGCAGATGTAGGAAACTGTGCCTACTTATAGCAATACATTTTCAATTAGCTCTCTGCTTCCCCTGAAACATTTAGTCCATTGCCTGTACTTAATCTTCAGTGTCTTAATGGAAAGATGATGGATAATTTAAAGGTGAGAACATAAGAAGATTATACATCTGGTGATTCAAAACTGCTGTCTGTTCCCACTTCTTCCCATATTCTTGAACAGAAGTTATAACATAGCTACTGCTTGAGGAATTTGGGGGTATATTTGAAGGGTGGCCAAATCCCTTGGAGTTTAAGCCCAGGAGACTACTCCTACTCAATCTGTTTTCTGGTGTTCCTGTTAGAAGAATCATTTATTAGCAAGGTTTCACATGCATTCCCAATGGGCACAGTACATACACAACAGGCCACACAGATGGACAAAGTGTGCACCCATATAGACACCAACAGCACTCACACAGAAATTAGCATCATGGTGCCATCCCGTTCCCCCTCTCCAGATAATCAGTTCACTAGTGATTTCATAAATCTTCAATCTTCATTCGGTCACTCCTAAATTCATGGGTCTTTGGCCAGAGAGGGCTGTCCAGGATCCGTGTCCATACCCATTGCCCCATTTAACCCATCTCCAGGTCTAACTTTGTGTCTTTCCAAGCTCTGGTCTCTTTGAGCTTTGTAGCTAGTCCAGCTTGAGGTATGTTAGTGAGTAATCACCACACACCTCCCCACACAGAGCAAGGTCACACAGAAAATAATGAGCAACAGGGCTCAGAAAGATAGGACGTACTGCAGTGATCATGTGTGGAACTCAGCTGGGTAAGGGCATTGACCCCTTCCTTGCCTTTGTTTCTTTCCCTTAAACATCCTGTAATAAGTTTCACCCATTCTCACAAGCGCCTTAAAAAATCTGAGAATAAGTTTTCTTTTTCCCATGAAACTCATGATACTCTTGTGCCTCCTCAGCACACCTCCTTACCCGTTACAAAAAGCTGGTGGAACCTCTCCATGGCCTTGAGTGTTGCATTCAGTTGTGTTCCCTCAACCTGTCACCTGAAAGATCTCTTCTTTGATGTAATGTCTCTTTTCTTCCTTAAGGTCTGTGTAACTAGGTAGAGTTTATTACTTTTTCTGTCTCTTCTTTTTGCTTTTCAACAATATTCTCAAGAAATGTCCTTACATTACAAGTATCTACATATTCTTTACATTTCATACAGCTTCTATTTTTCATATACCCTTATAGTACTTACTAATATTCTGCTATGTTTGAGCAACTATAACCCATGCGCTTAGAAAACTGTTCTACAGCCAAAAAATAAAGTCAATCCTCTTTACTGGAGCGATTTATGAACACGATTCTGAGGGTAGCATCACCCAATGTACTTCTAAGCAATACAATGTGCTTTTTTTCAGAGTCTGAAGAGAGCAACAACTACAGAAATTTACTTTGATTTTTACACAGTATTTTACTGGTAGAAGAAATACACTGATATTAAAAGAAAAACACCTCTGGTAACAAAAAGTAACTAGCCACTTGGATTGTATCATGATTTAACATGAAGACTCAAGAATTACTCCAGTCCTGTGGGCTTTTAAAATACCCAGTAATCTTCAGATCTTTTAGTGCTGCTTTGACAGCTTTTCTACAACAGCAACCAAGAGAGTCTGTGTCTTCTGCACAGAACTAGTATTCAGAAAAAGAAAAAAAAAGGAAAGCCAGAATATTTTAGCTTCAACACTCTACATTTCCCAGTGTATCTTCTTGAACTGTTTCTTGGCAATTTCACTGCAGTAGTGCCTTATGTGAGAAGAAGTTGCATATGAGACTTCATTTAACATGACGTTCTTCAGCTGCAATTCTGAAATTATTGAAAAGATCAGTTTTCAATAATTATTTCCTCTTACAGAAAGAGGATACTTGATGAACACAAACTGTTACGTGAAGGAAAAAAAACCAAAACAGCAACTGAACAATTTTGCCTCAATTTTGATTAAAATTTTTTTGCCTGCTGTAGAAAGCCTGCCAAGATATTCCATATATGCCAGCTCCTTCCCAGAGACAGCTTATCTTTCCCTGTTGTGTCTCTGTGTGCCACAAGCCAGACCAGTTCCTTCACCTTGAGTCAACTTGGATTTTGAATGCACTATGGATTTGAGGGATTTCTTTGATCTAGAGCTTAAAGTAGTCAGAAAGTTCAGAGGTGCAATTTAAATCCTTTTTTTTTCTTTCCAAAATTAACATCAGAAAAGCAGAAACTTTCCTAGCTATAGAAAAATACAGGGATAAATAAAAATGGCTTCTGAATGAAACATCATAGACTTTTGCAACCTACAAACGTTAAAAACTCCTGTGGAAAGGATTAACATTGCATCTTACAAAACACAAAAAAGAATGTATCTTCCTGGAAATTGGTGATGATTTTGTTCATTGCATAGTCCTAGGAGTCTGTAGATTAATGTAGTTTCACTCTAAAGACCATCCCCACATACCAACGCATCCAGCCAATCTAGAGGTCAAGAAATCCACCAGGTCTCCTACAGCTCCACACTGAAAAGCCCAGGGAAGAAATGGTTGTTTCTGGAGGCAATATTTTAAAGGGTATATATCTCTTGCTAAGGTTCATGAAAGTAATAAAGAAGCATTATTATCCATATAACTATTGGGGTTTGGCATTATTTTTCCACAGAGCAGATCTCATCCTTTTCTCAAGTGTGTCTAAAACCATTGAATACCCCAAATTAATCTTACCTTGCCTAAAATACTCAGTGTAGATAGTTGATATTAAATTGTCTCCTCCTTTCTTGGTATATGGAGAACAGGACTAGGGAACAGGTGCACAATGGGGACACAGGGATTGCTTAGAAGTGTTCTGTCTTTTAAAAATGGTCCTCTGAGAGTAAGCTTTTTGCATTCGCATTGTTTATCTCTTCCCATAGGACTGATTTCTAACAGGTTGCTTTTCATCTTCTACTTGCGCAACTGCACGCTGCATTTCTCACCACTGAAATGTTAGACCATTTGTGCAATTTGTCCAAGTCATTTGGAATTCTAATGTTATGTTTCAACAGGCTTGAAGCCTCACCTGGTTTTCCATCATCTGTGCATTTAATAAGCTTGCTTTTTACTTTGGTATCAAATTCATTAATATCAAGATTTAAGTAAAACCAGATTGCGAGCAGACCTCTTCTACTGTGGATGGTAATTCACTGATAGTTACCCTTCCAGTTACAATTTTCTGACAAGACTAACACCCACATTGTAGCAGATATTATCCAGATCATCCTGTAAAAAAAATTGTCTAGATCATGTCTCCTTATCCTGCCTATCAGAGTACTGTGAGGGACATAATTGGAAGTTTTATTATTATAACAAGAAGAAACATGTTTCTATGTTTGTGTGTTTCTGTTCTATCCACAAGTCTCACTACCCCACTGCAGAAAAAAATTGTATTGATTTGACACATTAAGTTTAATGCAAATCCACATTAACTGCTATTAATCCTGTAATTTTTCAGTCTCTTCTCTACTTGCATATGGTTTAGCTACATGTGTTAATGTTACTGAGGGTCCGCAGTGAAGCTGAAGTCTGTGAAATCCCCATGAAATCCTGCAGCTTGCTTCCTTTTACCACTCTTAGGGAGCATTTAGGCTCCCTCTTGTCCCTATGAATTTTCAAAAATAACTACCAGCGAATGTGTTTATTTCAGCCAGTTCCATAAATGTTTTAGAATTAAATCTATTGAGGCCAGCTGATCTCTAAGCAGTTATCTTACCGAAATGTATTCATACCTCTTTTCCCCTTGCTTTAGGCTGAGATCTTATCCCACTGGTGTAAAGTAATCAATTGTGGAAGCCAGTGCTGACAGACAGGAGGATTTCGGGAGGCAGGATTCAAAAAGGGCATGAAATACATGGGTTTTCTTAGCTGTTAATATTCTCTGTAGGGTAATGAGCCAGAATTTTATTCTCTTCTGCTAGCACACTGTGCATTTGTTATTGTGATATGTCTTGTTGGCTTCATGGGGTTTATGCCTTGGTCTTTTGTTTCCACATGCTTGCCTATGTTATTTTGTATCCAACTTAGCACTCTGATTTAGTCTTCACTTCCCAAATTGCTCTTTTGGTTGAAGAAACTGAAGAATTCATTAGTTAAATTGATCGCTTCTTAGACTTCCTCTTCACTGCACTATAAGATTGTGTGAAAAATTTGACTCTGGCTTAAGAGTCATGTGAAATGTGACATTCTTTTGGAATAGATGATGCCCACCTCATAGATGAAATGGATACAAATTTAACAGAGGGAGATATATAGCTAATATAATACAGAGTTATTTAGCTTTTCCTAAAGTAGCCATACGTCTCATTTACACAGCATGCAGAGTCGTTGGAACTGTTGGAGTTTATCAATTAAATATTTGAAGATTGATACAGCCACCTTGCCTAGGAGAGCATTAATGCCTTTTTTGTCTCTCACCTGTTTTCGTAAAGTCTGTTTTATAACCCTAGAGCTAGTTTATTAACTCTGTTTTGCAAACAGCGCTAATACTAGTCAATTATACTAGCTAGCATTAACAACCGAGTCACTACATGAGCGGGAATTTATAGATATGAACAATACTGGCATTTCCATTTATAAGCATTTCTGACTGGTTTTGTTTGGATTACTTATACACACATGCACGTAAGCGGGACTCATCAGCTCATTGTGGCCAGCAGGTCAAAGGAGGTGATCCTCCCCCTCTACTCTGACCTGGTCAGGCCCCACCTGGAGTATTGTGTCCACTTCTGGGCTCCCTGGTATAAGAAGGACAGTGATCTCCTTGAGAGAGTCCAGAGAAGGGCTACGAAGATGATTAAGGGCCTGGAGCATCTCCCCTGTGAGGAAAGGCTGAGTGAGCTGGGACTGTTCAGTCTTGAGAAGAGAAGACTAAGGGGGAGCCTAATTAATGTTTATAAATATCTTAAGCAGGGGATGCAGGGGGAATCAGCCAGCCCCTTTTCAGTGGTTTGTGGAGACAGGACAAGGGGCAATGGCTGCAAGTTGGAGCATAGGAAGTTCCGCACCAACATGTGGAAAAACTTTTTCACAGTGAGGGTGACAGAGCCCTGGCACAGGCTGCCCAGGGAGTTGGTGGAGTCTCCTTCTCTGGAGATATTCAAGACCCGTCTGGACGCCTATCTGAGTGGGATGTCCTAGGGAGCTGCTTTGGCAGGGGGGTTGGACCCGATGATCTCTCGGGGTCCCTTCCAACCCCTACAATTCTATGATTCTATGATTCATTGTGGCTTGAAAGTTGACTCAGTCTGGCAACTGAGGCATCTCCAGCAGATCAGCTGTTCCTTTGTTAAAAGCCGTCACTCCAGCCTTTTGTAATTTTTATAATTAACATTCAGTATTGCTGGACAAGTTTGGGTCCCCTTATGCTGAAAGTATTAAATAGCCTCAGTGTTTACATAATAAATAACATCTGTCAAGGCACAGTATCTTATTCCTTTGTAATTAATAATATCTGCAATTGATTTTGGAGAAAAAAATACGGCCATTTGCTAAAAAAAAAAAAAAGTTCTAGCAAATAATATGTGAGGATCATGATGTCATACATGCAAACAATGAGCAACAAAGGAGTGTCTGTATTACATGCCTCAGGCTGTGAAATAGTGCCACATTTTACCTGAGAAGAAAGTTTTCAAGCATCCATACAACATCCCATTCTTCATTTGTGATCTGGACAGAAAAGACAACTCATCAAACTTCCTTGTCCTGAGATCCACGGTGTACCTTCTGAAGCCCTACAGCACTTGCTTGTAGCCAATGTTTTTGTTTACTGTTTCTCCAATCTTCAAGACCTTTTATACCCTTTTTTTCCATTGGATTTACCTCTGGTGTGCCTGACTCAGAGGTGCAGCTGCTCTTGTGCAGAAAAATTCCTTGACATTTCAGGAGAACATGCCATTGAACAAAACAGGTCTCTATAGAACTCCAGTTCCTGCTTCATGAAGGAAAACATAAGGGACGTCTGTAACTGGAGGTTGAATATGTATTTCATATTCACAGAGCTTAACCTGAGTGCAATGCTCCCAGAGGAATTGACTGACAGTAGAATCGGTTAGGTATAATTTTTAGTGTTTCTTCCTCATACACTCAAAGAATATGCAGGGGAAACTAGTCACTAGCTAGTCACGGCTCTGCTTTTGGGAGGTTCAGCAGAGGTGGTGCTCCAGGCTGTTGTTTGCTACTTTGGCTTTGTTGTCTGCTACTCTGCTCTCTGCTCTGTCAGAAGCTACCGCTGTCACAGGGCAGAGGAAAAGGGTGAGCCAGGGAAGGGTGGAAATTGTCCATCAGCAGAGCAGGTATGTGTGCATTTCAGAAAACCCTTCTGTTCTGTTGGTGATGATGATCTCTTAAAACAATAGAAGCCAAAATTGTTTCTTTCTGCCACAGTCCCATGTTCACACAAGTGCGTGCTCACATACACCTATATCTAACATACCGTCGAGGAAGACATGGGGAAACATTTTTGCAAGTGTGGGGGCTTCTCTTATTGCTTCAATGGTAAGATAGGGACCTGGAAATCCTTCAGCCCACACCTGTGTCATTTCAAAACTGCACCTCAGTTAGGGAGTATAAATGTTTCTGACGCCCACCCCAAATGTCCTGGAAACTATATCATCTCCTCCAGTTTTGGGGCCAAGGCCACCCAGTCTCATCCACTTTCAGACAGTAGCAGTAGCCAAGAAGAAAAGCCGTAAGCAATGAACAGGGGGCTTAAAGTGGGGCCAGAACACTCCAAAATGACTGAGGAGAGTCCAGCACTCTAAACAACAGGTCAGTGTTCTCCATATCTCAGAGACCTGGACCACCCATGTTGCATGAGTGCTCCGTCTGTAAGTGGAAGGAGGTAAATGATTTAGGAGTGGGCAGCAGAGGTACTGGGATGGAAACATGGACCAGACGGGCTCTGGACATAGTCCTACAATGGCAAGTA
Organism: Hypotaenidia okinawae; assembly: GCA_027925045.1. Taxonomy (NCBI): domain Eukaryota; kingdom Metazoa; phylum Chordata; class Aves; order Gruiformes; family Rallidae; genus Hypotaenidia; species Hypotaenidia okinawae. The sequence continues at coordinate 85,894,237 of BSDF01000002.1, read as the reverse complement.
TGCAGTCTGCACAAAAGCTGCTATCACCTCTGCTGTAGGGCCTTTTTACCTCTTGTCCACCTGATTTTCAATGCAGTAGCAGGACTTGCTTATGATTGCATTAGAACAGACATTTTTGTGTTAAAAGATACAGTCAGGTATCATTTTGTACACCATTTGGCAGCTCCTAGAAAACATTTTTAAATCTAGACACAAAATGAAGCTAGTATTATTTTCAAAGGGAAAACTGCTGAAAGGTTTTTCATTTTATGTTTGGAAACCATCTTATCAGAATGTGCCAGTGGTTAATTTTCCTAACATTTTATGTGTGTAACACAAAGGGACTATAAAAAATTGGGAAAGGTAAAAAGAATCCTAGATTGTTAGATAGACCATATGGTAAGGGCAGACCTTGAAGAACAATAAAGTCATCATCTTCTGGCCTTTAATGTTCATTTGTTTTCCTGTTTGCTTGTAATGTGCCCTGTGGCAGCATTATAAATCTTCTTCTCGTGTAATAACTCTTACTACTTCTTTTCTTGCAATTAGAAAAGGTGTTTTATGTTTATCAGCCATTCCAGACAACACGGATCCAATCTGATATATATCTGGAGCAGTAAAAAGATTGAGTGTATCAGTGCCTCATATAGTGTGATACATAAAATCAAACATTAATAAAGGCTTTTGACAATCTCCATCTGCTTGATCTTCACACTTTTCCCTCTGCTTTTTTAGGAGATAAAGTCTTGAAGTATTTCAGCATTTCCTCTAACTCATCTAGTCTGCCAATTTTTGTGTAGATCAGAAGATCTCAATTTATAAGTTGCTTTAGTCCTGTGACCAGAGCAGATCACAATGTTTTCGTTGGAGTCGTGGGTGTTACTTCTGTGTCTCTGGAAAACATAGAGAAAATATCTCGAAGCACTTCTGAATGTGAGGATGAGTTGCTGTAAAAGGTTGACTGTAGGGTCATGGAAAGCTGTGGAAAGTGGGACTACATAGACTGAGATGTAGGAGGGAAAATGATTGAGAAGATCTTGACTAGGCTATCCAGTTATAAGGCTCTGCTTGAGCTGAAAATAGAATTACCATTTCACTGTTACAGGCATCAAATATCAGAGCAATTTTTCATTGATGCAGTTTGTTTAATGTCCATCTCAGCAGCTAAAGCACGGGAACTACAGAACTTGATCACAAGATTTCTCTCTTTGCAAGTGTAACCTTCCCTAACATAAATTAGATCAAGAAAATTTAGAAGTACGTATATAAATTGATATTTATATTTCTACATTTAGACCCCTGACTTAGCAGCTACATTTCAAAATTATCTATTCCCCACTTCAAAACTAAAATCAGAATTTACCAGCTCTTCAAACAAACCCGCAGAAAATAGGAAGCATGAATCCATAGGCTGAAAATTATCAGATTTTCCTCAGTTCCAGTTCTTGCTTGTCATCCACACATTGCTTACTTCTTTCTTGTAAGCACAAGCATTAGGCTACAGCTATATGCTCCCAGTGAGTTTAATGTGGAGAAAATAGATTTAAGAATCATACAGAGAAAAAAATATTAAAACTATCTATTTTGATATATGAGGAAATGACCTGGAAATTAAACACGTCTCAAGAATTTTCATATGAAACAATGAAATTCTTGAAACAACTCAACTAGTTCAACTAATTCTTCCATTTCCTAAAAATAGTATTAATCTTAAGATGAAAAAATGATAAACAGAACTTGCTTATGTCATGTTATGAGTACTAATTTAATGATATTATGAACTGCCTTAGCCTAGGTCAAACTTTAATTCTTCATGAAGATGTAATCCCATGTCCTGCAGTGATCAAAAATCACTTAAATAATTGTACTCTACTGTGCTTTTATAGGTGATGCCATACATGTCACAGGGTAAGTTTTCTTACAGATTTTAATTGTTATAGATTTTAATTCTGGCATATGTTAGCAAGAGAAAATGTATTTTAAGAAGAGACAATCTAGGTCTCAGAAAGTGAATCTATCTGTAAAATAAATGTATTATGAATTCCTTTTCAGTTAAATAAGTTTCTTTTCCTGAATTTTCACAATGTAACAATGCACTTCTTCACACTATCAAAGCCAACTAGTTCTAAAACAAGCATCTGTCTGCTATTTGTGAATGAAGATCAAAGAGACAATTTTAATGTCATTAATTTCCTTAAGGAAGAATTATAGCCTATGGTTGCATCAACAAAACAACTTAACAAAATATCATTGGACTATGGGTTGATGTCAGTGCAGGAAGTATGTTTTGTTAAAATAGAAGATATGGGTATTTCTGTAATTCCAAAAAGGAGCCCTGCTAAAACCTCTAAGAATCAAAGAGAAATGATAGGCATCTAGCAGAATGTTTCTCTCGCCTCACCAGTGTGTTCAACACTGGTTCATAAACACAGAGAGTAGGACCAGGTAACCTATTCACATTTTCTAGACTGAAAAAGCATCATTACCATTTTGCTACAAGGGTATTTCCTTTTCTTGCTGAAGTTGCTCTGAGGTAGTCTTTTTCTGAATCAATCCAGAAGGAAATGTCCAGAGCTTTTACAACACTTTTACTAGTGTTCACATCACAGGAGACAAATAGCTTTAAGGAGGTTTTCAAGACCTGATTGGACAAAGTCTGTAGCAGCCTGATCTGTATCAAACATTGACCCTCACCTGAGAAGGAGGTTGGGTGTAGGCTGTCTCCAGATGTCTCCCTGTCTCACTACGTCCTTTCCCACTGAATAAACCTATCACTCTGTGACCATAATCTGATTTTTAAAATCTTTGTTTACAACCAAAAACCTAAGCAGAAATGTGGTGAGGTATTCCACTACTTACAAATCAAAATAAATTTTAGGAGCCTGAAGCATGATTTACTTTTGATATAACAGCGTAGTTCAAATGTGGCCTCTGGACCAGATGGGGCCTGTGGGATGCTTCTGATGGACTCCTGCTCTCCTAGAGAAGAGTGAGTAACAATTGTTGACAAAAGTTAGTGCCACCTAAACATCCAAATACCTCCATATTTATTTTTTTCTGTCCCTCTCTATAGCAGTCTGTTTCTCTATTTTATATTTTATATAAAATGTCTTTTGTTCTCATGCAATGCTATAATATATTCTGCTGGGTCAAATTTAATTTCCATCTTCTACTTTATGATCATTGAAATTCTTTTATTCTTTAATGACTGAAAAGAAATTGGGTAATTGTCATTCTGTCTTAGAAATTGCATTACACTAAATTTTGTTTAAATTCTAGATCTCCATATTTTCTCCCATATCTGTTAGGACAAAATGGTTCAAAAAATGTTGAACTATGTCTTCTCATAATCCAGACAAAACCCATTGTTCAAGCTCAGATTTTTCTTCTTTTTATGCACAATTTTGATTACAATGTTAAAAAAACATAGGCACAGGGGCTTGGGGGTCAGGGGAGGAAGGGGAAGTAAAAATTCAAGGGTATTTAATGAGGCAGTGTGCTAAACCATGAGACAATTTTCTGCTGTTGAAGCTACCATCCTTTTTCCATACATACCTACACCAGTGATGATCAAACTGTAATTTTTTCTTGATGTGTAATTAATTTGTGCTAGCACATTTATTAAGCCACATGGAATTCTTGTGATAACAAGATAATTTCTCCAAAAGACAATGAAACCTCATATTTACTTATGCTCTCCACTGCTTTCGTCCATCATCCACCTGGATACTCCTCACTAATGAGAAGAGGTAATGAAAACTCTTCTTGTGTTGCTTGGGCAGGCTTTTCTGTGAGACTAAACACATGTGACATGATACCAAAGGGTCCTGTCTGCCATCCTTGACCCTTCTACCATCATGTTCACAACTGGACTTTACCTGCCCAATTCACTCATTATTGTTATTTATTTCCTTCTCATCTCTGTAGATCACACATTCCATGTGTCTTAAAAAAGACCTTATATCCATATTTTTACTTCCAGGCCTTTCCCAACAGATGGTAAAGGAAAACTCTGCTTGTTTTCTTTAGCCTCTTTCAGACTAAGCAAAGATCCTCCAACTCTTAGCTCCCATTTTCTTGTAATCCCTAATTCCAGTGTTTGTCACCATTTGTGGTACCAGTACCAAAATCTATCTGAAATTATTAATAAATGGATAAGCATAAATGTGTTTGTGTGTGTGTGTTTTTGTACATGAATGCATATGTCTTGTGTATTATAGGTACAAGGGAGACTTATGGAAACAGCAGTGCTTCGAGGTTCTTAAAAATGGAGAAAACAGAAATATCAAAGCAAAATTAAAAAGATCAGTTTTATTTGATTTTTATTTTAACTTATTTTTTTTTTAGAATCCTTGCCTGCAATAAGACAGACCCTCTCCTGCTAACTACATATCTCCTATTTCTTATTTTTAAAACTAAAACAAAGACTGAGAACAAATCAGTAGATGCCACAGAATAAAATTTACAGGTGAATATTTTCTGTGAGCTCCCTCTGTACCTTTTCCAGACTAAGATGGCCTCTGTAGCAACTTCCTGAAAGCATAATCTGAATTATGTTACAAACACTGCATAAATCCCTTTTTGGGTTTAATCAGTTGGTTGCCGCTTTACCTTTTCTTTCTGAACCATGATGTTTTGTCCATTATAATGTTCATTTCAGCCTGATGGATGAAAGTCTGAGGTTCCCTATCCATGAATATATTCCTATAGCACCATCATGCGAGTGTGCTGCTGAATCAAAGATCAGAATTCCTTTGGAAAATCAATATGTTGTTTCATTTGAACTGAAATATCACCTTAGCTTCCATTTATGTAAACCCCAGTGCTCTTTGGAGGTTACTTTGCACAGCCTTCTTTTTTTCAGAATATAATGAAAAATTAATTCAAATTGGCTAAGCATTGTTAGGAACCGAAATCTGGTTGAAGAATTTTATGTGTAGGAGATAACATAACCATAAACTTCAGGAATGAGAGTTGTTGGTCACACTGCAGAGAATAAAATTTCCTTATTTTCAGTTTACTTAAATAATTTAACTCCATCGTAACTTGCAAGTATTGGGTACAGAGAAAAATAGGTCGAAAATAAACTCAGAGCTAATATAAGGAATCTAATACGGAGTTTAGATGCAACTAAAGAATACCATACATTTTGAACAGTAGAGGCTGAAAAAAAAAAGTTGAATCATTTCAGTTTAACAACTTTCACAATGATTAAAAAACATTAAGAAATGAATGATTCATGGCCAGTTAGTACTTGCATTTTACAGTAATACATACTTACAGGAATATGAAACCAAATTGCCTCATAACATTTGTTTCAGCATAAAAAACTACTAGCAACTAAATATATTATAGTGTCAGCTGGTAAGGAAATACTGCATATCCGAGGTTGCTGAAGGTTCAATAACCAGTAAATATCAGTACTATTTCACTGTGATGAATGACAGCTGAACAACTGGCAAAACAAACCCCCTTCAACCATAAAGCAAGCTATCATGAAGCAGATATGTTTATTTAAACCCTTTTAAATACAGGATTTAAATAGTGTCATCTAAGGAGGAGATAAGCCAGATACTCATATAATGAAGAGAACACTGTGTTAATATAAACTGATATGTGATATTACATTGGGTGATGTAAACATTACCCAGTGATACATCTGACTCAAAGCTCTTAAACTTTACCTGCTAAAATATAATTACATTCTTAAGTTGAGTCATATGCCCTGGAATGAATTCTGTCTAAAATAAAACATAAGAATAAATGGCTGAATGTGGTAAGAAATAAGACTGTGGCAAGACTGTGGGAAGTGCATGATAATGCAAAAGGAAAGTGAAATAACCTGAATCATGTATTGAGCAGTCAGTAAGGAACATGTTGGAGGAACAGAAATTTGTAAATAATTCATGGAGAAATTACCTAAGAATTAAGCAGATCATATGATTTTACTTTGGGTTGCATCTGTGCTGCAATCCTGCTACATCTGAAAGAAAGAGGCATTTTTCATATACTGTCCTAACCTGTTACACTGAAAAATTAGAAATTTCCTTTGACCAATAGAAATGATTATTCAGACATGATCAGTAAGACCCACGCTATTGTGCAGCCTTCATGTAAAGGTTGGTACGAAATGCATAGTTCTTTAAAAGCTCCCCCTCCCCCTAGCATGTTTATCAAATTAAAATATATTTCGAGCTATCATAGGGCTAGTTAAAGAGAACTTAAATTTCAATTACTTTCTACATCAGTAGTCATGGGGGAAGCATAGCGCCTGCGGTTTACTTAGAGCAAAAATGTGGTTTTACTGAGCAGCATTGATTAGTCAGCAGCAGCTGTATTCTGGCAAGCAAAGCAAGAGCAAAAACTTTTCCAGGAATGGATGAATGTAGATTGGACAACAGCTGCTGCAGTGTGAACAGTGTCCTTTGTCTCCATGGTCTGATGTCCTCTTATTTCTCAGCCAAGTCTGCTAGCTCTTCAGGCCTTCTGCTGCAGCCCACGAGGGCTGGTTTGTTCAGTGACATGATTTAGCAGATCTGGAGTCACGTTGGATTGCTCAGTTTTACTTGACCTTCTATACAACTGCCTTTATTCCAAAAGGATAAATAAGCCTGGTGAATTATCAATATTCATATGGCAATTCCATTGTAATAGTGCGTCAGATGCTAAACAGGTTTTAAGTAGAGATACTTGGACTTAGTCACCATTTTGCAGAAGCTAGGAAATACGTGTCAAAATAACAAATGATTAAAAAAAATAAAAGGAAAAAATAATGAAATCAGATTAGAAAACTAAAAGCCGTAGCCAAAAAACATCAAATATCTATTTTATGTAAGAAACTACTAGGTAAAATCTAATATGTTGTCATAGGGACATATGTGATGGGAAAAAAAAGACTAATTCTGTTTTGCAGTTCTTTGAAAGATGGTGATTTTCCTTTTTGTTTGTTGGTTTGTGGTTTTTTGTTGTTTTTTAGTTTTTTAATTTAACACAAACAAACACACATGGGGAAAGTAAAATCTAGTAACAGAGGAGAAATATGATTTGTTATGTTTATTTTTTCATTATTTTTGTCATCCAAGGCTAGAGTTCAACCACAGTAGATTCTATCACCAAAGTCCTTCCCTGGGATCCTGGGAAGATAACAGAGAAGGAAGGGGTTTTTGCTAACTTTATAACAAGCTAATCTGGTAACAGATTAGGTGAGCTCAGAGCTGAAGAGAGATGAGTTCAGAGCTCACAAACAGAGGCCAAATTCTCCGGAGTGAAAAAAAAAGATACTTACTGGCCTTCCTAATAGTTGGATTCTATGTTCCCCTGTTCCTTTCAAACTGCTTTTTAAAAGACCATTGAAACAGCTATGATTAAGGGTGGATGCTGAACAGACTATGTTTCCAACACACCAGTTTTCATTCATTTCCATGCTGCTTTTTTTTTTCACCAAAGGTGGCTTCAGTACAGTCCTGTTACGGTATCCACGGGCTGATATAATTTGTAGTTAGACTATCTTTTTTCTCTTTTCTCTCTGTTTTGTACTTTTCCCCCTCAGTAGATGTTATTAACAGTTATTGGAACATTTTATAAACTTGCAGCACTTGAACTCACAACCGGGATAGACCTCATGAGCCTCAGTTATTACAGTCGTCAGAAATAGATCCGTTATTTTCTCGCTGTAAAGCTGATTCAATGCTACAGTTAACAAAATTGAAAAAAAAATGAAAGCACTTACTTCAGCATCGCTGGGCTTGACATTTCTAAATAATCTTCGAATCTCCCTTGTCATTTCCACTGTCGCTCAAAGGTCCAGGCTCCAGGACGATTAGTCAGTATACTACTCCATTATGCAGGAGACTGCACAAAGTGAGGAAGGGTCAAATCTGGACCAAGAGGAGCTTCTCTTAAAAGGTGAAGTTTGTCATCTTTGTGGTATTACATAAATATGAAACTTAATATTATATCTTGTGAACCTAAGCTGCTCTGTTTGTTGATGACTAAACTCTGAGTTATAAATAAGGCTTCAGTGAAACTCTGAAGTAATGTCTGGCACTGGAAGTTTTCTAGGACTTAGCTAGATAATGGCCTCATCCCTTTTTGAAACAGAAGTGATTCAGTAATGTACTCAACACGTTGCTCCTATTGGGAACCCTGAAGCACAAACAAGTTTTTAAAAAAAATGCTTATTGCAGATGGTGTGGGAATCAACCCACATACAAAAGAGATGGAACCCAACTATTATTTCTCTTGTTCTTGCAGTCTAGAAAGGAAAAACTTGGAGAAAAGTAACTTTAAAAACTCAGCAGGAGTCTTGCCTGTCTAAGGCCTGCACTGTTAGTCCCATAAATGCATAAACTGTTAATTAAATATGACAACTAATAACAAATGACTGACAGGAGCTAAGCAGAAGTAAGAAGCAGCTGCTGTTTGGGACTCTGCCATATGTGGTCTTCTTCCCACTCCAGCAACAATTTCCTATATTACACTCTCTTCACCGCTCAATCCAGCCTCAGACCAGTAGGTTATAGTTCTTTGATGGTCTGGCTTGGTTAATTTCTGAGATAAAGAAGAACAAGCCTTTTTGCTCCCTGAGGAACAAGCTTTGCTGTGCTGAAGAAGTAAAAGGAGGGTCAGGTAGGAAACAGACTGACAAAGAAAAGAAGAAAGGAGACTTTCCAGCGGAGGAGAGGAAGAAGAAAATGGAAGCAGACAGGAACAGGAATCCCCAAAGAAATGAATGATGTCAAAGAGAATGTAAGAGAAAACTGGAAGTTAAATACTTGAGAAATATAAGAGCTTGTTGCAAACATCACAAATCTCTCTAAGTTTTTGCTAGTGGAGACTACTGGGAAAGAACTGACAGTCCTGAAGTTAAAGCAGAATTGAAGAACAGAAAAATGAACTGCTTGGAAGACAGAAGAAGAAAGATGGATAGAAGGGGGAAGGGGGAGTGTAGAAAAAAGGATTCTGATAGAAACAAAGAAAAAAACTACAAATGGCTATTATTGAGGACAAATATTCCCACTGAAATGGCCCAAGCATGACTGAGTTAGATGTTAAAAGGAGAAGAGGCCCTGAAATCAGATATTAGTCAAATTAATTTTGGGAAAGGATTGCAGAAAATTAGTACCACTGCAACAACATAGAAATATTCTATAGATTCCAGGAATTTAAATCCATGGTTCTTCATATAGAAGAATAATAGAAGTATTTATATTTGTGTAACTACTAGATTTTTACTTTCTGAAATATGAGTAGCAAAAAAAAAATATTAGTAAGAACAGTACTGCTGTTTTGATTTTTTGCCACTAAAGAAATTTTTCCACTAAAGAGTCATACAATCAAAAAGAAATTTTGCCACTAAAGAGTCATACAATGTCAAGAAATAAAGCTATTCCAGAAGACTAAGTACTGAGCACACAGTCCAATAACTCGAGTGTGTTCAGCTTAAATTAAAAGGAAGGATAAACAAACAGGCTGCTGAATAATGCTTTCTAGTTCAAAATTATGGATTTGAAGTATTTAAAGATATTCAGAGAGGTCAGACTGAAAAGATTCAAAAATTCTGGAATGATGTGAAGGAAAAATACAGAGTACTTGGAGTTTTTTGCCAAGCATAAGGGAGATTCTCTAGGGGAGAGCTCTAGATTTAGGTGGAAACTAGACAGCTGAAACAGGATACTAAGAAAAAACTGGAAACCTGTAAGGGTGAAAAAAAAAAGATTGGTTATCAAGGAAGCTTATCAGAGAGATCAGTAAATTAAGAAAGAAGATGATAATTAACTAAAGTTCATCCTAGTCAGTGAAGAAGGGGTTCAAATAACTACGGGGATGACTCTAACCTAAATTATCACTCTGATTCTGATTGCAGAAAATGGGACATTGCTGAATATGTAGCAGGAGTAGGATGGCTATGAGAATGATGGCATGGAAGTGGAAACTGATAGGTCATATAAAATTACAGGAAAAACTGAGGAGATGAGTATCTCCTCATCAGAGACCCACTCAGTGTAATGAGTGGACTACCTGGTGGGATGGATTACCTCCAGTTTTTAGATCTCTCAGTACCGAAACATAGAAGAGTGTGCACATGAATTTGGTAGCAATAATCTTTACTAAAAGTCAGATGTATGACATCAAAAGTAGTTCATGAAGCAGTAACTTTTCAGAAGGAAGATGTTATCTGGGCAGCTGCAGATAAATTACTTTGACCTCTGCAGTGTGCAAAAGTTGGAATATATTGTTAAAGAAAAAGCAATTAAAACTGGGGAGGCAAATAGAAATTGGTATAAAATGCAAGAACAAGAAGGTCTTTCTAGTAACGACTGATAAAAGAATTTTCTTCTATAAATGAAAGGTTCATGAAAAGAAAATGACAGTGGAGGAGAAAAGTTTGAATTCATCAAGATGGGTTATAAGTTATCAGGGTGGCCCAGAGAAAGGAAATGCAATTAAACATATCAGAAGAATTTTCAGGAGAGTAAGTATTAATGCAGGGCCCTAGGAAATTATTATGAAGAGCACTGAATTGTGATGATCCACGTTCAAGAAAATGAAATTTGTATTAAAAGGAGTACAGAACCTGCTCAGAGAAAGGCTGGAGTTTTCTGCAAACAAGGACTAACAGAATGCAGTTTAACAGTCTCACTAAATAAAGGCCAAATGATACACACCTGATCCCTCTGTAAGAGACTTTCGCTTCCCTCTTCGCTTTCTAGAGTGAAAAGTGTGGAGGAATTTCTAAAGCTGAAAGGTAATATTGGTACAAAACCAAAAATAGCTATATGCCATGCACAAGTAATTTTAGGTTGGAACTAAGAAGATGTTGTTTAACAAAATGAGACTTTGAACCATCTTTCCAGTAGGAAGTGGGGTGAGAGAACTCAACAGCTTTCAGAAGAGAACTTGGTTGCTTTATGAAACTATTCAACCCAGCTGCTTGGCATAGTTGAAGACGCATTCAGTCTGAATGAGTCTGAAGATTTTTTCCTCTTAGTATTTTTATGACATGCTTTTTACTGTAACAACAAATCATTGGTTACAATTCAATTGAAATGGTCAAATACAGTCAGGTATTTTTTGCTATATTCATCCTTTTCATCTTATTGCTAGCATTAATTTATTTATGCCTAGCAAATTTTCTATCTGAAAGATATGATACTGGCCACTGATAGATTTAGGGTGCTCAATTGTCTAGATAAATTTGGAGTGCTTATTCCCATGTTTCTCCATTCTTATTTGTAAAAGAACAAGGGAAAAAAATATAACCCCTCTGACTGTCACAAGTAGTGGACCCTCCATTAATTGATTAATAAAAACTTCAAATGTCTATTTTTATTCCAGTAGTCAAATGTAGTGAAAACGCACTGCAATGTTGGTTTGACCCCAGAGGATAAAATAGATCCCTGTTATATTATAGTAAGTGAATTGAGAAAATATTGAAAAAGTTGAATTCTTATAGGTCATAATTTAGTGACAAGAAGTAAATAACAAAACCTCTCCAGCAATATAAGTGTTTTATACTGACTACCCATATATAAACTTACTGATTGATATATGCATGTAGGCTACTTCTTTTGCTGAAGCTTGTCGTGAGGATTCACACATTCATCTTAAAGATCCTGACAGTCATAGAAAGATGTGTCCAAGTGGCAACTAGATTCTTATGAAACCTTTTTTCTAAGCAGCGATAAAGACTCACTTTTGTGTCAGTGGCAGCATGAGAAAGATGCATTCCTTGCTCAAAAGTGAAATAAAATACATTATAGCTGTGCTTGGTGCATTCTGTTACCCAAAAGATACTTTTAGCCATTTCAACAAATCCCAGTGATATTGTATCCTATCAAAAAGTGAAAATGAGTTCCTAAGCTAAGCTTGACATAATGCACTTCTTATTGCAGCATATATGGGGGAGAGCAGTATTCCAGATGCAGTCCACCTCTTTTTTGTTTTCTTTTGACAGTTATGCATTTGGAGCCTCAGTATTGGGTGGCTGGGCTTCTCTGTCTTGGTTCTCAAAGGTAATTAGGAGGAGGTGTCCAGGTCTGCAAACGACTCTGGCACTCCTAACAGGTAAGTGACTGCATGCCTAGTGAGTGGGCGTCAGGAGAAGTATCCATTGCACAGTGGTAAACATATATATTCACACACAGTATTTATATGTCTCTCTATGTATGGACTGCATACCTACATGTGTATTTTTTAATATATGTATATATACACATACATAGAAAGACACACACATATATATAATACATATGTCTTTCAGGCAGAGATGGAGGATCATGTAAAAAACCACCAGAACACCAACTGAAAAAACTTTTTATGTCACCCTGGGTCCTCTTTATTTTGAGGAGCTTCTGAGGCATCTGAATGCATTTAGATGCAGTAACCATGTTTTAAGCATGTCTGCAGAAGCCTTATCTGCCACTTCCTTTTTTCTGTGTTTTTGTTTGCTCAATCTAAGACCTGGGTTGTAACTAAATGTTTAGCCAGGTAGGATTAGGTATATGCAAGCATATGAATTTTTGGAGAACTTTCCAGTTAAAAACAAAACCAAACAAACAAAAAAAGAAAGCTTTAGCAAGTGCAGACATTTACAGGGTAAATTAAAATTTGAATTATATTAAGAGAAAGAAGAATATTGCTTAAAAAGAATGTGAATATATAACTCTCCCTCCCCTTTTTTCCCCTTGTAATTAATTTAGATCTATCATGAGGACAACTTTATCACAGAAATCTTGCATTTTATTTCTCTTCCTGATTAGTGAAACAAACTTTAAAGAAAAAAAAGCCCAAATTAATTGAAAATTAGAAGAAATTTGAAGTAAACTTCTGAGAAGTAAATGGACTGTACTGTTCTTTGAATAATTTGTTGGATTGATGGTTTTTTTCCCTCCTTTATAGCTAGTTTATTACTTGTTTCATGTACTTGAGTTAGTAAGAATGCTCAGTAAAACACAACAAACCTCATGGATGGGTATATTCTTAGATATGAAAGATGTTAAGTCTGAGACTTACACTGTGTTTTTCACACAGGATACATTGAATCTTGTATCTGTAGTTTCTCCAGGACGTTTCTCCAGGAATTCATGCAATGCCAAATTTCAGGAGAACTTTAATGTCTTCCAAGTTGACTGAAGCTGAGTACTATTAGAAGCCTCCTGGTCCGTGGTGTGGAGATGTACATGGGAAAATGCTGTGCTGTAAAGAGGCAGAAGCATTTGCAGCAACTGCAGACTGCAGCAGCTTTTGCACCACCCAAACACTACCTCAGTTTGTAGTGTGAAGTTACGTGACTGCATCCCTATCTGACTTTTGTGGCTGGATAAGATATGCGTGCGTTGCACCTCTTTCAGGGAAAAAGCTACCTTTCACTGCTTTCAGTAGCCTCTCTCTACCATCTCCACAGATGTGCCTTAATGATGCAGTCTGGCCTGCAGTACTGCACTTCTCAAAACCTCAATTTTGACATAATAGTTGTTATTATTAGAATGGGTTCTCTGCTACATTAAATCCTCTTGCATTCTACTTCTTCTCTTTTTTTACTGTATTGCTTATTGGGGTGGCTAATTTTAATTTAACACATTTATCCAAAACAAAATATGGCATAAATAAAAGCAAAAAAAAGAGAGGCATATTTATAAACAAATTAGATAATATTTGCAAAATACTTGAAATGTGGTTTGCTAAATCAGTGCTATGTATTATCAACCTGAAATAATTAAATCATAAATAACTAGGGTTTCTTGTAATTCTGCTTCACATTATGCAGCTTGGCAAATTTTCAAGAACCATTCCAGCTCTTCGCCAAAGCATGACATCTACCATTCAGCAGGAAATTAAGTTACTTCTATTTTTCACCAACAGGTGGTACTCTGAATTTCTATATTCCTTAAAATACACATATTGCAATATGGATTTTTCTTAATGTGGATCTTAGGAAAACTATATAGGAATTAATTTTTTTGTTAGCAACTTTAAATGAACTCGCCCTTTCTAGTGAAAAAAAATAATTAAAAGTGCCCACATATATATAGTGGCTTTGAAAATTTTACTGGTTTGCTGGCATTTTTATGGGTCTTCCAAAATATTTTTGTGTACTGTGACGCACCACTGGGTACTTTATCAACAGCTAGTCATGATTATCTGTCAGTATATAGACTTAATGTTCTCTCTTTTCCTCAGGCAATCACATTCTGTATTTTGTTCAAGATATTCACACATAAATCCTGAAGCCTTCCTATTTTTTTCAGTTACAATGTGCCTGAAAATATCTGGATATTAAGAAAAAAAATTAAAATGTAGTCCAATTAAAAATTTGTAATTTTGCATTCATTAGGTACAACATACAGTGGGAAATAAGACATAAGAAAGTAAAAACCACAATGTGAAGTAACAGGTAGAGGTAAGAGTAGGAGGGCCTCTAGTTTTGATTTAAATTTACAGTAGACAGAAAAACATTCGGAATTATGATTCTCTGGAAATTGTTCCGAGTTTTATGTTACAAATTATGGAGGATTTGAAAATGCCAGCTGTGGTAAAATTATGCATGTAACAATTGTTTTATACTGACAGATCACTCATGAGGAAAAATAGCTTAAATGGACCTTGTCCATAATAAAAGTCTTACAATTCAGGACAGGCACCCATATTGCTCATTACACGTACATAGAGAAGTTAGTATATACCCTTGGTTCCACAGATTTCAGGGTTAGATAATCAGGAAGATGGATGCATTCAAATGGGCTCTTTACTGATTTTTGCTTCCACAAATTTGGGGAATTCAGGTTCAGACAATCGTTCATAGGCACAGTATGGTGAAGCATGCAGTGTTTCTGCAGTCGAGCAGCTTTTGGCTGAAACTACCTTATATTTTAGAATTGAAAAGAGCAAGATGAAAATAAATTAAGGAAAAAAATATAAAGTTACTCTTCTTCTAGCGTTATGCTTTTGATTTATTGCTACATTTAGAGACCATAACATCAAAGTCACCACATTGCTGAGTAAACTATAGAATGTGATTCTCAATAGTTTTCTGTTTACAAAACTTCATCTTTTATTTGAGAGTCATGGTAATTTATGGATTCTATCATTAACTTTAATGTATGAAATGTGTTTGTGCAAGAAATTTCTTTGTAAGAATATGATGGACATTACACCTTTGTTCTGCAATGTAGTAACGAAGGTACATTACAAAAGTTTCATATGACCCACAGATTCACTTTTAGCTCTCATACCTGAGAGCTTTGAAAGTAGAGACCATGGGTTCTATTTTCAGTGTCTCTGTACAGAATCACAGAACCACAGAATCACAGAATTGTAGGGGGTTGGAAGGGACCTCGAGAGATCATTTAGTCCATTTAATTTTAATATTTGCTGTCTAATTGTATATATTTGTTGCAGGAGAAGAATCTAGATCATGCTAGATCTACACGAACCCTTCAGAGATTAAAACTCAGAGGTAGTTAAGGGTTCTGTGCTTTGGGATTTCACTAATACTCATGGGATAAAGCTAGACTTACTGTACTCTGAAGTATTAAAGAACCTACCTTAAGTCTGGGGCTACCTGGGGCAACCTTTTTCATTTCTGATGCATGCATCATGAACTTAAATGTTAGACACATTCAACACACAAAGCATCTTCCCACAATAGGGTTTAGAAAAGTGCATTAGCTTGAAAAAGCGGTGACCTTAAAAGATTGTTTTCTTGTATTGGGGAATCATTCTTGTTTGGTTATTTTGGGATGTGTTTTCCATATGACAGTGATGTGTATCTCTAAAAAACAAGGAAACACTAAGATCTACATAAAAGTACACTAGTTTTTCTGCAGCTGATCTATGATATCACACAACATGGATACTTCTATGAGCAGGGAAAACTGGACCAGATTTTTAGGTTTTGTATCTTTTTATTTGCCCTGTCCAAAATGTATTTTTCTTAAGGTATGTTATGGAATTAAAAAAAAAAATATAAAAAATAGGTGTAGTCTGTGTCGCTGGTCTGAAGACATATAGGAAGAGGAAATGACTTGTGTTAGATAACGAAGAAATTGCTTGTACTAGGTAACTCCCTGAGCACCATCTCTAGCCACACAAAATACTTAACCTACCTCAAACTGGATGACATTTTAGAAAGCTTTTGAGTTCTTTTCAGAGGAGCTGCTATATACTTTCTGCATACATGTATGAGTTTTTCAGACTCATACCTGGTGCATATGATAGACTACTGGGTTGGAAATAACATAGTTAAGTGAGTTCTCACCCTGTTTTAAGTTTCCTGTTGCTATCTGCAATGCCGGCTTTTATGAGGGTGCTGTGATTTTCAAGCTATTACTTAATTTCTGATCTCTCAGTCTAAACTAGCAGGCATCTGTTTTAGTTGATGTTTCATGGGGGGAGATTTTTGAAGACAAATAGTAGCTGAGAATCAAGATTCTCTGCAACAACTAAGAAAACACGTGTAGTTTCATGAATATGTATGGAGGACTTTAGAAAAGAAACAGAAAAGCACACTTCAGCAGGGTAATGGCATCTAAATCTGTTCTGAATGTCAGCACTGGACAACAGAGGGTAAATTATCTCAGGGAAAGCACTGCTCTGATTTTGCTGTGCTAATTCCAGTACTCCAAGGGATTTGGGTATCTGTGACTATATCCATTATATACTAGAGTGATATTTCTTAGGTGGGACCAAAGAGAGCATTGTGGTTGGTTCTTTGTGTGTTTTGTTGTTGTTGCTGTTGTTTTTTTGTGGTTTTTTTTTTTTTGGTTTTTTTTTCTGTCTAGGCTTATTAACTACCCAGGTAGTTTTTTTTTCAAAGGGACTTTGAAATTTGATTCCCTTTAAAATAAACAGGCATTTTGCCACTGCTTTTAGTAGATACAGGCATCTACAGCCAGCTAATGATGGGTTGTGAAAATAGGAGTGAACTTTTATTTTTACTTCTCTTTCTTTGAATATGAATTTTGCTGAAAAAGTAATAGTAAAGCTATTTTTCTCATCTGACTTTTCATAGTTACTTTTGGTTCTTTTTTCTTGCCTCTTTGAATATCTGAAAATCAAGTCCTTTTTTTAGCATACTTTTTTGTTTCTTTTTAAGAAAAGATCTTTGGAGAAACGAATTTTTACATTAGATTCAGGTACATTGTAGTCTGCAGAGCCAAAAGCAAGCTTTGATTAAACTTCTTGCTTTCCCCAACACTATTAGTGTAAACATTAGCCTCAAAATTGGCTAATCAAAAAATATGCTGGAACCAAGAGCTTGTAAAATCTTTTATCCCTGAACATGCAGACTAAATCAATGCTGTTCTGTAATAAATGTAATTTTTATAAGTTCAGGGTATGATCAGGTTTTCTTGAACTCTTTTTATCAAGTGGATTAAAAAAATAGCAAAACCAATTTCAGTTATTCTTTTGCTTTGTTTTGGCTTGCTTTTCACTGAAGAAAATTTGCCTATTTCATAGCTTGTTGCTGAAGTTGTTTAGCAGCATGATTATTTTCCAGAAAATGTGGAAAATTATCCACCAACAATATCTCTGCTAGTATACCTCAGTATTGGGCATTGCTTTCGGAAACTTCTTGAGGGAAAGAATGAGTAGGAACAAAGAGGGAAATGCAATTATCCCAGTTATCAACATGTTTTTAGTAAATGTAGATTATGACAGTAAAATAATTTTCTTTTCTTTTTTAACATTTCTTTTTTCTCAGAGAAGGGATCTAATCCAGACAATGTCATCGATCTTGATTTATGTTAAGCATCTGCTACATGACTCCCGTGCGAGTGTAAAATGAGGTGTGGATGACAAAGATGCTCACTAGTTTTGAGGTAGGTAAAAACTAATGAACCAAACAAAACCCCACCCAGCAAAAAGGGAGAGGTTGACAGTTGTCAGAAGTGAGTGGGATCATCATACTACTGGGACTGGTTCTGGTTAATAGATGCAGTAGTGGCCACCAAGTAAAGAAAAAGTATGGCTTCATTGAACTGGGAAAACAAGAAAGCTGGGAAGAATTGTTGCTATTACGGAGGACTAAGCCACAGAGCAGTGGGAATAGAATGATATTGAAAAGACAGGCACTGAGGGAGATGGAAACAAGTGCTGTAGAGTGGAGAGTTGCCCACAGGGAAACAACAGAGGAGAAGTCTGAGTGCATGGACACCAGAGAAGGCATCTGAGCTGCCAGCATGAGACAGGTGTGAGAAGATCTATTACTATTCTAAAATATATTTGGCAAAGCAGAGAGCTTGGACAGAAAACTCTGTCATCTTATTGAGATGTAGAATTGTTTTAACTCTTCTTTGAGACATGGACAGGACCTCCTCAGGTATAACATATAAAGCTTGGGCTAGCCTTTTCCCAGAAACAAAAATTTGATCTGAAGAGACTGTGGTTTAACATATTAATTAAAGGGGAAGAGTATATGTCTAAAGAAGTGACTTTAAAAGTAGGTGGCTTGTTTAGTCTAGCAAAACAGAGACTGAAAGGTACATTGACTGTGTAATAAATATAAAGATAAATTTCAGGAAAAGAAAATAGCTACAGAAATGAAAATTTTTACAACAATAATTATTATGTCTTATCTGTGGTGGTGCTGGTGGTGGTGTTATTATTATCAACTTCCAAAGATTTATGCTCAAGAATAATCTTACAAAACAGCATAACAAAATCAAAGAATCTTAATTAACACAGATGACAATTTTACAGAAAAGATGATAGAACATGAGAATTTTTGAAATTTGAAATGGAATCTCTGGCTGTACATATTGATATCATCAAAGAGATTGGAAAGGAGACTGATTGTTCTTTTTACATGCTATATGTGGATAGTTGGATTACTAAGCTTCAGGAATTTTGCCTGTTACCAAATGGGGCCAATTTTTCTTTCCTTCTGTATAGAATTTGGTTTGGTTTGGGTTTCTTTTCTTACCCAGGTTTTTTTCTTAATTCAACACAGTGGCAGACTGAAGACTAGTGTTCATGAGTGCTCTCAGTAGCTTTGATTTATCAGGCACCTGGCTATTGAGTCCTGCTCACATGCTCAGAGTTAGAGTGATCATTATACTTGAAATCAGGAAGACCTTTTTTCTAGCAGATCAAATCAAAGGGAGTATCCCCTTTCTTTTTACTTCTTTTTCATTTTGTACATTGCCACATGTTTTGCTTTTTTGATTAGTTTGAAATTATGCTTAAATAATCATTCACTAAACACGAATTTGAGTCTTGACAGTTCTCAGTCCCTTCCAGTCTTTTTCTGTGGCTGTTATAGTTATGGATATTGATTAGAGACCTTGAGATTATTAGAAGATTCCTCATAGGTTTCTGGGGACTAGCACTTTCTGTGAAACTTTCTGAAATTAATTATTTCATTGCATGGTTACTATGGTACTAGAGCGGGACTGGTTGCTGAGGTGGTTCTTTCCAACTTTGCTTAAAACCTCAAGTAGGTGCCTGAGGTGTTTGGTTGTTTTGTTTGTTTGCTTGCTTGTTTGATTGATTGTTTGTTTTTGGGGACAGATGTTGGTGGTGTTTTCTCCCCTGAAATTAAAGCACCATTCAATGCTAGTAATTTGGACACAAGAGGATTCTGCATCCTCTTCACATTCAAATTCTTGAACTCATCATTCCAGGTAACCTGGCTCAAAGATTTTCAGTGTTTGTCAAGATTTTTCTAAAATTCCAAATGAGCTAAAGTCCTGATATACTAAGTTTCCTATTACTTTTGAAAGATTTTCCTTCAGTAAAAATAAAACTAACATCATGTTCTGTTGTTATGTCTTCACTTTTTGATAAAGGAATATGTTTTTTATCATATCAAGGATATCAAACTGCTATGTGCTGCTACTGGTGCATTAATTTTTCTAGGTCTATGTTTGTGAAATTAGAATTACTTATAATCCTTCCATTTTTGCTGTTGCTTGTTTTATAATCTTGTAAAAATTCTTATCAATCCCAAGACTCAATCGTATATATCAAACCACACATACTAACGTGTTGGACATTTTTACCACCTCTTGCCAAAAAAGCCTTGTTTTGTTCAAGCTTTAAATTCTTTATAATCAACCATGTAATAAAATGTCCCTTTGACTCTACTTCCATTTTTGTCTTTCTGTAAATACGGTAGAGGTTTGCAGATCTGTTATGCAGATCTGTTTCCTGTCTTAGCTTGCTGAAGAAGTGTTTTTATTTGTCTGGAGTAAGAGTTGGTGGACAAGGGAAGGATGACAGATGACATCTTCCTGGACTTGCGCAAGGCATTTGACACCTTCCAGCTTGACATCCTTGTGTCAAAACTGCAGAGACATAGATTTGACATATGAACCACTTGGTGGATAAGGAACTGGCTGGATGGTCGCACTCAGAGTGTTGTGGTCAACAGTTCAATGTTCGTGTGGAATTCTGTGACAAGTGGTGTTCTTCAGGGGTCAGTTCTGGGACTGGCACCATTCAATATGTTTGTTGGTGACAGTGAGATCAAATGCACCCTCAACAAGTTTGCTGACGACATCAAGCTGTGTGGTGAGGTTGACATGTTGGAGGGAAGGAATGCCATCCAGAGGGACCTTGACAGGCTGGAGAGATGGGCCCGTGCGAACTGCGTGAAGTTCAACAAGGCCAAGTGCAAGGTCCTGCGTGTGGGTTGGCACAGTCCCGAGCACAACAGGCTGGGTGGAGAGTGGCTTGAGAGCAGCCCTGAGGAGAAAGAATTGGAGATGTTGATTGATGACAAGCTCAACATGAGCCAGCAGCGTGCGCTAGCAGCTCAGAAGGCCAACTGTGTCCTGGGCTGCATCAAAAACAGTGTGGCCAGCAGGTCATGGGAGGTGATTCTGCCCCTCTACTCTGTTCTTGTGAGACCCCACCTGAAGTACTGTGTCCAGCTCTGTGGACCCAGTACAGGAAAGACATGGAGCTTTTAGAGCAGATCTGGAGGAGGCCTGCAGCTCCTCTCCTACAATGACAGGCAAAGAGAGTTAGTGTTTTTCAGCCTAGAGAAGGAAGGCTCCGGGAAAACCTAATTGCAGCGTACCAATACTTAAAGGGGTCCTACAGGAAAGTGGGAGAGGAACTGTTCATCAGGGAGTGTAGTGACAGGAGAAGGGGTAATGGCTGCAAGCTGGAGTAGGACAGGTTTGTTTAGATTAGACGTTAGGAAGAAATTCTTTACTGTGAGGGTGGTGAGGCCCTTGCACAGGTTGCCCAGAGAGGTTGTGGAAACCCCATCCCTGGAAGTGTTTAAGGCCAGGTTAGATGAGGCTTTGGGCAACCTGCTCTAGTGGAAGGTGTCCCTGCCCATGGCAGTGGGTTGGAACTAGAAGATCTTTGAGGTCCCTTCCAACCCAAAGCATTCTATGATTCTGTATTATTTAGGACATTGTACATGCATTGTACTGCGATGTACAAGACCATGAATTATAAAATATGATCTCAGGCTAAAAAAAATAAACAAAGCATTAAAAAGTACACTGTTTTTTTTTTCTTACTCTGATTTCAGTTTCTTTTTTAGTTAGTTGAGGCTGTTTACTGCTATGTATTAAGACTTTCTCAAATACTTACAAAATCCTAGTTTTGCAGTGCCCAGAAGTACCTAATTTTAGCTACTGAAACTAACAAAGTAATTTGACTCAGTATGCACTCATTAATCTATCTAATCTGTCAGTCCTAACACTGTACTCAGGTCTCTCTCCCTGCATTTTAATTTCCTTTGCCAGTGTTTCACTCCTAAAATTTGCCTTCTGCTGCTTTCTGGTTCCTCCAAATTTTTCTTCCTGATGCTCTGTTTATACTCATATAAATCCATTGACTTATTTGACCCTTGCTTTGTTTCACCATCTCCAACATAGTCCCAACATGTTTCGCTCTTCCCTGACAAGTTCTCTGAACTCATCAGTTTTCAGTCTGCATCCAGTATGAATCTGGCATTTGCAAAAAACTTACCTGAAAGCACTAAAATGGAAAGAAGACTTCGCTGTTTTGCCACTCTTAAAGTAAAAAAAGCTATCATCGTTATTGTCACTGAAATTTTATAATTGACTTATCTGAAGTACAAGAAGCTGAATGGTAATATTGTTCTCATCTAGGATGCACATTCTATGGTACATTAATCTTGTAGGTCCTAGAGAACTCCAGCCTCTACCTTAGGAGGGGTAAAAGTTAATTATCCAGCAACCTGAAAAAGTATTTTTAGGAGAAATGGAGGATATGAAAGGAAATGTTATGTCATTCTCTATAGCTTTCTTTAAGCAGACCTTACTTCTAACAGACAGTCAGAATTTAATGTACCGAAACTGCCATCATATAATAATTCTATATACTAGTAAATAATTGTAACAAATAAGTGTATGCCTAAACAAAAATACAATAGAACACAGAAGAATAAATTGCAAAATGACATATTCTAAGTAAAATATACATGAAATCTAAAGTACATAGTACACATAAAGTGAAAATAAGGATCTAATAAAATAATTTTACATATAATATATAAATTATAGAAAAGAAAGAATTACATTTTCCATATGATTAAAAAACCTATGCTAGGCAGAGAATAATAAATTGTTCAACTTGTTTGGAATATGATACAGAGGTAGAGGAATTGTGTGTTTTTAAGCTTTTTTAATCTTGAGTTGTGTTTTTCAATTTTCAATGTGTTTCCATTCATTGAAAATAGCTTCATATGCTCATACTCAGTGGAGTTTACATGAACAAAACCAGAACCGCTTTGATCTCCTTTAAATGTTTTATTCCGTGTGTGTATATCTGCATAGCCATTAATAGTATGTGCTGTACAATGCTTTTATACATAAAATTTGTTGATGACTCTAGATATTCCTGGATAGCTGCAGTATTTGAAAAATAGAATTAATTAAAAATAAGTTCCACAGTTGGGAAGGGAGTAAATTTTCTCTTTCTTTTTAAATGTAATCTTTGGCATGAGTTCTGCTACTGTTCAGCTGGGATTACCATAAATCACTTCTATGTCATCGTGGATGCTCATCTACCAGCTTGCATAAGATAGCTGTATAAATGAGAATACCAACCTTGCCACTCAACCTAGCAATCTTAAGCCTCTAATTCTGTATATATTTGCTTAGTTCTTGTCTAATACATCCAAATGAAAAAGTACAAAAGCCCGTTTAAAAAAATTAAACACTTTTTTCTTCTGTTCTCCTCTTTCCAAAGAGAGAAAAGGTCTCCTGAAATAGGATAAAGGCAGAAGGAAGAATGAGCAGCACAGATAAAAATAGGTGAAAAAATTGAGTTAAAAAAATCAGGGTGAGGAAATGTGGAAAAAAAATGTGGTTCATCACTGTGCATGACTGCTCGTAAATAACCTGCAAGCAGTTTAGAAAGAATCTGTTATCTTATGCAGGTGGTGTCCAAAAGTCTCATGAGACAGAAGAGGCTAACCTGTTGAAATATGGAACATCCTTTCAGACAAAATTACAAGTGACAAGCTAGTCTCTGTCCTTTCCATGAAAGATGTTTTGTTGGACCTTGAAGCCAGACTCCTCGCCATCACCTTGATATACAACCCAGAGCGAGGAGGATGGAGGGGGATGAGGGAGGAGTGGGCTGAGGCTGACAAGCCGATGAACAGGCGGGAGCGACGTGGGAGTGATGGAATGGAAACCACCGGCAGCACAGTTCTCTCCAGGGCATTTAAGCAACATGCACTCCCTTCCCTCCCACCCAACACCCGGACACCTACAACCACCTCAGGTCAAAAGCATGCTTTGTGCTTTTCAGGGGCCAGACTGGATAGCTCCGCTGTGAAGCAGGGAGGTCACTGCATATGTTTGATAATCTCAGTGCTGGTGCCACATTAAATCCTTAATGACTTTCTTTTTAAAGGTTCAGAATAATCACTTGGCATGTGATCAGTGCTGCTGCTCGCAGCCAAAAGTTTTATAACTGGCAGTACGTGCATTTGGGTTTGCTGAACGGATTTATCTTCTCCTGTTCTCTCACATGAGCAATGGGGGAGTTATTCAGGTAACTGAAGGTCGGTTCCTGTGCCATTTTAGCCCAGCGTAAAGGACTGATCGGGATACCCAATGTATCCTGTTTAGCTTCAACTTGCCACTCCAGAATCAAAAAAAGGCCCTGTGCTTGTCCCTGTCCTTCTCACATACATTTCTCAGATACCTCTGGGCATACAAAAGGGGCTAGATTGCTACTTTTAAGCACCTAAATACCCCTTGTTACCTATGTCTATCTAAGATAGCCCAAGATAAATCATCAAACCCCATGATCCTTTGTCAAACAAAATGTGGTTTTATTCAATGTTAATTTTGCTTATTTCAGGAATTGTTATGGACAGATTTCTCCTACTAAAATGTTTGGTACTGTGGTTCCTTCACAAAACCTTATAAATACACCCAAGTACACCCATTTCACCCTGAGGTGACATCCAACATGGTTAGTCTACTGTGAAATAAGGAAGACCAATATAATTTACAGGTCATGTAAATATCAGGCTCAGCAGTTCCCTCCATAATGAAATATGCTGGGCTAGATTTACTGCTCCAGTGGGACACTTCTGTAATGCTCCGCTGGTGCAAAATAGTCTACTACAACTGGTATATATCTGCAGATAAACTGGAATGGAGGATCTTCAGCTTGCCCAGTACCAGGACTGCAGGCTGCTTTCCCACTTTTTTTTTTTTCCTGTTAGGATTCATTTAAGAATACTCTATGCTTTATGGAATGAAACCTTTTGACTGTCTCCTGTAGGGCACTGTCCCCTGTGCCTTGGACACGTGGCACAGTGTGAGGCTGGAAGTCACCTCATCTTCCTTCCTCTGCTCTGTAGGTCCCAAGTGATGCACAGTGTGTGTCCATAGACTTTTTGTCTTTTCAGGGCATGTTATTCTAAGCCACCAAGTCCTCTGATTCAACTAAAGACACAACATGGATAAGAGGAGCAACCTGGTTTACAGGTTTTTTTTCACTGTCAGCTTTCATTCTTTAATGAAGTTTTTATTTTCCAAAGAGTTTCATTTACTTTTTAACTAAGACCTTCTCATGTTCAGAAAAGGATGCTTTTCCCTTCAAAGGCTGTATTTTTTATGAATGTCTCTGCTTCTTTATTCTACAGATGCTGCCAGATTTCACTTTCAAGATGTTGATCAACAAAAAAATTCAACAGAATTTTGTCATGTATTTTGCTTACCAACTTTTCATAATTTCTTTATTCAGAATGTCACAATCTAGTCAGTGTGCTTTCTGTTCAGAAGTAATAAAAATTTCTGTCTTTTCAACTTTATTCTTGGAAGTACTGACTCAAAGTTGTTACCAAGTTATAATGCTTAGTTGAGTCCACTCAGTTTCAAGGGATTATCAGAGAAGAATACACATCTGATGGAATTACTATTTGGTGGTAAGGAATAGGCAGGAACAAATCTATAAGCAATACATATTCCTTTATAATGTGAAATGAGAAATACCCATGGAAGGAGGTTACTAATCTCATTAGATTTGTTCAGCTCAAAAACTGCAACGAGGTGATTTACTGTGAAATCAGGCTCATGTTCTGCAGATCACAGGATTTTAGTTTCTGAAGCTTATTAATGCTAATACAACATTTTTCATTTACTTAGTTTGCTTTCAATGAACCCAGAAGCATCAGTTCAACAAACCACTCCGGCACATGCATTGTTCTGGTCATAGACAAGGAATGTAAATTCCCGTCCCTTGTGGTAGGGCTATGTGGAGAACAACTTCATGCTTCTGTGCTTTGCTACTTGAGAGTTAAGATATATTCATCTGGTCTCCATTTCTGGTCATCTAGCAAAGTGGCTTTTCCTTTGGGACCTACACAAACATGGGTTCTCCTTAATGCTGGGCAGAAAACATGCAGAGGTTGTTAATGCTGCTCAGAAACATTACTTGCATGCTGGGAAGTTTTCACCTGAGGTGTACTATTCAGCAGCTCATCTTCCATGTTCAGTCCCTTCCTATCCTGTTGTAATTCCTGCAGACTGGCTAAAGCCTGACACAGCTGCAAGTTGGTTGTGAGACTCTCTAGTTTCGCAATGAATGGAACATAAATAGAGTTGCTTTTGCTCCCTGTCCACATACCCCTGCCAAGTTTCACCAGCTTTAGCTTTACTTTGCCAAAAAAAAAAAAAAAAAAAAAAAAGGAAGAACTTAATCCACCATTTGCAAAATAGAGCTAAATATAGCATTGGCAAAACGACTTGAAAATACACACTTTTAAAAGACCTTTTCTTCCATTAGGCACCACTCATGCCATTTAGAACACGTTTTCAATGCAGCACCTAAGGATAAGCAGGCCACAGGATATGGCTAAAAAGCCTGCTGCTCATCGTTGAATCTGCTAGTTCAGGAGAATACTGCACATAAAAGGATAATGGGCATTTGGAAGGTTTGGTGCAAACCTGAACAGCTGTTAAAGAAATTGCTTGGTTTTTGTAGTGCTCCCAAGCAGTATTATTATATGAATTGATCACTTAAAGAGGAAAACTCCTTAACACAGTAGCATAAAGTGTGCTTCAGAGAAAAGCAAGCAAACAAAATTCTTCAGAGACATTTGTTCTGTGACAAATTGTCACTGGTTACTAGAATTAAGTATGCTCAGAAGGTAATCTCTGCAGACGAGGCGTTTTGAGTTCTGAGTCTGACAATATACCCTGGAAAGATATTTTAGCTACTAGATATCACAATAACAGGTAGAAAAAAGGGAGCAAGGCTCACAGAATGTCACTACAAGCTGAGGAACTCCTATGGACCTTTATGCAAATTTGATTCAGTCATGTTTCAGAAAGAACAGTTAAAGAACAAGCTAATTTTCTTCACCCATTTGCTAAATCACCAAGGTTTGGAGTCACATGATTCCCCCAGTATTTCTTTGAATGCTTTTTTGCTGCTATTTGTAAACATTCAATACTACAATTTTGAGATGGACCAGTTTTCCACACCTTTTTCTTAATTCTGAAATTCTGTTTCCTGCATATTTTTCTTGTGACAAAATTTACATAAATGAACATTTACTTCTCTGGAGTAAGTTGTTAAATTAAAATCTGTATGTGGGGGCATTTCTAAGAAAATAGTAATTTTCTAAATACTTCTCAAAAATGAATATGGTGTGATGTGAACAGGGTCAAAGTTATCAGGAAAGAAGATGCTCCAAAGAACAATCAAAAATGTGGATTAGACAGTTATCTCTTCCTGGTCTTACTACAGGGATATAAAATGCAGTATCAAAAAATATCCTCTCCAGAGACCAGATAGAAGATCAGATATGCCAGATGTCTTTGCTAATTTTAAAGGTATAGGCCCTTCTCTATTGCATGGAACCTTTCCCAAAATCCCATGCTCTTGTTCTTTATTGAAATAATTATATAATACCCATACCTACTCATTTTATGCTTAGCATGTTAAAAGGATATAATTAGTGCCTTTCATTAGACTCACTCCTTCTGATTATAAATCTGAAATTAATTCCATTTCATTCATTTTGGACAAGTACAACATAACTGTGATCCTGTACATTACATCACTTTAAATCTGTTACTGCAATTCCTCTGAGATATCACACTTATTTATTCTGCATACAGATACAAGATGAAGAAATTTGTTAGCTGAGAAAAACAGATGAAAGGAGTGTGTAATGGAAGTGTTAATGCTCAAGAACACACAGAACTTTTGCTTTGGAACTAGTGATGTCATTATGCTCTAAAAAGTCTTACTTTGCAGACAAATACTTTAGAATAAGGCTTTCTGCAGTGTCACATAGACCTAGCTGTTTGATTTAAGACCTCTTCTGTCAGAGATTCTCCTACTTCCTCAAGCTAATCTGAAACTACAGAATGTTGATCCAGGGCTAGAAATCCTCCAGCTGCTCTTTAAAATGAGCCAAAAATCTCATGGAGGAAGAAATAATGTCAAAATACGTGAAAGTCCAAAGTTTGTAAAGTTAAGTACTGGTTAAGTGTACCACACTTGCTTTTGAATGAGTAATCAGTAGCATGTTGTGTGAGCCGGCAGAGGCAGGGTGCAGGAACAGCCAAATGCAAAGAGTAAATTTATTTTCATTACCTCACCAACCTGGGGGAACCCCAAAATCGCCCGCGTGGAGGCACACAGCTGGGGTTGCAGGCACAACAGAGCTTGGTCCATGCTAGATCACGGAACCTGCTGGTTGAACTTGTATTTCAGGGATTTGCGCAGGAGTGGTTTACCACTGTGCTTTGATCTTTCCCACAGCAGGGCAGGAATCTCAAGCATGTTCAATAGGGTGCCTCTTAAGTATTTCACAGGCCTATGTTATCGAAACACAGATGTTCCACTTCTCCAACACACAAGGCAAAACAACAATTAGTATGATATATGTGTTTTTCTACACCTCAGCTGCAGGTCACTTGAGCATGTTGATAATCCTCCTTGCCAATCTTCTGTTATTTTCCCACACATATATTAGTTGACGTGATTTTAAAATGCCTAGAATCATAAAACCCCTACTCAGTCTGATCCTTGAAGTTTCCTTCCTTTTCTTCCAAAAGCAAAACAATCCCCTTGAATTTCCAACAGAGAGAAGAAAAAGTAATTTCCTATCCAATGCATTTAAAGACATGGAAATACAGAGAAGGAAAAAAAGACACCTGGTTACTTCGGAGTAAACAGACAAAAAAGGAGTCATAGACAAAGGATCAGAGGAACTCTTATGAAAAAGGCAAAACAATAATGGAAATCACATAAAAGAATCTCAGCTTCTATCAACTAGAAAGTAACTTAGAGTACAAGGAGAAGTTAAATTTTTCTCAAGGCTTCTCAAATGCAAGGCTTCCAGGATTCCTCACTTACCAGTAGATTATATATCAGTTCAAAATTTTTCATTTACCTCTTCATTATTTTGGGGTTGATCTTTTCAATTGTAAAAATGTGATTTATTTTTTTTTCTTATTTTTGCATTCTTCCTGACCTTATTTTGGAAACACACAAAGGATCTGCCTAAGTGGAAATACTATTCACAGTTCTGCACTGAGTATGCCAGGACACCTTTCCTTATGTCCCTATTTATCTGTCTTCTTTGTGGTTTATTGTTTTGTAAGGAGAATATGTTTTGTCACATTCATGATTTGCAGATCAGTTTCTCATGAACTGGCAGGACTGATAGCAGTAGTTTTTCTTCTCAGCGGTGTATAATTCCACTTCTGTCTCATTGCTTGTCTTTTATGTTTCGCCCTTATCTATTTCTTTCTCCTCATAGATGGGCAAATTTGCCTGGAATACTAGATGGCAATTACATTCTGTAATTTCTTTAAATTGGTCTTCTTTTCAAGCACTTCTAAGAAAAATTATTTTAGCTGGGAGGACATCAACGTAAGAAAAGGAAGAAGAAATGTATGTATCATTTATATGGTTGCATATACAGGCTCTAGAAAAGAAAATGTAAATACTATTTACATATGTTAAATAATGTTCACCGGCTTCATTCCTTAAAACTCTTTTAAAGTATTTCTATTATTTCAAAGCATATTTTTCTAGCTAGCACTTTTTTAAAAAATGTGATTGTCCCCTGAACATTCGATATGTATTTAGCAATCCTATTTTTCTTCATTATTAGCCACAATATAATATATGACAACAGATATTTAGAAATGCTCAACTTGAATTAGTCATAGATATATCTGAGAAAGATTATAGAAAAGCAAACATTTTGGGAGATCTCATTATTTGCAATGCTACTGTGTGCTTGTTTCTAAAGAACCAAAACATTGTTGAATTGCAAACTAATACAATTGTCCCTTCACAGATCATAGAATCATAGAATTATGGATTGTTTTGAGTTGGAAGACACCTAAAAAATCTTCTAGTCCAAATGCCCTGCCAGGGGTAGAGACATCTTCTATTAGATCAGGTTGCCCAAAACCCCATCCAACCTGACTTTGAACATTTCCAACAATGGGGCATCCATAGTTTTCTCTGGGAAACCTGTTACAGTGCCTCACCACCCTCACCGTAAAACATTTCTTTCTAACATCTAATCTACCCTCTTTCAGCTTAAAACCATTGCCCCTTGTCTGTCACAATAGGCTCTACTACAAAGACTGTCTCCATCTTTCTTATAAACCCCCTTTACAGAGATTGGAAGGCCTATAAGTTTTCCCCTAAGCCTTCTCTTCTCCAGGCTGAACAAGCCCAACTCTCTCAGCATGTCTGTGTAGGAGAGATTTTCCATTCTTCTGATCGTTTCTGTGGCCCTCCTCTGGACCTGCTTTAACAGGTTCATGTCTTTGTTGTACTAGGGACCTCAGACCTGGAGGCAGTACTCCAGGTGGGGTCTCACTAGAGGAGAGTAGAAGAGGAGAATCACCTTCAACCTGCTGGTCACACTCCTTTTGATGCAGTTGAGGATACAGCTTTCTGGGCTGCAAGTGCACATTGCTAGGTCATGTCCAATTTTTCATCCATCAATATCCTAAAGCCCTTCTCTGCAGAGCTGCTTTCCATCTATTCATCCCCCAGACTGTATTAATGTTGGCAATTGCCCCTACTCATGTGCAGGATCTTGCACTTGGTCTTGTTGAACTTCATGAGGTTCACACAGGCCCAGTCCTCAAGCATATCAAGGTCCTTCTGGATGGTATCCCTTCCCTGAAGCATATCTACCACACCACTCACCTTGGTGTCATCTCCAAACTTGCTGAAAATGTGCTCAATCCCAATATCTATGTAACTGATGAAGAAATTAACTATTATTTTTCACCATACTGACCCTTGTGGGACACCCCCCATTACCAGGTTCTACTTGGACATTGAGCCAATGACTGTGATATTATCAAAGACCTTACAGAAGTTCAGGTAGATGACACCTGTAGCTCTTCCCTTGCCCATTGATGCAGTCATTCCATGACAGAAGGCCATTAGATTAGTCAGCTAATTGTCTCAGGGTCCTGGGATGAATCTCATCAGGTCACATTGATTATGAATGTTCATGTTTCTCAGGTGGTCTCAAACCTTATCTTCTCCCACAGTGGGAGGGACTTCATTCCCCCAGACCCTACCTTGAGGTTCAGGGGCTTGAGAGATGCTGATCTGCTGCCTTCCTTTCCTGATTTCTCACACATGGGAATTGAAAGCCCTTGTGCCCTAAGAAAAATATCCTAAAAGAGCTGTCAGTTTTTTTCACCTCTTTTATCCCCGAGGGCAGTTTCTTAAGGGGTCCCATCTGTTAGCTTCTTAACTGTAAGTTTGCTCTCCTATAACTCAGGGTTCTGACTCTACTCTTCAGCTGTCCTGTATCCTTCAGGACTGTGAATTCCACCAGGGTGTGATCAATGCAGCCCAGGCTGACACCAGTCTTGACCTCTTTAATTAGTTCATCAATATTCAGATGTGTTTGCAATGATAATGCCTAAAATGAAACAAGTATTAAAAAATACACTTCTAGAAGCTCTGAGCAATGTAAATAACAATGTACTCAGAAAATGTCTCCAGAGATGGAGACTCTACAGCTCCTCTGGGAAGCCTGTACCTGTTTTTCACCACCCTCACAGTAGAAGTGTATGCTAATGTTCAGATGTAATTTCCTGCCACTGGACACTACTGAGAATAGTCAGAGAATCACAGAAGGATGAGGTTGGAAGGGACCTCTGGGGATCATCTAGTCTCACCCCCCAGCTAAAGCAGTATCACCTAAAGCAGTCTTCACAGCATCATGTCTTAGTAGTTATTAGTATCTCCAGAGAAGGAGACTCCACAACTTCTCTGGGCAGCCCATGCCAGTGCTCTGTCACCCTCACAGTGAAAAAAGTTTTTTCTTATATCCAGAGGGACCGTCCTGTATTCTGGTTTATGCCCATTGCCCCTTGCCTTGTCACTGGGCACCACTGAAAAGAGTCTGGCTCCATCCTCTTGACACCCACCCTTTAGATATTCATAAGTATCTATGAGATCCCCTCTCAGTCTTCTCCAGGCTAAACAACCCAGCTCTCTCAGTCTTTTCCCCATAGGTGAGATGCTTCAGCCCCCTAATCACCCTTGTAGCCCTTCAAAGGAGTCTTTCCAGTAGTTCCCTGCCTTTCTTGAACTGGGGAGCCCAGAACTGAACACAGCACTCCAGGTGTGGCCTCACCAGGGCAGAGTAGAGGGGAAGGAGAACCTCCCTCCACCTGCTGGCCACACTCTTTTTAATGCATTGTGGGATACGTAGATACTGTAGGTTAAATATTGAAAGGGAATCATAAAATAAGAAATTCCCAAATTCTCAGTATAACAAAAGGATTGATTTTTTCTATCAGTCCTCTAAATAAAAGACATAGAAAGGGGAACCAGTGTTGAAGTGAGGATTTTTCCTAGTAAGAGTGTGTTCTCATGACATTTCCTTTTTCTCATAGTGGTGCCCAGCCTTGAGGGATTTGTGCCCATTTGCCTGACAACAGCTTGGGTGCTGTGTGTGGCCTCCTATCTGGAGAGGATCTGCTGACACCAGTTGCTGCAGCTACATGTATTCCTCATGCTTGCATTGCTTGCCTGCGACCTGTGGCTTTTTCAGCTGACCTAGAAAGGTAGACATGTTTTCTTTCTTTACTTTTCTTTTTTTCCCTCCGTTTTTTTTGTCATAAAGGAATTTACACACAATCCTGTGTAGCTGTTTCCAACCACTGGTGGTGTCCCTGCTGAGAGGTTATGACATGCAGCAGGCTTTCTGCAAATTCTCTGAACTAGAGCTATTCAGAAAGAATATACAAAACTTTTATGTTAGACAGAAAAATATGCATGAACAACAATTTCCATGAACTTAGGTTGACTGAAGTGTCCTATGGGGCAACATGTAGAAAAAGTTGTATTCATTGTTTTATGATAAGTATTAGGTGCAGTTACTGTTGGCCTGGCTTCATAAAACAGTTACAATATATTTATTTTAAAAGATCATGAAAGGTTGCAGCATCTTAAGGATGATTGAGACATCATTTCCAGTTCCTTAAAGACATCATTTCCGGTTTCTTTCCAGAAAGAAATATCAAATGGTTTATGAAATCTAAAATAAAAATTAAATTAGAATATTAAATGAGAAGTTTTCATAGCCAGATTTGATTTAATAGAGCAGTAAGCAGATGTTTCAATCTTGTTCATTTTGTCCAAAATGAGATAATTAAGGGAAATCTATCTGGAGAATTAAAGATGCGCTTTGCAGATATAGTTTTGAACTGAAGCAGTATTTTTGAGTTTTCTAAGGGTTCCATATTGTTTCTGAAGTGAATTGATGGCTTTAATTTTGTATTTAATTTCTATAGTTTTCATTAATGAATAATGAAAATAAACTTAAGCGAACTTCTACTTTCTCCTGTACCTTCACTCAACATTTTGACACCTGGTCAGTCACTACTATGAAGTTCTTTTGCATTTTTTACAGCCATTGCTCATACATATTGTTCCAAATAACATTAATAATTGACTGACTTTTCCAGCTCACTACTCAGCTTCTTTTCAAGATCATTAATGACTAAATTAAAAAATATTGGAGTCAAGTGCAAATCTCTGAGGGATTCTTCTGATAATCTTCCTCCCCTGTGAAAACTTTTCTGCCGCTGTTTTCTGTCTGAATGAATAATTTATTTACCCACTTTAGTCCCCTTTTCCACAGTCATCTTCATTTCTTTAAGAGCCTTTGGTAGGAGACACTGTTCAATGCCCTTTCAAAGCCAAGGTGCTCTATAGCAACCTGCTTGCTCCAGTTTGGAGGCTTAGTGATTACTTCACAGAACTGTGGTTGTGAGAAGTGCTATTCATTTGCAAAATCCATATTGTTCCTCCCTAATGGTTCATACTTATGAGCCATAATGGTTCATATTTATTCAGGTGCACATTAATTCTCTTTTTCAGACAGTTTCAACTCATTAACCTGCTGGACACATTGAGCTACTGGTCAGTCCTTGGATGCTCCTACAGCCCTCTGAAATAATTGGTGTTACAATAACTGTGGCAGTCCTCTGCCTCCACACCATTTCTGAGAGAGAGATTTGTGATTTGTTTGTTTCATCTTCAAGTTCTTTTAGAACCCAAAGGTAAATACCGATCAATCTTGCAAATTTTTATTTTTGTCTATTCATTCAATAACTTCTTCTGCTGACAGTTGGGCCTATTCTTTAATGTTTACAGTTTAAAAAAAAAAAAAAATTCAGACCAGAAATCTTCCTCAATTTATCCACATTAAGCAGAGATATAAACAAGTAATTTTTCTTCTCTGCTATGGCCTCCTTTCCTCAGCATGCTCTTTTCATGCCTTGATTCATTTCCTTGTGCTACAGACTCCCTAGAAGGCTTCTTCCTCATCTATTTAAAAACTGATTTATTCTTTGTTTTTGTGATACTTGGAGATAGTTTCTCAAAGTCTTTTTTTTTTTTAGTGCTGCCATTTTGTGGTTTTATTAATAATGGACTTAATGATTATTATTCATTCTATTTTCCAAATTTTAAAACAGTTTAAGTTGTAAAAGGATTTCCCTCTCTAATGATACTCCCTGTGAGATTTTCTCAAGCCTTTGCTAGTAGGTTGTATACCTTTAATTTGGGAAGCCACACAATGGTATTGGTCTCTGCGCCATTGGGAATGATTAATTTCTTTAACCTTTTTCTAACAACTTTTCCCATTTATATGTGATTTCTCTTTTAAAAACCAGTCAGGAGTGGACCTTTTGACTTAGTAGCTTCAGGATGTTGAAATCCAAATGATATCCTATGGTTATTCATAACCCGCTGACTTCCAGTGATATCACTCGCACCAGTTCCTGCACATTGGTCTGGGCTAAACTGAAAAAAGCTGTTAGTGAAAATGTCAGATATTTAATCTCAAAATCATGCACAGATGTGATGTTCACCCAGGCTACCAGGGAACAAGCACTTTAGTCTCTTGTCTCCTGCATTTCCTTCCAGGTTCCAAACTATCCTTTAGTATTTTGAAGCCACTGTCAATATCTTTGTCAAGTGCAGTAACATATTCCCCAATTATTTTTTTTTTTTAATATGGTTCTGGAATGTTTTACTAGATGGATTTTGCATTCAGTATGGAGAACACAGTTTAACTTGTTCAGTTCTTTGCAACTTTTCAAAGTACAAACACAAACCCAGTATTCAATAATAAACCAGATCACAGAATCACAGAATCATAGGGGTTGGAAGGGATCTCAAGATATCATAGTCCTGTGACTGCGCCTTCCTGTTCTGCAGGCACTACGAGATGCAGGATTGTTTGTGACCAGGTTTTGGTTGGTATAGTACTGCGCATACCTCTTGGTATTTAAAAACTATGCAGTTCTCTCAGAGCACTATCTGTGTGGACATTTCCAATATTCAAGTCACTCACATTCTGAATCACACATCAATGCAAAAAATGCAACACAAAAGAAATGCGATGTACAGGAAAGATTGTAGCATAACAAGCTTATGAGAAACAATTCAAATGGTTTCCTTTTATGTGGTAAGTAGGTGTGTTTCAAGTCATCCAACTTTCCTGAACACATAAACATTTGCAGTAGCTTTTTCTGGGCTCTATTTTGGTCAGTTATACTGATTTAATTGATATCAAACTTTTTCACAGAATCACAGAAAGGCAGGGGTTGGAAGGAACCTCTGGAGATCATCTAGCCTGACTCCCAGATAAAGCAGGATCACCTAGAGCAGGTTGCACAGGATCATGTCCCAGTGGGTGTTGAATATCTCCAGAACAGGAGAACCCACAACCTCTCTGGGAAGCCTGTGCCAGTGCTCTGCCACCCCCACAATGAAGAAGTTTTTCCTCATGTTGAGAGGGAACTCCCTGTGTTCCAGTTTCTGCCCATTGCCCCTTGTTATGTCCTGGGCACCACTGAAGAGTGTCTGGTTACTCAAGGCAGTATCAGTGACTATAACATGTTTTAAACATATCATAGTATCCCCTTAAGTCCCTTAAAATCAAGAGACAAAATTCCCCAAAGAAGGAAAATTGTAGGATATTCTTGCTAAGACTTGGACAGGTGTGGTCCAGTAAGTACTAATAAAAGTTCCTTTAAGCTATGATATATCAAACATAAACCTACATTTATTTCCAAGCTGTATTACATAAAGCATTATATGTATTTTATGTTGAAAGAATTCTAAATTGAAAACAGACTACTGGGCAAATTTATGATATATATGTGTTATTTCTAAATGCCTATCTTTATGTTGACCTAATATCCTGAGAGTCCTAATTTAGTAAAGCTCTCGATCCTCTTCCCCTAAGTTGCATCTTGAGGGCCGCAATCTTCCAGGCAGATCATCCTTACAAGAGAAAGAACACGTAGCTGACTTTCACAGCGGATGACTGTTCATGCCTGTAGTACCTTGACTGAACTCCAGATTGAAGCATCCCACAGAGGCAAATACCATATCACACTGTGGGGCTCAAGGAGGCAGTCCCTTGTGCTTGGTAAGCTGTGCAACACAGCTGCCATCTCACTCAGCTGGAAGTAAGCTTGCTGTCTCATTAACCACCCAAGAGGTTATTCCTCAGAGAAGAGTCTGCTTGTGAACATTCTCTGTACTGGTGGAATATAGTAGATTAGTTAAATGGCTGCTGAAGTGTAGGTGTCTACCACTGGTGAAGACAGCAAGAGCTGTGCTAGGAAGTAGTGATAGGTTTTTAAAACCATCGAATCATAGAACCATAGAATGCTTTGGGTTGGAAGGGATCTTAAAGACGACCTAGTTTCAACACCCCTGCCATAGGCAGGGACACCCTCCACTAGATCAGGTTGCCCAAAGACCCATCCAACCTGGCCTTGAACACTGCCAGGGAGGGGGCAGCCACAGCTTCTCTGGGCAACCTGTGTCAGTGCCTCACCACACTCACAGTGAAGAATTTCTTCCTAATATCTCATCTAAATTTACTCTCTTCTAGTTTAAACTCGGAACCCCTTGTCCTATCACTACAGTCCCTGATACAGTGTAGTGATAGAGTGTACCACCTTCCCTGTAGACTGCTTTAGGTACTGGAAAGCTGCAAGAAGATCCCCCTGGAGTCTTTTCTTTTTCAGATTGAACAGGCCCATCTCTCTCAGCCTGTCTTCATAGGAAAGGTGCTTGTCGCAGTTGTGCATGGTTGGGTGCTTAGAGAGAGAGGGCCAGGAGCTGCAGAAATCTTCTGCCAGCCTGCTGATAGCACCTCTGAGAATCACATATAGGAGAGAAAAAGACTCAGAAGTAGCTGCATTTTGCCACCAGAGAATGGAGTGCCAACAAGGCTGCAATGTTGGCCTGTTAAGGGCATTGTGATATATATTTGCATAATAAATGTAAGCAGTTGACAGACACAAAAGGCTGGGAAGGCTGGGGGAGGAGGGGCCCCAGGTGCCTGAGAGAGAGATGCCCCTGCAGCCCCTGGAGTAGCTGGTGGAGAGGACCCATGGAAGAGGCAGAGACCGGACCTGCCCGGTGGAGAGGCTCCACGCTGGATGGAGCTGGTAGAGACATAGAGAAGATGCCATGACTTACGCTGGGATGAGCCCCTGCCAGCACAAGCAACCTACAGAGATGAGCCAAACAGGTTTGCTGGGGGAGGCCTATAGCCCCGTGGAGGACTGGGACTGAGAGACACTGTGATCTGTTGCTGCCTGCCATAGCAGAGATGAAGCACGGTGGGAAGAGATTTGCCTTGGAGAAAGTTTGTGGAGGACTGGCTCTTATGGGTGAGATCCCACGGTGCAGCAGGGGGAGGGTGTGTGGAATGAATGCCCCCATCCCGGCCGAGAAGGAAACCAACTGGCAAGGGACTGACCGAAGTCCCCATCTCCTAGTCCCTGCGCCCCTGTCCTGTGCTGCGAGCAGGAGGGGAAGAAGGGAGCAAAATCATGGCTGAACGGGAAGTCTGCTTTAGAATGGAGGGGTGGGGAGAAGGTGTTACCAAGACCCCCATTTTCCCCAATCCCTGCCCCTCCTGGGCTGCGACCAGGAGGGAAGAAGGGAGCAAACTTCTAACTAAAGCCTGCTAAGGAGGGAGTGGTGGGGGGAAAAGTGTTTGCCTGGTTGCATTTGTTTTAAGATTGTTGGTTGTACTCCTGACTCTGGTTGTTTTCACTGTTTTCTCTTAAGCGTAGTGTAATAAATTAGATAACTTTTCTCTTCTTGATTCTGTGTTGAGTCTGTTTTGCCCGCGTCATTAACGAGTTTGCCTCTTGAGCCGCCCAATTATATTTTTTCTCCCCTGTCCAACTAAGAAGGGGAGTAATAGATTGATTTTGGTGGGCGTCTGGCCTTTAGCCAGGGCTCAACCACCACAGTGCTCCAGCCTCCTGATCAACACTGTGGCCCTCCTCTGGACACACTGCAACAGTACAGTATCTTTCTTGTACTGAGGACCCCACAGCTGGATGCAGGACTCCAGTATGGCTTCACAAGACCAGAGTAGAAGGAC
Source organism: Hypotaenidia okinawae (assembly GCA_027925045.1). Lineage (NCBI taxonomy): Eukaryota > Metazoa > Chordata > Aves > Gruiformes > Rallidae > Hypotaenidia > Hypotaenidia okinawae. Next base: position 85,855,863 of record BSDF01000002.1, on the reverse strand, counting down.
AGAATCACCTCTCTCAACCTGCTGGTCACACTGTTCTTGATGCAGCCCAGGATGCTTTTTGTGCTGGAAGCGCGCAACATGTGAAGACCATGTTCAGTGAAGCTCTTGGGACTTTACTTCACTAAGGCAGATTCACAAGTTTGTTTTCCAAACCCTTCCCTGACTGTTATGTCAATCCTAAAACCTAGCAGCACACAGTGCTTCTTTTGGGGGACAATAAAAACAGACTATCACATCTACCTTCGTGAATGAGGGTCCAGATGACTACAGGACACTATTAAAATCTAGCTGAGTGCAACTCTAGTAGTTGTGGATTAACTTGTCTTTCAGTTGTCTTGTTTATGCAGTTTATATGAGATCTAACTGAACACCATTTAATGTTAACTAGCAACAGATTAAAAAATGCTCTACCACTTTTCTACAACCATGAATATCTTCTACACCTTCTGAACAACAATTGATTTAATAGGAATACTCAAAAGGATGTACCACCCAAACTGAAGACATCTATCCATGAAAAATTAATTTCAGTAATGCTTTTCACAAACAAGCACAATCCAATGATATGGATGTATCAGAGGTAAAAAAACAGTGCCAGAATTTAAGAAAGAGATGTGGAAGTACTACAGAGTGGTTCCAAAGAATGTTTATTAATTTGGTGATATACACTTTCTAGATATAAATATAAATATATATATATAAATATAGAAGTACTCTGTATCTTGTCTGCTACACTGTTCTTAACCCCATGCTGAACCAGAACAAAAGGAAATTATCAAATATCCAAAGGGAATGAAATGGGATCATGATCCTATTGATAAATGGGTTCATCATATATAGAGTCATCCTGCCTCCACCTCCTTCCCCAAAGTGTTGCTTCAGAGAGGAAGATCAGCATTTTGAGATATGCAGTCTTTATGCAGGGATGAGCTTCTTTTTGTGCCATTATAAATGCCATTCATATTTATCATCAGAATACATAAACTTAGTCACTGTTATTGTGCATTCAGTCCACAACAGATTTAAGCAGGTCTCCAGTGAAGTTCAAAATATGATAATGGGTCCTTGTATCTAGATTCTAACTCGTCTCAGGGAGGAAAAGTCTTTAAAACAGAAATACTGTCTTGACAGTAAGAAATACTGTCTTAGCATCAGTTATGTTATATGGTCGAAGTATACCAAAATTCTGATTTCTAGTTCTGAAAATAAACAAAGGTATTGAAAATTCAAAGTTTATTTCAATTATGATCATTATTTTGGAGTTGGTATACCTGAGTTTATGATTTGAAGTAAGAACAGGGGGAATAAAAAGAAATTAGGTCATTATGAGCAGGTTTCTTTAGTCCAAATCCGGTAGTCTATTAAGATATGTCAGGGTCTATCCATTCATTATAACGACAGAATTCTCTGAGGTTACTCTAGTACTTTGTGGCTTGTATCATTCCTGTAATTAACATCTTCCCATTTTCATAGTGTCCATACTCGAATACCTTTCTAAAAGCTGGTCCATGACTTTACTGTAAACACAGAATGATAAAAGATATAAACATTTTAAGCTTATTCAAGTGAAAATGATTCTGCCGTTACTTTACATTTTCTTAAATATATGAATGTCTCAAGTGCCCTCTTTGATTTTTACAGACACTTTTCAAAGCATTCTAATGATCCTCACATTTTATTTTTTTCTTTACACAGTGGAAGGTAGTATGGACATGTATATTCTAGAAAACTCTTTCAGACACCTTTTTACCTTTTTAAAATAAATATCATTCAGGATTACATGTTCTTGTTGGTTGTCTCTCATCCAAAGCAAGTTACAGTCACTTCATTGATTTGAAAATGTGTTCAGACACTTGAATGACACTGAAGGTATCTGGCTTGACAAACAAAATAATGCATGAAGACGTTAGTCATACATAAGTAGGAAGAAAGGCATTGTTCAGTTACTTTAAAATATTTACCACAAATGGTAAATCAGTGTTTTCCCTTTGTCTATTATTCACGTAAAATTGCACTGAAATCTGAGGTTTTCTTTTGTTCAGGCAAAACCTGTTGGCTTGTGTTTGGGTTTGTTTTTTGCTGTTACCCATGTCACTCCATCTCTTTAATAACAGAGAACTAAAACTAGCCTAGTAAAACAAAACAGGAACAGACAATCTTGGAATAAGGAGCGTCTAGTTTTTGTGTCATTTTACAGGAATTGTTGTTTCTATTGTATGAAAACTAGCTGTGTTTCCTAAGCAAAACTTTCAACTTACCCTTACATTTTTGTGCAGTGCACAAGTACAAATACAGTATTGGCCACATCTGTTATCTTCCTCTTGAAGTTAATAAATTCATTGCTGTTGTGGAGTGAACACATTTCTTTACTACTCTTCCAGCTGTGTTTTTCTCCATGCACTGGTTTCAGATGAATAATCTTTGAACTCTTCTTCCTGTGAAGTTTACAGGAAATTTACAATTCCCAGAGGACCACTCTTAGAACAATATCAGATATCCTATTGCAGTCCTTTCACTTTCTTCCTAACTTTTAAGGTATAGATTTTGTATCTGAGTTATCCTCTCTTTCTCTCTCTTTCTCTCTCTCTTTATTTTTATTTCACCTCTTGATGTTGATTGCTTAAGGACCCAGAGGAAATCAAGCCTCTTTGTGCAAGATGAACTCCTTGGCAGTTTCTCTGTGTGGTGGTTTAGCAACATGCTCTAGAGCGGATCTCTCTCTTACTCATTTCTGTGTCTCTGTCTCTCTCAATGGGCTGCAAGTGCTGGCAGAGGCTTGCTCCAACACATCACAGCATCTCCTGTACATCTCCACCTGTTCCAGTGTGGGGCCTCTCCACAGGCTGCAGGTGGGGTCTCAGCCTTTTCCATAAGCTGCGGGGAGACACCTGCTCCACCATGGGTTTCTCTGTGGGCTGCAGGGGCATCTTTCTCTCTGGCACATGGAAGACCTCTTCCCCCTTCTTCCCTGGCCTTGGTGCCTGCACAGCTCGTTACATCCTCTCACTCCCTTCTCTGGTGTCAAAATGCACCTGCCTGTGTTTTTTTTCTCCTAAATGCGATTCCCAGAGGTGCTGTGACCATTGCCAATTGGCTTGGCCTTGGTCAGCAACAACTCTGGCCTTGAATCAGCCGATGTTTATTCTCTGTGGCCTGCAGAGAGCTTTTGTCTGTTTCTCGCAGCAGCCATCTTTGCAGCACCCCCTTCTCTACCAGTACTCAGCTATGCAAAACTGTAACACTGACTTTTGTTTTTAGAGTGAAGAAAACGATAGCTGAGATGGAACATTGCACTGAGAGGCACAGGCTCTCTGGAGTTGCATGAAACCACAGCGTCTCAGCGGAAAGCTGCAAACTCCTCCAAGAAATGGTTAAAAGCACATGTGTATACTCTGGGCTATAATTAGAAGAATAAAGTAGAGCCGCAGCGTTTCATGTCATCTCAATAGGCAATGCTTATTATTATTTCTTGATATTTGTTCAAAAGACCAGCTACTTGTGTAGGGGAACGACACAAAAGATTTTGATGGGAGTGGCATTGCAGAGGCAGGAAAGATCCTTTTTTTCTTCTTTTGAACTATGTTCTATTTTTCCTCCCCTCTTTCTCTGAAGCATCAGATATTGGCCACTTATGAATGCAGGGAACCCCAGAAAAGGCAGCACCAGTGTTCAGGTGATGTTCAGCAAATCCAATGGCCCAAAATGTCAGTTGTGCTGTTCTTGCTCTTATACTGCCCTGGAAAGAATCTGGATCAGATGTATGTGAGAACACAAACCACACCACTCAGTGACACATAAAGGTAAATTTATTTATTAAGCTATAGAAGATGAGCAATAATTTTTATTCTTAGATTTCTGTTCCACAACACAGAGATTTCTCACTGACAGTAATCAAGACCCTGAAGTCTGTCTGTAACCAGCATCACATATCTGGGGGAACATGACACTAGTCAAACTCCTCAACATGTCTGAGTTGGCTGGCAGCATGACCCTAGGTGTAGTGGATCTACCTTGGACTCAGTCTTCTACACAGTGTTGGACATCTATGTATGACATTCCTCTCACCTCCTGAGGGCTATAATTTTCAATATTTATTGCTTTGTAAATTAGATTACATAAGCTGCTAATCATGTAGCCCAAGCTAATTTCTTTGTGTTTCCCTATATTGAAGGTCAGTTAGTATTTTCTACCTGAATTTCTATTGGACTTGTCTCCTGCCCTCAAATATTTACAAGGTTGTGAATTTAACAACAGCAATATAAAGAAGTTGATGTGATTTTTTTTTTATTTATTAAATTTTCCAGTGTGTACTGGATTGATGTAGTAAATCAGAGCTGTGAAAGTATAGTCAAGTTCTCATTCCTCTGAACAATGCTTTCAGGTAAGCTTCGCTAAACATACTCTGTGGAATGTCAGTTGCTGGGTTTGAAGTGAGGAAGGACTTTTCTTGCAGGTAAGACTGACTGACACATTATGGTTTTGGTTTGGTTTTTTTTCATATTGAGCAGTGGTTGTGGAGAAGACCAGCACCTAAGCTTATGTTTCTCTAAACACTTTCTGTCACCACTGGTGCCTCAGACAAGAGGATCCTGTTGTTTTCCCTCCTCCTACCACAACCTCTGCATGGAAACATCTTTGTTTAGACTGCTTAGAGTAGAGAAAGAACTGGGATTTTTTTTCATACTTTTGAAGAACATTTAGCTTAAAAGGTGACAAGGAGTCAGAAGATAATGACTTGAAAGTTGCCAGGACCCAAGGGTACTAAAGTTTGGTCTATTATAGTTCAGGAAAGCATATTAAACCCTCAGTATGCTTATTTGCTTCTCCAACTGAAAACAGTTAATTGAAAAAAAATGGCTTTTGTGGAGATGACAACTCCTGTGATGGTAAAATATGGCAAATAACCCTGGTAAAAATCAATATGGCCAAGCTATGAAACCCTAAACTGTATTTCTTATTTAATTTTTTATTTAATTATTATTGAAGCCTTCTTCCTTGACTATATTGTCACTTAAAATATCACTGTAATATGGGTAAAATATGGTTTTTCTATACTATCGATTGTGCTCTGCATGAGTATAAATGGTGTCACCAGATGCAAGGTAGATCAATAGGTCAGAACTTACTGATGATATAAAAATTCCTCCAGGTTTCAAGATAAATACATCAAGGCTTTCAACTATGGTTATAAAAAACTGCCCATTTTCTTTTTACAAGTTGTCTTAAAGAACTAGAAAACAGTTACTTACCTTGCAGTCTATTCTGCTATGGCAGTTTTATTGTCTTCTTTCTGGCATGCGATGGAAAGGGTATATATTTTCAGCACAGAATGGTTTAAGATATGAAAACACTAAGCTCTGAATAGTCCTTCATCAAAAAGAAAATCTCACCTCTGAGGTCCTTTAAGAGAAACAAAACACTGAGCTGCTATAGGAGCAAATGGATGCATTCAAGAAGGAAATTATATATATATGTGTGTGTGTGTGTGTGTGCATATATATATATATATATGACACACAGGTCTCCTGTAATAAAAAATGGTTCTACCTCAAGTTTGTAATTTTGTCTCTTTATTTGCACTTAGTAGCAGACATATAAAAACTGTAGCTGAACTGAGTTAGGTGCAGAAAGTCATGTCATACCTCTGCAATTAGGAAAATCAGTGTAATGCTGAATATTAAGAAATGGTTTCAGATGTAAGGTAAGTTGCACTATATTGAATAATTTTTAGATTTTGCCTAGAGAGGATCGTTATGCTACAATAAGCCTTCTCCAGTGGCCTAAAAAACCCTTTGTTTGGTATTCCATCTTATTGCTTGTTATGAGAGAGACTGAAGTACCAGAAAGTGATAAGGGCAGAACATTTGAATCCGACCTTATTCTAGGGTACAGTTGCAATGCCACTATACCAGTTTCTTCAGCAGCAGAGAGAGAATTTGGCATTAATGGACATGCACCAGGAATAAAGAGATTAAAAAAAAACCCCAAACAACACAAAGAAAATAAGTAAGAATGGTTGATGTTATTTTAACTAAAATATTCCTCCCCCTTCCAGTATTCTCTTCACAGCTCAGCTGTTCTTTACTTGACAATTGGAAAACAAGAGGAAACAGATGATAAAACTCAGGCATGCATGACTTCTGCCATTGACAATAGAACTCTTTCCACAAGCCTGAAGAACAAGATCTGATCTTTTTGTAGCTTATAGCCATACTATTATAATGAATCTCATGAGGTTAAAATTTATTTTTTTTAAAAAAAATCTTGGTATTTATAAAAAATATTTACTTTAGGTTTAAGCTGCAGTGATGTTGGCCCAAACTGTACCCAAGCTGTAACTTTCATACCAACAATGGAGTCTGCCTCACCTCAGGTTAGCTTCAAACTTCCAGTAAGATCTTCTTTTCCCTGATAAAAACAAACACTAGACAAATATATATCGGAGTGAGTGGTCATGGGCCTTTCTTTTCACATAGAAAATAATTTAATCGCCTTGCTTTTGTTGGATGCTGTATTCATTATAACCTTGATAACTTCATTGGAATGGGTTATTTTTACAGGTGAATGTTCTTCTCTCTCCACATAAGTGCCAATTTGTTTACTGAAATTAACAATTGGAACGCAGCAAAGATGAATTTTAAAATTTGAAGTTGTTGAAGTGAGCCACTTCAGAATATGAATATTCATTTGAGGATTACCATTTATTTAAATGGCTTTTTGGATTCTGTTAAATGACCAAAAAGGCCTCAGCTTTTCCTGGTGTTCTTCAAAATAAAGTATTTACTTGATTCTCAAATGGCGTCATCATAAAATAATTACAGTGGACTTGTACTTTCAGAGTTTGCCTGTAAGAGTTCAGTTATTTTGGTCTGAACTTTAACTACACAGCTTATAATGCTTTATCATAGTCTCAGCTGAGTTAATAGGTGTTGTTTACAGGCCTCAGTGATGATGCCTCAGAAAGCCAGAATCAAAACTCAATAGCCTTGTTAACTCTTTCATTTCTGTGATGATCTTAAATCACAACATTCACTGAATCAATGAAGACAACCTTAAATGAATATTGAGAATTTTAGTTTGTCTTGCCTTTTGTTTTTTCCAGCTACAGTCAGTTGGTTGCACATATTCAACAATAATAATTGTTAAACAGCCATTAGGAATGAGTGACATGCAGCAATTTCACAGGTAGTCAGACAAGAATAACAGTTATAACCATTATATACCTTCAAACAGCCTTAGGAGTATAGTACTGTAATTATGGAAGCTTTCTTAGCAACTCTGAATGTCTACTGGGTGTTATAATAATGTGAGTTTATTTTTATCCTGGTTTCCTAAGAAGAAAAGTTTAACGCAATCATGTTGTCCATATTCATTTATCTGTCTGTCAGTCAGTCAGTCTTCCCAACAGCTTTTGAACCCAGTATCCAATTTCAACCAAATTTGAAAGTGCAGCTGAGAACTCAAAGCTATTAAGTTCCTACAAGCTTAATGAAAATAAAGTATTGCATAGAAGTTGAAGGTTCAAATTAGTGTTCCCTTGAGTGAAAGATCACATTCTGGGTACAAGAGTTTTACCTTTTCTCTTTGACAACTGGCCAGTTAGCATGTTTGTACAAATCAGCTGTAAACCTAATTACACCACTTGCTGTCCAGATCAGATTGTGTGACTGAGGGATAGAGAATGCAGAGCCATCTGACATGAATCCACAACCTCACTCCTCATTCCCTTCCCCCCCAAAAAGGAAAAAAAAGAAAGGCTTGTTTTTATTGATCATAAAATAATCTGCTTTGTTTCCTTTGTCCTTGATCTGGATTCTAACACAGAAATCCTCTTGATTTCCTTGGAAGTTTTTTTCTGGATTGATATTGTGCTACTGATGTGTTTGCAGCAGTATATTGTCTCATTTGAAAATCCTTTAAAAAAACATATTTTTTTGTGCTGAGCTTTTTATGCACTAATTACTTCTCACAGCATCCTTATGAGACATGTTATTATCTGTGTTCCACAGCAATTGAATTACAGTACAATATCAGGTTGAATCTATGTTTAGGAGTAAAGTTTAACCAGTGTTGTTCTGATCTTTGTGAAAAGGGGAAAAAATGAAAAAAGCACTTCAGAAACTTACTATTGTCCACATAGTTATGCTTGATAGTTCTAGTATGTCATTTATGTCAGCATTTTCCAAATAAATATTTATTTTTAAATAAATTTAAATTTTTAAATAAATTAGCTTTTTTTTTTTCCATAGTAAATCTTGGTCAACAATTACACCTCCTGGAATTGCATTCTTTGCTCTCTTTTTTTGGCAGATTAATCCTTAAAATGGAATTAATGTATTATAGGGATTGTTGAGATTTAAGATTGTCACAGAAATGAAAGAGTTAACAAATCAGAGAAAGGGTTGGAGATCAGTACTGACTGACTGTAGTGCTAACCATAATCTGTTAATGATGTGTTTGATATTTGCTGTTGTGAAAGAATCCTGAAGAAAGAGTCTGGAAAAAGTGGGACATGATAGAAGCACCTTTGATGATTTGGACCTGAAGAGCCAGTTTACAAAATCTTCTGCTTTCAAATTCTGCCTAAAATTTAATTACAGAAGGACTCACCTACTATGCAAGCATCAAATTTGCTTTCACTTTCAACTAAAATCTTTGTCCCAGTGATATTTTGTGTCAAGGAGTTCTTTCAGTGAGTGACACATGGTAGCACCAGATTAACTGCCACTTTCTGTGTCTTAAAAGAAAGACCACAGGGATTTATCGTTTTCTGCCTTTTCTTCTCTCTTATAGTCATTGTTTTGTTTAATCATAGAATCACAGATCTCCAGAGTTGGAAGGGACCCATAAAGATCATTGAGTCCAACTCCTGGCTCCATGCAGGGCCAGCCAAGTCAGAGCATGTGACTGAGCGCATCGTCCAGATGCTTCTTGAACTCAGTCAGGCTCGGTGCTGTGACCCCTTCTCTGTGAAGACTGGTCTAGTGCCCCCCCACCCTCTCAGTACAGAACCTCTTCCTGATATCCAACCTAACTACTACAATGCATTTTTATTCTTCACTAAAATAACCAGACACATTTCAGAAAAGCTTGTGTGCTTTTTTTTCTGTTTCTACTCATTCACATTGGTTATTACTGAACCTACTCCTTACGTGCTGTTTCTGTTATTAATTAAGAATCTTAAGATTTAAGAACTGAACACTGTACTGCAGCTGAGCTGTGTAACTGGTAACCAATTCCTTTTCCTGGAAGGCTACACCTGAGTGATGGCATTTACCCCACGATGTGCCCAAGCAGTTCATCTTAACCTTTGTGGTATGCATCACATTGTACTTGTTAACATTAATGTCATCTTCCTGTGGCAAACACTTCACAATCTCTTGCCTTTACCTAGATGCCTTGCAAACCTTTGCAATGTATTCTACTGCTGCAGGCCCCAAACCTTTTTAATCACTCAAGACCTGGCTTTTTTCTGCTTATATTCTATTCTAAAACATTAATTATTGCACTGAATTCTTCTAGTGCTGGCTTGAAAACCTGTGCCTTTCCACAGAGAGAAAATATTATAAATGTTTAACGTTTCTTTTCTTTTTTTCCACAGTGAATTTATACACCTAGTTATTTGATAATTAGAGCTAATTATGCAAATTAGATCTCACGAAATTACATTAAATCAACATTACATTTAGGGGCAAGGCTGTAGCTGTGAGATGGAACAATGGATAACTCTGCAGCTGTATCCAGGCCCTCACTGCTGTTGCAAAGCTTCAGAAGCTCCATTTCCATTCTGCAGGGAAGCACAGTAAGCAACAGAAGTTATTGCCATACTTTACTGACAGCATGTACCAACTAAGACTCATCGCCATTCGCCCCTGTAGCTTTTCCTCCTGTTCAGCTGCACCTTGACTGGAGCAGCGGGAGTACCTCGAAGGTCCAGTTCCTGCATGCTTGGATTCATGACCTTGTAATTTGCTTTGAAGTATAAGGAGGTAGTGTGAGCTCTTCTTTCTCCTACTGTGCTTAATCACAATTCAATTATTTGAGTTTATATTGATAAAACTTGAGCTAAGTTTCCATAGCAACCATAATGATCAGAACATTGTAATGTGGTATACAAACGCTGTTTGGTTTGGTAACTTAAAATACGATGAAGTCAAATAAAGAACACAGAATCAGTGGCTTATATTCACTAATTTAGAATTGGATAAATCTTGCTGACCTTTACTTAAGCACCAAGTCTTTTCTGGTGCTTCAGACTACCTCTACATCTCATGGGGAGAGGCAGAACCCTTCAAAGAATGATTTATCTCTCTCTAAAGTAGCTTAGATCTGATATATGAAGTAGAACAAGATCCATCCTCAAAATTTCTTCATTCCACTTATAAATATCCTCAATTTTTGCACTGCCACATCTTTTGGCCTTACATCTACTTCCCTATATTTGCGCTTCTGTTTTAAGATCCCTAGATAATAATAGCAAACAAATATTAGTTTTCCCATCTACTCAGTTAAGACAAAGGAAAAAGCAGGAAAATAAAGCAGGGAAGAGAGTAATTGCCATAGTTGAGGTCAGAGCAACCTAGGATCCCATATGAGAATAATCAACCCAAATGTTAGACTATACTAGCCTAACTTACATAAGTTTGAAAATTTTTGGTTTTAAGATGTGATCTTCATCAGCTCTTGAAATCTCAGTTTTCCATGCAAGTGACTTAGACTGGAGGAATTTGTCAAAACCATAGTGACTTTATCTAATTTTAGGTTGCAATACCTTCTGCTAATTGTCTTTTTCAACTCAGCTTAGAACAGTTCACAACATTTGTGGTTTCTTTACCCATAAATAAAGCCAAGAGAAATAACATTCACAGTTGTACATACAATTCCCCATCTTTCTGTGCCAATTACAATTTCTCCCGTGTCATTTGTCTTTACATACCCCTCTTATTTGGATTTCTGAATGGATGACATTTTAAAAACATCGAATCGTATACTTACACATAGAAACTTTATTATAAAAGTTGGACTCTGCTCCTTAGAAACTTTTATTTGCCTTAAACATAAACAGATATAAAAAGCACCTGACACCTCCTTCAAAATGCCTGTGGATGGTCAAGTTGGAAAATCCTGAATTATTTTCTACAGTAGTTATAACAAGAACCAGTAAAGGTCTGAACTTTCTTGACTTCATTTGAAAAAGTGAAGATTTTGTTAAAAGTGGTTAACACTTGCTTTTTTAAGAGTTATTGTTCTCTTGGCTGTCCTTCCCCTTCCCCCTCCTTTTTTCTTTTTTTTTTTGAGGAATGCTTCATGTGAGCATTATTTCCAATCGCAAAACTAAGGATGTTAATGGGTTCTTAGCACAGAATTTAGGAGATTTTTGTGACCATAGCTAGTGTCACCATTCTGGACATTAAGCTTCATACACATATTTCCTCAGAACTACTTTGATTTATCAAAGCGGAAAAAGGAATACGTGGAAATTTACAGATTGACATAGTTCATCATAAACCTTTATATCAATACATTGAGAATTCAAGAGAGATGACAAAATAATTAAAGGGACTAGAACAGATGAATTATGAAAATTTAGAAGAAATGAATTCAGTATATACATGCTGGAAAAAGTTCTATTCTAGTTGCCTAACACATTTGAAAACCTACTGACAATAGGTTTGAAAAACCTATTGACAATCGTGGAAGAGAATGGAAATGCTAATTGGCAATAGCATGCTGTGTGAAAAAGTTGAGGCATCAATCTTTTTTTTTTTATTTTTTATTTTTCTGAAATAACCTTTTTTTTTCTGACTCACTACTCCATGTGATAGAGACAAAGTACTCTCCGGATCTTCTAATATTCCCGTATTAAAGTTCTCCTAGAAAATCTTAAAGAGAGGTTCTGCTGGGATAATTTCTTGATTCCAGCAGGGCACACAGTAGCTTTAGATAATTCAAAATCATCCTGATTAGGAAAGATTAACTTCTGGAGAGTATTTACTTGTAGAAAAGTACCAAACAATGCAAACGATCAGCACTAAAAGAAAAGATCTTGAAATTCGACACCTCTACTCAGAAATAACCCCCACTGAAGAACGACACTGGTTGAAAGCTGTCTTATGCCCACTTTAATGAAAGGCAAACTAGTAGAGTCTCTAGACTTTTATTGTGCTTCTTCATACTATACATTTCTGTGTAGGATAATGCTTTTTGTAAGAAACCTTGTTAATTCTGCTGATGGCACTTCTTTGCCTTGCAAATTGTTTTTCCTTTAGAAAGACTGGTAAATGAGATAACGTGCTTAGGGATGGACATGGAAGAGGGAGATAAAACTATACTTCACAGTTTGTTCACTGAGGCAGGCACAGAACACTTGAAAAAAACAAATAGGTTTACACATATATGTATTTCGTTTTCCACCAGAAAAAGAAGAGCTGGCACATCAGTCCTGGAATAGCATCTGACATAAGTTTTTCCATTGAAAAGATGACATAAATACGTTTCTTAAACCTAAGCTAAGGAAAAAAAAAAGAAAAAGAAAAAAGTCAATCCATTCCTCAGCAAGCAGCCAAACAAAACCAACCCAAAACTGATAAGAATAATTGAAGTTTTTATCTAGCTCTAAGGACTGATATGTAGGTATTTTGCACCTGTGTTCCAAGTAAAGACAGTCTTTACAGACGAAAGATAGGGAATTTGCATTTTGCTTTCCTATAAGGCTTAAATTTTGTTGCATTTTGGAAGAAAAAGGTTTTTGTTATGAGAGCCTAGAAACGTGAGAAAGTGTTGAAGCAGATTGATTACTACTGTGAATCATTGCATTCTGATTCTGGCAGCAATACTGAAAACACATACATGTCCTCTGATCACGTAGTTAGAACACCTTTTGTAAACATTTCAGCTTCTGCATACTGTGGGGGTAGTACAATTGGTTTCATTGCATTCTGCTCCAAAAAAACCCCATGCTTAAAAATACTTGATACAGAGGAACTACAACTATTTTCTAAACTTCTCATGATGAATTTTAAGTAAATATGTAAGGGTGAAAAGGTATATGTAAAAAAAAATAGATGCAAATAAATGTTGTCATGTATTAACTGTATCTCTGTCATAACCTTCTCCAGTATATGCAGCAAGGCATCAACTGATATTTAACAGTGTGTATGATGTGCACTGTTTATGTTGTGCACCTCTGCACATTCTACCAGATGTATTCAGTGAAGATAAATCTAATGTTATTTACATTCTGCTTTGGTGTGTGTGGGACAGGGGAGGAAAAAACCATAGAGGGAATATGTGAATAGTCTTTCGCTTGAAGCACAGCTACCTACAGGAAACACCACGCACAGCATTACCTGAACTTGGTTTGCTTGGGCAGAAATTAAATAGTTGCTCAGAGAATTATACCTTATTTCTGAACTTAATTAATTGATAGCATGTTACCCAGATCATTGTAAGATTGAATGACACCGCTGAAAGCTGAATGTATTAATTTCACATGCCGGCAAACACAAGGCACCCTGTGGAAAAGGTACGTGGTGTCAGCACTGAAAGGCAGGGTATTAGGCAGGGTGTTATGTTTAAGTAAAGGTATTCCTCACTTTAGAAACCATGTCATGCTCCTGTGCCTGTTGTTGCTACCCTGAGAAAACATTATGGCATTTTACCTTCACCTGTTCACAAAATGTTCTGTTGTTTCGACATCTGGCCCTGGAGAAGGACAGCCGTGCTCTGCTGACCTCAGGCTAGACACCGGCTACATTAGTCCTGCTTAGGTTTAACTAACCATGTTACTTTCAGTGGTTTCAGCACGGTCAGATTAAAAGAAGCATTTGGCCATTACGGTGGAAAAAGCACACACACAAATCTGATTTACCTTAAGGTTTGCTTTCATTACCAGGCAGGTGAGACAAACTTCAGTGGACTGAAAATTTTATAAATTTTAGAATTTGTAAGCTTGCATTTTCAACACACTTCCATAAGAATAGGTTGTGTTTGTTTTAACTTCATCTTCAAATTTCTGGTTAGGTATTTTAATACTTTTTTCCTAAGACTAAAACCCTAAAATGCCTTTTTTCGGTGTGCTCTCACATATCTTTTCTAATCACACAGATCAGCTTGACATTTGGAAAAAACTTTAGCAGACTATCAAGGGAGAAATGCTTCATGACGTTTCCTCTTAATACTTCCATTAGGCAGAAGAGGAGGAGATTGCATGGAATATGAAATATTAGCAGTCATCTTTAAATCCATGGATCTGCTCAATGCCTAGACTAATGTAAAATCGACCAGTGCTTCCATGGAGCCTTTCAGAAAAAGTAAGTCATCAACCCAGATGTGTTGACAGGGCTTCCCTTGCATCTAGTACTAGATGTATAGAACCAGACCAAAGGCAACCTGACTCAGCAGCCATTTTCGGGCAGTGTTCACGGGAGGAGGCCTGGGTAATAGTTTAAAAGCAGAGCTATCCTACAGTGATACGGCTCCGGAGTATCCTTCTATACCTAATAGCTTGAAACTCAGTGAAGCTGCTGAAGGCCTTTGGAGAGGCTGGGGGATTGTCCAGCTGTAAGATTACTTGACTCTTCAGTGCTGTGGGGAAACAGAAATGCTTTTTTTTTTTTTAGATTGTAGGAAGGCAGATCAGGATGAAGTAGATAAGTTGGTAAAGCAAAGAAAGAATTTGAAAGTAGGCTATCCTCTCATCTTTTCATTGTGCTTGGACTGCAAAGTACCAGAATAAATATAGAAGACTGGTTTTTGTGTATAATTGCATGTCATTTTCCTGTTCTGGGCTTTCTAGGAGCTGATTCAGTGTTAATATAATTTTATCTACAACAGTGCATCCATCTGAAATAGCCCCAATGACATAGGATAACAGCCCTTGCCCATACCTTGTTCCAAGGTTTTAATCATGAATTTCATCCAGTGAGACTGGAAGTGGTACTGGGAAAGCTGTGAGGAAGGTGCTGGTGCCATGAGGCACAGATTGGGTGCTGACAAGGTGACACTAAGAGGCTTGACTGGGCATTCCTCTGGTACCAAGCAAAGGCATCTGAACCCCTTGGTCAACCTAAGGGTAGAGGCAGATTCATCACGTGCCAAGACTTAAGCAGCCATCAGCCTGCAGGAAAGTGTGCATAGACTGAATGACAAAAATAATCAGCAGAAGAGGGCACTTTTTAATACATGCAGAACATCAGGCTGAGTTTTGGAAAAACTGCTTAAGAAGGATTAAAGTACCTGTTTTAACAAGTATGGCAATATATTCTAAACCTTAGTCTTGTTTGAAAGAGTAAGTAAGAATCTTATTTGTACTACGCTCACGAGAACAATCCTCACTGATGGGATAAACAGCCCACAGAGGAATGATGCAGATGTCCTTGCTTACTGAAAGGAGAGGATAAAAGCAATGTGCTCCACTGCCTTATTCATGATGCATCACTGCCTTCACGAATAATAGCCTATGTGATTTAGTAATTAAATATCCTTTACTACTTCCCACCTTATGTAATCACATTTACTTTTAGGACTATAGTGCTCAGGGAGACCTCCTGACCCATAAAATCCACCTAGCTGTGATTACAGACAGGCATTTAATAAATATCTCATCTAGAAGGGGCCACACTGACATACTCTGCATCACAAAGCACTTCAGTGCCTTAGAAATTAAGATCTTCCATGTAAAAGATCACTAAAAGAGGAGGAGGGCAGGAACAATCAAGTATATCAGCAATTCCCATGTCAGTAGAATGGCAGATAACTTTTTTAGGTGAATATGCTCTGATGAGCCTGGGAAACAGATGACACATGATGATACAGAGGGAGATAAAAATAACTTGGTCAACACGGCAGCAAAAAATACAATCTCATCAGAATGATGAGGTTTTCCATCAATTTTGCATCCATGTAAGTGACTACACAAAGATATAATAATACTGAGGAAAATTATAGTATGTACCTTGTCGCAGGTTGACCCTGGCTGGAGGCCAGGTGCCCA
This sequence comes from Hypotaenidia okinawae, assembly GCA_027925045.1. Classification (NCBI taxonomy): domain Eukaryota; kingdom Metazoa; phylum Chordata; class Aves; order Gruiformes; family Rallidae; genus Hypotaenidia; species Hypotaenidia okinawae. The sequence goes on along the minus strand of BSDF01000002.1, from coordinate 85,839,869 downwards.
CCAAACCCTTTCTGTCATTCCCCTCATCAGTTGGACAGGGTAGAGAATATATAACAAAAGGCTTGGGGGTTGAGATAAGGACAGGGAGAGATCACTCACTGATTACCCACCGATGGGCAGAACAGATGCAACTTGGGGAAATTGATTTATTCCCAATCAAATCAGGGAATGATAATGAGAACTAAAAAGTAAATCTTAAAGCACCTTCCCTGCACCCCTCCCATCTTTCTGGGCTTCCCACAGGGTCACAGCTTCCTTCAGGCAACCACATGCCCTGGTGTGGGACCATCCATGGGGTGCAAGTGGATATCTGTTTCACAGTGGAACTTCATGAGCTGCAGAGGGATGGCCTGTCTCATCGTTGTCTTCTCCACTGGCTGCTGCATGGGAATCTCTGCTTTGGTGCCTCCCTCTCCTTCTTCACTGACCTGTGTGTCTTCAGAGTTGTTCTCATATCTTCTCACTCCTCTCTCTAGCTGCAGTTGTTCCTGGTCGGCTTTTCCCCCTTCTTAACTATGTTATCCCAGAGATGCTACCACTGTTGCTGATAGGCTCGGCCTTGGCCACCTGACATTGGGACTACTGGATATAGGGGAAGCTTCTAGCAGTTTCTCACAGAAGCCACCCCTGTAGCACCCCTGCTACCAAAACCATTCCACGCAAACCCAATACAGTCCTGAAGTACAGAAGTAAAGTTGCACGAGGATTTTTAACTTACAATTTCTTTTATTTTAAATTTACTATGTAATCTTTTCATTATGTCGCTTAGATTTAGCTTTTTCTTAAAAATTGTGTTCAATTTTCTGTTGAAAGACATTAGACTACTTCAGTAAGGGTTTATATACATAGGTAAACATTGTTATAGAAATTGCAATTCTTGTAAGGAAACTTTAAACCTTACTAGTGTTATTTGACAATGTTTTTGTGTTTTCAAAAGAAACTCAACAATTATTTGCATTGATTTTGAAGTTCATATACAGTATGTATACCAGTCAAGCTATAGAAATAATAGTTGCTAACATTTACTAAATTTCTCTCAGCTCTTCTTAAAACAACTTTTATTGGAAGTAATATTTATGTTGTAACTATGATTATAGAAAAGTTGGATTTGGACCAGTATGCCAGGCATGTAGTGAAGGACAGTAGATGGTAACAAGAGCATGAGAAAGGGATGTAACTTTCTAAGAAATATTTTCCTTTAGTGTTTGATTTCAATGATGCTTTGTTGCATGCATGTATCAGTTCTGTTTTATAAAGCAGCTGCTTTGCTATAGATTGCATAATTTAAATGCACAAAGCAATAATCCATTATTAATAGTTAAATTAATATAAATTATTAAATATAGCTTGTTTTATTCAGTACTGTTTGTTGAAATAATGAAAAACCTTTCCAAATATTTATATGTATCAGATCATGCCTTATGACAAGAGAAATATGATTCCTTTAAGTGGATTGTAGGACCAGGAGCTTTTCAATACTTACAAGCACTACAATTCCCTAATGTTTTTGCAATGCATAGATAATAAATACTGACCATAAGGAATAGCATCATGGTATATTAAGTATAATAGTATTCTGTGCTGAATACTTTTCCCATGTTCCTTCAACTAAATGCTTGTCTGGGCATTTCAAAGACTATCTTGCCATGTCTCACTTTAATTATACATTTTAATTACTGTGAAGAGTTTTCAATTAAACATATTTTGTGTGAAATATTACTCAGCTATGTTTTTTCATATAAGTCATCTGCAATTGTTTTCACCATTGTTTATGTTTATCTTGCAAATATTAACTTAGGCATGGCAACAACTGTGCTGTATCTTTATCCTGATTTTCTTCCTGCGGGAGTTTTTTCCCAGTTTCATAATAGACCTCCAATACTTCTTTTGCTATTTTTAAAATAAATAACTAAAGATGACAGGTTAATATTTTATTTATCTTTGAAATTCCGTAATGAAAAATATGAAAGTACTGTACAGAATTACTTGTAACATTACTTGGTTAATATCACTTTAATTAGAAATGTAGATCTATCAGGAAGTGAAAAAAAATTTTTTTTCCTTCTTTGAGTTCCTAGAATGTATCCAAGTCTCCAATCACTATTTGTTTGCAAAACATCTTAAGACGCAAAATAAGAAGCATTCCATTATACAGGTTTCATCTGTGCTTAAAACGTCAGGTGGGGTAAAATATCTGCAAATTCATGCAGTCACAATGGTTAAATTCGTAAAGAAAAGAATCTGAAGAATTAGCTAACGAAGTCTTTGTTATGAATCTGAAGGTCAAGCTCCTTGTTACTTCTGATGTAGCTTTAGAAACATGTCAAACCTGCCCATCTCGTTCAGTCAGTCTTCCAAATACTTAATAATGAAAGTATTTAAAAGTCACCAAACATATTGAGAAGTGTCAGTTCTCTAAAGCACAGTATCTTACAGCCATGATGAAATTTCTTGCAGATAGAATCACACCTTAAGTGATATCCTGAGAACAACAGCGCCGGAATGTGTACACGAGATTATTTCTACACAGGCAGCGCAAACTGGCGATTGTAGCCAGGAGTGAAACATTTCCACAAGGGCCAGAAATTGGAGAGTGAACCTTTGCGGTATATGGTGACTGTTTCAAGGCTTAATTTATGACTCCCAGGAGAAGTTATAATATGTGGTAGAGAGATTTAGGTTCCAGGGAACTATTTAGCTTAATTCCGTCTTTTGAGATGTGTTTTTCAAGAACAAGTAGTCTTTGATGTTTATTGAAAATTTACAGCCATTGCTAGGGAAGGACTATTTTGGTATAGATGATGTAGATAGGTTACTTAGTTCTTTTAAGAAATAAGATTTATGCAAGAAAGAAAATGTAATTTGTCAACAGCCATGAAAATCTAAAAAAATCTAAAAAAATAAAAAAGATTCAACAAAAAAGGTCAACAGTAAATATTTGTATTTTTCTGAAAATGAGGCTGTGTAGAATTACGAAGAGTAAGCAGGGATCCATTTGAAATCCCATTTACTTTTAGGTTGCTGGCTACATATATTTACTTGAAATTAATAGTTTGATAACAAAATATAAGTTATCTCACTGAAATATTAACCAGGAAATATTACACCTTGGTAAAGCATCTGGTCTCTCCAATCAGATAAGACAAGTTCATTTCAGTTATAGAACTGGCCAGCTCTGAATGGTTATGATTAGGACATAAACAACTGAGACATCTGAGTGTTGAGTTTAATTTTTTTGGCAGGTTTGATCAAACTTTCACCACAAATTGAAAGAATGTGAAAATGCTGCAAATTGTTATTTCTTAATACTTTTTGTTCAAATTACTGATGTTTGTGGGAAGCAGACTAGGAAGTGAGCGATCACAGAACTCACTACAATCACTGTATATGGTTTGTTTTACCATAAGCTCCCAGTTCTTGATGCTCAGGATATGTCTACAGAGCCCTGAAACTGTGGAATACCAGTCATAACAGTCTATAGAGCATCAATTAACTTTTAAAGTATTATTTAGTTTAACTCTGATAAGTCTCTATGACATCATATTAGCAAGATCTTTCTTAATGTGAAGAAAGAATTGCAGATTATGCCCTTCTGCCACCAAATATATTTATCCCTCTGCTCAGATATGAAACATTTTCAAGATACCTTATTTTAGTGTAAACTCTATTTAGGTCAAAATAAGCTTTGGGGAAGCAAGAATCCATACAAAGAGGTGGTCTATTTTCTCTCTCAATATAGAAAGTTGTTTCTTAGCAGCAGTGAGCAAAAATAAAGGCAGAGAGGGTAGTAAACTAAACATGAGCATGAATGAGAAAGCCAAATAGAAAGGACTATATTGACTTCCGATTTTTTAACAAAAGAAGTTCTCTCACAGGTGCACTGTAACTCAGCTATTCAATGCCTTTACAGACAGAAAGCAGTGGACCAACACATACCATTCAGGCATAAACAGACACTAAATTGGCCACAGAAAGGTGTCATTTAGGATAGAAAGTAGGATGAGTGCTCTCTCACTTATGAGTCCATTTTAGGTTAAAAATAGTATTGTGTGTAGATAGTGATTTTGCTCACAGTCTGTAGAAAGTTTTTAAGGAACTTTGCTAAAAATGTCAGGCTGTAGTCTATGCTTGGTTTTATTATCCAGTACATTAAAAAAAACAGACCAGAGGCATGAGGAAAACCCTCCTAGCAGAAACTGCTGGTCATATGATCATGGGATAGCTCAGATTGGAAAAGACCTCAGAAAGTTTCTGGTCCAAACCCCTGTTTGAACCATGGTCAACTGTGTTATCAGTCCAGGCTACTCACGGCTTTTCCACTTAGATCTTGAAAGCATTCAATAATAAAGACTGCATGGATCTCCAGGCAACCTGCTCCTGTCCTTGCATTATTATTTTTTTTTTATTCTTTCAGGCTGGACCCTCTCTCTAGTTCCTGGCAGTGTCTGTGGTCTTGTGTTCTCCTGCCATGCATCACTGTGAAGTGCCTGACTCTAGAGGTATTTACAAGTCAGTGGAAAATGATACACTTCCAAAAAAAAAACCCCCAAAACCCCATGATGCTTTCCTGCTGCATCTTGGCTAACAACTGAAAGATTTTTCCTGTTTCTTCATAGTCTACACTTTGAAACTCTTTGTTCAGGACTGAGCAGAGAAGCTATTATCCACATATATACTCTGAATAAAACTTCAGCACAAAAGCTGCAATTTTAAGATTTATCTGTATACTTTTCCTGCTCATCTCAGAAAAGAAGTTTAAGGTTGTCCAGGCCCAGGAACATGAATAGCAAAATTATTTTTCTTTTTTAAATGCACTAATTTTATTAAGCCGTATATTAAATCTATATTAATTTCAATTTCTGGTTAGAAATGATTTGATTAAAAGGCACAGATAGTGTTCTAAAACTCTTCAAGCTGATGCTCTACAGTAGCTTATGCTTTTTCTTTTTTTCCTTCTGAGTTTTATACATATGCAAGGAAAGTTGGGCCAGGAAAAACATGATGGACCAAAAAGCTGATTCTTTTATTTGGCAGGAGAGGAGCCACATTCATTGGATCCACTGAGGAACTCACCTTTCTTCACCCTATCCAGCTGATCAGACATTGGCCTAATTATACTTTTTGGATTTCACTTTCCTGTCCAATTTGGATCTCCCAAGTATCCATAACTTCTACTGCATTTAGCTTTAGCATGTTTTCAGTGCCTTGGAGAGTGGAAATGGATGGAGGAGAGATTCCACCTGAGATGATCTCTGCACTGACCATCAGGGAGCAGCCAACGTGAGGTGGCTCTGCAAGGAAAGATGAAGGCGACAGCAGAGCAGGAAGAAGCAGTGTCATGGTTTAGCCCCAGACAGCAATTAAGTACCACGCAGCTGCTCACTCACTAGCATCCACAGTGGGATGGGGGAGAGAATCAGAAGGGTAGAAGTGAGAAAACTCATGGGTTGAGATAAAGGCAGTTTAACAGGGAAAGCAAAAGCCTCACACACAAGCAAAGGAAACCAAGGAAATCATCCCCACCCCCTCCATGGGCAGGCAGGTGCTCAGCCATCCCCAGGACAGCAGGGCTCCATCACGTGTAATGGTGACTTGAGAAGACAAACACCATCACTCCAAATGCTGCCATGCCCTGTTCCTTCCTCTTCCCCCAGCCCCTTATATGCTGAGCTTGATATCATATGGCATGTTTGTCAGTTGGGGTCAGCTGTCTTGGCTGTGTACCCTTACAACTTCTTGTGTGCCCCCATCCATCCCACTGGAGGGACTGTGTGAGAAGCAGAAAAAGCCCTGACTCTGTGCACACACTGCTTAACAACACCACCAAACACCTCTATATAACAAAAACATTATCAACACTGTTTTCAGCACCAATCCAAAACACAGCCCCATACTAGCTACTATGAAGAAAATGAACTCTATCTCAGCTGAAACCAGGACAAGCAGATACCTTGCAAAAAAGGGGGACAGTTCCACAGTGCTGGAGCATCATAAAATGAACAGGTCTGATCATAATAATTGGTGTCAGCCACAGTCCAGAGCTGAGCTGGCATGACTGCAGTAACAAGAGAAGTCCAAAGTGAAACCAGAACATTAAGGTGAATTGCACAGCTCAGGATCCACACTCTGGAGATCAGGCAGGGACCAAGTCAGAGGGTCAGGCATTATTTTGTGGCTGAGAGTGTGCCTGGATGGAGTTCCCAGGTGGTGGTGGTCATGGTACTTGGAGACTGTAGGTATACTTACAGCCCAGCCATTGACAATGAATGTTTGATAATTATTTTGCAATTTGTGTTGCTAATAATTCATATAATTCATAATAGAGTCTTCTAAAATGTAGTTTCAGTTTGCTTATAGGAATATGATATTATATGGTCCAATCAAAATATTACCTATAAGAAGTTATATTTGCCATTCATTCCATTGAGTAAACAAGTTCTTCTAGCAAAGGACACTGAGTCTCAGCAAATTTGTGCCTGATGTATGTTATACTCTCATCTTTGATATATACAGAACCCAATTACTTAATTAGTACTAATTTCTTACAAAGTTTGAACCTAAATAGTCTTTGATTTGCATTTTCATTGTCTGAAATGTAGGTGCTGTGTTGCACTCCCCCTCTCCTGCATTCAACATCAGGCCTTTCTTCCTGTAACTCCTAATGTTAAACAGTAAAAAACATTTATATGACTGGCATTTAAATACTTTAAAGTAAACCCTGCAATCTAACTGCTTATTAACACATTCTTTCCCTGTTCTGTCATTGTTTTTATTTCCTTGTCACTACTGATTCTTTAAAATATTCAGTTGTGAATATCCTTCTTTATGTGAAGTTTGTAGCAAAAAAACCACCACTAAGCTTTTTAAGAAAAAAAGCATTCACCCATATAATTGCAGAAAAAACCCAATACCTCATTGCTCTAATGAAAAGCTATCTATAATCATGATTGACAGCTCCCAACAAAGGTTCTTAAATTAGAAACAAGTCCTTCTGGTCCAAAGTAACACCACATGAAGCATTAAAGAATGGGCTTTTATCTTATTACATTAATGAATTCAACAGATATATCAAATTTTAAATAAGTAACTAACACTGTTTTAAAGATGCATCTGAATGATACTAATATATCAAAAGGAGCATCTGATATATTTTCTATATACTATTAATTTTTTCAGTGTTTCTAGTAAGACATAATTCCTTCTGATTCTTTTGCAAATATATAAATCAGACGCAGGGATCAGATCTTTGAAAGAACTTCAAAGTGATCAGGGAAATATGTCTTTGTAATGAGCTCTGACATAAAACTAAAAATGGATCCTCATCCCTGGGAACTGTGAATGGAAGAAAGTAGAAATCAAAATGTTACTAACTGGGACTAAAGGATAGCATTTGTACAATCTCCATGCAAGTTAACCTGAACAAATGGGGACTGCAACTTCGAATGGGATTTCTCCAAAATGACACAGAAGAGTTTGCAAAGAACCCCACATGGACATGACTGAAATCAGATCCCATCTCACTATAATATTAAGGATTAAACAGCTTAGTCTGCACTAATCCACTGTCTACAGCTTGTATTAAAACAGAAAAGTAATGTTCCGTGTAAAACAAACTGTCAAAATGGTACATAAAGATAATTTTATTACTTTCCACTTATTTCTATGTATCAGCCTGTTAAACTGAAGTGTTAAGGAAAATAGCTAGGAAGACATCTACAGAAAACAAATAAAATATGTTCTACTCTTTGAATAATATTTAAAAGGATCCCAGTTTCATGATATGGTCATTAAAAAAAGTAAGGGTCAAAAAAGAACGTTTTGATGATAATAGGATTTTCATGGCTTAGACCTTCCAAAGTCATCACTGCAAATTAATTTTCAGACTTTTGAAAAAGGGCAGAACCAGAGGAATAAGAGAAGAAAACCATTCTGTTCTGAAACTTTCTCTGCAAATGTATCCCGTTTTCAGACTGTACCTGTAAGGGTGTGGCAAAATATAGATGTTCTGGAGACATCTTTTATAGATGTTCTCCACATCTTTCATAGCTGATACAAAGATGGGTAATGTAAGTTTCATAGAAAGTTCTAGTCTGACTTCTTTCTTTCTTTTTCGTCATAGGAAAATGTTATCTGTGGCACAGGAAGAATATAAACCAGACTTCTTTCTTTATCTTTGAGTAGATTCTGTTATCTAAGAATATGTGATTTTTTGAAAAGAGTATGTAGAATAAACACACTTTCAATTTATAAGAGAATACAGATTCATTTTTGTGAGTGGAAGACAGCATATCCAATCCACCCTCTTACATATGACAATTTTTATTCCTTTTATTTTTCTAGTCAAGACCTAATTTACTGGGCCCTGGAGCTACAGATGCCTCTGAAGCCCTCTCTATTTTGTTGATAGGCTGCGAACAAAGAATTCTTTTGTATATGATTCTCTAATATAATTTGAACTAAAATAGCCTCCAGACTTAGCAAGCAAGCAAACTAACTAACTGTCTGAATAGAAAACCAAGTCCATAGTTTTAGCATAAACAATTGTAGAGTTGAATAAATAGACATGTAAGCAGTTATCAGAGCACTCCCAATAATGCATTTTTAATACTCTCAGAAATGAGTGCAAAAAGGAATCAACATAGATCCTCAGGCTGTAAAGAGCTTCAAGTGCCTTTTATCTTACATCCTGTTAGATTATTAAAAGTTTGCAATTATAACTATATCAATATTTCAAGGCTTCTCACCTTACACAAACCCTGAATTAGGTAGAAGTATAAGGAAAACACATAGTAACCATAAAGAAGACTGAAAAATATTAAATTCTATTTTCACTTTCTGATCATATATTTCTGTAGTCTATTTTTAAATGGGGGAATAGTAATGATTTTATGGTTGTGTCTGCAGTGTTTAAGTATGGAAGATAAAATGTGAAATCTGTTGCTGTGATTTTAATATAAACATTAAAAAGATAGGAAGGCATTTAAAAATTATCAGCATTGCATGGATGGTTTTATGTTTGTCAGATCATTTTGGAAATATCAGTGGAGGTATGAGGTAATGTGACAAATACGCTGTTGTTAATTCTGTGCAAGGATGTGACAAATTGGGTAACAAGATGAGCCACGCTTAAAACCTGGTGTTCTGTGTGTGACATCAATAATTTTGAAGTCTTGTACATATCAAGCCATCATTGTCGCCGCTCAGAGTTTATTGCATGTAGTCAACGCTGCAATGCACAACATGCTATGCAGACAAGTAATTCTTCATTGTCACTAATGTCTTAATACTCTCCTAGAGTGTCAGAAATGAATAGGATTCCAATGTCAGCTAAAATTAGTCTCTCATGATGGCTCACAGGTCAGAAAAACTGGAAAAGATTAATCCTGTCTTTTGAACGAAATGCAAATCTGATGTTAGCTCTCAAGTGCAGGAGCTGGATTCCTTTGTTTAAGAAGAAACTTAGGCTGTTTGACTCCAGTAAAATTCTAAGTCAGGCCTGTCTTCAGTTCTGAACCCCAAGAGAAAGAACTTGTGTATATGGAGGTGCAGATATTTTAAATGGTTGAGGTTTTACTCACGTATCCCAGTGAATGGCCAGGTTACTGAACGGATTAGTAAATCCAGTGCTAATTTTGAAAAATCAGACATTATGGTCTTTGTGGGTGCTGTGTACTAAATAAGATGACTACATTTAATAGTCTGAAAATTTTGCTGAGGTTTTTGAAAATCTGCTTCAGCTGTGAGTCTTCAGCACTCTGCAAACAAAGCACTGCCTGATCCATACTGCACTTTGTCCCAGAATTAACAAATGTGTGTACAAAAGCATATGCTGTTTGCGCCCACTTCTTCCTAAGAAAAAACACTTGCATACATCAAGAGTGAAACACCGAAGATTGGAGCTGTTCCTTTTTTTATACAATGCCTCTTTTACCCCAAGAGTTATGTGAGTAAGCTGTCTAGAAGCTGACGTGTGGTGAGATATATATAGTAATTAGATTCAATACTTTTGCTGCAGCTTCCAGAGATGGATTCCTCCTGCTGATTTCTGATGAACATCACATTAACAGGAAACTAGACAAACTATTAGTTTGTATGTAGCTGGTTTTGGGTTTTTTTTTTGTTTGGGGTTGTTAGTTGTTTTTTTTTCCCTTGTAAAAAACAAATTGTTTATGTCTCTTTTAAGAAAGTTTTAAAATACAAACGAGGTTCTGAGTCCTGTTTGGAAACTTTTGTAGGGCAAACAGACATTCCTAAAGAAAATGGCTTACTCAAAATAAATGTGAAACCCAAGCAAATGCAAAATAAGTTTGAAAATCAAACATTTTAAAATCCCACAAGAAATTACCACATTGAATTCAGAGTCTGCCTCATACTTTGCAGTCATGTGCAGGAATAAAAAAGAATTCCATTCACTTTTAATCATGTAGAATATGTGAGAAATACAAGGGCAGGTATGGTCAGAAAGCCATTTCTGTGCTTGGGCCATTTTTCAAAGGCGTAGTAAAAATTTAGTATACTGGGAGTCATGGTCATAACTCACGGCAAATCAGAGCAGCAACACTGCTATTAGTAGCAGCAAATCCTAAAGTAACCTAAAATGTGCCTTTCATAACACTGAATTCTGGTCATTCTTACAGCTCTTGGCTATCCTAACCTCATACTTGTTTCATTGAGAATTTTAAGTTTCTAAAGAGAATCAGGTTTTATCCAATTTTTAATCTCTTTTTTTTTAAATTCTGATGGCATATCAAAGAGAAAATATGGTAGATTTTTTATATCTTCTATTAAAATATGTTAGAAAATAATCTTTTTACTGAAGGTGCATACAAAACAAGACATGCATTTTCTCTTGTGTTTATTATCACGAGTTGTTTATTATGCAAAACAGCAGTATAAACCTAACTGCATGACTAAAAATCTCTCTAGAAGGAAATGAAATGAAAGATAAAACAGTGAATTTCTTCACGTGGTGTTTTTCCAGAAATAATGAAGTTAAGAAAATTTTTGTTGTGTAATCCCATATGTAATGTCTGAGTGAAAGAATGAGAAACAAGTTGGCCCTGTTTTCTTTTGGCTGGACAAAAACTGGTAACCTCTTTATAGTGGTAGTGTTGCTGCTGCAATGACAATATAAGGATACAGGCTAAACAAAGTTTACAGGCGGCAGTAACACTTCTTTTATTACATCCACTGCCACAGCTAGAGAAAATCAGACAAAGTTGCAGGCAAATGAATCCTTTTTCAGGTCAGTGAACAGAAGAAATGAACTTCAAAACTAAAAGGAAATTTGGAAGAACTGGTTGGAATTTAATTTGATATGTATCAGTTAGACTATTTCCGAAAGATAAGGCAGCGGTTAGCTGTTACCTGTGAAGTGGAAAAGGTTTTTTGGGGGGGTCACTTCTATTTCTCATTTTTCTGAAAACTGATAATGTGTCTGTCGCCTATGGGAAGGAGAGAGACAAGTACTTTAAGGTCTTTACAATGTAAAGAAGTGGTGCGGAGGGGAACTGAAACACACCATAAAAGTATTATCTGTAATGAGTCTGTAGTTTTAGACATTAAGTAAAACTATGAAACTTAGTACTTGAGGGACAAGATTGTACAGAAGGAGGTAGCCAAGTATGTATTCCTAATTACTGATATTTTTTTAATCCTGGACTATTTTTTCACTTAATGTACCTACAAATAGTAGGATAATGTACCTACAAATAGTAGGATATTCCATATTAGGTGCCTAGGTACCAGGTAGTCCTTGAGTCTTACTTCAAAGGATTTTCAGAAAAAAAATCGACAAAATCCTTCTTCATAAAAAACATTTAAAGAAATTACAGGGAGGTGCCCTCATGAGGCCCCATCTGGAGTACTGTGTCCAGATCTGGGGCCCCCAATACAAGAAAGATGTAGAACTGTTGGAGAGGGTTCAGAGGAGGGCCAGAAAGATGATTAGAGGGCTGGAACACCTCCCCTACAAGGAGAGGCTGAGGGAGCTGGGCTTGTTCAGCCTGGAGAAGAGAAGGCTGTGGGGGGACCTCATTGCAGCCTGCCAGTCCCTGAAGGGAGCATACAAACAGCAGGGGAATCAACTTTCTAAAAGGGTAGAAAATGGCAGGACACGGGGGAAAGTTCTAAAGCTAAAGGAAGGAAGGTTCAGATTAGATATTAGGGGGAAGTTTTTCACAGAGAGAGTGGTGAGGTGCTGGAACAGGCTGCCCAGAGAGGCGGTGGATGCCCCGTCCCTGGAGGTGTTCAAGGCCAGGTTGGATGGGGCCCTGGGCAACCTTGTGTAGATCCGGCCTGAGGTTGGTGTCCCTGCCTGTGGCAGGGGGTTGGAGCTCTGTGATCCTTGGGGTCCCTTCCAACCCATGCCATTCTGTGATTCTGTGAAATTAAATATGGAAAGGGGTAAGAGAAAAATTACCAGCATGTGCAACAATTATTTATAGGGTAGAAAACAGTAAATTAAAGTAAATGTTCAAACTCCAGAATTGAGAGTGATCAGCAGTTGAGTTCTGTGGGAACTATGCTAGTAGGTATAATCCCAAATGTCCATGAAGAGAGCTAGCAATGAGGCAAGAAAATCTGCTACTCTTACCAGGTTATTCAGGACACAGATAGTGAGGATTGCTTGTAAAATTGCAGGATGGAAATTGAGAGACAACACAATGTCAGCTGATACTCAGTGTAGATAAATATAAAGGAAAGCACATAAGGGAAATGGTGTGAAAATTTAACTGGGAAGCTGAAATGCTGCGACATGTACTAATTACTCACCAAATGACTATATGCCTCCTTCCCAAGGAAGAGGCATTATCCTTAGTGAAGTTTTGGTACTGGAAGCCCTGGCAAATGGCCTTGGAGAGTTTATCTCTAACAGGAAGATGGACTCCTAGGACCTGCCATGCTGATGAGTCAATGGTGTGATTATTTTGGGGGATGTGACCCCACATCCCCCCCAAAAATATCAGATGCATGTCTTTATTTCTTATTAATTATATGGGTTCGGTTTGGGTGCATGTTGTTTGCCTAATTTCACTAGCTGCTAGGATGGCAGCACACCGGCTGAAGTATATTATGTGACTATTAGTCCTACTAAATTGCCCAGTAATATCACTTGAAATGGTGGGGGTATGTGGGGGGAAGTACAATGGGGAAAAAACCCAAATAATAAAGTGCCATTAAAAGTTACTAAGTGCCTGATTTTAAAGTTCCTGTGGACTAAAAGTCTAGAGAGAAACTCTTGTGATAGGCAATATATCTTCTGATATGTACTGGCAGTGTGGTGGGTTGATCCTGGCCAGAAACTGAGCACCAACTCAGCTACTGGCCCTGATCAGTGGGAAAGAGAATTGGAAGAGCAAAAGCAAGAACATTTGTGGAATGAGATAAAAACATTTTAATTGGTGAACTAAAGCTCACGCACAAGCAAAGCAAAATAAAGAATTAATTCACCTCTTCCCATGGGCAGGCAGTTGTTCAGCCATCTCCAGGAAAGCAGGGCTCCATCACATGTAATGGTTACTTGGGAAGACAAATGTCATAACTCTGAGGTCCCCCACTCCTCCTTTCCTTTAGCTATTGCTGAGCCTGGTATTATGTGGTATGGAGTATCAATTTGGGAAGTTTGGCTCAGCTGGCCCAGATATGTCCCCTCCAAATTTTTTTGCACACTTCCAGCCCACTCGACAGGGTGACAGAGAGGGAAAAAGAGAAAGCCTTGATGCCCTGTTCAGCAACAGGCAAAACACTGCTGTGTTATCAACTCTGGCTTAGTTACAAACCCAAAACACAGTGTCATATGGGTTGTGTTAAAAAAATTAACTCCATTCCAGCCAGACCCAGTAGTGTTAGTAAAAATGGTGAATAATAACCAGCTGCCGATATTTGAAAATAATGAATAATAACCAGCTGCCTATATTTAAAAACAGTTTTACTAATGTTACTGTAAAACTAATAAAATTAACATGCCAAGAAAAGGTTTCCCAGCTGAGAATTTTCAAAAAATGACTTCAATTCAGAAGTACTATGGCATAAACTCCTTTGTGTTACAGTCTGAAAGGTAACAAAGGGACCTAACATCGGAATTCTGATTTTCATGAATTCCCCTATATCTTTCTTTTCCATTTTGGCACAATTATGTTTTTTGAATGTTCTTTGTTGCCACATCAAAGCAGGAAATAAACTGTCCTGTGGGTTCACTGTATAGAAAATATAAAAAATAGAGTGGATCTTTAATTGCACGAGGAAATAGGATTTCTGTTAGCCATAAAGAACTCTCTGGAGTTAAGTGTACTTAAGCATCAGTAAAGTGTCTGAGAAAGGTGTGGAATGACTGTCATTGGGAATTTTTAAGAAAGGGATTGAGAAGCATCTGTTAAGAGATGGGCATGATTGTGCTCGACCCTTGGTCATTCGCTCTTTCCTTTACCCTCTTACTTTCACTTCTTTTGCTATTGTTCATGATTTTACTAGTGCTCTACAGGACTGCTTCTCCCCATAGCTCAGATGAGAGAACTGTCATTGTCAGGAAATAAAAATCAAGACACACACAAAAAGCTTTCCACTATCTTTGAGGTAGCTACTTAAACAATAGAATAACTAATCCAAATACAAAGCTTCATAAGCCTGACACATGTTCATTCACTGTATTTCATGCTGTTTGCTTTTAGGCTTTCATTCCTACATTTCATGTTCCATGTTACTTTAAATAGCTGTCATTTCTCTTTCATGCCTTATTTGCGAGGTCTATCAGTGGTTTAATTTATCCATTGAGAGGATAACAGGTATGCTTTGTCAGACGGCAACCATCATGTAAACATACTTTCTTGACTTTCAAATAGATGTTTGATTTGCAAGTGTTAGGAAGAAGGTAAAGAGATTGCAAACAGTGTAATCTTTGCAAGAAAAGCTCATGGACACTGTGTTCAGTAAATCAATACAAATACATTTGTGAGTGACTAGGACCCTGGTTTCCATAGCCTGTTTTCCAGTGCTTTGTTGACAGACGTAAAGTTGAGCATAACAATGACATGGCTTTTTTAATTGGTCAGTTACAGTATGGTCCATAAAGAATTTCAAAGGCATCTACTCATATCAAAACAGAAACTGCTAAAAAGAGTGAAATCAGCCATACCACATAGTGAACTACATGATACATATTTTTTAGGTATGAGGCTTAGCTGGAAGGACTGAGAAGTGTAAATAGATTTTTGCTTCACTTATCACCTTTTTTAATTTTCATGTCCTATGTTGAAATAGTCTTCTAACACACAGTCTTGACGTATATTTCCCCTTTGCTGCCAAGTGCAGATACTATTATTTGAGAATCTTCCAAAAAGCAAGGACAAACCAGCATACAGAGCAGCAGAGGAGGAAACAATTGCTACTCTTCCAGCTTTTTGAGCACAGCAGAGGTATAGCGGATTTTACAGCAAAGCAGAGGTGCAAAATGACACAGAAAATCTACTCTAGACATGTGAGGCTGCTTGAACACTGTGCAGTGATGGTTTCAGCATGCCGTGGGTATGCTCGTTGGTATGCCATTGGTGCTTTGGAGGCCTCTTTCCCACCAGAGTTCCATTGGAGGGATACCACTGTCCAGATGTGGGGCTGTGGCAAATGTCTGGTGCTGGAGACTTCTCATGTGGGAAATGTGATTTGATTGTAGTACTGAGTCACTTGATGAAGGAACTGGAGGAAGAGTTGAGCAGGCTCTGTTTCATCGGGGAGGATGCAGAGGAGATTGACTGGATCTTCACAGAAAATTGGCACAGATGAGAGCTTGGGTCACACAAAGAAACACAGGAAGGACAGCCAGATGCCACAGTAAAACCAGCAGTGGAAGCAGACTTTCAAGATGGAGAAAGCTAGAAGCTTATGACCTCATTTACTGTTTCACCTGCAGATCTTCAACTTCAGAAGATGTACTGATGAATCAAGATTTGGCATGGCCAGCCTTTGGGCTCTTTCCTTTTACTGCCTTTCCATGTAATGCAACAATGTTGTTGCAAGGGTGATCTTGGTAAGCTGGAGCATACCAAGAGTGATTACAGAGGGTCAGGTGAAGGGGTGGTGAAGTGAAGCCTGGTGATGTCTTCTCAGTCCTGACAGTGAAGAGGAAAGGCTTGAGCAGATGTGGAGTCATCCTTCAGATTAAGACGTTTCTGAATGGCTTGTGTTGCAACTAGGGCTTTGACTCTGAAGGGTGAGGACTACTGATCTGTGATGTGGTAGACCTGATCAAGGGGAGTGAAAGTTTATTTACAAACAGGTTTGCTAACCTGGTGAGAAGGGCTTTAATATTTGTTGGAATAGTGTTACCATTAATTGGAAAGAAGTGAGGAAACGAGGGGAAGAGCAGGTATATCCAGGGGACAGCATGACAGAGGAGGCTCTCACATTCCCATTTAAAAACAGCATGACTTGGGGCTCATCATAAATTCTTGTTCACAACATAGGGAACAAGCAAGAGGATGTAGAAATATGTGTACAGTTGCAAAGTTTTGAGGCATGTTGAGATAGGTCTCCTGACTGGAGTGCTACAGTGGGGTAATATGGGTTCCTCAGACAAGCAGTGGTGTGCTTTACTGAAAGGAGTGGATCACATGCATGGAGCTTTCACTGGGACAGGTGAAGAACCAGTAGAGTGCTTGTGGGTAAAGAGCAGAGAAGAGACCAGAAAAGATAATGTAGTCTCTGCTACAGACCTCCTGACCAAGAAGATGAAGTAGGTGAAGTCTTTTTAAAGCAGGTGGAGAAAGTCTTACAGTGACAGATCTTGGTACTCATGGGTCACCTCAATATATTCTGGAAGAGCAATACAGGACAGTGTAAGAGATCTAGAAGATTTCTAGAAAGTGCAGAAGATAATTTCTTAATGATCAGTCAACCCGCTAAGACAAATGCTTTGTTATGCCAATTACTTCTAAATTAGAAATAACTGCCTTAAATTGCTAGGGTTGAGGACAGTCTTGGCTGCAGTGTCTGTGAAACTTAAAGATCCTGAGAGAAGTAAGCAACGCATACAGATGAATTACAGCCTTTGGCTTAAGAAGAGCAGATACTTACCTTCTCATGGACCTTCTTGGCAAGATCCCCTGGGAAACCTGCCTGGATGTCAAAGGCCCTGGAAAGATGGGACAGCCTCCACAGAGGAGGCTCCAAAGGAGATCGTCTGTCTTTGAGAGAGACCTAGTGACAAGGAATACGGAAAATACCTTCTTTGCCTCAGCTTCACTGGTAATATTTATCAGTGCAATATTTACTCATGAATCACAGGTAGCTGAGCTCACTAGTAGAATCTATAGAAGTGAAGCAGAATCCATAGCAGAAGAAAAGTCTAGGATCACTTAAGCCAGCTGGAAATGCACATGTCCTTGGGACCAGATGGGATGCATCCCACAGTGCTGAAAAAGCTGGCTGGAAACATTACAAAGGTGCTCCCTGTCACCTTTTAATGGTTAGGACAGCTTCTTAATCACTGGAAAAAGGCAAGTGACATACCCATCTTCAGGACAGGCAAGCAGGAGGATTCAGTTAGCAGACTGGTCAGCCTCGCTTTAGTCCCTGGGAAGATTATGGAGTGAGTGCTCTTAGAAGCTAAATACATAGAGGTCAAGAGAGTGACTAGCAGCAGCAAGAACAGATTTACAAAGGGCATCTTTGTCACAATTCTAACTTTTCATCCCAGTTTATGCTTAAATGCTATTTTGATATGGCTTTCAGTTTGAAGCAAATTTTTGCTCCATTGTTTTCATTTTGCTTGTGTTTTTCTCATGCATTTGTATTGTAAAAAAGGAATAAAAATAAAAGTTAATTACAATTTTGGCATCTTAAGTCTTCTGTTTCAATTTTCTGGAGTCAGAATTATTTATTTTTTTTTAATAAGAAACAACATTTTTCCTTAACTTCCACTCTGCAAGTCCATACCGGAACCTCAAAATCAAGTCCTGTCTTTCCCTGAATCTTAAACCTTGTCAGTGATTTAAAGGAGAAGCTGTTTCTCCATTTACTCTGTGGACATTGTATGCATTTGCAGAATAAGTGATTGAGTTCATTACTGGAATTTACTAAGACATTTCCTTGATGCAAAGAGGGAGTTGAATTAATCTCACAAACCTCCATCCTCAAGGGTTAAGAAGAGTTGACAGAGGTACGTAGAGGGAAATCTGTCAGTCTGGCTAGCTGTGCATTTTACATATCATTTTTCACACTGCACCACAGCGGTGAAAAGCACTGGTCAGGGCTAATGCAAACAAGCAGCCAACAGTGAGAAACTTAAAAGCCAGAAAAGAGTAGCTATCCCAGGTCAGACCTAGCATCTATCTGGCCAAATAGTCTGTCTACCTCAGTCACCAAAAATGGATGACAAGGGGAAAAAAATCCTAAACACAAGATAAGCACATAGTACAACCTTCTGTTGCTGGAGATTGAATGTGTGAGTCAAGGACTTCCTGAGCCGAAGCCATTACTTTCATAGGCAATCTTTAGCAAGGAATGAAGAATAGTAAAACCCTACCCTGCTTTACTCACAGGACTTAGAGAGACCTGAGGTGGTGTTCCTTTATAGCAGAGTTTATTCAGTCAGGCAGACAGCTACAATGTGATTAAGAAAAATTAGAACAGGTACAAAAAGCATCATTAAATCAAAGAGTTTACTTCTTCCTGAGGTATTTTTGTGGAATTTTACTGAAATATGGTTGAAGCAGAACACATGACTAGTTTGTTTAGAACTAAAAACTTTGGTGAAGACTGTTTGCTTGTAAGCAATATCTTTCCTTTATTTACAGAGTATTAGGCTTGTTCTGCCGTTAAGATTTCTACCTAATGAAGGCCTTTTTCTCCTTTGCTTTCTTCCTTTAAAGGTCTTTCTGTCTCAGATTCGCTTTGACTTCTCTTCCCCTCTTATACATTGTGCTTATTTAGAAACAGAATAAAAATAGATTTTGTAACAGAATAAAAATGAAGTCTGTAGGATGTTTACAAACACAGAGCAAAACTGAGCAACTTGCTACAAGTTGGCAAATACAGTCTGAGCGCCAGCCAAGGAAGATTTCAAACACTTTCATGGTGCGAGTCAAATTGCTCAGATTGTTCTGATAACGCTGCCAGTTGTTTTTCTTTTGCATTTTAAGTCTAAGTGTAACTGCTACTTTGCAGTACCTTCTACTGAATGGGTACAGGTTGCTACAAGGCTCTCATTTTTGTCTTTATGTAAGGTTTTTGTTCTAGAAAGCCGTGTAACTAAGGATCATAAATTGTTCATGCTATCATTACAGGTTATTTTGCCCATCTGGAAGACAAAATCAGTTATTTAGGCTTAAATGACTCAGTACCAGTCTTCCCTTATTCTAGGATTTAATGGGAAGGGAAAAAAAAGGTAAGAGATACCAAAGTTACAGTGGGTAGTAAATTTGTTATCACATTATTAGTGAAAATTCTGTTATTTCTAATCATTGCTCTGTCCCAAGAATTGTCTATTCTAATTGACATAGTCAAGGAAATGTATGCATGCTTCCCTAGCTTTATTCAGTTATCCTCTCCTCACTTCCCCTCAGAATTATGTATGTGACCATTGAGTACATTGGTTCCAGCTGGACAGGTTTCTTGAAGTTGAAACCAATTCTGGGAAGCCTCTATTCCAGTATTACCTCTTCTTCTTCCTCCCATATATTTACACTGGTAAAATGTACCCCATTGTGGCTTCATTCTATAAATTGTATGCATTAATGTTCTTTTTTTAGACTTTGTACCAACTTGTCTTATGTTGTCATTAGGGTAAGAAAAAGAAGTATTTTACTCAGTTTTGATTTAGACATCATTAATTTAACTATATGATTTAGCTTACATATGTAATAGCTTTAGAAGTCTGGAAATACATTTATACACATACAATAGATTTGCTAATCCTACATCATACTTCATAATCCTCCCTAGGTTCATAAATCCTACCTTCTATATGTAATTCCTACGATTAATTTACAAATAATCCAAATAAATCCTAAATTTAAATGAGTAGATTTGTAAATCCTTTCTTTGCACTTATAGATGACTTGAGATGTCTTCAAGGCTTGACAGTTACAATTAAATCTACACAGTCTTATTCTTCTTCCTTCTCTGCCTTCCTAACTTTGCCTGTAAATCCTGATCATCTGCTTCTTTTAATGAAATTAAGCTATTTTTAAACAAGGCAGAAATTCTGTAAACTTCCATATGCTCCAATTGACTTAACCACATCACTGAAATCATCCAGCTTCAAGCCCTCCCTGTGTGAGCTGTGTGGTAGAGAATGGATTGAACCAGACTCCCACGAGAGCATGCAGGATGCATCAGGAACTGATGCTGGAAATTCAGCTGAAAACAGTTTCTTATGACAAACAGCAACTGCAGCATGCTCCATCATGATGTTTGATTATTCTATGACATTTCAGGATTCTTTTTAATGGCTCCCCAGACTGTTATTCCTCAAAAACTTAACAGCTTTTGTGCCAGAAATCCTGGCTTTAAAGACAGTTAAAACTCACCTCATTTATAAACTCGAAAGCAAGCATGCCTTCTGCTGTAAGACACTGAGTAGTTGAAAACCAAGGAAGACAGCCTCTGTTCATGTCTTCAAAAGCCTCAAATGTATTATTCAAATTACTTTCACTGGTTTTTTGGTTCCACACACTTTTATATTTCCTGAACTCTTCTACAATCACCCAGTACACAACTAACAGACCTGCACAGCTCTAAACTGAATAACAAAAGGCACTTGATAAATCCTGGTTTTAAAAGTATGTTTTAGTGGCCAATAACCCTTGCTATTTAGTCTGAATTTTTGATGTTGTGTTTGTCCTTCAGCTTCTCATGCGGGAAGTGAGGAACATTTAATATTTTGCTGGTTCTCTGAAATCCTCCCTCCAGCCAATACAACCAACATGGTCACTAAACGTCTCTCAGAAAGAAGTGTTGTCCATTACCATTTTCTATAGAAGAGCATAGGATTATTAAGCATTTAGTCCCCTCAAAATAAACCTGTGCATCTCATATTCAAGTCTTGCTTTCACTTTCTGTAACCAGTTCCCTGAGGTACCATTGCCTGACTGTAGGGAGCAGGGCAAAATGCCACTTTTTCTTCTTGCAGAGAAGCATACTCCTATAGCCTGCCCTACACAGATCCCTATGTAAACTTCTACAGGGCTTCCTTGCCTTCATCTCTGATTTCTGAGACTGTGAAAAATAATGTGAGGAGCTCAAGGAGGAAGGGTAGTGGCTAGCAGGCTCAAGTGAGAAAAAAGGCTGAGTGGGTTAGGGACTTCCCTAGCAGATATGAGATACTGTGAGAAAGGTATAAGTCCTGTTTTTGAACTTTTTTGTGGGGGAAGGATAATTATAATTCCAGAAATGCCTATATTTGTGCTTCCCTCTGCCCTAGACAGGAAAATGGGAGTGTCCCAAACCCCGAGGAGGGCTGGAAGACAGTCCCGACTCGCCATCGTAGGCACACCCCCTCCCTACCTACCCCACTCCCCCAGGTTTCCCTAAGCAACAGGTTTGGGGCCCTGGCAGTTGAGGAGGAGGTATGCGAGGAAATGAATGCAGCCCCTCTGCCTCAGAGGAAGCGGAAACCTAGAGTGAGGCGATCATCTGCACGCCTTGAGACTGCCTCTGTGAGGCAAGAGAGAAAGGTTGTTGTAGTAGGGGATTCCCTTCTCAGAGGGACAGAAGGCCCTATATGTAGACCGGACCCTACACACAGGGAGGTGTGCTGCCTCCCTGGAGCCCGGGTCAGGGACATTACAAGAAGGCTATCAGGGCTGGTTAGACCCACTGACTATTATCCATTAGTGATAGTTCAAGCAGGCAGGGATGCAATCACGAAGTGTAGCCTGCAAGCCACCAAAAGGGAATTCCGGGACCTGGGGCGCTTTGTTGAGGGCGGGGGAGCCCAAATAATATTCTCGTCTATCCCCACTTACGGGAGGAGGGGCTCAGAGCAGGACAGGCGAACCCACGAGTTGAATGTGTGGCTGAAAGGCTGGTGCCGGCGCAAGAACTTTGGGTTTTTTGACCATGGGATGGTGTACTCTGCTCCTGGCATGAGTACTGCTGATGGGGCTCACCTGTCCCATAAAGGAAAGAGGATCCTTGCCCAGGAGATGGCAGGGCTCATTGACCGAGCTTTAAACTAGTTAGGAAGGGGGAAGGGGATATTAAGAAGGCTGCTGGGGTTAGGCAAGTGCTTCGGGAGTCACAACGAGAGTTGATGGTGGAAAAAAGGTAAATTCCAACAGCACAGTGGTGGACTTGGAGATGGTTTTCCAGGTGTGAGTAGGGAAAATTCTGTGGATTGCCCTGAGTACTCCTCAGTGGAGACACTTTTGCCAGTCCCCTGGCAGAAATCTCGCTGTGGGCTGTTGAGAATACCTACATCTGCTGCCCCACTTAAATGCCTTTATACAAATGCACGTAGCATGGGGAACAAACAAGAAGAATTAGAGATCTTTGTGCGGTCGCAGGGCCACGATCTCATAGCAATCACAGAGACGTGGTGGGATAACCTGGACGACTGGCACGCTGTCATGGATGGCTATGTGCTTTTTAGGAAAGACAGGCTAGGGAGGCGAGGTGGAGGAGTTGCTCTTTATGTGAGAGAGCACCTAGATTGTATTGAGCTCCACCTGGGGAAGGATGAAACATCTGTTGAGTGCTTGTGGGTTAAAATCAAGGGGCAAACCGGTATGGGGGACATTGTTGTGGGAGTGTGCTATAGGCCCCCTGATCAAGAGGAGCGGGTTGATAGTGCATTCTATAAGCAGTTAGAAGTAGCCTCAAGATCCCGGGCACTAATCCTTATGGGGGACTTCAACTATCCAGGTATTTGCTGGGCAAGCAACACGGCCAGTCGTATGCAGTCCAGACAATTTCTGCAGTGTGTTGAAGACAATTTCCTGCTACAGATGGTGCAGGAGCCTACAAGGGGAGGGCGGGTGCTGGACCTTGTTTTAACTAACAAGGACAGGCTCGTTAGGGAAGTGAAGGTCGGGGGCAGCTTAGGTCTAAGTGACCATGAAATGGTTGAGTTCAAGATCCTGGGTGGAAGAAGCAAGCCAAAAAGTAGGATAGCTACCCTGAATTTTGGAAAAGCTAACTTTGATCTCCTCCGTGACTTAATAGGGGCTATCCCGTGGGCTACGCTGTTTGAAGGAATGGGAGCCTGTGAGAGCTGGCTAGCATTCAAACAGCACTTCTTCCAAGCACAGGAACGATGCATCCCTTTGTGCAGGAAATCGGGAAGGAGAGGCAGAAGACCTGCGTGGATGAACACGGAGCTGCTGAGTAAACTCAAAGAGAAGAGGAAGATCTATGAATTGTGGAAGAAGGGTCTGAGCACATGGGGAGAATACAGGAATGTAGTCAGGGCCTGTAGGGTCGCAACTAGGAAGGCTAAAGCCCTCTTGGAAACGAAGCTGGCAAGGGACATAAAGGATAATAAAAAGGGTTTTTTTAGATACGTGAATAGCAAAAGGATGACCAGGGATAATGTAGGTCCCTTGCTGAATGAGGAGGGTGTCCTGGTAACGGGGGATACTGAGAAGGTGGAGATACTGAATGCCTTCTTTGCTTCGGTCTTCACCTCAAAGGCCCCCGGGACCCACAGGCACTGGATGTAAATAGGAGTGTTTGGGATATGAAGAATTTCCCTCTGGTTGAGGTAGGGGAGGTCCAGGAGCGGCTCAAAGGGATAAACGCACACAAATCCATGGGACCGGATGGGATACATCCACGTGTGCTAAGGGAGCTGGCGGAGGTGATTGCTGAGCCGCTCTCTATCATCTTCAACAGGTCCTGGAGAACAGGAGAAGTGCCTGAGGACTGGAGGATAGCCAATGTCACTCCAGTCTTTAAAAAGGGCAAGAAGGAGGATCCCAGCAACTATAGGCCAGTCAGCCTCACCTCTGTCCCCGGAAAGGTAATGGAACAGCTTGCTCTGGATGCCATCTCCAAGCAATTGGAAGAGAAGAAGGTCATGAGGAGTAGTCAGCATGGATTCACCAAGGGGAAATCGTGCTCGACCAATCTCATAGCCTTCTACGATCTCATCACCGGCTGGGTAGATGGAGGGAGAGCAGTAGATGTCATCTACCTTGACTTCAGCAAGGCTTTTGATACTGTCTCCCATGACATCCTGATAGCAAAGCTGAGAAAGCATGGGATTGATGAGTGGACAGTGAGGTGGGTTGAGAATTGGCTGTCGGACCGAGCCCAGAGGGTCGTGATTCGTGGAGTGGAATCTGACTGGAGGCCTGTGACTAGCGGTGTTCCCCAGGGCTCGGTGTTGGGTCCAGTCCTGTTTAACATCTTCATTGACGACCTTGATGAGGGAATAGCATCGACCCTCAGCAAGTACGCCGATGACACAAAGCTGGGAGGAGTGGCTGACACGCAGGAACACTGTGCTGCCATCCAGCGAGACCTGGACAGGCTGGAGAGCTGGGCAGTAAGAAACCAGATGAGGTTTAACAAAAGCAAGTATAAAGTCTTGCACCTGGGAAGGAACAACCGTTTCTATCAGTACAGGCTGGGGGATGACCTGCTGGAGAAGAGCTCAGTGGAGAAGGACCTGGGGGTCCTGGTGGATGACAGGTTGGCCATGAGCCAGCAGTGTGCCTCGGTGTCTAGGAGAGCCAATGGGATCCTGGGGTGCATCCGGAGGAGTGTAGCCAGCAGGTCAAGGGAGGTGATCCTCCCGCTCTACTCTGCCCTGGTCAGGCCCCACCTGGAGTATTGTGTCCAGTTCTGGGCTCCCTGGTATAAAAAGGACAGGGATCTCCTGGAGAGAGTCCAGAGAAGGGCTACGAAGATGATAAAGGGCCTGGAGCATCTCCCCTATGAGGAAAGGCTGAGAAGACTGGGACTGTTCAGCCTTGAGAAGAGAAGACTAAGGGGGGACCTAATTAATGTTTACAATTATCTTAAGCAAGGGATGCAGGGGGAATCAGCCAGCCCCTTTTCAGTGGTCTGTGGAGACAGGACAAGGGGCAATGGCTGCAAGTTGGAGCACAGGAAGTTCCGCACCAACATGCGGAGAAACTTTTTCACAGTGAGGGTGACAGAGCACTGGAATAGGCTGCCCAGGGAGGTGGTGGAGTCTCCTTCTCTGGAGATATTCAAGACCCGTCTGGACGCCTATCTCAGTGAAATGTCCTAGGGAGCCTGCTTCGGCAGGGGGTTGGACCCGATGATCTCTCGAGGTCCCTTCCAACCCCTACAATTCTATGATTCTATGATTCTATTTATGATTTCATATGTAGGAGGTATGGCAAAGAATCTTGCAGAGTACCTTCATTTGAAGAATCTCCTCAATCTGAAGTTCATTGCCTATTCAAGACAATGTGTGCGTGTGTGTATACACAGACTAACACATATATACTATATTAGTAGGATAGATTAGGTTATATTTACTTAAGTAATTCTACTCTTGTCCTGGTTTCAGCTGAGAGAGTTAATTTTCTTTGTAGCAGCTGGAATAGTGCTGTGGTTTGGATGTGGTAAGAAAATACTGTTGAAAAGAGACTGATGCTTTCAGCTGTTTCCAGGTAGATGTTGTATTTGCACTAAGTCAGGGACTTTCCATCTTCTCACACCCTGTCAAGTGCACAAGAACCTGGGAGAGCACAGGCAGGACAGTTGGCCCAGGCTGGCCACAGGGATATTCCCTGCCATAGAACATTATGGTGCAGATAGAACTGGAGAAGCGAGGCATGCTCAGAAGCAGACTGGGCACTTCCTTTCCCATGTGGTGAACAATTTCATTTGCACATCACTTGTATTATTGCTAGTGTTGTTATTATTATTAATGTTGATATTGTTATTATTATCTTCATCACCCTCTTCCTTTTTTATCCTATAAAACTGTATATCAACCCACGAGTGGTTATTTTTTTCCCATTCTCCTCTCTATTCCCTTGGTGGAAAAGGACTGTGTGGTGCTTAGTTACTGGCTGGGGTTAAACCATGGCAATACTAATATATGCATCTATAGGAATATATATATATACACACATACATATATATATATATACACACACACATACTATCTCACACTGAAACTTATTTCTCACCCAGTGTTAGATGGAAGCTATTATCTATTCATTGTCTAGTGTTAACATCTCATCAGGGAGATAGTATTTTCCCTGGGTCTTCATATGGTGAATACAAATAAGGAGAGGAACAGCTAGACAATATGTTTTGTCCAAATTGTACTACTTTGTATTCTCCCTTGCCTTTCCTAATCAGCTTCTAATCTCCTATATGACTTCTTAATTATATATCTACACATTTATATCCTCTCTCACACCTCCTATTCCTTTTCTTGCTAAGCCATCTTCAAAGACACTTGTGATGGGAGTATTCTTTGTAAGTAAGCCTGTGTCTTTGCAATCTATAGGTAGGGATGGAGCAAAGCTTTAGCAATAAACCATCTTTGCAAAAGAGTTAGCAAAACCATGTCCTGAAAAGGTAAATAGAAAATGAAGTCCTAGAGCTACAAACATAAGATTAAATCAATTTAAATGTTTTTGAATGATAGAAGCAGCAGCTGAAATAGAAGCAAGAACTAGGATTAAAAGTTTGCCTGGTATTTCAGTAAAAAAGCCTGTGCAAGCCACAAGGAAAGTGTTTCAGGGTTCAAAGAAAGGAGGGATTTGCTTCTTTGTACATAAACCATAGAGAAAATAATTTTATGGTCCGATTTTCCTGAAAAAGCCAAAGAGAAGTTAAAAAACATAAAAGGAAGTATCATGTACAAATACATATTAAGTTTTTGATAGTTAATCACTTATATAACACACACCATCATCCACTGATAGCTATGTTAACTTCTTGGTCATAAATAAAGGCCAATATTTGTATTACAGCATAATTATAGCGGTCTAAGTACAAGAAATTCTGGATTTCCTACAGCAAAATTCTCTTATCTCTTTTTTTCTATTGTTTTGGTTATCATATTACCAACTAGAAAAGCCTAAAAGCCCAATTCTAGCCAGAACAAAGATGGAATCTTTATCATTGTATCTGAAATTTTGTAGTAATAGTTTACCTGATCTTTTAGATGCCATTACATTTACAAATGAAGCCCTAAATAAATGTTGAAATTTGAAAATCTTTTGAACCCAGTGAACTTCGAAAATCTTTTGAACCTATTTATAATGTTGCATGGTTTGCACCAAAAGTATCCCAACCTTCTGTTCCTCACCAAAGCCACATCATCGAGCCAGTTCAACGTTATAATGCAACTGAGGTTGCTATAATCACAACTCATAATCTATTTAAAAAGTCTACATCTCTGTCTTTGTTACTGAATTTCATAACTGTTATAATTGTTCAAATTCAACCTCTAAAATTAATGGTGATGGAGAAAACCCCAATTCCTCATATTCTAGTTGTTTTGTATCTTCTGTGACAGAGAACAGATATGCACTTTGCTAAGAGAAAAGATAATGTAGAAAAAACCCCCAGTCCATTATAAGAAAGAATACCCCTGACAGATAAAAGATGATTTTTGCAATGCAATTGAAAGTCTCTCTTTCTCCACCTTCCACCTGTCAATATTATTCATTAATACAAAATTAGAATTTAAAGATTTTAGAGACTGTAAAAATATGATATCTAGCATCCTAAACATTGTTTCGGTTTCAGTCTGGCAAACATAGTAGCAGAAGTAAGCTCAGAATTAAGGATTGCAGAAAATAATATTTGAAAACATTCCAAGAAAAGACATTCATTAGCCAATAAAATTAACAGACATAAGTGCAAAAGTTCTTTGGAGCACAGGAAGTTCCGCACCAACATGCAGAAGAACTTTTTCACAGTGAGGGTGACAGAGCCCTGGGACAGGCTGCCCAGGGAGGTGGTGGAGTCTCCTTCTCTGGAGATATTCAAGACCCGTCTGGACGCCTATCTGAGCGATATGTCCTAGGGAGCTGCTTTGGCAGGGGGTTGGACCCGATGATCTCTCGAGGTCCCTTCCAACCCCTACAATTCTATGATTCTATGATTCTTTGTAAACAGTAGTGAACAAAGAGAAGAAGTTAAATAAGCATTTACCAAAAAAATCCCCACCAACTTTGAAATAAAAATGGGTGAAAAATAAGTAGGAAATAATGAATTTGTTAGAAACAGGGGAATGAAATTCTTCTCTTTTTCTGAAGGACAGTGACAGCACTATAAGCAACAACAGAAGTTCACTGACTATTTCGATACAGTGAGAAACTAGACCCAGATCTTGTTATGTTTTCACAAGGTTGTGTAGTACTATGGTGTCAGGGCTCATGCTGGGCCCTGTGGGTTTGGCTGCTGGAGCTCAAGGCCAGTTCTGAGGCAGTTGAGGGCTGCCCCTCATTCCTGCTTATCTTCTTGGGGAGAGTTTTTTCTAGCCCCGTCTAACCTCTTACATGGTCTTGACCCTTCCCAAGGGTGGTGTGTGATGTGTGGGGCTGGCATTGCAGACAGAACCCTCCACCACTCTGCCCTGCTCCCTGTTTGGGGTTGTCGGATGGTCCCCAACCATGCCCCTGACTGTGGACCCCCCAGTCTCACAGCACTGTGGCAAGGAGTCTCTGACATGCTTCTGTTTTGGTGAGGCATAATTTCATGATCTTCACTTGGGTAAAACTACTGCACAATTTAAAGGGAAGAGAGGTTAAAGTAAACAAATGAATATACAGCTGATTATATAGGCAAAATTCAGACCATTGTAAGTAAGACTCCCTTGCAGATACTGTTGTACTTTCCTGGGATGCTTGATCAGAAACATGCTGGAGGAACCATGAGTGAGATTTCTCCACCTGAAGAGAGACTTAGCACAACCAGAAATAAAGCACTGAAGTCTTCTCTGAAACTTGGAATGAGGCCAAGGTGTTCCTGAACTGTTCGGTTTCTCCTGCACATTTTTAATAGCATCATTCTGAATGCTTGTATAAAAAAGGGGAATGCACTGGGAACCATATGGAGCCTAAATTTCCCCAACCATTTTCAGTTCAGTTAAGCTCTTTATCTGCTTAGTCATTTTGCATCTCATTAATCTCAACCCATTTCTAAATTAGCTTCCACCCTGCTCGCTTCTAGAGCAGTTTTACCACTTTTGTATTGATGACTCTGGAAACCCTCTGTAAATACTTTTGCATTTTCTACTCTCCACTTTGATTGTCATCTTGTTTTCCATATGTACATGTGTCAGTGGAGCAAAGGAAAGGTGCTTAGAACGGCAGACTGAGATGGTAGTTCCCTATTGCTTTCCTCAGAAACCAAAATATGCTGCTTGTCCTACTGAGCAGCAGGGGAGAGCTGGACATATTTTCAGTTGGAAAACCTTTGACAGCAAAGTAAAGGTGTCGCAGTATATTTATAGCAATTTACATACACTGAAGTGAAAGCTGTCATTTCATCATGACACAAAACACTAACACCATCTTTATGAATCCTTCTGTCACAGGCAAGAATTTGCATTACTTCAGAATATTAATAATAAAATCAAATATAAACTGCCCGGTAATAAATCACAATTCTTAAAAGTCTCAGGAGTATTTTCAATTATCTTTCAAATCAAGCAGACCTTCAGACCACTTTACACTACTTCTTAGCTTACAAAATTGAGTGTCACATAAAAAATACAGCACTTCAGAGCTTCATTGACCTGAGAATCCATGAGAAACAATTGTAGTGTGCATTTATACTCTCATATAAAATTAAAATGAAGAATCTTTTCAAAGCTTTAATGCCCCAGCCACAAATAAATAAAAGAGAAATAGAAGTACCTAGAGACCAGAACACTGAATTAATCTCATTTTCTCAGGAAGGCAAATGATATCCTAAAAAATCGGAATATATAGATAACCAAGAATGATCGCTCTCATTCCTATAGCTGTGCTGGATATTATGTACCAATCCCTTCCTGTCTACGAAGTTAAGAGCTCCTGGCGCTAGCCAAGGAATTGTGATTGGCAATATTTGGCAAGTATTAAACAGCAAAAACCAAATGAGTGGAAAGACTTAATTTGATGCCATTCTCCTAAGCAGGCAGCAAGGCATGAAGCAGCCTGACTGTTGAAGTGCAAGCTTTTATTATTGCAAATAGAAAAGCAGTTGGGTCAAGTCCTGATTGTCTCCTTTTAATATATCCAGAGATAGGCCTTTTCTTTCTTATGATAGTAGAAACTAGTTCAAATTTTTGAAACCTGAAACCTTAACTTTTACTTTTTTAGTCTGAAACATTTTAAAGACTAGCTATTGGGCTCTCTCATTGAGTGACATGTGTTTAGATTTATTAAAAGAGACGTTTAGTTTTAATCAGAGCTAAAAGTACAGTATTGGGTGTCAAAACTGGAAACCATGATTCCGCTCAGGCTGCTTGCTCTGAAACTGGAGAAATACCATGGTGAGTTGGGTTTTATGCCTCAGACAACATAGGAATAACATGACTGGAACCTTGTCACACGCTTCTGTCAGTAGATAGGCAACTCTAGGTATATCCAGCACCAAGAATTTAAGTATGGAACTCATGAGTGGAAAAAACGGAGGCAGCTGCAGTCTTTATGGTTTAGAACCAACACAAAGGGCTCAAAACATGCCAGGGTCAGTTCTATGGGTCTGGAGTCAAGAGGCATGTCCACAATACTGTGCTTCCTGGGAAGCCTTGCATAAAATGTCAGCTGGGAAGAAATCTTGGTCCTTACCATACCTTGAACTGTGTATTAGTGTGAAAAGTGCTAGCTTGCACAGGCCAACATTGTGCCAAGGAATGTGCTAGGAATTAAATGCTAGATTATGTCATGCCATTCTTTCACTTTTTCCCTGGCTCTCTGGAGATTACTGGTGTAGATGGGGGATCAGAGGTGGGATTCTACAAGATGTAGATGTACCCCAGCTTAGAAAGCCAGAGACTTCTCAGGGTAGACCCCCCACAAATCCTTTTTTTTTTTTTAAACAAAGCAGGTCTCCTGTTTTACACTACTGGTTACTCATGCCATCTAATGTTACTAATGCCATTTGTGGCTGCAGATTATTTAGTCAATTATTTCCCTCAAGTGAGAGAATGCAAGCCTTCATATCCTATTTTCTACAAGAGTGCTGTAAGTATATCCTATTCTAGTTGTCTGGTTCTGCAGATATTTTGCAGCAATCTTATAGGAGGTGTGATGTTGTGTAGATAACCGATAATTGGTTCAGAGACCAATTGCAAATGAAGTTAACCCAAGTGTTATGCTTTTACTTAGAAAAGCATATAATTAGCCCTGTTTTCTACTTCAGGAACTACGTAACTTTTACATACTTGCACTTTTGCACTTAGCTATTCATTCATATTTAAATGCAATATAGAACCTGAGTTGTTCAGCCATGTCCTCCTGAAGTCTTTCACTACACATGTGGTGAAGTTCATAAACTGTGAGACCTAGTGTGAGAAAAAAGTTCAGATCTGGGAAATGAACCTTGGGAATTATGAATTCAGGGAGACATCCAGGAAGAACTTTTTGCAACAATTCAACTGTGGCTGGAAAAAAATCTAAAGTTTGGATTTACATATTAACAATTTTGGATACCTAAATTCTTTTGTAATCTCAATAACCATAATGAGACTTATTCTGTGCTAATGTCTCAGCTAGTGATGTTCCTCATGTGCCTACTCCAACCCTGTTGGACTGCCATTGTCTTTTTTTTTTTAAAAAAAACAGGACACTGGTCTATTGGTCACCACAAGTCCAATACAGATTCATCATTGTTCCTACTATTGCTGAAAATGACGTGGACAAAACAAAAATGAAACGGGGTGTGGCATGCCACTATAGTAATAAATGTGATGTATGTGAGTGTATTTTAGCCTTAAACTATATTTGGAGTAAAAATGCTTCTAAGAAATAATTAATGGAGACATAAATGGACATGATTTTAAACTAAGCCTATTAAAAAAATTCTAATCAGCTTAAAAAAAAAAGAATCCTTATCAGTCAACATGTTGTTAAATTCATTTTTAGGTTGTGTACCTTGGTGAATTAATTATGGATTCCTCAGAAAGGTTTTGTTTATTCTTTTAGTTTATCTCATTGAGAACTATTCAAAGGAAGGAAAAAAAAAAGGAAAAAATCCAACCCTTAACAAACAAGAGAAAAAAAACAGTTTCAGACAGCAAAGAAGTCACTGTGGTTGAGAGTCTTGTTAGCTAGCAGACCTAGATGTTCACTTGAACTTTTGCTTTACATAGCCAACACTATTAGAAAAATAAAACCCAGGACTATCTTAATCATGTCACATACAGTTGCTTGGTTTGCATTTGGTTTTACTTCCATTTCAAGATTAATTACTCCAGGGAAAACATTGCTTCTAGTGTAAGGTAGAACAGTTCAATTATTTAATTACACTACTGATACTGACCCAGCAACCAGCAGATATCACTGGGTTTTATTTCTTTAAATTATTACCTATTCTTGATAGAAGTCTGTGTATTAAAGTTGAAACTGGGAATAAATTTTGATTGCCAAGTGCATTTAATCTCAGTTTGAAGCTCAGATTTATTTATTATTTTCTTGGATTTTTGGTGAGTACAGGAAAAAGTTTGCTGTGACAGAGAAAGGGCAGCAATGGTTTTTCAATTTATTTTTGAGGTTTGGTTATATAAATTTTTCAGGGACCTAGAAAGACATTTCCACAATTATCTTGAAAAATTCCTTACTATGACTAAAACAAAGATTGCTTTTGAAAAGTAATTCTATTAAAGCCTATGAAGGTCATGAATACTCAGTACCCCTTTTTCACTATAATCTATGCAATTGTCAATTAATAGAAGCCCCATCGAAGAGGTACCCCAGTCCCTTCATTATCTTAGCAGCCTTTCTCTGGACTCTATCCAGTAGCTCCTTACATCTCTTGCACTGGAGAGGCCAGAACTGACCACATTGCTGGTCAGGGCATACTTCACAGAAATCAGGATGGAGATTTTACAGTCTCTGTAGTCTCTTACAGTGCTTGACCACTATGTTTGTTTGTTAAGACATTTTTCCTTGTGTCCAACTAGAATGTCTTTGTTGTAACCTATAAATATTGACTCTCATCCTTTCATTGTGCGGCTCTGAGATTATTTTGGGTCCCTCTTTTGCATAGCCCCTCTTTAATGAAATGTATAACTGCAGTTCAATCCCTCCCCTCTCAAGTCTTCTCTCATCCATGTAAAGTAAATCATATTTCCAGTCTTTTTATGTATATCTGATGTTAAGTATTTCAGTGATACTTCTATGGACTCTTCCAGTCTGTTATTTCATACAGTATCGCATTATGTGACTTTAGGGCTGAGCTTGAATTTACTTTGGATAAATTCTATCAGTGAATATACTGATATCAGTGCTTTCTTCTTGGATTTTCCCCACCTTGAGGAGTGTCAGTCTCCAAGCAAGGAAAAATTTGGCACACAGGCTGATGACTGGTTTGAACTCAAAGCTTGAACCTTACAAGCAGCATGGATGTAACTGGCTCACACTGTCTGGCCTAGAACCCATATCTCTGAAGAGGTAGCGAATTGTTGCAGGCTTAGCAAGACTAGCTGTGGGGACTGCCCTTTGAGAATTCACGTGTAAAGAGAAAACAAAAAAAAATAGTACATGAGATCTCCCCATCCCTTTATTAAAAACAAAAGCAATTGGACAGCAAGTCAATAATTGTCCAACTAAGAAAAATGCATTTGCAAGGATACCTGTTAGGCTTTTTTCAGTTAAATTTCTATAAATATCTGAATATCTAAGAATGCTATCATAAGTGTAGGTGATAACACCACCTACAGAAAAGACAGAATAATTCTTTTCTTGATATGAAAGTGTTTACAGTGGGCTAGAACACAGCTGAACTCAGGGTTTTTGGGTTAACACTTTTATTTTGTGTGCTTCCCTCAGCCTTTTATTTTTATGTTTTGGCTTTTTTTTTTCATTAAATTGCTGTAATTTCTTAAGCTAAAGAAATCAAAGAAGTATGCCATTCTATAGTGGTCATTACTGAGAGGAAAAATATGCTATCCTCATCTGTTCTATTACCCATTCAAACCTTTGACTAGGTCTTATGGTACTCCATGAAATATTATCAAGTTTTAGGACTCCTGCAAGGCTTGGTTTTCTCATGCTTAGAAGAGCATCTTTAACATTTAGCAGCTAATTTTTTTCTACAAATCCATCTGCCATGGGAATGTGATCTATGCTTTTCTAACTAGTGTTGATGACAAGGTGTTATTTAAACTTCCAGAATTTTACTGAAAAAAGTTAATATATATTAAAAAAATTTCACTTCTTAGGACAAAAAGGTTGAACAAGTGATTCAGTCTTTTGATCTGCTTTGAGTTTTTTGTAAATACAGGATAAAATTTTCTTTCTCATATATATAAAATAAAGTGTTCCATGTGATATTTTCTGTAAGGTCTACTGAGACTTAAGTCTTCCATGGGTATTTGCTTAGCAGTTGTAGCTATACTTTCTGAAAAAAAAAATGACTCACCATCTTTTCTACATTTTACATAGTTACAGTACAGTCAGAAACTTCTATCTCTGCTTATCTTCCCCAGATAAAGTAGATATTCTTTGTGCTCTTTTGCCTTGAATGGAAAAAAACATCCTTGATAAAGAACATTTGAGCTTCTGCCTCATTTTTTAAAGAAAGTTGTAACATTCAACTCATGTTTGGAAGTAATCACTGGAAAGAAACAGACTGCTAAAAGGTAGTCTTAAAGTAAAATTTCAGATGCTTTTAAATGATAATAAACTGTTGCTTAAAGATAAGAAGTTGGGGTTGGGTTTTTTTTTGTGATAAACTCAAAAGGAAAAATCATTACCTTGCCAGTTACTACTGCTGATTTTCAAGTCTCACATGGCCCGGTCAAAGCTTCAGGTTGTGGTATATTGCTCCTTAACACAGGCAAAAATAAACTCACAAACAAAAAGAAAAATTAATCTTAATAAAATAATACAGATTTGGGTCCATCTCCCAATAAGGATAATTGCCACAAGTAAATAAGAATTAGTATTTCCACGACTAAAATAAGCAGATAGATTGAAAAACATACCTTTCTTGCACACCTCCTTCATCTTCCACAATGCATTGCATTTCTGTAAACTGAGACAATAAAGTCTGGGGTCTTAACAAGTTTTTGCTACCTCACTATCTGAAAAACATTTTCATTATTCCTTTAGAGATAATGGCCTGAAAAACAATGAAAGTTACCTTGTTAAGTGCAGGTGGAACTTTACAGTTTTGTTTGATAGAAGAAATTAATAGTCTGATCAGCTATAAAGGTCTGAGTAAGTATGTGATCCTGTTTTTGGTAGTATTATTCACAGCAGTGTTACCAGGAAAAAACCCAAACAAACAGGTTTAAACATATCTATAATAATTAAAGCACAACCAAGTGAAAATTAGCTATTATTTTTATTTTATACAGTGAAATAAAGCATATTGCTTACCCACAAAATAATAATTCCATTTGGATCTTGTTCCAATTTGCCTCATGACATGGTGTATTTGTCTCCTGTTAAAGTGTGTAATACCTTACAGGATTCTTGTGGCTGAAGTCATTGTCATTTTTAGATCTCTTAGGTATCCTCAGTAGGATGCAATATGTGCTATTATCAATTTAAATTTATTATCACAGTACTGAAATAGCATTGAATAAGCATTTGACAGCAACATTTTCCAGTTTTAGCTGAGGTTTACATTCATTACCTAAATGAAATTCCAATCCCCATACTGAGAACAGAAACCAACTGCTACTTTAGAAATGGCAGTTACAAGAAATGCTCTTTTCCTGTTAAATTGCAAGCAGTGATTTCACTTTTAAATAGAAACATTCAGAAAGTTCACCAAAAAAAGCTACCAAAATGAAATTTGTAAGAGGGGGAGTAAATGGTGTACTGTAATACAGAAGCTCTATTTATTTGTGAATTATTGAAATGAAGAATAATTGAATTGATACAGCTTACAGGAAGCCTGAATAAATTTTTGTTTTTCAATATTTCTGGATTTAAAAGATAACACCCAATGTGACAGGTGCTATAGAATAGCAAAAGTCTACTGTGTACGTGATATCAATAATACCTAGGGAGCCAGGAATTCAGTCCGCAGCAACCCCAAAAGGAAACCTGTGAACTAAATGATGATCCTCACGAGTCTGGAAAAAGTTAGAAGCCATTAAGAACACATCCTTATGGTGAAACCGTGCAAGTGAAAAGTCTTCTAAAGTGTCACTATCCAAACTGTATTCCCAGAAGGAATACTTGAAATAGTTAAACCTAGTCAGAGGGGCAGAAAACCAAATAGGAGTTAAAACTTACAGAACTGACAATCTTGTCCTGGAAAAACAGATACTGTTTGCAAATGACTAGCCTAGGACTGTAGCAGGGATAAGAAGCACTAGGGGCAGTGTCATGCTCCATTTAAAGCTCTTGAATTTTCAGGCAACATACTCTGTAAATTAAATTCTACTTTATGAACTCATTAGGAAGGAAAACAGACAAGTATGGGCTCAAACCTCTTGTACAGGTTAGTCTAATGTGAATTCTCTCCTCACTTCAGTAATTCATGATCCACAAGTTCTCTAATTTGTAATTCAAATGTCAATAAGCAAGACTATCACCTTTGAAGGGTGGGAGTGTTCCTTCTCATGTCTCCCTCACAGCGCAGGTGTCCCCTCTATCACACAGGGAAGTACAAAACCCTCTTTGGGTAACCTGATGTACTCTCAGCTTGGAAGTATCCACTCTGTAAATTATTGGACGCTGAAGAAACTTTGTGTAATTAATATGCAAGGATGGAAGAGACAGTGGCTGCTGGAGACAGCAAGCCGCAGGTGATAACAGCTGCATAATGAACTTCATCCCTCCCTGTCCATCCTTTCCTGCCTATGTGTTGCTCTTGCACTGACCTAACAGTGCTGCTCCCAGCATACATCAGACCTTAGTGTGAGCTGTATCTGAGGCCAAAATCTGGGTAGGAGTTGTGTGAACAGTTGCAGGGAAGACATTTAGATTTATATGTGCCTTGGGATAAGAATAGACCATTCCTAAGCAAGACAGGCACTTAGGTCTCATTTTCATTGTAATGCTGCTGTCCTGAGCAAACAGTGCTTTTCTTGGTGAGGGCTCACTGATCATTAAGTGAACTTATGATTCTTCTCACAAAGGAAGAGTGCAAATACTCATCTGGTCACATTTGTTGAGATGATTATGGCATACTGCAGGAGAAAAATAGACCAGTTCTTCTTCTTCTCTACCTATGGCTGAACCCAGCTACACAGGAAAACATATTTTCAGTTCAGAGTCAGAAAGCTTATTACAACCTTATTTCTTTGTATTTCTATGACATCGCATCATAACACTCCAGGCCTTTCTTCCCTCTGATCAGTGAAGCACATGCAGTCATCAGCCTTTCTGGCTGACAAACTCCATGGATCTACGCAGATAGCAGTCACCAGGGTATCCCTGCTCTGCACCTGCACCCCAAAGACCGTGTTTCATTGCGTGGAGCTTAATTTGAAGAAATGAGATGAGTTTGTGGGTGGGTTTGGGTTTTTTTTTGTTTTGTTTTTTTTTTATAAAGCAGGCTTTGAATTTATCTGCTTTGGCCACAGCTTTAAAAGCTAGAAAAGATTTAACTAATTACAAAAGCAACCAGATATTTCTCCTGTGAGAAAGATACTGTAAGCAGATAAAGTATCTACGGCCAAGCAGGCACAATACTACAGAGTCTAAGCAACAGCATCTTAAAAGAGACCTCACCCAATAAACATTACTTGCATTGTTATATTCTATGTTCTGCTATCGTGAGTGATTTTGCTATGCTACAGATTATGCCATAGTACCAACAGAGCCTGTCCATAATTTTAAGGCTCGATGGCAGGAAAAATCAGTTTTCAACACAGACTGTCAGTGATTCAACAATGGAACATGAACTTAATATGTCCTTAACCCACATTTTAGTTCTTTCATCCAAACTTCAATGCAATGATTTCTATGGGAAGTCCCATATTTTCCTCTAATTGACCAGAATGCATACATTTTTTCTTCCTTGAAATACTTAAGTAGAATGCTTTTTATTCATAGCAATACTTTGCAGTATCAACAATCAGTATCGACTAACAACCAGCTTCCAGAAAGTCCACAAGAGGTGTTGATTATGGTGAACAGTTAGAAGCTCTCAAGAAATATTTGCATTTCCGAGTGTACGTGTCAGTTGCAAACCATACTTTTGTCATCTACCAATATACAGAACACTTTTCTAGATAGAAAAATCAGACCAATAAAAGTTTGAATTTGATGTGCAGGAAGGACGCAGAACAGGATTTGCACATAACCTCCGAGTCTCCTTTGCTTTGGCATAAGCACAGAATTTGTTCCAGCTTATCCTAAGCTTTTTGTTGTGCCAATTAAATACATGTCTTATTTAAATGTTGAGTTTAGTTATTAGAGAATTTAAACAGGGTAGCTGAAAGAAAGATAAGCTAACGGCATCTAATGTGTCTCACAGGGATAGCAGATCCTTTATTCAGAAGCTGATGTGTATAGTGGATATATTGGCAACATTAGAGTCTGATCAATTTATTTAAGTCTCTCACTAGGACAGCCTTGTGAAATAAACATTTTTACCAGACCCAGACTTCTGGTCAGAAATTAATGTACTTCACAAAAATCCTTGGGTTTTATGAACTAAGGACATAGGTCATTCTTTTCCTTTAGGAAACCCAAAGAACAGTTGTTATACAATACTGCAACATATGTTTGGATGGAACAAACCAAATTAACATTATCTATTCAGCTTCTGGAAGACAAAACAAGTAGTTCTCATTTAAAGCAATTTAAAATTATAAAATTTAAAAATATATGTAAGCCCATATATGTATATATATTCAGAAGCAGATATCAAATTTTACTTATAAAGACATGAAGACTCAGAAACTGTCACAGATGGGCAATTTAAGGACAGAAAACACCATGTTCTGACTCTAACTCCCTCTCTCTCATTTTTCTCTGCCCAGTTCCTCACTAAAGGGCTGAGGGTAAACCGTGGCAGTAGCAAGGGTGGGAAGAGAAGAATAGAGAGTGAATGAGTGAAATTGAGCCTGCGAGAGGGGGAGGAAAGCTGTTTTAAGTGTCTGTCTTTTTGTTATCTGTTACTCAAATTAATAATGAAATATTTACTTTATTTAGCAATAAATTAAGCTGAATTTTCCCCAAACTGAATCTGTTTACCCACAGCAGTAATTGGTAAGCAATCTTCCAGTCTTTAGTTTCATCCACAAGCTTTTTCATTCCTCTTCTTCCTATTTTCTCTCCCTGTTAGACTGGGAGCAGCTGGGTAGGTGTTTGGCTGTCAGGTGGGCCAAATCCATCACACCGGTAATCTCAGGAAGAATAACCTTATTCTTGTAGAATAAATACTGAAACTCCCAGCAGATTTCATGGCACCCAGCTTTCACACAAATCATTTATCAAACTCATTCTCCCTAATTGCATTAATTCTTTTTGTGTAAAATGTTCTCAATCTCCAATGATTTCTGGGGAAATTTTAGTATGTGCGTTCAACAAAAAGAGAGTTCTACTGAGACCCTGAGACAGGAACGAGAAAGTTAAATTTCCCATCTGGTATTTTTTAAGTGGTTAACAATATGCTTTCTCATCCCGGTCACTGAATTATAGAACACTTATTATGATGTAGTGTTTCACGTCTTTGTGTCTAGAGTAATCTATCTTTTTTTAAGGGACACTGTGAAGGACAATGCTTTGACAAGTACACCTGTGCCAGTGATTTTTCTGAATTAAAATTGAAGGCACACAGCAGATCTCTCTGTGCTCCCTATCGTGGCTGCTGACCAAATAGCAGAGCACTAGCTTCCTGGCTGGCTGTTGGGCCCACTGCCCGACAGACCCTTTTGCTGGGATCCCCTGGGATCCTTACTGCTACCGGACTATGGGCAACATTGGGTGCTAAAGGACAGGCAGAGCACACTGGCTGCTGCCAGGGCACGTTGCCAACTGCTTACGGGATAGGCTGGTGTGCTCCACACAGCCTTGGCTCAAAAGGCTGAGGATGTGTGACAACACCACAAAAGAACTGACCAGTCAACACCTGTAGGAGCTGGCTCTGCTTCCCTTGGTGTGTGAGCATATGCTCCTACAGTAACAAAAAGCTTCTGCCTGGAATAACCTTAACAGGCTGCTCATTTTATTCCTGGAAGGGTTTAATTCTTCTGTTTTACTGCATTGTACAAAAAGCTTCAGACAGCAGAACTGAAAAATTATTTCTCTTTCAAAATTCTTACAGGTCACTTGTAGTAAGCAGAGGCACTCAACTATTAAGAACTCTTGTTACCTCTCAGTTATATAGAATTCACAGTTCAAGCAGGAAAGAAAGAAAAGCTGTACTCCATACTTGGTTTTCTCTTCACTTCGCTTTGCAAAACTCTTAGTGGGTGCAGAAAAACCCAATTGTTTCAATAATAGGGAGATACAGCTTCTACACTAGCTCACAAACATTTTGTGTCTAAGATTCTTGTGTCTGAGTGCCCATTATTCTGTATTGCGTTATATCTTTCCTGCCTCTACAAAAGAGGTTTTAAACGCCAAAAAACCCCTCAGATTTTTCCATACACTTGTCATGCATTTCCTGGGACAGACATTGACTCCACAGTGCACAACACACTGAGTCCTGCAAAGATAAGTGCAACATTTGCCTTACCAGTTCTCAGAGCTTTCTGTTTTGAAAGGCCCACACAGACCAGAATCAAAGACCAATGCTGGTGCCATTTAGGGTGGCTCATCTCTTTCCCCTTACCACATCATACTTACCACAGTTGTAACTCTATGGCAACTTTTCTATAGCTGATGCTTTATGAAATGAACGTGCCAGAATTGCACAGGACAGTAGCCACACAGACTAACCAGCCATTGAAGCTGTGTTACCTAGGGAATTTTAATTGTTAGCAGGCTGAACAGACTCTGTCAAATCTAACTTCTGATTTTAAAGTGCATTTTTATGTACTAAATACTTGTATTGTAAAGGTATCCCATATCTGAGAACAGGTGTGGTTTTGCCCCTTTTTTCTCAGGCAAGGATCTGAGGCTCATTCTCCACATGGGATATTATTAAAGGCTGACTTCAAGCATTCCGATACCTAAAAAGCAGGGGACACTTTTCTTTTAGAAATTTCTTGCAAAGCATAATAAAATTACTAATGGCTTATGAAAAAAATATGTATTTATGCAAAATGGAAGCACAAGGGACTATGGCACCCATGAATGTGTAGAATCTTAAAAAAATAAATTATTAAGATGCAAGACAATTTGATCACCAAATACTCATCACATACATTGACACAACAAATGTGTATTTTTTGTTGTTTTGACCACAGACAGCTAAAGAAGTCAGAAGTTGGAGCAATAATCTGTTAATTTAAAGAGAAAACAATCAGAGATGAATACCAAATCTATGAAGAGTAAACTTTCAGTATGGGGCAATAAAAACCGAATGCATGTATACAGGTATTATATAGATATACACTCATGTAAAAGGGAAATTTGGTGGAAAGCAATCATGCATTTACAGCAGCTGGCAAAACAGAAGAATATTTTCTCATCTTTAGAAAAAATGTGAGACACTGAGGATTTTCAAGGCATTAGAATGATTGATTTCACTCCAAATGAAATCAGTTGAAGTTGCTCCACTTAACTACAGCACTAGGTCACCTGTTTATACAAGTCTTTTCAACTGTAGAGTGATATTTTCAAATTTTCTGGCAAATAAAAAAAGGAGAAGATTAAATGTATACTATAAAGTGGTGGAAAATAAAGCAAGGAGAAAAAAAGGTAATTTGACCAAGTAAATAAAAGCAGACAGAAACATCAGCAAAACATAATTAAATGTCTACAGTTAAGCTGTAGCCAATTTGGAAAAAAATCAGATTTTACTAATTAAATATAAAAATAAATCATCATCACTATTTAGTGAAAACTTGCTTTTTGTACATCAGTGAATGTTGGAAGTAGAGTTTATGACTCTGTCCTGTGCTTTTCAGAGAAGAAATCAAGAACTGTACAGATAAAAATCACATTCTGATGGATGTATTTTGTGCTGAGAGAATGTGATGACTTATGCTTGTACCTGTCATTATCTTGATGTACTACATCTTTAGTAGTGAGAAAACTGTTCTTTACTTTGAAATTCAATATACTTCTAGGAAAATAATTAATTCAGAGAGGCAGAAATTGAAAATAGAGTCTAACTTTTACATATTTTATAAAACATGAACAGTAACTAAACTATATTCAAATACAAATATTTTCAGCCACTGTGATTTTCAGATCTTTAAGGGGCATGCTCAGAATGGACTTTGGTCTTCAGCTTTTGTCCTAGGCTAACAGACAAGTTTCCGATTTGAAACTCACCTTAAGTTCTACCCAAAAAACCCTAATATTGCCTTCACATGCACGCATATAAATTATTAAGGTTTAAAAATCTGTCATTATATTAAAAAGAACAAAGAAGAGTTTCACTACCCTGCACTGCCTCATTTACCTTGTGTTCCTTTTTGCACGAGTTCATTACAGAATAAAACTGTCCCTGCCACCATAAATCTTGAGGAGTTCAAAGCTATGCTGCTCCATAATTATGATTAGGCCTCTAACTGCAGCTTGACTTCAGTATTTAGGAACTGATAGCTAAAAGTTAGGACTTCTTCAGCCTTGCATTTAACACATAGTGAATCCTAACAATTAATAAACCCAAGAGTTCATTAAATGGAACAAAAAAATTAGCCACTCTGTGTATTATTAAGGATAGCCTCATTTTCTTAAGTATCTGGAAGTGGCTATAAGCACACCAAAGGTAAGACACCTCATTGTAACTCAGAAAGCATGTGTAGATGCCTCATATTTTACACTACTTTGCATAAAGGCCTTCTGTCACCACCAAAGTGGAAATTTATTTCAAGAATAGGACTGTTCTTCAAAAATATCATTGCATATATCCAATGCTTTGCTATTTAGACATTGCTAATTTCCTATGTGGTGGAGTAAATGCTGGCTTACTGCATGGTGGAATAAATATTGGTTTTACAGGATATCAAGTTTAAGCTGCCTTATCCAAAACCTCAAGTGACCGTGGACAGAGAGAGTAATCAATCATGTAAGGGTGAACTCAGGTGTTTTTATGAATTTTTAGAGGTAACTGCTACAGTAAGACTATAATTTATACAGAAGATGTTTTTTCATTGGTCATGGTTAATTGTCAGAATGTCAGCAAAGTATATCACTAAGCCAGCTACAGAACAGTTTTTAATGACTCTGGGACTATTTTTTCCCTCTATCACTAGGAGCACCAGCTAAAACTGAAAGACTGAAGCAACTGAAGTTGATGAAGTCAGTTGAGAGAAATCAAAGGACTGCTAATGAAAT
This sequence comes from Hypotaenidia okinawae, assembly GCA_027925045.1. Taxonomy (NCBI): domain Eukaryota; kingdom Metazoa; phylum Chordata; class Aves; order Gruiformes; family Rallidae; genus Hypotaenidia; species Hypotaenidia okinawae. Next base: position 85,796,418 of record BSDF01000002.1, on the reverse strand, counting down.
AATAAATTAAATCATCACTGAAGATTTACCTAAAGCTAAACTACAGAATCTTGGTAGAATGGTGTATTAATTTCTATTTGAGAAGAACAAGGACTTAAATGAAAATGCCATGGTTTTCTCTGTGGAAACTATTGCCACAATCCATGATAATATTGCATTTCTATCAATTGTCATTATTACACTGTTGGAAAAAGGAAATAACTGTGTCATGTTTGATGCTTTTATGGACAGAAATTTAACTCTGTTAAAAATATTTTACAAAAAGATGGGCCACTATCAAGTTATTTGATGCTTGACACTGTCTTTATCTGCTAATAATTCAAAACTAACTTTCAGAGGTGTCTGTAATGAACAACTGAAATATGAAAATAAACATTTATTTCCAACTATGTATTTTGTTCAAAATAGGTAAATAAAATTCCAGACAAGACATCATTCAGAGGGGTATTTATGACCACTGGAAAGAGTTGGAAGTTAAAAGAGCTTTTCTGTTATTTCTTCACTTCCACCAAACTCTGAATACTTTTCAAAAAATTCTGGAGATACTGCCTTTGTCTGCTTTATCACAATGGCACCTTGAAGCACATCCCCTAGGAGAAGGTTACCTCAACACCCTGAGATACAAAGGTCTTTGGAATAGTTCACAATCTCTGGAAACTAGTTTTATACAGTAACTCAAAACCAACAAACACAACTGCATTTTTTTGGTGCTGCATATTGTACAGGTCATGAGGAAAGTAGGTTGATAGCAAATGAGAATATGGCTATTTCTTTCACAATACCAAAGTTTTTTCATATACTAGTTTTAAAATCCTATCCAATACATGTTTTCATTTAAAGTTTATGATGCAATACATTAAATAGAACAAACTTTGTAATTAATTTTTTTTAAAGTGGGTTAGAAAAGTGCAGAAAAAAACTAGGTCAACAGCAAAGGATTTTGTTGCTGTTCCCGATACTGAAATATTCAAATCATTACCCCAACTTACTTCCACTGGAGGAACATGCCGACCTTTTGGGAAAATGGAAATTTAGTTTAAAGTTAGCACTTCAACATCAACAAAAGTGTACAAAAATTGTATGTGTACAGGACAGTACATACTTACAGGCTTGGTAGAATGAGCATGCCATTTTAGAAACCTTGCATCATCTAATTTTTTCATGATCATATGAGAGTTAACTAGCCTCTCTTTTTGCACAAAATTTTATACCAATTCCTATTTTAAACACAAGGCAGGAGAGAATGGTTCTTTGGGTCAAAGAGATTTGTGCGATGTTGAGAGTTTTTATATAGCAACTATTTTAAGACTGAGTTCACAAAACCTGAAATGTTCATCTGAAGAAAGTGGAGACATACATTTAGGAGAATACTCTATTAAAATGACATACTATTGCTTTCAGAAATACTGTGAATCCTTGTGCGGTTAGTTTTGGTTTGGGGGTTTTTTTTTGTTGGTTTCTTTTTGTTGTTGTTTGTTTGCTTTGTAGGGGTTTTTGGGTTTTGTGGGGTTTTTTTTGTTTGTTTTTTGTTTTTTTTTTTTAAATTATCCTTTGTTTCGTCCAGGAAAGACGTTTATCACAAATCATTATCACTGTTCCCTTTAGCTTTATCCTAAAGGCATCCTTCTGTGAGGACAAAAGAGTAAAAGTGTGTGTGAAGATCCTTGTAAGTATTGAGGTCAGGAGAAGATTTTGCAGTCAGGTTAAGAGCACTTTGAGAGGAAGTCCTGTTAACGAAGATGAATGAATATACAGGGTTTGTTGTGAGGAGCCCTCCCCTCGCACAGATCTTTTGTGATTCATGCATGACTTCACTGATCTGTTTTCATTCAGTCTGAAGTCTCTTCTCATTTTGCAAGCAAGTGAGGTAGTTAGCTAAGGAAGCTCTGCAACCCAGGACTGGAGGGCTTGCAAGACACTCTGCTGATGATTTCCAACTCTGGCCCACCTTTCCCTCCCTATTTTCTCTTTGCCCAGAAACGTATTCTGTTTATTCCGGCAGAGAAGGACGTTCATATCCAAAGTAATTCTCCCCAAATTAAGTAGTTCTATGTTATTAAACAATCACTAGAAAATGACGATGAATTATCTATGTTTCAGTAGTTAAAATTATTTAGTATTTTTGATGTTTAAACATAGCTTCTAGCTTCTAGAAATTATCATTAGTTCAGATCCTGTGTAGAGAAATATATTTAATCCAAACAATGGAAATGTTTGGATAGATATGATGTTTTAGGAGTCTGTGAGGATAATAACAAAGGATATAAATTATTGTCTTTGCTATTGACTCTTCATTTTAAAGAAAGATTAGAAAGATCTACCAGAAACAAAAATTAACTTCAAAGGTTACTTGTTTGAAATAGATGTCTGATATTGTGTGATACGTTGCATAGGAAAAAAATAATCTATCTATTCAGAAGAAATAACATGCTTTGTTCATTGGAAATGAACAAAGCCGATCTAAAAAAAAGGGAAATGAAAATAATCTATCTTCCTCATATTAAAAAGCAGAAAGACCGAATCTATCCTATTGCTGATTTGGGGATAGTAGAAGCAGGGAATGGCTGAAAGAAACTATAAAGACCTGCTTTGTTTGAGGATTTTTTTTTGGCCTTGCAAAGAATCTCAAAGCATCTCTAAATCTAGATTATCAATGTTACAATCTGAACACTCCTGCAGTATTAGAGAGTGCCAAGAATTAACTTTAACACCAGTTATTTCATGACAACTGGGCTGTAGCACAAAATAGGGTTTTAACACAAGCTAGGAATAAAGTAGAAATCTAAAGGAATTCTAAATACAAGAGGTCCATTCAGTCTGCTTGACTACCTTCTTTTACAAAAATCTGCAGTGAAAATGATCTTATAAAGCCCTCAAGAAAATTTTGTTCTTGTTTATAATTACCCTTGCAGGTAGAAAAGGTCTCTTAATGACTGATCATCTATGATAATTACATATTAACAGTCCTTAAACCAACCAAACAACATAGAATAAAGAACAACTGACAGACCATTTTTAGTAAGATATTTTTCTAGGGAAACAGTCTTTTTTTAGTCTCTTCTTTTCTACAGCGAGTAAAGCTCAATTGTTTGACTCAGTCCTCACAGATTGGTGTATCAAATATCTTACATTTCGTGTTAGACTCTTTTAAAATCCCTCTGCTAACAAACTAGACACAGCATTTGGCAAGGTTTTAGTATTTGCAAGTATTTCCACACTGTAACAAGGATTTTTTTAATATTTTCTTGAAGTCCAGGTACAGTTTTTTCTTCTCAAGTTAACATAACACTTGGGTATATGAGGCAATGCAGTCTGCACATTCCCCAGTTTCATCTCAGCAGAGTCCAAGTCTCGAACAAGATGCTGAAGATGTGAAAAAGAATAAATGATTAATGTTTGTGGATACAATATATTTAAAGTCTCTCTTGTCCATGTATGCTTGTCTGTGTATGGTTTCACCAAGTGTGTGATTTTTTTTTTCCTTTTTTTCTTTTTAAGGAGCATTCTTTGGGAAAGATGTTAAAGGAGATATCACTCAGCAAGTTAGAAATTTATTGCAATGAGATTGAAGATTGAGCCTGTGCAAAAAAAACCCCAACAAAAACCACCCCCAAAAACCCCCAAATAATGGCATAAATTCAGAAGTTTAACCATGTAAAAAATAAATCCGGATTCCATCAGACTTGGATTACTACCAAGTCAGTTATTTCACCTTAGGTATAACGTGGGATAAATTCTGACAGAGATCTCATTCATAAAGGAAACAATGTAAGAGGGATTGATTACCATCATGTGTATCTCCTACTTCCTTAGCAGAAGAAATAGCCTCCAGAAAAAATGTCTTCATAGACAGAAAGGGTAATGAACAATTTCCAACTGTGTAGAATATCAAGTTTAATTCTGTGGAGAAATAAGGTTTCTTGTTAGCAGAAATAGCTTCACAAATCTCTATTAATCCATTAAGAATAGCAATGAAATGAAATGAGGAGGAAAGAAAGGCGAAGGAAATGGCTGACACAAGAATTTCAAGCTCCTACCCTAAACTTAATTTTAGCACCTGAAGGCAGAGGTCTGTGGCAAGCAGCAGTCCAGACCATAGGACCTAAATAGGTATTGTGGCCTGTTTTATTTTGTGAAGGACAGGACCTCTGGAAACTGGGTGGTGTATTATCATCAGCAGAGTGAAGAACCAAATCAACTCTGCTGTTACACAGCTCAATTCCTGAGACAAATTGTCCACTTTCTTTGTCAGCCAAGATTGCAACAAAACTGGCACAGTCTGTAACAGCTGTTGCAATTATAAGAACCTGCACTTGCTCCATTTTTTGTCTTTCCAGAAAGATGCAGGCAACTAATAAGTTACAGTGTTCTCTGCAGTGCAGAGCAGACACTAAAATCAGACAGGAGCATGTATATGATCTCACTACAATGTTAAATATCTAAGCACTAATTTGGATCTTGCCTTTCAGTGATTAATCATAGAATCATAGAATGTCCTGAGTTGGAAGGGACCCATAAGAATCATCAAGTCCAACTCCTGGCTTCACACAGGGCCAGCCAAATCAAAGCCTGTGACTGAGTGCATTGTCCAGACACTTCCTGAACTCAGCCAAGCTCAGTGCTGTCTCCAGAAAACTCCAGCCTTCTAGGGCCTTCCTCTATTCTCTTACTGCTCTGTGATGGTTTTAATTACCTGTGCCATTATGAAAACAGTGAAGGCCAGACATAAAAAGACACATGTATTGTACCAGCAAAAGGTGCAATGCTTTCTGCTTACTCTGGAGTCTGGGTTTGGTGGATGCTGAATGTCAGATTCTTAACCACTTTTTTAAAGAATTTTAATTCATCTCCAGAAAAAAAAAAAAAAAAAAAAGGATACCCATGTGAGTGAGTTGAATCTGTAGCTTACTCTTTCCTAAGGCTAGAGTTCTCCTTCAGTCATTTGCAAAGCTTACAACTGTTTCTTTCCAAAAAAGGGGCACTGAGTTTTCCACCTTAAGCAATGCTGCGTGATAGCATTAAACAACACAAGCAGTCCCTTTCTAGAATAAAAGCATGAAAGCTGGAATGTTATCAAATGCTATTCACTTGTTTCTAGTTTCTCTTTGACTGTTACACTCAGAGCTAGAGGCCAGAACCCAAATCTCATTCTATGTGACAGCAGAATGGGTTGGGTTTTTTTGTCATGAACCTGTATCAGCAAAACAGCATTTTGCCTTGAAATCTGCTTTCCTCAAGGTATCAAACAATAAGAGCAACTATATCTTGTCTTTGCAGAGAAAGAGAACCTCTAATAGGATCTAAAGACAGACATCTTACTAGAGCCAGCCCTGGGAAAAGAGAGTAAGCTTTTGCAACTCAAACAGACATAGCAGAAGCCAATTAATTTAACAGTGTTTTATACTGGAGGGATGAGATTTAGGCAGCTCTGAAGCAAGAAGAAGGAAAGACTTTCATTTAGACTTCCTACCTTTGATTTTTCTAAGTGAGTCACCATCACTGTAGTTGATGGGTCATTGACAGGGTCATCCCCATCGTTGGCAGAGATGTATTCTTCCTGTGGGTATTCACAGTGGTCCCAAGGGCAGAAACCCTCAGAGGTCTCTGCCTGCTGCAGAGAAGACTGTTCTTTAATGGACAAGGTACTTGTTGCTTTCTATTTATTTTGATCTTGTAAATATTAGATGAATATTGAATTCTTATAGAATCATATAATGGCCTGGGTGGAAGGGACCTCAAAGATCATGGACACCCTCCACTAGACCAGCTTGCCCAAAGCCCCATCCAACCTGGCCTCGAACACTGCATCTACAACTTCTCTGGGCAATCTGTTCCAGTGCCTCACCACCCTCACAGTGAAAAATTTCTTCCTAATATCTAACCTAAATCTACCCTCATTTTCCTGTCACTACCCTCCCTGATAAAAGAGTCCCTCTCCTGCTTTCCTACAGGGCTCCCACTTCAGGTACTGGAAGGCTGCAATAAGGTCCCCCCAGAGCCTTCTCTTCTGCAGACTGAACAAGCCCAACTCTCTCATCCTGTCTTCACAGGAGAGGTGCTCCAGCCCCCTGATCATCTCTATGGCTTTTCTCTGGACTTGCTCCAACAGCTCCATGCCCTTCTACTGCTGTTGGCCCCAAAGCTGAATGCAGCACTCCAGGTGAGGTCTCACAAGAGTGGAGTGGAAGGGGAGAATCACCTCCCTTGACCTGCTTGTCATACTTCTTTTGATGCAGGCCATATCCAGTCAGCTTTCAGGGCTGCAAGTGCACACTGCTGGTTCATGTTGAGCATCTCACCAAACACCACCACCAAGTCTTTCTCCTCATGACTATGCTCAATCCATTGTCTGCCCAGCCTGCAGGACCTTGTCCTTCTCTGTGTTGAACTTCATGAGTTTAGCAAAGATTCATTTTCAAGGTCAGGGTCCCTCTGGACAACATCCCTTCAGTCCAGGGTGTTAACCACACCACACAGCTTGATGTTCTCTGCTGAGGGTGCACTCTATCTCACTGTCCACATCTCCAACAAATATGTTAAATAGTGCTGATCCCAATAGCAACCACTGAGAAATGCCATTCATCACTGGTATCCACTTGGACATAGAAGTTTTGACTGCAACTTTTTGAGTCTGACCATCCAGCTGATTCCTTACCTATTGAGTGGTCCATCCATCAAATCCATGTCTTTCCAATTTAGAGACAAGGATATCATGCAGGACAGTGTCAAATGCTTTGCACAAGTACAGGTAGGTGACATAATTTGTTCTTCCCTTGTCTATAAATGCTACAACCCCATTGTAGGGCACCATATTTGTCAGACACAATTTGCCCTTTATGAAAACCATTTTCACTATCACCAATAACCTCTTAATTTTCCATCTTGATTTTTGAACTAGCAACTCCTTTTAGACTGGCATTTTTTGTGAATGTTACAAACATATTATTAAATCTTTCTTTTAAACCATTAATGAAAATATCAATTAGAATTTGGCCCAAGCCAAATGAGTGTACATATGAAATATCATCTCAGGTTATAAGTGGACCATCACTATCTACTGTAACAGTACACACTGAGTTGGAAATTTGGCTTATAGACATGTTATCTAACCTAATAATCTTCCTAATGTTACAGATATCATGTGGGCTAGTGCCAGTAAGTTTATTGAGGTCAATATATTTCTCTAGTATTCCTTCATTCTTATCTTCTAGGCCAGTTACATTGTCAAAAAGAATTGCAGTGATCAGAAACAGTATATGTTCTTTATTGTTCTTGTCATTCATTGTTTTTAAATTGATTACTCAGTGATTTGAAGACAAGTTGAAGCATTAAATCTATAATTCATCATCTATGTTTTTTTCTGTGCGGTTTCATTTGGGAGGGTAAAATTCCTAAGATATCAAACCCTAACTATTTCTGCAAGAATAATTTGAAATTGTCTCAATTACTTATCGGGTACTTCAGGATGAATTTTATAATTCTTTGCACATTTGAACCTCTTTAACTTACCCTATCCAAAGTCACCCTTCATAGATTTTGTAGGACAGTGCCCTACATACTGTTTTCCAATAAATAATTAGGTACTTAGTCCCACATTGCTGTCATCCTTTGGTTACTGCTGTTGCCTGATCAAAAATTTCATCTACAGCTTCTTTTTGATAAGGATATTTCTTTTGTTCTTTCTCCTTTTATCTTCACCCAGAGAAATGCAACAAATTTGCCTCTCACCTCTTTCTCAACTTCAGAGAGTGACTTCAAAGCATTCTTGATCTACAGTGTAATATTGGTTTCCTTTTTTCCTGATTGTGCTTCCTGAATAAACTATTTCTATTTTACCAGCCTTCCAGTTCTATTGATTTATTTCACCAGCTTTCCGTGATGTTGAATTACCAAGTTTTTTGGTTGTAAAGCAAGATTTCAGATCCTTTCTCAGATCCTTTCTCTTCAGTTCCTGTGTTGTTTTGAGTTGATGTGTAAGTTATGTGTTCAAACTGACTCTTTTTAGTTTAAAGATGGCAGAAGAAAATGCCTTTATATGTCAATATAAGATTGGTGTTGTGAAGCAAGTCATAACGCCTCCATGAGGCTGCATGATCACGGATATGGAAATGCAACATTAAAAAACTTGGCATAGAGTCATAGACTGGTCTGTGTTGGAAGGGACCTCAAGGATCATCAAGTTCCAACCCCCTGCCATAGGCAGGGACACCCTCCACTAGACCAGGTTGCTCAAAACCCCATCCAACCTGGCCTTGAACACTGCCAGGGAGGGGTATCCAGCGAGAAATCAATCCATTAGTATGTATCAGGTCTGCAGTTTATTTTCATTGGAAATGCCTAAAGAAACTGGTGCTGAGTCAATACTAAGGATGCAAATGTAAACTTTTTAAGTGACCAAAGGTAGTGAAGGTTCACACTAAGAAGGCAGTCTTCTCAGTGGTGATATTTCAGGATGTCTTCTAGCAGGGTGATAATGAATACTGCTATTGATGTCTTTAGATGATGATTTTGAATGTCGTAACTTTAGAGAAATATTATTGAGTGCCTTCATTTTGCAGACAACAATGATGCAATAATTTTGGGGAACCAGGGAGAGGGGATTATGAGGCAAATTCTTGTACATATAATAGTTTCACCATAGTATTACCAGGCCATATGATCTATATAATTTTATTTACTAATTTCTCCCATTTATTGAGTGCTAACATTCTTCTCAGTTCAGACTAGCTTCCTGAGGGAATCCTAGTGCAAACATTGAAACATCCAATGTCTCCTACTTGAATTCCTTCTGTTGGTTAGTTCACCAAAATCTGGTGAAGTTCAACATTAGCTTGCCTGAGCATAGTGTCCACTCAGCCAGTAACAATGCTGGAAATACTTTCATTATACTGAACATCCTGTTACAGCCAAAGGGGAATATGCCATACATACAAAGCCACAAATTAATTGATAAACTTATTGAATTCTTGATAGTCTAATAATATATCTCCAGTTAACAACACTACTAATAAGTATAGTCCAAATTAATACAGCAAATCCTCATTAAGAATAATATCCCTAAAACAGTTACACAAGAAAAACTCCAAATATCTATTTCTTAGATACCTGTGCAATATCCTAGTGGGTACTAACACCAGTATTGACCACTTTCCTCAAAGTGAGGCACCATGGGTGACCCAATGAGCAGTTGTCATCCCAAATTCTTCACCATGGAATATACAATATTTATAGGTGGGATACCTTTCTCCACAGCCTCAAAGACAGCTAGGGGCTATTTTTTATATATTATCGCAGTGTCTCTCCTTCTCACTGTTTCCCAGGCAAAGTTACCTAGACACATGCTACACTTTCCCCAGTGCACTTGCCCTAGATGGACTGTTTGTCCCTCAGTGACAACATGTACGCTGCAGTGGCTACTCTTCCTGCAGCCCCAGGCACCCCCAGAGTGAAGGCAATGCAGGGAGGCAACAGGTATGTGGCCACCAGACAATTTGTGCCAGGGCTAAATCCAGCTCCTGCCATAGAAAGCAGATGTGTCCTGAGATTCTGCACTGCCAGCTCTGAGCTGAGCTGGTGATTACTAGTAATGATAAGGACTTATTATTGGACTTACTATTCCTTGCAGTTTGCCAGTAATGATTCTGATTGTTATCCAGACAACTTCCACTTAAGCACATCAGGGAGGAGTTTACTTCAGCCTAAATACCATATCTAATATCTTCTCTCTTTAGAGTAGTTTTGATGCTTTCATGGGGTATTGCTGTATATAATGATGGATTTCAGTCTGCTGTCCTTACCTATATGGCCAAGCCAAACTGTAAAGACAGAAATGTAATCCAAACCAATGGTAAGTCCAAAGAAAGACACATTTGTAAGATGCTTGTAAGATCAGCATAGAATTTTTCCACAGAGTTGATGACATCAAATTTAGGGGTATAATCTTATGGTCATAGAAAAATTATGATTTTCTGAAGTCTTTAATCCCATATCATGAATGCCGATTATAAATTGGGGCATTATGCCACCATTGTGGAAATCTGAATTCCAATCTGAAATTCTCTGTACTCTAGACTGCAATTTTAAGAACTGTTTTGACCTCTCAAACTCTTCTAACATACTTCATACGTAAATGCAACACTACTTAAAAACATTTCAGAGGCAATCACTGATGCCAGAATAGGAACAGCAAAACTAGCATTCCTCAAGCAGATGGAGATATCCATCAAATGATTTAAATATTTATACTGAAATACATGTAAAATCTATGCATATTTTAAAAAACAGTAGTTAGGCAGTGCAGTTTCATTTAAAAGTTGTGTAAGGCAAAGGTTCAGTTTTATGATTATTTTTCCACTAATTAGTTGTTTTCATACCATGCTGCTTTTCTAGGTTGCATGCTCTTAAAAAAAACCTTAAAAGATTAATTTACCTCGATGAAAAATCTCATTCACTTCAAGATGATTTTTTTCAGGTCTTTCAAGAAGTTTTACTCAGATGAATAACACTTAAGCTTATGTGTACCTCTCTGTCAGTTTAAGGATTGATAAATCCATGTGTAAATCCTTGCCTATCGTGTGGCAAGGCTCTCATCCTTCCTTCTCTATTGCAAAAATAATTTAATAAAAATCATAAAATCATAGCAGCACAGAATCATAGAACAATTTGTGTTGCAAGGTACCACCTCCACTGCCACAGGCAGGGCCAGCTTCCACTAGATCAGGTTTCTCATCTTATATGGCCTTGCGCACTTAAATTTTAAGGAGAATTTAGAAACCTATGTAAAATCCATGGTTCACATACAATATTAAAAACCCACAACTTCCCAGGTGTGCTTCTGATTGCCTTGAAAATTTGTTGTATTTTTTTTTCTCACTCTGCATACTGTCCACTTAGGATGATTTACCATCTTCTTTCCTGTCTCAACCACATGGGAAAGCAGATAGAGGTCCAGCAAGGTCCAGGACCATGAGTCGTCTCAGAGCAGGTACAGCACAAACCCACATGCAGATTTCCCACTAAATGTCATTGCAACAATTCACTTTAAAAATGCTGGAAGGAACCAGCTTTTTTGTCTGGGATAGAGTTAATTTTCTTTATGGTACCTAGCATCACACTATGTTTTGGATATGTGCTGAAAACAGTAGTGTTAATACTGGGATGGGATGTTTTTGTCACTGCTGAGCAGCGCTTAGACAGAGTAAGCCTTTTCTGTTTCTGACACCGCTCCACAAGTGAGTTGACTGGCTGTGCACAAGAATTTGGAAGGGGACACAGAATGGACAGATGACTCCAACCGATCAAAAGGATATTCAGTGAATTGCAGAATGTTTTTGGTTGGAAGGGACCTAAGAGATCATCTAGTTTCAACCTGCCTGACAAGGGCAGGGACACCCTCCACTAGACCAGCTTGCCCAAAGCCCCATCCAACCTGGCCTTGAACACTGCCAGGGAGGGGGCAGCCACAGCTTCTCTGTGCCAGGGCCTCACCTCCCTCACAGTGAAGAATTTCTTCTTAATATCTAATCTAAATCTACCATCTTTTAGTTTAAACCTTTTAACCCTTGCCCTCCCTGATAAAGGGTCCCTCTCCTGCTTTCCTGTACCTCACCTTCCCCTCCAGGTGCTGAAAAGCTGCTCTAAGGTGCCCTTGGAGCCTTCTCTTCTGCAGGCTGAACAAGCCCAGCTCTCTCTGTCTGTCTTCACAGGAGAGGTGCTCCAGTCCACTGTGGCCCTCCTCTAGACTCAGTCAAACAGTTCAGTATCTTGCTTGTACTGAGGGCCTCAGAGCTGTACGCTATAGTCCAGGAGTGGTCTCACCAGAGCAGAGGCACAGAATCACCTCCTTTGACCTGCTGCTCATGCTGGTTTTGATGGAGTCCAGGATATGGTTGTATTTCTGGATAGCAACCACACATTACTAACTCATATTTAGTTTCTCATCAACAGACACCCCTAAATCCTTCTCCTCAGGGCTGCTCTCAAGCCATTCTCTGCCCAGCCTGTATTTCTGCTTGGGATAGTGCTGATCCATGTGAAGGACCTTGCAATTGACCTTGTTGAAGTTCATGCTGTTCTCAAACCTGTCAAGGCTTCCATACCACAGGATGTCACGCTCATCATATAAAACTAAGGGGAAGAAGGAAGCGGGAGAGGCATTCAGAGTGATGACATTTATCTTTCCAAACCACCTTTACACATCACAGATCTCTGCTTTCCTGCAGAAGGCTGAACACCTGCCTTTCCATGGAAAGTGGTGAATGAATTTCTTGGTTTGCTTCACTTGTGTGCACAGCTTTCGCTTTGACTATTTAACTGTCTTTATCTCAGCTTATGAGTTTTCTCACCTTACTCTTCCAGTTCTCTCCCCCCATCTTGCCCTGGGACAGGGGGAATTGAACAAGAGGCTGTGTGGTACTTGGCTGCCGGCTGTGGTTAAGCAACGGTATGTGGCTATAGTGTTTGCCCAAGGACTTATGATGACATGAGTTCGAATTGGCTTGAGCTCTCTCCAGACAACTTCCTGTGGCTCTGGAGAGCTCTGAATGGCCAGGCCGCTTCACAATAGCAGCTGTGCTACTACTAGGGAAAGGCTATGAAAGACTTTTAAAGATTCATGACATCCAGGCACAATAATGGTCATGAGAGCCTGCCTCTCTAATCTCATAATGAAGCAACTTGCTTTAGCAATTTGTATTAAGTAGTTCCTGAATAAAAATGAAGTAAATTAGGGAACGTTCCTAAGATACATGAGATACCTGGTTTGAATCCTGAGTGTTCCATTTCTAACAGTAGCATGAAGGACAGGCAAAGGCAATCACGCCTTCTTTGTATGCTCTTTAAGAAAAAATGTTAATGCTGTTTTGTTATGTTTTCCAAGTCAGGAGCTGTAACATCACTGTGGTTTAAATTATACCCTAAGATTTAAACATTAGGTATTAGAAGTCCTATCTTGTGAGAATGTGGAAGTTCTTTGCAAAAGGTGCTAAGTTTATACCAGATATTACCAAACAGCTCTGTATCCTATGTGTAAATTATCGTATTATGAAAAAATCTCACAGTACTTTATTGCATCAGAACATATGTATATATATATGTGCATATGTTTTATCTATATGTGCATATATATCCATACATATATATCAGCTAGAGAAACATCATGATATAACTATTTAGAAGAGTGGAAAATCAGGTCACTTTTAGACTGCAAAAATTGTCCTTTCCTCTATTTTTTTAATTAGTAAAACACTTGTTAATTGTCAGATATTAATATTTATCATCACCAACACATATGCAAAACTCTCTCTCTCGACAGTCATATTCTAAATTAGTTGTGTGTATATAGTACCATGGAGCAGGTGCCTTATAGGTAGTACCATTGGGTACAGTCCTTGGTCATTCTTAGTTGCAGGGGTCCCACTGCAAGTTAGTCAATGAGAACATTCAAAACTGAAACGAGCTTGTCTTTCTTTAGTTTCTCCAGTTCTCTTCTTTTGTTCTTCATGTGTTTACACTAGTGTCCTCCCATCAAAAGAGGAAGGGGGTCCCATATGGGGGTTCCCATACTGTTTATCTTCTCTTTCTCCTGTCAGTCATCCTTCTGATTTTGGAAGGATGTCCCTTGTGCTTATCTTGTTATCTGTCTGGAAGCTTTACTTCTCTGAATGCCTTTTATGTGCAACTAGACCTAGCTTTGTTTGCCTCTTTGGTGATTATGTTACTTGCACATTTAAGTAAAATTGTCTGCCTATGCCATCACTGTTGTAAATGTTATGTATGTTATAAATACACACTACTGTTAATTATAGTATTAAAAGTTTAGTAGTTATTGTATAGCTTGTGTTAACTATTTCCTGATTCATCCATTTATAATTTATCAATGTAACGACCTTAATCATTGGTTACATTCTCCTAATTTGTCTCAATTATTTTCACCTAATTTTTTTCAGTCTACTGTGAAAAATGTGGCATAAATCTTTCAGAATGAGAGAGCTCTTATGGAGGGAGACCACTACTTTCTGACTGTCAGCAGAGACGATTCATCCTCTTTTAACCACTAAGCTGGCCATGGCAAAACAGCTTTGCTTGTGCTGCCATTCATTATGGTGTGACACCCAGAGACAAAGATGCCAGTTCCCATCTACTAAGTGGTTATATCACTGTCTGTGTGGAAGGAAGTATTAAATTCCCACCAGTTGGATATTAATGCCTCTAATGCTGAAGTGGTTTACTTCTTTCTTTAATCAAACAGCCAAGAGAAATATAATTATATAGTACAAGTCTGAGTGGCAAATTAATCAAACCTCTTTAAAGTTCTTATTTTGCAGCTGGAGCATTGCCTGCTCTAGCTTAAAAGCATTTTGCCAAGTACTTAAAGTGCTCAAACCAGGAAGGATGTGCATTTTCTTGGCAAACGTCCTCTGGATCTACTTCAGCTATCCTTCTCCTACCTGTCACTCCAGAGTAGCAGTGCTTTGATAGTTCTCAAAGTATTTATTTTGCTACCCGAGAAGTAGAAAAGCAGCCGGTTATTTCTGGGTCCAGACATATTTTCTATTTGCATGTCCTGAGTTGTTAAATTGCAGTGAATAGTGACGTTTATCTTAAGAAATGAGTTGCTGAGAAGTAAATCAAAGTTTGCTTCAGTTTTATAAATGGCTACTCAGTGAGAACCAGTAAAGAAATAACTTTTGTAAATATTACTCAGTTACTGGAGTGCAACTTTCTCATGCTCCTGTGATTGTGGCACACTGACTGCCTAAAGAACAAGCTGTTGCAGAGCTGTTGATCATATGTACTTTCTGATAATCCTATAGCATTTATTTGGACTTTACCTAGTTCAACAGAATTTAACCTTGGGAGAGAATGAGTGGCTCTGAGGGGACTCTTAAACACCAGCCCTGAGTGGCACTTTTACCAAAACAAACCAAGTGAATGTCAACAAAGTAATTAAGTCTGGGAACAACACACCATCTGTTTCTTCCTAACCCACCTCCTGTGTTAAGGTGGGAAAGTGAGTGTGTCTGCCCAGAGAGCAGAATTAGCCTGCATTAATGTTGTTGAAGACATAGTTTTAAATTCTCAATCGTTAAGAGCTGGTTTGGACATCTAACCACCACTACCTGCAGGGTAAGACACCAGGTGTCTACTCTCCCATCTCTGTCCCTCTGTTCCTCACTGCATTCATTGTTCAGGCTAAAAGAGAGAATCTACTGACTACAAAACTTTTCAGGTGCCTTGTTACAATCAACCTTTTATTCTTTCTGGTATTGCTCTTTTCCTTGGTTTGTTTGTCTGTATGCAGGGACAGACAAACTGAGAAATCAATGGCTAATCCAACTTAAATTAACATGAATTTGAATAAAATAATTGTTCTTCCTGCTTTCACTGTACTGTAAGAAAGCAATATACGTAAAGCAGTTTGTTTAGTCATGTATTACACAGCTACCTCAGATTTCTTTCTGCTTTTGGCTCTCTCCATCCAGGAAAAAATAGAAAATGCATGGCAAGCATGCATTAGTAATTATTTTATTAAAAACATATATAAATTACCAGTGACTGCCAACTTGCAAAGGCTAACACTAGAGTATTGAACAATCAGGACAATCTGGAGACTGATATTATTAAAATGAAAATTTGTATGAAAAATACCCTTAACATTCCCCTGTAAAACAAGATTTGTACAATATAATTTCTATTAGTTTCAAGTAAAAAAAATGTCATGAAGTGAATATTTCAGATAAATGAGCTTCATACAAATGCATGAGGTCAGATTGAACTCCACAGGTACCCTATTGCATTACAAATCTCGTATCTCATGCTGGGTTGGCAAGAAAAGATGGGACATGGAGAACATACATTAAGTTTTCTAGAAAAACAGAGGTTTGCCAGGTTATTTAAAGAAGAAAAAAGTCAACAAGGAGAGACATCTGTAAAATTCCTGAATAACTATATGGTCCATATTTATTAACCATAGAGCTTGGAGGTAAAGGGTGCAGAAGGCACAAATGGAAATACCACCTGCACATAAATATGCTCAACTGTTTGGAGACAGGGTGTTTCCTTAGTTTTGGAAAAAAAAAAAAAATGCTCTCAACCTTCCCAGACCAAACAACACCCATACTATCCAGTTTAAAGCTTTATCAGTTCTGCAAAACTGATAATAGAAATGTGATAATAGAAATGGTGTTATACTTCCAGTAATACATACACAGGGGAATTGGTATCTTTGGTCACTGTACTTTTGATAATCAAACTTCCCACATGATTTTTCACTGATGATCTTCAGCACACACACACACAGAGCCAGTCACACGCTACGAGGAAGGTTGTGTAAAGAAAACACATGCTTTACCCCTTTCCTCATTTTGTGATCCACTTTTAGGACATATCCATGGGAAATGGCAGTATGGATCCAGTATACTCTTTCTGCTAGCCTGCTTAATTGTGTAGTTACTTCAGCAAGGTAACTATGCTTCACAGACTTGCAGCAGTTCTACAGCAAAGAAAATAACTCACATTAAACTTTGCTCTTTAACCTCCTTTTTTTTTTTTTTTTTCACTCAACTGTAACATATAGTGTTTGGCAAAAAGAATTTTGCCTAGAGTAAAAACTGATGGAACAGGACTACAAACCTTTTGTGCAGTGCTTGCAAATCTGGCACAATGCCTAGCTGTGCTTTCTGGACTACATTTGTCACTGCAAAGACATATTATACTACTGAGGTGAAGCAAAACAAGCTCTCCATATCACCTTTTGCAATCTCTTTGAAATAAACGCAATGCCTTCTGCCACAAAAATTAGATTAATTGTTTTAGTCAGGCAGCTCAATGTAATATTCATGTAATGAAAACTATCTTAGTCTACTCATCAAAAATGTAACTACAGCAGGGAAATAGATTTTTCATTATTTACATAACAACGAAGACATTAATTTGTGTTATCTGTTATAGTCTACTAATGAATAAACAACTAAATTGGATACCTCATTCTCTAATTGCAGTTAAAAAAAGGAAGTCATCACTCAGGGATAGTACCAGAATTAACCTTCCCTCTGTGGTTAATTTAAACATATGCAATACAAATAATCTTACTTGAAGCAGCTGGACAGCTCAGAAACATTCATTCTGTTTACCAGAAAGGCTGTAGTTACAAATATTCAAATGTACATATGTATCTCGGGTTCTGCTGCAGTCCAATTGGGAACTTGTAGGTCTCTCACATTTTATTATAACATTTCTATAATCAACTGCAAAGGGGAAAAATACAGTGACATCGCCACAATAAAAAAAGTGGCTTTAAACTAAAAGAGAAATTTATTTTTAAATTTAAAAAATCTATTTCGCCTAAAGTATTAGTAAAATAATGGAAGCAAAAGGAGGTGTTTTTTTTTTCTAGAGATACCATGTTTCAGACTGTATTCAAACCCTTACACTGTTCACCTCGTTCTTGGTCTAGCTCATTACACAGTTAAGGTCCCAAGCCTCATTGTTCGGACTTATATTCAAAGCAAAAGGTCTAATGGCTCGAATTATGAATAAAGCAAGAGACTACTATGAGCTGCTTTCTATATCAAATCAGTTTCTGGGGAGAAAATTCTTAGGACTCAGTAAGGTCACAGGAAGTCCCATGGCAAGCACTTATTTAAATCGTTCACTGGATCAATTACAAAGGTGCCTGGGAGGAAGGAGGGAGCAAGTAAATACTAACTAAGCTACAGTAATGTAAGGTTATAGTCTTCCTAAGCATGAACTTCTTTCTCTCTGGCCTGACAAGTGAGATTGTTCACAGATTCAGGATTTCTCTAAATGACTGCAAAAATAGATGCTGATAAACATAAACCAAATATTTGCCACTACATCTTAGATCTTTATTCTGACTAAAATGTAGCATAATTTCCACTGATGTCCAGATGAACAAGTTTTCTAAATCTCAGTTAACCTTTTAAACTTTCATTCAAGATAAAAACCAGGCATTTTTTAAATTCTGAACTTTAATTCTGGAGTTTTTTGACTGCAGACTTTCTAACAACAATTTGAAGGAAGCAAGTTCCATAGCATTCTTTTAGTAGTCCTCACAGACAGTAAGGCAAATTAAGGTATTTGTGATACACCAAAGGTAGAGCACAACCCAGCACTTAATAATGGCAGCAAGGGCTTTAATATTTCCACATTAACAGGAATAGGTGATATAAGTAATTTGGAAGAAAAAAATTGCTGTGATAATATCAATTTTAGCATTTTAATACTAGGTTGTTTCAACAATACAGCTAAAACAGTATTGTAACCTAATTTTCACCAATGGGTTTCATCATATTTGAACATACACTTTTACTTTGGTGCTAAAAATCTCATCTAATAACTCTAACCTGCAAAGACTGCTCCTTTTGTCAACAAAAATATACCAATATTTACACAGGCCTGTATCTTCCATGCATACCACCATTTGAAGAAGACAAGTTATATAATGAAATAAAAATTTCTTTGAACAAATTATTTCTCACTCTCAGTCCCTTAGAGTTTATATTATTTGGAAAATGCTTAATTTTATTTCATTTTTAGAACATCTATATATGATCTTTTTTAATTACACTTTAAACAGGGTATATGGAATAAATCTGCAGCATTTGAAGCTGTGCAGGAACAGAGAATTGAACATTGTACTGCACTGAATAGTTCAATGGGACTTGCTATATAGTCAGAATGATATATTTCAGATCAAGTTCTGACTTTCATCACACCTTTATATTGTGAAATAATCTATATTTAAGATGAGTGCATTTCTTTATTTTGATGAAAGCACATGTTAGAGAATAAAGGGCAATAGGATCAATCAAACCAGAATTACTCTTTATAACCTAGAGCTGAGTGTCCTGGTTTTGGCTGAGTTAGAGTTAATTTTCTTTCTAGTAGCTGGTGCACTGCTATGGTTTGGATTAATATGAGAATAATGTTGATAACACATGGGTGTTTTAGTTGTTGCTGGGTAGTTAAGGTGCCTATTTTAACTAAGTCAAGGACTTCTCAGCTTCTCATGCCCTGCCAGGTGCACAAGAAACTGGGAGAGCACAGCCAGAACAGATGCCCCAGGCTGGCCAGAGGGATATTCCCAGACACGGAACATCACGCTCTGTATAGAACTGGGGAAGAGAGGCAAAAGGCAGATCTACTCTTCGGAAACAGACCAAGCATTAGGTTGTTTATTTTTTCTTTCTGCATGTGATTAGCAATACCATTTGTGCATCATTTTTATTATTATCGTTGTTGTTATTATTATCCTCTTCATTGTTATCCTATGAAACTGTCTTTATCTCAACCCATGAGGGTTTTTTTGTAGTCCACTCCCCTTGGAGAGATGGAGATGCAGTGACTGTCCTTTCATACAGACGTAGCCTGGTGGGAACCTTGTGGGAATCTTCTTAAGAGCTAATCTGTCCAAGACTAAGAAATTCCTCAGTGTATCTTTTTTATAATTGTCACTTTGTACTTCAAGAATTTAAGCACTCAGGGAGCCTTGGGAAGCAGGTAATGGTGGCAGGGAAGAAAGATGATGGTACTTCTAAAAAGCAGATCAGAAGGGCAACAGCACTGATTTGGGTGTCTATCATATGCATTTTATGTGCCATGAAGCAAGAACAGTTCTGTGTACTTAATCTGCATGGGTAGGTCTTGGACCTGAAGAGCACTGACTCTGTACCCTAGCAGAGGAGGACCTAAGTGAAACAGGTGGGGTGGTTTGGCCCTGGCTGGAGGCCAGACGCCCACCAAATCCACTCTATCACTCCCCTTTTCAGGTGGATGGGGGAGAAAATATCTATTGAGAGGCTTAGGAGTCGAGGTAAGGACAGAAGAGATGGTTCCGCAATTAGCATTACGAGTAAAACAGACTCAACACAGGAGAAAAGAAAGAAAACACTCTGATTTATTGCACTGCACTGCACACCCAGTGACACCAGAGTCGGGTAATAAGAAGTGAGACAAAATCTTAAAGCACCTCCCTCTTTCCTTCCTTTTTAGCAGATTTCAATCCCATTAGTCATGATTTTGCTCCCTTCTTCCCCCCATATTGTGGCACAGGAAGGGACAGGGACTGGGAAAACATGTGGATTTCAGTCAGTTCCTCATGAATTGTTTTCCCTCTTAGTTGGGGTGGGGACATTCCTCACACCCTTCCCCTGCTGTACCACGGGGTCCCACCCACAGGAGACAGTCCTCCACAAACTTCTCCATGAGTCCTTTCCCATGGGGCTTCAGCTCTTTACCAACTGCTCCAGCGTGGGTCCCTTCTATGGGGTGCAGTTATAAATCACAGAATGTCTCTCAGTATCTCTGTCCCATACTGCTCCACCTGGTCCTCCACAGAGTCCCAAGCCTCCCTCCCCCTCAGCAAACCTATCTTTCTCCACAGGCTGCAAATGCTGGCAGAGGCTTGCTCCAACAGGGGTCACAGCATCTCCTGTATGTCTCCACCTGCTCCAGCATGGGGCCTCTCCACGGGCTACAGGTGGGGTCTCGGCCTTTTCCGTGGGCTGTGGGGGGACACCCGCTCCACCATGGGTTTCTCCATGGGCTGCAGGGACATCTTTCGTCCAGCACATGGGGCACCTCCCCTCCTTCTTCCCTGACCTTGGTGTCTGCAGAGTTTCTTACATCCTCTCACTCCCTTCTCTGGTGGCAAAAAGAGGCTGCTTGCATTATTTTTACTTCTTAAATGTGATTCCCAGATGCGCTGTGACCATTGTTGATGGACCCAGCCTTGGTCAGCGGTGGGTCCAGTCTTGAGCCAGCTGGTGTTTGCTCTTTGGGGCCTGCAGAGAGCTTCTGGCTGCTTGCAGAAGCCACCCCTGCAGCCATCCCTCCTCCACCAGAACCCAGCCATGCAAAACTATAATAGGAATCAACAACAAGGGCTGTATGGGTAGGCCAGGTGTCCCATCAAGGTACAAAGACAAGCTATTTGCTGTGCTTCTCAGTGTTTCCAGAAAATCACAGAACACAAAAGAAGGTAAACTGTGTAATTCCAATTTTATTTTTTAAAAGCAGAGGCTGCTAGGGCATCCTCTGTTAGACTGCAAAATCATCTGAAATGTATGCACAATCTCCTGAGCAAAAACCTGGCACACGGACCTTTCCAATTCTCTATTGTAAGTGTTCAAAGCTAAGCCTTCCAGTATGCTATTATAGCATGTTTGCAGGGAGTTCTTTGGTTCAAAAGTATCCCTAATATATACCATTCAGAGGAGTTTAAGACTTAAAACATGTCTAAAGGTAACAAGCGCCTTTAAAGATATTCAGCGTTTCTGTCTGTCTGCATACATCGTCTACTAAATACAAAGGGTCACACATGATTGGTATGTCCCAGAAAGACATTGTTGCTGCTCTGTTCCACAGTTGGCATTTCATCTAGGAATTCAATCACAGAATATTCTCTCTAAAATTAAATGTCTTCTGGTTTATATATGAAATACTATATTCAGAATAATTTGATTTTTTTTTTTGGTGACTATCAGCTGTATTTTAATTAGGACCTTTAAGAAATATATGTCCTTTTATTGGAACACTACTCTGATGCTAATGACTGAATGCAAAATTATTGCACAGAACAGTTAATTAAGGAATTGTTAACAAAAAAAAATTTTTTTAAAAAAAGAGGAAAGACAGAAAATGCTTATTGGGATATGAAATAAATTTCTTTTAAAATATTTTTTTCTGCCAAGAAAGAATTTGGTTTTTTTTTAAATTTTTGTTATTCTTAATGAGTACAGAACAAATGTGAATAATGATGTAAATTAATACATATACACATGCTAACATGCAATACCAGTTTAACTATTCTGAATAGCTTAGCTAAGTAAGGTGACATAATAAACTGTTCAGAATGAAATTTTAAATTTTTAAAACATTTCCAAAAGGGTTTTTACCTTTTTTTTTAAATTGCATTTCCCTGCCTAATACACTCAAAAACTCCATGTAAAATGTTTGACTGACTGGAATCTGTATCTTCCAGTGACAATTTTTGACTAAGAGAAAACTTTTAACTCCTATCCTTATAAATTTAATCCACTTTTCATATGATAACTAGAGTTGACAGCTTGCTTTTTTTTTTTGTTTGAATTTTTTGGGAGAAGAAGGAGTAGTGGTCCATTTTGTAAAACAGTGAACAGTAATTTTTCAGTAAATGATGCAGTAATATTATTAGTTCCTTTGCTCTAGCTTATATTTCATAGTTTCATGGTTTCATTTTAATGTACAAAATGTTATAGGGACAAGCCTCTACACAAGTTGATGCAGGAAAAACTGCATGACAATTTCCAGTAATATAAGTTAGTGCTAGTGTAGTGTTACTCTCAGTTTTTCCTCTTTCTTCCCCACATGTTGCCATTCCCTCCTCTATTGCCTTTCTCTCCACTACACTAGTACTTGTACTCCTAAGATCAAAGTAGTGTAGGGATTTTGGTTTATGACAAAAAATTTTTTTGACTTTTTTTTTTCCCAGACAGTTTTGTCTGGATGGTTTGAACTGGTTTCTTTACAGAACACATGTCAGAGAGGAATGGATTTTATCCCATATTTCTAAGAATAGCATTTTATCTGCTGTGAAACAGCATCCTAAATTTAGTCAGCTGCAACAATTTTTTTGAGCACACTATGTGAACTTTCTCTGAGTAGTGTACATGTGACAGTTCAAATTTACAAGGAAGCTTGTTGCACATAAACTTTGGTTGACAAATATAGCACAGTGTAAATTTCATTCGATATTCATGCACTTATAAGAGTCACGGATGATATCACCAGGATATGTATCCCTTTCATACAGTTTCTGAAAACAGAGGAAGAAGAAATTATATTCTTACACTGATTATGTATAGCACGGTGCATGCATTCTAATGTTAGAAGTGTCAGACGCAAGTACAAGAAGCTTTTAAACTTGATTAATATTTAAAACTTTCAGAGCAGTATTGAGTCTTCTGTAAATTATGTTCCTTAGAATTAGATTTAGATGGTAATTTTTCTAAACTGCTATACCAGACTAGTTTTAATCCACTTTCTTTTGTATAATGAACATTGTTAGCTAAATAGAAATTAAATAATCAATACATATATCTGTACAATTGTATAGATATACATACAAGATTATTATATCTATTAAAATTAAAATATTACATATAATATCTCTGTCTTTTCCAGTAGCATCATCTAAAATAATAAAAGGTACTATTTTTCTCCACAAATTTTGTTGTATTCAACTATAATGATTAAAACATGTAGCTGCAGATAAAAAAAAAAACCAACCTTGCATTGATTTTTTAAAAACATTTCAGTGTTCTTCTGATTACTATACTTATAATTAACTGTTCTGTGCAGTTACAGTAATGGTTACATAATTCAAATGTTCAGGTGACTCTGTTTCTTAACAACCACCATCTGAGGTCTGCAATATTATGGAAATCCATGCAATTAATGTCTTTAAAGGTGCACCTGATTTAAAATCATCTTCATCAATAGCCCAGCTTCATTCCAACTGCCTTTCATGTTTTGCAAGCATGACTAATATTTCTGCCCACTAGAAAGACTTCTCATAACCATTCATTGCAATAAATTTGAAATTCAGTTATACAGGAAGGCAGGATGAAGAATTTCACCATACTTGTAAATACTCTCAAATTACAGGGTTGGAATATTGGTGTTTCTATACTGAATATAGATCTGTTTCGACTGAGGAACATGTTATGTGTGCTTCCCTGCAGAACTGGTTATTCAGTTCTAAAGACTCTTGAAACCAGACCTCATTGGAAAACTGTGTCAACCATTGCAGCATCAATTACTATATGGAGAAACCTGAGGGCTGCCCAGGATATGGCATGCAGTGTTGTGGGTTTTTTTATTGGGTTTTGGAGTTTTAAAACATACTAGGAAAACCTCTTCATTGAATAGAAGACATTGTGGCTGTTCTGACAAAACCACATTAAATCAAGAGAATTAATCTTGAGTGAAAGCAAATAAGGTTTGTGGAAAATCCCATGTATCTTGCACTTAAGGTATCTTACTTTCTTGCTTCAGAGTTTAAAAAGCAGAAAACCAAACCAAAACAGTGTATTTTATTTTCTTTTAACATAGCTGTTGATGCTAGAATGCCTCTCACTTTTCTCCTGCAGTTGCCTATTCTGTGGTGTGAAAGAAACACAGGTTTTTGATTTATTTGGCTCAAACATCTCCACTTAAATGCTAAGATATTTCTAATTTTATGCTAATTTTACTATTACTTATGTTACATGAGTTCTCTGAAATCTACGGTCATCCTTCATACAAAAACATCTACTATGTCACTGAAACTGGAAATTGCAATCCTCTTAGTTTAAACTGCAGGTATTATGAGATAAGACAGCCACTTGCCAACCATTGTCAGACTAAGTCTCTATTTTTACAGAAACTTCAAAGCAGGTATTTGCTACTGGCAAAATACTGGGTTTGTCTCAAACAAATATTCAGGGCCTTACATCGAGTACAGCAGGGTACTATAAAAGGTAATTCTGTCGCTGTGTTTTACTGATAACCCAGCTGCCATGGTTTCTGGATGAGCATCAAAACTCTTCGGAATTCTGCATTGTTTTGTCATTGTTTTGGCTTGACAGCAGGGATAGTGTCTGTACCAGGTTGAAACAGTCCTCTTTCCAGAATTTCAGACATATTCTGTCCTCTTATCTGAAAGCAAGCTGCTTCTCTGCTGTATGGATATGAAGCGGTTCAGATGGGAACACTCAGGGAATGTGGGAGACTCAGGGGAGTGGTGACTTCTTAAAGAGATACTTCTCCACATACATTCACACAGATGCTAAGCATGCGGGAGGCTGAACACTGTCAAAACAGGTAGTGCCAAATCTGCTTGATGCTACTGCCAGAGCCTCCTGCCAGCAGCACCAGCATTTTCAGTACATCTCTGTGCTCAGGCCTGTTTAGAACAAGGTTTGAAAACAGCTACGACATTTCCTTGTTCTGAGCAGTTTTGAAACACTTTGTCTTAAAAGTCGTGATAGCTTCAAATAACTTCACTTTTTTATAGTAGCTGGCCCCTTGTAACAACTGTGGATACAGAGGACTCTGCTCAGTTAAATAAAAATAGCACAATAAAAAACACTGGGACAATTTTCTTTCTTCCTTTTTTTTTTTTTTTTAAAGCCATTTCAGTCCCAAGAACCCCAAGAACATGCTCAGCTTGCAGGTCTTTCGAGGCATCGCTTTTTATTACACCATTAGACATTTGCTGAGAGTTTGATTTCATGGGGACATCATAGATAACCTGGTGAAACCCATTGCCAGCCACACATCAGTGTCACCACTGTGCTGTCCAATTACCTTTGTCATTGAAGAGTTGTAGTGACCTTTCATTTCCAGAAGAAAGGCTACCACTCCTACAGTGTCTCCAGAAATGACTACACAAACCATTCTTTGAAACGCACGGTTAAATATCAGTGATTCTTCCTAAATCCTTTAAGTGTAAATCTTGGTGAATGCTGTTCCACACTAAATACATGTTTGTTTAGACAATCCTCTTAGCCAATTATTTTTCTTCATTTTACTGTTTTATAAAAATCCCAATAATATTTTAAATGTATGTCATAGTGTGGGAAATTGGGCAGTTCCTTAGAATAAATCACAGTACCAATTAGCTTATTCTGCACCAGTGAAGTTTTAAGTTTTATTGCAACAGTTCTGTAACATTTTTGAGAAATCCAGATGGTCCTCTTTGAAATCTCTGTATCTCTGAAAAGTGTATCTTAATTTATTAAAATGATCTGCTCTGTAGTCTATTCTGGTTTGTTGTTGATAATTTTTTTTCTATATCTCTTGTGTGATTTTACCATCTCTTCATTAGCATCTTGCATGGTGGGGAACAACTGTTTTGGTATTTGGTCCTACAGTGCATTTTGTTACTCCTTACAGCTGCTACTCAAGAAAAAGATGTAATCCCAGTTTTAGGAGCACAGAAGGGCAACCTGGGGACTGGAATAAATTGAATTTTTGGTCTGATTATGCTGGAAGAAGAGTTGCTGCCTGGAGAATTTCCCAGTAGGAACACATGGAGAAACATGGTTGAGTAACTTCTGACAGAGACATAGAATGGTGCTGTTTCAGGAAAATGAAAGCTAGTTGAATGAAGGTCAAGGACAAAAAACAATGGCCAGGAAACGTTTTTCTAATGTACTCATATCATAATGATATTACTCAAAATTTCATCTGAAAAGACACCAGCATACAACACTGTCCATAAGTATACTAGATATTGTGAGACAGGTGGATACAATCTGCACACATTGAAATCAGGGGTCAAACACAATAAAGCGGACAAGGGACCACATTCCAGGGACAGTGCATTAAGTTTTCATGCCTCCCTTCCCTGGTTATTTGTCAGTGCTTGCCAGAGCCACCCTATGTATCACAACTTCTTCCCTACTATCTCAGAGCAAATATGGCCAAAAAAAATTTTCTATGACTGCTTCTGAAGAAAATGAGAAAAAAGTTGTTCTTAGAAGAAACCTGTGCCCAGCCATGCATGCACACACCCAGCACCTCCAGTCACAATGGTAGTGAGATGTTCATATCCAAGCTTGTCTCATGCTTTCTCAGTGGAGACTCTTACAGTTTACACAGCAATAACAGAAAAAATGACATAAGATGCAAAGGGAAAAATGACCTCAGAAGACATGGTAGCAGCAATAAGATAAAATCTCAGGAGAATCATTTTATATAATAATTTCTGGTGTAATGAAATAACAAGCATGCAAGTGGACAACTGTAGAACACTGTAAAGAGACTCCCATCATTTGATTGCAATGGCCATCGTTGTTAATTTTTGTGGAAATGCAAGCAATCTAGAAATCACTAATTCAGCCCACTGTCTTGTTTCAAAACAAGAAGGAAAACTGAAGTATGAATATACAGCAATCATAGACTATTTCATCCTAATTTCCTGTGGCTACAACTGCTTCAAAAGTTGTTGTAAACATCTTTGTCTTGAAGCTGAAGGTCAGGAACCCTTACTCTAGATTTTCAGTTTAAACTCCTTAATTTTGTGCATTTCTTGAAATATCTCCCTATAGAACACATATCAGAAAATTAACACTTTATCTAAAAATAAATTAATACAGAAAGAAATCACTTAGAATGCAATTAATTCCTCAAATATATTCTGAACTAGAATGTCAAATGGTATTTTACTCTTGGCTCTATAGGACCATATTCCTATCATATCTACCACCAGAGACCTAGCAGGTACTTCAGAAATGGTCAGGGTAGGATGGGAAGAAAGGATGCATTGTCAAGTGGGTTTTCACTCAAGCTAAAATATTTCCTTCAACTTCTAACATTGTACTGTGAAAGGAATATTTTCTGCTAATCACCACTGCACCACAGTCTGAGATCATACGTATTCTCCCCAGGGCTTTCCTTGTCAGGGACCTGCTGCTGTCATTGTGTCAACCTATCTACAGCTCTGACTTTCCATGGGTCTAACCATATAGCTGAAACAGAAGCAAGGGGTTTTTGGGGAGCGAGAACTTTAAAGATCGGGAAGTGGGGTAGAGGCTCACAGTTATTCCCTGTGGTTCATTGACAATCCTGGAAAAAGTACACCACCTTTAAAATGTTTAAACTTTGCCATCCTGAGGAGCAATATTGGATTTTTCTGGACAATAACTGACAGAAGAAAATAATCTTTTATCTTTAAAATACAGTGTAAGGTATGTGGGAGACTGAAAAACAGTTGCCATCCAGGAACCAGTTGATCTTTCAGTTGATGTCTAAATCACTACTTCTTTATAGTACACTCAGAAATGTTACTGTATAGTAGAATGGCAAAGCATAAAGATCTTAACTGCTAATTTCTGGCATCCTGAGAATCAGGTAGTGAAAGGTGTGGGAAAGAAAGGAAGAAAGAATAAAACAACTTGGTAAAAACATCTACCTCATTAGTTATGACTACATAAACAGATGTTTACTTGAAGAATTGTTTTACTCAACATAAAATTAAGTTTACCCAATAATTTATACTAATTATCACTATAGGGAAATGAGATAATCTGGTAATATATACAAGTACTAAAAAACATGTTTGGATCAGGAGAAACTGTCTCCATGAAGGCCATTTAACAAAAATGATCATAATGTAAGGTAATGAAGCAGCACCACGTGCAAAAGCCCTGAGGGAACACTCTGTCCCATTGTCTGTATAATTAATGATGTTTAACAAGATCGGGCCCATTGTTGACCCTTGGGTAACACCACTAGTTACTTGCCTCCAACTAGACTTTGTTCCGCTTACTATCATCCTTTGGGCCCAGCTATGCAGCCAGACTTCCATTCACCTCACTGTTAATTCATCTGGCCCATGCTTCGTCAGCTTCTTTATGAGGATCTTATAGCAGACAGCACTGAAAGCCTTATTGAAGTCCGGGTAGACAATATCTACTTCTTTTGCTCCAAGCTAGTCATTTTATCATAGAAGCTTATCAAGGTGGTAAAGCATGACTTCCCATTGGTAAATCCATGCTGATTACTCTTGATGACCTTCGTGTTTTTTCATGTGCCTGGAAATGGTTTTTAAGATTACTTTCTTTGTCACCTTCACAGGATCAAGATGAGGTGTAGTTCCCTGGATCCTCCTTGTCCTTCTTGAAGATAGGAGTGATATTTGTTTTCCTCCAATATTCAGGCATGTCGCTTAGTCACCATTCAAAGATTATGGAGAGTGGTCTTGCAATGACTCTACCCAGCTCCCTCAGCACTCATGGGTCCATCCCATCAGGGTCTATGGACTTAAAAACATTCAGTTTGCTTAAGTCCTGTCTGACCTGATCTTCCACTGAGGGAGGACTTCTTTGCTCCAGTCTATCCTCTGCTCTACAGTGAAAAGTCCTATCCTCTCCTACTCAAAAAATTGTATAGGTAAAGAGAGAACTGCCATGCATTTGGAACTCAAAGGTTTGTGTTGCTTTGGTTTATTTTATATTTCAGATGAAGTGACCCATATATCACTCCTTCAGTCACACTTCATGCAAATGCTATTATTTGGGTAGATATAATTAGGAATGTTGAAATTATTCTGGCCAAACAGATAGAAATAATATTTCATTTTAATAAATAAGGACTATATGACTTAATCAGATGATTTTATGAAAATGTATACATGTTCTGAACTTACATATACATCAGGCAGAGTCATTCTGTACTGGGTTGGCTATGTGTGTATAAACCAGCAAAAGATAAAAGCAGCATGTGAACTACTTTTAACATGCCATATGCTTAAGGGTCATTATTTCAGCAACTTGAGACAGAAATTCTAGAGGGCTCAGACAATACAGAATAAAGGGGAAATAACTCTTGGTGAGTAATGTCTAAGTTGGCAAAACTTGTTTGGAGCTTCTTCTGGATACCCGAAGAAAGAATAGCAGTGTGAAACTTTATTGGCTTGCAACATCACTTCTATGTCAGTACATCACTGAGCTCTGAGAGAAAGCTTGCTGTTGGATGATATCCTCACTGCAAAATAATACGCTTTGCAGTGTGCTTAAGCGTGGGTAAACTTGTAGGGAGCCTAGTGACATACAAGGCCACTTTTTGTGCAATAATACCATAGCTCAGGGATCCATTTCCACAATCCCTATTTACCAATTCTGTAATTTAATACTAAAATCCCCTCAAAATTTATAGTTCATTAAACGATTCTTTTTCTTACTGCCATTTTGCTGTCAAAACCACATGGATCCTACACAGATCCACCAAATTCTTATCTTAGTCTTTACAGAGATGCTCCACAGACACCATAACAGAAGACATAAAGAAATAGGTCAGCTCTGAGATTTTTAATTATCTTCTTTTATCCTATGCTTTCAATCCCTGATTTAGCTAAATTCTGGCATTCTTCCCACTGTATCCCTCTGGAAGCTTTCCTTTATTTAACTTGGCAACATAGCTTGAACTACTCTTTCTCAACAGAGTTTGAGGAGGTCTTTGACTCCTTGAGGATGGCATGACTGGCTATTCAAGAAAGACAGGGAACTACTAGAGAGAATCCAGTGGAGTGCTACAAGGGTGATTAAGGGACTGGAGCATCTCTCTTATGAGGAAAGGCTGAGAGAGCTGAGGCTGTTTAGCCTGGAGAAGACTGAGAGGGGATCTCATCAATGTTTATAAATATCTAAAAGGTGGATGTCAAGAAGATGGGGTCAGACTCTTCTCAGAAGTGCCCAGGTATAGGGGACTGTGTCGCGAGATTGAGAGACTGTGTCAGATGTTTGTCTCAATATTGCTGGAATATTACACCACCAACTATCACCACTGTCAGCAATGGTCAGACTACAAGACCACATACTTCCTGCCTTCTTATGGACCCGAATGGAGAGCTGATTAAATTTAACCCAATCCCTGTGCATGTGCCTAGACCTGGGGTCTGGAAGACAGAGAGACCTGGAGACCCCTGAACACCACCTAAAATCTCCTGGAGACCCCCCCAGTGCAGTATTGGGCATGCACACCACTGCAAAGTGGTGGGTGCAGTTAAAGAAAATAACCCTTGGAATATGTCAATTGATTCCTGGAATTAGTGGATACAACCCAAAAAAAGAACAGAGGTGGCCAACATTGAGAGAACATTCTCCCACTGGACCTGAAGGCATTGGACTGATGGGACGCTGTAGCTCCATGGTGGTAGATATTGTAATATCTCTCTCTCTCTTTTCCACTCTTTTCTCTTTCTTCCCCCCTTATCCTGCACGCTTGCTGTGGGCCAAATAAAGTGACTTGACCCTTGACTCCATTTTGAGTCTTAATTCTGTTCCCAAGAATTGCGAAGGACTGATCATGATAAAACACCTAATTGGACATCACTCAGGGGTTAAGCCCAGCTGCCCCAACCACCCAGAGCAGTCTGAGGTCAGTTGGAACGCAAAGGTGTTTAACCTCTGCCAGACTGGTCTATCTGGTTGTGGATCATGACACCAGGACACAACAAGGGGCAACTGGCATTGACTGGAACACAGGAAGTTCCATTGCAATATGAGGAAAAGCTTCAGTTTGAGTGTGGCAGAGCACTGGCACAGGCTGCCCAGAGAGGTTGTTGAGTCTCCTTCTCTGGAGATATTCAAAACACACCTTTATGTTGTCCTGTGCAGCCTGCTCTAGGTGATCTTGCTTTAGGAGAGGGACAAAGAGTTGGACTAGATGATCTCCAGATATCCCTTCCAAGCCCTGCCTTTCTGTGAATCTGTGATTCTGTGACTCCTTTCATAGTCTATGCTTTATGATGAAATTTAGCTTTTTTTCCCCAGAAGCTCCTAGTGAACCCAGTGGACTTTGAGTGTGGGTAGAGAGGGAAGGGAGAGAAAGAACTTCAGAATATCTCTAGGTTTGGCTTTTAGTCTAATTGGAAGGAGCAAGCCTGTGAAAAGAAGTCAGAGAAGGTCTGGAAATTACTAAGCAGCTATCCCTCCCCCATTTTAAGATTATAAAATATATTAACAAACCAGATATGAATATTTGGGAAAAATATTAATTTCAGTTGCATGATCTTGTTTATATATGTCTAAATTAATTTTGAGTTTCATTAGTCTCTGAAATTTTTAACTGTGCTTTGGAATGGTATGTATGCAGATATAGGTGCAGTAGAGAAAGAAATTATATTCTGTGTTACTCTAATCTCATTTATTTTTAATGTGGGTTTTTTTTTAAAGTACATTTTTCATATTATTCATAGGAATTAGAAAGCATTTTATAGTTCAAATAAGTTCTTCTGTCATACAAAGAAAATATTAATATAACTTTAAATCTGAGCAGTCAGCAGAATTTTCAAACACTAGAGAACACTAGGCACAGAAATGGAGGTGTATGGTAACTTTCTCATTTTTCATCTACAAAATACACACCAGATTTAATCAAGCAATAACCTAGATATGTGAGAAACTTCACAAAAGGCAGGACTTTTTTAACATACTTTGGCTTTCTTCAGTAAAATAACTGGTTGATTCTACACTTCAAAAACTTGTCATTAAACATGACAAAAATTCAGAGGATATTGAAGAAAATAAAAGAAATAACTTTCATTTTTGAGTTTTCCTGAACTGGGTGTGGAACTCTAAAAATGTTCTTTCCCTTCCATTTTCTTCCCTCTGTGGGGGAGAGTGAGTGGCTGTGTGGTGCTCAGTTGCTGGCTGGGGCAAAGCTATGACACCTTACAGCATGAATTATTCTGTGTTGTCAATCTTTACCTTTGAGAAGAAGATGCCAATTCAGAAAAGGTTGGTTGTTCTAGATCCAGTGGAGACACCATATGCTAAGGAATAAGCATATACCTGTAAGTTCACTGGATCAAGAAAAGAATTTTAGAATTTAAAAGAATTCTAGGAAAAAAAATTCAAACATTAAGGGTTTCTCTGAATTGATACAGAATTCAAGTAGAGATAAATTAAGTTAAAGAAGAGGATCAGTGCTATTAGTAGCACAGTTCATACTGGCATCTTTGTTAAAAATTTGTAGAAGTATCTTAAAACACTTTCTTTGTTCAAGAGCCACAAAAATTATAGCAATGGAAAAGAGAAAACTACTAATTCTTTTGTTACCTCTACAATGAAAAATTAGAGAAAATGAAGCCAAATTGCAGAGGAAAAAGTCAGTTTTTGCTGTGTAACAAATGTTGGTATCTTTGAGTTGGATAAAAGCTGTTCTTACCTTAAATACTCATGACCAGGGAACTTCTGTCCACATTACTTTCTTGCCATGTAGGGTTAATACCAGTTTCTTAGTCTATCTTCTCTTTATTTACCAGATGTTACTTTTGTACCTCTAAATTGTCATCACTCTAACACATAGTTAATATAAAATATTTCTTTCATTTTGGCAGGAAATGCACTGAAATTAAAATTGTCAATAAAGAAAACTAGAAACAACAAAGAGGGCATATGTTATACATTATGCTAAAATAAGATTTCACAGCTTCAATTTTTAAAGTTGCTCTTTCCTGATATACAGTATGTAAGAGGCTCTCTTAGTAATGGTGAGATGCAGAAACAGCTCTGTACTGAGATGTTGCTGATCATCTGAAATCCACATAAGACTCTAAGAAGGCATATGTGAAAAGTACAACAGAAAAATCTCTGATTTGGACTTCACCAGTGATGGAGTCCAAGCTTATGTTCAGTTAGTGTTTTTCTTTAATTCAGTGTTGCACAATGTCAAGCAGATGTTGAATTTCCATCAAAGATCTCTTCATCAGGATGTTCAGTGTTGAAATTTACTAGCTGTGACCCTTACTGTAGAGCTTCACGTAGCTGACAGTGGTATTTGATCTAAAGAAGTATTGATGTACAGTAGCTGCTTTAAAATGATCTTTGACTAGAGCAAGCAAGCTCTTCAAAGACAGTAATGTTCTCTATTTTTCTTCTCATAAATTATTCATTAATAATCTGACTATATTAATTGGCTTATTACTTGAAATAATCAGAGACATTTTATGGAATTGCAGACTACTGATATTTACAATTAGTGAAAGGAGTTAGTTTTTCTTCTAACTTTTGATCAGTCCTTAAGCATTTAGACAGTACTGAAACACAACTGATACGAAAGAAAGAATTAAACATTGGAGGGAGGGTTCTAGTGAAGCCTGTTTTGTGAGTCATAGGGGTTGGAAGGGACCTCGAGAGATCATCGGGTCCAACTCCCCTGCCAAAGCAGCTCCCTAGCTCATATTGCACAGACAGGCATCCAGACTGGTCTTGAGTATCTCCAGAGAAGGAGACTCCACCACCCTCCCTTTGGGCAGCCTGTGCCAGGGCTCTGTCACCCTCACTGTGTAACAGTTCTTCCGCATGTTGGTGCGGAACTTCCTGTGCTCCAACTTGCAGCCATTGCCCCTTGTCCTGTCTCCACAGACCACTGAAAGGGGGCGAATGAAAAGAATGCATTTTTAGATTTTCTTTCAAGTTCTGAAAAAAATTGAGTGCCATTTGTCACCAAAAATTCATGGAAGAGATGGCTATATCTCTGAAGAACATATATAATTTAAAATTTGGACTTAAAAGAAATCCTTAGAAAAATCATCATGACTTCAGCAGAAGCCAGGACTCTGGGTTTTTAAAAAATTAAGCAATTATAAAGATTTACTACATGTTATGATGTCAATATTGAGAAGGAAGGTTGCAAAATTATACTTGAATATCTTTTAGCTACTTTATTCTGCACCATTATTTCTTAATTGATGTAACTGCTCAATAAAAGGTGAGATTAGACCATGTCATACAGGTAGGAGGGAATATTTGAAAGGAATGTTCCATGTTGACAAGAAGTTAAAAAGTTTGAGCCAAGAAAATAACAAACAAATCCAATCAAAAAAGGTGGGTACATCAAAAGGGGGGGATGACACACAATCTGTAAAGTAATATGTAACATGTTTTAAAGAGGCATAGATTATTCATGGCTTGCAAAAAGCAAAGTAGGAAATTTCTATATTGAATTACAAAGTTTTTATTATTTAAAACTTGTGAGATATGAATTCAAAGCATGTAAGGAGTGTTTTCATCCGATTCCAACCTCACCTTCTTAGAAAGTAAATAATTGTATTGAGTGCCAGTGTCAAGTGGTGGGGCTGAAGGAGCAGCCTCAGTGCAGAGAGGCAGTGACAGCTGAGGGAAAAATTGCAAGAAATATTCTTGTGAACCTTGAGGGGAGAGCAGGAGGCTGGGAGATGATCCAGGTCTCCCAACAGAGATTCCCTTGCAGCATCTTCAGAGACCCTGGTGGAGCAGGTGTTTCCCTGCTGCCCCTGGAGAGGACCCATGGTGGAGCTGGTATCCACACTGCAGTCCCTGAAGAACCCTGCTGTGCAGGTGGATATTCCCTGGAGGAACACAGCCTGTGGACAGTCAACACTGGAGCAGGTTTATCCTGAAATATTGCAGCCAGTGAGAAGTATTACGATTCTCACATCAAAAATGTAAGTAGCACAGTCTGGTTTTTTCTGAGTTTAAGAAAGGAAGAAAAATCTAACTCAGTCACCCTTTTGATATGACTGAATAGCTTCTGTTACTCAGTAGTTTAAGGACCATCTGAGCAGAAGGTGAATTCCTTACTTTATACTGTTCATGGTTTGATGATATCCCTCAGTTTTCTGCTTTCTGGACAGAAGCATTGCAATTGGTTTCTTCTCTTCTGTGGAAAGCACTGTATACTTCTGACACTCCTTGCTATTTTCTCTGTACTCTTGGACAGTGGGGAAATTGGGCTACCAAGAACTGTAAGCAGTACACAAGACATGGGGGCAATGGATGCATACAGTGGGATACTGCTAATTTATTTTTTCTCTGTAAAGATTTTGAACACCCTGTGAGCAGTCAGGTGATATCCACAATCCAGTGATTATGATACCCTTCCTAAGCAGTCGTAGCTACTTTTGAACCTTAATGATCCATGTATGGTGTTCTCTGCGCTCCCATGTTTTATTTTTCTTAAGTAGATCTAGAATTTCATTTGGAATTTGTATTCAGCATCATAAGGTCCTGATGCAGTTCTTCAGAGTCAGTTTAAACTTGGACTGTCATGCGGTGATTTTTTTTCACTGCAAACTTCATGACCTTGTTACCCACTGCCTTTATCAAGCACTTATGAGTATCTTAACTGCATCATTTCCTCCTGCTCCCTCAATGTTATTGTCCCACCATGAGGCAATCTTCCCTGCTTAGACAGTGCAACATAATTTCTAAAGAGAAGAGTAAATATTTACCGCACTGCTGAAGGCTCCTGGGATTATTCCTTGAAAGCTGTGAATTACTTGCTCAGAGGCACTCTGATAAGACAGTGAAATATCTATCTTATCAAGGCTACAGATTTTGGCCTTCACTATAAGAAATTCTTCTGCATACATCAGTATTTGAAATATGCAAGGTATAACATTTTTATGAAACTATTTTTTTCCCCAGAACTTGTTCTTTAATCATTCTCAGAAAATTATAGATACTGCATTTTTTTGGATACACTGGTGATACAGTCATTAAGAAAAATACAACAATATTTTTTACTCATACCTTAGAGGGATCCCTAACACAATTACAACAAAAATATGTAAAAAACCTGATAGAATTAATATACAGGATTTAAGCACATATGGAAATGAATTGAATGCTCTATTGATATTAAGTGGGTACCTAGACATGCCGGAATAACTACAGTTGCAATATATGAAGGATCTAAAGTAAAATATTTAATTTACTCACCTATTAGACTATGATCTATGAAGGGAAATTATGTGAGTTATCAGCTCCACTTCTTACAAGAATGTTTCTGTCAGTTTAAACCCCACACTCTGAAATTCACTGAATACCCACCAGTCTCCAGGAATTCCCCATCAAAGGAAACCTTAAGGCTTTCTTTAAATCCAGAGAAAATCCCAGGAGACAGTTACTTTTTTTTCCCAGTAGAACCAAAGAATTGCAAGAACAATCTATTTATACTGCAGAACCTCTTTACACAACAAAATAAAGATTCACATCTATTTGAAATAAATATTAATAGCAGCATATTGCAAGCTACTTATTAAGCTTAATACTCATGCTGTTACAAATACAGTTGTGCTGTATCCTTAACTTCCATGAGTACCGTTCAGTGGAGGACTCAAAAAAATCTTTCTTTCTTTCCCTCCTCTCCTTTATCTCAGGGATGAACTTGACCATATAATGCGGTGTTTGTCCTAGGGTTAGGCAGAATTGCTTTGAGGAAGATGATGGCATTCCACAGATTCAGGAATCTTTCACGTCCAGGACAATTTTGGATCAAAACATTTCCTGACTATGTTGCAGATAATTTACATCAGTGTTTTAGTAAAGAAAAGACTGCCAATTCCCAAAGCCAGACACTCTTTATTTTCCCTGGTATGGCCTTTCTTTGAATTTCCATAGCAATTGATAATTTATGTAGAACAACTCAATAACTAAAAAAAAAAACCAAAAAAAAAAACCCAAAAAGAAAGAACAGTTCAGAAGATAATATGAAATATAGCAAACTGAAGTTCAGATATCTCAAATTTAAATGCCTGACAAAATAATTTGAACTCCACATGAATGGCACATGTTTTGGTGACTCACTTTATAAAGGAATAATAGAGTTATGGTAATTTGGCTCATGGAGAGAAACCATGTTAATCAAAAAGGTACACTTCAGTAATCTTAAAGAACAAGTACTTAGAAGTGAATTTCTAACGACAAGCTACCGAATTAACTGAAAAATGCAACATGGAGCTCTCTAGGCACCTAAAATAAAAAAAAATCTGGTCAGCTACTATGTCTTTAAACCCAGTTATTTAATGAGCAAAAGAAGCAGGGAGATACACAGTGATTTTTTACAGTAGATAATTAATCTCAGGGGCCTTTCTATATGTCAGTGCAACAATGCCAGCTACAAGAGATCAGCATTCTAATTGTAAATTATGTTTTCTCATTGCTGTTTTAGGAAATAGCTGTCAGAGTAAATAGTATTTTCCATGTATATCGTTAAAGATAGTTTTTCTATTGAAATATATTAATTCATATCTAACAGATGACTGGTGCTGACAGGCATAACTGAACATGTATATGGTTTAGTGAAATCTGTTCAGGAACATTTTTAGTTCTTTATTGATTCACAGACTGAAAAGGCAAAACTGTTGAATTAATTGGAAAAAAAATATTTCACGTTAGCATGTTAAAAAAACAGTGTATATTCTGCCCTTGGGACAGAATGGTAGTATGAAAGATAAAAGCAAGCTTCTGAATTGTTCATCTAAATGCATCCATTCTCAAGTGCTTATGTAGACAAAAAAATGGCATCACACAGTACATATTGTTGTCTTTGACTGAGTGTCCAGTAATGGTGTCCATTCCACTTGTAAATCATCTAAGTTAATCACCTCCTAAAAGTCAATGGGGGAGGCTAAAATTCCTTTTGGTTATCTCAATTTTCAACAGACAGCTGCTCAGGAGCTGTAGCACTGTCACCTGACATCAGGATAGAATTAGTCATTCTGCCCTCTTCGCCAAGAAGAAAATATACCCATTGTACAAATGACTGTCAGTTCTAATTCTCATCTTTAATGGATACAGATTTACAGATATGTTCGTCTGTATACTTAGATAATACAGGGGAGAAGGTAAGACTTTGAAACTGGAGTAGATTTTTTTTAAATCATGAAAAATGAACACTTAAGCAGAACTTAAAGTACTACTTGAAGATCTGTTTCCTATTTCTATCTCACCTAAAGTTAGAAGACATTGAAAGTTTCTGAGAACAGTTTATTCATAAGCTATTTTCAGGCTAAATGATTAAAAAGGAATCTGAGCATTTTCTGATTTTTGCCACGCTCTGAAGTAATGCCTGGCTACACATTTGTTGTGGTTTTCCATTACAGAGTTCTTGTGGAAGAGGGGTGGCTGCAGGGGTGCCTCCTACAAGAAGCAGCCAGAAGCTCTGTGCAGGCCCTGGAGAGCAAACAGCAGACAGCTCAAGGCCGGAGTTGTTGTTGACCAAGGCCGAGCCCATCAGCGACAGTCACAGGGCCTCTGGGAATCACATTTAGGAGAAAAAAAACACAAGCAGCCACTTTTTGCCATCAGAGAAGGGAGTGAGAGGATGTAAGAAACTCTGCAGACACCAAGATCAGTGAAGAAATGGGGGATGAAGCACTCCAGGCACTGGAGAGGGAGAAGACCATGGTGGAGCAGGTTGTTCCCCTGCAGCCCATGGAAGATGATGGGGAGCAGAGACCCCACCTGCATCCCATGGAGGAACCCCATGCCCCATGCTGGAGTGGGTGGAGACATACGGAAGATGCTGTGACCAACATTGCAGCAAGCTCCTGGCAGGACCTGCAGCCCATGGAGAGAAGGTTTGCTGGGGGGAAACTCATGACTCTGTGGAGGATCAGGCTGGAGCAGCCTCAGCCTGAGAGACTGCACCCCATAGCAGTGACCCACGCTGGGGCAGTTTGTGAAGAGCTGAAGCCCCGTGGGAAAGGATTCATACTGGAGAAGTTCATGGAGGACTGTGTCCTGCCATGCTGCAGCAGGATAAAGGTATGAGGAATGCCCCCCTACCCCCACCTCCTCCCCTTGGGCTAAGAAGGATCAGCTCATGAGGAACTGACCAAAACCCCCTTTCCTGTCTCCCGTGTGCCACAATGAGACAGAGGGAGGGAAGAAGGGAGAGAAATCATGAGTAAAGTTAAGTCCGTGAAGAAGGGAGGGGCGTGGGGAGGTGTTTTAAGGTCTGGTAGTACTTCTCATTATACTACTCTGGTTTCACTCTGTGTGTGTCTCTGTGTGTGTGTAATAAATTAGATGGTTTTTTCTAATTCCGTGCTGAGTCTGTTTTGCCCATGACACTAATTGCTGAATGATCTCTCCCTGTCCTTATCTTGACTCCTAAACCTCTCAATATATCTATTTTCTTCCCCGTGCAGTTAAAGAGGGGAGTAATACAACAACTTTGGTGGGCTTCAGCCAGGGTGAAATCACCACAAAATTTAATCTTTTTTTTCAAGCCTACCATGCTCCAGGAAGAAATATTCTTTTCCTTCCTGTAAATAGAATTTCTGGTTCCTGGATGTATCAGGTTCACCTCAGAAACACCAGTATTTTGAGTGAATGTCTTTTGGAAAAGAATTAATCTCATCCAAAATCTGTCTGGAATGAACAGCAATGCTATTTCAGTGAAAAAATAATGACCATGTGTCATAGTTTAGCCCAGGACACCATGGTATTTAATAAAATTTATACATGCTGTCCTGAAGACAATAATTGAAAACTGCCGGTGATAAAATGTAGCCTTTAATTCATCAACCTGTATCATTAGGCACTCTGCTAAACAGCAAATTTGAGTAATGGTGCCTACAACAGCATTCAAATGGGATGATCTCTCTAGTTTTGGTGACCAGTGCTGCTTTCAGTAAATTTAAACATTTGACCTTAAGAAGTCGGGATTGTTTGAGACAAGGTCATTGGTAAATGCTTAATAAAATACTTCAGTCAGTGCATATGAAATTCACATTGTCTATGATTTCCAGCGGAGCAATTCACAGCTCTGATTTCTAATGGAATAGAGACTTCAGGTGAATCTTGTCAACAAAACTCCTTCCTTCCTGTACTGTTAAGCAGAGTACTACATTTATAAAAGTTTATTAGGTGTTTTGTCTTTACGGTTTAACTATTTCCAACCAGAACTTTTTTTTTTTTCCCCACTAGAATGACAATAAGCATCCTTACTCAAAGATATTTAATGTCCTTCAGACAAGCATTCCAAACACAACCAATGTAATAGAATCATAGAATCATAGAATCACAGACTGGGTTGGAAAGGACCTCAAAGATCATCTAGTTCCTAAACCCTGTCGTGGGCACAGACACTCTCCGTTAAACCAGGTTGCCCAAAGCCCCATCCGACCTGGCCTTGAACACTGCCAGGTAGGGGGCAGCCACAGCTTCTCTGGGCAGCCTGTGCCATGGCCTCACCAGCCTTACAGGGAAGAATTTCTTCCTAATACCTAATCTAAATCTACCCACTTTTAATTTAAATGTACTACCCCTTGTCCTATCACTATATGTCCTTGTAGCCGGTTCCTCTCCTGGTTTTCTCTAGACCCCATTTGAGTACCAACTGGAAAGCTGCTATAAGGTCTCCCCAGAGCCTTCTCTTCTGCAGGCTGAACAAGCCTAACTCTCTCAGCCTGTGTTCATAGGAAAGGGGTTCCAGCCCTCTGATCAACCCCGTGGCCTTCCTCTGGGCTCTCCAATGTGTCCATGTCTTTCTTGTACTGCAGACCCCAGATCTGGATACAGTACTCCAGGTAGAGTCTCATGAGAGCAGAATAGAGGGGCAGAATCACTTCGCTTGATATGCTGGTCATGTCTCAATATCCTTTGACAAACTTGCTTGTCCCAAGAAATAACAATGTAAGCCCACTTGATGTTTAATGTAGCGACTTAAATAATATGGGCAGTTCAAGTTTCTATTTAAGGAAACAAACAGCTGACACTTTCCTAGTACTCATGAAAGCACAAGTTGAAAATAACAACAATGAGGTTAATAGAAGGGAACTGTCAATACAGATTCTTAAAAATCCCCATAAAACAAGAAAAAAATGAACATGTTCATTTAGTGCACCAGATCAGATTGTTCCAGACTGCACATGTGTAACAAGCCCAGAAAAATATTCAGTTTTACTTACATCTCTAAGAATTGTGTTCTTATAATCATAAATCCTGGCAAAAATTACAGTACCTAAACCTGGAATATATATATAAATAATATAATATATATATATATTTAGATATATATATAAATCTAATAATATATAGAACTCAATATTTTTGTTCTTTGACTTTTTCCTTCTGTCTCTGAAATAAACATAATGTAGCTTTTTGCAGTTTTCATTGATTTCCGCATCACTGAAGCCTGAGTAACTGCTACCACAATTAGTGCTGAAAGAACCTATCATGGAGATTACTTGCTCTAAATGTAGAGAATGACTGCTAAACTTCCACTCTTTAACGGTCAAAACAATACCCTGTAACTCCTGTTTACCATTTCGTGTCCCAAATCAGTGTGCATTTAAACATAGGTTAATAGTTTTCTCACAGGGGCTAATCTTGATGGGCTTATTTTCTGCTGATTTTACTGAGTCAGAAAATCTTGTTGATTAAATCCTAAAGTACCACAAAATAAGGTTGAGTCTTATTCAAGCTAACTTCTTTGACTTTTGCATTTTTTTGTAATTATGTTAATGGCTTAATTTTGAGCACGCTAACGTTGTGCCTGTGGGCTGAAGAAATTGAACGTTGCCAGTGAAAGCTTGACAGTTTTGCAGAGACTTTGTAGATTCCTAGCAGAACTACCTTTGCAGTCCACTGTTTAAGCTAACCAGACATCTAAACCGACTGACCACCGCAGTGTGCATCAGCCACTTGCAGGCTTCTTGGGAAGTGCTCACTTATGATGCAATAGAGCATCAGAAGCATTGAGTATTCACTTGTAATGCATCGAGCATTACTCAATAACCACTCCTAATCACAACAACAAATATCTGGAGAAGGATTCCATAGGATGCTCAGAAGCCTCAGCTGAAAGAGACTGAAGGGGTGTAGAGAATCCCAAAAAGGAGAGTTAAACCTCTATGACAGCCTAGCAAAGCAAATACCAAAACACTGATTTTAGATGTGGGAACTAGAAGTTCACCCCATTCCTACTTGTGTGCACGTATAAGAGGAGGTAGCAAAACATAGGGAAGAGGGGAAGGAGAGAGGAAGCTGTGTAATGAACCTTATGAGTTAGGTTCATAACTCC
The DNA here is from genome assembly GCA_027925045.1 of Hypotaenidia okinawae. Classification (NCBI taxonomy): domain Eukaryota; kingdom Metazoa; phylum Chordata; class Aves; order Gruiformes; family Rallidae; genus Hypotaenidia; species Hypotaenidia okinawae. The sequence goes on along the minus strand of BSDF01000002.1, from coordinate 85,754,073 downwards.
TATATGAAATAAAGCTACATTGAAAATGGTGACAAATTTGGGGTGGAGGGGGAATCCCAGACCAAGATCTCTGGAAGTGGCACTGTCATCAGTGTGGTAGGTTTTATTATCTATATAAGAACCGAACAGAAGGAAAGGGAGGGAGGGAATTGTGGGCACAATATAATAGCGCAATGGGTTTAGTCTGTACTTGATACTCTGATACCTATCCTGGAACGCCAAATTATTGCAAAGCTAGCTCGATTCAGCTTTTCTCCCCTTCTCCAAAGAAGAATCATCTCTCTTTGCAAGATAATCAATTTGTTCACACACAGTCATTGCCTTTCTCAAAGGTTCATAATCAAGAAACAAATCATAAATTAAGCAAAGCAAAATATCAGTTTACTGGCATACTGGCATATAAAATCAGAAAACAGGTACCTTATGTTCTGCTTTATCCTTGAAGGAAAAGAAGTCATGGTGATTTGCATACCTAATTTTTCACTAATTAACAGTAAATATCTTTCTATTCTACTGATTCTCACCTGCTGCAGCCATATTATTGGAGCAAAGCGATGAAGTGATGTTAATGGTGAAAAAAAGTGGCTGAACTGGCAAAAGTAGAGAAGGCAGATCATATTAATGGCTCAGTATAATTGCATGTATTTTGAAACAGAAGTTCTGTAACTTTACAGTTCATATTCTCTCTTCTTGGCCATTGTCTTGAAACCCTGACTTTGTTAAAATTTTTGTAAGTATACGTATCACCTGTTAACTGACTCTCTGCCTTTATTTCTTGAAAATTTCTTAGCTTTTCCATGATTTTTTAAAGAAAGGCAGAGATTTAGCTGCTATAATCTACATTTTATTTATTCTGAATTGCAGAGTCCAAATAAGAAATGAAGTAAAAGGAAATTACACTGTGAAGTTTAGGTTTTTGGGTGTGGTTTTTTGTTTTAGGTTTGGGTTTGGTTTTGGTTTTGTTTTTCTTTTTGTGTATTGAAGGCATCCTGTTCTTGAAGTTCTGCTCAGTCTGACTGCTTTTGCTGCCACTTTCTGAATGGTTATATTTTAAAGAAATGTCCTCTGATTTCCTTTATTAATAATTTATTTTAATTGCTTTATGTGAACTAAAAATTTAAAGAGGTTATACTACATGGCCTAAATTGTTTGGGACCCAAAGACAGTTATCAGAGTATGTCACGTAAAAACCCAGATTACGATTTAAAAAAAAAAAAAAAAAGAAAGAACTTGATATTCAAGAAAATATCCATGTCTCCTGCCCTATGTGGATATGATATTCAGAAATTGCTGTGACAATAAATTTCTGATAAAACTGGGAAGACACTCTAATTTCAATCCAAAGTAGCATAGATAACATTGTTTTACCAGAAATAAACTTTCTTTCAGGAAAGTACTAAAGAAATGCATGATAATGACTTGAATTTTGATAATCATAATACTATTTATAAAATGATGAATGTTAAAATTTTATATTCTGTGTGACTCATATTTTAAGAAACATTCAGAGGTGATATATATGTATATGCACATGTATGTTATATCATACAAAAAATACCCATAGCATATGTGAAAGTTACACAATACCTATGTATACATATCATATTGAACATACATTATAGATAATACACATGATAGATATAAAGGAAATACTGTTGTTAGAGATATTTTTCTTCTGAATTAAAAAAAAAAAACGCATCAGGAATTCAAGATTTTTATTGAATGAAAATATATATATATGTGAATAATTTAACTGTTTTATCTGTTTTCCAATCTTGTTTGGTCAGTTGGGGTTTTTTTCTTCCTTGTTACTCAACATAGGATTGCTGCACGCTTTATTTGTTGCCCTAAAAGACATATGTAAAAGAAGGCTCCAGGGAGACCTTATTGCAGCCTTTTGGTACCAGGAAGGGGCCTACAGGAAAGCTGGAGAGGGATTGTTTATCAGGGAGGTTGGTGATACAACATGGGATAATGGTTTTAAACTGAAGTAGGGTAGATTTAGATTAGATATTAGGAAGAAATTCTTCACTATGTGGGTGGTGAGACTTTAGCACAGGCTGCTCAGAGAAGCTGCGGCTGTCCCCTCCCTGGCAGTGTTCAAGTCTGGGTTGGATGGGGCTTTGGGCAACCTGGTCTAGAGGAGGGTGTCCTTGCCCATGTCAGAAGGTTGGAACTAAATGATCTTTGAGGTCCTTTCCAACCCAAATCATTCTATGATTCTGTCATTTTATGTCTTGATGACTCTGTGATAAGGAAAGGTTGTTGTGTTGATGCTGTTGTTTCATCAAACAGCACATAGCTGTGGAATTCACTAGTCCCAGTTTTAATATTTTGGTTCAGAAGGCAGGCAGGACTCAACCCCTATTCCAAAAGGCCTAAGTGAGAACTGGTAACAGTGGCAGCTTTGACTCTTCCCGTTAGAAATGCAATTCATGTTTTTTTCTAGGCTTTTGGGCTCTGAAGAGTGTGTACCATGACATAAAGGCCAAATTCAGGAATCAGTGTGATGCTGGAATACTGGGCGGAAGAGAGAAAGAGAGCATCCCTATTTCCTAAGCAAGTAGAGAAAAATAATAAACCAGATTTATTTCTTTCATTTTTTGGGACCAGACAGCTTAGTGGTGGAGATGCCTTTGCTGAGCTGGGCATGCAGAATGTTACAAGCTTTGGGCAGATGTTAAGAGTGCAGCCATGCTGGGCTCACTCCTGTGGGGAAAGCTGCAGCAGCTTCCATGCACAGCTCATACAAGGCCTTGAAGGTTACAACGATATTACAGGATGCTGGCATGTTGCAAGTCCTGTAGGCTTCTCCATGTTGTAGCCAGCTGGCTCAGTGCACTCATGACTACAAGACTTCAGTGCTAGATGAAGATGAGATGCCAACTATCAGAGTGTAAGTGCTGTCCCCAGCAATACATAGCTCCATCCTTTGTGGGAGTGGGCAGAGGATGCCACCAAACCCTGATAGGACCAGGTAGACTTACGGGCAGGGAAGCACATATTTATTTCTTCTGCATACTCACCCTTATGTGGGATAGACACTCCCTATAGAGCAATGAAGTTTTCCATCCTGTGGAAAAATGGTGGTTTCATCACAGATCCCAGGAACACAACTCAGATGACAATAACATTTCTCAGTTGCAGACGCAGCAGAAGCAACAGCACCTTATCATCCCAACACAAGCTAAACAGAAGTTGCAAAGAGAAAGTGACATGAAAAAAAGTATGTATCTTCTTTTCTAAGATCATGGTAACATATTTAATGGGCTTAATATCATCTCACTCTTTAATTTCTCCCTGATAGGTTCAACTCAAAATGCAGAGGCAGGGAAAGTATGGATTAATCTTTCACTTCAAGAACAGTGAACTTCAATCTTCTGGTTTCATTAAAAATGGATGTCAGTTTGATGGTCTCATCTGTATCCTTTTTGCATCTTTTTAGTTCATAAGGACAAATTGATGAATGCTTTTAAATTAAAGCATTTGGGTACTGCAGTACTGAGCTAACATATAAATCAGAGCTGCAGAGGTGCATTTGTCACCATACATGCATTAGTTGGAATAACACATAGCAGCTGAATTCTACTTGAAAACTTTAATCTTTGCAGAGTCTTTAACAGTGTGGCTGAGAGGCCAGTCATGATTTTTTAAATATAGACCGTTGCTCTTTGTGATTGCAAGCAGGCTTCATCACTATGTAGAAAGGAATATCCGGGTACCAAATGAAGTAGATGTCCTTTTCCTAGCAGACAATGAAAACATAACTGTGAGAAACAGTGAAATCAGATACATGGTTTCTGGTTGACCCTTTCTGGAAGTCAGGTGCCCACCAAAGCTTGTCTATCACTTGCCTCCTCAGCTGAACAGGGGAGAGAAGTTATAATGAAAGGCTCATGGTTTGAGATAAGTGCAGGAAGGAGTCATTCACCAATTACCATGTTGGGCAAAACAGACTCCTACTTGGGGAAAATAAATTTACATTTACTGACAATCAAATCAGAGTAATGAGATATAAAAAATAAATTGTAATCCACATTTCCCCACCTGTCCCTTCTTCCTGGGCTTAACTTCACTCTCCACTTTTGCTGAGTGGCACAGGAAGATGGGGAATGGGGATTGTTGTCAGTTCATCACACATTATCTCTACTGCTCCTTCCTCCTCAAGGGGAGGACTCCTCACACTCTTCTCCTGCTCCAGCATGGGGTCCTTTGTACAGGAGACAGTTCCCCACCAACTTCTCCAACGTGAGTCCTTAAGATTGGCTACAGATCTTCATGAACTGCCCCAGCATGGGTCCCTTCCATGGGGTGCAGATCTTCAGGAACAGACTGCTCCAGTGTGGGTCCCCCATGGGGTCATAAGTCCTGCCAGCTAGGCTGCTCCAGTGTGGGCCACCAGGATCCTGTTCCAGCACAGGCTTCCCATAAAGTCACACCCTGCTTTGGGTACCCACCTACTACAGTATGGGTTCCTCCATGGGCTGCAAGTGAATATCTACTCCACCATTAACTTCCATGAGCTTCATAGGGACAGCCTGCCTTACCATGGGTTTTACTATGAGCTTCAGTGGAATCTCTGCTCTGGTGCCTGGAGCACCTCCTCCCCCTCCTTCACTTCCCTTGGTGTCTGCTGTGTTGTTTCTCTCAAATCTCACTCCTCTCTCTGGATGCAGTTGAGCAGGTTCCCATTCCTCCCTCAACCCCCTCCTCTCCTCCCTTCCTTCTTAACTCTGTTACACAGAGCCACTATCACTGTCACTGATGGGTTTGGCCTTGGCCATCGGTGGGTTCATCTTGGAGCTGATTGTCATTGGTTTTGTCAGACATGGGGCAAAATTCCAGCAGCTTCTCATGGAAGCCACCCCTGTAATTGCCTCTACCAAAACCTTGCCACGCAAACACAATACATGGTTGAACCAGCTTCACAGAGATAGGAAACGCTGTTTCTCTTGAGAATACCCAAAGAAAACAAAGAACATCCCCAGGAAAAAAAAAGTCTTAGATAAAATAGTGTTTACACATAATTACTTTTATCTTCTGTATAGATTTTGGAAGGCTTATTAGGATGTCCCAGATTAACAATTCTGGCTTGAATAAAATATTTTTTATACTGAAAGATCGATGGCATTTTTCTCTAATTGACCATCTGGTTCTTCTCAATGTTTTCAGTAAATAGCATGATGTACTGCTATTTTCAGCATGATTACTATGAAGCAAGAAATTGGATAGCTGTACAATATATTTGCATTCAGTAATAGTTAATAAAGCATTTTCTTTTACTATGTGTATTATTATGGCAAGAACTTATCTTTAATATATTATGATGCATTTTATTATTAGAGTGGAGTACAAAGCAATTTCTTGGACATAAGATGAAGAACTAAAAAGTTCAACAGAAACAGATATGTCTTCATGAGAACAGATGATACATATATTTTTTAGGATTAACACTACTGAGGAAATTGCATCAGAAAAAATATACTAATATTGAATTGATTTAATATGTTTAAGATCTTACAGATGCGTTACATGTGGCTTCATACATTAAAAGTATGTAATTATATTTCAACCTCATTTCATAGAAATATTCCAAGACACAAGATACTGTCACAGAAAAATCAAGTTATCAGCTAAATGAGCTCCCATTTAGGAGGCAGCAAATAGAGATTAAGCATCTCAATGAAACATAATTAGCAGATGCTTATAAAAAGGCTGTGAATAAATTTGTAATTCTGACCTTGTTAAAGTGAACGGAATATTGCCGTTGACCCATCTATGTGCTATAATTCATTTGGGAACAATTTAAAAGAAAAAAATCTATTTATTGTTTAAGGAAATACTTTATTGCATCACACTTGCCTTTCAAATGTAGGCTCTTGTTTTTAAAGCTTCATCTGTGTTAGCTGAAATATTCATTCAAAGTTCTCCTCTATTCCATGCTGCCTGTCGTCAAGGTACATATTTCAGTTTTCCAAAATACCGTAGACACAGAATTGCTTTTAAGGCCCAGATCTCGTTTCCAGATGACATTGCATCTGTCCAGCATGCTGAGAGGAGGGAAGTGACATTTTCATGTAGCTTAAAGGAAAACTGCTTTCATTGCATGAAGTCAAGCTTTCTAAAAGTTCACACATTAGGAATCATTTGTCATCTGAGACATCAGATGACATTAAAAAGAAGTGTTTAATACCAGTTGGTAATGCTGAATGGCCATTTTGTAGGAAAGTAAGCTGTGCAATATATCTCAGTGCAAGAAACTACACAAATTTTTCCAGCATTATTTTCCTTATGGCTTTAACTGGGAAAAAAAAAAAAAAAAAGAAGAAAAAAAAAAAAAGCCGTAGCCCCATTAGCTGTTTTTTTCCTAGAGAAGGTTATGGAATAATAATTGGCTGTGAAGTTTCTAGATGTTTGTCTAAAGCAGTGCTGTAGAAGGCATACTGGCCTGGACAGCTGCCTTGATACCATTTAGTCTCACCTCATATATTTGAACAGTAAACAGTCCTCTCTAAATTTCTTAGGAAAATGTCAGGATCAAATCCACAATATGACAAACACACACCATTTTTTATGCTGCACAAAGAAGTGAGTTAAAACTATAGAAAATCTGTGGCAAATATTTTTTGAGTGGGGATAATACAAATTGATTTTTGAAAAAGTCAAGTCTCAAGTGATTTAACCATACTTTAATTCAGGTGTAGATTAATTTTGGCTAACTTCAGAGCAAGCATAAATTCTGAAGTATCCTGAAGACTGATTTTATATGATCTTTAGGTGTGGCTTTACACCACATTTATAATAGCGCTATCTTCTCAATTCTTTTGCACGAGACTTGAAAGCATTTAAATCAATCTAATTTAAAGAAAGAGATAAAAACAGTACAGAAAAACTAAGACACCTCACTTGACAGGTAGAATTTCCTGAAAAAAAAGCTACTTTACCCTTATCAGTATCTGCACATATATTTGCATATATTTATATACGGAGGGTTTTTTTGAGTATTACTGCTTCTCAGAATATAGAAGGTGCATTAATTGGAAAAAATAAAGTGATTTTACAGGTTTTTCTGGCTCCCTTTAATCTGTCTAGCAACCAAGTACAGCTTTTAAAAAATGCATTTAAATGCACCTTAAAGTTCTGCGATTGAAAACTTTTACCTTAATTAATTAATTAATTAATTGATTTTTGTTCAGGTCCATAAATGCAAGAGCCATAGGAAGGAATTTTATCTAGAAAGAAGGATTAACAAGATAATGTCTTTGAAAAGGAAAAAAAAAAATCTATGAGGTTGTTAGCAGCCTGAAGAGGCTGGGAAAGGACCTGTCAATATAATGGGAATCTGTGAAAGAGGAATGTTACAATACGTGATCTGTAGTAGAGTGATGTGGGTGAAAGAAGCAAAATATCAGCCCTGAATGGCAAAATGTGTATAGAAGAAATACCAGATTAGAAATTAGGTAGGAAACAGGATGGGTAAAAACTTTCACCTGGAACACCAAAGAATAACTGAGGAGGGATTCCAGCATGTTAAAAATTATTCCTGAACTCTACAAATCTACTCTGCCCACTGAAGACTGATTTAATTCTTAAATCTATGTGAAAGAACTTGGCAAAACATTCCAAACATTTATGTCTGTAAGTATCTGACAAAACAGCTTTTTCATTTAATTCAGTGATAATGCATTTTGCTCTCTTCTCAAACAGTCCATGAAGCTCCTTCCACATCTTTATGAAAGGCTGTGCTATGCTCGAATATGTTACTGCTTTGAGCGTTACTCTGCTTTATTAGGTATGGTCAGCATTTTCTGAAATTGTACCTCCAGAAAATATCCTCAGTTAATACTTAGCATAGAAGTTTTTTTTTAAAACTGCTGAATCCCTGACAACTGCCTTCAAGGACAATGCCCTTGCAAAACAAAAATAGACAGTGGCACAATTTAGAAAGTCATAACATTCATTTAGGTATCAGGAACTTGAGCACTGTTTCAAGAATTGTTATTTGAAAACAACATTTTATATGCATTTATAGACATACACACATATGCATACCATGCTTTCAGTTAGTGTGCTTGATGATCATTGCAAAGGTCTAAGTTCTGTCTGTATACTTAAATCTCAGCTGTGGTATGTGAATAACAGGCATTAATTATCTGATGGTCTGATTTTCTCGTCAATAGGAGAGGCACTACCCACCAGATGATCACATTTGTCTTGTTAATAGGAATAATTCTTAAACTGAAAATGAATATAATTTTTCACCCATGGTTTGGGCACCTCCATTCATGGCAAGTACTGTTATCTCATCTGTGTGACTACTGCACATAAAGTTAATGAAATCACTAGTTTCAAGGCATTGTGCTTTATACACATGAATTGGAAATGTTTAAGTAGGTCAGACAGAAATCATTCTGTTTTGACAAACTACCTGACAGAAGCCTGAAAATTGAGGGGTAACCCTAAGGGCCCAGACAGCAGATGAGTCAACCAATACTGCCAAGCAACATGGCACTACTGATGGATCAGAAATGTGTAGTGACTCAAAGGCAGCAACAAATACTTTAGAAATACTATTTTGAATTAAGATACAATTGAATGTATTTCAAGAGGTACTAGAAAGGTGTAATTGTAGCTGGTGGAGTTGAGAGCAACTAGCTCCTGTTGTGTGGTGCATATTCATGGTGTCTTCCATCCACTCAGAACTGAGAGACTGGTACCAGACAAAATACAGTTTCTTCAAGGTATGTTGCGTATTTTTGGTAGGGGAGCTGTTGCAGTTGTGCGTAGTTGGGTCTTGAGGGAGAGACCAAGGGCTGCAGAAAATAGCTGCTGGAATACTCTCCTGGCCTGAAAAGTATAAACACCAGGCAATTCAAGGACAGAGTGGCTCTGATAGCGCCTCTGAGAATCACATATAGGAGAAAAAGACCCAGAAGTAGCTGCATTTTGCCACCAGAGAACGGAGTGCCAACATGTAAGCAGCTGCAAACACCAGAGGCCAGGAAGGGTCGGGGAGGAGGCGCCCCAGGTGCCCGAGAGAAAGATGCCCCTGCACATCTTGGAGAAACCCATGGAAAAGGCAGAGACCCCACTTGCAGCCCATGGAGAGGCTCCAAGCTGGATGAAGCAGGTGGAGACATAGAGAAGATGCCGTGACCTACATTGGGATGAGCCCCTGCCAGCACTTGCAACCTACAGAGATGAGTGAGAGAGAGTTTTGTGCCGGAAACAGGTTTGCTGGGGGAGGCTTATAGCCCCGTGGAGGACTGGGACTGAGAGACATTGTGGTTTATTGCTGCCTGCCAGAGCAGAGATGAAGCCTGGTGGAAAAGATTTACGTTGGAGAAAGTTCATGGAGGACTGGCTCTCGTGGGTGGGATCCTACGGTGCAGCAGGGGGAGGCTGTGTGGAATGAATGCCCCCACCCCAGCTGAGAAGGAAACCAACTTGCAAGGGACTAAAGCCCCCATCTCCTAGTCCCTGTCCCCCCTTGTGCTGTGATCGGGGGAAGAAGAAGGAAGGGAAATCATGACTAGAGTGAAGTCTGCTAAGAAGGGAGTGGAGGGGGAGGTAGAGGTGTTTTAAGATCTGGAAAAGGAAAACAGCTTATAAAGAAGTAACCAAGAACCCCATTTTTTTCCCAGTCCCTGCCCCCCCTTGTACTGCGAGCAGGAGGGGAAGAAGGGAACAAAATCATGGCTAAAGGGAAGTCTGCTTAGAATGGAGGGGTGGGGGGAAGGTGTTACCAAGACCCCCATTTTCCCCAGTCCCTGCCCCTCCTGGGCTGCTAATGGGAGGGAAGAAGGGAGCGAATTTTCGGACTAAAGTCTGCTAAGGAGGGAGTGGTGGGGGCAAAAGTGTTTTAAGACCTGGTTGCATTTGTTTTAAGATATTTTGTTGCACTCCTGACTCTGGGTTTTCACTGTTTCTCTTTAGCATAGTGTAATAAATTAGATAACTTTCTCTTCAGCACTCTGTGTTGAGTCTGTTTTGCCCTCATTGTTAATGACTGGATGATTTCTCTGTCCTTATTTTGACTCTTGAGCCTCTTAATACATATTTTCTCCCCTGTCCAACTAAGAAGGGGAGTAATAGACTGATTTTGGTGGGTGTCTGGCTTCCAGCCAGGGCTAAACCACCACAGGAGCTTTACATGGGTTTTTACCTATCCTATGCCTTTACACTTCCTGGAAACTATTAACAATATTGTATTTCTGTCAGTAACTTCACATCTCTCTGCTAATGTTTCAGAACATGCCTCAAATATTTTACAGTATCAAGGTTTTGAGGGATGACATATTCCTCGTGATATTTGACTGAGCTCAGCATTAAGATTTGTGGAAGAGCTGAAAATGTATCTGACAGATTTCGTCCTCATATCTACTATCTACATCAATGGTATGTTTGGCCTCTGGAAGCTCTGTTTCCTTGGTATTTTGCAGCATGCTGAACAAAAAGAAAGACACAACAGAAGGCTGACCTTCCCCTTCTCCTGTTCTGGTGATGCACATGTGAAAGGCCTAGGATACTCAAACCAGATACATTCAGTGTATTCACTAATGCAAGTCTCGAAAGACATTGCATAGATTACAATACTGACTTCAAAACTGAGTGAATTCATCTGTGTGTCTCTTCCAAAAATTTTTTTTATCAGTCAATTAAGAAAGTACACTGGAAATTATTCAAAGTCAAAATCTTAACACTATTTGTTAAACATATGGAGCCTTCCCACTCATTTACTTGCCACTTTTCTGACAATTTGATTATGTAAAGTAAAATTTTTAGCAATAGAAGAAACCTTACAAGTACATCTCAAACCTCACATACCTTGTATTTTAGTATATAGATTTAAACCAACAGCTACTCACTACAATATGTCACTATCCAAAATGTGTATACTGAAATAAGGGTTATATTTCAGTATACACTGAAATGATGAACACTTTTCACTATTGGAAATGAAATATTTTTTTCAGGAACCTACCCTTTGGCTGGTGTTTACTTAGACACCTTCTGGATTTCAATACACAATGAATTTGAAATTGAAACTGAACATAGTGTTTTTCTTCAAAAACTGGTAATCTTTGTGTCCACTTAAGGAATTTCTACATCTCTCCTGAAATTTTATATTCTTCCTCTTAGTTCAGCAGATGGGCAGAAGGGAACAAAAAAGGTGCAGGGACAAGTGGTGGTAAACCAGCACATCTTACAAGATACAACTAGGAGAGTTAAAAAAATCTTTGATTACTGAAAGCCAGTGGAAGGTACTGTTAGGTTTCTTCAGAGTCAAAACCAGCACAAAATACATTAGTTGTAAGAATCATTCACAATCAGAATATCTCAAAGAGAATCACTCAAAATGACATATTGAAAATTAGAGCTATTTAAACTGGTTTTCTTTTTTTTTTTTTTTTTCTTTTCACTATGATGCCATGATGATGACGGCAAGCACATTTAGCAGCCAGACAACTCACTAAGACCCATACATCCAATTAAGTCCCTTCATAATACCAATTAAACGCTATCTTACAAATTGACTTTTGGCCCTTTTCTCTGATGCGAGAGCTTTTCCAGAACTTCTTTATTCTGATGGTCAGGAATCTTGCAATATCTGTCTTAAATTTAATTAAAGCCTACCCATTCCCATATCTCTTTGTCCCAACAACGATATTTAGTTTTAAATGCTGCTCTTTTTTCTAAGAGCTTCTCTTATAATGTATTCCAAGACAGTAATCACACCCCTTTTCAACCTTTGTTTTGCTCATACAAACAAATTGTGCTCTTCTACCAGAAATATCCTTGAATATGGCTGATTAGAACTTTACAGTGTTCCAGATGAGTTTGGAGTGGGACCTTATACAAAAGCACTAATATTTCCTTACGTTGCTTGGAAATGTTTTGCCTGGAGCATCTTAGGATTGGATTTGCCTTTTTTCACAGATGCATCACATTATTTCAGGAATTTGATTCCACTGAAAGGAACAATTAAATTAAAATTACATTGAAATAAACTAATTCTCACACTGTCGCTACGTTTACTCAGTAAACAGAGTACACTTCTTGCAGACATCTTTTCTTCATTATGTATCAGATTCCATCTTTCCGTCATAAAAATAGACTGTTCGGTTTAACAGTTTTATTTTCCCCGGTAGATCTAACACGATGATCCTCCATATGTGAAATTCAAATGTGGTTTAAACAAAAACGTTTAGAAAGCATAGAATAAATTTTTATGTAGCCAATTCAGTCTGTTCCAAAGCATTACGTAGAATATGTCACCTCTCTGGAAAGTACAGTTTTCAGAAACATACTGCAAATTGCTTTAGGTAGATAAGAACATATTGAAGAACCAAGGGAGTTTTCAACTGATCAGCATTACTACAATAAACACTAAGAATAGGAAGTACCTCTTTTGCAATTACGTAAATAAGTAAATATCATATATGCAATTTAAAGTTATATTAAAAATATGAGAATAAATATTGAAATATATTAACATTTAGAAGCACATACTTATCTATCTAAATCCAGTAAAACTCTACTAACTCTGGAAGAGAAACAGTGCTGAAATTACTCTTCATAATAAAACTGAAGTACAAAAAAGACTTTTAAATTCAAAATACATGGTGAAAGACAAACATACCTACATGCCAAAATGCCAATGTATCTTCCCAATATTCATTGTAAAACGTACCCAAAACAACACTTCATACACACTCTTTTTCCCCATAGATTGCAGAAGAATTTCCAGAAAATAATCCAATTAAAATAGGTCAAAATATATGGTTTTATTGAAAAGGCAAAGAAATCTATTGGCTTGTATAAGAATGTTAGTGACAGAGGAATCTGAAAAAAAACTAGGACTGGAGATTAAATGAGAGGGGAAAGGAACTGCTGCATCAGTCTTCACCAAAAGAAAGACTGCTTTTATATTCTTTTATATTCTACAAACCAGTGGTAAATCTGCCCAAACCCCTCAATTCAACCAAAACAACCTATTTTTGCTCTATATGCATAGAAGCTAGGCCAAATGCATAATTATACAAGATTTTTTAAATAAAATTTTAAAATCAATGTCGTTGAAAATTTCCAGACAGAAAATTTTGAAATGGCTATTAATTCTGATTTTTCTGAATATGTGCGTTAGTTGAATTTTTATTCTGTGCAACATAGTATTCCTCAAGACTTAGTTTCAGTGCAGTTCTTGAGTTATCCTTTTGAGTTTTCAAGTTCATTTGATCCCAATGTCAAAAGAATGGGGAAAGAAAAAACCCCAAACCTTTAATTCCTTACTATTAATTAACTGGATGTCCTATTTCATCCGAATAGTGGAATAATAGCATTTGGACCCTGCCTCTGAGCTAGGTGTGATACGTCTAGCATTTGTACCTCCATTATATGCAACAGCATGTACCTGTTTAACTGAAAGTAGCTTTGTGTGTGTGTGTGTGTGTGTGTGTGTGTGTTTCACAACATAAGAAGTAGCTGTGAAGAAAGTAAGCAGAATGACTACAAAAATAAATACAGTTTAAAGATTTTGTACTATAAAGCATCCCTCCTCTACCAGTGAAGCAACTAAGCTTGCAATGCTTTCAATCTTGTGTGTAGTAGGTTTCTCTTAATTACATGCGCTTGCAGTCTGGTATTGAATAAAGACTTATTTTAAGGAAAAAAAAAGGAACATGAGTAATCAAGAAAAGTAATGTTAAAAAATGCACCTAATTTGTGACCAGCTGACCTCCTTTTAGCATGTGTGTTCAGCAAGTGAAACAAATCTATAAGAATTTCTATACTGTCTGGGCGTTTCAAGATATGAAAGTGTACTCTTTAAGAAAGGACAATTTGTAGCTACCTAATGATATTGTAAGATCAAAGACCTTGGTGGTGTAAATTGATGTAAGACATATTAACACCAGTGGAATATCTGGCTTCATCCTTTTTTTATAGCTTGGATATTTCACACATTCTCCTTAGAAGTAAGTTAAAATGAACTGACCTCTCTGAGTCACTGAAAAACTACTAACTGTTCTGTGAAAAAATATAACCTAAAAAAGCCCAAAGCTATGTGACTAGGCATATCAACCACTTGTAGTGGGAACCTGGATAATGAAGGAAAACATCTTCACATCTACCTTACCTTCAGAGTTGTGTACATCATTAATGTCTTTTCTAAGAAAGAAGATCCTGTTCTGGCACAGACAACTGAAATAACCTTTCTCGTCATAGCCCATTCAGCCTGAAGCCCCACTGCCAAATCTGTCAACACAAGACACTTTGTCAATGTAGGTACTCTCCCACTGGGAACTGTTTTAAGTTTACACAGATAGCAGACAGTGCTGAACAATATAAAGTCATAGCAGACTACAGCAGGCTACACAGAAAAGGGTCAGAGCAACGGTTCCTCCACCTCATAATCTTCCTTCCAGCTGTGTCCATCAGTAAGCTCCTCAGACTCCTTAGAGAGCAATGGGTGCTGCTAGAGTTGTGTCTGGTTTTTTTCAGGTCATCTCTTGGGTTCCTCATTCTTTCACTATTGAATCTTTGACATGTAGGTTCTTTCAGTGCCCCCTGTCCCACCCCTGCCTCTCCACCTTTGTTGTCTTGAACACTGTTTTTCCCCTTGATATCTTTCATTAACCTCATTCTAAGGGAGATCTCTGAGGATATACTAGAGAAGTATCTTCTTTCCTTCTACAAGAGAAAAAAATAAGCAGAGTAAGCATGTGCTAGTGATCAGAAAAGAGTAAAAACAGGGCAAGAATACAAGATATTCGCTCTTAATACCTTCCAACCTTTTAAGCAGTGTTGTTTTGGTTTGGTTGGCAAGGTTTTGGTAGTGTAGTGCATACAGGGGTGGCCTCTGTGAGAAGTTGTTAGAACTTTCCCCTAGGCTTGACAGGGTCAATACTATTTGACTCTAGATGGACCGACTTGCTGCTGGCCAAGGCTGAGCCCATCAGTGATGGTGGTAGCACCTCTGGGATAACACAGTTAAGAAGATAAAAACACCTATCAGCAGCTTTTGTAGCCAAAGAGAAGAGTGAGAAGATGTGAGAACCAACTTTGCAGACACCTAGGTCAATGAAGAAAGAGAGGGAGGAGATGTTCTATGTGCAAACTTTTCCCTACAGCATTCCTTGGAGTAGACCATGATAAAGAAGGTTGTGACCCTGCAGCCTATGAGTATGATGGAGAGCAGAGATTCCACCTGCAGCCTGTAGAATTCAGTGAAGGAGGCTACAGGTGGAGGAGGCTGTAGCCTCATGAAAAGACTGTGCTGGAGCCGGCCTCTGGTAGGACCTGTGGCCTGATGGAAAGAGGAGCCCATGCTGGAGCAAGTTTGCTGGCAGGACTGATGGCCCCATGAGGGATCCATGCTGGACCAGTCTGTTCCTGAAAGTTCTACACCCCATAGAAGAGACCTGTGCTGGAGCAGTTCAGTTCATGAAGAAATGTAGCCCAGGGAGTAAAGGACTCACATTGGAGAAGTTGGTGGATAACTGTCTCTTGTATGAAGGACTTCACACTGGAGCAGGGGAAGAGTGTGAGGAGTCATCCCCCTGAGGAGGAAGGAGTGACAGAGATAACTTGTACTGACCACAACCCCCATTTCACATCTCATTGTGCTGCTTAGGGGGAGTGCGTAGAGAAATCAGGAGAGAAGTTAAGCCTGGGAAGAGGAAGGGGTGACAGGGGGTGTTTTAAGATTTTATTTTATTTCTTATTACTCTACTCTGTTTTGCTTGGTAATAAATTAGATTAATTTTTTCTAAGCTGTTTTTTCTGTTTTGCCCATGATGGTAACTGGTGAGTGATCTCTCCCTGTCCTTAACTCATGAGCCTTTCGTTATAACTTCTCTCCCCTGTCCAGCTGAGGAGGGAAGTGATAGAGCAGCTTTGGTGGGCATCTCCCATCCTATCAGGGTCAACCCACCACAGTCATGAATTTGGTGTCCTGATAGGACTTCTCTTCCCATGAACCAGTCTCTAGAACTAATGTAATTTTCTTATTTTCACAACAACCTCTGGAATGGTTGCTAAATGTTTCATGAAATCTCACCTCTTTGCTTATTTTAACTTTACTCCTTGTAGCTTCATTAATAGGATTTGAAAGGATCAGTAACAGTAGAAACCCTCTTCATGCCATTACTTTCAGATCTTCTTTTTAATAGAGAAATCATTATCACATCCTTCTCTCCCAACAAGATCAATTTTAGTTAGCACTAGTTTAATAATCATAAAATAAGTGAAATGCAACATCTTAAGTTAAGTTAATTGCCTCAGCTCCTGAACTTCCTTTTGTATAAACAACGTTTCTATTCTGAGTATTATAGCATGTTGCCTGGTTACACCTTCATTTCACGGTGCTAGACTGTCATAAAAGAAAAGTAAATTTTGAGTTAATCAGAAATACTAAAGATCTATCAAGGAAAAGATGTATTTGTTCTGTTCAGCATTATTTCTAGACTGATTATCACTAGAGGTGATACAGGATGATACACTGGGGTTTTTTTTCATTTATAATTGTCTTGCCCATTATTCTGTATAGTCTATTATACACTTTTCAGATTTAAATCTTAAAAAGTGATCTTTTTTTTTCTTAAACAAGAAAAGCAAGCATGGAATACTTCCTTCCTGGAAGGTACCATTGAGGCTGTTAAATGTGGGTACTATTAAAAGGTAATAGTTTTACCTAAATACACATTAAAATGCAATACTTTTACCTAAATTTATTGCTAAACTTTCATCTTAAATCTGTGATTTGATTATTGTGGAAGTTGTTAGAGTGTACTTCATGATATAGAATGCAACTAATTACCATTAAAGAGGTAATAGAGTTAGTGCTTTTCTGTTAAGGAAGGAACAACAATACTTTAATGATGGACATTGATTTTCCACTACTCTTTTCTGACTGGAAAAAGCTCCACTCATGAACACTTTGAAAGAACACAGTGTGAGAAATTTTATGGTGCTTTCAGATGGATCAGGTGAGACTCCCTGAACTTCTATGCTGCTTAACCCTTATCCAGGTGGCCCACAATTCTGTGAGACCTCTCCATATGCTTGATCTATTGTTAATAATGTACTTAAATGATGTACAAAACATCTCTGAGCTACTTTACTGCACAGAGGGGTTTTTTTTACATAACCATTTTTACACTTATAGAGGAATTTGCACTGAGTGTTTGCAAGTTTCTTACATATACACAATGGTAATTGCTGTATCAGCAACTCTCTAAGAGTCTCTGCATGGAATGTATCTCTCTGAGATGGCCAGATTCTCTACTCAGGACATTAACTGAGACTGAAAGATATGAACCAGGGTCTGGTTACAGAAGAAACTGCCTGGGGGGATTGGTGGGGGTGGTGGGGGTGTAGAGGGAAGGCAGAGGGGCTGCAGCAACTACTCAAGTACATAATTGTGAAGGTGGCTAGGAGTTCAGTCATCACTTGGTCTGAAGTTGATGTACTGTCCCAAATTAGTCCTATGCCTCATCTCTTCAGATGAATAACTGGGAAGTTATTAACTGAGGAGTTGAAGACTTAAGTGCACTAGATGTGGATGTGAGCACAGCCCTGACTTGACTATTCCATGATTACAACTGTAGGACAAATTTAAATTTCATCCTTAAATCTCATTTGCAACTCAAATTCCACTGCTGTTGCCACAGGCCTAAACCAAAATGTATGACTGCAACAGTGTATGCATAGGGGCTCACTGTACATGGCACTTCGTCTCCTGGTTTGATTACAGTTATAATCTACATAGACAATTATGAAACTTCACACACCTGACACGAATTACAGCAATGTGGATATATCTGTGGAAGTAGCATGTGTTTTGAGTCCTACAACAAATGAGCTATGAAAATGTGAAGTTGGAGAAATATGAAAGGTCAGAATATTCAGAGTATTTTTTCCACAGTTAATAGCTCCTGAAAATCCAGCTGAGTTTAATCCTGCACTTATACCATAAGCAAGTAGGAGCTTTAGGAAGGGGATTGATTTGCACCATTAGTTTCCATCAAAATAACTTGAAAACAGTAATGAAAACTGGGCAACTTCACATGGTTGGCAGTTCTTCAACCTTTGCCAATGCCCAACAACATGTCTTTAAACTGCATATCAAATCAAACAGTCCAGCAAAGATCTTGGCTGAAATTCCTGTTTAAGAAACAAGGTTTACTCATATTTAGTTCATTAGTTTAAAAACTGTTCCATTGTATAAACCGCTGAATTCTGTCATACTAAATGGACTACTCATTCCCATAAAATGCAATTAAAAGTGGAAATTAGGATGTGCTTGACATGTATTAAATACTTTCTATACACATACACACATATCCTCATGTACACACACACACAATGGTATACTTTGATTAATATTTCTATTCATCCTGTCTTTTGCCAGCAGACAATAAAAAGATTATCCAATTTCAGAAGAGACATCTACTCTCTGGAACTCATGAAGCTTAATAATAGCAGAGAACAAAATTATAGGTGAAAGCAGTTTTGACCAAGGACTGCATTTTTAACTTTCTTTACCTACATACTTGTATCTAAAGAGTCTCTTCGGTGTTAAACTTAAGAAAGGAAAAGGTCATGGCAGAATGCAGGTGACCCCTTGACACTGGTGGTTTGAATAAATGGATGCAGCTAAAATAAACATCTTGAATTTGTATAATGATTTCACCTGGGCAGTGAATTTGTTGTCAATGTATTACATAATCAGTTCCTATGTTGTTTTAAAAGTAGGTATGGGAAGTTATACATAAAGAAATTTATTTCAGATAATTCTCCCACTCAAATTTTTTACCTGGCGGTCCTTCCTGGCATTTTGTGTCTGCAAGCTTTACACAGAGTTTGGGTTCCAGGCAGTAAAGGCGAAGTAATTTGACAGAGTTTTCTCTCTGCTTTTAACTACACCATACAGGAATTAGGAGCTTCCATACATGAAAAGCAAGTAATTTATCTCTGTCTGTCATTTCACTCTCTACTTCAGATGCAAAGAAGAAAAAAAGAAGAAAAATCTTTCAAGGATTTGCATTTTTACCATCATAAAAATGATGGTTTGCAACTGCCATGAGTGAAGGACTGGAAGAAAAGAGCAAATCATCTACAGGTTTTCACAGGCAGGATTTGGTTTAAGTGCTCCTTCCTCCTTTTAAAGTTTAGGGTTTTTTTCTGCCACATGAATAGTGACCAGATCCAGTAACTTTATTCTACAACTGTTTCAAGATAGCTGTAGTACATATTGAGTGTGAAATTTGAGAATCTGGGAGGTGGAGAATCAGGGAGCTGGTTTTCTAACATATGCTGCAATCTTCCTGCTGCAGGATAGGATTTGGATCTTGGGAGGAACATAGCACAGGCAGGAATTTTCACTGAATGGTTGTCTACGCTGCCTTTCCGCTCCCAGTCATTCACTTTCTGCAGTTTTTCACAGCTGGACATTATCTTTACTACCCTGAATAGCTTAACAGTATCAGCTAGTTCTGTAATTTCTGTAGTCACCTCCCTTATCTAGAATGTATGTGAGTACATTGGGTACCATAGAACCCAGCACAGGTCTTTATGGAGCTTCTGCAGTGAACTGTTTTCCACTGCAAGGGTGGTGTTTCTTTTACTTCAGTCTTCTGTTTCCTATTTTTGATTATCCTTTACTCTTAAAAGTACTTTCCCTATTTAGGTTTCATTAAAAACTTTGGTGAGGTACATAAATGAATGCCAAATCCAAAGGAAGAACAGTCAGATCTTCTTTATCCAAATGCACATAAGTATTTTCAAAGAACTCCAGTAGGTTTGTGACAACTCGTATTTATACATATGTCCCTTAATTCCAGTCTTTATTCATCCATAGTTCCCCTGGAGCTCTTTTTTAAAAATTGGCATTGTTTTAACCACATTCCAGTCCTCTGACACTGAGTCAGTTTTCTATACACTACAGTTTGTAGTTTGGCTATTTCACACTCGAATTCCCTCAGAACTCTGGGGCAGAAGCCATCTGTTCCTGGTGATTTGTTATTGCTCACATCGTCTCCTTGATCCATAACCTTTTCTGCCAATACTTCAATTTCAGACAAAGGCTCTGACACATACTCTGAAAAGCAGGGTCCCTGGTTCTGCACTTCAAACTCCCCCATAGTTAACACAGATGGGGAAAAAAAAAAGAAATAAAAAGAAAGTAAGAAAAAATCAGTATTATAACCTCTGTCTATTTAGGACATTTATTCTATATTTCAGTTCTTCTATTATCTTTGCACATTCACTGGAAAGCTTCCTCTTCCTCTACAAAAAAAATGTGTAGCATCAGTTTTTGAACCTTTCCAAGTTGTTCTTCAGATGTTTCTGTGGTCCATCTTGCTGTGCTTTTACACTGTGCATTTTAGAGTTCGTGATATTTTCTTGGGCACAAATTAACTTTTTGGAAAAATGTCTTCTTAATTTATTATTTTTTTTACATTGCTGTTTAGCATTTCCCTTTATCATTTCTCAAGTCTTTATTGACAGGTGGTATGTTTTTGCCCTATGGCTCCAATACCGTTTCCATGCTGCTTTCAAATGTTTTTTGACCACTCCTGCTAGTGTCCTGTTTTGCTTGTGGTTCCCCTTTTGAAAACTGTGTACAGCTATGTTGAATTTCTATTTTTTGTTAACTTTATGAAGGAGTCATGATGTCTATCTAAAACTTCAGCCTTAGCATCATGCTTCAGTGTCACTTTTCTCCAGCCTGGTTATGTTAAATCGTCTACTGATACTGTGCTTCCTATTCCCATTGCCTTTTTGACTTCCTCAGTATTTTATTGACACTGCTACCATGCTAGAGAAAAATGATTCATTTTATTTTTATATAGATGTTGTGTGTGTCTGCAATAGCAAAGGATCAAACTGAAAATTCAAGAAAGAGGAATCTTAACAGTCTGTCCAGTTCAGCTTCAGTTCTTTGTAAGTAATTCATGTTGTTTCTGTATGAAGCACTTCTACATGTGGAATTATTAATAAACAAAACATAGGCCAAATAAACGTATCTTCTCTCCTTTTACAGCAAATGTAAGCTTTCTATTCCTGTCTCCCTATTCAGCCACCTGCCCCTGAATCAACATCCACCCCTTCCCCTGTACCACACCCTTCCACGAACATTTCTTCTTCCTCTGCCTTAGTCTCATTTTCTTTTCCAGCTTTATTACAGGTGCTGTACAACTATGAATTCAACATAAAGGAGCATCTAGATGCTATGGTTGTAATTTTCTGTTGTTCAAACCAACATACATAGATATAAATGATTAAATAAGTGCAAAGCCCTTGTGCTGAAGCAAATCAGAACACTTAATAGTCCTGAGGCAATGAATTAATATTTACCATTGCAATATTATACTGATAGGTAATACCACACAGTTGCCTTCCATTTTTAATGCTCCTCTTCAGTGTTCAGAGACTTTCATATATTCTTTTTGTTAATGAAAAACTGAGTAGCTAGCAATATATGATCATTTAAAACCGCAAGATATAATATGTACATATATCCTACTCATATTTTCCAAAAGAAATACATGGTCTGAATTAAAGCAATCTGAATGTTTTCATCTTCTCATTTATTTATGTTTATTCCATACTCAGCAGACTTCTCAAACACTATTTCCTTACAAGCTGATAGTGTGGTACACAATATAAACCTTCAGCCTATAGTGCCTAGTCAGGTGGATTGATGGAAACCATAACTGGTGCTCCAGACCCAAACCAACTCCTAGCGTAAATGACAGATGTCCATCTGTCCGGGGAAGACAGCCACCTGCAAACCTCAGTTAGATTCATTCAACTTTAGAAATAGAATGAAGGTCATATCCACTCTCAACTGTTGCAAGCAACAATGGTGTAGAAGTTTAGTTCATGAGAAAACACATAAAGCCAGCTGCATACAACATAGGCTACAAAAGTCTTATTACCTTAAAACTGATTTAAGTACTATAGCAACAAGTCATAACTCACAATCATACTGGTCACAGGAAGTGAGCAGTACATATCAAGATCAGGAACCTTATCAATACCCTACATTCCTTTGTCTTGCTAAATTATGCTGCAGTTTTGATTTTTTGCAACAGAAAAAGCACCAAAATAAATTCAGCTGGATCTGTCCTTAAAAATTTAAGAATATGAAGGAGATGCAAATCTAGGATCAAGAGGTCAAGGCTGAGGACAATTTGAGTAAAGGCTGTTAGACAATGCTGAAAAGCAAACTGCTTTCCTCAGCAGTTAACAAAAGCCCTTATGATCATCCTGTCAATCTGACCTATGGCAAAAATCCCTTCTTGATCTCTAATTTGGATTCATAAAATGGCATTTACATCATAAAATCACAGCATCGAATTAGTAGGGAATAATTTCTTCCCATGCTACAGCCAACATTGAAAATTACCCTTGCAAACTCCACCACTTTATATCTACCATCTTTCAAAGGGGATAGATCTGTTGTGTCCAACCTCAACCAAGAGCCAGGAAAAATTTGAGATGATGCCATGTGTGTGGGAATAACTGGCTGGAGAAGATTATGGAGTTTGGCAGTGTGCGGCTGAAAGAAACACAGTATGAAACTGTAGTCTCTGTCAGCAGGGGAAGAGAGAGAAGAATACAGATGTTTGGAGTATGTTTTGATGGTAACATACAAAATTTGAATAGAACCTCTGGATGACCCTGAGAAGAAGACAGAAATATTGTGTAAACCCAGCATGCTACAGCAATGAATGCTATTGTCTTACAGGCTGCAGTACCAGGCATTTGTGAAAAGAAAATCGCCGTGAATCAAGAAAGTGACATTTTAAACATAATTTTGGTTTAAAGTGAATAAAGAGGGTTTTCGGGGTTTCTTTAATTGCCTTTTAATGCATATTTCTAAACTTGATTATTATTTTAGATGTGGTAAATTAGTACCTTCACTTATATGTTATCTTAGTTCACTTGACTTAAGGGTGATTTTCAAGATTACTGGATATCACTCCAGTTGTCACACGTGTAATGTTAAGCAAGGTATTTGAATAGTGTTACAGGTGCCCCATTCACCGGCCTGCTTTTCCCTTGAATCTGAAAAAACCTATGGTCTAAGATGATTTGATACCATAGGAGTCGTAGCAGGTGACACTAAACTGGGAGGAAGTGTTGATCTGCTTGAGGGTAGGGAGGCTTTTCAGAGGGATCTGAACAGACTGGACCAATGGACTGAGGCCAGTGGGTTGAGGTTTAACAATGCCAAGTGTAGAGTCCTGCACATGGGACATAACAACCCCATGTAGCACTACAGGCTTGGGGGAGACTGGCTGGAGAGCTGTCAGGCAGAGAGGGACCTGGGGGTGTTGGTTGACTGCCGACTGAATATGAATCAGCAGTGTGCCCAGGTGGCCAAGAAGGCCAATGGCATCCTAGCTTGTGTCAAAAATAAGTGTGGCAAGTAGGTCTAGGGAGGTGATTGTGCCCCTGTACTCGACATTGGTGAGGCCACATCTTGAGTACTGTGTCCAGTTCTGGGCTCCTCACCATAAGAAGGACATTGAGGTCCTCGAGCATGTTCAGAGAAGGGCAGCCAGGCTGGTGAAGGGGCTGGAAGGCAAATCATATGAGGAAAGATTGGGAGAGCTGGGGATGTTTAGTCTGGAGAAGAGGAGGCTGAGGGGAGACAATATCACTGCCTACAACTACCACAAAGGAGGTTGTAGAGAGGTGGGTAATAGTCTCTTCAGCCAAGTAACAGGAGACAAGACAGGGAGAAATGTCACAAAGCTGCACCAGGGCAGGTTCAGATGTTAGGAAAAAATGTTTTACTGAAAGAGTTGTCAGGACATGGAAGAGGCTGCCCAGGGAGGTGGTTGAGTCACCTTCTCTGGATGTGTTTAAAAAAAGGGTAGATGAGGTACTTAGGGATATAGTTTAGCATAGGATGGGAACAGCTGGACTTGATCTTAAAGGTCTTTTCCAACCTTGCAGTTCTGGGATTCTGTGATTCTGAGTCAGAAGAAATATCTTCTGGTGACCACCAACACCCATGAAGGAAGGTACCATGCAGTAGAGTTGATGGGACCCTAGGTTTTTTAGCAAGAAATGTTAAAAAAATCCTTGAGAGATATTAATTTCTCTAGGGTCCTAGGTCATCACCTAACTGCCCGATTTTCTATCTTTTTTCTAGTACTTCTGAATCAAGAGATAAAAATGCAAAAATAAAGTTACGCATCAAGGGAGAGAAATAATTCCAGTCTGGTCTCAAAAGAGAAGTCATTGCCTGTGGTTGCAATATTTATTCATTTTTTAATTAATTTTATGACTTCTGTGCTTTTCTTCCACAAATCCTTTGCCAATCTGAATCCTTAAAGTCCTGGGAGCTTGAGTTTTCTCAGAATAATTTTTAAGTCCTTAGAGATAATGTTACATTAACACACAATAGAAAAATATATTTTGTGTGAGGCTTTTAAATTTTTTTTTTAGTAAGAAAGAGGTGTTATTCTTTCTTCTGACAGATGGACAATGATTAGCATGCTGTGGATATGTCTCAAGAATGGCCACATTCACTGTCACTCCTAATAGGACACACCATAAGTTGTTGTATTTTCCACTCTTACCATCTAATGATTAAGCTCAGAATGAGCTTACATCAGTTCGTACAATTTTATTCCTGCAAATGATACTTTTATTAAAAATGGCTCCTTTAACATTTTTTTTAATGAAAGCTTTTTAATAGGCAGCTTTCTGAATACAGCTTTCTGAATGCCATTTATTATTGCTTTCCAAACATCCTAAAGCCCCTTTTCAGTATATCAACCTTGTGTCCACTATAAAGTTTCAAATTTATTTCCCCAAGATTGGGTGTAAAGGAGGGGGGTATTGTTTCTCTGTTATTCTGAGGAGTATTTGATGAAGTTCTAGGAAATAAAAGCCAAAATATCTGAAAGTAGATATTTGTAAGGGTGGGATTTTGTTGGGTTTGGGGTTTTTTTAATTTTTTTTTGCTGCTGTCATTTTTGCCAAGAGGTTATTTCAGTGCTTCTTTTCAAGGGGAATATTTATTTATTTATCAGGAGCTAATAATAGCTACTGATACCCAAGCTATCAGTTACTTGGGTTATATGAGAGACAGACAGATTTTGTTATCAGCACAAAAAAGCTAGAAAGAAGAAAAAGAAAATGCAAGCCAAAAATTCAGTGCAAAAATTTTTGGTTGCAAAGATGAACTCAAGAAGTTAAATATAAAAACCCTAGTGAAATACACAAATCTGCTGAAATGATACCCTTTGTTCTTCAGGAGAAAATTTAGATACTTTAGACAAAAAATTAACAGCACCTGAGGCACCAAGTTATAGTACACAGGTCTCTGAGGAAATCCCAAGTGTGCCTTATAATTGCATCTTTCATGCAGACAGCAATTTGCATTAAACTTTTTTCCTAATTTGAAAGAGATAAAGCATCATTATTGGAGGAATGGATGATACATTTTAAGTCTTTTTCTCCTGTGGTTACAGCTAGCTCTGACACAGAAAGAAAAAACTTTTGAATCATTGGCACAATATCTAACCTCCTCAACGTCAAGTAGCTGATACAGCAACAATGCTTAGATACTTCAGTGTCGATACAATATAGGCCAGCAGACCTTCAGCAAATCTTAAGTGGAATTTAGTAAGAGCACTGTGGTATTTACATAATTAATTGCTCCATGGCAAGGGAGAGCAGTATTCTTTCCTAAACAGAATACAAACAGCAAAACTGTCTTGCCACAACTGCTACAGAGACAGCCACGATTTTAACAAAAGATACGCATTGGTTCATTTATCCTAGTTGACAAAATGCATGTTAAAATGCAAAATATTTGTTTAGTATTGTTTGTGTATTAATTATGCTAATAGGCTACAGTAATTTGCTCCTCACTTAGAACTCCAGCTAATCGCAGTCACAACACACAAGGAAAATTTCCTGCATGCTCTTTTCCCAGTGGATGATCAATTGCTTGAAATGATATTAAGAGAATTAAGAAAAGGAGCGCAGCCATAATGCCTGCTCTGCTCTCCTGTGAGTGCTTGCATCGCTACAGGTGCATGAATGTCATCAGGTATTTACCTGATCTGCTCATCAGTGGTCAGAGTAAAGAGACATTACCTTGTCTTCCGAAACTACCTCTTCCTGCTACTTTGAACTACTATCAGCCTACACTCAGACAAGAACTACTTTGAACAGGTATTTTTGGTTCCTTAGTGGCAAAGGATTGTCATGGAAATAACTGGAGTTGCAACTGAGATGCGGTCAGAACAGAAGCCATTTATTTTCGTAGCTGTGGGAGGAAGCAAAAGGCAGCAGGGCCAGATGCTGCCAATGCCAGCTCTGCTTCACGTGAAGCAGGTACAGACCTTATACACTGTTAGGCTACACATCCTGTTCTTCACCAGAACTGTGTCAGAAACACAGGATATGGGAAATAACAACAACAGTGCATCCTTTTACGAATAATGCACTCCATTGTTAAATTGTGCTGGCAGACCATTAACTATAAATGTTTATCAACTAGTGAGGCCTGTAAAAATCTAACTAACTAACCAGCCGACACACATTAACTGATTTGCTTCCATGGGGCATGGTCTGGAAATGACAAGGGAAAACACAACCCAAAAATACATGTTGAGTGGAAAGAACCAGGTTAATTTCCATCAGTATCTGGGTTTCGGTACTGTCTCATTTCATTGATTAAATACCAAACATTTAGACAGGGAAATAATCAGTGATGTTTTTATGATTTCATTCTGTTACATAATTAATTGATGTGCTAGGGCATCAACATTCTTAGATACATGACTAGTTATAATTTTATGTCAAAATCTCAAATGAATCCATGACTAACCCTCATGCACAAATACTGTGGTTCTGTTTATATGCAAGCACATGATTCACATTGATATACTGTTGAGACTCAGGAAGAGCAGAAATTTAGAAGGAAGAGAATAGTTTATCATAGGATATGTAAAGATATCCTTTCTTCCTTTCTTCTCCTTTTTTTTTTTAATTTTATTTCTAGTCTTAGAAAAGCAACAGATAGAGAAGATGGAAATAAATGAGAGAAATCAGCCTTCACCTTCAGTCCAGGAGCAGATAACATTTGTCCATGCCTAGGAGCATAAGGAATTAGTGGAAATAAACAACGCACTTCACCTTCCCTACCAAAGAAAAATAAAACTAGTGCTATAAAACTTCATGTCCTGTGGGCATTAAAAAGTTATTTCTAAACTTCTAATTCTCATAGGAATTCACATCTGTACTGTCAGGGAACAAAAGACCACAGAAGAAAATGACAGCTGGTGGTTAAATCAGGAATGGTTTTCATATATATGTGTATGTGTGTATAAACTGTCATACAATGTAAAATGTACAGTGGTCTCAAAGTAAACTGTTTTCTCAGAGGTAAAGAAAGATCACTGCTTACCAAAGAGTATGTTTGATTCCAGCAGAGGAGCAATAAATCCTTCTTTTTCTCACTGATTTATAAAACAGAAATGCAAACTGGCCAAATTCATTGACAGATTTCATCACATATTTACAACCTGTTCTTGCAGGGTTTTTTTAAGGAGAAAGAACATATAAAGGAATTGTTTGACTGATTTCCTTTTTTAAAAAAGGCAGGTTTCTTTGCCTATGCTTTCCATTTCAATTGTAAAGAGTTAATTAGGAAATGAACATAAAATATTTTCTTCGATTAATATTTTAAGGTACTATGATAGGAATGATTGTATAATATTAAAAATGATAATTCATGATCTTTTTCAAATACATTTAAATTTTCAGGGTTTATAGAAAATACTTGAAATATTTTAAGCCCCCTAGGTGCCTGTAGTCTAGATATGGGAGCAAAACATACGATGAAGCATGGTTCAGGGTTCCAAGTGTTACCCAAAGAATGTGAGCACATAATTTTTTTAATTAGACAACAAAAAACAAAATGGCTTTCCTTTAAAGAAAGGCTCTAGCAGCAAGGATTGTAACATCCCTGGACAGCTTTCAATTCAGGGTCAAATTTCAGTTCAGATGAGAAAAACATTTTCTCCATTTGCTGTACTCCAGTCTCAAGTGAGGAAACTCTCACCATTGGCAGTCTTTTGGTTGCAACAAAACTGAAGATGTGCTCCAGGAACACACTAACTCTTTTACTGTATGCATTTACTCTTTTGCACCATGTGATTTGCTAAACTAAGCATAATTTGAGAGTCCCACAGCTCCAAAACCAGGAAGGATTTATATGAAGTCATGGACAGATCCTTTCCCTGACAGCATTGCCAAGGTACAGGAGTATTGCACCACTGCACCACATAAGGGAACACTTCCTCCCGCTTGTCTTGTTTCTCACCTATGTAGGTTTCGTTCAACAGTTCTCAATAAGGATTTTGGGTGGGTTTAGCATATCACAGAGAAATTTAGTGATACGCTAAAGGAGGACAGGGAACAGATGGAAAATTTGTTGCTTTTTTTTTGGCCAAAACTTTTAAAAAGATGCTACATACCGTAACATAGCCATAAAGTTTGGAGACTTTCAGGTATTTACTTTCAGGTAAATACTTGGCAATCAGAAAACTTTATGGTTTTCTTCACTCTACTTGGCTAGCATTTGAGAACTATTTGACAAAAGATTTTACTAACCCAGTGCAAAAGCACGGATAAATGCTAGCTGAGCTTATTTCACCTAAATAAATTGTGCATGAAAGCTCACCGCTACGCTACATCTTGGTATGAGGCATTGATGACCCCAAAATTAAGTGGAATGAGCTTTTCTGTTCACTTTCCCTCCACATGAAAACTGTAACTAAATAAGCTTAGAAAGAAATATTTGCTACATGCCACGTGACAAAGCCTGCGTGTCACCAACAGCTGAATCAGAGTTCTTCTGCAGGCAGAGATATCTCAGGAAATTCTCTTTTCAGAACATGGATGTGGGTTGTAAATCACAGCTCAGCCTTTGTTCTTAAAAAGAAAAGAAAAAAAAAGAACAGTGGAGGATTTCTGTGACAGTGTTTGTTAAGGGAAAGCTCCCTGCACAGCACTCTTCCCCCTCATTTAATAACTACTCACAACTTGCCTTATTCTTCCTGCTTGGGCCCATTTGCCTCTAGCCCTAGGAGAAAGAATTGACTTAAGTGCTGTTTCACATGAGAAATTAACCCTTCTGTTGCCCTTTGCCATATACATAAGGCAATGGCACGCCAAGGTGTAAATACTAGCCTGAGTCGTGTGCCTGCATGTACACAAAAGGGTGTATAGGGAGCCCTTTGAGGAATGTATTTGCTACAGTGACAGGCACTTACATAGGCACAAAATTGGTTAAGCCTGTTAATAACACAACTTGGAATATACTGTGAAACAAAAGATGTTTCTGTGAACTGACTGGAAAAAACATTGGAGCAGTGCAGACCTGTAATCATCGCTGCTCACACCACACACCGCTGATCGTTGCCTTGGCAACGGATGGTGTTCCATGACATCACTGAAATCAAGGGGGGATAAGCAACAAGGGCAAACAGATACCAAACAATTTCTGGAAACACAAAATTTGTTTGAATATATATATATTGAGCTATCTACAATGTCGTGCAAACCGAAGGGTAAAGGAAGCAGGAAAAAGAGCAAAAGATGCACGCAGAGAAATTTCCAGTCAATAAACCAGATTCACTGTAACCTTACAATTTTACCATGAAAATTGAATTTGTGTTAAACATCTTGAGTCTTCTCTGATATTTTTCAGAAATGTTATATGGGACAGGCTGTAAAACAAGTTATCCAAGGCAGCTGAAAAAAAAAGAAAAATGCCTATTTATGATTTTGCTCCAGTATTATGCTATTTACTCCTTTGTTTCACACTATGAATGTCTACAGTGTTACCAAAGGAGGAAAAAAAGAAGTAAGTGTGAGTTACTCTTTTACAGTGTGAATAAAGAACAAGAAAAGAAGCAGTGTGGGGAAATGGAGCCAATATACTGATAATGAGAGTGTGAGAGTCAGCTGGCATGACAGTTCACTACAATCCAAGTGATGAGCACAATGCTCTTACAGAACTTATCTTCATTGAAGTCTAAGTCTTTTCATTGATTTCCAATAGTTTTGTACCTCCCTAAAAAAGTGAGTACTTTGACCTCCAAGATATGCAAGAAAGAACTCATCTAAACCTCAGTTTTCCCACATATCTGGTATCATTCTGCTTTGCTCTGGGTCTAAAATATGTGAGTAAACTACTAGAAATTGAATTTAAGGGGATTCTTGTTTTCAAGTTTGTTTCCCAAACCAACTTCTTTATTGCAGCTTGGGTAGCTTTTTTGATTTCCTGAGAGATTTTCATATTGCTGTTTGCTGTCACAGTTTTACATGGTCTTGCACAAATTAGCTAAAAGAAGTGATCAGTTATCAATGAAAAGAAGAGTCAAAAAGAAAAACAACAAATCCTTGGGGAAAAAAAGTAACCATAGGATGCTGAGTATGAAAGAATCACTTTCAGTTGCCTGTATTACCTTGGAGGATGAAGTAGTGTTAGTTCCGACATAAAGGTGAACATGACCTCATACAGTCTTATTTGAATTTGGCCTTGTATTATTTTCTGTCATGACTGCTTCTACACTTTTTCCCATAATTAATACAAAATGTATGGGTGAAATTAAGTGATAGCAACGATCAATAAAATAAAAAGAAAACACATCATTAAGAGGTTTAAAAATATTCTTGGATATATGAATAACATCCCCCCCCCCCAAGTCTTTATGGTTATACAAAAATTTCAAAAGGTATCAGTTGTGGCACTCACTGAAGAACAATGCACATTACTTCAACAGGTACTCCAGTTCCTTTTTTAACACTTGGATATGTATGATCTAAATTTCATTTTATTATTAATACAGGAAGAGTGCTAACTGTATGCAGAAAAATCACAGAATGTGTGATTTCAAAGTAGTTAATATACAGAACTAATACTCAGCCTTTTGTATTAAGATTCATTAGGACAGCAGGATTGACGTTACAGGAGTAGATATGAATCAGGCTGACAATATTACTATTCAATGACATGCTGATATGATGACAATTTATTTTCAGAACTAGATGAAGTGAGCAGCACTTTTCCTTAAAATAACACGGTAATTAAAAAATAATTCAAGGTATTAATTTTACTGTTTCATATTTAAAAAAAACCTGTGGCATTAGAGATGGAGTAATTTGGTCTGCTTTTACACACACACACAAAAGGTGAAGTTGTGATTATGCTTAAAACAGTTCTACGTTTGACTATGATTATGAGTCAAGCTTGAAAAGGTTTACTTATTATTAATATTCACAAATCATGTAATAGAGAAATAATCTATTTTAATAATACCATTTAAGACTGATACTGTGTTTTCATTTCAGAGCACTCACAGAATTAACCAATTAAATACAGCTTAGTTCCTGCATTATACATGTTTTTTGTGGAGCTGACAAAGCCTTTTTAATTGAATTGACATGAGCAAACCCTTTTCTCCATGTGTTCCAACTTTAGTTCCAGTGACCAGCTCTTCACAGACAGAAGAAGCTAAAAAGCTGAAAATACAAAACCTTGTTACAATTTATGATCAAAAATCACCTTAAATACTACAATCACAACAGGTGCTCAGGGAGCTGTATTTCCTTTATTTTATGGGTGGAAAAAAAATAATCAAAGGTTGTACAATTTCACTGTTAAGCCTGTTCAAGAGTAAAGTAGTTGATTTCCTTGGTGTTTGTTCTGATTACTCCATTACAGTATGCCAGCAGGAAGTGTGGAGTTGCAGCTCCTTTACAGCAGATTCTGACTCTACACATATGCCAGCAAGCAATAAGCATCATTTCTAAGAAACCTTAAAAAGTAAACCTGACATGCCTAGTTGTGCACAAATACATAAACACGAAGTAGACAAAAATAAACACACACACACTCCCTCCATAGCTATGGACTTTAATTTAATAGCAAGCTACCTATCTAGAAATTACTAATATTACAGGAGAGGAGACGTAAAACACAGATACCATTTCACTGATATATTGGTAGACTCTAGAAAGTGTAGAGCTCTCTCAAAGTGTGTGCTCTCAAAGCACATACCAATACTGCAACAAATACTCTTAGACTAGAGTGTCCAGTTCACATGGCTAACGCTTAGTCAGAATGATTTTATCTCAACTCTGGGAAAACCTTGTAGCCCCTGAACATTCAGTCTGTATCTCTACAGTGCTCATGTTGATGCTAGACTTCACTGAAATGAGTGTAAACAAAGTTGCCTAGAAGCTTGCAGTGGTGAACTAATAATTTTGCTGTAGTCTTTATATGCTTTGACATCTAACTAAAAGAAAAATAAATTGGAAAGATAAGAAGGTTATATGTTTGGAATGAGTCCCTTAAAGTATCATAAAATTTCTGTTTATTTACTTATTTACTTTCCTTTTCCAAAATCCTGTGTTTACATAAGAATAAAAGCTGAAATTATTAACTCAAAGAAATTAAAATCCCTTTCTCTTAAAATAAACTTAGAATGAGCATCAGTCCTTACTCTTGTCCATTGATTTAAAAATGTATCTTGAGTTCCAAGTATATATACATCAAGATATTGCATAATAACCCTAGACTTTCTCAAAAAAAAGAAAAATATTTGAAGGTCAGAGTCCTTCAAAATTATGAATGTTTTTTTATTAAAACCTGAAAAAGAGAACCATAAATTTTCAGCAATGTGACTTTAATATTATGTTTTTTCCTTTGAGATTCCTTACACAACAGTGTTTCAAAAGATGAATAGTCTCCAAGCTATTTGATTATATTTGTCTAACACAAAAAACACAGAGTATATGTCAGTATTCCAACTGTTCTTATGTTGAATTGTTTTATTCCTTCATGTAAGCAATGGTTAATTATCAATTAGAACACGAAAAGATGGTTATATAGCTCTGTTGCAAAATGTCTTGATCCCCACTATTGTTTTCCTGCTATTCATCTTCTAAATGTCCCATCTGCCTGGAGACCTTAGAGCCTTTTAGGATCCAAACTTAGATACATAAGCCAACCTGATGCTCATTTTATAATATGAAAATATGTGAGGGTTAGGACTTTTGGATCAGACAAGGAATTAGAAAGCTCCTAAGAAGTTTGGGAGGATTTTTCTCAAAACCAAAATGATGACCCTTGTGCTTGTGTGTTTGATTTAGTTTATTTCATATTAATCATGGTTGGTCCAAGCTAATCTGAAATTTTCAATAGAAGCAGTAATGTTCCTCATCTAGGAGAAGCGAAAATAATTTAAACATCATTACGTCCTAGGTATACTGAATCCTAGCAGGATTTGGAAAATGGATCTTTAAGTGTAAGATTAGATTGATGATTACTCAAAGGAACCTCCTAGAAGACCTCTCTTCAAGTCTTATAAAAGATTTTTAAAAGGCAGTTATTTAATGATATATATATTTATAGAAATTAATTCAGTATGAACAGAAGAGAAACAATAAAATCCATTTTTTTAAGCTGCTCAGCACGGAAAGCATACTGTGATCACTAATCTGTCATAGCTAGCTTTAGGAATAAGGGAGTTTTTAACAAATGAGATTACCCAGTACACTGCAATTTAATATACTTACAAAGATAAGATTATGCATTAATTGTATTACAGCTGTGCCTTTTTCATTGTTTGAGACAAATGCCTGCAACCATTTCTCATCAGTTGGATGTTTGTGGGACAGTTCTGTAAATGTTACTGTGCTGAAGGTCTTCTTCCTGGGCTCTAGCGTATTTGTTGATGTTTTATCAACCATATGAACAATATAGAAAAAATTTTTCATCTGATTAAATAAATAGTAAGAGCTTTTCAAGACAAAAAATGCTGCAAACTGGTACTTGGCTGTTTTCAACTGAAATGCTTTAATAAAGTTGTTGATAAGTATTTTGCAGGGTACATAAATTCCACCTGACAATTTCATTCAGAGCTTCACTTCTGTAAGGCAATTGCTTGGAGAGGTGACAACACTGTTCTGTGGGGTTTTTTTCCTCTGGAAAAGATGCATTTCATTGATAACTGGACTGAGATCAAAAACTCAATGACATCATGGTCACTACCCACACAAAAAAGCTAACAAGTGTTTGGGCCTCCTCTTGCCTAAATAACATCAACTCAGAAGACCTGTACTTGTTATCAATGTCGTGTATTTTTAATCTCTGTGAAAAGGAAGCTGTACTTGACAGAAGAAATACTTCTTGCAAGGAGGTCCTGGGGAAAACAAAACAAAAAAATAGTTTGGTCATAAGAAAAGGTCTTAGAAGAGATTTTCAGAAGTACACATACTACTTTTGAAGAATATACACAAGTCTAGCATCTGGGACCTCTGACAGGGTTTCTCTAGTGGTGGTGATGCTTTTGTTTTTTAGATGAATTTAGAGAAGTTTAAATACTTTAAAGAACCGAATGTTAACCTAATGTAAAACAGAATTCTTACTATTTCAAGTCATAAAACCCCCCAAACCAAATCAAATCCCACAGAAATTAAACTTCCTATTTTTCTGTTGTGTTTATCATAAAGCTAAAGTTTTAATCCCTTGGAAAAGGGTTGCAAAACCTTGTATTTATGCCAGTTATGAATAGGATTGATATTTGTATTTACATATTTCTTTGTGTGGTACATAATGTGTTGCATACTGAACTTGTAAGCAGAGTAAAGTTGAGACTTCAGTAACGTCACAGCAATTTGCTTGCTTTTACTGCTACTTCATTCTTGTCAACCTATGCTGTGTTTTCACATTTTACACAGACTCATTCAAAGAGAGTTTGTCTTTTATGGCATGTTGGTACAGTGGACAAGAAAAGGAGATTCTGCCACACACCTCTGGATACAATCCCCATGTAAGTGGTAAAGAATCATGTGCACTAATCTGAAAGTACAGTTTTATTTGACCATGTGCTAAAACCAGTTCAAAATGGTAATTTCCTTTTGGAAATTTGGATTTTTGGCATGGCATAGCAAGACTTTGCAGGTTTCGTACATGTAAAATGATGTCTTACGAGAGAGCTGTAGAGACGACACTCCAAAGGATGTTTGCAGTTTCATAAGACAAATTCAGAAAGGGTACTTCTGTCTGTAAGTACCTTGGGGGGCTTGGATTCCTGGGTAGGTCCATATGAAGACAAGTCTTTTTCCTTTTCTCCTTTTCTTTCCACAGAAAGAAATAGAGGAGGCAGAAGGACCACAGACTGCTTCTTTGGATGGATGGATGGATGGATGGATGGATGGATGGATGGATGGATGGATGGAATGCCACGATACTGATACCTCCAGTAGTGTTCATTCATAAGTCAAAGTAAGCATATGTATAGGCACCTAGGGAACCAAAAATGCTAAGGTTCTGTACAACAGCAAACAGCCAGGGACTATGTCTCTAGGGCTGAAAGGTTTGCATTTTAAAGAGAGAAAAGCAAAACCTAGGGAAGCAGAAATTAGGTTCCTACATAGGATGCATTGTGTTTGGACCTACCCTGTGTCTCATACCAGCTTATGACTAATTTATCCAACATTCTGTTGGATGCACATTTTAATTGTAGTGAAATGTGCTTGGTTAATGGGACCATTAGTGTATCTAATGAAGTGTCCACATTCACATCTGCAGGTGCAATCTACCTTCATTTTGGGGGAATGGTATGAAAGAAAGCTTAACAGTATGTAGAAAATTGATATGTGATGTGTTTCACCAGACAGGCTTTAGAAAAAGAAAGTTATTGAACATGCCTAATAGGAGTCAGTACCAAGCGTTTAGCTCTTAACTCTGAAATCCTGTTTTTGATGAGCTACCAGACAGAAAGCTGAATCAATTTCTACCATTGTCTCTGTATTAATGGCTTCCCTACTGATTTTCAACTTAATATTTCCTCATCTGTCTGCCTCAACATAAATTAATTGAAATGCACATTGATTTCATTGTAAAAACAAGTGGATGTACAAGCTGTTAATTCAGCTTCTATGACTTTTCCTGCCTTGTTTGAGAGCCATATGTTCCCAAGAACCTAATGCATAAAAATACCCTCCCTTCTCCAAAAATGCAAGTTGTTTTATATGTGGTGACAATAATAAACTTTTGGAGGAGTGTTTCACTGAAACTCCTAAGTTTAACTATGTTAGTATGGTAACACACTACACAAATGTATGGTATGGTAACACATATATAGAAAGTTAGTACATACATACATAGAATAGTTATGTTACATAATTATTTTTAAATAAGACTAGTATTCCCCTTTCTTTCTAAAAAGGTGACATTCATTTATAGGCCACTTTATGAAATCATGAGATTTACACGTCCTCTATTTCCGTCTGGAAACCCCAGAAGATCATATGAAGTAGGTGAAGTTAAAGAACACAGGGAATACAGCTCTAGTTTTGGACCCTAAAATTCCCACTCATTGACCATGCATAGGCATATTGCCATAGGCATAAAACCAAGCAAATCCATCCAGAGTTCAGTGTTTAGGCTTTGGTTGAAAATGTATACAAATGCTTCACCACTGGTTACATTATCTTGGTTTACTTATGCCTGTGTCTATTTGCTTACCTTAGAAATGAGTTTCTGCTACATGGGTGAAATAGTCTTTATGCTTTTGTTACACAACACAGTCATAAAAACGTAAATTTCAAAAGTACTCTATTATAATAATGAAATAGTATGGTACAGAAACCTTCTGATTTTTTAATCTTGAATGTGTGATTGAGACAAAATTCATATACAAATACATAATGAAAGCTTTAATATGAAGTGCCTGAAAATTTAAGTGAGTGCTAAAAATATACTTGGCCAAAAGATATTCTGTTATTTCTTTCTAGACTGGGAAAGACAGTTTATTTTTACATTTGTTTTATTGAACTTGGAGTTGTAAGCCAAGGACTTGGAGTTATAAGCCAAGTTATTTAGGAAACTTAAATTTAAGGCTAATAATTACTTACATTAAATAAGGCTTAAAAAATGCTATGCTTTATTTTGGAAGGTAAAGGTGGGCTTAAGAACCTAATTTTTAGGCACTGAAATACATGTCAACTGCAAAAATATTTCCTTATAGAGAGAATTTAGCAGGTACATAGAGAGAATTTTTAGCAGTGCAAAGCCAATGTATATTCATGATATGGGATTCCTCTGTCAGTCCATTAAAAACATATGAACTCTTCCTTGCTAGCACTCTCACTTAGTTTAACCAAATACAGCAGCAAACTGATGGCTGAAAGGGTGTGAAATGAGCAGATTACCTTGGGAGATTGTACCTTCTCTTGCAATTGAGCATGTTCAGACGAAAAACAAATATACTTCCCTGAGTGCAGGGTAGGGGAGCCCAGGAAGTAGTGTTCTGCCAGCTGTGTGTCTGGAGTGCAACAGAGACTGCTGAGAGAAGCAGGCATCAGCAACACAGCCGGATCATAGAAGTGTTAAAAAAAAGAAACTTCATCAGGAGACTTTGAGGAGACTTTAAAGAGTTTCTTGCAATTAAAAAAAGAATTTGCAGATGTTCTTGACTAAAGAGCAAGCTTGAAAGAAAACTAGCTTTATTCCTGTTCCAACTCATTCTGGTTAGTCTATTTGCAAAACTTTGGGGGCTTTAACTTATGTTCAAATACACATTTTTTTTACAGCTTTTGGTCTACTCAGACCCATCGAAAACTTAGACCATCTCAGGATCTTGTCACATGGAAACAGCAGTCTAAGTTACCATGAAACAGAGCCCAGTTTGATCAGTCTGTCTGGGTGGCTGCAAATAAATGAAATCAAACAAGTGACCTCTTGCCTTTCCCTCTTCCAAAACAAATGTCAAAACACAAAATCAGTATTCCCACTAAAATCTCTTTTGGCATCCAGTGAGCATGACAAATGATATCCTATGACCTATAAAAGTAAATTACCAGACATTCTGGAGATGTAACAAAACCTTCTCAATCTTTTTAATTACTAGCATGACTATGTACAATTAATTTTCAATTTTATTGACAGCCTTTAACACTTAAAGTGCTCACTGTGATCTAGTTTAATCTAGTTTCCTCCTGCAGCCTGCAGCCTGCAGGGAACAGAACTCATATGTTGATTTCATTATTAGATTTTAAATTTCTGATTTAATTCCAACATTAGAAAAAAAATTAAAATAATAAGATAATTACAATAAAACCTCATTATTATTTTAATTATTATTATTGTTATTGCTATTATTATTATTATTATTATTATTATTATTACCATAATCTCTCTTGCTGTTACACTTTACTATTTAGAATAGAGGCAAAAATTAGTGGGCTAGCAGGAGGAAAATTTACATAGTTCTTTTTATCCTTCACTACATAGAAACTTATCATTCCACCATGTGTGTTCTACAACTTGCATAAATCAGATTATAAAGTGAAAAGGATGCGGCTGAAGTCCAAAAAAACCCCGAACAACCTGCTAGAAAATGTTCACAGACATGGCCACCATCATGACACAGTGCCATCAGCTGGAGACCACCCTAGTTACTCCTTAGCTCTCTGAATGACAGCTTTGCAAAAAAGCACCTAGAAGCAATTTCCACCCATAAGGTGACTGGGGAACTAATAGAGCTTACTTAGAGAGCTGAAGACATTTAAATATAACTACTTTTTTACTGAAAGTAAATCATATCATGGGCAATTATGGGCAGTTAGTATGTTGATTACTTATATGTCTTGAAAAATGACTTATTCCTATGTGATATAAGAAACAACATGGATAGAATGGTTTGGTTTTGGTTTAAAGAGACTTTAGAGATCATCTAGTTCCAATGCCCCTGCCATGGGCAGCAACACCCTCCACTAGACCAGGCTGCCCAAAACCCCATCCAACCTGGCCTTGAACACTGCTGGGCATGGAGCATCCATAACTTCTCTGAGCAACTTGATCCAGTGACTCACCACCCTTATAACAAAGAATTTCTTCCTCATATTTAATCTAAACCTAATCACCTTCATTTGAAAGTCACTACCCCTTGTCCTGTCACTGCCCTGCCTGCTAGAATCCCTTTCCATCTTCCATTTAGGCATCCTTCGGGTACTGGAAGCCCCAGAGCTGGAAGCACTACTCCAGGAGGGAGGGTCTCACCAGAGCAGAGCAGAAGGGCAGAATCACTTTCCTTAACCTGATGGTCATACTTCTTTTGATGCAGCCTGGTATCCAGTTGGCTTTCTGGGCTGCAAGTGCACATTGCTGGCTCATGTTGAGCTTCTCATCAAGCAATACTCTTGCAAGTCCTTCTCAGGGCTGCTCTCAATCCATTCTCTGACCAGGCTTTAATTGTGCTCAGGATTGCCCTGCCCCGTGTGCACTTGGTCTTTTTATATTTCATGAGGTTTGCATGGATCTACCTCTCCAGCCTGTTACGGTCCCCCTGAATTACATCCCTTTCCTCCATTGTGTGGACTGCAGCAAACAGTTTGGTGTCATCTGCAAACTTGTTAAGAGTGCACTCAATCCCACAGTCCATGTTGCTGACACAGATGTTGAACAGTGCTGTTGCAAGACCAACCCCTGAAGAGCTGACAACAACTCTTGGAGTGCAACTGAGTGGTCCATCCATCAAATCTGTGTTTCTCCAATTGAGAGCAAGAATGTTGTGCAGGACAGTGTCAGATGTTTTGCACAAGTCTAGGTACATGACAACTGTCACTCTTCCCTTATCCACCAGGTTGTAACCCCATCATAGGTGGCAACCAAGCTTGTTAGGCACAATTTTCCAGTTAGTGATGGCTCAAAAAATCTATTTTTATCAGTGATATATGCCCCTCATGAAAAGCATACATGATACAGAACCCAACTGGGACTGTCATTGCTCTGTGGGCACAGCCAGCCCTGATTGTTTCAACCTTTTGGGAACAGCCAGCCTTGCTGCTGCCCAGCAGAGAGCTGGTGCCACAGTCACCACACAGCACGGGGTGAAGGAGAGAAGTGGCAGGAGAGAGAACCTACTTCTTGTTAGAAATGGCTGACCTCCCTTTCCTCAATCACATCCCTGTTTTTGGATCAAGTAGAAAGGTCGTTGGGTTGGAGACCATGATGGTTGTGAAGGTCCTGGATCATTCTGCCACAATTGAAGTTAATGGTCTTTCTTGATACATTTTACATTCCTGCACTCTTGGCCTTGCCACAGCTGGAAAAAAAGATAATAAAAAATGTCACTTCCATTACCAAAGCACAAGCAAACTCAGCTGTTGCTTCACCTTCCCAAATATTTCTGTATTTCTCTTCATCTTCCTTCAGAGGTGAAAATTGTGCTTGTCATTTTTGAAAAATTACTAACCATTCCTGTTGGCCTGTTCCTTGTGCTCTCCCCCCCACTCCACCTTCCCCCAACAAAACCAAAAAAATAGCAGCAAAACAAGAGTTCAAGAGAGAGGAGGGAAAAGGCTTCACTCCTAACTGCAGCTCCCTTCTCCATGCTGGAGAAGCGCTAGCTGCCTCTGTGACATTCTGAGAACAGCACCAATTGCTGCCCAGGGCGCTGCCCTTGCCATTCCCTGTTCACTGTTGGGTTAGTCAGATGCATTGTAGGAGGCCTTGCAAGTGCCTGGAAATCTTCAGGGGCACAGACTCATCTGTTTTCATGGTTACAGCTGCAGAGTAACATTGCTGCCATGATAAAAGCAACTTCATTAATGGCACAGAGGTGCTGATCCTTCCAGCATGAAACAAAGCACTCAGTGCTTGCCCGTTGCACAGAAATAGTCAGCCCTCACATGTCTTCCTGGGTGCATGGCAAATTTCTTGAAATGATGTATTGGAATTAGACCAGAATGTACCTCTTGAGAATTAGCTGTGCTGCTATTCCTCTGCCAGCAAACAACCCTCCCATTTATTTGCAAGCTAAATTCTGAAAGTTATCCTGCCCTCCTTTTCAAAGCAGGGCAGGATAACTTAGTGGGAGTTAATATTCAGTGGGAGTTATAACTCACCCATGAGGAGGGAACCTGCAAGCCAAGGTAAACAAATCTTCTCCAAGTCAAGTCTGTGATATTTCTGAATTTCTTTTTTCATGTCACCCAAACACAGAAATAGGGATGAAACAACAACAAATGGCTAAAATGGCATAGGAGATACATTTACCATCACTGGGCCAGGTCCTTTTTATGTGTAAATCAGGTCAGTGCCAAACAGTCGAAGCTGTACCAATTCGCAACAAATGAGTATCTTGCTGTATTCTAAGTTAGGAGCAAGGTCATTAATATCTTTTCAATTTTATATTTGAAATCAGACAGATAAAAAAAAAAAGAAAAAGCTTATTATCCATGAAAACCCTGGTGGCATTTTTCTGTACATGCCACACTATTAATGCACAATTCCAACAGGTTGTCTGTGCATTGGGATGAATGATAATCAAAGGCAGATGTCAGTAAGGGACAACTCACCGTTTCCAAGTGTAAAAGACAGAATACGAAATCAAAATGTTCTTTTCTTTCCTGAAACCGTACAATGCTTGTATGATCACAAGTCTTGCATAGCCATTAAATAACAAAAGCAAATCAAACTTTTATAGCTGCATTTCTAAAAGCAAGAGCAGGAAAGCTGATACAGTTCCTTCTGATCCTGAGTATGATAGGAGGGAGTGGTATAGAACTGCATCTTCAGTTAGCACGGTGTCTTTCCTTGAAGTCTCGTGTTTAAATATATCTATCTACCAATATGACCCAGACTGCTCACCTTTCTTCACAGAAGTCAGTGCCAAAAAATGCCAAACTGAGAAAGGCTGTATTTAATATATATATCAATGGTATTTCACAGATTTTCCACAGCAGTTAAACACCTAACTACCCTTAAACATCTGCAGTTGAAAAGCTTGAGAAAAATGTAACCAGATAAAGACCCTGAAGTAATAAGATAATGACAGGAACAAAACACAGACTGAAAGTATTCTCATATTCATGAATATGAATAAATTACTCCAGCACATTCCAGTGGCAAGCACATAATAGGTCTCCCCTTCATAGCTGGAAGCTTGGCAAGAAATAAACAGCTTCACTAATTTATGTCCTTCAGGTACCTTTTTTGTATTAGGTGAATTCGAAATAGTTCAATTTCTTGAAACAGAGAGCTAAAAACATAGAAAAGTCATGCAAATAGTTGTGAGCTAGCTAGTAAAGTGGTAATAGTACTCACCTTCTCAGGGAGGCATTCTGCCCATATACACAGTTCCCCAGCAAGTCGAGGCTGCACTTCTAAGGGGAGCTAAAACATGTCAATAGTGTGTGCTGTTACCTTTCAAGTGCTAGATAATACCTTTGTAAGAATAAAACTTTTGGTCTGTGCAATTGGGATGCTGCACCTTAACTCTAGCATCATCTAAACAACTCTTTATGGTCTTCTCTTCAACAATACAACACAGCAGACAGTATTTGATGGTAATCTGCATAATCCATTCCTCACTTCTGTGGCTTTTCCTGCTGTCCTACTGCTCAGTTTTAGTATTCAGCACCAGAATTTACTCACTATTCCATAGGTATTCAATAGCTATCTACTGCCTTTGGTCATTTTTATATCTTATTGATGCAATTCTTTGTTGCAGTGAATTTCCACTC
Source organism: Hypotaenidia okinawae (assembly GCA_027925045.1). Lineage (NCBI taxonomy): Eukaryota > Metazoa > Chordata > Aves > Gruiformes > Rallidae > Hypotaenidia > Hypotaenidia okinawae. The sequence continues at coordinate 85,711,488 of BSDF01000002.1, read as the reverse complement.
TGCTTTTCAGTGCCATCTGTTACTCTCTAGATCTTCCCATTTTTCAATCACCCAAACAATTTTAATTTTTTTAGGTGGAATCAGTTCGTTCTATTTGCACCTAATCTTTTGATCTGCTACTCCATTCTTTTCTTCTAAATGTTATTCTTACATTTATATTGTAATTATTCTTTAGCCTTGTTTTACTCTGTCCCAACAATTTGGAGCACTTAGGTTCTTACAAGAGGTCAGCCTTTGCTACAGGGGAAAAATAAACAGTTTTCACCAGGAAAATTTGACTCATGCAATTTTCAGTAATAAATTTTCAGGATGTCAAAATTAGAATGAGGATAGACATAAATACAGTATTTTTATTTTACGATGATAACACAAACTATATGGCATGTCTTATCTCCTTTGAGTCTACCATACTCACAGAGACTAGCATGCCTGAGTTGCAAAAATACCTCTTTGCCTTGTGGAAGATGGTATTCTAGTATCAATGAAGTAAACTGATAGCTGTTATTTCCAATTCAAGTTTCAGCAAGTTGCATACAACATTCTCAATGCATTGTGTTGAGAACACACTTCTAAGTGTTCCCCATATAAGGCCCATACCTCTAGTGCCAAAGAGCAGATGGGTAATAAACTAAAGCACAAAGCATCTGTGCTCTGGGCATCTTGCTCTGTTCTAAATAAAGTTTCCATTTTATTATAATGTTAGAAAATAAATATGAAAAGATTAACCTGTATGTTACTGTTATATTATAGTAGCAGTGTTTTATAGCTGTCAATAAAAAGATACTAAAGCTGAAACTTGAGCCAAGATTTTTAATGTAGTTAACACCAAGATACTTAAAACAATTACATGATTGAAACAGAAAATATGTCATTTTTATCTCAAACAGTACTAAATTATTGACCGTTGCATTGTGTATCCTAACATTAATGAGGTAAATACACTTATCACAATGGCAAAAGTTAGTAATTCATGATGCACACATAGGAAAGAGTAAATTTTAGAAAATGTTTTTTGTGTGGACAAGTGAATTATTTAGGATGTGAGAAAGTAATTTAATAGAGGAGAGAACAGAGGTAACTTTTTATTTCTCTGTTAAATCATGTTAGCAGTTTTTTATAATAAAATAAATCCTGGAATATTGCACCGAGAGATTTGCAACTTGCCTATTAGACATTATAAAGCAACATAATTTATCCCTCAAGCTAGAAAATAAATCTGGTAATATGGGGCATCTCAGACTGAACCGTAGTCACCTGCTTTCATCATCATCATCATCATCCTTTTCTGAATAAATAACTAGTAAACAATTATATTTATATATATATGTATGTGTGTATTTTTACTGAAGCTAGTTTCTTCACAGAACAATTCAGAAATCATTTGAGAATAGAGTACTAGAAGTAATAGAATCTATTTAACGTAAATTATCTTCATCTCTTCGACTGCTGATTGAACAGACTGAAATCTTATTTGGGCTGGTGCTAGAGATGATACCACCCTCCACTCAATTTCCTGGAGAAGATAAAAGTGAACTGTGCAGTGTCAAAACTCTAAGTCACGCAAGATGAGGTATGTATGCAATGATTAATGTGGACAGAGAAATGATGCAACCCTTAAATGTTTAACTGATACCCAGAGAATCCAATATGTTTCTAGCCTGAAAAGTGCCCAATATGTAATGCTTTTAGGGTTTCTTTAATACTGTGTCAGGGCAATTCTGATGGTATTACATGGGCTTTTGTTGATGTTACCTCATGATATTAGAATAAAAACAATGTTCCTAGTTACAGTGATTAAAATTCTATTTATATTGTAATTAAGCATACCGATTAGAGTGGGTACTTTTCCAGCTGGATTAGATGAAACATTCAAACATTAAACACTTCATGCAGCAATGATAGATTTCCATCTCTTCTGTAGCCCCAACGTGTTACATGTCTAACACTGGGGAAACAAACTGACCAACAAACAAAGCAACTTTAACTACAATTTTAAATTTCAGTGTTATAGTAGAAAAGAACAGATGGGTTGCATTTCCAGGGCTACAGCAAGAGAAAGATGGAGGAGAGAAGAGGATATAGGCTGTAGTAGTAAATTTAGATTACTGGAACTGATTCAGGAGATAATTAAGGCACAAGCAACTTCATGACATCAATGTGAAAGTCTGAGTGTTGTTACATTGCAGATTTCAGTGTCCTGTTTGGTTGTGGAGAAATAAAAATAGAAGCAAAATCATCTTGACTTCCACCCGTGTTGGAGACAAGCACATCTTTCTGTCTTATGCAGAGCGATGGAAAACAGTGCAGATTGTGTGCAATCCTTTCCTGTGTGCTGTACATTGCTTGAGCCAGATCCCAGAGGTGCTCAAGCTGGGGCTGAGCATAAGAGATAGTGCAGTCCAGCATGCAAAGTGCTTGTCAGCAGTTAAGTGACAGTTGCTTGGTGCCATCAAGGCAAGTCATGAGAGTGTACAGTCATGCATATGCATAGTATCATGTAAAGGAACCTTTCTGATGACGCTTCAAGTATGTTTCTGCCATGTAGTCCAGTATCATAAAACAGATCTATATTCATTTACGTGGTGCAGGGCTTCATAGAGAAAGGAGCTTGGGTCCAAAATCAGAACAATTAAAGCAATTCAGTGCAAGCTGATGAACCTGTATGGCTTCCAACCCCAGAGTTTGCTTTTTGGTGCTTACTTCAGGTCTCTGCTCAGCATCACACTGTACAATAACAGCATGCTCTTGACAATCTAGGAAAGTTAGATGGCAAGGAAGAAGAGGGCTTAAGAAGTTATGTTTTCAACTCAGTGCTCACCTCTATTTATGGATCTAGTCAAGTGAATAGATTTTTGCCTGACATGATGAACATGTATTGTCCCAAAGCACTCACAAATTTGAAAATCACTCAATATTTCTTCAGGTGATAGAAAATGTAAAGGCTGATTGCTACCCTTGTTTTGACGATACTTTCTCTACTGCTCAAAATAAAGATGCTTTCTCTTCTGCAATAAACTTTTTTAGCAGCCAGCAACAAAAAAGAATAAGGTCCAGCAATATAATTCCCTCTTAGACTGCCTCTCATACCCACTGATCTGGTCCATTTTCCAGTGCTGGCATCAATTATAGAGTAAGTCTTGTTCAGAAAAAAACATTGCATGAATATAATTGATTTAAAGTAATTTATTGGGACCTGGTGTCCTAATAGCAATCCATTTTTATGGGGCTCCGACAAAATTAGGGAAATAGTAGCTTACCTAGAGAATCAAATTGCTATTTTACAAGAACTAAAGGCCTAGCTTGATGTCAGAGTTCCCATTTCCATGTGAACTGAACTGTATGATAAATTCATAGAGAACTGAACTGTATGATAAATACATAGAGGGTAAAAATGTTTAGACACTCTGAACAAAACACTGAGCAAAACTCTGAAGTTAATGTCCAGTCTATGTGACAGGAAATCATTATGAATTTATTTACATTTTGATTCACAAAGGGCGTGAAGGAAAAACATGCTTAGGAATAGTCAGATATAGCAAACACGCAGTTAACTGCTATAGTTTATTTTAAGTATAGACAGAAATGCTGTATATCTGACTAGTTCTTTTTCCCCTAGGCACCCTACCATTCTTGATCTTCATGGGATTATTTCAAAGGTCATTCTTTAAAGGTAAAGATACATGCATATTTTCATAGGATATGGGATAAAATAATAAGCTTCTAAAAGAAAGAAGTAGATTATCTTTCTGGTCTAGAGTACAGACAGTTACTAAGGTCAACATAAATCCATATTGATTAAATGCCTTCATATTTTCTTACATATATAAAATCTAAGAAGTTGAGGATTAAGTAGAGAACAGCTGACAGGGTACATTACACTGTAACAATAACTTCCATAAGTATCCATCAAATTAACAAAAAGGTATGTTTCATTCATTAGTTCTCCAGACTTCGCCAGAGATGGTTTATTACACCTAGAGACAAGTGTGGCAATAATTTCCTGTACAAAGGCCCACCATTTCCAAATCAATTAAAATAAATAGAACTGACCTGCAGACTGCAGCTCATGAGTAGACAACAGCCTTGCTAGAGAATGATAAGAAAGAAACTTTGAATGATGTAATATAGCAGCACAAGAATCACTTGCTTTCTAGACTTCAAAAGAGTAGTTTTATTAATTTTCCATTTCTTGCTATATCTAGTAAAGTTTTGTTGTTTAATGTAAATAATGTTAAAATTAAAAAACTCAAACCTCTGTCTCATGGTTAATTTTCCTTGTGAAAATTAACTCTGACCTAGCTGAAGCCAGGACAGTCTTCTAAATGCTTCAGACATTTTGCTGATCAAAAGAGTGGAACAACTCAAACTGTTTCAAACAGTATTTCAAACAATAGAAGGGGGTTGTTTGGTTTGTTTTTTGTTTGCTTTGTTGATTTTTGGTTTGTTTTTAAATTTTCTGACATTTTGATTTCCTTGTAACTGGTAGATGGGGAACATGGCTAGGATGACACCTTTCAAAGTCTATGTGAGATAGTTTAACACTTCTAACAATATGGAAAGCAAGCAATCTCTTACAGTACAGTGACAGAAAATAATAAGAAACACATTAGCAAATCTTAACCTTGATATAGACCTTGTCCTGTATTAGAACATTCTTACACTTCTCAACAATTTATGTGACAGCCTTCCACGTTTATGCACAAATTTAATCTTTTGGATAAACAAATGGATGTCGATATGACCAGTTACCTACTTAAATGTAATTAATGTGTAAAGGTAATAAGCAAATTTATATAATTTTACATATTGTGGGGAATATTGGAGTAATTGTTTTGTAAGCCTCTTCAATAGGTGTTGTTCTTAAAACTTTCACAACTGTCAAAGTCATGTTTTCCAAAATGTTGAAACTTTGAGGAAAGACTAGAAAAACTTTCCTAAGAATTCACAGCAGTAAAAGTCTATTTTTATAGACTAGAGCTCTGCAGGAAAATCATGGAAACATCCAAATAATCTTCCAAGTGTTATGAGGAGGACAAATTACTGCAGGCATATTACATCGCACTTTATGGAAAGATCTTCCCACAGTTAGTCTCATGTTAAGTAAAGAAAAACTTTCCATTGAAGCTCCATTGAGTTTTCCATTAAAGAAAGGGTTTCTCATCAGGCAGCAAATCAGTCCTGCTGCTAAAAGCACCCATACAATTTCCTCTACTGTAACATGAAAACTTATATAATAAATCAACTGTAAAACATTTTACCTTATGAATATTTGAAGCAGTGTCACTGCTTTTAAAAATTTTCTAGCATGGCAAAAGGAAGAGAAAACACAAAGTTCTGAAATGATATTTTCAGGATTTTTTTTCATATCTAGGAAGCTTACTGCATCCCCCTGAAATTTTAAAAATTTGACAGAAACAGAATTCCTATCAAACCAAGGAGTGCACCCTATTTTTCTCCTCCCCTCCCCTCCACTCCACTCCCCTCCTCTCTTCCCTCTTTCTCCCTTCCCCTCTTTCTCTCCTCTTTCTCTTTTTTTTTCATAAATTTGCAGTGTATTTATTTACATTTAATACATCAGGTTTAATTGCTTACTTCCCCAATAGCTAAAGAAAACAAAATAAGCAGGTGTTGAAAATTGTAGAAAGCAAAAACCCACACCAATTTAACAGATTAATAGATTACACTAATGAAGAATGTCCTAAAACAGAAAGTTGAAAAAAAAATATATATACTGAGACTTTGACCTCAAAGAGATGAAAAATATCATTAGAAAAACAGCCTACCCTCCAAACAGCTCATATAACTGCTCCAGATATCTAGATCAGGTTATATCACTATGAAACCTGCTCAGTCTGCCTAGAAATCCTGGTAAGAGATTCAATCTTTGAGCATGACGTGGAGCCTGCTCTTCACAGGGAACTTATGTAATTATTCCCCACTAAATTAACAAAACTGAGGGGGTGGGCTGTGTCCAATCTTGGCTTACATTAAGGAAAGCACGGCAGAGTTCAGGGGCATAAAATATTTTGCCAATATCTTGAGATATAGTGGTACAATTTTTAAATTATACATCAACTTAAAACTGGTATTATGCTGTGACAGTAACAAGACCATTGCAGAGAATGCATTTCAGAAAGTACAGCCAGTTAAGTGAAAATTTATGAGACAGCAATAACTGCTTCAACAGCAAAGCTGCACTTTTATGAGTGTGCTTGAACTATTCTGCTTAAATGCTAAGTGAGGCTGATTAGGGTAGATAAACAAAAATGAATGTGTCCAATACAACTGATCCACAGCACAGTAAAACATTTTGGAGGGCAGAGTTACGACAGCATGAACATTGTTAAAACTGACAGATAACTTTTCTGGAAGCTGATCTTCCCCAGCTATGGCAAGGATGCATACAGTAGCAGCACTTATTTTATCCCAGCCGTCTGACCGTATTGCTTTCCTTACTACTCCGAAGGAAACAGGAGTTGCTCTGGTCTTTTGCTATATTCCAGTAGACTGCTGCAATTGGTTTCCTGTTTAAAATGGGTCTGTGCAAACTGCAAACCATCTATGCTGCATAAAAAATCCAGAGGAGTTCGAAATGTGAGCACATCTGCAGGGCTAGGATCTCATTGGCATCATGGAGACTTCGGATGGCTCCTATAACTGCAGTGTTGGGATTAAAGGATACAGGCTTTTTAGGAAGGACAGGCAGGGGAGACAAGGAGGGGGTGTTGCCCTGTATGTCAGTGACCAGCTGGAGTGCATGGAACTCTACCTGGGGATGAATGAGGAGCCTACCAAGACCTTACCACCCAGGGTTAAAGGAAGGGCAGGGACAGGAGACCTTATAGAGTGGGGGACCACCCAACCAAGAAGGCTGAGCAGATGAGGCCCTTTATAGACAGTAAAGAGCAGCCTTGTGTTCATAAGCCCTGGTCCTCATTGGGACTTAAATCCTCCCAGTATCTGTTGGAGGGCCAACACAGCACAGCCATAAGCAATCCAGGGGGTTCCTCGAGTACAGTGATGATAACTTCCTTATCCACAAGACAGAGAAGCCAATGAGGAGAGGTGCCATGCTGGAGCTTGTTCTCACAAACAAGAAGGGGCTTGTGGGAAATGTGAAGCTCAAAGGAAGATATGGCTGCTGTGACCATGAAACTGGAATTCAAAATCGTCGGGGCAGTGAGAAGGGAAAACAGCAATGTAACTACACTATATTTCAGAACAACAGACTTTGCCTCTTCTGGGACCTGCATGGTAGACTACCATGGGACAAAGTACTGGAGGGAAAAGGGATCCAAGGTAGCTGGGTAGCATTCAAATATCACCTCCTCCAAGCTCAGGATTGACCTGAGCATTTTTACCTGACTTCCTAATAAAGAAGTCAGGTAAAAATTGTGGCCTTCCAGTACCTGAAGAGGCCTACAGGAAAGATGAAGAGGGACTGTTTACAAGGGTAGATAGTGACAGGACAAAAGGTAATGGTCTCAAGTTAAGGGTATGTTTAGATTAGATATTAGGAAGAAATTCTTTACTGTCAGGGTGGTGAGACACTGGAATAGGTTGCCCAGAGAAGTTGTGGATGCTCCATCCCTGGAAGTGTTCAAGGCCAGTTTGGATGGGACTTTGGGCAATCTGGTCTAATGAAGGGATGTCCCTGCCCATGGCAGCAATTGTTGGAACTAGGCAATCTTATGCCTCCAACCCAAAACATTCTATGATTTTGTGCGTGACATAAAATATTAGTGCTGAAAATATTTTGTAATCTTCATCTGGTAACTGTTTTCCACATTTAACCAATATTGCCTTGAGTTTTCAGGAGTAAGTTTTTCTCCCTGGTCTCTTATCTAAATGTCAGATACACATTGAAATGAGAGTGGAAGTTTAGTGGATTGATAGAATTGAGATTGATGAAGAACTCTAATATCCTCCTTTTAGAATCATTTTAGCCCACACCTTTTTCTAAAATTTTAAATGCAAGTGTTCATCATGACATGAAATAAAGTAAAATCCTGAGAAATAGAGAATGTCAAAGCCTTGTAATACTTCTTAGTGAACAATATTTGTTCTCTGACACCTGTGCAGAATACCCCATGAGGAAAACATGTAGGCTTTTTTTTCCTGCTTGCATAGCTCCTGATCCTCCAGGTTAGGACTGAAATCTTCAGCCTCAGATTAGCTATTAGGAGTCGGGAAAGCAAAATTACTTCAGGAGGTTTACCTGGATTTAAATTATAATGAATGAGATTTAATTTAAAATTATAGACTTCAAAAAACATGTATAGGTTTTACTCCTTGGTTAACCCATTGTTTTGAAAGACATGGATTATGTCATGGCTGAGCTTCTCCATCCCCAGGGTAGACAGCTGGCTGAATATGAGCCAGCAATGTGCCAAGGTGTCCAAGAAGGCCAACAGCGTCCTGATGTACATCAGAAGTAGTGTGAGCAGAACTAGAGATAGGATTGCCCCTGTACTTAGCACTGTTGAGGGTGCACTGTGTTCATTTCTATGCTGCTTACTACAAGAAAGACTGAGGTGCTGGAGCGTGTATAAAGCTGGTGAAGGGTCTGGAGAACATGTCTTATGAGGAGTGGCTGAAGAAACTGGGGTTGTGTAGTCTGGAGAAAAGGAGGTGTGGATGGGAGGCAGGGCTGTGTGTGCTCACTATTCTCTACTACTACTTAAAAGGAGTTATTACGAAGGTGAATGTCAGTCTGTTCTCTGAAGTAGTAATGGATAGGAGAAGAGGAAATGGCCTCAAGTTGTGCCAGAGGAGGTTTAGACTGGATATTAGATATTAGTGGACTTGGCAGTGCTGGGTTAATGGTTGTACAAAATGATCTTAAAGGTCTTTTCCAACCTGATGATTCTATGATTCTAAGCCTAGTGCATTCCTAAAGGAAGGCCTCTGACCTGACTGTGGCCAGGCTCCACCAGAGAGCACAGAAATAGTGTAGTGTTTGGCCTTTCCCAGCTCATGTGCACTTATAAAAAGCCATAAAGCTGATTGAGAATATTTTTCACTCAGGAATATAATGATGGTAAAGTTTTCAGAGAATGTTTGTGTTGTTTGCTCTTCTCTCTTCAATGTTTTGTTAACACTGTGGACTTGACCCGCCAACCCTTGCTTACTCAAAACTCCCACTAGCTTTAATCAAAGACAGTGGTGACAAGAAGATGGGGCTTTATTATAGTAAAATCTGTTCAGTTCTACCATTTTGAAACATACTTGAAAAATATCCAGCTCACTTGAACTTGAAAAAGCAGTATCTGATAAATGTCAAGGACCTCACTATGGTTTTTCTGTCCAAGGTAAAGAAAGTCATGCGATAGGCCCTGTATTATTTTAATACTCTGCCTTCAGCTTTTTCAAGAGGTACCTGGCATATACATTTTATATATCACAAGACAACCAAATACAAACCCAAACAATTAGTAGAATGGTAACATTTGCCACGATTATTAATACTAAATATTCAAAGTATAATTAGTTATTGTCAGGTTTTAGTTCAGACCACTATATGACATTGAATTTAAGTTTACCAAGGTTTCTAAGTGCTTTCTAAATAATCTTAAAACAGTTTTTATCAGAAGATTACCAAGAAACAATAGTGAAAAAACAGCCTACTAAAGAAAAATAAACCAGCCTCAAAATCTGCCAAAGAAAAGGTGCCTGCATGGAAAAAAACTTGCTGGTTTTACTTCATACACTCAGTATGATGACAAAATCAACTGAGGCTAACAGGAATTCTTGCATTTTTAACTAAAATGGGTCTTTAGAAGAGCCTCACAGTCACCAGTCCAGTAATTAAATGCAGAAAGACACAAAAACTGTCAGTGTAGTAAATTCTTTGTTTCTGTAAGGCTGGAATAACATCAATAGTCCTTCCCACAAAAGTGAGGATAACTATCTTGACTCTTCAGTGCTTTGAAATGTAAATATAAGTAAGTAAACTAGGAAAGAAAACATGATTTTGCTCCACTGCCCAGGGAATTACCCCTTCCCCCTGAAAACACTAAAATCTGAAATGCAAGATAGATCCTTTTCCCTAGGCAGTTGTACATGAATTAACCATCTACTGGGCATATTGAGGGGTTACTTTCGGGAAGCTGTGAAGATGATGTATTCCACAAATATTATCCTTCTTTTTTTCTATGTGGCTGAAGGCAGAGCTGTTTTACATGTTAAGAATCATTATTTCTTCTCTAGTCAAGTTTCATATTGCCCAGAACACAATCAAGATTGACACCTTACAGACTGAAAAAGTAATCAGATATCTCTTGGGAGGCATAAATTGAAAGTTATGAAGAAAAGTAGGTATGGTAGATCCTACACATGAACAGACTAAAGAAATAATCAGATGTATAAGGTCTCAGGGAAAGAAGAAAAAAATGTAAAGCTTTCTGAAATGGATCTAAAGTCCAAGGTTAGTAAATATTCAACTGTGAAGCCATCCACCTTGGGAATGAGACTTTGGATGGAACCTGTTCCTTCCCTTAAAGTGTATTTAAAATTCAAACTTGATTCTTTATTCCAATAGATGGTTTTCATCTTTTATTTTTCATGGTTTCTGTACTGCCATCTTCCTTTTCCAATCTCCAGAAATTCCCTTTTATACACAATAAAAATCATACTGTTCAAGCAGAAATCATAAGGACTGGTATTGTCAAATGTGTCTAACAAACTTACCTGTTTGATTTTTTTTCACAGCATGTTCTACCCAGCTTCTCCAGAATTTCTTGCGCACTGCTGGGATGTTGATTCTTTCTTACGCTTTTGCAATGCAGACCTTTTACTGCCAATTTAACAATTTTCTTTCTAAGAAGCACCCTTGATTTTGCTGACATTGTGTTCCTGGGTTTGGGCAAGCTCTTTGTAAAGTCATAAATAAATGGCCAACCAATTTGGTATCCACAGTGAAAACCCTTCTTTAAAAAAAAACACAACACAAAAGCAAAACAAAACCTCTCCGTTTTGCTACAGAAATACTCTACAGAGTTACACAGCTGGTGTCTCATGATTGCTCGTTCTTAGAGCATTCATGAATGTCTTTGTGGCTTTATGTTTTCTGCTTTTCTTTTTTAAACAAAATATGGTTTAAAGTAAAACCAACATATTTTTATGTCTAGCATAGCTGCAAACAACTTGTGATGAGGACTCCTACAGCAATAACAAATACTGAATAATGTCCTTGAATTCAAACATCAATATACAAGCAAAGTTTATTTATCTCATTCCTGTAAGGTAGATATTTTAAGTTCTACAGAAAGTGCATGTTTGAAGATTCTAAAATAATAATAATAAAAAAATTGAACCACACAGGGTTTCATTTGTCTATAGCGGCTTTTGCTATAGTTGCCACAGGCCAATTCAGAAGAAGCTCCTTTCCAGTGATGCACTAAATAATGCGCAAAGTGCTCTGAGAGGAAAGGTGCTATATAAATTTAAAAAGCATTATGAAGGATTAATGCCACACTCCTCTTTAAAAGCCAAATGCTGTTACCACTCATCACTTGGCACATGTAATTCAAATTAACTCAGCTTTTAGCTTTTCATGTTACTTCTGGTCTGTTGTTGGAAAACCCGCATTGCAGTTCCTGAAAGCTTAATGTTGAAACACTGTAAATAACTGTATTTAAGTATTTAATTCCCTTACCCTAAAGCAGGGTCAGCTGCACCTACAAAATTCCTGACTACACAACCTCTTCACAAAAGGTATTGTATGCTAGAGAATTCACAGTCTCTGCAGACAAGACTTCTATTTCTTATTATGTAAACTCAACTGTATAAAGCTATTATTTGTGTTCCTAATGAAGTCTGTTAAGTAGCCACAAATACTAGGTGGAGAATTTGTATGGTGCTATATTTCTTTCTCTAGCTTACTGCTATTAAGAGTACCTGAAAGTGTTCATCAAATGAATTAAATACTCTGGGGTCCTGTCTTTTAAATTAAAATCCATTTTAAAGGTTATCAGTCCCCTGTATAAATAATAACAAGCTCTGGACACCACTCGTTGTCATTCTTGTTTGTCTAAGGTGAAGACTACATTTTTATTCCTTATTGGAAAAAGTGGTAACATTTGTGGTTTACAGAGTTGCCACACCCAAAAGAAATATATTGTTGTCAAATTACCTTAAATCACAACTGGTACTCCTCAAAGGCTTTAGAAAGGGTGGGAGATGGGGACAGTAGAAAAGAATCTATGCATCTTTTCCTGGATACCTGAAGATCTTTAGAAAGATTTACAATCTTCAGATGATATTTTATGGACAAATAACTTTTTGCTTAGAAGAAAGATTTCTAAGACAGCATTTTCTAGAGTTAACTCTAGAGAATAATTTTCCATCTAGTTATTTTCACATTTCAATAAACATTTTTATGTCCCATTTAAGTTACTAGAACTTCTAAATTAATGGGCATTTAAGTTATTCAGTTGCAGGGTTGTTTTTTTAAATCACAGTTTAGTTTAAACTTTTCTTTTGCTAGTGGATGAAACTCCTGAATTAAAAGATTCAGACTGGGAAGGTTGCATTGTCTTTAATCATTAAGGCTAAAAAAAAAAAAAAATTCTAAAATTGAGATACTACTTCTATCAGAGAAAGTAAACCTCAAAAAGGAAAAATAATGATCTGGGTGACAACACTGAAGTTATCTAATTTTATGCTGTAGATGGGGAGCTTGTGAAGATAAATGTAGACACAAGAAAGTAGAAAGAAAGATAATTCTGGCAGCGGTGCTTTGATTCCTTAAAAATGTCATTTTGAGAGATCATTAAGGACAATGCCAAATTATGTTACTCATGGTTAATTAGTGTTTTTAATTCACAGAGTTAGGTATATAGCACATATATGTGTGTGCATGCATAAAAATACTCTGTTATGTTATTACAAGTTATGCTATTATGGAAGTAGCTAAAATTTAAACATTTGCAAATAGAGCATTAATAGAGAGAAATCAGACAGGAAATCCATGTATCAGAGTCAAGTACTCTCTGACCAGGTTTTTTTAGTTATTCCATGATTGGAGGGTAGTAATGTTTAATATCAAATTTACTTGTTTGAAGAGAGTAGATATTACACAAGATTTCCAATTTAGAAGTGATACAAAATACACTGAAAATATAATGCAAATGTAAATTACATTTAGGAAAAAATACCAATTGCAGTAGATGTTTCAATCACAGTGCCAATGTGGTCCTTATTACCAGTCTTCATAATATTCTCACCACCATGATGCTGGGTGTCCCAGTTGCTGGGAAGGAAAACATGGGTTGATTCCAGCTCATGCCCATTTCTGTCTTTGAAATACTTACTTTTGTTAGGTTTTTTTAGGTTTTATACTCTGTGTTGGGCTGAGCCACATGTTTACTTCTCCAGTGCTGATCTGGGTAGCTCAGGGAGACATTCACAGTCCTTTAATGAACTCAGGGAGAAACATTTACACCACCAGTTGATCCACTGAACTGTTGATAGCTGTTTAACTAAAACAGAGGCCTCTTTCTGGACCCCTGTGTTGAGATACAGTCAACTTCTGTACAACAGCTGTGGTCAGTCACACTCTGCATTATTCCCTGAATTTTGCGGGCAAATTCTCCTTGCCCATCTCCTCTGAGTCTTCTTCTATTGAAAGGATTTATTGGTAAGTGACATGGTCACATAAAGAAATTCTATTTGCTAATTATATTTTGACTATGCAAATCAAACTTTCAAGTCTCTCAGCATGTGTTTTTGCTTCTGAACTTACTACATGTTGCTTACAGAAAAGGAAGAAGATGATCAAATAGTTCAGAGTAACTTTAGAAAGGCTCGAGGAGAGAAGATTGACACTACACAAACTGCCTTGTCATGTTTTCCTTTCAAACTTATTTACATGATGAGCTGTTCTAGAACTTTATTTTATCTATTAGTTCCAGAAAAGATTTTTTTTTCCACTACTGTCTACATAACAATCACAAGAGCTATATCCACAGTTTTTCATATACTTTTTGTGAAAAGGTTTGGCTAAGAAATCTCTTTAAAAGCTGTGGGACACATCTTGCTTTCTCTGAATAGTAACTTATCCATTAGAAATATCACTACTACAGTTAAAAGTACATTGAACATTCATAAAGTGTGGGTTTTACTCTTCTACAGAAAGCCAGTATCAGGACTAATGTGCTAATGCAAGCCTGTTTAATTCCAAAGCTCTGAGGATAATGTCTAGAGGACTGTTTCAGAATATCAAAGGTCAACCCAATCTATTATTCCCTTTATGAAAAAGAGGTTTCCCTCTCTCATTCACCACTCACATATTTTTCAAACAGTGTTTTGTCTTTTTGCTCCTCAGCTTACTTTACGTAATCATCCCATAAATCCTAACAGTCAGAAACCTATGCTGATGTCTCAGTTTTGAAACTGGATCTTTCATGTTCAGGAGAGGGACAAATAACTTGTTGCATTATTTACATCACCTAAAACTGTCCTAAATCCAGGTGTGCATAAGCACAGGTGTGTAAAGCATGTTTAAGTATGAATTAGAAGTACACTGGGAGTGAAAAACTTGAAGTGTAATCGAGTAGTGCCAGAACTGATGTATGCTTAAATATCTTTCTAGCTGACACTACCCTTATTTACCTTTGCACCCGATGAACATCCAGCCAAGGTATGGATACATTTTGTCCAGATATAATTAAAACATATTTAAAATAATTTTTTTAAAACCCACTTTATTTCTTTTATGCCGACGGTTCAACAGTTCCTTTGGCTGCGTGCATCTTAACCCGACCCCCAAAGTCATGTCACTCTGTCAGATCTGAGACAAAGAAAGTGAGAAGCATATCTAAATACATGGATGTCAAGGGAGTGATTTACCTAGCAACAGTAACTATGTGGAAGTTTTTCAGAAATATCTCCCTGTGTGTGTGATGGTACCTTAATGGCTTGGATATTAGAGGACTGACGAAATGGCTGGGGAGGATTTTAGCTAGGCAAAGCACCAAACAACATGTAATGCACATACATTCTGGGAAATATAATGCCATCAGTGCACAAGGGAATTTATGCACATTCTTTCTATTAATACATAAGGATTTTTGCTCATAAATCCATAGATAGAAAAAAAATTATTATGTCCTGTGCTACATTAGGTATAACAAATATGTGAACAGAGGAAACACTTTAGGATAAATGTTTCTGAGTTGCAATAACCATCATTTTTAAAAAGCAAACCACAAAATAAAGAATTATCTGAAGTGCTTCAACAATAACCCTGAGACCAAGGAGAAGCAAACGGCTGAGATGGCACTGTGATATGTAACTACCTACTGCTGTGTCAGTAATGAGTACTGCTGACAGATGACCCAGGGGATCAAACCCCAAAGTACATAGTGAACAGATTTGTCTAAGACGACTACATTTGATAGATCCTACTGAAAGAAAACTCTATTCACATCGAGTCAATATAGTCACAGGTGAACACAGGTTAAAATAATGTAAATCCAGAATAATCCAACAGACACTTAATCCAATTCACTGTACATAAGAATCCACAGTATTTGAATTCAACTTATGATCTCCAGGTGAGATCATAGCTCTCCAAAAAACATACATTCTTTATTCTACCCTAATACACCCTCTTCCCACAGACATTTGTCCTCCATTCCTGTAAATAAATTCAGTGTCTGTCAAAAGGGTATTGTAACCTGAGTCATCAGACCTTTGACTTATATACCCTGTAGTAGGCCCCTAGTGAAGACTAGAAAGGTTGAACTCAGAAAAATCTGGTTTTATTAGAGAAAAGTAATGAACTTTTTAAATAGAGAAAGCTTTGATCAGCCTGAACAGAAATACAGAAGAGTTTATAGCTAACCCTGTCCGTGATGTTTTTGCTTCCAGGTGTGGTTTTAGGCAACTTAACCATTTTTGAAACTGTAGCAAATTCACCTTGTTCCAGATTGGTCCTTCATGAATCTCTCAGGGCTATCAGGCTACTTGGTGCTCCTCTGAAGGGGATCCTCCTTCTCTCCTTTCCTTTCTGAATGGTGAAGGACCTAAAGACTTTGCTTCCTTTGCTTACAAAGAGCAAATTCAATTGTTCTCCAAGGACTGTCCCTGTCCTTGAGAAACCTCTGTCTGACCCAGTCTACTAGAAACTCTTGTCTAAGAACAAACAGCACAAACCATAAATTTCATCACATGAGTGATCATTACAATATTTTCTTTGCTTCTTCTTCTAAGATGCCACTTCTTTGTCTCATTTTTTTTTCTGTCTTTCCCCCTTCTATAGCTCTGAGGTCATCTTCAACTGGGCTTCTCAAAACCATTTCTACATCTCTATTTTTTCCCACACTGTATTTCTTCAACTTTTAGTATTTTGCACATATTTTCAATCTCCTTCTACCCTAACAATGATTCTAACTACGTACCTTTTCACTTCCCAAGTTTTCATGCCTGAAAATGTATTGCCCATGCAGTTCCTCTACCTCAAACAGCTTCTTCTTTCAGACTGTCTGATCCAAAGAGATCCCTTCTTTCTCCTTCAGCTCACCTTCCCACATCAGCAGTAACTTCCTCTTTCTTTTCAGACTCTTCCACTGATTCTGATCAATTCTTGCTGAAGAAACATTTGAAACAATGTGTTTTAAAGCACTCCAGGTTTTTCGCTTTCCAGACAATTAGAAAATTTTAAAATTCCACTTTACAAACTGTAGCTAAGGTGCTGTGACCTCTTTCCTTGTTCCTGCCCAAACATTTGGCTTATTGAATTCCACTACAAATGTGGGTAGTTCTAGCCACATACTTGCTACCATCATTTACTTCATTGGTAAGAAGCAGAAACTGGGCATAAATGATGTCTGTGTTACATGCTGAGAGATGTGTCATTTAATAGTTTCAGTGTTGTCTAGCCTTAGCATTCCCTAGCTATACACTCTTTTTTCTTTTCCTGCTATCATAATCTGCACAAAGATATTTAGGTACATGACTCTCACTCTATAGCATGCAAACCACGTGCACCCACTTTCTTTGTTTGGATAGTTCATCTCATTTGACCAGTGGTTAAGTACTAGTTTGATATGGTTGTCATGCTTCTATCTGAATAACACCTCCTCCTCTTCTATTTCTCACACCATGCTAATTAAAGCTTGGCTTTTCTCTATATGTAAACCAAGAAAATGACAGATAATCTTCACTGTTGTTCCTTTAGATGACAAGTGCCTTGACTGAAGGTCAAGAAGGTCCCAGTATCTTCTAGAAAAAAGGGTAGAAACAAAAAGTCCATGATAAAAATTTCAAAAATGTACCACTTTTAGAGTTAGCTAATACTATTTCCCCTGATAGCAAAGGAGTCACCTGTTAGGAAATACTGATCTTTTGGGAAAGTAGACACATATAATGACCTCTTTCCTTACAGTGAGGAAGGCAGAAGGAGAGGCAGCCTCCTGTGAACTTGATTCTTCCACTGTGTAGAGAAGATTCTTGTCAGAATAGAGAATTAACACGGCAGGAGGTTGGAACTAGATGATCTTTAAGGTCTCTTCCAACCCAAATCATTGCATGATTCTTAGAGTTTTGCAAAGGCTAATTGGAAAACAATTTGCGCAATACTGTTTCTTGGGCTACAGTTTAGAGACCATGAATGAGGGCATTCTGTATTCTCTGCAGACCTCCTTATTATGGTAAAAAACATTACTTGAAAAAATAATTACAAAAGTTGTTAGAAAAAATACTGAGCTATAATTTTTCAAATATATGTTTTTTTCGTTATCAATGTATGCTAGCTGTATTTTCAGTTTCTAGTTTTTTGTCAGATACTGGGAAGAGCTGTATACCGTTTTATTCCCTTTCTGTACCCATCATTCAATTTATAATAAAAATTCCAGTGCAAATCAAAAAATACAACCTGTTACAGAAATTTGTTGTGACAGATTTAAACAGTACGAAGTTTTACTGCATTTGTAAAACTTTTAAATTTATATAATTAATTTCCAGTAAAGCAACTTGTTTCCAAAGTATAGTAAGCGTAATGTGCATCCATCAATACTGTAAAGGAGATGTCTACAAAAGTATCTGGGCAAAGAATGAATCATAGCCTCTTATAAAGAGGACATTTGTTAAACTGGAAAAGCATTTATGACACAAATTGGTCGCATTGCCAAATGTCTCTTTTCATGATTGGTTGCCAATTTTACATAAGAATTTTTATGTGATTTAGTAGGGTTTGTTGGTAGCCTTTAGTGGTTTTAATTTTCAATAAAAAATATTTTGATTCCCTGATTAAAATGAGGCCTACATGTGTTTTCTATTAAATATGTTACAAAAAAAAAAAAAAAAAAAAGCTTATATTTTCAAAGTATGTTATAGATATGGCCCCTGGCAGAAATCTACTTCATATTCCCAAGTTAGAAATCACAAAAACAAGTAGAGGGGGTAAGATCTGCCCAATACAGCACATTAAAAAAAACTCTACTCTCTAAGATTTAATTGCTGCAGTAGGCATTAGCTATGACTTCGGCTTCAGTATTTGATACAGTTTGAAAGTTACACCCTCCTGTGAAAGGAACTGTGGTAAGGAAATTTTTCTTACATCGGGTTACTGTCTTGTCATGTAATATGAGTAACAACATAGTTCTTTTATGTAAGTGTTTGTCCTTTTTATTAGCATGATTTGGTAAGCCTTTATCCATTACTTATGAGAATGAAGTTTACTGTTACACATACGGAAAGAGCTGAATGGAGACATTTGACCTCATTCTTACATGGACTGGTAAACCTAATTACAAGAATTTCTCTTACCAGGGTGCATGCATTTGTCTGTGGGGCTTATAATTCTCCAGGAGTGCTATTTTATTAAAGCTTTCACATAGTCAACCTCATTACAGAACATTCTTTTAACATTCAAATACTTTGGATGATACTTGCAGGTATTATTCTGGAAATTCATCTAATAAAAACAATTGTCTGTGGATATAACTTCATGAAACTATGACAATTACTTAATTGGAACCTTTTTTTTTTTCCCAGTGTGATGTGCCGTTTAAATTATTTCACTGAATTAAATTGTGAATAACTGGGGATTGGGAAGGATGGCTTCCATTTTCATATTTCTGAATGAGAAATAATAATGTTCATACCTGCATGAAATGTATTGCACAGTGTGGGAAACTGACAGATACATTTTTCTATCTTCTCTAATGGATTATGAAGTAATTGACTTTTTGCCAGAATATTTCCTCATTACATGTCCAGCTCAGAAAAAACCCTAATCATCCACTCAGAGGCTCTGCATCCGTTGTCAATAGACTAACCATCAACTAAACTGAGTTTGTGGCATGGAAGTTAAAGTTCTATGAAGTCTACAAAAAACTAAGTAGCTACAAAGTCAACTCATCAATGAAATTAAAGGAAAAAGCACATTTTCCTTGATAGTACAGGACTGGCATCCCCCGTGTTTCAGTCACGTGATGACAGTTTCAGCCCAAAGGGTTAGTGTAAGACTGACAGTGCAGCAGAGAAAAGCCTTTGAAATTGACACAGCCAACTATTGGAGGACTGGCCTTGGAACATGACTTGGATAAGGCGGTTGAAGAATAAAAAAACGAAAACAAAAATCACTTTGTTTATCAGCTCATCATTTCCAGTCTGTCCTGTTGCAAATGGCACGAAACCAAAACTATGAAAGGTTGCTTCCTGTAAGCTGCTCAGGCATTGTAGCTGCACTGGTTGTTTCTCTCAAAACATGCTCCCAATTCATATGATTTGTTGTAATACTTGGGAAAGATATGCAGAGACAAAAATAATTTCCAGAATACAAAATAAAAATCTAATTGAGAAAAAAATAAAAATAGAGGGCTTTAGCTGCAAAGCAAGAAAAAACTTTTCAAATAAGAGACAGTGCTGGCTAGTGCAGGCAGCAATAGAAAACACACAGAACTGATTCTTCTAAGTGTCATGTTGTTCCAAAAATTTCTGACGTCTAAAGCCAAAACAAACTAGGAATGTCTCAACCTTCAGGAGGTGCTCAGTACCTAGAATGATTATGGCTAGTGTGGTCAGAAGAGAAAGCAATGGTAGCTACATGCAAAATACCTTAAATTAGATGTTCATATGGTATTAGAGTACAAATAACTCAGCTAATTCTTGTGCATGTTGCCATTCTGGCAATTATCACCTGCAATGATGACTGTCAAAACCTGCAAAACAATTTGATAATGAAAGCCAAACAAACAAACAAAAGGAAATTTCACTCATACTTTCTGTTTAAATAATCACTCTCCCGATTTATTTACTTATTTATTTTAAATTAAAGAAAAGCATCTTGAAGCATTTTGAGAACCTTCATATTTTGTTCTATGGCCATTTACTAAGTGAGGTACAAATTCAAGCCCTTTAAATTATGCCATTAAGACACTATGCCTTTGCGGTGTGTTAATCAATATAGTAAAAGATTCTTTTCTACATTCTGCAGAAAGTTTGTAGAAGTTGACAGCTTCTGCTGTGTCTTCAGGGCAGTGTCAGAGTACAGGACAATATAAAGACTCTACCTTAAACTATGAACATCAATTCTCATGCAATTTAACTAGTGAGGAACACTATGAAAAATAATCTTTAATGGCTTAGTGGTTGAACTACAGTTTGTTATAAATTTCTTGGAAATATATAATAGGAATAATGGACTGTCATTGAGATCAAGGTATGCCACAGCTAGCACGTTCACATAAGAGCTAGCAGTTATGAATACTTGCTGTAGTTCCTACTTGTAGTCACTACTTCAAAGAATATGCAGAATTTGAATTTCTATAGTATTATAATCTGTTTTGATCTGATGAGATTCCTATCACTGTAGAAAGGACTATGTGACTTACTATATTTCAGTATTGCTTTGCTGGTATTTGCAATAGAAGGATCTTAAAAACATTTCTTCTTTGGACTGTGGTACATTCAGGCACCTGAAGTGAAGCAGAGATATGAGTTAGTGTTTGATCTTTTATGAAAACCTGTGTTGTCTTTGTCTTCTGCTGTCCCAGTGAATTTCACAGGAAGATGTCTCAGGTCCAGTTCATATACAAAGCATTTGGTTATTAAGAGGAAGACAAGTATCATCTATTCACATGGGTTACATGATGACTGTGTGCATTTTTTTTCAACTACCTCATATTTTTTTCTGGCAACAGTCCATATTGCACCTGTGTGCTTTAGTCTTGAATTTAATTACTTCTTAAAGTCCATCTCTTTTTAAATCATTACAGAGTTGTCACTCTACTGGCTATTTCTGGGAAAAAGGCTTTCATCTTCATGGTCCCCAAAGAATATGATTTACCAGAAAATCTTTCAGTGATATTACAAGATCTGGTCACCTTAAGATCATACATATATCTTATATTACACTGACATTGCAACTCTAGCATGAGCCATAAAGTTGCTGTACTTCCAGCAGATATAGTCCATATGAATAACTTTCTGAAAATTCGCAGAAAGCATTAGCAAAATGTTTTTCTCTTTGTTCTTCATCTGTTCTGGCTCATCTGGTCAATTCCTCATCTTTCCATCTCCACCCATGTAAACCAGCATATTGATAAATAATTTGGCTGATGTGGAAAATGCTGAATTGTTGCTTTTGCAGATTGAAATTTTGTATTGTATATTTTTGTATTGTATATTTTTCTGACTTGGGAATTAAGGTTGCCTCATTAGGAATTCTTTATAAAGCATATTGTTGCTAAAAGATAATCCTGGAAAGAGTTAAAACCGTGACTGAGGCCACGGGTTGGAACTCAAAAGAAATGTGGCTCAAAACTGACAGACAGTGTGGAGTCTTGATACCATCTAAACAAAAGCCTGTATGAGCTTTTAAATTCCTTCAACCCTAGGCCCATGACAGTTACCAGGAAAGTTAAGATAAAATCAAGTACCTGCCAGTAAGCGATTATCCCAGACAAAAGAGATGTTTAAGTGTTAAAGGCTCATACATACTAACTTTTCTCACTAAGCGGAAGCAGGAATTTGCCGGACGTGCAGTATGTATTCCATTATGTGATAAATGGGGTACTTTCGTCGAGCCAGTAAACTTTTGAAATTGTTAATCTATAGTTAAACGGTGGGAGGGATTTCGGACTGGAAAATGGTATAAAAACGCTACGTATTCTGACCAGAGGTGTGCCTACTTTGTTAGGTCACCCGCTCTTGCAAGAACGTATAGTAAATTACTGCTTCACTAATGTGTCTACCTCGAGTCCTTTTTTTAGGACCTTTTTGCATTTCTAACACTGATATATCAAGAGTGCTAAATTCTCATGTACAGTCTTTCTCTCCATTTCGTTGACTAAGCAAATTGCACACCAAAAAAAAACCCCTTACAATATTAATTAGTGCTCGGCAATACAGCAAGATAATTTATCTCTTAAAAAAAAAAAAACAAAACAAAACCAAAACAAAATCCCACAAAAACTGTGGCCTACTGAAAAGCACGGACTCCGATTGTGGTGGATTGAAGACAACTTTAAGAACAACTGAGCAAACTTCTATATCCCCTCGATGGCAACGCAGCAGCCTCGAGTCAGGTTTCAGTACTTCTCATTAATACTAGAACCACAACATTCCTATACAAAAGGTTGTCCCACCCCGCTGTGCAGGCGTCTTTCAGTCTGCACCTTCCTTAACGTGACAAAGCACACCATGCCACCTCCCTGCTAAAGGACGCACAAATTTACATCTCTATAGGACCCTCTTTCCTGCTTTTTCCTCTTGCTTTTGCAGCTTCTCTCCAACAAGTATAACCGTCTCTTTTCTAGGGACGCTCTCCATTTCCCACAAAAAACCTGAAGTTCTGTCGAAGTACCTCTTGCACACTGTTGTTATGAAACTACCAATACTTTTTAAAAACAAAAGCAGGGTGACATCACAAGTGTTCACTAAGTTCATGTCTTCTTGTATCTAAGGGTTTGTTTAAGCTTCTGTCTTCCAAAGCATTTAAAGCAAACCACATTGAGCTATCAGTATTAGGGTTCCATCTGGACAATGCAAAGATAGAGTTGCTATGGAGCTACAATCTTTTTCTTTCTGGATACGACATAAAAGTCTATTTCTCAATCAGAAGAAATATTTTTTGTAACGTCTATCTTGAGAAGTTGTCCCCTTCTTGCTCCAGATTTTGTAACAACCATGGGGAATTTTTTTAGGGGATTTTAGTTTGGTTTTTTTTAAGAAAAAACTCAAGCTATTATTATTATTATCAGATTCCCTGAACTAGTTTGTCTTTTATGACCACATATGATGAATATGTGTTTATTTTCAAAGCAGGTGGATAAGCAGTTAATGGTATGTGTTAAATCTCTTTTTTCAGGTAGAGTCAGAGAGCAGAAGGAAGGAGCTACTCCAGAAGAGAAAGCAAGCCAGTAGCTGAGTGACAGCAGAGCAGGAGGGGCAGCACCTGCAGAGATAAAGGGCATACTCCCAACGTACTGATGAAAAAAGAGCAGCTCCAGTGACTGGGTTCAGATGACAGTTCAGATCACCAGACTAGTCCATAACCACGAGGCATGTCCAAGGTCAATATGGAAAGTCAAGTCCACAGGTCAGGAGCAGCGAGACATACGGGTGACCACAGTCAAAGCACTAAGATAGCTCTGGCAAATACAAAGCTAAGCATCTTGGCTTAAAAGCACCTCTTGTGCAAAGAGAAAGGCTTCTCACAGCCCTTTCTCTCCAAGGACTTTTCCCAGCACTCCAACCCTGGGTACCACAGCTGTACTAGATCAGAGCTGGGCTTGAGTACATGCAGCCAAACCCCAGTGGGGAAGACTGGGGAAACTAAGGCTTTGACACATAATTAATAATGTTAATTTTTGCAACTGTGTGCTATACCTGGTGCGAAAAGTTACCACTGGCTTTTATAAATTGAATAAATTAATAACAGCTCCACAGCATTTATCTGAAGACCTCAAAGCAATTTAAAACAATTAATGAATTAAGTCTTTTACCATCCCTTTGATGTATAGAATTAGTTTTATCTCCAGTATGCAGATGCAGAAGTTGGACACTGCAAAAGAAATCCTAAACTCAACAGCAGTTTGACCTCAATGAATGAGGCCAGGATTTCACCCAGAGAAGTCAAATGAGTTTCATAAGATCACAAAAGGGCCTCCAAGTCCCTCATTTTTAAATGGAAGGAATTCTTATGGGAGTTAATAGGCTTGCATTGCATTTTTTTTTTTTTAATTAAGAGCTCAGTTTACATTTGTAGAAAAAACAAGGATAAAATATAGCAACCTCTTTACCTGAAGCTTACAATTTAATTCTAAAACTACTTGCTTCTAACACACATCCTTTATAACACATAAACATATATGTTTTTCATCTTCCTCCACTTGATTGGGCCGCAACCTCAGAACACAGCTTGTACTATGTGTAAAAACAGTAACTTAACAATTTCTGCAGTCTTGACCAAAATGATGCCTTTTACACTTTTTGTATGCTTTCCCCACATTCCAATCTTTTTCTATAAATGAGAGAAATACAATATATTAGTATTTTATAACATGCAACTAATTACAAAACCTTTGTATTTTGTTAAACACAAATTTGTTCAAAATTTTATATATTCTCCCAATGTTACTTTCTATTTTCTCTATGTTTTGAAATCTGGATTTGTTCCAGTTAGAGACCTGTGCAAGCAGGTTTGAAATCTCCAGAAAAAAGTAGATTATGAAATACTTCTTTCATAAGTAAAAAGCAGAGAGGTACAGAATTTAAGATTTTACAAAAAATACATTTTAGATTTCATTTGCTCTTTACCGTTCTGTCTTGCCTTATACACATGCCCATGTGCATAGAAATCCACACACCTGTAAAATACTGATTTTTTGTATAGGCCTGAGATATCTCTTGTCTTCTATCAGTTAAAAAAAAGTAATGGTGTGTAACAAAATAAAGATCAAGGCTCTTCACTTAAACTTGTTAAAGTGAAAGTCCAGTTTCACAGGACTAATTAGAAATAATCCTTTGCTCAAGCTAACCATCATTTTAGTTTATTTAAAACCCAAAGCTTTTTCTTTTCCAAAAGCACAAGTTTTTGACATTTTTTTCCTATCTTTTTTCATAATGGCTTTACTCCTTATTATATTTCCTGTTTACTCAATTACTTCTAAAATTTATCTGGAGTTTGCCTTTTGTGTACTTTCATTTGCCTCTTGTGTACTTTCATTTCTTTCATAGAATCATGGAGTGGTTTGGGTTGGCAGTGACATTTTTTCACTAGATCAGGCTGTTCAAAGCCCTGTCCAACCCAGCTTCTAACACTTCCAGACATGGAGCATTCACAACTTCTGTGGGCAATATTTTCCAGTGTCTAATGACCCTCATGCCAAAAAAATTATTCCTTATATCTAATTTAAAATTACCCTCTTTCATTGTCCCTTGTCCTTTCACTATATCTTTGGTAAAAAGTCTTTCTCCATCTTTCTTATAAGCCTCCTTTATATATTGAAAGGCTGCAATAGCATCTCCTTGAAGCCTTCTCTTCTCCAGGCTGAACAACTTCAAGTGCCTCAGCCTTTCCTCATATGCAAGATGTTCCTGTCCTCTGATAATTTTTGTGGCCCTCCTCTTGACCTGGTGCAACAAGTCCATGTTTTTCTTGTTCCAGGGGCCACAGAGCTAGATGTAGTACTTCAGGTGGGGACTCACAAGAGTGAGGTAGAGAGCCGGAACCACCTTTCTTGATCTGCTGGTCATGTTTTTTTTTGATGCAGTCCAGGACACGGTTGACTTTGTGGTCTTCAAGCACACGTTACTAGCTCATGTTGAGATCCTCATCCACCAACACCCCACATTCTTCTCCTCAGTCCTGCTCTCCACCCAGACTGTAGATGTAGTTGGCATCATGCTGACCCGTGTGCAGGAATTTGCATTTGTCCTTGTTGGACTTTATAAGGTTTGCAGGGCCCTACCACTCAAGCTTGTCAAGGTCACTATGAATGGCATCTTTTCCTTCAAGTGCTATCTGCACCACTCCACATGGTGTCATCTGCAAATTGCTGTTGTACTCAATCCCACTGTTTGTGTAACTGATGAAGATATTAAATAGTATTGTTCTCAGTAGGAACCCTCAAGGGAAACCACCCATGAGGGACTTCCACTCTGAATGTGAACATTCAAAGGAAACTCTTAACAAGGTACTTCATAAGGTTCCCACATTTTCTAGGTAGTCTGGGCTTGATGTGCTGTTACAATAAATTGATACAACAGCATATGATATCAAGGGTTGTGACCAGAGACAGTTATTTACTGTAAATGCACCATACCTTTATGTTTTTTCTATACCCATAGTGAGCCAGAAACTTGCCTTGCTTTAAAATCATTTAAGATAGAAAAAAATATGATAGTTTTAATGTTTTTAGGTTGTAGGATTTTTTTTTAATCAATATGTGGCATATAATTTTATGTCTGAGACACAAAACATTTGTTTTCATAGGGTCTGTTGTTCTGTTTATTTTTTTCTGGAAGTAAATACAACAAAATGTCATTAAAAATTAAGTACCTTAAGATCACGAAAATGAAAACATAGAAATAAATATATGCTTCTTCACAGAAATTACTGAGAAACAGCTGAAATAATGGAATTTGCTAACACAAAGATCAAACAATGCAAGAAACCTTGATAAGAAGAGAATGAAATTAACATTAAACTATCTCTTCATTTGGACATGTAGTATAATATTATGGATTAAAATTGAATGTTGAAAATTAAATTTACTGTATGATGTTCTTGCTGATTGTTTTGGGTCATATCACAGTTATTCAGCAGCTCTCCATGGTGCACACCTCCAATCTCCTCACCAAAATAAAATGGAAAGAATCAGATCCCATTATCATTAATGGACTGGAGAAGGGTTATAAAGGGAAAAAGATAAAAGAAGGACAACTGTCTACACTGCAAATTAGAATCACCTAACAACCAGGTCAGGACACAGCAGCACTTTAATCAAATTCTGTACAGTTCCTGTTTGCAATATTGACAAATCCTAATTATAATGAAATACTATTTGTTCCCTGGTGTCGAATGTTTCTGTTGTAATGACTACAGTGATTTGTGCCAACTGAGCTTATAATTCACTTCCTTGGCTAAGACTGAAAATCTAAAAATGAAAGCAATAAAAGTGGAAAAGAGTGTGTATATAGCAAGGATACAAATAAAGATGTTGAAAAGTCCTTCAGATCTTTCCTCTACTTCTAGCAGAGCCTTTCAGTTCAGCATCAGACTGTTATGCAAAGGCACTTTTAAAACTGCAATGCAAACTAAAAGTGGCATATTGCTGATCACATTACTCTCTCTTGAAATCCATTAATATTCATTAATATTAATATTAATATCATTAACATTCAAAGATTTTTAGTTATGTAGTCACAGCAAAAATGTGTCTCTTGTCTATTTCTTTGACTCTTGGACACTAATATGAACTCTAGTTATTTCAACTGGGAAGAGGATTTTAATAGTTACTTTGTCATCACTATGAAGCTTCAGCTGCAATGCCGGAAAAACTAGTCAGTAAAATAAATCAGTGTCTTTTTAAAGCTGGTTACATGATAAAAAGGAAAAAAAAACCCCACATTGTTTAGCACAAAAGAGTACAATCACAGGAATCTTTCCTGTGCACACAAGTATAATCTTATGATTTGTTTTACTTTCGGCAATATTTTTTTCTGAATTTAATGGACTTTCTCAAGAACCCTCTCTTAGATTTTGCTGCTTTAGAGATTGTAATCTGAATCATAAAACCTAGAAATATTAAACAATATTATAAGAATACAGCATCAATTCCTACAAGTTCAGTGCTTCATTAGCCTCCTGAAAAACAAAAAAACCCAAAAAACCCACCCCAAAATAAATTATTACCTTGTGGTGGTTTGACCCTGGCTAGAGACCAGATGCCCACAAAAGCTGCTCTATCACTCCCCTTTTCAACTGGACAAGGGAGAAAATATATATTGAGAGGCATGGTCTTCTCCATGGGCTGCAGGGGAATCTTTCTCTCCTGTGCCTGGAGTGCCTCCCATGCCTTCTTCACTGACCTTGGTGTCTGGAGAGCTTCTTACAACCTCTCACTCCTTTCTCTGGTGGCAAAAAGTGTCCACTTGCATTTTTTTCTCCTAGCTGTGACTCCCAGAGGTACTATGACCATCAAGGCTTAGCCTTGGTCAGCAATGGGTCCGACCTTGCGCCCAGTTGGCTTCTTGCAGAAGCCACCCCTGCAGCACACTTGTCCTGCACCAGAATCCAGACACACAAAACCATACCATACCTATATAATGGAAATCAGGTTAATGGCAAAGGTACAGGATGAACTACCAGAAAATGGTAGGTTGTAGTATAATTTTTTGTTGACTTGTTAAGGGCTTAGAAAAAAATTTTTTTCACGTCATGCTGCCATCTTATCTAGAGTAAAAATGTACTTTTTGGCCCATTATCTCTAAATTATCTGTCTAAAATTAAATTTAATATGTTTTGGTTAATTAAAGTGCAATCATCAAATACCTTACAACCTGATTGGATCTTTTTGATGTTAATAACTTTATGTAGTGTATGTTCTCAAATAGAGCTGAATTAAAGTGGAAACCTAATGCTTTTGGATGGATTCAACTACTTTTCAACCTTTAAATTAGAAAGATTTCTACTATATTTGAAATCTGCTATTGTTTTAAGGAAATTTGAATATTTTTTGATTATGCAATGGCATATGGCATTTATAACACAGGAAAAGTCAAATTAGAGTCAATGCATATTTAGCTGCTTTTAGATCAGCTACTACAATTTTCCATCAGTGAGTAGTGCATAAGATCATTGGCGACAATAAACAACAGCCCAAACTATTTGATTGTATAAAAACATCTTTCTGAGTTTACTGAGCATGCAGAATGCCACTTAAACTTTTTTTTCTCATTTTAGCCTTCATTATCAATAAAACTTTATGTGAACTGTTAAAATTTTCAAACTTTTTAATCCAGAAAATTTCCCTTAAAGGTGAATTTCATGTCTTGTAAGGTTACAAATTACTCAGGAAAATATGATCCTTCTTAGTTCACAAAATCACTTTGAAATGTTTTTAATTTTTAATTTTTTTTTCCTATTTAAACATGTTGCACTTATAGTTCAGATGAAAAAGATGAAAAAATGGTCTTGTCTTTTCTTTTCTTTTCTTTTCTTTTCTTTTCTTTTCTTTTCTTTTCTTTTCTTTTCTTTTCTTTTCTTTTCTTTTCTTTTCTTTTCTTTTCTTTTCTTTTCTTTTCTTTTCTTTTCTTTTCTTTTCTTTTCTTTTCTTTTCTTTTCTTTTCTTTTCTTTCCTTTCCTTTCCTTTCCTTCTTTCCTTTCCTTTCCTTTCCTTTCCTTTCCTTTCCTTTCCTTTCCTTTCCTTTCCTTTCCTTTCCTTTCCTTTCCTTTCCTTTCCTTTCCTTTCCTTTCCTTTCCTTTCCTTTCCTTTCCTTTCCTTTCCTTTCCTTTCCTTTCCTTTCCTTTCCTTTCCTTTCCTTTCCTTTCCTTTCCTTTCCTTTCCTTTCCTTTCCTTTCCTTTCCTTTCCTTTCCTTTCCTTTCCTTTCCTTTCCTTTCCTTTCCTTTCCTTTCCTTCTCTCTTTCTTTCTTTCACTTGTGTGGCTGAATGAAAAGTAAATATTATGGTTTACTTTACCAAATAATTTTACAAATGAAAAGCTTCAGATTTTAGAGTTAACTGACTGTTGTCTCTGGTGGAGTAAGATACTCATTCATGATATCTTGTAGGTGCAAAGTCAAGGAAAGAACTATGCTGTCATATAGTCAAGGAAAGAGCCATGCTGTCATGTAGTTCAGTGAGGTCCACACTTGACATAACAGCAGTGGATTGCAATCCCCAGAGATTTTCTGTATGCATATACAGGAGGAAGTTTACTTCTATCTACCTTGTTCTTACGATTATGATCATAATCTTGACCCTTGGCCCTGTGAAGGCATCAGAGCAAAAAAGAGCTACAAGAGCTGTTACTCCTCAAGTCCTCAGAGAAAATATGACAAAAGCAGCTGGATTTTTTGTAGCAGTCAACATTTGGAACATATTATTACAATCTGTACTCAAGTATAAGATGAATCTTTTTATACTATTTTTGCTCTTTAACCTGAAGAAACATGGAAAAAAAACATAAATGAGTAATACTGAGTGACAACTATTCACAAAGGAGACAGAGGACAAGCTGACGTTATAGTCCCTCCTTGGGTCATCACCTTGAAACTCTCTTGTGATTTGTAAAAGAACATTTAAACTGTGAACTTGCACATTATGACCCATGATATGATTTTATTCTTTAATGACAAATTGTTTTGAACTAAAAGCAAGGCAAGTTTCAGAGTCACAGAAGAGTTACTTACTCAAAACCATGAATCCTAAAGTCTCAAAACCAAAAAAGATTTTGAATCCAACATTATTATATTGAAAATTCTTTACTTATTTGTAGCTGACATTATGCCTTGATGTGTGGGGTATAAAGACAGGCTGGGAGAGTTGGGCTTTTTCAGCCTGGAGAAGGCTCTGGGGAGACCTAATTACAGCCTACCAATACTAAAAAATGTGTCCTACAGGAAAGTGAGAGAGGGACTGTTCATCAGGGAAAGTAGTGACAGTAGAAGGGGTAATGGCTTTAAGCTGAAAGAGGGCAGGTTTAGATTGGACATTAGGAAGAAATTCTTTACTATGAGGGTGGTGAGGCCCTGGCACAAGTTGCCCAGAGAGGCTGTGGAAGCCCCATTCCTGGAAGTGTTAGATGGGGCTCTGGGAAGCCCAGTCTAGTGGAACATGTCCCTGCCCATGGCAGGGGGGTTGGAACTAGATGATTTTTAAGGTCCTTTCCAACCCAAACCAGTCTGTGGTTCCATGATTCTGTCTCACATGCACTGCCTGTCTAACCAACAGATCTTTATGTGAAAACAGCCCTGGCACAAAGCTAGCTCTCTGTTCTCTTTTTACTTTGTTGTACTATGTGTCTTATGTATGTCTTTGGTCTTGTTTCCATAGGGAAATTTGCATGATGATAAAGCTGATTCCAATTCTAAATCTTTACTTTATACCAGCACTTAGTACTGATAAGATCTGTTTTGGGGAACCTCACTTTTCCCCACTACCTGGGAATAGTCTGTATATGATTCATGCAGCTGTATTAATATAACTGGTGTTATAATAGCAGACTGTGTGGGCAGAAGTGAGTGAAAAGTTATATAAAAGAAGGCAAGAACTCAGTTCTGTCTGAAATTTGTTCTAGACACCCTAAGTGGTCAGCAGGGCCCAGCAGACTGGGAGGTGAGTGACTCACAGTGTTCCTTGTTCAAACAATTTCCATTCTGTTGAAGTTGGGAATTGGTTGTTATCTTCTCTCAGCAGCTTCACAAATTTGTACCAAGTCTTCACTTTGAGATACTTTAAAACGTTTTAGAATAACTATTTTCCTTTCCTACCTTGTTTCTCTGCCCTGCCTCTTCTATGCTTATTTCATTCTCCTGGCTTCCAGATCAGACAATCTTGCAACAGCATGGGTCCCGTTTGAAATAAGCGAAAGTGTTTCAACTATAGCCCCAAGCACAGAAGAAAAACCATATGGCTTCTGACTTGTTACTGAATTGGTCTGAAAAAGTAGAGCTCTGATGAAGTAGTTAAAAATCTGCTGCAAGTGATGTTGAGAGTCCACATGCTACCGGTAGTTCAGTGAAGCACATCTCTTGCACTTATTGCAGCCATTTCACTATTACTGCTACATGGGTTCTCCAGAGAGGTGGGAATGAATAGCTAGGTGGAAACCAAGGCTCTTCCCTGCTCTCAGACTGTCTCCTCATCTCTTCTGTGGAGTCCTTCAGTATAAAACAACTGGAGCAGTACCTAGGAAAGGACCCCTATACTTGTTTCCAACCTTAACTACCATAAAATGGGAAAGAAAGGTTACCCCTGCTTTACAGAGGACATAATCTTGGTGTAGCCTTAAAGGTTAAATATTTGCCCATTGTTTTGTGGTTTAGGTGGTTTGTGAATGGTAAAAATTAGGGTAAGGATACAAATGACTTTACCATAGAAAGGTCCAATATGTTGTTTCAGCTATTGTGTAAATTGTGTAAATAATAAGGGAGATATTCTAATTCCTCTTTTTTTAAAGAGGGAGCAGTTATGCTTGTATGTAATATTTTGAATACCTCTGTAAATTTAGCATGCTTGAAAAGTTAATTCTTCAGCTTCAGCAACAAGTTAAAAACATCCTTGAATGGTAACATCAATGAGTTTTCCATGTGCTCCACTTGAATCTTTCATTACATTGGCTTTAGTCTCTGAAAGGACCATGATGTTGATGAGAAGTTTCTACAGAAACAGGTACATAAATGCTTTTGGATTGTTATTTTTTTTAGTTCCTTTTCAAACCTTGTGCTGCTGTAGCCAGCTCATGCGAATGTTGGTGGGCTTAGTTTGCTTTAATTGTTAAAAATGCCTGCAAACTTTGCAAACCCACAGTAGAGATGCTGAGTTTAGTGAGTTTTCCTCGATAAAGTTGTATCCTGATGCCAAACCTTTCTGTACACCAAGGGAAAAACATTGCTAGTACCAACATGGTAGAGGAGTAGAAAGATGCCAGTGGTGAAGTTCAGGTATTTTTCTGTGTCTCTCTAATTACACATTCCCAATCCACAGTGGGCTGATGGTCAGCAGTTGTCAGCTACCATGGAGCACAATGTGAGTCCCTTTCTCTCTGTGGAAGTCTTCTCTCTGTGGAAGACTTTTCTGGGCTCCACTCTTGTAACAGAACATGGGGTAACACATACTCATGGACCCTCTCTTCCTGTATGTGAGATTGTGTGCTTTTTTGTTACTGTGTGTTGAAAAGAGACATACACATTGCTATCAAGTTTCAGACACTTCTAAATCTTAACAAACCCAACAGTCCTCCTCTTCCCTTCACACTCAAAGTGAATGTGCTTAAAACAACGATGTGAAGTCTTACTTTTGTGGGAGTTCATTAAAACAATAAATTTGCACTTCTGTTGTCCTGTTAGACATACAGTTGTCTTTCACAAGAAGACAAAGAGCAAGGCCATGACAAATCTTCAGACTGATGAGTGAAACTAGGAGAAGCATGCTGTCAGTCTTCCAGGCTGAGATAATATACTTCTAGTGTAAAAGTGATGCTATCAGAGATATATATCTTTGTCAGACAAATAAAAAAATGAGTCTTTTGGTTTTCTCTATTCTTCATCTTAGGGATGACAGTCTATCAGCATGAGGTACAGAAGCAAGTATATATAATTAAATGGCTGGAGTCCAGACAGTGCTGATTTGGTGAACGTTCTTTTGTGATGTTTCTTACTAAAGCAAGCTTGTTTTAGAGTTGGCAACAATAAGATAAAATGACAAAAAAAATACTGTCTTAGAAAGATATAACCAATCAGAATGATAATGTTAACTCAGTGCCCCCAACAACAGATACCATAGACCTTCAAAGCAAAAGTTTTTTGAAGACGGAGTACACTATAAGAAAACAAGATTGTAGATTTATTCTCTCATACACAACACCGTTCTGGAGATATTTCTGAATTTGTAGCTCACTATACACTGAACGACATAGTATAAAGATACCATACAGCCATTTTTTTTTGTTTTTAATTTTTAAACGGGATAAAATGTGAATGTTATTTTTGTTTTAGATCCTATCTTGCACTAAATACAGTGCTGGGACACAGAAACAATGTACGACATAAATTAGGGCTAAGAACCGATGTATTCGCCATATTTGTTATTTGCAATGTTTCCAGAGTTCTAGTATCATTCACAGTTCCAAACACATATCTTCAGTTCATGACATATACATTAAGCAATAAATAAGTGAGTAATAAGTCAGAGTATGCCATTGTTGCCCCAACAAAAATATTGTACTTTCTTGGATTCAGAACAAAAGCTTTCCATGTTCACTACTCCTGTACGTTAGTCTTAACAATTTCAATGAAAAAATATGACACTATCAATGAAATCTATCTATCAACCATTAATGCCACCACTTTCACGTGGCTCATGCTGCCCCTGAATTACAGTACAAGCTCACAAACAACCTACAACCCAGTGAAGGACTGAGATTATTTCACTAGGAAAGTTAAAACTTTCATATTCTTTTCATATATATTTTTAATATTCACTACTTTAAAATGAAAGATTCTTTAGTTGAGTGTGATGGATTTTTCCAAGAATGCTTGACCAATTTTCATGTATTAATTCAGTGTTGTGAACTGGCAGGGCTTTGAACAAGTAAGATGCCACTTCTTCCCTCCTCCCCAGGAAGCAAGGACACTCTAAGAAAAAAGGACAAAAAAGGTAGAAAATATCTTCTCGCTGTGTTCAGAAGACTTGCTGAGACAAGGGTTTTACCTCTTCAGTTGCCTTCTACTTCTCAAGTAGGCATCTACATCAGATGGAAGATAACATTTTGTCAGTAATAACTGTCCCAGTTTTGGCTAGGAGACAGTTAGTATTCACAGGGAGCCAGGGCAGGTGAACTAAGCTGTACCATATGACTTCTTCCTCCCCATAAAAGGGGAGGTCAGAGAAGGGTGGGTCCATGTGGCTCTGGAGTGGCCAGATTGTAGGCTGAGCACATTGTCGGTGGTCAGGTCAGTAAAGTGCCTTTTGTTATCACTCTTGGTGTATATTCTGTTGTTAAGTCCTGTTCTTGCTGTTTACCTTTCCTTATGTTGTCCCAGAAAACTGCCCTTTCCCCACTCCCTAGTTTGTCCTTTTCTGCCCATTCTCTCCATCCCTCTGGGGGATAGAGTGGGGAGCGAGCGGCTGTGTGGTGCTCAGCTGCCAGCTGGGGATGAAACACAATAGTAACATAGAGTCTTTCTGCATAGTAGAAAAAAGCATGATCCCTTTTTTTTCCTTAATATTTTTAACATACTCTGACTTCAAGATTAGTCCTTTGCTGTGGTTTTATTTGCTCAAGGATACTTGTTGTCACAGCCAACTGTTGAGGTTCTCCTTTAGTTTAAAAAGCTGAACTACTTATAAATCAATTGGTTGACATTGCTACTCGCCTTTCTCACCAAACTAAGGTATCTGATAACTGGATTTTCACTTTTGCCATTAGTAAAAAAAGTCTTCTTCAGCTGACACATTGCAGTTTCTCAGGAACATATTAGAATTTCTGGTAGTCCTCGGTCTGTGTCTTGAACAGGACTGGGTTTTTTTGGGACACCTGTCTGAACTTGCACCTCCTTAACAGTTGTAGACTGGTTAAATATTTAGAATCATTATTTTGTCACATACAAAGCACAGTTCAGTTGCATTAATCTTATTTAAAATTGAATTCTTAATGATTCTAGGAATACACGAATGACACAACAAACACACAGTTTTATTGGTATGCTGTGGGTATTTATTAGATGGGACTTCAGACTGCCAGTTTTCTCAAGCTGTCTCAAATAATTTTGTGAAAGTCGTGACTGCTACTGGTAGAAGTTAACTTTCTTTAGATCTGGTAGGCAGCTGCCTAGTCAGTCATAGGGCTCATGTGCCCTTTGAAATTTGAAGTTTCAAAAGGTACCTTTGATTCTTCTTTGTCTGCATTTTTTGCAATACACTGTGAGATGCTACCAGTCTGTCGACACTGAGTGGAAAAATGGAGATGATTTTATTTCAGGTTATGTTACAATTTCTCTCTCCTTCTGCCTCTCCTTCCTTTTCCCTCTCAACTTCAACAATCAATGCATTTATAAAAGTTTCAATAACAGAAACTAAGGAATTTTCTTTGTTTGTTCCATGCAGCACCTGGCGGGTTTTTTGTAATTCTTCAACCTTTTAATTGTAGAATGTAGACCAGCTATTTCAGTGTAACTTAGCACTAGGAATGTGTTACCATCAGACAAGTGGGTTTGTGCCATGTACCTCCAATCTGCTAGCCCCTCCTTTGAGGTTGTGCTGATTCACTGACAGTCAAATTTAAATATACTTTTTTTTTTTTCCAGGAAATGTATCCAAGGAAACCACATTATTTGAAGTTCTAGATACTGAAGGTTGCATTGTGTGTAATACTGGTGACAGTGTGTTGACTTACACAACACAACCCTAATATGAGTCTTTCAGGATCATGTTAGAAGAAGGAATATGGGCACTCGTATCAGGGTCCACTTCAGTTTTCCCACAAGTGAAGATTATCTGTCAATAGTAATAGCTAAGCACATCTTGTAAAAGCTGACAGATAAGTAGTTCCTATTTTTTACAAGACTATCTCCAGACTAAGGTGACTCATGAGTGGCCTCCACAAGTACAGATCCATCAATGTTGATCTGCATGTGCTAGCATTTGACCTGATTAATTTCTAATAAAGGGATGTAACAAATGCATTGGAATAATATGGTAATGTCACTAAAATGGCGAGGAAGATGGTCCCGAGTTTACTGATGGTTTATTGGCAAAGATATTGGCAAAATGCAGATTTTCAACACTTCAAAAGAGGTAGTTTAAATCTCTTTTGTTCATCATCCATCTTTTGCAGAATTACACTTTCAAAGAGGTCCTTATATAAAACTATCAGCAGTAAGACAGCAGGAACTTTCTAATTTCATTTCCAGCAGTCTACTGTGAGACTTTAAGTTCCATGAGGTTTCCAGAAGAACCAACTATTCTTACTAATATTGAAAAAACAAAAAATATTTTACCCTTATTTCCTTTATTTTTTTGTTTTGCTGGTTGGTTTGTATTTTTTACATTTCTTTTTACATCCTGAAAGACTATGTTTGCAGCCCTCATAGACCCTAGGAGTTTCTGTGATTGCCCAGATCTAGTAAATTTCTTACAATATAGTTTCAGCACTGGAATTAGTTTTTAGCCTATTCTTCCTGTGAGGTAATATAGGCTGTTTAGGGAGTGTAAAAGAAGAGAGGTGAGGAATAAAGAAATTTCCTTCTAACTGGGCAGTGTCACAGTCAAAATCTCTTGATAAAATCTTTTTTTTCTTTTCTTCCCTAAAGAAGCTGAAAACAGAGACAGTTCATTACACTTAAGAACAAAAGCAGTAAGATGCCTTTGCTTTGTTCCCCTCTGTTTCTCTACCTACTTCTGAGAGATCTCAGATAGATTGGTCTCTAAACTCCTGTGTCCTGAACTCCCTTTTACAAAGTTAGTATCTAGCTTCCTAGAAGTTACAAGCTCATGCATGGCCAGCTTTAGCCTCAGTAGCTACTTTCCATGTAGCATCCCTTCTTACTTCTACATAACTTTAAAGTTCTCTCTAGACTACAGTGATACTTTCCAACCTTTTGTCTTTTTTTAATTCCTTATGTGGGCTTTACTTATCCTTTAATGGATTCTAATTTTCTTCTGAGTTTCTTGTCTCACTTAGCAGACTTTTTCATCTGTGCATTATGGTTCTGCTTGGCAGCTTATATCTCATTTACAAGGACTGCTTCCATCAATAAGTAAAGGAATGCTATCCCTCGGACCATGATTAAGGCAAATAATTACCTTTGTTTATATGTTAAAAGATAACAATTTTTAAAAAATAAATCAAAACCATATGATTGTAACTATTCTAACACTGAAAATCATAAGACGATGTACTTTCACTGTACCTATGTTTTATGTTCACAACTATAGGGCACAGGCTGTTCTCTCCTTGAAGTGACATAGGTGAATTCCTTTAAACTGTGCTCATTTCAAGTTTCCCATCCATAGACTTCGAAGGCTTTCAAAGAGAATGACTTCTGAAGGTAATAGAGGTTCCACAGGCTGAACAATAGCTCAAATCTGTTTTGACATGAGGGAAGGGATTATGGTTTCAGTAAGCTTTTACTTCTCATTCACCAGCTTGACCCTCCTCAACTGCAAGCTTCTATCCAACCTCCGTTGGCAAGGCTCACTGGGCTGAGACAGGCACTGCCTGCTCTGGATTAACATCTGCACAGTGACACTCATAATCATAATGTGGAGGAAGACATAAAATTCACATTTGTTTTCAGTACCCTATATTTTAATTTTACAGGCATTAGTTCCTACTATTAATCCTCAAAGGATGGAAGGTGCATTTACTCCCTGAAAGAGTCCATACATTGCGTTATCTAATTTACCACCCAGAACGTCTGTAGAAGGTTGACCTAATCTTTATATAACACAGAGCTTGACAGAAAAGGTTGCAGGCTACAGCTGGAGTAGGTAAAGGATTTTAATACTTGGTAGGAAGTCCTGAAAAGAAGATAGAAGGCATGAATAAGTCTGCTTTGGAAATAACTATAATATCTCAACATTTCTTGGTGCTATTTTATATTGTCAGTTGTGTCTGTACCTTATTAATGTCCCATTCTTACTAGGTTTCCATTAACATAAACCAAGAAGACATTACATGCATCTAGGCTATTCCCTCTACACAAAGGCACATGTACTAGCATTCTAGCATCTTAATATAGTCAACTCTTCTGAGTAGTTGCAAAACCTTCAATGACTAGCAGACGTGGTTACTCCAAATCAAAGTTTCCTCTTTTGTCCAGCTAGTTAATACAGGAAATGCTGTATGAAATAATGACAATTAAGTAAACAAACCTCAAACTCAATAACCAGCATTGTTGCTCAAGAGTCCTAGGGGTATCTAATGAGATGTAGCTGAGATAGGAGCCTTCCAGACTCTCTGGTTCTGCCAGAAGGAATAACCACAGAATCCACTTAAAAGTTGCACTGAGTATTTGGTTTGCAGGGACATAAAAGAAGCGCTAACCAGAATTTGCTCACCTCTGCTCCTGTATTGGAGATCCTTATTTTTGCTGTAAGGCCACCTCTCTGGCATATGCAGTAAATTGATTAGTTATGTCATTTCTTTCACTATGTCCTCTATGTCATGTCTCTGAGAAAAGTTGTCTCAGTCAGCACTGTTTCTTATCGTCTGTGCAACGTGCAGCAACACATGCCTCATGGGAGAGCAGTAATAAGCAGTTAGTCCTTTTGAATAGAAGCCTGGCTGCTGAAAAATGAGCTCTTGAGTAAGAGATGTTTTCCTTCACTGAGCCTTCCTGGGTATCCATTACCCTCTTAGTGTCTAAGTTCATATACTGGTATTAGAGCTGCCTGGAAATTTTCAGTGGAAAATGTGGTTGCACTTCTAGTTTCCATTTCAAAAAAGGGATAAAATGCAAAGCTTTGGCTTATGTGAAGTGAAAAATCCACTGCTCATCAGCTCTGACTGCTAGACTGCTTCTCCAAGTATCCCTAGAGGAGGTGTGAGTGGGTGATGTATGTCTTATGCTTTTTTCTCATTTTTCCACACAAAGGGAGTAGAAACTCTTTTCCCTGGGGAATTTTTGATCACTGGACTTGCATAGAACTGTCAGTCTTTGAAAGAAAACTATATTTTCTGTTTACTGAACTCAGTTGGTGATAATATATAAACAAAGTATTCTGAGGAAATAAGCAGTCTCACCGCTGTATTATTTAGACCATAAAAGGTATTATAACATACTGTACTTATTTCCAAACAAAAATTCAGTTTACAATTTTATCTTTCAGTGTAATTTCCCACTGGATTCCAGTGGTTTGCCATCAGAATGCAGTCTCCACTGACAGTTTAAGAGAGTGTTTGAGACAACACACATCTTCAGCTACTGCACAGTGTGGTTGCAGGAAAAGGAAGTAAAAGAAAAGGCAGCATACAGTCTACATTTACATGAGTAAGTTAAACATATTCAGGAACATCCCCTGTCACTGATCCCACCAGCATCAAACAGTCTTTTCTATGTGATTTTAAGTTCCTGTTTCCCCCAAAAAATCAGCCTTGACCAGACTGGAAATTAGCTGATACAAAACATATTCCATAGGCTGTTGTGACTATTCCGAAGTATAATTGTATAGTGTAACATCTGCTGTGCTATGCCATTATCTGCTGTTATCATATCTTCCTTTTCTTAAGCAACACCCTTCCCCCCACTTCCT
Organism: Hypotaenidia okinawae; assembly: GCA_027925045.1. Lineage (NCBI taxonomy): Eukaryota > Metazoa > Chordata > Aves > Gruiformes > Rallidae > Hypotaenidia > Hypotaenidia okinawae. Next base: position 85,671,555 of record BSDF01000002.1, on the reverse strand, counting down.
AGCACTGCAGTCCCTGGTGAGCTTTCAGTACTCCAGCACACAACCCACAACTGCTGCCAGTGTCTTGGGACACTCCAGCTCCTGTTGTTCTGAATGTTGTTGTTCCTGTTCAGGCTATATGACTGTACGTTTAGGCTATGTAGAACTAAATGTTTTCTTGGGGTATAGCTGAGATATCTACTGCTCTCTGGTGTCTTCTTATCACATTGGATTGGTCTGTGAAGTTGTTGTGCCTACTGTGACACTGTTACAGTGCAGTGGAAGAATACAGACATTGGAGGACCATAGTACTATCTATAGCAGAAAATGGGAAGGCTCCCAAGAATGTGGACGACGAACTGGAGGTGCAATAAATACACTTAAGGGCAGGGCTGCCACTCAGATGGACCTAGATAGGGTAAAAGAATGAGCTGAGAAGAACATTTTGAAATTAAAGATGGACAAATGCAGAATCCTACACTAGTGTTGTAGTTTCGTGTGGCTGGGGAGGGCTGCAGGGATGGCTTCTGCAAGAAGCAGCTAGAAGCTCTCAGCGGGCCTAAGAGTGTAAACATCAGCCAATTCAAGGCTGGAGTTGTTGCTGACCAAGACTGAGCCCATCTGCGATCGTCAAGGCACCTATGGAAATCACACTGAGGAGGAAAAAAACATAAACAGCCACTTTTTGCCACCAGAGAAGGGAGTCAGAAGATGTAAGAAGCTGTGCAGACTCCAAGGCCAGGGAAGAACAAAGGGTGGGGAGGAGGTACCTTAGGTGCCAGAGAGAAAGATGCCCCTTCAGCCCATGGAGAAACCCATGGTGGAGTGAGTGTCCCCCTGCAGCCCATGGAAAAGGCCCAGACCCCACCTGCAGCCTGTGGAGAGGCCCCACACTAGAGCAGGTGGAGACACACAGAAGATGCTGTGACCCGTGTTGGAGCAAACCTCTGCCAGTGCTTGCAGCCTGGGAGGAAGATAGACACACAGAGAAAAAGAGAGGGAGAGAGAAAGAGAGAGAGAGAGATCCATGTCGGAACAGGTTTGATTGGGGAGGTGTGTGGTGGGGCTTGTGACTCTGTGGGGTACCAGGCCGGAGCAGTCTGGGACAGGGAGACTGACAGAAAAGCTGCGATTTATGACTGCACCCCATAGGAGTGACCCATGCTGGGGCAGCTGGGGAAGAGCTGAAGCCCCGTAGGAAAGGACTCACGTTGGAGAAGTTCATGAAGGACTGTCTTCTGTAGGTGGGACCGCATGCTGTAGCAGGGGAAGGGTGTGAGGAATGCCATCCCATCAGCTAAAAAGGAAAACAACTCATGAGGAACTGACTGAAACCCGCATTCCCACAGTGCCTGCCCTTCCCCTTCCAACAACGCAGGGGGAAGAAGTGAGAGAAATCATGACTAAAGTGAAGTCTGCTAAAAAGGGAGGGTGGAGGGAGGTGCTTTAAGATCTGGTTGCATTTCTCATTACCTGACTCTGGTGTCACTGGGTGTGCAGTGCAGGGTAATGAATTAGAGAGTTTTCTTTCCTTTATTCCATGTTGAGTCTGTTTTGCCCATGACACTGATTGCAGAATGATCTCTCCCTGTCCTTACCTCGACTCCTACGCCTTTCAATAGATATTTTCTCCCCTGTCCAGCTGAAAAGGGGAGTGATAGAGTGGGTTTGGTGGGTGTCTGGCCTCCAGCTAGGGTCAAACCACCACAACTAGGAACACACATACTCCCTGCATTGGTACAGTAAAGTGACAAGGGATCAGATTCACTGGAAAGGTCCCAGTTTTTCTGGTGGACCATAAGCAAAACATGAGTGAGCAATGCTGTGGCCCCCAAAAGGTCAGCAGCCTCCTGGACTCTATTGCTGGGAAGTAATGTCACTGGCAATTGATCAACCTCATTCACTTAATTCCTAGAAGACCAAGTGTCCTAAGCACTGCACTGAGTTTTGAATCCTCTAGTAGAAGAAAAATATTGATAAACTTGGATGTTTCCACCAGAGTTCCGTCAGGAAGTTTGGGAGCTGGAGCATGTGCCTTTTTTGAAGAAGCTGAGGGAACTGTGTTTGTACAGCCTGGGTAAGAGATGGCTTTCAGGATATCTGCTGGTAGCCTTTCAACTCCTACAGGGAAGCTGATGGGAAGGAAGAGCCAAGCTCTTTACTGAGGTGCATGATGTTCTTTACATGTTCTTTACAGATGTTGTTATCCAGGCCATTTGACAAGGGTAGACTGTGAAAGCACCACACAAAAGAGACTTTCTGAAGCTGTCAGTTCTAGTCACATCTTGAGAACCTCTGGAGCTAGAGATGATACAATCTCTTTAGGCAGCTGGCTCCAGTTCTTATTTATATTGAATAATTTTTTTCCTTGCATCTACTTGGAACCTACCCTGTCATTTTTTAAGACCATTACTTCTTGTCCTCCAATCATGCACCTCAGTAAAGAGCTTGGCTCTTCCTTCCCATCAGCTTCCCTGTAGGAGTTGAAAGGCTACCAGCAGATATCCTGAAAGCCATCTCTTACCCAGGCTGTACAAACACAGTTCCCTCAGCTTCTTCAAAAAAGGCACATGCTCCAGCTCCCAAACTTCCTGATGGAACTCTGGTGGAAACATCCAAGTTTATCAATATTTTTCTTCTACTAGAGGATTCAAAACTCAGTGCAGTGCTTAGGAAATGTGCATGCTGGGTTGAATATGTGAAACTAGAGAGTGCTTACCTACAGTTCATTGTGTTAAATTGAAAGACAATTATAAACTTCCAAATAATTGTGTAAAATGGGCAGACAGACATAAGTTGGAAAAAGAATCACTAAGGAATTACAGAGGGACTTCTGAAGCAAAGCAGGAGTTAGCAAGAGGAAAAAAATAGAAGCAGTATGACAAGTTGTGGCATGTGGGTAGAGGCCTTGGAGTAGACACAGCAACAGTAAAAACCTGCTTTGATACTGCAAGAAGTCATGCTGTTAGCATCATACCCGTGCCTTGGCCAGACAGAGCAGTCTGGTCAGATGCTACCAGTTGCCTGCTCTCTGACCGGGGGACAACAATACAGGCTACCCCAAGCAAGACCCTACACCTCCCAGGGTGCACATGAGCTCACGTGTGCAGCCTCTCCATATGCAGGGAGAAGCTCGAGGCCCTGCAAAGTGAGAGCACCCACAACTCCTGAAGGACATGAATGCAACCATGGGAGCCTACACACCCAGACAGGGAAGGGGGACACTTGTAACCAGCATGTGCTGTTAGGGAGCAGTTGTGCGTAACACTGTGTGTATGACTGTGATTAGAACTCCGTGGGATTGGTTATAGAGACATATTTAAAATTTCGTATGGATTTATTAACATTTTTGACCTGTTTTTCATTTCAGTTGAGTATGGGTCTATATTTGGATTTCTGTTGGAAACAGCATTGGTAATATAGAGAATTCTTTTGTTATTGCTGAGCAGTGCTCACATAGAGCAGAGCTCACAAAGAGTTGGGAGGGGACACAGCCAGGGCATCTGACCCAAACTGACCAAAGGGATATTCCGTACCATATGATGTCATGCTCATCTTATAAGGGGTTTGAGAAAGAGGAAGGAGTGTGGGGGTGGGGGCGGGCAGCGGTCTTCAGAGTGATGGCGTTTCTCTTTCCAAGTAACTGTTATGTATGCCGGAGCCCTGCTTCCCTGGGGATGGCTGAACACCTGCCTGTGATGGGAAGTCATGAATTGTCTTGCTTTGCTTGTGTGTGTGGCTTTTACTTTACTTATTAAACTGTCTTTATCTCAACCCACAAGCTTTCTCACTTTCACTCTTCCCATTCTACTCCCCATTCTGGTGGAGAGGAGTGAGTGAGCAACTGCGTGGGGCTTGGTTGCCAGCTGAGGTAAAAATATGACAATTTTGTAAATGTCTCATGTTCTGCTTTATCTATTATATCACCAATATTCACCCTGCATTTATAGTTCATTGATTGCTGGTTAATTACATATAATTAACAAACTAGTAAGTCATTTAAAATCTGTTCTTGGTTTAATCTACACAAAATTAATTGTTTTTCTCTGTAGCATCTTCTAACATGAATGATTCTGTGATTTTATCTTGTGGTCACATTTTACCTGTCAAAGTGGGCTTTGGAATTCTTTGGGAAGGCAGTAGTTAGCACAGGTCAAATTCATGCCCACATACATTGCTACATGTGCTTAAATTCAGCTGTACAGAGGTAGGTAACCTCTTGCTCCATACACTCAGCATCATGCTCTAATAGTACCTTCTAAATTTTGGGTTTTCCAGTGCTGCACTTTGCATGCATTTAAGAGCACAGTACTCAGTTCATAGATTTTTTTTTTTTTTTGGGCACAATTCACCTGCAAGCATCAAATATGGGGAAAAATTTGATCTCTTAAACATTTCTAATATTTAACCCAGTTTGCCTAGACACAGTAATTGTGTAATTTTCTAGCTGTTTGGGGATAACTGGAGATACAGAAAGGTACAAAGGCAGAATTGCAGCCTCACAGCATTCTGACTTGGCCTAAAAGTCCTTAGAAACAAATCTACCATTATTCCTTAAGGAACTTTGCTGTTGTGTTTCTTCCCATTTTTCAAGACACAATCTAGCCCTTAGTAAACAGTCAAATTGAGATTATGTTATCAACCCTTCATGAGCATGTGCATATCTTTTTGGTTCTAAGAGCAGATATTACAGTGAGTAGATGAAGATTCCCAGTCTTGTGTAAGGACTGCTTGTTTGTCTTTACATGGGAAAAAGAAAAGTGGTGTGTTAAAACTGGAATTCACAAAGCTCAAACTCCAGACCACACTGTTGTTCAAACATCATTACACTTCTCATCTTTATATAGACTGCAGGAGACTATATTTTAGACCTGTCAACAGGGCAAAGAATCATAGCCAACACAGGAAAAGGTTTAAATTCCTGGCAGTATTGGATGTTGCTGGAGCCAAATGATTAATGGAGAAATGAGAAGATTAAGTAATGGAGTCTTTGGTAAAAAGAGATGAAAGTTTGATTCAGGGCAAAGGTACAAAAGTAAAATGAAAAAAGCATTTAGGAAAGAAATTGCTCTGTACATTATAGGGGGAAATCATCTTTATATAGACAGGGTCTTTACAAGTCCTTATAGCTAGTTTTTCTACTTTTATTTCTTGTGAATTCTTCCTCTTCTCTTTGACCTTCTGTTCACTTACAGTACTATATAAGTAAATGTTCAGAGTTAAAGCTAATCCCCATAAAACAGATATAAAAGTCTCTAAGTGAACAAGCCAATGAAAAAGACTGGCTGAGGCAAAAATGGGAATATCATTTTAGCATCACTGGTACAGTTTATCAGCTAGTGCAACAGTAAAGAATATAATCTGACTAGATTTTGAACTTAAAAAAGTGTTTGCAGTGAAAGAAAAGGTCAGTCTTGAACTGGGGGCTATGGGAGTTAAAAGTAAGTATGGAAAGCCAAACGACAGGGATGTACAGCATTAACTCCCACATCTTCAACCCTCTGAGACTGATGGACAGTCTCTGAACAGTATCATTGTGAAGAAGAGAACGTGAAGAGGACTGGTAAGACAAAGTAAAGTGGAAATTAAAAAGAGAAAGCTATAGACATTTGCTTAATACTTGCTTCAGATCCATAAGCAATACATTGGAAGATCTTTGCAGTCAGGCTGCAAGAAAAGTGATATAAGTTGAGCAGAAGAGTGTGTCATTGTATCATAGTTCACAAGCATAAAAATCAAAGTACTTGTTACCTTGCCATTTTGCATCTGAAGAGGATAGAGCTTCAGAGAAAACTATATGAAAAATTCAAGAACAGCTTCTGTCTGAAATTTGGTTTTGGCCAATCTCTTTTCTCTACTGCTGAAAAGGGCTTACTTTTATAGCCCGTCCCTGAAATTTCCTCCTCTTTCTTCTGTTCATACTAAAATATCTTTATGATTCCGAATATAGATACTTTTACTTCTGGGATATATTTCCCTAATAAGTTTCACTGGGCATGGTTTGCTGTGTCTTTTGTGGGACATACATATCTGAATACATTTCTTTCTTTCTTTTTTTTTGGTTTTTTTTTTTTTTAATGCCAGGTTGCTACCCTATACTGATAGATCAGTGAAATACTTTCCCTCATGTTATCAACTTGCCAATCAAAATGGAATGACTGTTTCTAGAATTAAAACCTTCAGGGAAAGAGTTCTTGCAGTGAATAGACCATAAAATCTCATTCTGCTGCTGGGACTAAAAACCATCAGACTTTTCAGTACAATTATTTAAAAAAATATATCAGAAGGATTTTCTTCAATAAAGCACAGGTTCCATTTTAAGAATATAATTTTGCAAAGATGACTTCTGAGAGAAAAAAATCTATGTTTTTTCCTTATAGTTTCAATTTATTAACATTGAAATCTATTAGCAGATATTGGCTATTCACTACATTAGGCAAATCTGTAGAGATCTTGCAAATGCTTGATGATCACGAAATCTGTTTCCTCTCCAAGAAAAATATCTGCAGGAGTGTTTTGTTGAACTCCTCCCACAATCATAGAGTCTCCAGACAGTAATTTAAAAGTTCATATATTGAGTTTGTTTTCAGTTCTACATTATTGAAGGGGTATGTGTTATTAACTGGGAATGACCAATTTCAATTTTATTGTTCATATTTATCACAACAGGTGAGAGCAATATTGTTTGTGGCTGTGCTAAGATGTTAGTGAGTCAAATGTATTTTATTTTTACAGGAATCTGTTTATATATAAAGGATCTCCTAATCATGAGAAAAAAATTCTGTATCTGGCTCTGAAAGACTGATTGATTTATATACCACTAAAGATAGAGGAAAGGTTCTTGATGCTTTATATGTGTAGGAACATCATTCATTTCAATCACCACACTGTCACCTTTAAAGACCAATTTGTTATCCTTTCACTTTTATTGTTAAAATTACTGGCATCAGGGAAAAAAATAATTTTATAGAGACTGCTATCCAAAATAAGTAACTACTCTAAAGCTCATCTTTAGACCCACATTTCTTTATATTTTCTGCACGGGTAATTCCATATTCCTGTTATACATTATATCATAGCTTTTGGCATTGATAGTTCCAAAGCACAGATTTAAAGAGAAGTTGGATGAGACTTTTAGGCAACTTCTCTTTTCATTCCTGCCTGACTTTTTTCTACCATAAGAATAGAGGAATTGCCCTAAGAAATGTCAGGCTCTTTGAACAAATGCATGTAACAAGTGTAAACATCACTGTATATGCCATAGTCTTTTATAATATTATGCGTAATCTACTTCAATTTTGACTACAGGCAGTGATACATTGACAGTGCAAGGCCAAATTAATCCTGTCTGCACTTCAAAAAAGGTGGGTAGTTAGAATATGCATATAAAACTTAAACAACTGTTGAACCTAACTTTGTATTAGGCACTTACAGTCTTTGAAGAAATGTGTATCCAGATGCAGAGTTGAGTTTTGTGAGTTTGCGTGTTTCCCTGGCATAGGCCTCAAGATTATAGCATTTAAAAAAAAAAAAAAAAAGATAAAATATCCATGTTGCTTGTTTTGTTTTGGTTGGGTTTTTTTGTTTTGTTTTTTCCAAAGGGGAAAAATAAACTTTACAATTCTGTGATTTGAGCTGTAGAATTAAACTGCATATCACTATAGTGTTTCCCAATAATATGGTCTACCCCATGTCGTTTACCTAATAAGGACATTTTATGAAAACAGATGGACATGTTTTTGTTTTTCTTTGCTAAATTTGAAAGAAAAAAAGAGTAAAATAATAAGGACTGATTGTCACTATTTCCAGATAAGGCATAGATTATTTCACTAAGTTTATTCTATATGGTCTGCAATATATAAAGATTTTATAGGCACCTATATTTTTCTACTTGTCTGCCTCCAAACAGAGTCTGCCACAGCAAACAGAGTCTATGAGGATGATTCAAACAGTAAAAAATTAGCAATGTGTATCAAAACTCTTAACACCATTGTACAAAATGATCTGTAAGCACCTTGCAGAATTTCGGTCAGAATTCCAATTGCAGAGAGACCTTTAATGACCTGAAAGTAAAATAATTAGTTTTTCTTTATATCTTCTTCTTTCTTTCCTTGGTAAGCACTCTCATTAACAGAAGACAGCTCCTTCTTAAGGCAAATTAAGTAACATCAGCTGAAAACAGATGATTCATGCGACCTGGGGTCTTTCAGTTGTTCTGAGAGGCACCGTCTGTATGAACAGAGCGATCTTTTTGGGCAGATGTTGTATTGACACATGGTCCTTATCATACATTAAGCCCATCGTTGTTGGCACACAATATTCTCATATTAATAAATCCTGTAACCCTCTCCTTTCTATCTCTACAGCAGCTTGACAGCCTACTGTTATATATTACTGATGGTCTTTAAAGAAAAGAAGACATCAGGCATACTGCAAGTATACAAAAAGTAATAAAATTATTGAAGGAATGAAAAACTATGAAGTCTACATGTTTAATAGGAAGCTAAGACTACATATTTGATGAAAAGTATCAATGATTATGAAGTATTAATAAGTGCCTCATTGCTGGGATTTATAAAAGGAAGGGAGATTGCTGTAAACAACAGTTCTTCAATGGCACATCAGACATAAATAAGGATATTTTATGAAGAAATATGGAAAGAGTATTTTCAGCGAGTTTTATGGTCAGTATCTTTATAGCATATAGTATGTTTTCTTTACCATAAAGTGTAGAATGTAGGAAATTTTATATAATATATTGTTCTAAAGAAACAGTCATGTTTCCACATCTGTAGCTAACTTGGAAAGCTTCAGTAATATTTTCCTGAAGGCACATTTTAGACATTTTTCTTAATTTTTTTTTTAAGATTGTAGCATGAATTACATTATATACACAGCACGTAAAGATTAAAGTCAAAGTAAATAGTAGAAGAGCTTACCTTCCATCTAAGTTCCTTATCTGAAGTTCAGTGGATTTTGACTGAGGTATCCGTGCCTTTGAAAATCTTTTACTGTTAAATTCACTTTACTCACAACCCAATAGGAGGGAATCTCTTTCTAAAGACATTAAAATGGTCTGACATTTAATCATAAATATATGTTGATAAATTACAATGCTAGTGTTGAAGCAGCAGTGATCTAACAGTACGAAGGGGGCAAAATTTGTTGGGAAAGCATCTCCTCATCGACTATAGCATTTCCTCTCAGGCATGGGATTTGTCTGTTTATTCACAAGTCGTCATACATGAACAATTCAAATTGAGGTCACTTAAAAGCTGGTTGTCAAATACACAAATAATGTATCAATGTGGGGAAACAGCAGGGCAGTCACATATATTGCAGAAGCTAAGGGATAATCCCTAAGAATTGTTTGCTGAGCTCTATTTCTGGGCAGCAGTGAATCAACTTGACTACCACAGGGTGGCATTGTCAAAGAAGAGTTACATTAACATCTAGTTTACAGCTTAAGCCAAACTGTTAAATCAAAATCCTTCCTTCCCCTGAGGAAAGAAGGTTGGTAAATTTCTGATAGTTTACCGCTGCAGTAAATCAGGATAATCCTTGCATTTATTCAGTGATACTGACCAAGAAGTTGGCAAGTCAGGCCATAACTATGCCTAGTGCACCTTGCCAGACATCCCATTTGAAGTGTGCCTAGCAGGCAGAAAGCCATATTTATTCATGTGTACTTGAACAACAAAAATGTAACAGCACTTTCTTAGTTACCTGACTGGTTGCCAAATCAAATTCAAATCTACTCCTTACCGTTTAGCCCTTTTTGGCACACTGTCACTGTAAAAATGAGTAAGAGCCCCCACAACGAGCGTGCAGTAACATAACCTTTATTTTAAAAATCACAAATAAGATTTTCTATCTTGTTATAGCCTGGGTTTTTAAGCAATTTTTGAAAACTGAGTTGCAAATAGAGCTTCATTCTCTTGTATTTAAAATGCAATTTTATGCCTTCTTATTTTATACATGAATCTTTGCAGTTGGTGGACTGTTCTGCATTCCAACCAGATGGATCCCAAAGGGATATACATGAAGAAAATGTTCCTTAAAAATAAATAAGAAAGAACATATTTTTTTCTGATCAGTGAAATTATGGTTTGATATGAACATGAAAAAAAGCAGGGGTCTTCTTGAGAAAACATGTACTACTATTTGCTGACATTTTGTCAGGTGCATAGTAAATGTTATCTTGAGGAGACCAGATGAAATCTACAAACATTTCAAGTGAGAGCATTGTAAGTATAAAAACCAACAATAGACTAACAAAAGCCTAATTATCATGATGGCAAACATACTGTATAGAAATAAGAAGATAGCTGTCAATATCCTTAAAGCGGAAAGGTCACTTTACAATTACAATAGCTCCACTTATCTTCCTTTTTTCTGAAGCTGTCAGCAGAAGATAAATGTCTACATCCACCCTAATCACAACATGAGTTTTATCATGTGATGACATGCTTGCCAAAAACAATCATTTAAGTCTTGCCTAGGTAAAGACACTGAAGAAAAATGACCTTGTTTAACTTTTATATTACTTAAGAAGCAACAAACGCCTGCATAGAAAGAGTACTTTGGGATGGAAATGCCTGCAATTTTGTTTAATTCATTCTTATTTCCAGTTTAAAAGAAACTGAATTATGCCACTGAATGAAGTTGTGCAAACATACACATTTAGCTAGGTTGCTTTGAAGCTAGGCATTGAATCAGCTTGGGTCCAGCATGCCTCTAATAAACAAGGTATGGTACTTTAATTAAATACCACAAAGTACAAGAACTGTTAACATACGGTGACCCTATTCTACTGAGCAGCAGATCCTCAGTAAGGAGTAATAGGAATTTCAGTTCCAGATAACAGTTCCATTTCCAGAGTCAAAGCAACAAATACCTCCTTTGTCACAAAAGCAAAAGACACTAGTTGAAACTAGGAAGGGATATATCAGAAGCACTTGTAAAAGATGGTCTCAGACTTCAAATTTTTGCAACATTGCACGTCAGAACAGATCATTTTGAATGTCATCTATGCAGTTCCTATGCAACTGGAATTGTTACAAATTTTTTTTTTCCCCCATGGCTTACCAGGACTCCAGAATGAATGTCACCATACTTTTTAATGTGCTGCACTGTCTCCAAAATTATGAGAACCTAGATGGCTTGTGCAAAGCCCCAGGCTAATATACATAAACGGTTTCTGTTGATGAAGCTGTCAGGTACCTTTGCCTCTTGATGCATTGAACAACAAACTCTTGAAAGTTTTCAGAATGAAAGGCCCTTCTGCTGTACCCTCCACTATTCTATCTCCTACCGTAGATAAAAGCTATAATAGATTGACATAGGAGGATGTAGTGGCTTGAGCTTGTGTGACCTCCAGCTGGCCACCAAGCTGTTTTTTTGTTCGGGTTGGAAGAAACCTCAAAGATCATCTAGTTCCAACCTCCCCTGCCATGGGCAAGGACACCCTCCACTAGACCAGATTGTCCAAAGCCCCATCCTACCTGGCCTTGAACATGTCCAGTGACGGGGGCAGCTACAGCTTCTCTGGGCAACCTGTGTCAGTGCCTTGCTGCCTTCTTCCTAATACCCAATCCAAAACTACCCTCCTTCAGTTTATAGTCATTACCCTTCGTCCTACCACTATGTACCCTTGTAAACAGCCCCTTCTCCATCTTTCCTGTATGCCACTTCAGGTACTGTAAGGCTGCTTTAAGGTCTCTCCAGAGTCTTCTCTTCTCCAGGCTAAACAACCCCAACTATCTCATACTGTCTTCACAGGAGAGGTTCTCCAGACTTCTGATTTGTTCTCAACTTTCCATCAGCTACAAATACAAACCACAGCACAACGAGAGCATCTATGGGAAGTTATCTTCATCCCAGACAGACTGAACACAGAGGAAAACCTCTCTTTGCTAAATTCTCTCTCTGCCTAAGGCTATGAAATCCTTGGAACAGCCAGATGAAAACAATGGTCAGTGAGACCACAGAGAAAGTTGTTAATAAGTTATTCTATCTTTCTTCAGATTCGGAAGTTTGGAGAAGACTGCTGCCAGAAGAAAAACAATGTCACCTCTTAAAATTAATTGATGAAAAATTCAATTAAAATTCAAGGGTTTGCCTAGTAGAGTTCCATGTGATTACTATAGCTATACTGTCAGTATTCTTCAGATTTTTCTGTTCTTTCTTGATACAGGAATTCTTTCTCAGCTTTAAAATATTTGTGAGAATTATGTACTAATATTGGAAGTACAAAAGAGCAAATAAATGAAGACTGTCCTTACTTTAAGTGAATATTCACCTGATTAGATCTACATTTCCGTGGTCTGTTTTAACTACTGGTACAATAAAGACACTTTTAAAACACTACAAGTCTCCCTTACCATTCTGAGAACTCTACTATTGAGATTTACATTTTTTCCCCCTCTAGACTGTAATTTACATACCTGTAATAAGCATACTGTGGAAGAATGCAAATCATGTTTCACACATTTAAAGTCTATTTAAATTACAGACTTTATGTTAGCTTGCAAAATAAAGTTATTTGCTCTTTGGGGGCTCAGAAGGCAATAATTGCATCACTTAGGTTTTCATTTTAAATCCAGGTGGAGGACTGTTGGTTTTTTAAAAAATGGCAGTGGTTAGACAAATATCCAAAACTACCGTGACAGTTACAGCTTTCCATTCAGAAAGTCCTATGCAGTATTCAAACTGCATATATACTTTTTTCAGTGGCCATGAAAAACACTAAAAAGGTGTTAAAATATATTGTATGGAAAAGAAGTTAGACATCATGCCTTTAGCTTATTTTGCTTTTCTGTCCATTTGCTGTGGCATTCAAGAACATATTTAGTTCTAATTCTGTCAAAAGAAGAGAGAGAAAAATGAGGAAACCATAGTCAGGACTAACCAGAAGATCCTTAAAATACACCTGTATGAAAGAGTAGGATCTATCAGAGTAATTTTTTGTTTGTTTATTGTTTTTCTTTAGTTTGTTGGTTGATTTTTTTTGTGGGTGGGTTTTTTTTTACTTGGTTTGGTTTGGTTTTTGTTTCAAATAAATATTTTTTTTCATTTAGATAGCAGTTGATTTTGCACTTAACCTTTAACCAAAATTTTGAGTTGTGTATTTTATTTCAGCTAAAAGAAAAAATTAGTTATGAAGTCAACACTCTTAGATGTGATTACAAATATTTATGGGATCTTAATAGCAGAGAAATTTAAAAAAGGTGTTTTGTTAGGTTTTTTCCTCCTGTTTCTCAGGGCTCTACACAAAGCAGGTACTCAAACCCTTTCACTGCTCCTGAGGCACTCTGGGCATATCTGGTTAAAGGCTTCTGACAAAAGTGGAGCTTTCATTTTTTTGTCCATAAGCAGAAGTTATTACATCCAGGCTGATGAGTTCATGTGGAAAAGGAGAATACAGGTAGGAAACAACAGCTTAATTTACAAAAAGTATTTTGGGAGACCTGCAGACAGCAAGTTATTGAATATGCTGTTTTAGCTCACTTCTCAACGTATTTCTTTTTTATCAAGAATTTGTTGTGTAACAGACAGAGGGAAATTAAAGTTTTCTTGATCCTTGTGATTCCTGATCCTTGTGGTCACAGGCCACATTTTTTTGTCTTAAAACAAAAGTGGTCTCCTGGCTTTAAAGGCAGTTCTTTTTCAACCTTAATTGACTCTTTTTGGCTTGTGGTATGAGTTCTTTACTGCTCTGCTCCACTTGGAGGGAAGAGAGGGACTTGCAGATCTAGTGAAACTCCCAATGTGGACAAGCTAACAGCTGGTGGAAGGTGGAGAGGACACAATCCATTAATTTTGACTGTAACTACATCTTCCACAGAACAACCTGACACAAATACATCGGAAAGAGTGTCTGAGCTGAAGACAGTCTCCTCCAAAGCTAAACACAGCTTTTAGAACATTGCTGAAAATTAAATGGGCCCATTTAAGGTCTTCAGAAAATCTCTTGCCAGAGGGAAACCACCTGCTGCTGAGGGAAATGTAATTCCCTGAAGTTTTTTCTGTACCCTTGCTGGCTGCCAGGGAGTGATAAATCTGGATCCCTCCACAAAATGCAAGGAAACTGAAGCAGACATGGAAATGTATCTGAGGACTTCAGCAGGAAGAGGTATGGCCTTTTTCCAGCCGTACTTTACCACAAGCTGTATCTAATTTGCTATTCACAGTCACCCTTGAAGAAGGTTTTGAATGTTGGCTTTTCTTCCTTGAGTGTGTACAGCTCAGATTAGCTCAGATTGCTGTTTCTCCCTCCAATGCCCAGTATGGTCTGTCATTTTTTTCTTAAATTTCTGGGGATGTGAAGAGAAACAATAATTTATTTTTTAATTTTTAGGATGAATAATATTTAAAACATTTTAATCACAATTTATTATAAAACTATCTCTCCATCCTCCCTTTGACAATGGAGAAACAAGAAAGATGTTTAAAACAGAAAAAATACAGACTCTTTGATCTGCTGGTGCACTTAAGGTCTTTGCTCATAGAGACAAGTCAATAACTCTGACATTGGCTATCAAATCTAGACAGCAATCTAAATAAAAAAGAACTGTAAATATTGTATCTCAAAATCTGTTCTTTAGCAAGCCGCAGCTGAATTAAACTGATGCCTGTTCTTTAGAAGTTAGAAGAAGATGATCAACACATTATTATGTAAGGCATACTGCAGTTGGAGCTATTCAAAATCTGAAATAGTGCTAATACAGATACTGTTAAATATTGACAAGCACCCCTTATATCAGATGCAGGATGCACAACAATCTCTACTTGGAACCACTTATTTAGAAAAATAATAGTTGTTTCTTCAGGGTTTTTAACTGAAAGATTGTCTAATGTAACAAGTAAATACTGAAGAAAGGATACATGTGTGTGCATGAGAAAGGTCTTTATGGAGAAAGGAGGAAAAAAACCCACAATCAGATTAATAATTATGCATGCAGAAAGATAAAGATTGATTGTAGTAAAGGAAAGAATGTATTGGATTTTGGAAATCCTTGTTATCTGGTGTGCTGGCAGTGGCATCAAACATTCCTGATATTTCTAAAAATAAATTAAGTGTTCCAGAAAATACAAAGTAGTAAAACTTGTGTTGGTAGCATGCTTAACTCCTTAACATACAACAACGAGCCACTGTACTCTGTCTCATGTATGAAGCCAACTAGCTAACTAGCTGAAATAGTAAAAAAAAGAATCTTTGTTTCCCATTTCAAGTACATTGATCCATCATGAATGGAATAAAACTTTGTGAGCAAAGTTAGTTGGTTAAAAAACAATTATTGTGCTCTTCTTTTGTAATAGGCAGAATAACCTTTACAGCATCCTATGATTCATTAGTGAATATGTCAAGAACCTGTAAATAACACTTGAAGCTTGCTTTTTGGTCTCTTAATTAAACTAACAGTGAAAGTCTTATCTCTTGAGGCATATGCTGCTGCCCTGAATATTTTAAGCAATATTTAATTTCTTGCAGTTGTTTTCACTTTAAACATGAAGGTGAATTAAACAAGTAATAATGTTCTGTTAAAACTCAGAATTACCAGATTAAATATATTTAATGTAACTGATTTGCTTGATCTACACCCAAGGACAAGACCATTCTGATTTTTGTGGAGCATAGATTGGTTTACAGTAATGGATATATGCAGTCCTGTTTACAATTGTTTAGGAGCTCCAGTTACACAGTAAAATGAGCTTTTGGCCCTTTTTGAAATAATGAATCTGCAGTTACACTTTGATTTAAATTTCAAGACCTCTTTTTTCCCTCTTAATGGCTCTTAATGATTTAAGAGAAGTCTTCTGTTTTCTGCTTATTTTACATCTAAATACAGAACCCTGTTTCAACCCCTGCTGAAATGTTTTGAAACCTCTTCAGCCAAAATTAATTTTCTAAACCTCTTCTGTGTTTCAGTAACATATCCATCAAGGCTTAGAGAACAGCAGCAAGAGTTTTCATTGCCTTTAGGCTCTATTCCCTGTTTCGATTTTATAATGTAGTCAGGAGATGCCAAAGGTAAGGCATAAGAGGAAAAACAAACACTTTCACACTGCTTTTCTTCAAACACATGATAAATACAGAAACAGTATTTTGCATCAGAAGGTGCCTTTGCAACCAACTGGACTGCTATTCCAGAAGTTTCCATGAGTTATTCTTCACCTACTTTGCTTTCAGATCCAAAATACTCTTCTGTCTAGGATAAAATTCCACACTACTTTTCTGTTTGCATGGCAAAGGATTGTCATACTCTTGGCTGAATTATTTTGTCTCTTTTGAGTCATATATTGGCCATATTACCCATCCTTTTTGAGATAGCATGCAGCTTAATATTTAAATCTCATATAGTTATTTTAGGATGACTTTTACTGCTGTTTTGTATTTCAAATGTCAGAGATGTAATACTATTAAATGCTCTTCTTGTAACCAATCATTACAAGCCATACAAACAAAATTATTAATATGGATGATTTCTCCTTCTGTTCCTCCATTTACTTCCACCTTCCATTCTTGATAATAATACATTCTTCCTCATTTATGGATCAAGTATTCCAAAATTCAAGTATTCCAAAATTCAAATCTTTAGTCTACATAAAAGATGACAAGGTAAGTTAAGGAAGGTTTTCCTAACCGAATTTATCTTCTGTCTGTTTAAAAGCATGTTCGTTTTGTTACATGATTTGAAAATTCCAACCTCAGTACTTTGTAATTGAAAGCTCATATGAGGAAATGGGAAGGCATCAAACGGGTATCAAGATCTTCAATCATATCCCTGGTAATCATATGTTTTTTCAATTACAAACTCAGTTGTGCCTATCCACCAACTTTAAACTTGAGCCAGTGAGTACTCTGCTAAAGGGATTAGATTGTGACTTAAATCCTTAACTTGCCCCATCTGTACACAGATCACTTCATAGTTATTGTAAGAAAATAAGGAGCTACTTTAAATCTTATAGCTTCCTTGAAATGGCTGCAGTCTGCTCCGTGGTGGTTAGGAAGCAGTCAAATCACTTCTACAAATAATGATTCAGGGTCAGATTTTCATAGAATCATAGAATGTTTTGGATTGGAAGGGCCCTCAGGAATCATCTAGATCCAACCCCCTGCTGTAGGCAGGGACATCTTCACTAGGCCAGGTTTCCCAAAGCCTCAGCCAACCTGGTCTTAAACATTTCCAGGGTTGGGACTTCTACATCCTCTCTGGGCAATCTGTTTCAGTGCCTCACCACCCTCGTAGTAAAGAATTTCTTCCTAATGTCTAGTCTAAACCTACCCTTTTCAGCTTGAAGCCATTACCCCTTCTCATGTCACTACACTCCCTGATGAACAGTCTCTCTCACACTTTCCTGTAGGATCACTTTAAGTATTGGTAGGGCATAATTAGGTCTCCCCTGAGCCTTCTCTTCTCCAGGCTGAATAATCCTAACTCTCACACTCTGTCTTTGTAGGAGAGGTGCTGCGTCCCTTGATCATCTTTGTGGCCCTCCTCTGGAATTGCTCCAACAGCTCTACATCCTTCCTGTATCGGGGACCCCAGACCTTGATGTGCTCTGGGGTCCCACCAGAGCAGAGTAGAGGGGCAGAATCACCTCCCTTGACCTGCTGGCCACACTGTTCTTGATGCATCCCAGGACATGGTTAGCCTTCTGGGATGCTAGCACATGCTGTGGGCTCATGTTGAGCCTGTCATGGATCAGCTCTCCCAAGTCCTTCTCTTCAGGGCGCTCTCAATCCATTCTCTTCCCACTCTGCAGTTGTGCTTGGGATTGCACCTACCCACACGCAGGACCTTGACCTTGTCCTTGTTAACTTCATGCAGTTCACATGGGCCCATCTCTCCAGCCTGTCAAGGTCCCTCTGGATGGCATCCCTTCCCTCCAGCATGTCAACCTCACCACACAGCTTGGTATTATTGGCAAACTTCCTGAGGGTGCACTCAATCCCACTGTCCATATCACCGAAAAAGATGTTGAACAGTGACAGTCCCAATACTGATCCCTGAGGAACACCACTCATCACAGACCTCCATGTGGACATGGAGCCATTGACCACAACTCTTTGAGTGTAACCATCCAGCCAGTTCCTTATCCACCTAGTGGTCCATCTGCAGAATCCATGTCTTTCCAATTTAGAGACAAGGATGTCATGCTGGAAAGTGTTGAATGTCTTGCATAAGTCCAGGAAGATGGTTTCCATCATCCTTCCCTTGTCCACCATCTCTGTTATGCCATCATAGAAAGCCACCAGACTTGTCAGGCATGATTTGCCCTTCATGAAACAATGCTGGCTGTCACAAATCACCTATTCTTCATGTGGTTGAGGAGGATCTGCTCCACGATCTTGCCAGGCACAGAGGTGAGACTGACCTACATGTAGTTCCCTGGGTCTTCCTTTTCACCCTTTTTAAAAACGGGGGTTATACTCCTCTTTTTCCAGTCAGCAGGGACTTCACCAGACTGACAGGAACTCTCAAATACGATGGAGAGCAGCTTGGCCACTTCATCTGCCAGTTCCTTCAGGACACATGGATGCATCTCATCAGGTCTCATGGACTTGTGCACCTTCAGGTTCCTTAGGTGTTCTCAAACCTGATCTTCTCCTACAGTGGGCAGTTCCTCATACTCACAGTCCCTGCCTTTGCCCTCCATGACTTGGGCAGTGTGGCTAGAGCTCTTGCCAGTGAAGACTGAGGAAAAATGTCATCGAGTGCCTCAGCCTTCTCCATATCCCAGGTAACAAGGTTACCTGTTCCATTCCAGAGAGGGTCCATATAATCCTTTTCTCACTGATATACCTGTGAAAACTTTTCTTATTGCCCTTCACATGCCTAGCCATATTTAGTTCTATTAGTGCTTTGGCTTTTCTAACCTGATCCCTGGCTGCTCAGTTTTCCTGTATTCCTCCCAGACTACCTGCCCTTCCTTCCACCCTCAGTAGGCCTTCTTTTTCTGTTTGAGTTTGCCCAGGACCTCCTTGTTCATCAATGCAAGCCTCTTGGAGTTTTTGCCTAATTTTCTACTTGCTGGGATGTATCGCCTTTGGGCTTGGAGGAGGTGACCCTTGAATACTAGCCAGCTGTCTTGGGTCCCTCTTTCCTCTAGGGCTTTGTCCCACCATGCTCTGCTTTAAGATGCAACGCCTTCCTTACACCCTCACAGTACAAGCAGAAATATGGTTCCTTTGTCCAAATTTGCCCTCATTTAATCATAACGATAGCAGGATTCTTTAATGTTTCCTAAAGTAGCTAACAACTTTACATTTGCCTTCTTTTTCACAACTATCGTGTTAATTCAGCTACCCAGTTTATCATGGAAAGACAACAAAATATTATAAAAACTTTAAAAATATTTAGTTTGAGTTCAGATATACAGCTACCATCAGCACATACTACTAGTACTAATAGTAATAACAGTAATAATAATCATAGAGTTAAAGGGAAGGTCAAATCAATAAAAATTAAAAAGGCAGATGACTCTAATGTGAAAATTTTGAAGTCTCTTTTTATAGAAGAGGAAAAAGATATCATGATTGGCATTATTAAGACATTTTTGAAGAGCAGAAGGTCATTGCATGCTGTGAAATAATCTGTTTTGAGCATACAGCTAAGCCATCATTATCCAGCAAATTGCAAGAGACAGCAAATATTTGTTTGCCAAAATTTGAAATCTTAATTTCTTCTAATTTGTGAAATGGTTATAAATTCTAATTAGAAAAAAGTTTTGTCTCACAAAGACCAAACAATACTACATCTATTTGATTGATTACATTTTTGGTTTTTTTTCATGGTACCTGTGTTTTCTAAGCTTTAAACAGTTTTCATAATGCTTCTGCAAAGTGAAAACCACTTATTTCTCAAACTGAAGGAGCTGAGTTTTGGAAGTTTGCCTCATACTGTCCAATGGGGAAAACAATACTTTGACTTCTAGCACTTGTTATCTATAAAATCCAGTTCCATTTACCCTGGAAGAGTAAAGGTCTGAACTGACACTAATTATTGACTTGAAACTCACAGTGCAGAAAACACAGTTTTAAAGATGTTATGACTTTTAAAAGATATTATGGGTTTTTGTGCACCTACTCAGGGAATGATTTGATAAGTGTCAGCTGCAATAGTTGATATACACAGAGGTAACTTCTCTAAATATATTAAAACTGTGCAGTGTAGCCTATATGCACAGCTACAGGCAAAGGGCAACCAAGAAAGCACATTCTCTTTCACCTAAGTAAAGAAGATGCAAAGTGTCCATGTGCCAAAGAGCCTTAAAAAAACAAACAAAATAAAAAATATAAAAGCTCCCACCCAATCTCAGAAAAAAAGATTTCTGTTCACCAGTAAGGTCATCTAACTTTTTTCCAAATCATTTATAAAAAAGGTACAAATACAATTGTACTTACATAATACAAGAACAGACTGAAAAACATGTTCCATAAGAAAAGAGTGGCTTTTCCTGGTTTCTACATGTATGTAGAAGGATAAAAACATTTAATCTGAAATACATTTATCTTAAACCTCATTGTCACTTGATTTACTGTTTGTGTTCACCATCACCTGCACAAGCTTGTGTGGTCATCAGTACCAAAAGTTATAACACAAATTTGTTTTATAATGTACACTATTACTTTACAATGTATATTTATGTTCTGATAGTCAGTGACCTGTGAACCCTATTATTTGTATTTTGAGTTCTTCATTGGTACATTGCATACATCTGTTTTACATCTAAAAGTGTTAGTTAGGTTTTCATTGCCTTTAATTCATTAACCTTGGGCATCTTGTCTGTCTCAAATGATACTGGAACTATGTCTCTTTTTTTTTCCATTTTTAATACTGACATCAGTGAAGTGCGGTAGTTAAAAAGCCAAACCAAGCCAAAACCACAAAAAAATGTGTGTATCTTTTGATCTATATATTGAATGATAGATATGTACATTGCTGTCTCAGAGACGGGAAAAGCAATGCATTCCCTGAGGTCATTAGTCTTCTTGTGACAGCTGTTAAACAGTGGTAAGCTTTTGGAGCAGCAGAAAAGCTTTGGATGCTTCTGAGACCTTGGTTATTCCACAGTAGGCAACTATTCATCCTTTGCTGATGATACTGACCCCATGTGTGGTAAAGATGAAACCTGTTGGGTTTTTTGGGAAATGTTTAGGCTTCTCTTCAGCAAGTAGCCATTGTCTCACGCTGTTTCTCTTGCTGCCTATAAGATCTTGAGCCTGGGATAATTGGTAGAGAGGTCACAGACTTGTAGAGGAAAATAAAACCTTTATCTTTATGGTCCTAGATAAGCATTATTTGATGGCAAAGAAGTTACTAAGCTGATGTATTACAGGCTGTACCTAAACAGATAATACCATTACTGTATCATTTTAACCGCTACAGCAGTCTGTACAGCAGCGGAAGCAAATAATGAGGCATAAAACATTTAAAGAACTTTGACTTGATGAAAGCAGGAGTATATCTGGCAATGACCATATTTCGTCTCTAGACACCTGCATCTATCAAGGACAAGACAAGCTATAGGACAATGATACAAAAGAAAGTGAAGCAAGTGAAGCAAACCTAATTAGCTGTAATAGGATATTAAATCTATGCTATTTCTCTGACTCCTTGTATCCATCTAGAGGTGATAACCAGGGATTGCTCCACTTGTATAGAGTAACATCTAGTGAATAGAAAATTTCTAAATGTGCAGTAGAATTCAGTACTTTTTATTAATGCTAATTAGGTATTAAATGTATCACCCGAAGTAAAAAATGATGCAGGGTAAGATGGAAATAGCGACATGAATTTTTTAGATTAAAAAAAATCTAACTTTTGCCCTTGTTTCCTTAAATGAAAGGGAGGACGGTTTGCTGTGGTTTGTCCATGAAAGTTTTGGATGCTTTCAGAAAATACAGCTGCAAACCAACATTACCTTTAAAACATGCTGCAAATTATGACTGAAACACACATTTTTAAAAGACAGTAGAGATTCTTTTTCCTAGTATCATTATTCTAGCAGCAGAAAAACCATTATCAACTGAGTATTTTTGAGTATGGCTAAGAATACAGCTAGAAAGACATAACACGACATGCAATACAAACAGTGTGGCTGTGGTTCTCTGTAATTATCCACTTTCTGAAAATTAGGAAGCCATAACAAACTGTTGACTTTCTAAAATGCAGAGTAAGAAGGAGTACAATTCTCAGTGCTGTGTTATGCTGAAATCCTGTGGCATCTAACAAGAGAAATACACAAAGCACAAGACAAACAAGCAAACCAAGCCCCCAAGAACAACTTAAACATTAAATCCCTACTTTTGCGCAGTAATAAATTAGAGAATATGAAATTACTTTTACATTTTTTTTTAACTTTAAGGAAACAGGACATATGAAAAAGTTAAATTTTCTAAAAAGTAGAGTTTGATATTAGAAAAATAAAGGTATTTTTCATGGCTCAGTAGAAAAGATTAGACCAAGTTAATGTTCTTGTCATAAACTTATGGCTTGACTTGTAATTTATTTTTATATCTGAAAAGGGCAGAAAATTGTTCATCTTTACCGTGATTACAGGTAAGCACTTGAACACATTGCCCAGAGAGGTTGTGCAGTCTCCAGGAGGCTTAAGATCTGACTGGATAAATCTCTGATCAACTTGGCCTGACCTCATAGCTGACCCTGCTTTGACTAGGAGCTCAGGCTGAATGACCTCCTGAGATCCCTTCCAAGCTTGAACAACAGAATTGATTATATGAATTGTGGTAGGCATCAGTATTCACTATCATGATGAGCTTCACTATCTCTGGCTGCTGGCAATTGTCATTCTTATTTATTGCCTAAACTAGTTGTAAAACAAATGTCTCTGTCTTCTGCTTAATGTGGGATCATGGAAGACAAGGTAGCAAGCATTTTTTATACTTACTATGAAGGACACAGAAGGCAGTATCACCTGTTAGAACTAGGAAATCTCTGAAAAACCAGTGTGAGCATAGCAATAGTGTCCACAAGAATTGACTGCTGAAACAGAAAGCACTCATCACATTCCAATTCTGTTTTCTTTTCCTGGATGAAGGTACATGCCTCAAATTTGAGCTTTCACCCCTCATATTTTAAAGGAACTTTACTTATATACGTGTCCCAATTCACACTGTGACAACCTTGAGTTTTATCAGAGCTGCCATTCAAAAAGAACAGGGTCTCTAACATTTGGGTGTTGTTTTTGACTAACAATATAAAATCAAAGATTCCCCTATGTCATGTACATAGATGATCTATCTGAAAGGGGCACAATATTGTGAAGCCAGCAATCTTCTCTGAGTTAGTCATGTAAAATTCCACATTTGGTGACTCAGAGGCAGTGACCTGGATCACAGGATGCTATGCATACATCTGCAGAAGATCTGCAAATCAGGTTGAAGGTCTTGCAGTGTGACACCTTAAGTAAAAACAAGTAACAGGATTTTTCTGTAAATAAAGCACATGGCACCAACAAGAGAAGATAGAAGCTTAAGTGTTAAAAACCAGGAATGATTAATCCCATTAAATTTCTAGATGTCTGTGTGATACTCTTTGTAAAGCTTAGAATATGTTCTTTAAACAAAATGTCAGATTAATATTTTATAAGATTAATCTTAATTAATGTGAAAAATATGTTGCTATGATTTTTCAGCAGGATATGTATTAGGTGCACTACAATGACAGGATTTTGATTTATCTAAATTCAATATTTAATATATGAAATTAAAAATAAACAGTAAATATAAAGTGTATGCCTTCAAGGTGTCATTAGCTCATGTAGTTTATTCCTTATTTTCCTTTTTCTGTCTATGTAGATTTCTATAATACACTGTTTTACCTTGTGCTTGGTATATTAAGGAAGATACTCTTCTCAAAGAAGATAGTTAATATTAGCTGATTGAGCCATAACTGCCTGTAGTAATCTAGGCAGATGCAATTCAGTGTCAAAATATTAAAAAGTCTTCACATTTCAAAATGAGTATTTCAGACTTTGTCTTACAAAATGACCCTCAGCCATTCAATCAGTTGTTTTCTACAAATCTGGTAGCCATTTAAAGTTTTATTCATTTCTGCCTAAAGTATGCAGTAGTTCAAAAGAATTCCAGATTTTTCTACTATGCAGGGGAAAAAAAAGCAACCAAAACCCCATGCCATTGTTTTACAATATAGATCAACATGAGATCTCACCTCTTTTTTTTGTCCTTACCTTCCTTTCTACCTAAAAAAATATTTTACTTTTCAGGTACTACCATTCCATTGTTTCACAGTTCCTTAAGTGCTTTAACCTTTTGTATTGCTAAGAGCCTTCACTTTTCCCACTCTACACCCTGGCAGTTCTGTCCCTCTTCACCCAAGCTGCTGTGGCAGCATTTTGCATGGCTTCCATGGCAGTGTTTTCCCCATATTTTTCTCATGTGGTTGTTTTGGTGCTGTTATTCTCATGACCTTGCTCCTACAAACTCAGAGGTGTTGCTACTGCAGTTTCTCATGGGAAACAGTTGTCAGCAGTGTAAGAATGACCCTTCTTTCCCCCTGGCTCTCTCTGCCACCCTGTGATGGTTCAGCCCCAAACAGCAGCTGAGCACCACATGCCACTCACTCCTGGAGGAGAAACAGACAGAGTCTCTGTGGGTTGGGATAAGGACAGTTTTTGTCAGTAAACTGTCATTATGTTTAGTTTGTTTTTCTGTCCTTTTTTTTCTTTTTTATGCCCCAAATTAAATTTCACCATCAGAAAGGCTTTTTGCTGTCTCTGACATCTTTGCGTCAATAAGAACATCAAAACCAGCTTGCACTGCATCTAGTTGGGATGTAGTTAATTTTCTTTATAGTACTCATGTTTTGGATTTTGAGTCACTGTGTGGGGCTTAGTCACCTTCTGGGGTTGGATCACAACAGTGATAAAAGTTTTAGGTGGTCATCATGTTATACTTTAAAGTAAGTTGACATACACATTTATAACTTCAACCCTCACATTGAGAAAATGGATACATTTTCAGATATTAAACATATATATATACACACACATATATATACACTCTCTCTCTCTCTCACACACACCCACAAACACACACACACAGGGTAGAAGGATTGAACTGAGAAGAAATAAAAGAAATCTAGATTTCATGCTGTGTTCTGTAAAGCCGCTAGGAGCTCCAGGCAAAAGAAAGCATTCTTGATATTAGTATGGTATTAGAAGGCTTGACAGTAAACTCACAATTTCTGAAGTTTCTATGCATAATATAGTGACAGTATTTCAAACTTTGTTAAACAATTTTCCAGGGTGTGTGTGTGGGGGGGAATCTTCCAATAAATGTTAACTCCAAAGAAAAATTACAATCTACTTTCATATAAAATTAAGGGCTATAAATGAGAAAGCACTATCCTTTTAGAAAACCTTTCAGAGAAGATTAAATTGGAAAAGGAGCAACAATTACTAGGCTCCTGCCAATCTTAGGAACTCTACTTCAGCAGAGGTATAGCTTCTGTTTAGTTAATCTAAGAAGTGGTATTTCTATAAAACAAGGAATTGGTTTTGTTATGCAGAATAGCAGAGTAAATTTTTACCTAGCAATTGACCTGGAAGGTGGTGATAAGGTCTCCTCTCAGCCTCCTCTTCTTCAGGCTAAACAACCCCAGTTCCCTCAGAATACCTTAGAAATATGATTTCTGGACATCAATAGAAACCGATCCTAATCCTTGTTAGAGCGCAGCAGAAACTGTGTTTATGCTTGTCTTCATACATATATCTGAAATTACCCTGTAGAAATAGTTCAAGGATAATTAATACCAAATATTTGGCAGCTTTGGCCAGACCAAAACTTCATTAATATGATCACACAAAATAGGAAGGGAAAGTAAAGGTTTCACTTACTGTCCTGTGTCATGTACCTTACTGTTGTTACAGGTGCTATAAATCACAAAATCACAGAATCACAAGGTTGGAAAAGACCTTCAAAGATCTGTCGTGGTTTCACCCCAGCTGTGGGCCGAGATCCACGCAGCTGCCTGCTCCTTAAAGTAAAAGAGCAGGGGAAGAGGGAAAAAGGGGGAAACAAGGGAAGGGAAAAGGAAGGGGCAAATAACTCTAAAACCAAGAAACTAAGAGGCCCGTGGGTTGGGATAAGGATAGTTTACTAAGATAACAGAAAGATAAAATATAACAATGCTAACAGGACTTTAGAGCAAAAGAATATGAAACTATTGATACCCAATGCAGTTTCTCCCCGAACCACACAACTCAGGCCGTACCACCCAGAGCTGTCCCGGAACCCGACCGTCCCCCCAAGAAGCACGCGTCCTGCCACCGCCCCTCTTCTTCTTCCCCTCAGCCCCCCGTTATCCTGGGCAGGACGTAACTGGCATGGAATACTCTCTTTGGCCCATCTGGGTCACCTGTCCTGGCTTCGCCCCTCCTTTCTCATGAATGGAGAAATATGAAGAAGCTGAGAAAGTCCTTGACTATCTGACTGCAACTAAGAACATCAGGGTGTTATCAGTACTGCTTTCATTTTAACTCCCAAACACAGCATTCCATCAGCTGCTACAAATGAAGTTAACTCTATCTTGACTGAAACCAGGACAATGGGTCAGCATGATGCCAACTACATCTACAGTCTGGGTCCAACCAATCCCATCCTAAGCTAAAACATATCCCTAAGTACCTCATCCACCCTTTTTTTAAACACATCCAGGGAAGGTGACTCAACCACATCCCTGGGCAGCCTGTTCCAGGCCCTGACGACTCTTTCAGTAAAATTTTTTTTCTAATGTCCAATCTAAACCTGCCCTGGCACAAATTCATGCCATTCCCTCTTGTCCTATCGCCTGTCACCTGGCTGAAGAGACCATCGCCCACCTCTCTACAATCTCCCTTCAGGTAGTTGTAGGCAGTGATAAGGTCTCCCCTCAGCCTCCTGTTCTCCAGACTAAACAACCCCAGCTCTCTTAACCTTTCCTCATATGATTTGACCTCTGGCCCCTTCACCAGCCTGGTTGCCCTTCTCTGAACATGCTCGAGGACCTCAATGTCCTTCTTATGGTGAGGAGCCCAGAACTGGACACAGTACTCAAGATGTGGCCTCACCAATGCCGAGTACAGGAGCACAATCACCTCCCTAGACCTACTGGCCACACTATTGCTGATACAAGCCAGGATGCCATTGGCCTTCTTGGCTACCTGGGCACACTGCTGGCTCATATTCAGCCTGCAGTCAACCAACACCCCCAGGTCCTTCTCTGCCTGACAGCTCTCCAGCCAGTCTCCCCCAAGCCTGTAGCGCTGCATGGGGTTGTTATGTCCCATGTGCAGGACTCTACACTTGGCATTGTTAAACTTCATCCCATTGGTCTCAGCCCATTGGCCCAGTCTGTTCAGATGGAAAAAGGGCATTGTAGAAGAGAGGGAAGAACTAATTGCTTCTTTATCGCAGTACAAACATTTATTTGAGATATATATATATATATATATATATTATATATATTTTATATATATATACACACACACACACACATATATATATACACACACATAATACATACTTGGCATTGATGAGTGTGCACCTCAAGTCCTCAAGTGCTGTGTTCAGTTTTGGGCCCCTCATTACAAGAAAGAAATCGAGGTCCTGGAGTGTGTCCAGAGAAGGGCAACCAGTCTGGTGAAGGGACTGGAGAACAAATCTTATGAGGAGCAGCTGAGAGAACTGGGGTTGTTTAGCCTGAAGAAGAGGAGGCTGAGGGGAGACCCTATCACTGCCTACAATTACCTGAAAGGAGGTTGTGGAGAGGTGGGTGTTGGTCTCTTTGCCCAAGTGACAGGTGATAG
This sequence comes from Hypotaenidia okinawae, assembly GCA_027925045.1. Lineage (NCBI taxonomy): Eukaryota > Metazoa > Chordata > Aves > Gruiformes > Rallidae > Hypotaenidia > Hypotaenidia okinawae. The sequence goes on along the minus strand of BSDF01000002.1, from coordinate 85,643,739 downwards.
GACGAGGGGGAATGGCCTCAAGCTGTTCCAGGGCAGGTTTAGATTAGACATCAGGAAAAACTTCACCGAAAATGTTGTTGGGGCCTGGAACAGGCTGCCTAGGGAAGTGGTTGAGTCACCGACCCTGGATGTATTTAAAAGATGGGCAGATGAGGTGCTTAGGGATATGGTTTAGAGGACAGGTATGGTTGGACTCGATGATCTCAAAGGTCTTTTTCAACCTAGTGTTTCTGTGATATATACATATATATAGTATATATTATATATATTTCTCTGATAGACTGAGGGATTTTTTCTGGAGCAAAACATAACCCAAGTGAAGGAATTCTTAAAATTGGAAGGTAAAAGTTTACTGTTACCATTTAATGCATATTCTACTTTGAGATATTCACAATAAAGGAAGAATTCATTTGCTGTTCTTGTCTGAGCTTCCTTTTAAACCAGAGCATACAGCTCAAATATCTCTTTGTCTAAAAGATGATTTTTTTAAAAATAAATTTGCTTGGTTTAGGACTAATTTCTAAATATCCATCCATTGTTGCAACATTTCTGAATCAGTCTCTATAGGATCTAGTATGTTCTTGGACTGGATTGCTTCAAATTATCCTTGATCTGCTGCCAAACAGGTTGAAAAAACCCCAAACACTAAATTTTCATTAACTGCTTGAAAATACTGTCGTTGTACAAATCTAATTATGGATTTGATTTTCTTCCTCTACTGTCACACATCAACAGGTTCAATGCCTATCTACTGCCTTTATTGTATTTTGGACATAACTTGGAACATTTATAACAGTTTTATAAGGGTAGCATCTTAATGTACTGCAATATCTAATTGTATCACCCTTCACAGTGTAGGTTTGGTCTTTCTGCTGTGAGAATCATTCAGTCAGTCAGCTATATCAGCAGCAAACTCAAGCAGGAAATCTCTACTGCATTTTCCAAGCTCAATGGTTTAAGAATTACAAAACAAAATAACCCCCCTGAAAAAAATGGTTATTCCTTGAAATGTATTGTGTATTTGAATGTAAACTGTTGTCACTCCACATATATAAGAACAATAACCCGAGAGATTGGTTCGATGTGTAAAAACAAGGACTATATGTATGTGAGTGTATTGTGAACAGTTACTTCTGACTTTGTTAGGAGGATGAGAATTTATTTTTCTTTCAATTTATGTTCTATATTTTAATATAATTTCCATAATTCTCAACAATTTTGTCCATACTCCAAAACCTCCTGCTGCTGCTCAAGATAAAGGTAAGTTTCCAGCTTTCTTTTTCTTTTATTTAAATAAAACACCAAACAAAAGAAAACCAGCCTCCTCTGGGAGGGAGAGCAGAAAACGAATCCCTCCTTTCTAGTCAGCAGTCTTCTGCTATAATTTGGCATTCTAATTCAAATTAATTGAACTTGCTTGTTTTCCATAAGCCAAGGAGATATTTTTATGTACACTTCATATTGTGTGATATAAAATTCTCTGTTCGCTCTTACAACGTAACTTCAGAGAATTTATATTCCACTATTTTTTATGATGTTGCATTGTATGCTCCTATAAAAAAACCATGAAACTTCACTGTTGTGATTTGCAAGTTCCTTAGTGTTTGTTTATAAATCTGTCTAGGTGAAAACTTACCCGACGCATTTGGTGGTTCTTAGAACCCCAAAGCCTGACTGATTTTTGAAAGTGTTTTCAAACTTGCAGGGTGAAGTCTCTGAACAAATATTATGTTAAAAGAAGGCTCTGTCAAAGCATGCTAAGTTTTTTTCATGGAGTAGAATTAAAATTCTTATCTTACTTCAAAAGCTTACCTTTAGTTTCTGCCTGTTGCAGCCAAATTACTTAGGTAAGATGAATACAAAATTAATATAATTTTTGTATATCAGTGAAAGAGGCTCTGATAATAATGTGATCAATGTCAAAGACTAAGAAGTAGCCTAAGATGATAGATTTTGTGATACAACCATTAGCAGCTAAGCTATTGAATCATCTGACTGATATTTTACCTTAGGGTAAAGGACTGAACTTGAGCAACTGACACATGAATCAAGCCAACAGATTCCCAAAAGACACTCACATTTCTTTTTAGGTGCTTAAATAAACAATGCAATATTCAGGTATGATCAGGATTATTCTGATTTTTTAGAAGAATTTAGAGAACAGTGTGTAGGACAATATACCAAAAATGTGAAATATCATCAGGTGAACAATGAGCTGTTGTCTGCTACAATTTGGAAAAAAACCCCAAACAACACCTAACCCTAAAATAAGCTTCAAATTACTCTTTACAGACAAACATGCTTTTGGTGAAATTTAACCTGGAAATTGCTAAAGGTACTAGTAGGAACTGTGGCTGTCTGGTTTGAATCTGTGTAGATGCTTACCTCTTTCAGAAACAAAACTGCTCTGAGTAAGGGATATAGGCAACAAAACCAAAACCCAAACCAAAACCCAAACCAAAACAAAACCCCATCCCAGAACACTCTCAGTTTAGTTTTGATGGATATAATAGTAAGGAAAAAAATACAATCACTGTAATCCTATAGAAAGTAAAAAACCCAAGAATTTATGATACTAACCTTGATCAGCAGTTTATTTTCTATGTGTTTCCTCTCATCTCACTTAAGCAATGAGAAGCTGCTAGGCTGAAGGAAATAAAAAGAGAAATTATTGTATGTTTTTTCCACTGTCAAAACAAGAATGGCAACTGTGGTTGTTTTTTTCATGACAGACTGTCTTTCCCCTAAAAGGCAAAAAAAATGAAATAATCAGTCTCATCTTTCTTTAAATGTGAGCTTTGACATTATGTACAAGCCAGCCATGTATTCATATCTGGGACAGTAAAGTTACAGAGAAGAAAAATTAAATATCATGATTTTTTGGGTTTGGTTTGGTTTTTTTTGGGCTTATTTGTTTGGTTAGGTTACCCCTTCAAGTCCTGTGGTTTATCAAATTGCTGTATCTCTGTGAAGTATATCTTCAAGTATTTACTAAGACATGGGCCCAACGACGTTCCTAATCTGCATTTATTTCCAGGTAACTAGCTCTACCTTCTTGGGTTAATCTTGTTCAACTTCAGATGTAGCTCAAAACAAATAAATTCTTCTGAAGCTATAAAAGTCACATCCTGCAGGAAAGCAGAAGTTTTTCTATTAACATTTCCAGTAAAACAAATATTGCTGCCTATTGAACTTTGCACTGAAATGGAGTGGTTAAGCATTCCATCAATCTCTGTCATTCTAACTAGTGGCATGTAAGTCTACTCTTTTTCATCACAAACTTGAATTCACCTATACTGTATTTTATCAATAATCTGTTTGATTTTTACTGGAAGTGAAGCAGTAGCCCGATATGATCACTGACAGTCAAGAAGGGTTTCAATTGTTCCTCATCACCTCACAGGTAATAAATTAAGATTGATAGCTGATATCTAGCTTTGACTCATGACTGCTATCATCCAGAAATCTATACTTCATTTAGAAAAAAGTTTCAGTTTGGCTTCTAGAGGACATTCCAGACTTGATTGGAACAAACACAGCTGGGATAACTGGCAATTTGGCTGGACTCTTCAATCAGGATGGAAAGAAGAATCAGCTCTGTGAACCACTGATGGGAATTTGGGAAGAACAGCAATATCTAGTGAGGTTACTTCCAACTTTGGAGTGTAAAGCATTATTCAGGCATATGCTTACATTCATATATACTGTCAAATCATATTTTAATGGAGCCTACTTTGCTAGTAAAAGAAATTGTTGAGTGCTTGTTTCCATAGAGTCTTTCATGTGAAAACAAAAATATACCATGTCTAAGTGTCCTTTAAGTTTTCTTTCACTGAAAAATTCAGTCTCAGATTATTCTGTCTTTCTAGTACTTCTTACCATAAGTCTTCACTAAATCTAGAATCTAGAAATGCTTTTATTTTATTTCAAATGTATTTTGCTGGGAAGCAAAACTGAACGTGTTCACCTTGTTAGAGGTTGAACAGAGGTTTCTGCATTGACATTAACTGCTAGTTGTAAGACAGTCTTTCTTGGTAACTAATAAATCAAATTTAAAAAGTGATTATAGTGGGCTTAGTCTGTCAGTTGTTTGTTTCTGAAAATTTTCTTCAATACATTTTAATTACATGTTTAAGTTAATGTTTATATGATATAACACAAAACTAGGTTAGTGATTATTTGCATGGAAGTATTTTTATGCAGACTGATTCTATTCTTTGTTATTTATTGAGAATTGACCTTGACAAGGAGGCTTGCATAGACCTGATACCATCTTAAATGAGAATTGCTGCCAGGCAACCCTCCATTCCTCTCTAGGGTGAGTGAGATGTTACAATATTATGAGTGCTCTGCTGACTGCTGTGAGCAGGCAAGAACTAAATATAAACTATTGGGTAATGATAGGTAACATTTTGGACTTTCGAAGTCCAAAATCAAAACACTGAGAGATGGGATAGCAAGAGGAAAAAACACATTGCATTTCTGGGGAACTCCCAAATCTAAGAATACATTTATGTCTTATGGTAGTAAATACATACAGATTTACCAACCTATGAGTTATAATTATAGCAGGCATCGTAGTTAAAGCTGAAGAGATGCATTTTTTCAATCCTTAGTTCTAACTTATTGGCATAAAAGCAAATAATGCTGAATAACTTTAATAATGGTGTCAATGACAAAAAAATTGAGAACTAATATTTACAATTAAAAAACCAACAGCCTAACTGTACTTGTACATATTAAAAAACCCAATGTAATTATAAACCTTATTTACAAGTCACATTTAATGTAAATTATAGAGGAGTTAGATTTGTCCACCCCTGCACAGCTAGGATACCATTGGCATCATGGAGACACGGTGACATGGCTTCTGTGACTGGAGTGTTGGAAAGGAAGAATACAGGCTCTTTAAGAGGGACAGGCCAGGCAGACCAGGTATCACCCTCCCTCTATGTCAATGGTCAGCTGGAGTGCATGTAGCTCTACCTGAGGATAGATGAGGAGATGACCAAGAGGTTATGGCTCAGGATTAAAGAGAGGGCAGGGGCAAGGGACACTGTAATGGAGGTCTGCTACAGGCCACCAAACCAGGGAGATCAAGTGGATGAAACCCTCTATAGTGAGATAGCAGCAGCCTCATATTTCCTGGTCCTCATTGGGCAACTCAACCACCTTGATATCTGTTGGAGGGACAACAGAGCCTCACACAGGCAATCCAGAATGTTTCTGGAATGCACTGATGACCACCTCCTCCTCCAAGAGACATAGGAGCCAACAAGGACAGGCGCCATCATTGAGCTTCGCACCAACAAGGAGGTGACTCTGTCCCTCTACTCTGTTCTTGTGACACCCCACCTGAAGTATTGTATCTAGCTCTGTGGCACCCAAAATATGAAGGACATGGAGCTGTTTGACCATGTCCAGAGGAAGGCCACAAAGATGATCAGATAGCTGGAACACCTCTCTTGTGAACACAGACAGAGTTTGACTTGTTCAGCCTGGAGAAGGCTCCAGGAAGACCTTACAGCAGCCTTCCAGTACCTAAAGGGGTCCCACAAGGAAGAAGGAAAGGGGTTCTTTAAAAGGGCATGCAGTGATAGGATGATGGGTAATGGTTTTCAACTGGAATAGGATAGATTTAAATTAGATATGAGGAAGAAATTCTTTACTGTGAGGGTGGTGAAGCCATGGAACAGATTGCCCCAGAGAAGCTGTGGATTCAGGTTGGATGAGGCTTTGGGCAACCAGATCTAGTGGAGGGTGTCCCTACCCATGGTGGGGAGGCAGTAGGGGAGGAGGTGTGTGGGGGTAGGGAAGGTGTTGGAGGGGTGGAACTGGATGATCTTTAAGGTCTTTCATACTCAAACCATTCTGTGATTTTTTGCTTCTATGATTTTTGGAATGCTATAACTATTATGTTCCATTTATAAGAAGTAATATTTCTCCCTGGCATGAACCTGTTCCAAAGGATTTGAGTGAGTGATGTGTGTATTTGTTTTGTTTCATAAATGGCTTTTGCTAGACTTACCTATGCAAAATACTGACTTGCATACATCATGGCAAGGTTATTTCCATTATTTTCTGCTCTTAAATAGCTTGATTTCGCTTACTTTCAGGGGTATCAAGATTAGTCCAGCTTTACCTTTCCTTATCATTGATCCCAAATTTTCAATTCTGCCCGAATTTGTTATCATCTTTTAAACTCTGTTTCTAAATCAGTGTGGAAATCCAGTGTCCTCAAATTTGATGTTACCAAAATGTTGATGTAGCTGTAAATTGCAAAGCATGTACCTTAAGGCACTGAGCAGAGGGGAACCTCTGTGATTACTTACCAGGCATGAGAGACTGAAACAATGCTATCCATGGATGACATCTCAGTACTCCAGGGATGCAACTGATTTCCTAGTTGACTCAGTCATACTGGTTTACCCCATAATCCTGGGACACATACAGTTCTATTACTGTCTGTGTAGCATTACCCTGAGAGCTGCTCTCACATCAACTGGGCTGCATGCACCTCTAACCAGTCATTCTGTTCTGTAGTATATTGCTATTGTCTTGCTCTATTTACAGACAGTACCTATCAGTTATGCAGGATATTCCTTTTCTCAAATTGTGAACTTACCTTTACAGTAGTATATGGCATACTTTTTTTTTGCTTGTTTAAATAACTTAATCTTCCTTTGGAACCTCTCTTTTGTGGAAATAAATTGTAGTTTACAATCATACAAACACTTCTGATCACAGGAATCCACAATAGCAAATGGTGATATACTTAATGAATACTAGTCCAGATGAAAATCAGGAGTGTAAATTCCACCTGAGTTTAATTTTCTGCACATTCACCAAGTACTACCTCACACAATGTGAAAGAAAAAGCAACAGGTTTAGACAACTAAAACTAGTTATCTGAGTTATCTAATGATAAATAATTCTTTGAACATTTAAAAAACCTCTATTGGGTAAGAAAGTTAATTTAAATATTTTTGAGGAATTTCACTAATTTTACGCTAATTTATCATTCTGTTCAACACAAATCTGATTGTTCCTAGATTATGTATGAAATCTATGTATATTGGCAATAAGAAGGAATGTAGCTGAATAATAACAGATGTGCTGGCAGACTGGAGTCTGATGATTAACTGATGAGAATATATGCTTAGTATATAATTACACAGAAGAGCTAGTTTCATATGAAATTTTTGCAATTCTTTTTTACACAATATTTACTCCTTTCTATATCCCACAACACATATATTGTCAAACATCTATGTTCTTCTTTGATTGATTTTGGGGAGGAGAGATATAAAAAGACCAGGCAGTAACTGAGTAACAGTTGAAATTATGATGAGCTAGTACTTAATTTTATATAAATCTCTTAAAAACATACTTTCAGCAGATGCTTTTTCACTCCTTTCAATTTTTACATGAAGTTTATGTTTGCCTGCTACTAGAAGTAACTTCTACTTGTACATTTTTCAAGACTATGAAAAATACATGTCTTGGTTCCTTGTTTTCTTTTAATCCTGCATGAATAATATGGTTTGGGCCATTTTCTTATCATGTCAACTTTGTGCCTTGTCTTGTTTCTACAGCTGAAGAAAAGTAGGGTTGAAAATTACTAAAGTTAATTGTAATGTTGCACTAAATTGACATACTGCTAAAATTCATAAGGTTTTAGAAAAATCTGCTTTGTGCTAATAGCTTTTTTCCCACCTGAATGTGCTGAAGTAGGTATTTGTAAGCAAACAACATATTAAGATAAAGACTTCTTTAGAAGACTGCATGTCTCAGTTTTAAATTCATTCATGACTTCTTTGGGTTACATAGCATGTAAATACCTTTCTATGTCCAACTTTTCTTAATTCTCTGTCAGAGTAAAATACATCATGTCCGTACAGAAATTTACTTCTTACATAGACATTCAATGACAGAAGAGCCAAATATCATAGAGGGAATAACACTGGTTTACATTGTTTAGTAGTCTGAAGTCATGGTAGTCTTTATTATATGGAGAAGTGGTTAGTAGAACAAAATTTCTGCACTTGTTAAATTAATGGTACAGTGAGGAAAAAGTGTTTTCCACTTTGATATTTTCTACTACTAGTATCACTATATTTTTGTAAATGTTTGAGTAGGATGTTAATAAAGGAAGTCATCCATGGGACTTTAAAAATTCTTCATTAAAATGAATAGCTTTAACACTCTCACTCTGTTCATTTCACATCCAACATCCCCATCCAATTTGTGGAAGTCTCAATCTGAAGTATGCCACTTGAGAATTGAGCTTAATGACTAGCATTCTTTAGTTGCATAAAATGAGAACAATCACACTGACAGGTGCCCTTTTTAGGACATTTAAGAAAAATTCCATAGCACAAAAAAGAGTGAGCATGAAGATAGTTTGCAAAATACTGGTAGTTTAAAAGAAGATAAAAGGCTCTTAAATTCTGTTTTGCTATTTTCACACAAGGAAAAGTTATCAGGGACAAGTGAGCAAAATTTAATAATTTCATAATAGATATTTATGACATATATGTCCTTTCCTTTGCAGCCTTTTATTTCCTATTTAAATCTATTTAATTGTCTTTATGCTCTGTTATACTCTATTATAGAAAGTGGTATTGTATATTTCTATTTTACTATTTCTATTTCTTTTCTTTTTCTTATATGCTTCATACCTCCAAAAGAACAACTGCTTTCAATGTTCATGATCTGAACTTGTTAAATTTCACTAACAGGTAATAAAGACTATAGATGCTGTACATATCCCTATCAAATTTTTTGCAATATTTAAATATATAATGTTATGTATGAGAAAAGCTATACAATGCTGAACTACTATGGCAAATTTGTTATATTCAAGCTTAAGCATGAAAGTTTTGTTTCAGGTATCTGTAAAAAAGGATAAAGACATAATCAGCCTCAATTAGTGAGTTAGTGATTAGATCATAGTTTACAAAATCTTCATATACTTAACATCTAAACATAAGATTATTTAAATATAGTATTTAAGATTTCAACAATAAAGCTTTCTAAATGTTTTTTAAATTATTATCAGCTCTCCAATTACATTTCAAGTAGAATTAATCTTCCAAAACAATTGTGGTTAATTTTATTTATTTCTCTAAAGTAACATTTTAGTAGGCAATTCCATTGTTATTATTACCCATATAAAAGCATAGAAAATAACAATGTTGACTAATTTTAGATGTTTGGACTCTAGTGCTTCCAAGACTACCATATAATACTTTTTATTTTTAAGTATTAATAACAGATTAGTACTATTCTTCATTTAGTTAAGGATTTTGCTGAATAGCAAACACCATATAATGCAACATCTATTTTACAATGGACAGTACTAGGGCATTTTCTAATATTGTTCTTGAAAATAATTTTCTGTCTAGCTTGTTAACAGTGTAAACATCAGCCTGTTTACTCACACTCAACAGTAGCAAACCCTATGGTGTTTGTTTTCCTTCACAAGAAGAGGCACTGTAATGGTCAAAACCTGATGTAAGAAGTGTGTTAAGTAAGAAAAAGAGGCTTTCCAAATGGAAGTTAGGTATATTCCTGATGCTGTGTTGCACACCCTGCATCAGGTGGGGTTGAAATTACGAGTTAATCTACCCAAGAATATTTTATGCTCTTCAGCATTTTTATTTATTCATATATTTTTACCATTCTTAGTCCATTTCTTCAATTAATCTTCTTATGAGGTTAAAAGTTTGAAAACCTTATGGGAATACAAGCTGCTTTTGTCTAGTTTGAAAAAGAGATAAGGATTTTAGCCACACCTAGAATCAGGGCAATTTAACTTGGTCTTACCATTTCTTCCTCCCTCCATCATTTTCTTTTTGTCATCCAGACCCCTCCAACTCCTATTATCGGTCCTCTTTTCAAATAATCCACATTCTTATTTTTTCATAAAGACACAGAAGTAGTAGTGTGAAGGGAATTTTGGAGGTCATTAAGTCCATTCTCCAACTCATTCACCAATGCTACATCCAGTCAGACATGGTTTTGTCTTGCTGAGTCTTAAAAACTGCCAAGGACAGAGAGGCTGTAACCTCTCTGAATAACCTGTTTTTGTACTGAATTACCCTTCTGGTGAAAAAGATTTCCTGAGGCTAAACTGAAAGTCTTTTTAATCTTTCATTATCCTCTACATGATTTTCTTCTGACAGACAGTACTTCTTCCTCCTTAGATTCTACTTTCTTTTACCTATTACAAGATCATCCATCTTTCCATCTCAGAACTGTCTCTATTATGCCTCAGTGTATTCATTTATGGCTGTGGATGTGAAAGTTTTCCACTGTCATTCAGTGATACTTTTATGATGTAGCCTGAAAGAGAAAAGGACAAATTCTATCTCTAATTCTGACGATAAAAGGTCTACGAAATTTCTCCCATGTTGCAGGCCTATGAGGACTTTGCTAATCATCCCCATAAAAGAAAATCCTTGATTTCCCTATCAGGAAGTAAATGGCATTGTTCTAGAAATCTCTATTACCATAGCTTACTTCTGGAAAAGGCATTTCCTGTTACACTATGATAAGGTATGAATTTTTCACAATAATTGTGACCTTCTGAAACCACTGTTTCATATTTACAAGTACAAGGTACATTTCTGCAAGTGTTTTTCCTCTAGATTAGGTCTGTATTAATAGATACTTTAATAGTTTTGAGAGATTTTAGTGCATTTATTTCTAAAAGAGAAGAAAATTTTTTTCGATGATGCTAGATTTCTTCATTTTCATCACTCAGGAGGGCTATTATGTCTTTTCCAAAACTTTCTTGAACCTGCTCCCTGTACTATCCAGAGTTGCAAGCTTCATTTTTTTGCAAGTTTCACTACACAGATGAACAGATCCCTTTTAAACTGAGAACTATCCTGTACTTCTTCCTCTCTTCAGAGTTTTTACCATAAAGAGAGCCATATTGTCTGTTCATTTGAATCTTTCTGTACTGAGCTGAAAAAGTCAGGACCTCGAGCTCTGGGGCTGTTATCAAGTTCTTTTAAAGAAGGTACTCCTGCATTAATCTCAGAAGGACATCTATTTCCATTCCTCAGCTGCTTCTGTTCCTGTCCTTGTCATTGCAAAATTTCCTGGTACAATAAAAAAAGTGTACCTACTAAAATAGGGAAAGTCCACAGGGCAAGCTTAACCACAGTATTAGTGAAATGCTGTTCAGAAACGTGTTGGTTTTGGTTGGTGTAGAGTTAGTTTTCTTTATACTGGAAAGTATGGACTATGTTTTGGATTTGTGCTAAAAACAATGTCGATAAATGTAGACATGATTTTATCACCATTCAGTGGTTCTTACACAGTCAAGGCCTTTTCTGCTTCTCATCCCACCACAACAGCCAGTAGTTCAGGGATGCACAAGAAGTTGGAAGAGGATACAAATAGGACAGTTAACCCCCGGCTGACCAAAGGGATATTCCATCCCATATGATGTCATGTTCAACAGAGAAAGCTAGGGGAAGAAGCAGGAGGGGGATGGCATTGAGAACTGCTGGTGTATGCCTTCACAAGTAACTGTTATGCATGATGGAGCCCTGCTTTCCTGGTGATGGCTGAACACCTGCCTGCCCATGGGAAGCGATGAATGAATTCCTTGTTTTGGTTGGCTTGAGTGCATGGCTTTTGCTTTCCCTGTTAAACTGTCTTTATCTCAACCCAGGAGTTTTCTCACTTTTACCCTTCTGATTCTCCTCCCCAATCCTACTAGGGGAGAGTGATCAAGCAGTTGTGTGGGGCTCTATCAGTCCAAACACGGAAAAGAAAGAACGTGCAACTTTAAAACAAAACATGAAATTATATCTAGAAGGTGGATGAGTAACTGGTGATTGTAGTAAAGTAGTGGTATTTGATATTAGACATCGTATCTTATTACTGAGACTATAACTATAGTGTAAATTATGCATGAAGGCATAAATTTTAATGAATGCATACTTTATAATAAAGCTCTGTTTCAAAAAGACCACTATTAAAAAAGATACTGTGGTTGAAACATAAGCTGTAACCATAAAACTGGTTCAATGAAAGTGTGTTAGAAAACTTTATTTTAAAAGATTTGTATTCATAAAATGTGCACATTAATCTCAAGCATCATCATAGCATCTGAATCTGGAATGTGAACAACCAAAACAACTGTGAGGTCAATACTCTTCCAAGTGCATTGAATTCACAGTATGAATAAAAACACTTTGGAGACACAGAATATGTAGGAACAAAACCTCACCCAAAATTTTGAGTTGTACAGTTCTACAGGTTTTTTAGTTCTCTGGCCATTTCCTCATGTAAATAGGCAAACTATGCTCCCTTATTTTGATTAGAAATGTATTCTGCAGGCTCTGAAAAATTGAAACATATCCTGGTGGGCCAGGCCAGAGTTAACGTCCCCAAGCAGCCAGCACAGGTGTGTTGAGTCAGCCCGGACTATTTTCCACACCATCTGACAGTCAATTCTGTGCAGCTTCTGGAGATCAACAGTCTTCATTTCAGTGTACAACCTGGAGATCAAACTCATGACCTAAGGATTAAGGGTTCTATGTTCTACCACTACCCAAGCCCTTTGAACTGGAGTGAATGAGCTGCAAGGAAATACAAGAATAAAAAGAGATGCCTCCAGGAAGTTTGCTGCACCAGTTTTCAGTAGACAGCCCACCAGATTGTGTGACTGTAATTGTACCTGCAATCCTCTTGAAGGGTGAGTGGGTTTTCCCAATCATTCCCTGACTCCCATTCAGAAACTGATTGATCAACTGGAGAGTCAAGGAGTGATTGGTAGAACCTGCTCACCCTTCAACAGTCCAATATGGCCAGTGTGGAAGTCCAGTGGAGAGTGACGACTGACAGTGGACTATTGTGGCCTGAATGAAGTCACTTTGCCTGTAAGTGCTCCACAAGCTCTGCAGCAACCTTTTAGAGTATTTGGGAGGTTCACAACATCATTTATCTATTATTTAGAACATCTGCTGTGGTCCGATTTTGTTATACAACAACAATCTAGTGTCTGTCCTCACCTACAGTGAAATCCCCTTGGGGTACACAATGGACTTCCCCATCCTTTTGCATCACCCACCAAGTGCACTCAGGTTCTCAGCAAAAGCAATCCCACAAATGGGTTTGCCCAAACAACGCTTGATTAAGAAAGACTTTTTTTTTTTTCTTAATTTGGAGACTGTCTATTGTTGCAGATTTTTGCTTTACCTTCTTAACAGCTATTCTGTGATCTGGAATTCTTTCACAAAATGACTAAATTATGTATTTCTTAATATTAACATAAAAAAAAGTACAAAAATTCTGCTCACAAGAAATTGCTGGCAATGAAAATACAAAAATAAACTGCCTTTGTAGCATCTTTTAATATATTTGGTCAGTATGTGCACTCACACCAATAAATCTGCTTTATTTTTTAAAATAAGGTAAATTTTTAATAAAATATCCCCAAAGCAAAGTAGTCAGGGGGAACTCAAAGTTTTCATGTCATCACCAACATTGTGCTTAATTATTTCAATAAAAATCATCTTGACAAGAAGTTTATAGAAGCATATAACTAACAAATTTGGAAAGGACCTCCAAATATGCTGTAGTTGACACTCCTGCTCTCAGCAGCGTTATCTTTAAAGTAGATCATGTCACTCAGGGTCTTCTTTAGTTTTTAGCATGTTGAAGGGTAGATATTTCACAAGCCCATTGGTCTTTTCCAACACACCCCCCCCCCCAATATTCTGTGATTCTGTAAAATTAAAAACAGCTCAGATATTTTTAATAAAAGTGAAGATATTAAGCCTATTCTAAGCAAAAAATCTGTACATTTTTAGAGAGTGCTTTTCTGCTCTTTTCAAACTGTTGGTGTTAAAGACTTGTGAAGGGCTTTTATATTTGTCTACTTTATATTCATAACTAAATTATCTATGTGGTTACCTATGATTTATATATTTTAAACATTTTTTTTTAAATATCTATTTATTAGTGAATTACATATGTTCTGTTTCTCTGTCTTTTAAGAAACTTTTCTGCTGGATAATAAAAAGGAGGATGAAGATTTTGCCCTCTGGAAGAGAAAGTATGTGAAACCTCCCTCAAGCCCTTCAGTCCTATGGCAATCACCCTAAGAAGAGATCCACAGACTCGCCCATACCTATTTTAGGTTTAATCGAAGGAGGTAGGAAAAGTTCCTTTTTAAATCACTTCCTGGAAATAAATATTTTTTTCTTCATCTTACGATCACACTATAATTCAGGTTGGAAGGGCCTGAAGAGGTCATCTAGTCTTCATTTAAGTAATACTTTCATTGAGCCATAGCAATTTCATGACAAGGCATTAATGATCTCCTACAGAATTTTTTAATGTATTGGTTAGGAAAGATAAGTCTTCTCAGCTTTCTCTCTGGTAGTTTTGCTCAAGAAAGTTTTGTAAATCATTAAAATCATTCATGTACAAAAGGTAGAGCAGCCTGCTGAGGGCACCAGCCACAACAGACAGACATGACTGTTGCAGGCTGCAAACAAGAAACAATATGATCCTTAAATTAGTTTATAATTTGAATTTAATTGTAAAACATGTTTGTTTTTTTTTTTAACGGGAAAAGTGTATACCTAATGCACTCTGCTGTACTCCTGAAAACAGCATTATGTCATCTGTCCAGAAAAAAGAAAAAATGACAATGACAAAAGTCAGGTCCTGCAACAATTTTTTCTGTTTTGTCTGAATTACTGAAACAATGTACTCTTTCTCAAGCAGTCACCATTATAAAAAAACCTTCATTATTACAAAAGAAATGTCTCACCTCAAGCTAATCTCTGCTGAGTGTTTCAATTCATACATTCTGGTATAGTGGTGTAAATCTAGAATAACTATAGACACGAAGACATGTTTGCACTGGTAAAATGAAAGGACAAGATGTTTACTGTCAAGTTGCTTTTCCATTTTAACTGCTTTGGTTCCCATCCAAAATGGGAGGACATAATGTAATAAGCTTTACTCAGAGAGGAAATATTTTGGAGACTTGATATCCCAAAAAAATATTTCTGAAAGAATAATTTTCATAAACTTGGAGAATTTTTGAAGTGCCTGTTGGCTCCCTTACATGCACTGTATTATAGCAAAATTTGACTTCTGATGAACTGTTAGGTCCAATTAAACATCTTTATCAGTGTATTGTATTTTAGTGCCTTTGTGTTGTCCACAAAGTGCCACAGAAATAACACCTCTGCCCTTTGTGGTGTGCCTTGAGAACATCAAATGTGCATAATTTCTTCTCTGAATAAAAACTCTTAAAAATTCTATAATAGCATACCATGCAACAGGTTTGTTACAATATCAAAAGTAAAGTTATTAAAATTTAAAAGAACAAGCAACACAGAAAAATCAAAGGTAAGAAGAGAAAATGCATACTCAAGAGTACCACCATGTAATCTTAGTTACAGGCTGGGATTAAACCATGACAACCTACCTCAAGAAAGATATATTATTATTATTATTATTATTATTATTATTATTATTAGTTGTTGTTGTTGTTGTTGTTGTTGTTGTTGTTGTTGTTGCTGTTGTTGTTGTTCCTGCTGTTGTCATTACTATTATTGTTGTTATCCTCTTCCTTTGCTATGCTATTAAACTGTTTTTATCTCAACCCATGAAATTTTTATGCCATTCTCTTCCCCATACCCCTGGGAGGGGAGGGGTAAGCCAGCACAAACACAATTGCTCACCACAGAATAAAATCCAAACCGATGCCCAGTCTGTTTCCGTGCAGTGAATCTGCCTCATGGCTTGCTGCCCAGTTCTATCTGGACCATGATGTTCTATGGTAGGGAATATCCCTCTGGCCAGCCTGGGCTGACTGTCCTGGCTGTGGTCTCCCAGCTTCTTGTGCACCTGGCAGGGCGTGGGAAGCTGAGAAGTTCTTGACTTAGTGTAAGGACAACTACCTAGCAACAACTAGTGTGTTACCAACACACAGGGAGTGCCTGAGCCTGCTCCTGCTGGCAGATGGTGGCAGCAATTCAACCTGTGTGAGCTGTGAGCAGGTGGAAGTCCTGCTCAGCATGGGGGCAGAGCTCAAGGAAGAGGTGGAGAGACTGAGAAGCATTAGGGAGTGTGAGAGGGAGATTGATTGATGGAGCAACTACCTGGCATGCCAGAGAGAAAGTTACCAGGGAGATTTTCCAAAAAAAATTATGTACCCCCAGCCCTATCATGCAGAACGGAGAGAAGTGGAAGACCAGAAAGACAGAAAGGATTGGAAGATAGTCCTGGCTCAGCACCATGGGAAAACCTCCTCCCTGCCTACCTTGGTTCCCCAGGTCCCCCTAAGCAATAGGTTTAAGGTGCTGGGAGTTGAAGGGAAAGCAAATGGGAAGGTGGGGGATGGTCCCCCTAAATGTATGCCAAGGGTGAGGAAGTCAACTCCATGCCTCAAGACTGCCTCCACCAGGAAAGATAGAAAGGTGATTTTGGTTGGGGATTCCCTTCTCAAGGGAACAGAGAGCCCTCTATGCAGACCAGACCCTACCTGTAGGGAAGTGTGCTGCCTCCCTGGGGCGCAGGTCAAGGACATAACTAGAAAACTCCCAGATCTGGTTCACCCCTCCAATTACTACCCATTACTCATTGTTCAGGCAGGCAGTGATGAAATCTCTCAGAGAAGCCTGAGAAGTATCAAAAGAAATTTCAGGGGTTTAGCAAGACTGATTGAGGGAGGAGGAGAGCAAGTGGTGTTTTCTTCCATCCCATCTGGGGCAGCAAAGAACACAAAGTGGGCTAGGAAAGCAGAGGTGTTGAATAGGTGGCTGAGGGCCTGGTGCTACCTCAGGAACTTTGGGTTTTTTGATCATGGGGCTGTTTACTCAGCACCTGGCCTGCTGGCTGTGGACAGGTGTCACCTGTCTCCAAGACAGAAAAGAATCCTATCTCAAGAGCTGGCAGGCCTTATTGACAGGGTTTTAAACTAGATAGGAAGGGGGAGGCGATATAATGAGGCTTGTGAGGGTAGAGCAAGTAACCTCTAGCTTTACACTAGATTCAAAGGGGGAAGAAGGTAGAATTCAATGAGATAGGAAGGGCTTGGGGGCGCTGTCATTCTATGAGATTGTGGGGAAATACCTCTGAGGTATCCCATAGGAACATACTCCTCAGAGGACACAGTATTGCTGACCCTACCTTCTGGAACCTTCTAATATCCTTCTAGGAAACAGTGGGGAATCTGAAATAGTTCAGATTCCTTCCAGAGGTTTGAGGGAGGGCTCCTTGGAAAAGGTGGTGAGTCAGAAAGCCCAGCTGAAGTGTCTTTACACCAACGTGTGCAGCATGGGTAATAAGCAGGAGGAGTTGGAAACCGTGATGTCCTTGGAAAATTATGATCTAGTTGCTATCACAGAAACGTGGTGGGACAGCTTGGATGACTGGAAAGCTGTCATGGATGGCTATGTGCTTTCTAGGAATGATAGTCTAGGGAAGCGAGGTGGAGGCATTGCTCTTTATGTGAAAGAGCATCTAGAATATATTGAACTCTTCTTGGGGGAGGATGATCCATCAGTTGAGAGCTTGTGGGTGAGAATCAAGGGGCAGGCTAGTTTGAGTGACACCACTGTAGGTGTGTACTACAGGACCCCTGAACACGAGGAGAGAATTGACGAATAATGCCTTCTACAAGCAGCTAGAAGTCACGTCATGATCCCAGACGCTGGTCCTTATGGGGGATTTCAATTACCCAGATGTTTTTTGGGTAAGCAACAGTGCCAGTCCTGTGCAGTCCAGATGGTTTCTGCAATGTGTAGAAGACAACTTTCTGTTACAGATGGTGGAGGAGCTGACAAGGCGGGGCGGGTACTGGATCTTCTTTTAACCAACAAGGATGGGCTCGTTAGGGAAGTGAAGGTTGGGGGCAGCTCGGGACCCGTCTGGATGCCTACCTGTGCAATATGTCCTAAGGAATCTGCTTTGGCAGGAGGGTTGGACTCAATGATCTCTGGAGGTCCCTTCCAACCCCTACAATTCTGTGATTCTGTGATTCTTCTCATTCTATGTCCAATGCACAGCACTAGATTGGCTACTGAAATGTTAGCTTTATCTCAGCTGAAATCAGGACACAGCAGTAATTCAAATTGATTATCTATAGATGTCAAGAATGTGCAGTTAGAAGGAGTAGATGGTTTTTAAGGATTTGCTTTAGCCAAGTGGTTTTAATGACATCTTCTTGTATATTTAAATATTCAGGCAAATTGGTCTCTAACTGCTTGTGGCTGCCTGGGCAGATCACAGACATATGGCACATTTTAGGCAATCCCCAAATGAGGCATTATCCTGGGATCACCACATCAAAGTAGATTATTGACTTAGTTTTTACCTGATGCCAAAGCAGGAGATTCCCCAAGACAAGTTACTTGATTCATCTAGCTGACTTCACAGAATATCTATGCAAGTGCTCCAGTTCAGCACCCTCGGGATGACAGCAGGGCAGAAATATTTATGAAGCTTCTGCAGTAGATGGGAGGAGGCAGAGATCAGATGAATGATTCTGTTTTATTGCTCATAGTGTATTGTTCTTCCAAGTAAATGTAGTCCCTCTTATTGAATAATCTAGCTGCAACCATGGGAATGTAGGACTTTTTGTCCTAAGGGATGTCCTGGTGTTTTCTCAAAGTAACTTTTGGTTCATTTCATAAGGTGTGTTTCCTTGCAAAGTGAAGCTAGGGATGAAAAAGAAGTTCCCAATCTCATTAATTTCTTGAAAGCTTTCATATCAAAAGAAGATCTAATCTAGTCTAAAATGTGTTGAGCAAGCAAATTAAATTATCTAACTTTAAGCAAAACCACTCATTAAAGATGTACGATACCAGACTAAAACTACCTATTTTTAAAACAGAAACTTAGCTGAAGGAGACGTCGCATATACAATAGTCTGCCTTGCACAGAGAAACTGAAGAAGCAAGTTGTAAACCTTCAGTACCTTAAGAATTATGATCACTATTGCACCTCAGGACTTGATCAATCACTTAGTACACTGAAAAAGATCCAACATGTTACAAATCCAAAATGATGCAGGGGTGGGCAGAACAGCCAAGAAAGAATCTAGCTGATATGTGGATCCAACCACACAACCACACATTTGCCACATGTATTGCCATATATATATATAACTGAAGTAGTTCAAAACCATCTAGTTGAAGATTGGCAACAAACAAAGCCTGGAACTTAATGAGCTGAAAAAGAATTTTTAACATGGGGTTGAGTACAGCAAAGGAAGGAGAAGGAAGTCCTCCTTCCCTAACCTGAGAGACAGATTTACCAAGAAAAGTCAACTAGGTCAGCTGGATACTTTAGGTTAGCTAAAGTAACCACTCTTCAGAGAATCATAGAATAGTCTGGGTTGGAAGGGACCCCAAGTATCATAGAGTTCCAACCACCTGCCACAGGCAGGGCCACCAACCTCCAGACATGATCTAGATAACCCTTCAAGAGAATGGGTTTCCAAGTTAACTGCATTAAGTGTCATGTATTATTGGTGAGGAAAGGGGAATTCTATGTGCTTGTAGATTGCTTAAGTTGCAAGTTGATATACCGATATACAAAAACCTTTGTGATGGGTATTAAACCTGTGAAATATATTGGGGAAAGTTTCACTATCCTCAGTGAGGGTAAAATTAATAGACATAACTAACACCTGGTGGAAGGTGAGAAGTATGACAGTACTAGATTAAAACACAAAGAACACATAAAGAAAAAAACCCCAAAACAGTCAGTGAAGATGGTATTATATAACTAACTGTATGTTGAAATGCATAGACAAATCAAGTTAAAAAGCAAAACATGAAATGAAATCCTGTTCCCTAGACGGTAAAAGAAACCCAGACAATTTTGAGTTTTTATTACTGTCTTTCTGACTAGGAAGTTAATAACGTCAGTAACAAGAAAAAGAAATCAGAGATGCTTTGAGTTTAGGGCATACAACAGAAACGGTAAACTTCACCTGCCTTATTTAAAGAAGGGAAAGAAATACAGGGTATTGACAAGAGAAGGGATAATTTTTTATTTGGTCTTCACCAGCACAAAGAACATTGTTCTACATGCTGATGCTTGAGACCAGTTTAATAAGAGTGACTGCTTTTTCTAATTCAGCATTCTTTCAGGAGCAACAAATGCACACATTCACCACAGCTGTGATCAGTTTTAAAAAGGTGACTACCAGAAAAATGAACAAACTTTTGTCAGTTAAAAAGAAGATAAAAGAAACAGATAGGGGATTTAAGTCTTTGCAGACAACATGGAGGTTACTTGAGGACCACACTAGAAATAATAAGTATAGGTGTACACACTATCAGGAAAGATTGTTAGCACAGCTAACCAATGTGGTAAATAGAATTACTAGAAGTGCTATTGTGTCCTTCAAAAAAATGGAATCATGTTCAAATAGAAGCCATAGAGAGAATAAAAATCTAGGAAGTCAGAAGTGATAATGCAACAAAACATGCCAAAAGTTTACTGAACAACTACTAAAAGATACAAAAGGAAACAATTATCCTTTTTTCAAAAGCATAAGGAGAAAAGGAAGAATAAGCATAAGGAAAGTCTTCTATAACATGGAAAGCGTGATTAAGTGCACCCTCAGTAAGTGTGCAAACATCAAGCTGTGTAGTGTGGTTGAAACTCTGTAAGGGATGCCACCCAGAGGGACCTTGACAGGCTTGAGAATTCGGTCTGTGCAAACCTCAAGTTCAACAAGGACAAGTGCAGTCTTGCACATGGGTCAGCGCACTTGGGTGTGTGGGAGGATGGGAAGCTCAATGTAAGCCAGGAATGTGTGCTTACAGCCCAGAAAGGCAACCATGTCCAGTGCTGCATATTAGGAAGAAATTCTTCACTACGAGGGTGGTGTCACCCTGGAACAGGTTTTCCAGAGAAGCTGTGAATTCCTGCTCTCTGGAATTGTTCAAGGGCAGGTTGGATAGGGCTTTGGTGTCTAGTAGAGGGTGTTCCTGTCCCTGACAGAGAAGTTGGAACTAGATGATCTATGAGGTCCCTTCCAAATCAGTCAATTCTATGATTCTAGGATCAAAGGTGTTTTAGACAGAAGATAATACAGGTCGTGATTGGTCATGACTTTCTAAATCTTGAACAAAAAGATATACACTAGCTTTTCTTCAAAATCTGGACTCTTAGATCAGTGTTTTGAACTTTCCCTGATTATTAAGTGGCTGGCAGCCACTTCTGTTCCTTCTTACTCTTGTATGTGTGTTCTCCATACACTAAGGAGGTAAAGGCCTTGAAATATGTCCTCAAATTACTTCCCTGACCCTGCTGCTGTGTATTTCTCCTTTCACTGTTTCATCAGTTCCATAAAAGCTATTATTTCAAGGATTAAGTTGATGTCTCTCTTGTTAGTCTCCTTTTCCTTCCTTTATACACCTGCCCCATGAGGATAGCTTATGTGGGAAACTAGTTACCCCTATATTGTTTCCCTCAGTATTCACATCTCTTTATGGATTCCTAGCTATCTCTACTGGCTACCTAACAAGGTTTCACAGTTGTTCTGCCTCCTGTCACTGTGGACATTTTTACCAGACTGCTTAGGACTCCTTTCTTAAGACTCACTATGAGCTCTTATAGCCTAACTATCATTAAAACTTGCTAAGTTTTTCTGCATAATATAGAAATCATGACCTTTTCTCTTCAAATACATAGCTAGAACTAGTTCAGAGTTCCATTTGCACATTTGCATCTGATTTTCTACAGCATGGCCTTAGCCAAAAAAATAAATAAAATAATTCTCGCTTCTAATATATTTAAAACATCTCATCAAGACTTTACCTTGTTATCTTTAGACTTTTCATCCCTCTCTCTGTCCTCTTCCACTGTTGATATTTTGCACTGCACTCAAATAAACTGCTTATCTTTACTTTCACTATACTTTCTCTGCCATATATCATATATCATCTCTAATTTTGTATGAATTGTGTGACTTTGGAGACTGCAATTATTCCATGAAGCCAGTATTCAGCTTATAGATTGCTTGTTTTGGTGGTGGGTTTTTGTTGGTTTTTTTTTTTTTTTTTAAAATCAGCATGCATTTGCTATTACATTTTTACAGCTTTGAGAAATTACATTGGGTTTCTGTGGCAATGTTTTGGGGAAGAGAATGGGAAGTCTGCACATATGGCCCCCATGAGGAGCAGCCAGAACTGCCCAACACCGGCCACATCTATTTTGAGCCAGCTCCAACATCCCCACTGCACGGCATGACTGAAACCCTCAGCCCTAGGTGATCACCTTGGGGAAGTCTGTATAAGAAAGGGCAAAGCTCTTATTTGGGGCAGCCAAGGCTGAGGGAAAAGCTGTGAGAAACAGCCCTGTGAGCCCTTTGAAAGTAGGGTGAGAGGAAGGAAGAAAGTCCTACAAGCACCCCAGCTGAAGTGCACCTGCAATCTTTTCCAGACCCATGGCAGAGAAGGGAAAGATGTGAGGAAGGAGAGGCAAAAGGAGATGTTATACCCTGTTTGCAGACACCCCTGTTCTCCATCCCTCACATTGGGAAAGATATAAAGGAGTTGGGAATGATGGAGCAAAACTGAGCCTGTGAAGAAAGGGGGCTTGGTTGGGGGAAGGTTTTGTCTTTTTTCCCCTCACAATCCAACTATATTTTTAATTTACTATAAATTCAATGAATTTTCTGCAAGTTGAGGGTTCTTTCTGACAGTTACAGATCAGTGATCTCCTGGCCTTCTTCACAGCCCATAAGCTTTTCCATCATATTTTTCTCCCTCATTCTATTGAGGAGGGGCAGTAGGAGAGCAGCTGGGTGGAGTCTGGCAGACAGAGCAGGTCAACCTACCACAGAAATTCAGTATAAATATTTACAAACTTCTTCACCATAAACCATCTCTTCATACAAAATGTTGTGTATTTTTCATAAAACCCATGAAAAGCATTAGTTTGATGATGTATGAAATGGTTGATCATGTTGTTTATTAAAGTTTTTTGTATTATTGTTTGCCTCTTGTATGCATATGATACAGCCTAAAAAGCCCTGGGGGGTGGGATCATTTTGTTGTAATTACACTGTACGCATCAGACTACAGAACTAATTCATGAAATAGAGTCCCTTAAGGATACTTACACAGAGTAGTCTTTTAGGCAGCTAAATGCTGCCCTTTTCTTTCCTTCTCCTTATTTTGTATCACTTCTACTTAAAATGCTAACATTATAAATACAAATCTAAGACCTTATTTTTTTTATACATTTATATATTCTACAAAAGTCCCATTTTAAAACTGCTAGAATATTAATGTTATCACTACAGACTTTTTCTGCACAATGTAAAATAAACCAGGGAAATGGAATAGATGGCCAGTGGAGGTCTCTTATAATCCAAATTATTGTGTGATCCCAAGGAGTAAAAATCTCTCAACTACTTATTGTCAGGGAATTTTATGTTTTTATGATCAAAGAACTCAAAAGAGTAAAGAATTTTTAGAATAGAACTGCAATCTGATTGTAAATAAATAATTAAAAAAGAGACCCTAGTATGTGAATATTCACATGTAAGAAATCATTCAGAAATCTGGCATCATTGCCTCATGTTTTAAAGATGACAGTGTTGTCCTCCAAGAAAAACACCAGAACCAAATTAATTAATCACACACAGTACTATAGTGATACAGAATGAATAATTAGTACCTGTTATCTGTCTAGCCTTCAAATAGTTTCCAACTACTTGCAAAACATTCATGCACACACACATGAATGTGTGCATGCACACACACAGAGGTCTTGGAGGACTAAATTTTCATCTTTTCTAAATTCCTTAGTATGCTGGGTGTTTTACCAGTAACTTTGGGAAGTTTTGGTAAAAATATTTTTCTTTCATATTACTTCAGAGGTAAAGTTGTGTTAATTTCTTTTTGGTTTGTTTTCTGTTTTGCTTTGTTTTGGTTTGGTTTTTACCTGAAAATAGCCTAGGAAATGAACTTACTAAGAAAAATTTTCCTAAACCTTCAAATTTTAACAGGAAGGAAGAAAAAGTAATGATATACATAAAGACAGCATATTCACAACAGAATCTACATTTTTTTCAACCAATCAGGAAGCAGAAGAAATTCTACATGATTTATGTTGCCACAGTAATAATCAAAATTATACTGAGTACAAATTCAATTAACTGCTTTTGAATGCTGTGCAGACTTGCAAATGGCAACACAGTGCATTCTGGAAACTGTCTGAAATACCAAATAAATCTGGATTGGAAAAAGAAGTGCATTTAGTCTTTCCTGATTTTGATGAATCGTAGATGAGACAAACTGTAGTTCACAGAAACTACCGTTCACTTTTTATATGAGTTGATCCTTTATGAAAACTAAACTAAAACTGCTGAAACAAATGATTGTAGCAAGTGTCATTGACATTGGAGTGAAGAGTGCAACTAGCAGTGGTGACAAATCTGGCGGAAATGCCAAACTAGCCAAACTAGCCAAACAGATTGCAAGCTTACTATGGCAGCCGGCCCATTTGCACCATTTTTCGTAATATTTTTACTACTGATAATAATTTATTTTGAGAAATTAAATTCTCTCCTGTTACTATGTGGCACATGGTATATGTGGAATGCGTAGTAAATTTGACTCAAAGGCCTCCAGTCAAAACTTTAGATAAGGAAGGAAGGGAAGACACCAAGGTTTTTAAGATTGTGTCCTTACATGGGTATTTACTGCATACTGTAGATGAAGACTTAATAGTGTGTTTTGTGGAAACAAAAAGGGACTATCTAGCCTCTTGTACCTTTGCAAATGAATAGGTGTTGTCTAGTGGGTGTTTTTTAAGTTCTTATGAATATTACTCAACACTTCTCT
Source organism: Hypotaenidia okinawae (assembly GCA_027925045.1). Lineage (NCBI taxonomy): Eukaryota > Metazoa > Chordata > Aves > Gruiformes > Rallidae > Hypotaenidia > Hypotaenidia okinawae. The sequence goes on along the minus strand of BSDF01000002.1, from coordinate 85,618,882 downwards.
ATCCATACAAGAAGACATATAATATCAACCATGACCCATACTGTTTAGAGCATCATCAAAGGGGCAGTCAGAGGAAGAGCTTGTATTATCAAATTCTTCTGAATATTTTTATTTTGAAGCAAAGTATCCTCCTCATATCTTAGAGAAAGTGAGCAACACGTAATTGCTAGATTATGTATTAGCGGTACATTCTGGGCACTCAGTTGTTTTTCAGTGGAGTGCCACAGAAAATTATGCCATTCAATTACCATAATTTCTTCTACCTTTCATGTCTTTAATTAGACAGTTTCCTGATTTTTCTAGTTAGAATAGGTGACATTATCATAGAATATCAGATCAGGATTTCCAGTAGATAAAATCTCTGGCATGATGACAGATACCAGCACTCAAAAATCTGAACCTATAGTTTATTGTAGCTTCTGTTCTGTGTACATGCCACACACAGACAGACACACATTTTGAAATCACACAGAAATGATACTTGCATATTTTGATAGCCTGCAGGGAGAATTGTTCTAGCCTTCATCACTGAGAGTACGAAAAATTCAACAATAAATCATTTCAAATTAATGGGAATTTTTCTCTTAGGGCAGAAATAATTCTGTGTGGTACCTCCTGGAAGTCAAATAAGCCAATTTCAGCCTCTTGGGAAGAGATACAACAGCTTCACAGAAGAATCCTTTCTACTGACTGTCATTTAATTCCCAGTAGGTATTTCATTTTTTTCTTAAAGACTTCATCATTATTTTTCCTTTTAGTTCGGAGCAAACGTCTTTTCCTTCAGCTGCAATAAAAAGGATCAAATATCGAAGAGATTACTTTTTCATGAAACATAGAAGATACATTTTTTCCTTTCTAGGAGTAGACTTCTGATTCATTTGAATGATCATCTAACATTGATGAATGAATGGGAAGAATTAAATATATGTTTCTGCAGGAACCAATGAAAAAGAAAGTGCTGAAAGATAAATATATGGATAAGAAAAATTCAATTTGCAACGTAGCTTATTTGCTGTGACCCTAAACACTCTGCAGAGTAGCACCTGAAAAAAAAAATCTAAAATGAAAGCAAAATATTTACAGATTTGTCATTTCAAAATTCAAAAGAATGTGACGTGCTTCACAGGCACAGTAATGACATTATGAAGAGATGGGAAAAGGAAGAGAAAAAAATGCATACATTAACTCTACAGATAGATGCAAGAAGAAGCTTGCAGGTAGAAAGAATATTTCTCACCGGTAGAAATAGTGAATGAAGATAAAATATTAATGGATTAAGAAATATTTTTTTTAATTCAGAAAGATGTTTTTAGTCAGAAAATTGTGATTTAATCAAAATGAAAGAACTTACAATGTAGTGAAAAAAACATAACAAAATGGCATATTATTTGCAACACTGAGAAGGAAAATTAATTCTGAAGATTATTTTACACTCAAAATTTCAAGGATTTTTTTTTAATGACATGAAACAAGGACTAGAACAGAGACTGCAAAATGTGCAAAATGATTGTTGCTTTTTGGTTTGAGTTTTCTTTTTTTGCCCATTTTTAAAGGTATTCATAATCAATGCTCATTTGAAAAAGTTAGGGAAGCTGGCCAACATAGAAAAACCTATATATTTTAATTTTCCAGAATTTTATCTCTCACAAATGTAAATTATTTGCAACAGATAAACTTTATTTCATCTACTCATAAAAATAAAAGGAAAGATGAGGAACTTCAGCAGAATATCCTGAGGTACTGAACTTAACTGGGAGTTACAAAGTATCTCCACAGGCAATATTTTCCATCAGTTTGCTAAAGAAGCAATGAGCAAACAACATGGACCAATGAATAAGCAATAACAGTTTGCATCAAAGAATTTTAAAGAGAAAAATGTCAATAAGCAGATTTCTCAAGTACCATATAAATCTTAAATGTAAGACTTATTGCCTTCAGAGATCTGCAGCTTTTCAGAACCTGTATGTCCACATGTTGAGAAAATCTTTGCCTAAACTGGGAAAACAGTTTCTACTACAGCTTGATAATTAGTCAACTCAGTAAAAGATACATGGGCTAAAGTGTTGGTGATGCTGTGGTTAAAAGGGAAAAGGGTTTTTTAATTATATTGCAGATCGTGAGTTCAAGATCCTGAGTGGAAGAAGCAAGCCAAAAAGTAGGATAGCTACCCTGAATTTTGGAAAAGCTAACTTTGATCTCCTCCGCAACCTAATAGGAGCTATCCCGTGGGCTATGCTGTTTGAAGGAATGGGAGCCTGTGAGAGCTGGCTAGCATTTAAACAGTGCTTCTTCCAAGCACAGGACTTTGAGCAAGAAATCGGGAAAGAGAGGCAGAAGACCTGCGCGGATGAGCAGGGAGCTAATGAGTAAACTCAAAGGGAAGCAGAAGGTCTATGAACTGTGGAAAAAGGGTCTGAGCACCTGGGAAGAATATAGGAATGTTGTCAGGGCCTGTAGGGACGCGACTAAGAAGGCTAAAGCCCACTTGGAAATGAAGCTGGCAAGGGACATAAAGGATAATAAAAAGGGGGTTTTTAGATATGTGAATAGTAAGAGGATGACCAGGGATAATATAGGTATCTTGCTGAATAAGGCAGGTGTCCTGGTAATGGGGAATGATGAGAAGGTGGAGATACTGAATTCCTTCTTTGCTTCGGTCTTCACTTCAAAGGCCCCCCGGGACCCGCAGGCACTGGATGAAAGTAGGAGTGTTTGGGAAATGAAGAGCTTCCCTCTGGTTGAGGTGGGGGTGGTCCAGGAGCGGCTCAAAGGGATTAATGCACACAAATCCCTGGGCCCAGATGGAATGCATCCACGTGTGTTGAAGGAGCTGGCAGAGGTGATTGCTGAGCTGCTCTCTATTATCTTCAACAGGTCTTGGAGGACAGGAGAAATGCCTGAAGACTGGAGGATAGCCAGTGTCACTCTGGCCTTTAAAAAGGGCAAGAAGGAGGATCCTAGCAACTATAGGCCAGTCAGCCTCACCTCTGTCCCTGGAAAGGTGATAGAACAGCTTGTTCTGGATGCCATCTCCAAGCAATTGGAAGAGAAGAAGGTCATGAGGAGTAGTCATCATGGATTCACCAAGGGGAAATCATGCTCGACCAATCTCATAGCCTTCTACAATCTCATCACCAGCTGGGTAGATGGAGGGAGAGCAGTGGATGTCATCTACCTTGATTTCAGCAAGGCTTTTGGTACTGTCTCCCATGACATCCTGATAGCAAAGCTGAGAGAACATGGGATAGATGAGTGGACAGTGAGGTGGGTTGAGAATTGGCTGTTGGACCCGGCTCAGAATGTCATGATTCGTGGAGCAGAATCTGACTGGAGGCCTGTGACTAGCGGTGTTCCCCAGGGCTCGGTGTTGGGTCCAGTCCTGTTTAATATCTTCATTGACGACCTTGATGAGGGAATAGCATCCACCCTCAGCAAGTACGCCGATGATACAAAGCTGGGTGGAGTGGCTGACACACAGGAACACTGCACTGCCATTCAGCGAGACCTGGACAGGATGGAGAGCTGGGCAGGGAGAAACATAATGAAGTTCAACAAAAGCAAGAGTAAAGTCTTGCACCTGGGAAGGAACAACCATTTGTATCAGTACAGGCTGGGGGATGACCTGCTGGAGAAGAGCTCAGTGGAGAAGGACCTGGGGGTCCTGGTGGATGACAGGTTGGCCATGAGCCAGCAGTGTGCCCTGGGGGCTGAGAGAGCCAACGGGATCCTGGGGTGCATCAGGAGGAGTGTGGTCAGCAGGTCAAAGGAGGTGATTCTCCCCCTCTACTCTGCCCTGGTCAGGCCCCACCTGGAGTATTGTGTCCACTTCTGGGCTCCCTGGTATAAAAAAGACAGTGATCTCCTGGAGAGAGTCCAAAGAAGGGCTATGAAGATGATTAAGGGCCTGGAGCATCTTCCCTATGAGGAAAGGCTGAGCGAGCTGGGACTGTTCAGTCTTGAGAAAAGAAGACTAAGGGGGACCTAACTAATGTTTATAATTATCTGAAGCATGGGATGCAGGGGGAATCAGCCAGCCCCTTTTCAGTGTTCTATGGAGACAGGACAAGGGGCAATGGCTGCAAGTCGGAGCACAGGAAGTTCCGCACCAACATGCATAAGAACTTTTTCCCAGTGAGGGTGACAGAGCCCTGGGACAGGCTGCCCAGGGAGGTGATGGAGTCTTCTTCTCTGGAGATATTCAAGACCCGTCTGGACGCCTGTCTGTGTAATATGAGCTAGAGACCCTGCTTTGGCAGGGGGTTGGACCCAATGATCTCTTGAGGTCCCTTCCAACCCCTATGAATCTGTGATTCTATGATTCTATGATTCTATGAATCTATGATTCTATGATTTTAGAATCCTTTAAAGACTCCACAGTGCAGAGAATTCCTACATACAGATTGTCATATAATGAAATCTATACCAGATAATTCCTTAGAAATTTTTTCTTTGCATATGCAGATAATGTCTCCCTTCCTCTATTCACTTATTAATACTTGTCTTGATAGAGGTAGACTCACATCTGCAGGTGTTTTAGGGCTGATTATTTGGGGAGAATAGGAGAGAGACTTTGTGGGTGTAGAATAGTGAAAATACATCCCTGGAGTTGGTCATTTAAAGACCACGAAGCTAATGATAGGAACTACAGGGTGTGTGAGGTACTTAGAGGGAAGGACAGAGATACAAGAGAAAAGATACTACTACTCTATTAAGGACAGGTGATAGGAAGCAGAGGCAAGATAGCAGAATGCTGAAGATGTACTCACTGAAGGCACAATATGAATATGTAGCTTCTGGTTCTGAAGCTCAATAATAAATTCTGAAAAATAGTACAAATGATAGCTCTTGCACCAGACACTATGGACATGATTAAGCAAACCATTTAATTTCACAACATATTTAAATGATCCTTTTTTAATGATTTCATGGCTAAAACTATGTTTTGGTGCCTCAAGTGAATGAAGAGAAAAACCAATAAAACCTCAAAGAGTGAAGAATGTGAAATATATGAAAAGCACATTAAATATTTTTAATATTTTAAATCATATAGATAATCTCATCCTAACAGCTGTTGACTTCAGTAAAACAATCACTCAAATAAACCAAGAATTTTCTCAAATCACTATCTCAGAAATTCTATTTTTCACAAGTTCTGTGTAAAATTTTATTCCTTTTCTGTTAATTGTGCTTTTTCTTCAGAGGTCAGTGATACATTCTTTATTTGTTGGTATGTTGAGTTTTTTCAGATTATCACATATGTTTGAAGCTGAAGTTAAGTATTCCATTCCTTCTAATGTGGCTGCAAATATTTACTGAAGACATATTCAAGCTGAGTAAGCACAAATGTTCACTTAGTTCTTGCATCTGCTTCCTTTCTTCTACATTTTTTCTCTATTACCAACATTATGCTATTGTAATGGGAAACTAATTTTTTTTAATTAATACACATAAAGAAAGACATACATAAGTGTTAAATATATACTATCTTTTTCTAGTGGAAAACTCACTGTTAATTTTAATCACATTTTAGTTTCATGCTTTGTTAAATACATGGTTCCCTTCTCATTGTCTCTTTTTCTGTCTTGTGTCTTAGAATTCTGCCTCAATGATTACAAAAGACAAGGATCATGTTATTTAAGCAATGGGTTTTTTTCATATCACAAGCTTCAGATTCTGAAAATACTCTCAACTAAAATATAATTAACATAAAAGCCACAAATATCCACAGAGGGTCTGTGAACATATAATTTGAAATTAAAGTTTAATATGAAGAAAATGTTAAATTTAGCCTTACTTTTGAGTGTAGAAGGGAAACTGTTTTGAAGATTAACAGGTTTGGGGGACACAGGAAGAAAGACACAAAACAAGCAGAAGAAAGTATATCTTCTAAACTCTTTCTGGAAACCTGTTTATATCATGCTTGAACTCTGATTTGTAAAAATATTTCTCTGGTAAGTGTGTTAACCAGTTCTACTTTTAAACATCAAGAAGAGAAAAATAGCAATTTTAAAAGTACCATTTCTCTATAATCTCTTGGAGAAAATAGCTGTATTTTTAAAGTTATGTAGGGTAACCTACATATATGAAAACTAACCATCATGAATAAGTATTTGCTGTGTATACTTTTTCTTTTGTACAAGACGCAACGTTTTGTAGGCAAATACTTTACCTCACTGCAGGCAAATATGAACTCGAACAGAAGAAAAACAAATAGAAAAATACAGCTAAAAAAGGAGGGAGAAGAAATAATGGGGCTGTATGTCATGGACAAAAGAATCAGGGAATGAAATTTTACTTAATTTTTTGCCACAAACATCCAGTCACTGATTTAGGCAGCAAGAAGCAGACCACCAATACTTATATATGCCTTCCCTACCCTTACCCTAGTCTCAGTTTCCTGTATCTCAGCTGGAGGTCAGAGTGTCAGGTAGGTAAGGTAGAAGACATGGTAAGGTAGAAGACAACATGGGTGTTTAAGGTTTGTTTCTCCCCGCTTACTGCATGATCTGCTGTCACATTTTATGAATGTTTTGCTTAAGGCATGTGGTGTCTTTGGCAGGATACTTTCTCTGGTCTGGAACAGAGTGCCTTTTCTCCATTCGCCTACTGGATCATGACTCCAGCTCCACCAGCTGCCAGTGTCTGAAATTTGTTGGAGCAAGAGTGCTGTGATCTAAAAATGAGGGCTTTTCTCACTGGGGAAAGGGGAATGCTAAGGTGTGCAATAGCTTTTTCATTAATTTAATGGTCTAATATATATCCATTACAATGTGTTTGCTTGCCCACAAGGGTTAGCCCAAGAGCAATCTGATCTGTATTTCAGCTATACAGGTTTGAGTCAGAACTTACTGAAATCATCGGGAAGAGGAGCTGATGATGCGAAGTGCCTAACATGCAGCCACTCCACTGGGATGAACTAGTGCTCATAGGCATCTGGTCAGTACTACAAAATTCTGGGAACCAATGGCAACAAGTTCTTGGAGGAATTCTAAAGCAGAAAACCACCTTCTCTAGGACACCAGTAGAGTACATTAACGAGGTTATCACATTTCAGTTCACCACACTACAAAGTTCAGTTTGAGATATCAGTTTTTTACTCATAGAAATCCCTATATCAAAAAGTTTCTGTATGAACATATAGAACCATCTTTCATGTCTTTCTCCATCAACAAATGCTGCACATTACCCTCCCTCTTTCACACAAACTTTTCATACCAAATTTATCCCCCATTCTGCATTTCTCGAGAAATAATATTACCTTAATATTTATGTTCTCTTGCACTTTGAGAATAATTCCCTATACAGAAAAGTATTTTTGCTTTTGCTTTTTTTTTTTTTTTTCCTTTCATGTAGAAGACAGGAAAAATTAATGCAGCGAAGCTGAATGAAAGGAATCTGTGTACTCTAGAACTTATGCAAATATTCTCTAGGGAAAACTCCTGAGCTGAACAAAATGCATTCAGATGGAGAAAGGTGTGCAACCAGCAACTGGCTTAAGCTCATGAAAAGTTGTGAATCAGAACCACAAGGATGGCAGGAGCTGCTAGGAAATCTGAGGTAAATGGTAAATTATGATGTTCATGATAAATATGGCTCAAGAGAGACTGCAAGAATAATTTTCATGATAACTTATCTTGAATCACAAAAAGCCATTTTTTTTTAGGCAAATGTATTTTCTTGACTTATGCAAAATATCTACAGAGAGTTAACGTGAAGTCTTAGAAAGTTATATTGCAGACAGACATCAGACTGTAAAGAGTTTTCTATGAAACAAACATATCACAGAATGTCATTCATCTTGCCATGACTTTTTGGAGAGATAAATTTAAAAAAAAAGAAGAAAATATGAAAAAAAAGAAGAAAAAAATAGTAGTTTTGAAAAAGTTAATGAAAG